>AP028169.1:24651996-26131996 GCA_014132275.2 Samia ricini
GGTAACCCTTACCGGTCGATGACCTCACTTATGTAACCTATTACGGTGACCTGACCCGCAGTAGCACTAACCTACTCTATCCATTAATACTGTTGTATATTTAATCTATTCTTAGCATGCTTAAGAGAACTTAGTTTTTTTATTTTTAAGTAACCGAAGCCATTATCTATACTAATCTATACAAATAAATAAAATTGAAGTGTCTGTTTGTAATGTCATTTTTTTTACTGACTAGATATGAATGTATATACGATACTTATAACAAAAATACAATTATTAAAATGTTGTCTGTCTGTCTGTTTGTTCCGGGTAATCTCCGGAACGACTGGACCGTTTTTGACGGTACTTTTTTTGGTAGACAGCTGAAGCTACTCCGGATAACATACCCTAAGTTTTGATTTTCGTAAATACGTGTAAATGTCGCGTGTAAAAAAATCAAAACGCAGTGAAAAATATGTGAACGCACACAGCTAGTAAATAATAGACTTTCGGACTTTCGGCATTTGTTATGTACACATATTATGTAATCATCAATATTGGGTTTGAATGGTGATTACGGACTCAATATTTATCTCGAACTTATGAATCTTAGTACTTTTGTTCAAAATCATACTAATGCTTATGTAATCGTAATGTCTTTGGTCACTATTGCTGACATACTCGTAATACTTGAAATAACTAAACGGCCTCTAGCGACGAAAAACAACGCGGTGAGACTAAAATTTAATGTTTACGCCGCTTGATAAGTGTCAGAATATACACGTCAGAAATTCTGACGCTAAATGTCAGAATTAGTATCACAGTTTTGTAAATTAAAGGACATATAAAAGTACTTAGAGAGAAGGAAACAACAATATAATCGTGTAACATTTTTTCGACTCTAGAATTATTATTATCATCTCTATATTTAGTTATTTATATGGCCCACCAACACAGTTCAAACAAATGAAAAATACACAAAATACACAATAAATAAAACACGTAAATGTGATACCCTAATTAAAGCCGAGCAGATTTTCTTGAATAAAAGTTGTGGGGGTTAATACAATTTAATTATGTATTAATAGTAAACAGCCAAAAAGGACGAATTTACTTCATTTAAGAACAGATTTATTAATAGCAGATTTGATAGAGTTCAAAGAACTAGATAAAATGTCCGGACTTTCATAGTAAATGCTATGAAATGTATTTATTACAGACGCGCCAAATAGGCGTACTTGCTAAACTACATACATGCCTAAATTCGTGCGAACAAAGTCAGTAGCAAAAGATATATCTTAAGTATACGCTGGGTCTAATAATTATCTGTGGTATTTTAATAAGAATGTTTTGTAATGTTCCCATTCTATCAATGAGACTAATTAATAATTTATGTAAAATCAAGACCTCAAACGAGGATCTTCTGGCTTAAAGAGAGAATAACATTTTCTACTACATTAGTACTCGAGGAAGCGTGCGGACTACTGTATTTTAGGAAGTGGAGATATATATTTTTCATATCATTCTTGGTCTCTGATATCTATCCTTTAATAATAATTTGGCTTACAGATTTATTTTACTAAAGATTGCCAAAAGAAGTTTCATTTCTGACACGTGTACTTCGTACACACGGGTATTTGTTAAAGTGAAAACTTCATTAGCCGCGTTAAGTGATTCTCGGTAGGGAAAAAACTTACATATACGCGTTACCAATGTTATGACGCCAGCCATCAATATGCTACATTATGTCAAGTATGAGAGGGTGTTTCAGTGCTGGCGCTTTATAAGCTTTTTAATTTCAATTAAGAAATTGTGTAATTTAAATAAAATAAAAAAACAGTTTTTCCAAAGATTCGTGTTTTCATTTCTATCGGCAATCTTCATGGTTACTTAGTTTTTTAATGCCTGACAATACATCAGTATAATGCGTACATATCACGTTAAGTTTACTCAATAAACGTGCGTTTACTACGAGGAATAATAAACAAACAAGCTAATACATAAAAAATTGCTTACTGAGTAACTGGTTCTTTGATTTAAATTAAACTGTCTGATCATCTGTGGATGTAAACAAATGAAAGCTTTATGATTCTGTAAATTAACATTTATGTACAATATAGTATATATAGTGCATAATCCCACTCTAAAACATCGCACTATACCCTCCTCGTTTCTCCTTCATTCTCTCTCTTTATCATCGTCTGTCATATTTCCCTTGCTTCTTCTCTCTATGAATTGGTAACAGCGTGAACCAACTGTTAAGTTCATAACACACGCGTGGACCAAACAGTGTATATGGTATGTCAGACGACCGAACTGAGCGAAGTTATCAGTTACCTTGTAACCACAATCAGGTATGCCTCTGAAATTATCGAAACGCGAAAAAATTACTACTACTGCAGCCCCAACGTTAGCGCCGCCAAAAAATCCCCACATTATTGTAAAAAGCATAATCTGTTAGTCCGTATGCTCGTTACTTGCATTAATAGCAATTTATATTTATTTTCGCGCTTCTATTAACTCGGAAGCATGACGTCCATACGTGACTGCTGGGTTACAGAGTAATTCAGGTCAGTTCGGTCGTCTGGTACATGATGTACGCGGTCCGGTCCGTGGGACTGTTATGGCTTTAACATTTCTGTTACAATACTATTCAACCGAATAGATTAGTCTTTATTTATAACATAGCGTTGTTGGATTGTTAATTATTTAAAAAAACACCATTATTTAAAATAGTATTTTTTTTAAACCAGTAACGCTTTAATGCAGTCAGTTTACATTGTATAAAAGGCAACGTCTATTTTTCAGTCTGGTTGTCCGTCTCTCTTTGTATACACAAGCTAGTCTATTAATTAAGAATGTATTAAAAAAAAAATGTTGGTATATGAATTGCAGATGCGCAAGATAAATAAAGTGGGTGTATGGCCGGTCGGTATAGCCGGTGGGATGCGTGTAGAGATGCCTCTAGTGACGAATGGCAAGATATCCGGGTACAATGCTGTATGGAAACCGTTTCGACCGTTCCCTATTGACATGGCCGGATTTGCGATCAACGCCTCGTTGTTCCTGGAGAAGCCAGACGCGAAATTTTCTAGAAGTGTTCAATCCGGTTTTCAGGTACGTTTTTCAATGCATGGTTTTTAATTCTTTACATCTAGTTTATGTATAATTTACACACCGTGATTACATTATCTGCAAATAGTCTTTATATTAAGACCTGAATCATAACAGTAGGTACATCAAATACAACCATGATTTAGTCGTTACAAGGGTAACGAATAAATCATGTGATAGTCGGTTACAGCGTCAATAAACGTAGGTTCGATTGCACTTATCCGTGTTTTCGGTGAAAAAAAATACATCATGGTAGATCATTTTCTAATAGCTACTGGTGTTTGGCGGCACTTAACATCAAGTGAGATTGTAGTCTTAGTGCTGACAGCAAAAAAACGGAATGAGGTATTTATGATGTATATTATTATATTCTTATGCCCAAAATTAATTTAGTAAAAAAGTTAAAAAAAAATACCGTTAAGGACGCCTGGCAAGTAGATATAAAACATGAAACGTCATGCCGTTTACATATTTCACATTAAAAATAATAAACAAGTTTCGCTTTTTTCAAACTAAAATTCGAAATAAAATCTATTCACATTTAAATAAATAAGAAATAAAACTTTTATTACTCGAGGTTAATATAAATTCCTTTAAAAAAAAAGTTTTTACAATTGGATTAGTAGTTTACAATTGAATTATGGCAATCCCCCGTTTATTGGGGGAAACCTGTGTCTAGCAGTGGACGTCTTATGGTTGAATGGATGTATAGAAGTAATACCGAAGATTAATCATGATCTTGAAAACTGACCCGTTAAAATAAAATTTAAAAAAAAAAAAAACGTAGGTTCTCATTTACAAAAACTATTAAAAGCGAAGTTATCTATAAAGTCACAAAACAATTCACGACATTGACTCGTGTACAAATTATTCGGTAAATTGTTTAGTGAAAGTCGTATTTCGTAGATAAATTATCAACAATTGGTCATACATGATGGACGTATCAATTATCTATATGACAAGTCAATGACATCTATTTGACGTTGAAATTTGGTCATATAAATACATAGTTAGCGCTCTGTGGGTACGGGGGTAATTTATTTCAGCGGGACTTCATGAATGTCGCATAGGCCTCATGAGTTTAAGATAAACACTTACTAACAGTTTAGAGACGAAAATTCGAAAACCCGTTGGTCCCATCAGTTGCCATTTCAGTTTGGCAATTCTTTAGGCAATTACGGTTACTTAGTTTCTTCTGGAGATCGTTTCCCTTCTGATTCGATCATGCAGTGAAACTCCGAGCGTAGCCCTCACCATTGCCCTTTGGGTAACTTTAAGCTTTCCAATTAGGCGCATTTTAAGCGACCATGTCTCAATGCCATAAGATTTTTTTTACTCCTTATGGGCTCAGTCCTTGACCACAATCTCACCTGACGTTAAGTGACGATGTGGTCCAGGATGGTAAACACACTAAACTAAGGTACTGGTTCTCAAGTGATACTGCCGGAACAAACCTATTGGTTTTAGGCGACAGGTTTTCAAACTTGAGGGTGGTAGCTACCCAGACGGGTATTATTAGAAAATGCCATATGCCATATAATACCACCATGCTATGGTTTCCTCACGATGTTTTCTTTCACCAAAAGTTCAGGCCGATTTTAGAATCGGATAGGTGGGGATCGAACACGCGTCGATTGACGCGGAATCTGGTCGCACTACCCTCTATGCCACAATTTCTACAAAAGTCATGACTGAATCCGGGTGGCGCAAGAGATCATTGGATATTTAGCAGTAGAGATCTTTCGGTTGAATGGATGGTGGAGACGAAAATAATAAAAAAAAAATACATGGAAAAGAACTGTCCAAGAATTACATACATATCATCACGCCTGTCTCCCGTGGGGGTAGGCAGAGATTACGTCCTTCCACTTGCTACGATTTTGACGCACCTCTTTCGCTTCCTCTACTTTCATGAGCGCTTCTATTCATGCGTGCGCCAAGAATTTCGTACACAAATTTTGAGACATTCGATTGGTTTTTCGACATTTCGCGAAACACCTATAATAGATTCGACACGTACATACGAGATTCTACACATTTGTCGACAAGGTTATCGATTAAAAAATATTTTAAAACAAGTAGACATTCTTGAAGACCACTTATAAACTCTAAAATCAGCTTGAGTTTTCGATGAAGGAAAACATCGTGAGGAAACCATAGCATGGTGGTAGGGCATTTTCTAATAATGCCCACTTGAGTACCTACTACACTCAAGTTGGAAAACTTGTCGACAAATACCAATGGGTGTGTTCTGGCAGCATTACTTGAGAACCAGCACCTATAAACTTAGTGTGTCACTTGATATCAAGTGATATTGTGGTCAAAGCACTGAACCTATACAGTGTAAAAAAATATTCAAAAACACGATATGAATAAAGAATTTACACTGATGAATGTTCTAATAAATGAGTCATACACGTTTCGAAGTCGAAAAGTTAGCAGTTAAGAGGATACGCGGTCAGAAAAGCAGGTATTACAGAAAACTATTGCTATCGCGTTGCGCCCCAAAGAAAGCGAAAGGGACAATTGCAGCGCAGGCTGATTTAACTGTGCAAAATACATGAAAATATCACTTGGTAGTACCCTGTTCTCTCCTCCAAAACTGAACCGATATTTAATTTTCTTTCAGTTTTAGAATAATGAATACTTTGCCTATGCCTTAACGTTTTGCTTTTTTTAACGCTTTCAGGACCATAAGTAGGCAGAGAGTAAATATTACCATACAACTGTTTCTTTTAGTTTTGTAAACATAGAGTATATGAAAATCACAAAATGATGCATTTGTAAGTCTATCTCTTTTAGAGTTTTGTGGGAAACATTATTTGAATATTTTTTCAAATTGAAATTCGAATTTTGTTATAATTAAATAGACAGCTGCCAATTTTACAATGGGAAAAATGTTTCCCCTGGCCGTGAAAGGGTTAATTATATCCATCAAATTTGTTTGACGAATGTCTGAAAATGACGGTAAAAATCGACCATTTTTTTAATTTTCAAAGGCTTCTAGTTTGAACAATAACTAATTTATGGAAAAAAAATCAAAACGTACGGGTAAGGCGGTGGTGGATATATATTATTTGTTATAAAAATATTTACTATAATGCTATTATCAAGGGAGAAAACAGGGGACTACGTTTGTACAGAATAAAGGCCGCTAGGATATTCTCTTAATCGTTCTGGATCTCGACATTTATGTTAAGCTAAAAACTCATTAACACGATTCTCTTGTAATTCGATATAGCGAGATACCACTGTAGGCATATGCGACGAATGAAACCTAAAGCACAATTAGTAAGATTATATAAATACTATACTACCTGCTCTCCGTGGTTTTACCCGCGTAGTTGCATTCCCGTAGGATCTTCTGAATTAATTTCCTATGTCACTCCCTGAATTTCATTCTATCTCCATAGCATTCAAATCGGTGAAGTAGCTTTTAAATTTTTCTTTACATACGAAAATACAAATATTTCCTCTTTATAATATCAGTTTGCGCCTCGGTGGCGCAGTTGTATCACGGTGCGACTGCCGTTCTGGGGTTTCGGGTTCGATCCCCGGGTCGGGGCAAGTGGTATTGGGTTTTTCTACTCAGTATCGTCCCGGAGTTTGGAATTTGTGCCTGATGTGGCGACAGGCTCGCCCTCGGTCACTTCTCGGACGGAACTAAGCTCGGCGAAATGCAGGTGGTTTAGTTCGCTACATCACCTCTGCCTAACCCTGCGGGGATAACAGGCGTGAGCTTATGTTATGTTTAATATTAGTTTTCAATTTGATTAATGTGTTATTTCAGGAAAGCGAAATACTTAAATATTTCACGACGAAAGAAAGAATGGAACCGTTGGCGGATAACTGTACTAAAGTGTACGTTTGGCATACGAGAACGCAGAAACCGTCGATATTGAATCCAAAGAAGCTGAAGCATCCTCCGATACCGGACGATCACATCGAAGTGTGATTCAGTGAGACGGATATATTTCAATCGGTTCTTGTGCTCTTTCAATCGGTCTGAAGTAAGTTTTTGGAAATCTTTCTAGGAAAAAAAAAACAATCGTATTTTGCCTTCCGTGATTGGAAGTGTTAATAATTTCATAAAGGTTTATATCGTTATAGGCGATTCTCTAATATATTCTAAATTTATAATCACTGCTATTAATAGAGAAATTACGTTACCCGGTAAATTTAAAAATGCCTTTATATTAAAACAGTTAGTAATCTATTTAGTATTTGCATTGCTTTATTGTGAAAAAAAATTACTTTCAAACTATTCACATCAAATAACTCCGTATATAAATGTTTCTATGACAATGATTAAGTATTAAAAAAAATAAACACTAAGAATTATGATACAAGTTAAGAAGTTTCTAGAAAGTAAACAAAAAAGAAAAAAAGAAACGAGACGACTTGAGTATTCGACATTGAAATTGAAATGATACGCTTTTTAAATCGGCCTAGACAATTAACAAAATTATCTGTAACACCAACCTCGATTTACTAAGCTCTCTTATAAAATAATAATATTTAGAAAATTCTGTTTAAAAAAACAACCCGATGTATTAAAGATTGAATTTTTTAGAATAATTGTATGTATAGGAGATAATTTACACGGATACCTCTTTATCTTTTACATAAGAAATGAAATGATTTATTTAATATCATTAATGGAGTTTGAACTTATAATGGTAAAACAACGTTATCATTCCATTTTTGGGTTTTTTTTTGTTGTTGTATATTTTACATTATACTTAGTAAAATAAATAAGTGACTTATAACTACCATATAAATTTCTTTTCCATAATATATTACCTGTGCAATCAAAAATTAATTATAAATGGCAATGTGTCGATTTAATCCAAACACCTTTGCAAACAAACGGAACATAATAATATCGAATAAAGAGCAAAACATATCGCTTGTAGCGACGTAATTATATTAAAATTCATCTGTTATAACAAGCAGCCGTATCCGTTTTTGCAATTAATTATAACATTTCAACTAATTAACACTAAAGTTTGATGAGCTAACTACTACATCTATTCAACCGACAGACGTCCACTGCTGGACATAGGTCTCCCCCAAAGAACTCTTAATCGACCGGTCTTGCGACACCCGCATCCAGCGGATTCCCGCGACCTTCACCAGGTCGTCGGTCCACCTTAGCTATGCTTAGAGTTTCACTGCTCGATCGAATCAGGAATGAGGAGATCCGCAGAAGAACCAAAGTAGCCGATATCGCCCGAAGAATTGCCTGACTTAAGTGGCAATGGGCTGGGAACATTGCTCGTAGAACCGATGCCCGATGGCAGCGTGAGTAGGCCCCCCACTAGGTGGATCGACGACCTTATGAAACTCGCGCTAGTCCGTTAGATGCGTAAGACCAGTCGTGGAATTATTTGGGGGAAACCTATGTCCAACAGTGAACGTCTTCCAATTGAATGGATAGATGGAAATACTGTAAGTTAGTTAATTAAGGACAATAACTGCTACATGACACATTAAGATCCCGCCAAAAACTCTAACGTCAAATGTCTTAACATTTTTGCTACATTGCGTAACCTTGTAAGAACGTAATTAGGTTAATTTTTTTAACGATCATTATTAGTATAAATTTAGTTTTAAATATGATTTTATGTTGTATGCTGGTTTATATGTGAAGCTAAAAAAAAATTAACATTAACAAATTCAAATTACAATACAAATCACTCGTTAGAATTCACAACAAATTTATATTGACGCTTTAGTTGGTAAAAGTCATTAATCTAACGGTGTCATATTTTTTGATCATCCGGTCCCTCCTATTACAACCTCATAGTTACGCTCTGTTTTTACTTATTTACAATACGATAACTTCTATTTTCCATATATCCTATCCTAAGTTTAGATCTTAATACTTGCATATTATATCGAAAAATATGTTTAAGTCGCTAAATTTCAAAACGATTAGACAGATCATCATGAAAATCGGCTTGTATAATTATGTATTGTTTAATGTAGAAGGTTTTTGTTAGCCTCGTCTCCAGATGACGCTGCAGTACTTAGGTTTTATACTGTTCAATTTGCCATCAAGTTTGACGTAAATAAATATTCGAGGAAGCCGGTTTCAAGTACAGTAATACCCCGCTTACGCGAGGGATACGTTCCGAAAAAAATCGCGTTAACTGAAATTCGCGTATATCGAGGTTTATGATTAAACATAGTCAAAATTTAATAAAAAAAAATACAAATCATTTTAATCAATCACTTTAATTCTAAGAACACTTTATGCAATACATACTCTTATTTTTTACGGAAAAATACGTCTATTGTCTTTACATTATATTTATACGCACTCTTTCGCGTAATGCGAGGCATTTGAGCGCGAAATTTGAAATTCGCGTTATAGTGAAACCGCACGTAACGGGTTCGCGCTAAGCGGGGTATTACTGTACCAGTAATGTAAATGTACGTGTTTTTTTTTCAATCCCAGCTCAGGAAAATGTCTGCATTTCATCTGATGTTAGGTGAGAATTTATCAACAGTCAGCATAATAATACCGGCCTGGATCTATCGCGGCCAAAGTGTCTAGAGTAACTCTAGATTATACACTGGCTGAATTTAGTATGAATATGTAATAAAAGCGACATTGAATTAAAAAAAAAGAAACAATGGATATTAGTTCATTGCATTTCTCCAATTGTTGTTCTATGGAGTTAATCAATTTTTGCTATAAAGGGGTCATATTTATGCCTACACACTACCTCAGACATCCCTCTGGCAAGACAACTTATTTCCCGATTTCTTCGTTAAATCCACTATGGATTTAACGCTAGGCAAATTCCACAGTATTTACATCTCAGCCGAGGACCGCAGCACTTTCGGCCTTTTGCCTTATGCTAGCTACCTATCTCATGTCTTAAGTGCTTGCCCATTTCGGTCAACGGCATATAGTCACTTTAAAAAAAAAAAACGTGCGTGTACTTATGTACGCACGTAAGAAGTTATACTTTTTTGACGTAATAATAGAAAAAAAAAAACTAAAACGTTGACAGCTAACTACAGGCTGTTGGTTTTTCGTGACGGTGTGCGTGCGCATCTTATGTTGACTAGCTAACTTCACGGTGTCGTTTTTTCGTGACGGTTGCGCGCGCATCTTTAAGATTTACTCTCAACATTTTTCCCTGCCGCGCCAAAAGAACTTCAAAAACATATATACATATATATATATATACTGAAGCTCGGAACGTGGACCTTTGGGTCTAATCACGGATTTGAGTTTGGACCTATATAGGATAGTTATAGGGCCTTAGTAATTAGGATACTTTTTCCACATATAGTGCTTCATCAATATACAGTTTTTAATGATCCTTTAAGCTTTGGAACTATTTTTTATTTGTTTTAACCTTTACAGTGTTTTCGTTTTATTTATGAGGAAATTAAAAGTAGATAGTGAGAGATATAAAATTACTTATGTAACTTTTAATAACCAGCGCTAATAAATGTTAGTCATATATATCTATCATTACCTTTATTTGTCTATTTTGAAAATATCCATTCAAACTTAAAATGGACAAGTGAACTATAACAATTAACAATCTTTATTTATTTGAAGTTTCATATTTCTTAAAACTTTTTTTTTATATACAAGTATGAAAAACATCCAAAATAAAGATGAGTTTCTAGATATATTAGAACAGTATCGTTTTCTTCGAATACTTTCGAGAAGGGTAAGATATTAGCAGAAAAAAATCCATTAATTTTTGTACTAACTTTTTTAGTTTATTTACCATTTTACAATTTGAGAGAGCTATATTATTATAAATGATTTTAACAATTTCCAAACTCCAAAAATAGAGATAAACGTAGTGTAAAATTCTTATATTACAATTCCAATATTATTAGTGACTCGTGTATAGAATTTGAGCTTGAATTAGTATCGTAAATATATTAAATTCCCAAAATATAATCAAATTGTAATCGTAAGGTAGTTTTTAGAATTATATGCATAATAATTATATATAGTTTTTAATGGAATATTTTAGAGCTTTACATTATCGGTTTTAAATGAGTATTGAATTAGCTCAAATAATTAAAATCTAATAGGATTTAAATTTTTTCGTCGGTAAATATCCCAAGCACTTTTAGGTGTATTCCGGCAGCGTAACTATGGTAATAATACGTCTAGGTTTATAGTAAGATCTTGGATCACATAGTCACTTAACATTCGCTGAAATCGTAATCAAAGGCGGTAAATCTATACCATCTAAAAAGTGCATTTGACTGTCTGTAATACATTGAACATAATAATAGTTTATGAATAGATAATATTCTATATCTAATATGATAAATTATTTTTTTTTCAATCAGAGACGTTAAAGTGCCCTTTATAAGATAAATGGTGTGATTAATTTATAAAAATATAAAATGCATTAATAATTCGAAGACAACGTCATTTATAGGGTCTCCAGATTTTGTTATTTCATTTCTGTGTATATTTTCTTTACAGCGCCATCTATTGAATTATAGCTTAAATCGTTTTAAAACCATATATTTTACTTGTGAAATATTAACATGTTAAAAAATCATTTATGTTATTTTCGACATAAGCACGCTTATGAAGTTCGACAATTAATAACAGTGAACCGTGGATAAAATAATGCAACAGTTCGTGGACGCTGTTTTTTTTTTTCAATAGTGAAGCGACACGCATTTTAAATTCGATATTTATTCATCAAATATTTATCGAGCCCACAGATTATGTAAATATTTTCATATAATGAAATGTATATTCAATATGAATGTACTTATTATGTATATACTATTAATGTTTTCTATGACCTGTATGATTATTGTTGCGAAATAATAAACTCATTTATCGTAGTATAATTGGTTTATTTTAATACGTACAATATTAGTTTAGACATAAAAAATTTGAGCAAAAATAAACATATTAATGTGTTGAATCGATTCAATTTCTTCATGAATAAAATCGAATCAGTAACAGATTAGGGCATCACCAATCGACTTGTTCTCAGACTGTCAAAAATAAAATGTTTGGAAGGGGGGGATAAGAAGCATTAATTGCATCGTTTTGTTTCAAGATGAATCAAAATTAAAATAACAAACTTAATAGTCTTATCCAAATTTTATATAAAGTATGAAGTGATTTTAAATTAAATGTCTAATAATAAAATACTCCTAATGTAAAAAAAGATATATAATTTTTTTATTATTTTCATTAGGTGAGATTATTTTATTAAAACCCATTCGAATACATTCGAGTGATTTTGAAAACTAAACGTTTTACTTCTGGAACTTTCTAATTACTTTTAAGACCTTTAATGTAAAGCTCTGTAAAAATGCTCAAAACTCTCTCGTCGGTCTAATACTCGATTCCTTTTAGTGTGAATCTATTTGAAAACATTAGTACTTATCTTAAATCATTAAATGCTGCTGTGTTTCCCTATATTTATGTTAGATAGTAACTGATGTAAATGTTTTGAATCTCTCAGTGTAAGGTAATAATATGCTTCTATAAATAACTATAATTTTAAAACTATAGTTTTAAATAATGTATAAATTGACATATGTATATTATATATTATTTCTGCATTTCAATTATAAACTATTAAAGTTTTTTCTACAGAAACATAAAATAATATTAACCTTACAACATTTTGTGCGAATGTAAAATTAACAATATTAATTTGTAATTATATACTTTAATGTTTTTTTGTTTTAATTTCGATAAATTTTCGACTGTAGATCTACTTTACAAATACGTATTAATCTTTTCGTGACAATATCATTATGACGTGAAAAAGTGTGACAGAAGAGTGTGTGTGTGTACTTATGTACGCGCGTAAGAAGTTATACTTCTTTGACGTGATAATAGAAAAAACTGAAAAGGTTGACGGCTAACTTCAGGGCGGTGTGCGCGCGCATCTTATGTCGACTAGCTAACTTCAGGGTGTCACTTTTTCGTGACGAATGCGCATCGTAAAAATTTACTCTCATAATTTTGCCCTAATGCGTCAAAAGAATTATAACTTCAAAAATTATGTTTATAATAAAGCAATAATAATCTTTTGTATTTAGAAAACAGCGTTATAATTAGATAAGTGACTCTTTATGTGATGTATTTAAATTTTTATTTCTACTCGGTATATGATATTGTAAATATTGTGTAATTCAAATAGGTTTACAATATTTGAAATAAATACTTCCAAAGATATCAACTCGTTTTTATTTTCCTATGAGCTTGAGGCAGAGTATTGTTTTTTATGTTGTAATTATTGTTAAAAAAAAATAATTCTCATGTTATTAGTAATTTGCTTTCTCTTTTTAATCTTGCTTGCTTTTTAATCTCAAAAGGTGATTACAGGGTGGATCATTACGTGAACGATAGTGATGTCTGGAATTAACCCACATCTCTGTGCGCACCCGCTAACATTATTAAGATTATGATTTGTATAGTTTTTTATATGAAAAAAATATATATGTATTATATTTATGAAAAAAAAAGAACCAGATCGAGTTTCTTGCCGGCTCTTCTCGACTGGGTTGTTTTCCGAACCGGTGGTAAAGAATTTTCTAAAATGCCGGCCTTGGTAGCTGTCACCATTAAATTTGTAAAACAAGTCGCCAAAAACCAATAGGTGTGTTCCGACAGCGTCACTTGAGAGCCAATGTCAAGGCCAAGGCTTAGCGTATTTACATTTTGGACCACAACATCACTTAACATCAGATGAGATTGTGGTCAAAGCACTGAGCCTACACAGTATAAAAAATTACTAGTACTGAGTCAGAAACATTTCAATTTCTGAATATTACTTTGTCATTTATGCTATCGCTTTTCTTTTGCAAATATGTATGTACATATGCGTATTACCTACCTAGGTTATTTTTAACCCCGTACGCACCTCAGGCATAAAACGAGACTTTGTTGTCTCTCTTCATTTTAGTTATAATATATATTTTAAATAAACCCCTACATGTATTTATACATTTATTTTCCTTTGTTTTTTTATATTTTTATTATTTTTTATTTCCCTCTAATAGTTATCTTTTTTCTTAACTCTATATTTATTACTTTAATACTTATAATATTTATTACTATTAATTACTTTTGAGTAGTATTTCTCTGTCTGGTAACTGTCATAACCTGATGGACGAAATCGAGCAGATACTTTCGATTGTCCTGACCCTCCATCAGGCAGGCCAGGCTCTACATTGTGACTTTCCGTCGGTACATTCCAGGTCGTGTCTAGACGAGCCGAATCTTGGACAGTGTAACAATATATGATACACTGTTCCAGCGACATCTGGGCCACAAGCACAAGCAGGGCTGTCTTTGAGTTTAAACCTGAGCAGGTACGCTGCGAAGCATGGCCTGTAAATGCTTGCATATGAATTGGTGACAAGCGAATCTTCCTCACTATATGGTGGGCTTCAGCTACCTTTGGCCAGAAGACACGTGCTACCTCTCCAGTGCTAGAGGCCTCGTAGCGCGCCTGCCAGACCTCAACTGTATCAGCTCTATTTATTCGCTTGGCATATGACACCGGATATCGATCGTAAACAAACGGGCACGCTCGCACCATTCACAAGCGTATAGTCTCCACCTTCCTAGGTTTAGTGTATGTCTAAAATCTCGCCTGATTAGCACCAAAATAATTTTTGGAAAATATCGAGAAGACCACACAAAAATTCACATAAAACTTACATGTCTAACAAAATTATTAGGTCGCGGGCCGCAGTTTGTCAACCACTGCGATATGACAATAAATGTAATAATATATGTGTAACTTCTTTACTTTTTTACAATATTCAGAATTTAGACAAAACAAATCCATGGATTTATTCAAAACCGCATTTTATCTTGACACCTATAAGTTTCCAGAAAACATCAGGCTTTGTTTACTTCAAAACCGAGATTTCCCTTTTGCGAGGGTGAGAACGGGTCATTTATCTTAATAAATGGACATTGATTGTCGCCGCAAATGGCGGTTAGGTACATTTCAGCATTCACTTTCTCTAGAGACCGGGGTTGAAAATAATTAAATTTTAGTGCTCTCATATAAATTCTGAAGTCCTTTAGTGTTGCTTTTTTTTAAATTATATCCATATTCATAATATGTAATTTTTTATAACTCAAGTAAAGCAAAAGTAATTAAAAACACCTATCCATTGCGTGTGGTAGCGTAATATTAATTACCTGTTTGAAAGAATTCTATCGAAATTAAATATATTCGCTGATCCAGAAATATAAAATTTAGTAATGTATGGTTAAGTAATTAGTTTTTTTATCTTTTTTTTATTTAGTCCCCTTACATCTCTGACATAATCCGAGTTTTGTTTACTTTTTTATGGCTTTCTCCTATTTTTTTTTTGTACCTTTACTGTTTTCATCTTATTTCTATTTTACAATCTTATTCTATTTCTTTCTATGTGCTCCTATTGCATTGTGGTTATGCAGAATCTTTATATGTACTAAAATCGTATTATTTCTAATGGACTATCCTTATTTTATTTCTTATCTCTTATTCTATTACATTTTGTTTTGTCGGATCTTTATTTATTCAAAATTCTTATCATAATTTTTATATCTTTATTTCTAATTTATATTTTAATCTAATTTTTTGTTCAATCTCTTAAATTATCTTAGTTTGTTTATCGCCTTTTTGCCTATAATTTATTTATTTCTGACCTTTAATATAGCATTTGACACACACAAAATACATAATAATAAACCTTCAGTAATTCATCATTTTTATCAATTATTTCAGTTAAACTAAACTGTCAACTGTTAAACTAAAAGTCATTCTAAACTAAAGTAATTAGTTCAGAATGGCGTAAAAACTATATATATATATATATATATAACATATTATAACATAGATTCTATAGTCAACGCGTAACTGGGTTTAACCCTACATATATTCCGCATTCGATTGCCAAAGTTTGTTACGTATGGGGTACAGCATGTAGACTTGGCTGAAATTTGATGTCTGTATCTAACATTGTCTACGGAAATATAAAGGGAAAGTAGGATCTCTGGTAATTCTTTTTGTGGTTGTGTCTTAATATTAGTGTTGATAATATTATTAAAATTTGAGCAAAATATCCATTAGCAAAACTGTTTTTATTGATAGTTTATAAATCGAGCAGAAAATTTTACTGAATTGTTATTTCTTTGCTTATATACGGAATATTGAACGTTAACATATGTAATCTACAAACAAAAATAAATAAATTGAGGTTCACTTACTCTATCTATCTATCTATTGTTGACACAAGCTGATTCATTATTTCCTTAGCCCGGATTTCCCGTGGAGCACAGGCAAATTATAAAACTAAATTTCTAGCCTCGAAATGAAACATTATCTTTTTTCTGCATATTTTATGAGATATAATATCACCTACAATTTTGTTTATAACTACGAATATGTAGGTAAGTTCATGTACCATTCTACTATTATTATTTTGTTTTGTACTGCGTTAATATATTTTTATCACCTGTTTGGGCTCTCAGTGCATTACGCTGATTTGAAGGAGATTTAATTTTCTTTAGTGCGAAAGAAATTCTGTAGGTGGTACAGTCTATTTGGGATTACAATAATAAAATAGATATTTTTGAAGCTCGATGAGCAAGTCATTCTTTTTTTTATGGTCAAATCTTCAGTATTATCAGGATCCTCTCTTTAACCAAGTTCAATCTACATACATGTAATTTACCACACAAGTCCATTGTACCTACATTGGTGTTTTAATTGACCTTTAATGTCGAATTATGACATACATTTATGTCATAAATTATAATGAAGTTGTGTGTCTTACTAAAAAAAGTCTCGCTAACGATTACCTATGTAGAAAAGTCTAATTTTAGGTAATAATGGTACTAAAGTTACTGATTTTGAAATGAATCCTATTTATCCGCAATATGAAGTGTATAAATATAAATATCCTCACTTTTGGAACATACTAAATTCAAGTATCCAAACTAACATAATTTAAATCACACATTTGAGATAGAATATATACCTATGTATTTAGCTACCTATAATTAAGGTATGCAACTGTAATACCGCGAATAAAAATGGAAGCTTGCAACTTGCCTTCAGGTGTCACGATTTCCATTATATATTCCCATATTCCGCGTAGCGGTCCGATGCATTTAGTATGCAAGTAACATAACTGTAACCAGATTTCGAATCAGAGTTTAATCATTCCTCTTGTTCCGCTTGTGATGACACTATTCAGCTGTTAGTTACCATTTGACGGCGCTATTAGAGTTCTTCTTTTGGAATAAATTGATAATGTATTTTTGGTTCTTTTAAAAGACACTTTTTTTTATATTTTATGTAATATAATTTAGTTTGCTATCGAGGATATTAAAGCAATGTCGAATACATTTTAACAACACATTATAATACTAGAAGCGATGATGGCACAGTGGATAGTACGGCTGGCTTCTGTGCCAATGGACGTGGTTTCAAGACCACCTGTCCAACTCTAAAATCAATCTTTCGGTGAAGGAAAACATCGAGAGGAAACCATAACATGGTGGTAGGGCATTGTATGATAATGCCCGCCTGGGTAGCTGGGTAGAAACGCCCTCAAGTTTGATAACCTGACCCAAACACCAATAGGTGTGTCAGGCAGTATCAGTGTGTTAAACATCGTCACTTAACATCAGGTGAGATTGTGGTCAAAGCATTGAGGCTATATCGTGTAAAAAAAAGTTATACGTCTTTTCTAAATAGATTGTATTATATTGAAGAAAAAAAAATGTGAAGAGAAGCGATGCTTAAAGCAAAAACTTTAAAAAACTCTTTTGTAACTTTTTTAAAACCTGTACTTAACACGTGTTTAACTTTTTTTGTAATAAGACTGCAAATGTCCAAAAACCATTATGAAGCCGTTTATACTGAATACATTATATTTTACCTAATGTATATTTATTTTACATCTTATGAAGCTTTATTTAGACGATTAGTTTCGTTTTACCAAAATAAAACCGCAACTTTTTTCAATCTTCCTAAGGTTTAATTGAATCTGTTAGCATGTGAGGGGTCTGTCAGGATAGTTTTTCAAACTGATCAATCTCAGAGGCTTACGTTGCACGGTTTACATTTTAGTAGTATCGAATGCTTACAACGAGTACCTATTACTTACTCACTATAAAAGAGGTATATCTACATGTATGTTTGATTTTAAGCTTTTTAAAAGTCGCGTTAATTCTCAATTATTAATGTTTACATTTTGCCTGTATCTACAAGTATCCGTACCTATCTTAGCTTACAAATTAGAATTACTAAGATTTAATTTAGCTTCAGTCAATTTCTAACAATAAAATATGTGCTATGTTTGATTTTAAAATATTAGTTACAAAGAAGTTAATTTTTTCTTCTGAATTTTAATTCATGAGATCGATTTTCAGAATAGATCCCTTGACTTAATTTTTTTTGATAAGTAAAGAATTTAAATTAATGTTGTTAGAATAAACTTATCAAGTTTTTATAATATGTAAATTATATAATTTTATATATCTATAATAAACTACCTAATAGTAAAGTAATTTCAAATGTAAATCGTAGTCAATACATACGGGTACATGTGACACTAATGGAGATTGTTTCCGCGTATGGTTTCAGTTGTTACACACTTTTCAATCAGATATGACATTAGTAGTTAAATACAACCTTCCCGTAATAAAATGCGCTTTAAATCTCACCTGATGTTAAGTGACGATGTGGTCCTGTAAACACAGTAATCCTACAGGTACTGGTTCTCATGTGATGCTACAGGAAGACACCTATTGGTGTTTAGCGACAGGTTTTCAAACTTGAGAGTGGTAGCCACTCAGACGAGCTTTATTAGAAAATGTACCACCAAGCTATGATTTCCTCACGATCTTTTCCTTCACTAGAAGCTCAAGCTGATTTTAGAATTGGATACGTGGACTCAAACCCGCGTCCTTGACGCGAAATCTGGCCGCACTACCCACTACGGGACCATCGCTTCATAAATAGTGTGATTGTAAAAATGTTGTAAATAATAGGTTAACTTCATTTTAACAGTTTTACACTAGATTGTGGCTGTGTTATTATGAATGACTGCGGCAGTCTGACTTGAGCCAAATCACGTATCGAACATTATTCCATAAGTTGTACCGCGTCGACTCACTAATGGCTTGGAACGTACGTGCTTAATCATACCCTCGCTGAACTTCTATTAATTAATGTTAAATATGAATTTAAGTGTTAATATAGCAACTATGAATACATTAGCCTTATCTGTTAAATAACTTAAGTGTATTTTTTTAAATGTAAACAATAGCTTTTTCATGACAGTTATAGTGTTTTAAATATATTTGCACAGAAACATTTCATACATAGCATATGTTCGCCTTGGTCGTCCCTTACTGACGTGCCCACACAGTCACCCTCGCCTTGTAAATTCGTTTCGTCAATCATCTGTCATCCATCTTCTCAACGTGACCGAACCAACTAAGCATTTATTTCTCTACCTTGGTCACTGCATCCCCTACTATATAATAGCGCTTTCTTGTCATACTATTCCTGACTTAGCCAATCATTTTCACTTCATTTATACTTCTCAGATTTCTCATCTCCACAGCGTTAATCTTATATTTATGCTTCTTCTGCCAAACCCATCACTCACTACCATATCTAAGGGTAGGAACTAGCACTCCTCGATTAACAGCCAAACACGCCTTGTCAGTTACTCAATAATAAAACAAACTTTAAGCTTTACTTACTCTGCAAAAATATTACTTATTTCAATAATTGATGGGAACAGAACAACATTATAACATTTAATACATTTATTATGGTTATAATAATTTCTTACTTTTTTTTGTAATACTTAAATTCATCATGACATTCCTGACAGACTTCGCATACTGACATTTATCTTGATAAAACTCAAAGAGGGCTCAGTCATAACTTAATATAATATTATAAAATTAAAAAAAAAATACTGGAGTCAAAAACATAATACTTTAAAGAATATTATTTATTAGTTATAAATTTTAAATAATAATGCTTTCTCTATGAACTAAATATAAAAGAATGAAATTTCTTGAATTTCCTTAAAATCTATTATTGCTAAGTTCGTTCTATGAAACTAATATTTGTAGGTATTAAAAACAACTGGCGTATAATGGAAATTCCTAGTAGCGAAGCGTAATAAAAGTGTTCTGGGAAAATAATCCGGGGAACTGGAATTGCGAACTAATCGACATCTAAAGGGGCAGACGATGAGTCTCAGATAAAATTTCAATCAATCTCTGTTTATCCGATACCTAGAAAATGTGAAATAGTACTGGAGATATAACTCATAGAGAATAGTTACTAACTAATTTTAATCAAAACGTGGCGTAAATAATATAATTTATTTGTTAACAAGGCAAAAAATTATAAATTTTGCATAGATTATAATATACTAAATTAGACAATAGTTGTAAGATGTTTCTTTTTGTTTATTAATTGCTCAAATATCAGTAAAAAATTGACAATTGGAAGCTAGCGTAAACGCCCGGTTGGTGCTTAATTTAATGTAATAAATAAGTAAAAACTTAAGTGTTGTTCAAAGGATACATGTTCAATAATTAAAAAGAATTACATATATCTATGAGTATATATAATAACACAGTATTTTCCAAGAACTATATATATGTAATATTCACTATAACTATTTAATATAAAATCGCCTTCCACATCTGTCTGTTTGTTTATACACTAACACTTCCTAAACCACAAGGAACAAGGAACATTTGTATAAAAATAATTCCTCTAATCAATGTATCAATGTAATAAAGAAATCACTACAAAACCGATTTTTTAAGATATACATATATGAAAATGACATCATCATGCCCTAATTCCATTTATAAAATTAATAAAATCATAAAAGTTGATATGAATATCTGTCTTAACGGATATTGCTAGTCACAAAGGCGGATATTAACAGAGCGGCGGAGAATATCTCTCCACAGTGTCATCGTCTACAAGCAAGGCATTAAATATATGAAGTATAAAGGGATTACATTCTTTGAATTCTACCTAGTAACGGGTAAAAAATAAGACTAAAAATATTACACGTATTCGTGAGGTGAACTGGGTTAATCTTGAATTCAGTGGTACCATGATTGTCAAACGAATCCACTTTCGAATTTATAGGTTAGTATAGTGGTATCAGAAATGAGGAGATCCGCAGAAAAACCAAAGTAACCGACATTGCACGAAGAATTTCCAAACATAAGTGGCAGTGGGCTGGAGAACATTGCTCGTAGAACTGATACTCGATGGGGCCAACGGGTTCTCGAGTGTTTGCCGCGGAGGGGAGACGCAGCGTGAGTAGGCCCCCACAAGGTGGACCAACGACTTAGGTCGCGGGATCCGCTGGATGCGGGTGGCAAAATACCGGTCGTCGTGGAGATTTTTGGGGGAAACGTATGTCCAACAATGGACGTCTTTCGGTTAAATGGATGGATGGATGGTGGTAAAATAATTCAAAGCGTTCCGCTGGTTGTCGTCCACCATTAATGGTAGTTTTTCAGTAAGTGTACGGCTGTTTTATTTCCATGATGTATTATGAAAAATTATTCTGTCTAATAGTAACATTATTTAATACAAATAGGTACTAGTTGTCCTATCAGGCGTTGCCTGGATTTTTTAAATGTAAAATAAATAAATAATAATTTGCAAAATATACTATTAGAGTTTGTTTTCAGCTATAAATTAAACTCCTACTATGACAGACGTAGTATTCAATCTTTTTAATTATGTTACGTAATTTACTCCCAATATTATATAAGAAACATAACAAAAAAACAATCCAATCATAATCGACCCGGCGAATGTAAACCTTTGTCTGGACAAAAAGCTAACATCATTGAATATTTCATAAATGGAGTGGAGAAATATGGTACATAGATAAAGAAACGACTTGGATATTTAATAACTAATTGGAACAGACTTGGAAAAGTTGTTACTACCTATATCTTTTAATTAAACGACTAATTTTATCATTAAAGCCACCGACGTTTGCTTGCTTACCAGTTATTACTATAAATAATTAAAGTTGGAAATGAAGAAAGGACAAAAGCAATACCTAGTTTTAATAAGTACTCTAAGAAATAAATATCAGTTTTTTCTGTAAAGATATTTAAAAAATCAACGTCCAACATTTTCGCGTATTATTTCCTGAAACTCGTTCAGAACTACAAGACGGAGCACGTAAATTGGATTGAAAGAATGATGGAAATTTAACATTAGTTTTGACTGGTGGTCAAAGTTTCGTGTTCAGAGCTTGCAGTGGGCTGTGTGGGGGCGCGGATTTCCAACCATCGTGTTGTGCTAGCCGTGGATAGTAAATGGTCTCGCTATAAAACATAATATCTAGATATGACTTATACTGTTATTTTTGTAATTATATAGTTATAAAGGTTACAGAGGTTTAGAATTGCAAATTTGTACCTGGTAGCGTAAAAAATATTTATTTTCTTGTATTTTGCTATCATTACTGTCACTACTATAATATTAAATTTTGTTTTTTTTTATATTTTATTCTATTTCTTCCTTTTATTAAAATATTGGTTGTATCTGATTTTTATGTTAATTGACTAAATGTGTAATGTGTAGGCGCTATAATGAAAGTCATGCTCAGTACGACATATTTTTCAACAGTCTAATAGAACTCAAAAATCTCATTATATAACTGGATGGCCAATAATCTCCAATTCTTACTAGGGTTTTAGTAAGGATTTTCACTAGGGTCTTTATTATATTTTTGTTTACATTTAAACTTAAAACGCTTAAATAAATCTTTTATAATGTTAGTAAAAAATAAAATTTTATTTTGTATTCATATGCCGTCTTAGATCCTTTTGAAATATTTATGTACTATTTTATATTTGCTACATAAATCATATCTACGCTAATAAATAAAATTGAAATGTCTGTTTGTAATATCAAAACTATATTTTTTTACTAAATAGATATGATAGTATATATAATACGACACCTATACCAAAAAATACAATTTTTTTTAATTTTTGTCTGACTATCTGTCTGTTTGTTTCGGGTAATCTCCGGAACGGCTGGACGGATTTTGACGGGACTTTATTTGGTAGATAGCTGAACTTACTCCGGGTAAATTAGGGTACTTAAAATTTTTCTAAAATATGTTTACTTTATCTTAAAACTAAAAAAAAATTAGAATCCGTATAAAAAAATTAAAACACAGTGAAGAATATAAGAAACGCGGGCGCAGCCGCAGGCACACAGCTAATCATAAATATAATTATTACAATCAATTATTTTACTCTCTTCTATTCTAGTTATTTAGATATTAATTTATTGTCAAAGATAACGAGAGGAGTCTTATGTTTAAAACTAATAAATCATATTCATATATAAATACCAACTATGCGACCGCGGCTGCGCCCGCGTTTTATATATTCTATACTGCGTTTTAATTTTATTAGGCGGAACCCTAATTATTTTCTAAAATTAAAAGTACTCTAAGTTACCTGGAGTAACTTCAGCTATCTACCACAAAAAGTCTCCTCCAAATCCGTCCAGCCATTCCGGAGATTAACCGAAACAAATAGACCGACATATATAAAAATAGTATTTTTGGTATAGGTATCGTATATACACTATCATATCTATTTAGGAAAATAAATTAATATTTACATTACACACAGACACTTCAATTTTATTTATTATTATAATAGATATAAACATTGTTACAAGTATATCAAGTTTTCCTATATCCGTGTTCTCTACAGTATAGTTAGACTTTCGATACAAGTGTAAGCCTATTTAGAATGTTGCGGTAACTCGTTTCCTCCGCTTTACCATTTATACATTCAAGCGTAAATGTGTATATTGTGAAATCTCATCTAATTTAAAATTCAAGTACGGTTGCTATTTGTGTGTACATATCCATGTATAAACATACTTTATTTTAGTACGTAAATACTAATTATTTGATATTGTAAAATGACCCACATACACCACGCTTCTCCTTCTGATTGCGGCTCAAGACGTGCTCTGAACCCCAACCGGAACAGCTCTCACAGCCATGGCCAGCGCGGTTTAAGGTACGGTGACATTAGCAACATACTGTACACAATATTCTTACATTACCTACAGTGTATATATTCTGTAGGAGGGATAGTTCAAGTATTGGGTAAGATTTTTTTTTTTTCATAATTTCTTCCTCAACCCCACACTCCCAAGCTCGACCCCCTTATAAAGCAAAACTCTTACTCTGCCATGATTACGTAAGCATTGGTACGTAAGCATTAATTAATAAAAAGGAAAAGTGAACAAGTAAATATTACTTACGTAATTACCATTCAAACCCGGAATGTCATCGAAAATAAGGAAACCATTAACCACGCGGACCCCATTGATGGGAACTCTTTAATTTGTAGAGCGTTGGTTATATTTGGCTAGGATTAATCCCGTATTGTCCCACACAAGGTGGCGGGAGGATCTGAGGGCTTTAATGGGTAGTGCCGGCGCGTCTCGCAGGTAAGTCCCACACTAATTTGGCGTGTGACAGCTTCTCACACTTGCATGTGAGGGACATTCACACGCCACCGGTTTCAACCTTCCTTGGCTAGGTTGGACAGCTAAGAGCGTAAATGCATTTCCCTCATAAAAAAATTAAACAAAGCATTTATTTCTTGCAATTTAACCTCAATCCGAGGTTCGCACCATTTTCGTGCTTTTGAGCTGGCTACTATTTTCAAGCTGAGTGTACTCACTTGTCCGAGTGAAGCTGTCAAAGGTCTTCATGTAAACAGTCAAGTTGCAAAACATCCCGGTCCACGGGCAGCGGCCTAGGACGTGGTCCGATCTCCAACGTGGGTGGCCATTTTATATATTTATATGAAAAAAATTCCTGGGAATAAATTATGCTTCTTCTTAAATAGTTTTCTTTACCGAAATTAGCAATAATTTAATCAATACAATTTTGGATTTGACAGGTTTTAAAATTATCTCGTTATGCTGAAGTTAAACAAGTACTTTGCCTTGTTAACGACGTTAGTTTCTACACAGTCTAGTTCCCGTAACAGTTTGCGGAGTTTACATATTCCGAAAATAGATTTTATTAAAATTAATGTCAAATAACCGCAAATATATTGGATAATTTACTAATCGGTAGCGAGGCCAGTATGGTTTCCAGTTACCTCCACATTAAATTTATGATGACATATAAATAGATGATATAAAACCACTCTTTAGACGTATCTATTATAAAAATATTAGAGAATGATTATAAATGAAAATTTGTTGAAAAACAAAACAGTTCGGATTTTTTTTGTTAATATCACATAGTAATAATGAAAAAAATCAAAAGATTTTGCCAGTAAAACATATTACATTTTTATGGGAACAAAATCTACAAAGGCAGTTTTATTGAAAATTATTTAATGTAACTATTTATATTACACCCAATAAAAGTATATACAGTTTTCGAATACTGTTCTTTTTGTCTTTAGATTGTCAAGGTACAATAAAATAATTTTTCTCACAGCGTTTCAATAACAATTTAAATATAATTCCTGTACAATTCTATTGCATAATCACTTTGCTCCATTCTGAAATTTGTGATAGTAGTAGTATACGCTAGTGCACGAGACACTCCTAAAACTAAATATTCTTCATAACTGATCTCAAGTATGCGATCTTTCTGAATTTATTTGTACATAAGCTAAAATACCCACTATCAATTAAGTGAACTATTGTAATTTTTTTGAGAAAAAAAAAACAACTTAAAATTTATGAACAAACAACAGGCATTGAATTAATCAAATTACCAGAAAACGATACCTGTAAAAGGCAATTACTGACACATGCGCCGCAACCATTCAGTTGGAAGGCCAATAAATTTACCAAAACATCCAGTTATTCGTGGGAAATGGCAGTTGCATTGACCGTTCAAAGGATAACCCCTACAGATTTCCCGCTAATAGAACTGCGCTCAATGGACGCAGTATACTATAGCAATTGATAGTCTTTAGCGTTTATTATTGTTTTCTACTCCAGTTTAATAGATTTTTACACGGTATAGGCTCAGTGCTATGACCACAATATCACCTGATGTTAAGTGACGATGTGGTCCAGGGTGGTAAACACACGAAACCTAGAGGATACTGGTTCTCAAGTGATGCTGCCGGAACACACATAATGGTACTTGGCGACAGGTTTTCATACTTGAGAGTGGTAGCTACCCAGTCGGACATTATTAGAAAATGTCCTACCATAATGCTATGGTTTCATCACGATGTTTTACTTCACCGTAAGCTGAGGCTGGTTTTAGTTGGATAGGTGGGCTCGAACCCGCGTTTATTGACGCGGAATCCGGCCGCATTATCCACTGCGCCATTATCGCTTCATTAATACTTCTCTACATTTATAATGATTAACCAATGTCTAATTTGATCATCATTTATTACATTTATTAGAAATAGGTAATCTATGCTAATAAAAAAAATTGAAATGTCTGTATATAATATAAAAATAAATTTTTTTTACAAAGTAAATGTTATTGTATGGTATATACGAAACCTATAAAAAATTCAATTTTTAAAATTTTTGTCTGTCTCTCTGTTTGTTTGGGGTAGTGTACGGAACGGCTAAACCGATTTGGACGTAACTTTTTTGGTAGATAGCTTAAGTTACTCCGGGTAACTTAGGGTAATTTAATTTATCAAAAACTATTAGAGTTCTGTGTATAAAAAATCAAAATTTAAATTACACTATGAAAAATAATGAAACGCGGGAGCAGCCGCGGGCACACAGCTAGTATTTACTTAAATATAGAAAAAGGGAGTTTTTTATATGGAACCCTAATTTTTTTTAGTACTCAGTTAAATTAAAAATGTTTCTCATAAATTCAAGCTCTTGTCCGTAAAACCGTGCATTGAATCGGATTTTATTCAATTTTTTATGAGATTTAATTTTTTTTACGCGGACCCCTTATTATTTGCGATAATTAAAAGTACCTTGAGTTACCCGGAGTAACTTCAGCTATCTACCAAAAAAGTCCTGTCAAAATCCGTCAAGCCGTTCCGGAGATTGCCCGGAACAACCAGACAGACAGACAAAAATTTTAAAAATTGTATTTTTGGTATATATCGTGTATACATTCATATCTATTTAGTAAAAAAATTTGACATTACAAACAGACACTTCAATTTTATTTATTAGTATAGATGTAACGTAATAGATTCATGTGTCTGCTCTATGATATATTAACTGATGATTTGGCTTTGATTTCTGCTTTTGAATTCACACATACAATAACATAATTATTTTCGTTTCATTCGTTAAATGACAATTATACATTTTTAAAACGCTAACAATTTTGTTTATATTGCCTTTTCAATTTATTTATGTTCTTGACCTCGAAAGTACGCGTTAAAAATAAACTGCATTTAGTCTGAAATGCATTTGCTAATGACATTATCATTGGCAGTATGATCGTAAACAATGCATTATTTGATGTGAGATACTTCTAAAAGATATTAAATATGAATTTTAATTTTCTACACTTCTTGACTGTATAAACTATTACTATGCCAAATCTCAAACTACTTCGTGCGCGCATAATTCTTAAAATGATCTAAAATTTTCTCTTGTAGTAATTTAATAAATTTAGTACCTGGATGACCGAGCTTAGCTTGGTGTCTTAAGGCCGTGTACTCATGTTTTTAAACACGTTACATTTATACACTTAAATATTTAAGGTCTATCAACAGCCGTACAATAGATTTAACAATACTACAAACCCAATAATCGTATAAATTAAAAACAACAACATTATAGACAATTATATTTGCAAATTGAAATAAAAAAATATATAAAATGTTAACTTATTATTATATTACTTAAATATTACTATATTTAGTTATTATATTTATGTCATTAACCCTTTAGGTTAAGTCGGTTCAGTGTTAAAATAACTATAAACAAGTTTCCAATAATATGACATAAAATATCAAATATCAAAAACGAATGAAAATTGTTAACATATTTTATTTAATACTTTATATATTAATTCAAATAGGCTGGCATTTTTTTTATTGTAATAAAACGCAATCAGCAGACTCTGGGTCCGCAATTTTTTTCAAATTGGAGCTTATGTTCTACTTGCGTCAAAAAATTACTTAACAATAGTCATAAATGTAGTAATACACTTTCCTTTTTTCTTAATTAAGTGAGCTTATTTGCTAAATATAATATCTAAGAGAATAATTAAAGTTTTTTTGGTATTTTTTACATAATGTTAGTTATTATAATTATTATCAGTTGTTGTTTTTTTTTTGTTTTTATTATATTTTTAATATATATGTAAAAATACTTATTTATTTGTTATAGTTATTTAATGTTTTTGTTTTTATTTGCACTCCAGCTTTGGAATACGTTGGAATAGACTGGAATTACAGGAACGACAAGCGATGGATAGCCGTGCTCTCAGAGATCGCCATTGATTTTGGATTATTCTGTGTTTGTATTCAGACACATTGACGCCATATTGGAACACCATAATAAAAAACATAATCGAGATTAACCTTTAAAGTCATGATAATTAGAGTAATTATTATTACAATAAAAATATCTTCAGAGATAAACGTAAAAAGAAATCTCCTTGGAATTGAAATATTGGATGAAATATTTTAAAGCGTATTCTACCTCCATCTCCCTAGGGATACACGGGAGCTACGATACATCCATCGTAAAATATCACAAATTTTCAATACCTAGCGCTGCACATCGAAACGTTTAATATCTGCGGTGCAGGTGCGCCTGAACTTGGTCTAAATCATAGCAGGCAGCGAAATTATATTTAATTTCAATATTAAATCTACTCACTAAAAAAATGCCTCATGTAATCTCACTTTATGAACTTTTAGACCTTTTTGACTCCCTCCACTCCTTTATCAGTAATAGCAAGCAAGGCTCTTACTTTCCCCGATGGTAACATAAGCATTGACATTATAAGATTGCTTACTGATGACGCATTCAGAACCCCATCCTCCATATCATCAAAAATGATGATGATGAAACTCCGTGCACACTGAGGGGATGTGAGTACACCGTTCTCGTAATGATATTTTATGACATCAGGTGGTTATTTTATGACAGCAGCCTTTAACTGGTTGCGTTTGGTATCAAGGTCAGCTTTACGCTGAACCTCGAACTCGCCGTACATGGTAGTGACCTTGCGCCATTCTGACCGTTGTACTGTCAAACGTTCCCAACGAGAGGGCTCTAAGTTGCATCTCCTCATGTGTCGCTTTAGGACATTCTTGCACTCGAAGTCCAATAACAGAAGCGGTCAAATGCGCAGGATTTATTAAGGTGCACAAGTGTACTCGCAAGGCACAGGTGCGCATACTCATCCTTGTCCTTCTGGAACCAGTGAAACGGGGACCGTTACGTCCGGAGAAGGACTCGGACAGACAGTATAACGGTGAGAATGTTACAAGGGGTCAGTACTATCTCACACATCCTTGATCGCCTTTTACAATACACACGGGAAGATATGGGGTGGTGCTATTTTACTTTGCCAGCACCATACGCCACAAAAATAAACAAGGTTCCCCAGAAAGCCCCGTGTACGATAAATATCAAATTCAAATACAAAAATACTTTATTTAATTTAGGTCCTGATAAGGTGTTTATGAACGTCAAAATAGTACCAACGGTTCGGAAAAGAACCTTGTCATCGAGAAGAACCAGCAAGAAACTAGATCCGAATTTTTTCATGTTTTTTTTGGAACTATACAACTATAATAATAGTTACAAAGTTTATTAAAGCATGCGCAGCCAAGGCTGTCACTTCCAGATATCACCATCGTCCACATAATCATCGTTTAAATAGCCGAAGACATCTGTTTTTATAATTCTTTATACCGACTTTGAATAAATAATTAATTAATAATAATTATGTGTTTATTATTGCTCGTCATGTTAACCTAAAATAACATTTATGACGACAATATATCCTAACTTCTACGAAAACAGGATGCAGCGAAGGTTATAATAATGAAATTATGAGTAAGGAGGTCACATACTTAGCGGATATATAAATTACTACCTACACCAATTATAAATGATGTAGGAAATACACAATATGGATATTATTTCTTGATAGTTAACCCAAACGTTTAGTTACAAATTATATCTTTCAAAAGTATTAGATCATAGAAAGATAGCTATAAGAAATATAGAGAAAAATTGACTTATTTCTATCGTTATAGATATTTTTAGAAACTACTTAATAGAGTTTATTAGGATGTTTGTTTATTATATATAATAACCTCATATATATATATATATATATATATATATATATATATATATATATATATATATATATATATATATATATATATATATATATATATATATATATATATATATATATATATATATATATAAATACCCATATATATAATAACCTCTATAATGACCCCAAGCTTAGGTAACCTAACCTAACAAATAACATTTGTCTGATTTTTACATCTATTGGCGCTCCGAGCCTTATAGTTTATTTATAATCAAAACATACGATAGGCTGCGTAAGTATAAATTATGTCATTTATCTCTGAGTACAAGCACCTAAACGCCATTTTATATTTGTAATTTTTTTTTAAGTTTTCGCGTTCCATATTTAATTGCAGTTAATTTAAACGGGGTTTCACGCGTTACCTTTGCTTTTTTCTATCCCGACGTTTCGGCTGGGTTTCACCAACCGTGGTCACGGGCTGACTGGCGGTGCGCGGCGTAACTGCCATTTTATATTTGACAAGCTTCTACAGTGCAGCATGTTGATGGCTGACGTTATAGCATTGGTAACGCGAATTTATAAGTTTTTGCCTAACCGAGAAGCGCTCGACGTCACTAAAAAAGATTTCACTTCAAAAAATAGGTAATATTTAGTTAGATAATCTTGCAGCTTACACCCGTTCATTACCGATTCGCTTCCAATAAAGTTTTAATTTTCAATAACCGGTGCGCTGTTGGTTTTCAAGAAGAATTTACCACTTAAAGTACATAATACATCACAATAGAAGAAAGATTACCTCATTACAAGAATTACTGATTCGATTAAAACTGAGACATTCATTCGAGTTAATTCGATTAGGAGTGTAATTCATTTATTATCCTTTGCGAAATTGCTTCGGGAACTTTGATTTGTTAATTATATTAAGTAGAGTTTCGATTGGACTTTCTTATCGAAAATTTTGAGTTACAATTTTAGTTTTTTTTCAATTTATATTTTAATCAGGGTTAATTCGTTTTATTCATTCCTGAATTATATTCTTAATACTAAAAGTTTCCTACAAAATGTACTAAAATTTTTAAATCTATACTACATTTATTATATATCTATCGGTATAATAAAATATGTAATTTATCGCATAAAGATCAAATTTTTTTTTTCTGTTATTTCGAATATTTTAAGTCGACTGGAACACATTATGAAAACTATAATTTGAAATAGTAGTTTAAATATGGATCTGAATGTAGACTTTTAACTAATGTATTTACATAGATGTATTAATAACAATATTAATGATATTACCTTTTTTTTATTAACTTGTTTAACGGCCCTGGGTTCAAGTTCTTTTTAGCTTAATGATTTTAACCTAAATTAATGAATAATGAATAACGATATTTACGTACCAATTTTTTTACAAATCCTTGCATTATAATTACTAATTTCATTAAAGCCGTCACCATGTAAACTATACTTACTTTATCTATAGTTTTCCACGTGTTTTAAGACTACTTTGGTAATTTATAAACTTAGTCGATACCACGGGTTCGAATCCTCACCCTTAAATATCTATAACTAAAGAGAAACGAAGATAGACGTACCTATTAAAATAATAGCATTTTGGATTTTTGGACCGTTTTGTTTTATTAAGGAAATTTGACTAGTTTGTGACTAATATGTAGATTTTAATAAAAGACATATTTACTATGCATAGAATGCATTAGTGCAGAGTCACGTGCTTAGGTCTTTTACATTTTTTTTTTCCCCTTTTAAATGTGCATAATTTATGTAATATGAATTTTGTTTTCAAAAATAAAAAAGGTATAACTGGTGTTAATATTTTATTACAAACAAATGTACATATAAAATTTTATATTAAATAACACATCTTTGGTATAACATAAAGCATTACAATTATAACTAATATATATAATTAATATTATTATCTTTTTAATTTTTTTTCGTAAAATTCACCAAATATATAAATATAATATAAGATATAAATGATTATTGAACATTGGAAGGTTATGTAGGCACTGATTATTTGCAATTTATATTGAATTAAATAATTATGTGTATGTAACATTTAGAAAAAAAACAAATGGCTAAAGAAATATGATATATTTGTGAATTTTGCGAATAAATAATAATATAACTACAAGATGCCGGTAATAGCATCTTTGATTTGGTTAAACATACAAGGTTTTCTATTTTCCAATTGATTACATAACTTTAATTGTAATGAATTAGATAGATAGTAGGTATGCCCCCCCCCCCTTCCCCGACAAGGTGGACCGACGACCTGGTGAAGGTCGCGGGAATCCGCCGGATGCGGGTGGGGCAAGACCGGTCGTTGTGGCGATCTCTGGGAGAGACCTATATCCTGCAGTGTACACTTTCGGCTGAATGGAGATGTAGTTAAATTAAAATATGTTTAATTTTTTTTTCTTCAAAAAGAACGTATTTTTTTTCGTATTCATAAAATATTCTGTGAAATAGATATTATCACTTCATTAATTCTAATTTTAATAAATTACACCGATTTCAATTGTGTCTCTTATTTCAGTATTTCTTAAATTTTCTGTATTTATTTCTCACATTTTAAAGTAAATCCTTTGAAAGTAACTCATTTGACTAACGACATTTATTATTGTAAATATACTTATTATATATCATTATTTTAATAATTTTATTTAAACCGTATTAAGTTCATAATATTTAATTAATAAAAAAAAACAGTTTATGTCTACAAAAATCATGTTGTTTAGCTTTGTTGTAGTTGGACGTACGATCATCTGAAGATTTTCACATAGATGAATTAATAATTTATTGGATAACATTACTCTTATTAATAATATCACACGTTGTTTATGCAATATAATTTAAACAGCAGAATGTTTCCCGGTAATGATTCCAGTGGTTTTGTCATACTCAAACTCTCTGTGACCCCTTTCCGTTCTTCGGAGGGTATTGTCTCTTGATTCGCAGTTCTCCTTCAAAAGACCTTTTCTGTCTCTGAAAATCATAAATATCCTTGTAAATTCCGATTAGGGATCGTCCGTTCATCCATTATTCAAGTGATGTTTCAAACAACTTTTCCAAGTCTCACCCCCACCACCTTGGTGATAATTTGTGATGTTGTAGACTAACTCTCTCGTAACTCAAAATTATGTATTTTTTGGTAAAAGGGATCTTATAAATTGTCTTAACTGCCTTTGAACACAGGTATAATCTGATTCAGTAGTATGAAATTAAAAAAAGCGTTGCCTGATAACGGTTATTCAAGGTCACATCCCGCTTTTCGGTTTACAAATTGGGTGTTCAATGTAAAAATAAATCTCAAATAATAATATTAATCCATAAGAACGGTCGAGATGCTTAAAGTCTAACTAAAGCCGTACACTTTACTTGTAGTGTTTTTGAGTTAAAATGTCTATAATTACTGTAATTTATTTAAATAATAATTGTGGGAGTTAAAATGACTCTCAAATAGTTGAAGAGCGGGAAGACTTTTAAATATTGTTAAAACCGGATGGTTTTTAAAAGTCACTATGTAAAATATTCCAGAGGTCATTCTATATTTTTATTCTTTTGTCTTTCTGAAGACTGAAATCTTTCTGAAACCGGACGATCGATGGGTGCTTTATTGGATTAGTTATTTGCTTAAGATTTATTTTTACGAAAAAAGCCTGCCAATTTTAAAAACAATTTGTTCGAAAAAAATGTGTTACAAATATTTGAAGATAGACAACAGCGAACAATGAAAAGTATAATGAAATAAAATAAGTTATTAATAATATATTTTTATATAATTATAGTGCGAGTAACGGAGATTCATTTTTATTAGGTTTTATTATTTGCTTTTTTGCTTTTCAATAGAGGATTGGGTATAAATGATGTAGGTAATATACCTCACCGTGTTTGTAAATTTGAGTTTATTTTTTCTTTTTTCTTACAGCAGCAACTGGCCAGGATACCTTGTCTCCTCCAGAAAAGTAGCAACAGATCGAGCAAGATAAGACAGAGTATAACTATCAAGATTGGTATGCCTATTATAATCCCAAGTCTTAGCGTCGTCGATTCTTCTAATACTAAAGCTGGAAAAAAAACAGTCCGTCGAAATTACCAGATAGAGACCAATGTGATCCTTGGTAAAGAATTTAATAAATAATATGTTTCTACAAGAGCTATTTATTTTTATGTTGTCACTTCTAAGTCTATAAGTGCCTCCAAATACTTATGTTTTCTGATCAAACTATATTGTTGATATAAAATAGATAAAATAAATTATAACGTATACTAATATTTGTGTAGTACCTGGAATATGCACAGTTATATTAGCAACAGTAGAATTTCCTTCAGTATTATGTGCGATCAATTCAAAATAGTATGTGGCGTTGGATTCAAATTTGTTTAGTGCCAGTTCGTTAGTGGGTTCAATCATTTCTTCTCTGCATAGACTTTCGTCGAAGGGATCATGTTTCTGAAATTAAATATCATTAGTTGTTTTATTTATTATAGTAATAGTTGATACACGGGTAAAAAAAAACAAATTAAACTTTTAATTTCATAATCAATCTACCTTAAAGTTTTTAACAGAATAATTTTGGAGTCTAATTTTCCACTTTTGCATAAAGTTTAAAGAAATGTTTGAAGTAATTTACCTAGAATTTTTTTTAGTGGAAAAATACAGCATTTTGCCAGTAAGTGGATCGAAATCGGTCTAGACAGTTCGGTTTTTAATAGAACTTTTATTCGTTCGTTCGTAATCGTTTTGAGACTTTTTTTTTATCACAAACGTAATGTCGTTAGCGCTTTTAAAAAGTGAACATTTTTATGGTCTTTGATGTTAATCTTTGTCATTACATTTATTTATAAAACCATCTAAGTAAATGCATAAAGTTCATTTTTTAACAAAAATATGACTTGTATGAAATATTTATAATTTGAGTTATTTATAGTTTTCATTTGTAATTTAATCTAAAAAAGAGATATGAACAAAATACGCTATGCATTCAATCTCAAAATAATAAAATTACCGAACAGTAACGTAAAATGTAATAATCAATAAGAGCTCCATTATCTTCTGGTACTTTCCATTTCAACACTTGCTTACTGTCCAAACGAAGGAGTTGCTGAACTTCATCTATATCCCACATTGGTTGGTCTGGAACAGATCTACGAAGGAAAAACAAATGTATGTTTACCAACTCCAAGAAATATTTAAGAGTTCCAACAACTTTTATTAACAATTTTTTATATTGACAATTATATAAATTGTTTACTTTACAATAATGCTAATATAAATTTATATACATAATTTACTATCGATAAAAGCAAAGGACCGAAAATTGAACCCAAGGTGAGCCTTGAGGAAGGCATATTTTAAGTTGTGAAGTTTAAATAGTAGCACTTTGACTGCTTTTAAGTTTCAGTTGGTAGTGTGGCCAGATTCCGTGTCAATTGGACGAGGGTTCAAGTCCATCTATCCAACTCTAAAATCTCTAAAAACTAATAATGCCTGCCTAGGTAGCTACCTCCGTCAAGATTGAAACCACTAGTCAAAAACCAATAGGTGTGTATCAGCAGCACCACTTGAGGCTTAGTATGCTTACCATCATGAACAGCATCGTCACTTAACATCAGGTGAGATTGTGGTCAAAGCACTGAGGCTATAGAGTGTTTAAAAAATGTATCAGAGTTATCATATGTTGCATTTTATAAGATATTTAACTTAACGCTGAACTAATACTTTCGTTGTATAATATTCTATATCTGTGCTTCTTTTACAAGTGCTCAAGAATCCCGATTTATTTTTATTATAGTTGAGGATAAAACCTGCTTACTTTTCAAACGTAACAAATTCAAGCATCTCACTCCACGCTCCAGCACCGACTTCGTTCAACGCAGCGAACCTTATTTGGTACGTTGTCTTTGGCTTTAATTTATCTAATCGGAACGGTCTGTTTATAGCCCAGGTTCTGTTCATATGGATATTTGTTATATTATAGTTTGCTGACTCATCATATTCTGCAGTATAACCTATTATTGCGGGACCATGAATAATTTTTGGACCATCGATTGAAAATAATACCCACGTTGCTGTTGTATCAATAACGCTTATCTGAAAATTTGTTTACAAGATGATTTACATTTTTCCCTCTGTTTTTTTTACAACAGAACAGATTTTCTTTTTTTATAAATAAATGAGCTATTTATTATAATAATGGTCATAATCAAATTTTGAAAGAAAAGTTGAAAGGTTCTCGTTTGTCGTGGTATGGGCATGTTATGAGAAGAGAGGAAGCGCATGTGGGTAAAACAGTAATGAATATGAATGTGGAAGGATGGAAAAGTAGAGGAAGGCCAAAGAAAGTGTGGATGGAGTGTGTAAGAAATGATATGAAAGAAAAAGGAGTGAATGAAGAGATGACGGCTGATAGGGACGTATGGAAGAAGAAAACATACTGCGCCGACCCCAAGTGAGTTGGGAAAGGCAGGAGAATGATGAATGATGGTCACAATCAAATATCACCGCTAGGCAAACACGAGATTATTTAATTAAATCTTCGTTTGTACTACATTTCTATTCTACATAATTTTTTATATTAACCTTGACAACTTTTCATAATAAAGGAAGTACATAAAACATATGACCTTGCAATAGAAGATTCAGTCATATATAATACAATCACTTCCTAAAAATGATGAAAACTAATAATGTTACATAGCTTACGTTTTTAACAGCCTCCGGAACGAATCCTTCTTTAATAGTTATGTTTTTTGTTGCTTGTCCGTAAATATTTTCAGCTGTACATCCGTACGTACCATATGAAAAGTTTCTATCTATTGTTAGTGTGATGTAATTTTCCGGCACTTTATTAAGTGCATTGATTAGTTGTTTCCTCATCTCTATTTGTTTTAGTGACATCACATAATTACCATTGTATCTATTGACATTGAAATGATTAAATTAAAGATTATGTTTATTGGTTAGATTATAGACATATTCATGCCATATAACTGAAGTAACATTGATTTAATTGCAGTCAAATATTTAATATGTATCTGTTTTAGCTAAATTATGGTTTATTAGAGGTGAATAGATTATGAAATATACCTGGAATAAGCATTAAGTTTATATTAATTAAAGAGTTATTTCACCCTAGTACATACAGATAGAATGAAAAGCTATTTTTTTTTCCTCATCACTTGTTGTTTTGATTATAGGTATCATGGTAATAATATCTGTTCATACATCTATCCTATGGCTAATAGTTTTTTATCTCTTTAAATGAGTCTCATTTAGTCTTGGTATTTGTTTTCATATTTGCGGCTCTGAACATACAGAGAATAATGAACAAGTATGACATTATAAATTTACCTCCATGTTACAGTAGCTGGTGGATTACTGTCATGTATACAACTCAAATTTACAATCTTTTCATTCCATCCCCAGACTATTTCAACGTATTTTTCGAAATATGGTTGATGCATCACCGTTACATACACATCTTTCGTAACAAATCCAACTGTAATTAAATATTTGTTTTAGATAATTAGTTGCAATTATAGTCTCATTATTATTTAAATGATTTTATCTGCAAAATTATACATAATGATCGATCCTCAACTGAGGAGGCTCTTGTCCTCGCTCCCAGTGCGATACAGTGACACTGCATGCATCTTAACATAATACGCATGACACCGCTTACACGCTCTTGCACGTAGCACGCAGGTACATAGGTTATGTAAGGGTTCTAATATTTCTTAGTTAAAAAAAAAACATTTTTAGTATTTCAAAAAGCTTAGCTTGATAAAGTTCTGGAAGAAATTGCCAACACAAAATTATTTCAAAGAGTCAGTGAAAGTTAAAGAAGCCCAAATGCTCAGTAGGACTCAACTACCAGTAATAGTGAGAGCACAAACTGGACACTGTTGTTTGAACAAACACATGCGCAATATTGCTGTCATAAACACAAGAGAGTGCAGGTTCTTTAAACAACAGACGAGACCCCAAAGCATATATTGTGTGAATCTGATCCACTAATACTCATACGCAATCGAGCTCTGAATAAGCATGTGTTGTTCTCTAAGGCGGTACAGATGCTGTCTGCCAAAAGGATTACAGTATATCCAGACTGTAGATTTAGGTAATGAGATTTAATAATGTGAGCGATAATAATAGATCTCTTTAGGTCGCAATGATACAGTTCTGTTCTAGCCTGCATAATTTCCGAATAATTAGGGACTAGCTAGGATTAAATTTCGCGGAAATTTTTTCTCAGATAACGGACAAGCTGAGGTTCGTACTACTTTAGCAACTTTATGCTAAGTTTGTTACCCTTTTCGGCTGAGTGTCTGAGGCACTCGCTCCATAATTCGGTGAAGTTGTAAAAGCCCTACCAGTCAACAGTATGAGCTAGTTCAAAGGAAATAAATTGTTCATGCTCATATATTATGAAAGACTAAGTACAATTTGAAAATTGCCTAACCTTGAAATGAAACATTTATAAGGCCTGAAAAGGTAGTTATCATTGTCATACATACCTTCATTGCTGGCATTGCAGGTGTAAACACCTTCGTGTGATGGATATACTAACGTCATCGTGTTAGGTAGTATTTCCATATCCCTAATACATAGAAAAAATAAGGCATTATACGTTTTACTTATTTTCAATAGTTCAACAGTTTCTTGAATTATTTTAATTTTCTTTACATTTTGTATAATTTTTGTTTTATTTAAAATGGAAAAGAAGTTCAGTGCTGGACACAAGTTTACCCCAAAAAGTGAGAAATTGCCATAATCGCCAAGCTTGACAGGCGGATTGGAAATCGCAGTAAGTGTTTGTAGTTCTCAGAGGATGCTTCTGCCCATCCGTTGGTTTATATCCATTAGTCGCCTTTTATGAAACCCACGGGAAGATATGGGGTGGTACTATTCTTAAGCCGGCCACACTGCCATTTAAATTAGGAGATAAGGTTAATTTTAAGGGTATAATTGTTATTTTACAACTTACCGTTCATTGTTTGAATCTATTCCTTTCATTGTAACTGTGACGTTTGGTTGCGGTCGACCCGTTGCGTTACAAATAATTGCAATTCCGTCACCTTCCCTTGCGGTTATGTTTTCAAAATCATGTATTTTAGGTGGTACAAGTACCTTTAATTTAATGAATATTATGAAAGTAACTATAGTTCTAATCAGATTTAGATCATCGAATGTCATGTCTATACTAATAAATAAATTTGAAGTGTCTGTTTTAATGTCAATTTTTTTTACTATTTAGATATGAGTGTAAAAACGATACCTATACCAAAAAAGAAATCAATATTTATTTTTTTTGTCTGCCTGTTTATTTTGCGTAATCTCCGGAACAGCTAAATCGATTTTAACGGGACTTTTTTTTTATAGATAGTTGAAGTTACTGCGCATAACTTAGGATATTTATGTTTTTCGAAAATAATTAGGATTCCGAGTAAAAAAACTAAAACTCATGATATTGTGAATAAAATCCTTTTCGATGCACAGTTCTACTGGCAGGCATTTGAATATGTGAGAAACATCTTTACTTAATGTTAATAGACAAAAAAAGTTTAGAAAGAATTAGGTTTCAGTATTAAAAAAATTAAAAAATATAACGCAATAAAAAAATATATGAAACGCGGGTGCAGCCGCGCGCACTTAGCTAGTTATTTTTAAAACTAAAGTCATCAGAAATGACCACTTCATCGATATTCCTATGCGTTGCGATATATATTGATATAATAATATATTTGTAAGAATTAATTTTTTTACTTTAATTAGTGTAGATTCCGTTATTAGAATCATTAGAATCTGATATTGTAATTTAATCTTTAATCAATAATTGCAATGATAGGGATAGATCGTTTTTAATACTCAAGGTATTATATCATTAATTTTTAATTAAATTTAATGTATAAGATTTAATTCATTCATTCAATAAAAATATATAATTACCAAGCTTAACATAATTACTTAATTTGTAAAATGATTCAGCTCCGTATCAGACGGGAACGGCCCCAGAAAGTTGGCTTTATTAAATCAATGCTTCTCATTATTACTAATTGGTTTGTATCCTAGATTTTACAAATAATGCGGTAACATGGAAATTATAAAAGCTTACATAATGAACATGTACAATATATTATGTCTCTATGTCTTCTCAAATAAAATTTAATGATTTTCATATTACCATAAACGAAAGAAATTTTAATGCTTGGTGATATATATAATCTTGCCCCCTACACTAATAAGTGATTTAAGTGAAGTATTAAAAATCAGTCTCACCTCAATTGAAATAGATTTAGAAACGCTTCCAGCATAATTATTAGCTGTACATTCATAGGTTCCCGCATCTTCTGCTTTTATTTGATCAAATACAATGGTACTATCGTTTTGTTGCCATGTCTGATTTCCTGTGTTATTCAAATCCTGAAGTTAAATAATTATTATTTTATCAATTATAACATTAAATATAGTATTAGAAATGATAAATTGTATTTTTTTTCTTCATTTAATTATATATTCCTAATTAAAAGGCACATTTTTTTATTTTCGTAACAAAACCTTAGTGAGTCACAATTCACGTAAACATCAATTTATAAGAAACAATTAAAACATCTAAAAAACTACTCAAAACTTTTCATCTAACTTCAATACCATACAGCTTCATTTATATATAACAACAATATCTCACCGTATTTGAAACTTTATTCCATTTGAATTCTGGATTCGGTGTACTCTTAGCTGTACATTTAATAGATAAACTTTCCCCCTCAACTATTGTTGATTCAGGTATCGCTTCTAGTTCTTCAATAATCGGTATTGTAATTACCTACAAATTAAATGAATAATATACTGTTGCCCAATATTTACCAAAAAATATTTTTAAAGTGTTTCTCGGTACCTCTGTTTTAATATACCTATCAACTTCTTCGCCTGTAGTGATTACTAAAGCTGTACATATATAAACGTCCACTATCATCTGTAGTGACATTCTTGACTATGAGTCCTTGTGGCGTAATCTCATATTTTTCACCATCGTGTATCTATAACAAAAATGATACATATTATTACGATAAATAACTAACGCCTTCAAATACACCTGATTTAATAAATTCTCTTACTTCGGTTAAATTTACTTTTTCTCTATACCAACGTATAATCGGTTCCGATTCTCCTTTAGGTTGGCAGTTGATTTTTGAATTCTGACCTTCCACTAAATCTTGGTTTTCAGCTGCCTCAACAAAATAAAGGGGCTCTGCAAAAGTATTTTTTTTTTTAGTGCCGATTGTACATTTAAAAAAGGATGCCTTGATTTTATGTTATGATTTGTACCAACCATATGCGTCTATGTTGTATGTTTGCACATGTTGTTGACCTTTGTAATGAGTTATACATTTAAATGTTCCAGACATTGATTTAGTGATATTCGTTATATGGAGATTGATGCCGTCGGTCAGACGTTCCACAAAAAATATTCGAATCCGTACCTGGTCTTGTAAAAACAATTAACTTTAGTTTTGTATACAATTTACATACAGAATAGAAATGTTTAAAAGGACATACCCCGTTGTTATGATCTTATTATTATTATCAAGCCATTGGAGGTGTTCGACATTGTAACCTGGTTCAGTACAATGGCACTCTTGGTAAAAAGCACTACCTGATGCCACTGACGACGTGTGATATTCGTCATCTTGAAAACATGCCAGACAATCTGTAAATAAACTTGGTTTAAGTTGCTTGAATCAAGATTTTGATGTCCTTACTCTTTATCACAATTTCCTAACCATACTTTGATCACCGCCTACTTTGAAAATAAGTTTTTTTCTAGAATCTCCCATCTTCATTTTTTTTTTTTTGCTTTTATTAGACTATATTTTTAATCTGCCCCTACCCCCTTTGCGCTATCTCAATGCCCCCTAATTTCCTTTGGGTCTTCTATTTCCACAAGGGAGCATATATTCTATATTTATTACTGTTTTTAGATTATTGATATTATAGTCGTAAAATATCTTATCTCTATACTAATTGTTTTTAGAAATATCACTTTAAGAACTTAGTTTAAAAAATAAATTAGTCTGAGTGTGATCTTTTTAAATCCAATAACTATTATTGTTAACTATAATGTTTAATCGTATAGTCCGTTCACTATAACTTGAATCCCTTTCCTATATGTTGGCACTACAGACCGTCATTGTAAAGTCAATGGATTTTGTCAAATCCAAGGGCTGTGATTTTAGAGCAGAAATAAGGGTTTTTATTGCTTTAATACTTTTACAGACGTTTAAAAGTAATGCAAGAGAAATTGTATCGAAGGTTCGTGCTTTTTATGAAAGAGAAAAAGCAAACAAATCTCCCATTACTTAATTAAATCGAGTACGGTATTATGTGTTGAGATGACAGGCTAGTAAAATCGACTTGCCAAACCTTTATATTTAAACACCGTATAATTTGACAAATATATTTTATGTTTCTTAGTATTTATTTTGTATTAGGGATATAATAGCTATCCAGATAATTACTATGTATCCAGAAAATAGTAAGAAAAAAGCAGTAGGGGCGGGAGGAGAAAAGACACTTCAGAGATGATTCCAATACACCGGACTTATATTTGCCATATTTCAAATTAATATGCAACATCTCGCTGTCTGTGCAAGCTTTACATTATGTAATTATTGTTACCAGCGAATGTTTATTTTATTTATTTTGTGTGTGGCAGATATGTCCTATGAAACCGTTATCAGAATCATGAAGGTATAAAATTAGAACCCTGGAAAAAATTGGATTGGATGACCGAGAGAACTAAGAGAAAGACTCTAAAATTGGATGACTTCGAGGAACAAAATCTCGAGAAAGATTCATCGAATTCAAATAGAAAAAAATGCGGTTAAAAAGGAAAGTTATTATAATATGACATGATATTGCACTTTGGAGACTACAATTACATAAAAAATAATAAGTAACATGCTTAAAATTGACTAGTAACAGCCGTTTAGATTATAAAAAAAAATATCGTAAAAATAAAGAACATTCTGAATAGATGTTATTTTATGTGTTGCATTATTTAATTATGGCAGTTCAACTAATGTGTTCGAATCAAAATTACCTTATTTAATAGTCTAGGCAAAATTTTCTCGCATAATTAATCTATCCTAAAGATGAGGAGAGGAGCGAGAACGAACATTTCCGTTAACATTCGTAGTACAAAATGACATCTTTGACTAACACTATCGTAATATTAAAGAAAAAATTCGTGTTCGCTCTTTAGTGGTTATTAAATAATAAGTTTACGTGAGTGGGTGGCATTTTAAACTGACTTATGAATATGTACATGATTTGCAGATATTTATTTAATGTTGTTTCGTATTTAAAATAAGTCTAAAGAACTTTCCTTATTTTAGCGCTTTGTGAAATGTTCGTCAATTTATATTTCGTTTTAACAATGCTAATATTAGTCATAATTAATCTTTTGCCCACAATTTATCCAACCTTCTCCGTCTACCCTAATTTTTGGGAGGCTCAAAATGGGAAAATATGTAGCCCGACTAGTCAGAGCTACCAACTCCTGAACGAGGGGACTTTTAATAGTGAACGGACTGTAGTGATTACATTGACATTATATTTGACATTTCAAATATTATCAAAATACCACAAATATTCAAGGTTAAAAATCAATATCATCACAATTGCTTGTCAAAAAATAATGTATAAAGGAAGAAGATCTTTAAAGACTAAAAAAATGTAAATGTAAAACTAAATATTCATAAAATAAGAGAAATAATATTAAAGATATAAAATATTTAAAAAAGAATTTGAAACTTGACATACAAAGCTAATGAAACTAGAAGCAAAGACTATATATAATAATTTATCTATTCTAGAAGTAATAAATCCATAATAAAGACAACACAAAACAAATATAGTTTTCTACAACAATCAGACGTCATATGATGAGTAAACCGATAACTTTCGTACCTTAACAATCTTATTCAAAGCTTAACTTACTGGTAATATGAAGTAGAATATTACTAGAGTTTTGCAGACTTATTTAACTTAGCAAGTCAGTACTTAAGAAGGATCGCTATCTTCGTGCCATGTTTGAACTTTCTGTTGGATCGTGGGTTACATTTACGTGACTTGCTAGTATTTTTCAAAACTTACATATTTTATAATCTTTTTTATGTACTGTATTAGCCCAATGCTTTAATCACATTCTTATCTGATGTTGCAGTTCAGAATGATAAACACATTAAGCCTAAATATACAGACACTCAAGTGTTGTTGCCGGAACATTAGTGTTTGGCGACAGGTTTTCAAACTGGAGGGTGGTAGCTATCCAGGCCAGCATTATTAGAAAATGACCTATTATCCTCATGATGTTTTACTTTACCGAAACCTCAGGTTCATTATTGGATTGGTTAGATACTTTCGAACTTACGTCCATTGAACTGGGATCCGACGCCACTACCAACTGCGCTGTCATCGCTTCATTTTATGCGTATAATTCGACAGTTAAGTGGTATTAGTTAACATGGACCTAACTTAATTTATTGTCACTATTGAATTAGATTACTTCATACATTTTATCCAAACTTATTATGCTATTTTTTGCGGCCGATCTCAATATGGAATCTTAACGATTAGATTGAGAACAAACCAAAAGTAAGTACTTTTGACGCTTTAGAGAAAAAAATACTAAAATTTCGAAATTCAGTTGGAAAAAAAAGATTGAGATTGCATATTAAAACCGGCCGGTAGGAATCAGCAAAAAAAATATCTAAACAAAAAATAATGAAAAGAACCTTTTTTAAGCCAAGATCAATTTTATTCAACCCAATATCGATTAAGAGTTATCGGCGACCCCCAAGGGAATCCTAATAAGATGAAATTGACTGAGTGGCCGAAAATTGCATTGGACCGATGTCTTTTCCGTGTAATCAATAGAAGGCTTATAGGGGTTGACGTAGCGACCAAATTAGTGCGGTCATTTTGTCTTATGTTTTATGTGAATATTGCATCATGTCCCAAGAAAGAACTTAAACATATTGAAAACATTCATGTTCTAAACATTATTGTTTACAATTAACAGCTTCCTAAATAGAAGTAGATAAGATCATAAATACAACGTGTGACCGCAAAACTATTATATCGCTCAGCCTTCGTAATTTTGTTTACAAACAATCAAAATTTAAGGATTAGATCATTTGCGGTAGAGAATTATTTAGGCTATGAAGATATTTAAGTATTTACGGCTGTCGTCGATCGATCCAGATCGTCTTCAACAACAAATAATTTACAAAACAATATCATCTTTGATTTTTTTGAAAAAAAATTATTGAAATCGAACACTTTAATAAAGCATTTACACAAATTTGAAAAAATAATAATTTTGGTGTGTTGTTTATTTTATTTCTTTATTTTGATAATTGTTTTTTGAATAAATGATTCCAAAATAAGAAACCAAAATAATGACGCCGTAAGAGCTGACCTAATTTACTGGAATTACGTTAGTCATCCAATTGTTTCACATGTGGGTTAAAACGACACTATCACAACAAACTAATCCGTATAGAGATGCAAACAATGCGATAAATATTGTAAACATCATCATTTATTATAATGAATAGAACACCAAGGCTTATATCGTGCATTCACACGTGAGTCTATTATTCTCAATGAGAGTAAAAAAAAGATTTATACATTTGCAGAATTGGAAAGCAAAAAGGATTTATATAATAATCACAATATTTTTTTTTTATTTTTTTTATTAACTAACCCAAAAATGCACGAAGAATTGTCGATTTTATGTTGCACATTGCCCGTAGAACCGATGCTCAATGAGGTCAAGGGGTTCACGGATGGTGACCACGTGAAAGAAGACGCAGCATGATTAGGCAACCAATAAGATACATCGGCTATTTCCTAAAGAGCGATCTTCATTCGAAAAGATCATCCACTCCCTTCAGGTTACAAGGAACGGAGTTAGGTTGGACAAACATAAAAACAGTTCGAATTGATAAGCATTTTCCAGGTCTTTTCGACATGGGTTTTGCTCTGGGGTCTAAGGACGTTTTCTTATCTCTTCAGACGACCTAAGCATACAGGCTACAGTAAGCTCCCTTCCTAAGGGCTCTAACAACTAATACATCGCTCTCTCCAGCCTCTAGTTACACTTTTTAAACGAGGTGGGATCCTCGACTTGTGAAACTACAGAGGGCGGAATTATTAATTCGCCTCCTACCTCATCTGGCTCGGAAAGTGGATAGTACAGTGGCCTTTATCACCTTATTTGTAAGAATGTTAGATTTGAAAAGGACAACAAACAACCTCAACCTTCTTTGTGATACTCTGAGCTTAGTAACAAGCCATTAAATAAATTATGTAGCATAGAAATAGTGAAGTACATAAGTCCATTATTTGAACAATTTAATCCATTTAAAATGTATTACCCAGAGGAAGACAACATAGTCTTATCATGAAAAATGTAATAAAGAAATTATTGACTCACTTCAGCGTCAGGTGATAACTTATTCAATAACCTTTTAATGCAGCATAAATTGGAATGTAAAGTAGCTTTACCTAGCTATCAGTACCTGTTTAATGACGAATGTTTCTACGAATACTTATAAACTATCTTGCAGTTCTACCTGCTAGTATAGTACATTATCCTAATACATAATTTATTTTTAAAATCTTTGATCAAATCGGCACGTCACGGGATACCCGTCAGATATGAAACACCAAACAATATTTGTCGTAACGGGATACGAGCCAGTTTAACTGTTAATGTGTGACAATAGTTTCACATTAATAAGAAAAACTAAAATCAATCACATAGTCGATTTGACAGGTGCAATGTAATTACATACTCGGATTTCGGAGGTGCGATGGTATAAAAAAAAACACCTTTTAGTTCTTTTCTAAGCATTTGCAAGTCACGGCTGTCAAAAAAATGTATTATTAACGTTTTGATCGGCACAGGCAATTACGATTGTTTGTGCTTGGTACAATAAATTGTTCCGTTTTCAGAGCCTTAAAAACTTTTATATACATTTCAAAGAAATAGGTTTTAATATTTTAGACCAGATGTTTTACATACTAAATAATAGTAAAAAAAAAAAATCTTTACATTTTTACTACATTCAACGCACTACGCAGGGCACCTACTTAAGGAAATTGGCAAGGGCCGCTCCCTATCGATGTTTTCTATGTGCTAATTCCTGCACTCGGGAAAAATAACATTAAATCGTATTGGCGTGTGATAATTTTATTACTTTTCACTAACGAACCAATACGTTTGGGGATAAAACAAAAAAAAATACAAAGGATTTAACAAAAATATAGCGTATATTTATATTATTTTACAGTTGTACCAGCGATTAATAAAACAGACAAATTCAAAAATGGTAACGTTTAAAAGTTTTAACACAGATTATTAATATTGTGATTGTAATTATACGTAGGAATCTTTCAGAATGCACGTCATTACAACCATCATCTCCCTGCCCTTATCTCATTTTTATTTGGCATCAGCGCAACGTGTCTTCCTTTTCCATTCATCTTTATTTGAGATCATACCTATATTCACTCTCTTTCTAAGCATATCTTTCATACAGTCCATCCATCTTTTCTTTGGTCTTCCTTTTCCTCTATACCCGTCAACATTAATATCCAATACCTTTCTTACAACATCCTCTTACTCCCTGTGTATTACATGCCCATACCAAGACAGACGCCTGCTCCGTACCTTCTCTGTCACAGGTGCGACTTTCCATTTCCTGTCGATTCTCACATCATCACAATATTACAGGTAAAATAAGCGATGACCGCCAAGAGGTATCGAGCAGTCGACTGTCACCAATGTTATGTCGGTCAATAGGTAAACTTCCGAGAAATTGGTTTTAACAACACTCAATTAATTTTAAACAAAATATTTACCAAATTATACGTAATGATGTTTTCATCCAATGAGACCGTAATTCGAGGCAAAAACCTAATTGAAATGACCTTGCATTCTGCTTTTTGGATAGATTGCTTAATTCCTACAAACTGGTATTAGTCATATCTATAAATCCGTCATTAATATCCGCTCAAAGCGTTGCAAAATGGAAATCTAATTAAAAATAAGATCAAAAGTATATTAGTAGGTTATTAACGATATACTCAATACGACTTGGTTGGATTTGAATTCGAATTCTATCCTACAATGAGGATTAGGTTTTGGCGACGACAGGTTCAGATTAGCCATAGGTATAGCAAATGCTAAGGGCTTTATAATTACAGCAAGCAATTTATGTTTAGGACTGCCACTTGGGCGAAAATTTGTAATTTTGGCCGTATCTCTATAAATATACTCCCACTAACATCAAAAACCTGGGAACCTCATTGAATACGTTTGTAACAGGCCCCATTATGTCTTAACACGGCCCTGAGTGAAGGAAAGAATTAGGATGTCGTGCTAGCTGTCACATCGAAATTAACAACTATCCATGAGCCAAGGTCTATAAGTAGGTTTAGGTATCATAATTTAAAAGCCAGTTTATTTAGTTCTTACGTGATTTTACCATCTTCGGTCACAATATTTAAGATTGTGATGTAATATTAAACAAAGAAAACATAAACTTATAAGCATAAATCTTAAAGCATAAGCATATACATACTAGCATTATGCTAGATGCATAGCAATAAAACACTTAGAACGGCAGTAGACACACGTCATTTGAAGTAGGCCTTAAAAGGTCAAATACGACTTTCATTACGTGCCGGTGCAATGACATGTTGTTTACACACATACACAAATATATTTATTAGCTTCAATGTTTACCGAGTTTTTTACGGAACAATCACTCTGAGCGTCATTACTCTATGGCTAGGCGTATAAAGCGCATAATTCAAAAGATATCCAACTGTATTGTCTTAATAGTAAATGCAATATAAACGCCTATAGTGTATATTACTCAATCAATTAAGGCCCATTGAGTCGGTATTACTTACACTTAATAAATAGCGTTGTGTAATACATACGTACTACATTTAGTAACGCTGTTGATGTGTTGCCAGCGGAAATATAACATTACGGATAGGTTTTGTCCCACATAACGTTGACACAAGTTTTATAGCAATTTAAAAATACTACTAACTTTGTAAATAATGATAAAAGTAATTTAAGTATCTGAAGAGATCTAAAATTGATATTGAAATTCAAGTCGCACTACAATTGTAGCCCTTGATCAAAACTATAGAATTTGGAGCAAATTATTAAAGTTTATGGTCGTTTAAATAATAATACGGCTGGTATTATTCTTTCGGTGAAGGATAACATTGTGAGATAACCATAGCATGGTGCTAGACGATTTTGTAATAATGGCTGCTTGGCTAGATCCTATCCTCAATTTTTACAACCTTTCGCTACACACCAAAATGTGCGTTCACCATCCTGGACCATATCGTAACTTAAAATCAGGTGAGATTTTGGTCAAAGCACTGAGCGTATGCAGTATAAAAAAGGCAATTAATATTATTTTATAATAATATTAATATCATAGGAAACAGGTAGGCTTACTCAACGCACTTGCCACGGACATATAGTTTATTTTAAAAGCTAAGAAATTAGTCTTTTAATGTATAACATACGCAGTGGCGGATTTAGGCTTGTTGCCGTCCTAGACCCGTTTAAAATATGGTAGGCAATTTAAGTATTGATATGAACAAAGATATTGTAATACTTAAAGGAATACGTAAAAAGTTATTTGTTTTATAAATACATAAATTTCTTTTAATTTTATTTAACAATAAATACAAATCTAGTAATTATTTAAATGCATACACACATATATAGTTTTTACAAAATTTGATAAAGTTATTATAATCTTATGATCAAATAAAATAAAACCGAATAATTAGAGTACATTTAGATATTTAATATATTTTATCGGTTTTTGAAATCCATAGAAAAATTAATGCAAATTAGTTTTTAGATTTGTATTAAAATAAATGTAGCAAAAATGAAATTTGGATTATAATAAAAAAATGGCGTCCCGTGTTGCCACCCCTAAAATGATGCCGCTCTAGGCCCGGGCCTCACGAACATAGGCCTAAATTTAGCACTGGCTTGTAGGCCTATGTGAAAATACGAAACGATAAAAGAATTATTCATGAGATGCAAAACTGTATAGAGGAAGAAGCTCTATAAAATATTATTTTCGAGATATTGTTTGAACATGTATATATAAAATACAATTGACATTGACAATATGTACCAGTTTTAATCGCCGTCAATCTAAATAAAACAGAAATGAAGTCCGCGTCACGGTTTAACTCTGTATTATGTGTCCACAAAACAATATGCCTAACAGTTGCTCCTAATGAATTAAATGGATTTGTAGAGAACATTAATTAATAACTGGATTCAACTAAGTGTGCCTTATAAGAGTGTAGCTATTTCTGTTTATAGTATGATCATATCATAAATAATCATGATCCCAAGCAGAAGAATGCTTTAAGAAAAAACGCATGTTTTACTGTAGTTTTGGTCTGATAAAAACATTTATTTGTTGTATTTCAATCTTATATTTAAGGTATCGGCTTTTTTTTTAAATAATTTATTGTAATAGAAATATAGCAATATAATCTTTCATAAAAAATATTATTCTCAAGGTTACCTATATACATCTAAAGGTTTGCCTTTTAAATCCCTAGGTTTGGCTAATTTTAGCAAAATGCAAACACGTATAATACGAAATAGATGTTAGAAAACCATTTTTATAGTTGAAAACGTAACATAAAATGAACAAAAAAATTGAAACTAGTCTAAATTTAGTCGTTTGACGTATTTTCGTATTAATTAGGGTGGAGAAGCGCCCAAAAGCTTTCAAAGGTACCCTAATAACGTTGCCATCACGCGCTTAAAATAGAGTTATATAGATGTTAATTATTTACAGGACCTAATTAATTTAATATTTCCAGAAATTACAAGTTAATTGGAAGTTACATTAAAGTTGTCTTGATTAATCCGTAAAAAATAATGAAAAAAAACGAACATTCAAGGAAATTATTTGGTTAGAGTTTCGAACAATAGGTACGATGAAATATTAGTCTATTGTGGATATTTCTGAGCCATAAAATGTCAGACAGTCACACTAAAGCTTATTATCCAATTGGATGCATTTGCTAAATGGTACTTGATTTTAATAACGGTATAACATTTCAAATTACAATGCTCCTTTTGTCAATAATCGTCAGATCTAAAAATATAACCGTCTTCAAAGTTTAAGAGATTTAAAGGAGAAAGTTTTAACACAGAAAATACCCTAATTAAGTGTATAAAATGATTCAAGAAAATACTAAAATTACGCTATAATTATTCAGGCGGTTTTATCTATGGTAACTGAAAGTTTATTAACAGCATTGTTTAAATTTCATGCTTTTTGATAAGCTCAAACGAATTATAGAATCATATAGAAGGTAACATTTATCTGTCTACTCGTTAAATTGGCTTATAACCCGAGAAACACTGAATTGATTTAAATGATTCTTTAAATCGTGCATATATTATTTAGTCAGGTTTTAGTAAAAGAAAAATTACGATGAAGTATATAAGAAAAGAATAATTGCAAAAAAAACGTCATTTCGTTCATTCATAACCTTAAATATACAGAGGCGGAGCAGCAAGCATACAACTAATGTTTTATATAATGTTGAATCAACCGAAAGACGTCCACTGCTGGACTTCCCCAAAGATCTCCACGACGACTGGTCTTACGTCACCCGCATTCAGCGGATTCCCGTGACAGGTCGTCGGTCCACTTTGTGGGAGGCCTACCCACGCTGTCTTCCGGTGCGTGGTATTCATTCGAGAACCCGTTAACTCCATCGAGCATCGGTTCTGCGAGCAACGTGCCTAGTCCACTGCCACTTAAGTTTAGTCATTCTTCGGGCAATGTCAGTTTCTTTGGTTATTCTGAGGATCTCCTCATTTCTGATTCGACCAGGCAGTGAAACACCAAGCATTGCTCTTTCAGCAACTTTGAGCTTCCTTATAAGGCCTAGTGTAAGCGACCACGTCTCAGTGCCGTATGTCATCACTGGAAACACACACTGGTCGAAGACTTTCGTCTTGAGACACTGCGATATTTTGGAGAAGAAGATTTTGTTTAGCTTCCCGAACGTTTTGTTGAATGTTTTGTTAAAATGATTACTAACGAGTCTATAGCATTTTAATCAACATTTTTCTAAGCGACTGTTTACAATTTTAAGCATTCTAAATAAAAGTCTTATTAAAAAATGCTTATAATAATTGTTACTTGGATAAGATTATATTGTTTCTAATTTTAGTGCTATTTATAAAAACAAAACAAAATATGAAAGACGCGTACATCAAACGGCAATTTCATGTGTTCGGTCACCAGCTAGTTGAGCTCGTTAAAGCGTACGTGACGTTACCAAATCCAAAAATTATGTGCGTCCATTATTGGTGTCATGGTGGATGGAAATAGGACGTAACATGCACTAACCGTTCAATTAGTGTTTCGGTATTAGCGGCATTTAAACATCCACCTAAAAACTCGATCGAAATCGATCTTCTGCAAAATCCGATTGATAAAAAATTACGTATATTTACTAATCTAAGTAACATTTTTATATCATCTATAGAAAATTAATATTTTAATAAGAATCATATTTGATGAGCATAAAAACAGAAACAAAAAAATGGAAGTCTACAAAACGAATTACATTTAGTTGGTCTTCTTGTTTCCGTATTATTAATGCAATGTTTGCTAAGTAGTGCTTTGTTACATGTTTTTTTTAATATATAACCGTACAGCATAATTTATAAATTTACACAGTATTCGGAAAGCGAACTAAAATAACAAAGAAATGGCTCTGTTACATAAAAACATTTATTGACAGTAGAGTTTTTGCATTTAAAAGCAGTTTTAAAACTAGTTTTTTTTATACAGTCCTAAAATTACTTATAAATCTAGATAAGAATATTGATTTTTTTTAAGATATAATAAATTATATTATCAATTATAAACGAGTGAAAAATGGACAGTATTGGTTTAGCTTTTGCACCTCTCATTTATTCCAAAATAAGATATTAATTAGTTGCAATATGAATTGGATATTTTATGTAAATATGGAAATGATTTTTTATTTTATCATTCAGTAAGTACTGTATTGTAGTTATTGTGAAAAGTGTGTGATAAAATACATTTTATTCCCGTCATCCACTTAAAGTTGAATCCGTCGTAAAGTGTTTGAGCGACATGAAAAGTAGGTACCGCGTTAAGGACAAGTACGTTCACGTACTTAAGAATGCGGAAACGCTCAGATTCGTTGATTGAATCTGTCGGTCGAGGCCGTCGAGCTTCTTTTGATAAAAGCTATACGCTACAGCCACAACTTGACTGTTGAAGAATGAACTCACGTTGTAATTATTTCCTTTTCGAATCATAGAATTATTTAACCTAGGCCAATGGTTCCCAAACAGTGGTCTGTAGGTACCATAATAAAGTCCGAGAACGATTTCAAATTTTGCGGACGGTGCATCGCCACGCATAAATAAGATGCTCGTTTGAGTATGTTTGAGCAAATTAATCCTAGGATTATCAAACCATGAAGAAGACGAAAAATTGTATTTTTTAATGAATTACAATTAAAATTGTAAGATTAGTAAAATTTTATTTTTGGTATTGATTCGGTTTCTTTTTCTTGTTCATCGTGGTCCATATTATCAAGGTAAAAATCAAAGTGATCCTTCTTTGAGAAAAAATTGGGAACCACTAACCTAAACTAATAGAGAGTAAGCAGGAAGTTAAATAGACAACTATTAAGTGTCCTATATTTGAGTCAAACAATATTAGATTAGCCTCGTAATATTAGAGTTTGAGAACTTCAGTAGGACATAATACGTTTTTGTAAGTTCTTTTATTTGATAATAATACTGGCTAGAGATTAAATAGTATTTGTTAGTTGGAAGACGTTCAAAATAAGTATCCATAAGATGACCTTTTAATCCCTTTGCTTTCGCTGTCATTTGACATTTATCCAAGGTAGAACACTATTCTGCGCCATTTGAAATAAACCGATCCCGATCGCATTATTTTTGCTACACGCTATCAAAATTTAATTTATACGCATGTATGATCCAATGGTTATATGATATGGGTTTTAATAATGGAAATTTCATCCACTTGAGCTAATGTTATGTTTGTCTTTATCAGAAACAATGAAATTATACATGTAAAGAATTTAGTAAATGTATCAATCACAGCTCAACTTTTAAGAGGATATTCTAGCGGCATTTATTCCATACAAACGTAGTCCCCTGTTTCCTCCATGGATAATAGCATTATGATAAATATTTTAATACCAAATCATATCTATTCACCACCGCCATCACAACGTTTTGATCTTTTCCATAAATTAGTTATTGTAGAAACTAGGAGCCTTTGAAAATGAAAAAAAATACTTGATTTTTACAGTCATTTTCAGACGTTCATCAAACAAATTAGATGAACAAAATTTAAAATCGTAGGGGGAATAGCCGAAGTCTTTCTTATTCTATAACTGAAAGAAAATTAAACATCGGTTCAGTTTTGGAAGAGGAAACAGGGTACTACGAAGTGATGTTTTCATCTATTTTGCATTGGTATTATCAGCCCGAGCTGCAGTTGTCGCTTTTGCGTTTTATAACTGTCTTTAGGGTGCAACGCGATAGCGATAGATTTCTGAAATACCTACTTTTCAAATTTGTTACTGACCGCATGTCCTCTTAACTGTTTTAACTCTTAACTTAAATGATGCTTAAAATGCAATATAGTATAAAACATTGTGTTCACTAATGCAGTATCATGTATATTTAAAATTTGTATAAATCTAACAACCGAGTAAAAATCATAATCAAAAGATTTTAAATATCTTAAAATATTCATAATATGCATCTATGTTACATTTAATTTGTAAAAATTTATTTACTCAAGTTAAAATTTAAAACTAAGATAATTTATTTAAAACAGTATCATAAAACAGTTATCTTTTTTTTATTTAATATAATATGAAGTCACCCACGAAGCTATTGTAATATATTTTGAATTAATTAGACATATAGTTAATCGAGTTTTTAACGTACCTAAAGAAAAAAAAAACAAATTAAATAAATGTCTAAAAAGTTTTGTGACTAAAGAAATGTGAACAGTTACAAAGTACGTGCGACCATGACAGTCAATTCTGAAATTGGTAATCAATTGATAGAAAGAGTCAACGCCAAAAATAATTTTAAGGATATCATATTATTTTCCAATATACAAATATGTTTCATTAATAATAGTAGAATGTTGCATTTGCGGCAAACGAAAAATAAGACTAATTGGGATCAGTAACAAGAAAGATATAAATTTAAATCGCGACATAAATCTTAATTGTATTGGAAATATTTCAAATTTCCATCCATCCAAGTCTCCCCCAAAGATAATGGGGGGAATTGGCATAACCGCCACGCTTGGCAGGCGGGTTGGCGATCAAGTAGATGTTTTTGGTGCTCAGAGAATATGCTGCTGCCCATCCCCTGGGTTATCCCTTTGTCGCCTTTTACGACATCTACGGGAAGGTATGGGGTGGTACTATTCTTAAGCCGGCCACACTGCCATTTAAAATAGGAGACAAAGTTACAAACAGCACAAATTACCCTGACACAATTATATATCACATATTGTACTATGAACAATTACTAATATGTCATAAGCCAAATATATTTATATATCGAGTAGCTGTGTGCCCGCGGCTGCGCCTGCGCTTCATATATTCTTCATTGCGTTTTGATTTTTTTATACGGAATCCTAATAAATATTTTTAAGATAAAGTAAAAATATTTCTCATAAATTCAACCACTTACCCGTAAAACTGTGCATTGAATCGGATTCTATTCGGATTTACATAAATCTTATGTTTTAATTTTTACGCGGAACCCTAATTATTTTCGAAAATTAACCCAAAGTAAGGCGGTGTAACTTCAGCTATCTACAAAAAAGTCCCGTCGAAATTCGTACAGCCGTTCCGGAGGCAACCAGCTACAGACAGACAAACATTTGAAAAATTGTATTTATATATATACATGTGTATATATATACGTATATATATTCATATCTATTTAGTAAAATAAATATTTTGACATTACAAACAGACACTTCAATTTTATTTATTAGTATAGTTTTTTTTTTTTTTGTTTCTCGGTTGAAATTCAAAAAGTGTTAAAATTAAATAGTTATTAAATAATCTTACCATCGACAGCAAATATGATGAGGAATGTAGCGATAATAATTAACCTTTGAGTGATATAAAACATGTTAAAAACAAAAAAAACGAACAAACAAACACAAAAAAGAAACGTAAATACTCAAAACCACCACATCAAAATTTTGTCGCTTTATAGAAGCTTTATATTAAAGACGCGTGCGCAGTCGTCCACGTCTGGCGTACAATAACATTAACGAACTACGTAGATTTAAACTTGTTTTCAATTTGTTCCCCATTTCTGACGTCGATCTCGAAAAATTATACTGAAATAAATAAGCATCACGCTTATTTTTAGATACCTTTGAGTATTTGCCTTAGTATGGAATGTCATTGTACAGTTTTCATAGCTGTATGAAGTTCGTTTAAAAATAATTGGTTTGTTTGACTTCATTTTATTACGGTACTAGGTGTGCCCGCGAGTTCGCTCGCGCAGAATTCAGACGATTATATTCTAATAGACGATCTATATTCTCCCTTTAGGTGCAATCTACCTATGTCCCATGCCGCCCCGTTCAGGCCTCTACCCGCGGAGGATGTCACTTCGGGCAGACCTGGCCACTTTTCTGACAGTCTTATCAGTGCAGTGGAAGGTTAGGGCCCCGTCCCTTGCCCACTTGGTTAAACAATGCAGCAGAGTCTAGACCCCGTGGGTGCGGTGCGCGGAATAAGCCGCCGTCCCGTCCCGTTCAGAACAGTCCAAGTTTTTACAAAATAAGTATAGAATCCTCTATGAATAATTGTCAGAAATACATATATATTTTGCTTACGTAATCACCATTCATAACAAAACATGAACCGTCCAATATTAGTTAGAATGAATTAATTCCGCGCCATATTTATATCTATTGATATAAATATAAATAAACCGGGCGGTAAAATATAGAATTAACGCAGCATGGATGAAATGGCGGCAAGTTACGGCTACTACGTGTGATCCGCAAATCCCCTTTAAATTTAAGGGGAAGATTTATAAAAACATAATACGACCTGTCGTCTTGTATGGATCAGACTGTTACCACATAAAGGTGAGGGACGAAAGAAGATTACATGTAGCTGAGATGCGAATGTTGAGGTGAATGTGTGGGGTAACAAGAATGGCCAGGATTAGGAATGAGTATATTAGAGGAAGTTTGAAAGTAGCGCCAATAACAGAAAAGTTAAGAAGCGGTCGTTTATCCTGGTATGGGCATGTGATGCGCAGGAAGAAAGATGATGTTGTAAGAAAGGTATTGGATATGAATGTGGACGGTTACATGGGAGGGGAAGACAAAAAAAATGGATGGACTGTGTGAGAGATGATATGCTTAGGAAAGAAGTGAATGCGGAGATGACAACAAATAGAGAGGAATGGAAGAGGAAGACATGTTGCGCCGACCCCAAATAAAAATGTGAAAATGATAGAGAGATGATGATGATGATGGTGTATATCTATTTATATTATAATTATTATAAAATTCAGTTCTCAGTTCAAAATTTTGTCTGTCGGTCTGCCTATTATTTCTTCCCGGCTAATTTCCGGAACAGTTGGACTGATTTTAACGGGTTTGTAGATAGCTGAAGTTACTTCGCGTAAAAATTAAAACTCATAAAATTGGGAATAACATCCGATTCAATGCACAGTTTTACTGGCAGGTGTTTGAATTTGTGAGAAGTATCTTCGCTTTATGTTACTACTAAAAATAATTTCAGGAAACCAATGGTCAGTTGTACGGGTAAAGTGCTTGAATTTATGCGAAATATTTTTACTTCATCTTGGTACCAAAACAATTTTAGGAATATGATTAGGGTTCCGTGTAATAAATTGGAACTCATTAAATAATTAATAAAATACGATTCAATGGATAGCACAATCAAAACGTTATTTTACAAAGATTAATTAAAATCTATTTTACGCGATGAAAGAATAATGAAACGCGGACCGAGCCGCGGACACACAGCTAGTAATTAATATAATTACTAAATCTTTCCAGTTTTCACACCTTGCTTTTATTTTTTTTGCTGAATTTTTTTCTTCTCCCCTATCTGCCTATCAATTTAAACGTTACTCTTTTGTTAATGAGAAGATTTTATTTTTGAGAAATAACCATCTTTCGCAAATTTCTAGGGGGAGTAAATATAACAGTGAACAAGCTATGTATTGTATTTTGCTTACCAGTGCCGTATTTGAGGCGGTTATTTTTTCACCCTTATATGTACATGTATTTGTCTTTTGTATTTAACCGAAAAAAACAAAGGTGTTTTGAAATTAATTTTTTTTTTTTTACACGTTAGAAGTTCAGTGCTTTGATCATAATCACACCTGACGTTAACTGTCAATGCGGCCGGATCCCACCTATTGGTATTTGGGGGCAGATTTGTGGGTGGGAGATACCAAGGCGGGCATTGTTATAAAATACCTTATCACTATGCAATGGTTTCCTCACGTTGTTTTCCTTCACCTAAATCTCAGGCTAATTTTAGAGGTGGATAGTGTAGTATAATATATAAAACCTATTTGTAATATTAGATTTAACCTTATTTGTTTAATAGTCAATAATAGAACATTTATTTTATTTTGACATGTATATACTTCTATCTTTTGTCTTGTCAATAATTTATCTAAAAATATAAACTTTGTTTGGAAATTAATATTTTATTTACAACAGATAGGTGGGCTCGAACCCACGTCTTTTGACGCAGAATCCGTTTACACTCTCCACTGTGCCATCATCGCTTCAAATTGCTTTTATATGAGTGTAGTTTTCAGATATCACAGACAAATACGTATTAACTTAAAGGTATATACAGGTCAACCATACTAATTTATATGAGCACTTTAAATCATTCTACTATATCATAGGTTCGTCATAAGGCTTTTCATCAATGAAAATTCACGCTGAACCATTAGTGTGCCACCCGTCCACGCTGACACTTAGTATCTATACTAATAAAAAAAATTGTAACTTTCACGTGTCTGTACATTTCGATTTTTGTGAAAAGAATCATTACAAGGGGTTTAAAATAGGTAATTAAACACATTTCTATCATTTTTAGAAATGTCTGTCTGTCTGTTTGTTTGTGCAGGTATCAATTAGAAACTACTAAGTATACATTAAAAATTCAAAAGATAATTATAAAGCACATTCCAGGGTAACATCAAAACTTTATTTCATTAAAATCGGTTTATTCTATCAAAAGTTATAGTAATTTAAATGACACGCGGCGTCTTTAGTATGAAATAAGAGTTTGTAAGTTTGTTTGTAATTGCGTTTTAGTCTTATTCGAGAAAAATTGATTGAAATTGAACAGAATGACATAATATAAAATCTATGTATAGTGTATGTATACATAATAAATATTTAAGACATAGTAAATAAAAAAACAATATTTTGATGTTCAATTTTCACACAACTTAAATTTTAACTAATTGACCGGTTCATGACTTGTTCATTTTTGACATGGGGGACGAAATGTTATGGATGTGATTACGTAAGCAAATTATATATGTACTTCTGACGGATATTAATAGATGGCGTTATACATATTTTTGAATTACTTGGACTGTTCTGAAACAGATAATTTAAAAATTTAAAAAATAATTGATAATGTTGGACGAGACGAGACGCCTAAATTCCACGCGAGCGAAGTTAGTCATTATGTAAAATTTGAAGAAGCCATATTGTTACGAAACATTTAATTTGAAATAAATAAAATGAAAATCTTCTCTGATTTATAGACAGTTTCAAAATAAAAAAATGTTATAGGTAAATTCGATTAAAATTGTCTACTTCTTCATTGGACATGTGTTTACACTATTGATGCGAATAAGCCAGCCTAATTCATTTTACTAATATTTGTAATAATTTGCTTGCATATAATATGGCGTGAAGAAACGATAGAGACTAACTTTTTTCGATTATTATCTATATTTTATTTAGGGACTTAGGTTCACCAAGATGTCAGTCCCATCGTAACCTAAACTTGAAACTAACAAACTATACCATAAAATCGCAAACTTCCACAAACATTTGGCTTCTACACATACAGGCAAAGCGAAAATCTCATGAAAGGTTCCTAGATCTAATAAGTGAAGATTCAGTTGTTAATACACTGTTTGTTTCAGTTATATTTTTGCCACATTCCATCAACAAGTGGCGTACATCTTGAGGAGAGACTAACTTGCATTTTACGTTTTATGGAGATATTATACATGTAAGTTTTCTCTACTATTGATCGTTTCGCTGATATCTATAGGTATATCTATATATATATATCATTTTTCAAAATAAATTGCACAGTGAAATAGTCATGCTTCAATTAATTGCCTATTGATATCATAACTTACCTTAAAACTCCTGTTAGTGTTTGTTTTGAGTGTAAGGTAAAGTTTGAGTGTAAATGTGTGAAGGTTAAATTAGTAATTAAAACTACATTTATATGATAGTAAATCATAAATCGAAAACATAAAGTAATTTAATATTTTATAAATAACAAATATGAATAAAAATCAACAATTTTTTTTTTGTTGTTGTAAATTCGTCCCTGTTTTTAAGCACTTAAATAAATCGCTTCTTGTTATCGAAAAGAAAAGCATCGGGAAGGGGATAACGTTTTTGTGTTATATAAAGGGTTACAAAAGCGGCAACGTTGCTTAATCATCTGTTTGAAATGTTCGCTTTAATGGATTAATCGCGATCAAACACTGCCGAATTTATGGCTGATGCGTAAGAAGCCCTACTTCTTAAAGATATACATAAGAAGCTTTGTATAATTTACTGCGAAATTGGCAATATTCAGCAATCTGTTATTCGAAGAATTCTATTTTAAAACTGACAGAAGCATAGGGAGAGTCACAAATACAGCAATACCGAATTATCTCATTTTTACGTTACTGTAAAATAGATGAATATTTAGGAAAAAAGATTGAAATAAAGCTTACTAGATGAAAGAAGATAAGAAATCCATCCTACATTCAATTAATAGATTATTTTATAAAACAATTAATGTTAAATATCACATGTTAAATGTCTACTAGTTATTGCAAATTTAGTCCAATCTTATCAGAAATTAACAAATTTAACAAGTACTCGATCAAACACAGTAGAAGTAAAAGCAAAACTTATATTAAAATGACTTATTTCAGCTGTATTTAACAATTATTGTTAGGAAACTTAATCTATGTTAGTTATAAATTTTACATTTATTTGAATAAGTTATACGCTAAACACCGCCATAATTATATTACATATGATCACGTGTCCAAGTTTATGAATGAAAAATAATAATTGCTACATGACACTGATCCATTCAACCGAAAGATGTCCACTACTGAACATAGGTACCCCCTAAAGTACTCCACGATGACTAGTCTTGCGCCACCCGAATCCAGCGGATTCCCGCGATTTTCACCAGGTCGGTCCACCTTGTGGGTCTACCCACGCTACGTTTTCTAGTACATTCGAGAACCCGTTGGCCCCATGACGCTGGTATCGCGTCAAAAATTCAATAATAAAACTGTTTCGTCTGTCCCAAAACATCATCAAGAATGAACTTAATTTTAAATAAATAAACAATATATGTACATCACCAATAATTTAGTGACTTATTTTATATTTATCATAACTGGTCTTCGAAATTTAACCATAGTAATAATAAAACATTTGAAATAAATACACACACCATACTAAACAAAAACTATTTATATATAGAAACATACAATCAGACATATTTATTGTATTAGTTAATTGACACATCTAAAATAATCCTGTTAGAACAAAAGATAAAACGGTTCCAGCTAAATAGGATTGTAGCGTATATAAGTTCGATCCTTATTACTAAAACCTTTTGGAGAGGAAAACAATTTTCTCGTTCGGGAGACCGTTCCGGCCACCTCCTCCCTAATTGTAGGTAAACGCTTCGAGGGATGGTCAAACATTACCTGCAGGCCCTTGTTGCCCTTATCTGTACTGTTACGTTAACAATTTATCACAATGGATTAACAAAAAATAGTTCCATTTAATTAAATTTAACTTAACGAGGCGAAATCTGTACGTTGAAGATATTTAAGAAAAAATACTATGCGGGGCTTCAGAATTGACTACAGAACACATTTCAAAAGTTAAAAAAAAAAGTCAAACGTTGACAGCTAACTTCAGGCTGTCGTTTTTTTCGTGACGGTTGCGAGCGCATCGTAAAAATTTACTCTCATCATTTTACCAAAGGAGTATAACTTCAAAAATGTTGTCTGACTTTCTGTTTATTAATTTGTTCTCAAATCAAATTTATAATTATAGTTTAACATAACATAATTTATACTGAAATTATGTAATCAATTTAATTATATGTAAGTTTAATTTAATAATGGATGGTAAGTATGAGGTGCAAATATTTATCTATAATATATTTTATTTAAATTGTCTTTTTATAAACACGAATTTATACCTAGATAGAGTCGCGGGCATTGCTAGTAGTGAATAAATTAGTTTAAAAAAATTGTCACTATTTATTTTATACTTTGACTAAATAAAATGCAATGACTCAGATTACATAGAGTACAACTAGTCCAATGTGTACCATCTGTTTAATTATGTATTATGACACAAGCGACGCGTGGTTAATAACTTAAATTTTAATATTATTCTTAACTTTTAAACTTGATAAAAAAAAAATGTAGTATTCATATGATGTTTAATTTAAAATTAACAGTATATTTTATAAATAAACGCGTCTGTATTATTAGGAATCATGTAACTTATTTCCCTTTCAAAGCAATGCGGCATTAAGAAGTCTTTAGTTATGTAATTGAATAAAAACTTTAATGTTTAACAATAAGCAGGTGTTATAACTCTGATGTGGTAGACGTCCATGAGGTGCGGTGGCCGCTTACCGTCAAGCGGATTGTATGCCTGTTTACCAGTTTTGTGGAATAAACATAACCAACTAATATACATTACGAAGATACTTTCATTTTTGTTCTCAGTTAATGGCAATCTGTGTAAACACAATTTGTGTCAGTCTCATGTGAGTAGGAGGTATTGTCAATCTTGTATCAGAGTTACTAGGTTCCACCGAAACGGTGGCTCATCCTGCTCGAACTTTCCATGGAGCTATGTCGGCACTTCAGAATAAATGTTACGCGTTATTTTCTATAATAAACTGCACTTGTTCACAATAACCAAACGCCACTAAGATTACATTATATAGAGTCGAATACACAAGTTAAATAAATTAAAGAAAACAACTGCTACATGTCAGACTGAGATCCCGCCAAAAGCTCCTACGAAGTTACTTAATTGGATTTCACTTACAAAAGGTAAAGGTCAGTACGTAGGAGAGTCTTACAGCGCTTGTAATTCGCAGAATTTTCTCTACAACATCCGTCACAATGGAATTGTCGATAATATGGCAACTAAGTACAATTAATATTCGATTACTTATACAAATTAACTATTTCGTTATTCAGTTCAGTTAAGCATAATAATATAATTACTTGTAAATAGGTTAGTGGTCGAAATTTCACCGTAATTCACTTAAATAAAATCAAAATTTTAAGAACGTTTTTCAGTCAATTATATTCTCAAATGGCTGAGTGCCTATGGCTGTGTCCGCGTTTCATATATTCTCAATGCGTTTTAATTTTTATACGGACCCCTAATTATTTTACAAAAAACATTTTAGTACTTAGATATTTAAAAATATTTCTCATAACTTCAAACACTTGCTCATAAAAATGTAAATTGAATCGGATTTTATTCATTTCTTTACGCGGAATCCAAATTATATTCAAAATCAAAAGTTACTTTAGTTACGCGGAGTAGCTTCAGCTATCTACCAAAAAAAATTCCGTCAAAATCGGTCCAGTCGTTCCGGAGATTACCTGGAATAAACAGACAAACAAAAAAACATTAAAATAGTATTTTTGGTATAGGTATCGTATGTATGTATATATACTAAATCCATTCATATGTATTTAGTAAAAAATTGTTATTTTAACATTACATAGAAACACTTCAATGTTATTTATTAGTATAGATTACAAGCAAGAATAATTTTGAAATTTTTTACCGTCTACTGCTTGGATCTTCTTTTATTTAAAAATATTTATGTTAAAGTTACTAAATATTCAAGTTAATCCTATAATTTTTTTTAGTAAAAAAATTATTAACAAACTTTTTCATTTTTGATCCTCCGTAATTACAACAAATCGTTTGTTGAAATCTACATTTCCAATTCACCGATAACTTCGGAAAACAATTAGGCACACCATTAGGCCTGCTCCAATTACGAATTCGTAAGTACTTTTTACCTTCGTCTAACAGATATTATACTATTGGTATCAATCCTACTTGTACAGTTAGGGCCTGATTAAATTTTAAATCGTCTCGTCCGTCCGTTTCTATTACCGGAACTAATACAGTAACATCTGTGCCCGAATACCTTCCGACTCGGTGATATCGTCAAACCATTGTAATTGTAGCTTCATGTTAAAAGTTTTCACTGGGCTCTAATAATGATAATGTTTTGTTCAAGTCGATTAGTTTATTTCTTCAAAAAATAATAATTATTCAGCTATTTTTTTCTTATTCTCTACGGGCCACAGGCGAAAGCCTTGAGATATTATTATAAGTATGCATAAATTAACCGCTATCTTGCAAAATATTGGCCTTCTTTCTAGAACTTTCTTCGCAGTTTTTGTGCCACCTTTAAATATTTTGTACTACTATTTCAAATTAGCTGTCGACGCAACTCCGCGCGTGTATCATATTTTCTACGCAGCACAATTACTGCGTAAAATCCTTTTTATAATCATTGGAAAATATTCGAACAATATTTTTTCAGGCTCCAAATTATTAGTTGTAGATAAAGAAGATATTTCTTACAAAATCAAATACTTGCTAGTAAAACTGACTATTTAATCGGATTTATTTCATAATTTACATATATATTTAGTACCGTACCGTATACATTCATATACATATATTTAGTAAAGAAATTGTTATTTTAATAATACAAGCAGAGGCTTCAATTTAGATATACTTTACTTTTGCACAATAACCATACTATATCCCACCCCCATCCCATCCCATCCCACCCCACCCACATAAAACCCCACCAAAACTATATTATTACATGAAGTAACGCAAACTAATTAATCAAAAATTATAACTACTTCACGACAGTCTAAGATTCCAACAAAAATTACTATTTATTATTCACTTTTGTAAAATATTTGCGATAAATATAGCGGAAACATATTAATTGACCCTTGGATTGCCAAAAGGCAAGTATAAACTATAGATAATTAAAAGAAAACAATTAAATCTATGACTTTCTTTTGAAGATATAAATCGTTGTCGATTTGTAAACACTTATTTTAAAATTTCCTTAATAGAGAGTGATATTTTATTTTTAGTGCACATTTTAAATTATTATTATTATTTATATTACTGTATTTACAATCTGCCTCGGTGGCGCAGTTGTATTACGGTGCGACTGCCGTTCTGAGGTCTCGGGTTCGATCCCCGGGTTGGGTCAATTGGTATTGGGTTTTTCTACTTAGTATCATTCCGGAGTTTGGAATTTGTGCCCGATATGGCGACAGGCTCGACCCCTGTCACATCTGGGACGGAACTAAGCTCGGCGAAATGTGGGTGGTGTAGTTCGCTATTTCACCTCTGCCTAACCCTTCGAGAATAACAGACCTGAGCTTATGTTTTTATGTTATGTTATATACAATAGTAAATTTATAAAGATATTAACATTATACAAAATATTCCCTGTTATGAGTAAGCCGTGAGCAATATAACTTGGCAACATCTCTTATTGTTATATCTTTTCTGATTTAACCTAATGACATACCAAGTGAATCCAGTTTTTCGTCACTTAGTTTATTAAAATTACAATTACTTCTTAAACTTTCATCTAAACACAGTCTACTAAAAATAGTAAAAATGCGTATAAAATTATAAAACTACATTCATTAATAGATTATATAATAATAATAAGCAAAATCTATTATTCTAATGCTAAACGTCCCTTTTTTAATTATTATTCCTTATTTAAATTATTTTTTATCTCTTTAGAATAATCCTATTTTACAACGACTTTTGACTTGCGCTGAATATTTAATGTTATGTATGCCTGTTTGCTATTTCATGAGATGAAAAAATAATAAATTTCATTTTTAATAGTTCTGTCTTGTGAAACCGTATTACATCTACAATTTTTTAAAGGCATTTTATTTATTCATGTGGTATTTTTTATGTATGTACAGCATAGTTGGAAGGCATTTATTAATAATGCCCAATCATCTTCAAATTTGAAAACTTGTTGCCAAGCACCAATACGCGTGTTTCGACAGTATTGTTTGCGAGACAGTACCTCTGAAATTAGTGTTTTTACCATCTTAGGCTGGTCAGATTGCAGTACTACCATCAGGTGAAATTGTGGTCAAAGCGCAAACAGTCATAGCTCTATATAGAGTATAAAAAAGTTAAGATGTTATTTCCCTGTAGTTTATTGTACCACCGCCCTAACCACCTATTGCTCAAGACTCGCAGAGTGCCCAAAGTTGCACCTATAAAGTAGCAATAAATAGTTCACAGAGCGGCAATTCCCCCTTCCAGCTGACTGTTGCGACTCCAAGAACTGGAATTTTGCTACGTGCAATTTGGTGTTAAGATATTTTCCGTTCTCCTTCCTTTTTGCCTTCGAGTTGGAACAATTTATTACTTACATTTGAAAACAAAACGAAAATAGACAACAATAGATTTCATATAATAAATACTAATAACGTTAAAATATTTTTGATTTTATGTTTCAGATAGCTTATATTAGAGTCTTAATAATAATGTTACAACGCGGCCTTTGATTAAAAAAGTACCTTTATAAAAACATCCCTTGCATACAGGCCGGTCCACGTGTACAATGATTGATTGAAGCACTGTGAAAAATAAGCAAAACTAAGTCATTTCCCTATAGCGGGTAGGTACAGCCCAGCGCGGCTCGTGGCGACATCAAATTGCTTTTAGATTAAAAGCCGCACTGACGAACATGACCGGCTGACGGATGTCCCGAGGGCATTCGATCTGAATACTTGTACCCTTGTCCCAGAGGCGCATCACGCCACTTTATTTGTTTAACTAAAAATAACTTTTTATAAAAATATACAAAGTTTCTAGTACTCTTATGAGATTATATGTTAAAGAGACTTCGGTATATCTTCCTTAAGAGATTCATTGACAATGTAATAATATATGACAACTCTTGTTTTTAGAATACTTATAAAAACATTCAAATATAAGAATGTAATATTGTATAATAGCCAGCCGTAAATTGAAATATAAACAAAGGTTTTAACACGCCCCCTCAATTTACAGCTGCTTCAACCCTAAGCCATTACAAAAATCATTATGTTTGACAATAGGTAAGCCTTAGTAAAACCATCAGCAAGCATCAAACTTGTCGACACATACTTTAATTTGACCGCTTTGTTGTTAATTAGTTCTCTGATGAAATGAAATTTAATATCTATATGTTTACTACGATTGTGGCAAACGGTATCATCACCTGCGAGATATATCGCCCCCTGATTGTCAGCATAGACAGTAGTTTTAGACATTGTAAATTCGCCTAACTCTTTTAATAAACTACCTAAATATAAAGCTTCTTTCATAGCTTCAGACATACTGACATATTCGGCTTCTGTAGAGGAAGTAGCGACAGTTCTTTGCTTTTGAGATCTCCAAGAGATTGCAGCTCCACCCAAAAGAAAAACGTATCCCGAATACGATCGTCGATCTACCAAACAATTGCCCCAATCAGCATCAGAGTAACCTATCAATGGTTTACCATTATTTTCAAAAACAAGACGATAATCAATAGTTTTCTTTAGATATCGTAATACTCTTTTAGCAGAAATCCAATGCGCATGTGAAGGATTCGACGTAAACTGTGCTAATTTTGATACAGTATTACTTATATCAGGTCTCGTTCCAACACTCAGATACATTAACGTGCCAATCAGTTCTCGATACGGCAACTTCAACTGTTCATGTTCTTTACGTTTTTCAAACTTTAAGCCGACTTCTAACGGGGTTTGAACAGTTTTACAGTCTTCCATACGGAATTTCTTCAACGTATCTTGTATATACTTTTGTTGTGACAAAAATATTTTATTGCCTTTTCTTTCGATCTCAATACCTAAACAGTATTTAGCAGGACCGAAGTCTTTCAAATCAAACTCTTTAGCTAAAACTGTTTTAAATTCCTTAATCAAATCCTCATCTTGAGAAGCAATCAATATGTCATCTACATAAATAATAACTAATAAAATAGTATTATCTTCTCTACGCATGTGGTACATACATGGTTCATTAACAGTAGGTCTCAATTTCATTGATCTAAGTTTTTCATCCAACCTTAAATACCATTGACGACCAGCCTGCTTTAAACCATATAAAGATCGCTTTAAAAGGCATGCATTTCCACCAGCTTCAAGATTCTGTAACATTAATTTTGATCGATTACGAATCTCTGTTTTCTCAGTTTTGTCATTAATCAAAGTACATAAAGTTTCCTTTAACAATTTTGGAACCTGCATATAAATTTCTTCATCTAAATTACCATTTAGATAAGCCGTATTTACATCCAACTGATGAATTTTAAGATCTAGTTCTACAGCTAAAGCTAGCAATAATCTTACTGTCTCAAGTCTTGCCACGGGAGCATTTGTTCTGTGATAATCTAATCCGTAGTGTTGACTAAAACCTTTGGCGACTAAGCGTGCCTTCTTCTTCTCTGTTTTGTCAACATTTACTTTAGTCGTTAAAACATAACGGCAACCAACTGTATTTCGTCCCTCTGGTTTCTTTACGATATCCCAAGTATCATTCTTAATCAGACTTCTGACTTCAGATAAAATTGCATTCTGCCACTCTTCACTTTCATCATTTGATAGAGCATCTTTCAATGAAATCTCAGGGGCAGCTGAACAGAACTCATCATCACCATCATCATTAATAACTTGTTCATTATTTTCTATCTCTTTTTCATCAGGACATACTTCGACTGTTTTGTAAATTTTTTTCTTGGTCTACCACGTTGTCCTTCAATTAACTTTGGTCTACCTGGAGCACGTGTGACAATAACATTTTTGACAGAAACATTATTATTATTATAATGACTTTCCGAAAGTTCACTTTCATTCTGATTCTCAGACTCATTCAAATGTTCAACCATAACGTAGTCTTTACTTCGACTTGAACATTCGTTAGTATGATCACCAACGTTCTGTACATGTGACCTGTCAACTAACTCTACAGATGAATCTATTGTTTGAACACGTGGCTCTTTTTGGCATTCTGTAGAAACAATTACAGGATTATCCATTTTGTTAGATAAATGCTTTATTTCATCTTGAAACCTTACGTCTCGAGCTACTATTACTCTGTGTTCATCAGGAATCCAAACTCGATAGCCTTTAGTTGTTCTAGGATAACCAATAAATACGCCCTCTACTGTACGAGCATCAAATTTACCTTTTAATGGTTTCTTATCCAATACAAACGCCTTAGCTCCAAAAGTGTGTAGATTACTTAATTCTAACCTTCTCTTTGTCCACTTTTCAAAAGGGATACTGCCATTAAGACTACTAGTTGGACAGCGATTGCGAATATAACATGCAGTCATAACGGCCTCTGCCCAAAAACCTACTGACAAACCAGAAGATAATAACATGCATCTTGCCATTTCAACTATACTTCTGTTCATACGTTCGGCAACACCATTCATTTGTGGTGTACGTGCAACAGTTAATCTCCTTTGAATACCTTCATTCCGTAGAAAAATATTAAAATCGTGATTACAGTACTCACCTCCGTTGTCTGTCTGAAGAAATTTTATTTTCTTGCCAGTCAACTTTTCTACGTAATTTTTATACTCTTTGAAGGCATTAAGTACTTGACCTTTTTGTGTGAGCAAATACACTTCACACCACCGTGTACTATCATCTATAAATGTCACGAAATATTTCGCGCCACCAATAGACTGACTTTTGATTGGTCCTACGACGTCGGAATAAATTATCCTCAATTTTTCATTACATAGGCCACCTGCCTTTGTAAAAGGTAATGCACTCATCTTTGCCTTGATACATATATCACAATCTTTTAATTCTTGTACATCTGTATCCGTCACGTGAAAGTTATGTGAACTCAGTAGTTTTTGTAGATCCCTATTGTTCAAATGGCCCATCCGCTCATGCCATAAGCGAATATCAACCTGACTTTGAGCAATACCTGCTTGATCATTAAACTCATTAACATGATAGAGATTGCCCTTTCGCTCAGCAGTTAGTAGGACCTTATTCGCTTTATCTACAATTAAAGCTTCACCTTTCTCAAAAATAACTTTATAACCGTTATCCGTAATTTTAGCTACAGAAATTAAGTTACTTCGTAACTTAGGTACATATAAAGTATTTTTAAAAGTTACCTGCCCTCTGCCTGATGCTGACAATCTAATATCACCTTTACCTTTAACGTCTGCCGACAAATCTGATGCCAGGTTCAATTTGGCCTGTAAATTAGAAAAATGAACATTAAATTTATCTCGATCATTACATAAATGTGAAGTACAACCACTATCTAAGATCCAGTAATTTTTGAAAATATCAATATTGTCTACACAATACAATAAAATATCAAAAGAACTGTCCTCAGCTTCTGGTTCCATTACACATTGAGATGTAACACGTCCTTTAATTTGTTTCATTGTACATTCCGAAGCCTTATGTCCCAAAATATGACATTTATAACATCTATATTTATGAACCTTCTGTTCATTAGCCACCAATTTATCTTGGTTGAGTTTCGACTTCTTTTTTACAATAGGACGTTTGACGTACATGACACCATCTGTATGATTTTTACCAACATTGTCTTTCCTTGAACAGTTTTGTTCTAAAATCTTTATTTTTAATGTTTCTATACCAGGTAATTCATCACGACTCTCCATTGCACATCTGAAGTTTTCATAGCTACTTGGTAGGCTACACAACAACAAAATTGACAACATATCTTCATGTATTATGACACCCATGTCATTTAACATATTCGCCGATTCAAAGAAAATGTCCAAATGACCTTTTACATCATCACTTTCTTTCATTCGGCTCAATATTAGTCGTTTAAGCAAACTCGCTTTTCTTACCGGTCCTTTAGAAGCATATACCTTTTCAAGTTTCACCCATATATCGTGTGATGTAGCACACCCTCGTATGTTCTTCAGCTCCTTTGGTTCTATAGACATAATCAGATCAGTCTTAGCCTTGTCATCACAATCTGACCATTTCTCTGCCGCCTCCTTATCGATCGGCTTTGTTATAGAGCCATTCACATACTTCCAATATTCGTTTTTTATTAACAGGGCTTGGACTTGAATTTTCCACGTCTCATAATTGTTGCCATTTAACAATTCGATCTTTACATTACCCATTACTTATAATAAAAAGCATAATCTGGGCCCATAACCTGTTAAAGAGACTTCGGTATATCTTCCTTAAGAGATTCATTGACAATGTAATAATATATGACAACTCTTGTTTTTAGAATACTTATAAAAACATTCAAATATAAGAATGTAATATTGTATAATAGCCAGCCGTAAATTGAAATATAAACAAAGGTTTTAACATTATAAAAGAAAAATAGTGCTCTCCTTCGATGACGTGTCCAAACTATTATCAATATAACTACTTACATGTTTGTTTTCAAAGAATTTTTAATTGACCTTCAAAAATAAAGGTTCTCTGTTTACGTAATATGTTTGGATACTTGCACATGTTATTATATAATAAATACATTACCAGTTTCTTTGATTTTTATTACTGATTTTTTATACGAATTACGATTCGGTTATATATACTATTTACTTATACGAAAGTATAAAGTTCGAGATAAAAACAAAACTAATTATGTCAAAAATCAATAATCGGCTTTACGAATAGCCTAATAGGTTATAAATAATTCAGAATCAAGTAATCGAGTTTATTTAATACTAAAAAAATTATATTTTTTATAGTGTGGTAAGCATCCACTGAGAACATAAATATATGAGGGGGTCATTAATTGCTTCAATAATCGTAAATTTAAAATTCCTTCAATAACTATCCGTGTTCTGACACTAACCTATCCCACATCTATTCTTAGTATTGCCTTATCTACATCGTCATTAGATTCACTCTAATACAATTATAGATACTTATAAATAAAATCTATACCATTCGTTCGACTCAATGTTATTGGTGGACCTCTCATAAAAAATTACTATACTCGAAACTTACCTTACTTTGAAATCTAATGCCTTTGTTATTACAAATCAAATGTCATATCAAATAAGCTCATTAAAATAATCCTGCTATAAATTCACGTCACTCATTATTAACAAGTAGAGATACCGGTGTCCAAAATTGTATCCATAGATAGTGTTGAGGGAAACTTTGGGGCAGATGGTTCTCTGTTATTACCACCTTCGTGACTAGGGGAATCTTAAATCGGTAATCAATACATATAGTTTGTATGTACAAGACTGTGTTTTATGTGAAAAACATTCAGAACGCTAATACATAATTTTATTTTTCAATTTGTGGTAATAAGGACTCCCATTGTTTATTTTTCTATATGTATATTTTTTCGTAAGAGTTTTAAATGAAACACACAGAGGAAAGGGTTTTTTAGGTACAAAAAACGTTGTAACTAACTTAATCACAAGTTGAAATATATTTTTGCCTATTAACTAATACGAGCTTAATTATCCGGATCCGAATCCGGATCTTGTTTTCCGGAATAATTGTCTGAATTTAAATGACTCCGAAATACTTTATTTTAGTTTTTTTTTTGTTTTCTTTAAAATACGTAAAACCAAAATACAATTGAAAAGTTAAAACCAAATATGGTTGATAAATAGTATTCGGCAAACATTGGTGAAAAATTCGTTTCGCTTACCAAAGAATATAGTCGGGCTTGTTCTATGTCCAGTCGTTCTTAATATGGAATTCCGATTATAAACTCTTATCGAACCGGCGTGTAGGTGAAAATGTCCCTTAGTGTCTTTTACGTGTCAAAACTATTAAAAAAACCGTGTTATATCAGTGAAATAAATCTATTTTAATTTTATATCACTGAATTAAATACATAAATTAGAATATTTATAAAAAAAAACAACCTGCTTACATAATTTATCAATAATGAAACGTAGTAAACTAGATATAAAGATAACAAGAATGGATAAAATAATAACGCGCAATATTCTTTCATCCGTCTCAGAGTGAAATATGGAATTTAATTTCATTCGCGATTATTAGCACCAGCTTCCACATTCTTTTCAGTGAAAATGATGCCATTAATCTAAAAGTGACATAATTAAAAAAAAAAGTTCCAAGGTACTGCTTTTATTCAATTTATTTTAAAAAAATCGGTTATATTTACATGTAAACTTACTGTGGTCGACTGAATACGGTACAATATTCAGGTAGATATATCTCGGTATTTTGCCGGTAAACTATTTTCAAGAGGGTTGTCTCACGGAAATAAGGAATTTTGTGCGTACGTGTTTAATAGTTTGGTTTACTGTATTTTTGTGAAAAACTTTAGAGCATTGTACTAATGCCGATGCATTTTATAATAAGTTGGGAATATGACAATTATAATACTTAAAATAAACAAATGAACGAACTTGGTTTTTATTCAAAGAAAAAGTAAACGTTATTATACTAAATAATTATTATTTGAAATTTGAAAGCTGCATAACATATTCAAAATCAATTTGAGACTTATCTTTATCATGATACAGTTTAGTTTCTATATTAATATAAAAACCCTTACTTATGTTTTTCACGTTTGAAATAATTATAAAATTTTTGCGTCACTTAACAAATTCGGTCAAGTTACTGCAAGTGAGACAGCCCTAGTTTTAACACACAGGTTATTATATTTTGCAGCAACTTGGTTTTACTATGTATAAAGTTGCCTCACATTGGGCTGATGGTTTCGTTCTACGTTTATCAATGCAGTTTGGTAAAACTATTTTAAAGTTATGTTCCTTACCCACTATTATTTCAATATATGCATTGGCAAATATAACACAGTTCAGTACCTTTTCATCTACACTTTTCGATCGATAATTTTTGTTAGGTAGCTAATGAATGACTAGCTTTAATAAAGTCAATTTGAAATTTGAACAAAAAAGCACGCACTTTGTTAAAAAAAGAAGTAAATTTTAAAAAATAACTAGCAGAAGACACTTCTTAAAAACAGTACTATATTTTCTCTGATACAACATTCTCTTAATCATATTTTAACTATATATTTTTGGTTAGAAGGATTGAATTCATTCATCATTTATTCGCGTCATGTTCAGAAATCACGATCCAAGTTTTGTACGCAGCTGTTTCGAATATATACCACGGATACAGTTTTGCAATATTTTTCCCCCCATACTTGGATTATGTATGAACGGTTTTAAAATTTTATAGTAAGGAGAGTACTACGTGCGGAAAGTTGGGCATGGAAAGTTTTGCTTTGTCTACAGCAATGTTAACGAACATGAGCTTGTTTTATTGCACTTTTATTAAAAGATACTTTTATTAAATTCGTTTATTTGTATTAAATATTTTAATGATCGAAATTAGACCATAATCATTATTAAAAAAATAAGGAAAAGGACAATTGTTTCCATATTTTATTTATTATTTATTTTATTAAGATTGTATGACACTAAAATGCATAAGGTCGCATTCCTACTTAGAATGCTCAAAGTTTCCCAATGGGAAATGCAGAGGATTTCACAGATCGAATCAGAAATGAGGAAATCCGCAGAAGAACTAAAGTAACCGACATTTCTCGAAAAAGTGCCAAACTTACAAGGCAACGGGCTGGAGAGATTGCGCGTAGAACCGATGACCGATGGGACTAACGGGTTCCCAAATGGCTGCCGCTCACTGGAAGGCACAGCGTGGATAGACCTCCTATAAGGGATGAAAGTGACGGGAATTTGCTGAATGCGGATGACGCAAATCCGTTAGTTGTGGAGGTCTTTAGGGGATACCTATGTCCAGCAGTGGACATAGGACATAGCAGTGGTCTTTCGGTTGAATAGATGGATGGATGGTCACTAACAAAAATAAATAAAGGAAATCGGTAAATTAACACGAGACAAAAATTATATTTTGCCTATTTATATATCAATATCATTCCCGGTTAAATATTTATAATTTAATGAAAAGAAATAAAAGTTACCTGTTTGTATATTAAAATCTTATTGTGCATAAATATGACTATAATTCCTTAGACATGTATTCGAATAAAAAGACCGTTATCACTCATAGGACACTTATCGTAAGCATACAATAAACCTCTAACAATCCTATTGTTAAGTTGAACTAAATAACATAGTTAAGTCTTATTCAAGCAGGTTACAAAGGAAATACATTTGCATCTTTTTTGTTCGTAGGAAGTCGGAATAAAATACTAGTTGACACTGATGAATGTGATTTGCGTTAACTTCTTAAACTAATTAATTAAGAGAATTCCGACTCCTACGTGTGATCGAAGATATAGTTAAGTATATTATTGAAAACGAAAATGATTTCACCGTAAACCGCTGAATAATGTTGAATAACATTATTTCTCGAAATTACCAGTATCTTTGATCTAATTTATGTGCATAATAACATTATTTATTTAATAAAAAATAAGACTGTAACAAACAATCGATATAAGCCAAGAGTCAAGTTGTTTTTCTGCAATAATTATTAATGATATCCTTCTAATTTTTATTTCTAGAACACTTACACAAAACATATATTAATTTACACAGTTGAAAATTATGTTTATCGATAATCTATACTAATAAATAAAATTGAAGTGTTTGTTTGTAATGTAAAATTATTCTTTTTTACTGAATAGATATGAATGTTTATACAAAACCTATACCAAAAATACAATTTTTTGAAATTTTTGACTGTCTGTTCGTTCTGGGTAATATCCGGAACGGTTGGACGGATTTTGATGGAACTTTTTTTACAGACAGGTAAAGTTACTACGGGGAACTTATGATACTTTTAATTTTCGAAATATTTAGGGTTCCGCGTAAAAAAAAAATCATATATAAAAAATTTAATAAAATCCAATTCAAGGCACGGTTTTACGGGCAAGTGCTTGAGTTTATGAGAAATATTTTCACTTTATCATTTTATTGATAAATAGGGTGCCGTATAAAACAATTAAAATGCAGTGAAGAATATATGAAACGCGGGCACAGCTGCGGGCACACAGCTAGTTATATTCATAAATGTAAAAATATATTTTTTTATTATTTACAAATATTTTAAATAAATATACAATAATAAATAGTTATTATTCTCTTATCCTATCTTATATTGTGGACATAGAGTAAGCGATGGTTACAAGCTAATAAACAACGCATCAACTGCCCAACGCGTAATCAATACAACACAAATCCTTGTTAATGATCCTTGTTTAAGATAAATAGTTTCTGCCGGACAAGATTTATCGTCGGCTTCCGCGATTATTCAACTGATAAGGACGATAATGAGAGTCCTTGATTGTAGCTTCGGGAGTGCATCTATACCAGTTTTTTTTAATGATTTCACTATTAGAAATTACGTATACGTATATTGTTAAGTTTTTTTTTTATATTGCGCAGCAAAGTGACTGCACTGGACTTGATGTTAAGTTCAGGACAATCAGCGGCGGCTGATTCTAAACATAACTCACAGCCAGTCACCGCTGTCATGCTGGCCTGCTTAGGTACCTATTCACGCCTCTTTTGAAGGACCCAATATCATAAGAAGGAGGGAACATGCAACAGGAAGACGGTTCCACAACTTCACGGTGCGACAAAAATATAAATCGGCAATTTTTTTAGTTTATCTTTTAGTCTTTTGTTTAACTTAATAGTATGTCAAAAACAAAAAAAAAACGAAGATAAATTGAAGTTTATAAAAAATACTTAGTAATGGCATAATAGTTAGTACTAGTTATTCTGATCTAGAAATTTCATCTTGTAGTAATCTTGTGTAATTTTGAAAGTTTTGCTCGTACATGAGTTTTTTTTTTATTTCTAAGAAACGTATATAGTATTGTATTATTATTTTTAATGTTCGTAATAGTCTAACTCTAAATAAAATTTTAACGAAAATGAGATGGATGGATAATTGGAAAATATTTATCTTTGTCTGAAAAAACTACTTGAATCGAAAAATATATAAACTGATTTTATTCCGTTTGAATAACTTCTAATGGAGTGTACCTGTGTAAGTTTTTTCCCCGACACTATGTTACATTGACAAGCTAAGGATAACACGTAAGTAGATTACGCGTCCTTTGAACCCGAAACGGATCAAAGCGGACCATAAAGACGAATTGTATTTCAATGTATATTTTCTGTTTCTTATTTCGGTATACTTGCTAAAGAATATAGCCATATTAATATATGTATTAAAAAAAATTCGTTATACCTTATTGTATTTAGTAGTTATTATAGTTTTGCAGAGATGTTTTATAACTATAGATTTTTTAACTCGTGTAAATAATTATAGTAAAAATGGATACAAAAGAATAAAATCTAGCAACCGAATTAGATTATTTGAATATTGATAAATAATGAGAAAATCCTACTCTCGTTAACATAACAAGAATTAAGACAATTGTAAAATACGTTTATTAATAAATAAATTGAACTGTCTGTTTGTAATGTCAAAATAACACTTTTTTTTTACTAAATACATATAAATGTGTACACACGATACCTATATCTATACCAAAAATACAATTTTTAATACAAATTTTAACTGTCTGTCCGTTTGTAATGGATAATCTGCGGAACGGCTCGATGATTTAGACGGACCCTTTTTCTGGTAGTTATTATACTGAGCGTAACTTAGGTTACTTTTATTTTTGAAAATAAGTTTCTTGAAAAAAAATTAAAACTCATGAAAATACGATTCAAACAAATGTTATTATGGCGATGTCAAAGAAATTCATGAAACGTTTGTTTTTTTTTTTTCATTCATCCATTCAACCGAAATAATCCATTACTGGACATAGGTCTTCCCCAAAGATATCCACGACGACCGGTCTTGCGCCATCCGTATCCAGCGGATTCCCGCGACCTTTACCAGGTCGTCGGTCCACCTTGTAGAGGGCCTACTCATGCTACGTTTTCCGTCCTATTAGACGCATCGAGCCGATGTTCTACGAACAATATGCCCAGCCCACTGCCACTTAAGTTTAGTAATTCTTCGGGCAACGTCGGTTACTTTGATTCTTCAGCGGATCTCCTCATTCCTGATTCGATCACGCAGTTTCTAATACCTCTCAAAATAGCAACTCTTTATTAAACTTATATGAATCTATAAAAGGTAGGTACATATGCCAAATATTTTTTGAGGGATAAAAAATATTGTACACCATCGGAGCCACGGAAACAGATAGAAATATAAATAAAAAAAAAACATCAGTAATAAATGAACTAAATAAAATCGTCGAATCCAACTCGGCTGGGCCACGTTCGGGAAGCTACGCAGAATTTTGTCGTTCGAAATACCGCAGTGCCTCAAGATGAAAGTCTTCGACCAGTGTGTGTTGCCAGGGATGACATACGGCACTGAGACGTGGTCACTCACAATGGGCCTAATAAAAAAGCTCAAAGTTGCTCAATGGGCAATGGAGAGGGCTATGCTTGCCTTAACTATGAGTTTAGTAAAAAGTTGTTATTTTGATAGGTATTAGAAACAGACCCTGCAATTTTATGTATTTGTTGTCTAGATATTTTTCTAGATGTAATCTATAATAATAAATACAATTGAAGCGTCCGTTTGTAATGTCATTTTTTTTTAACTAAATAGGTTAGGGGAATGTATTTACGATAACTGTACCAATAATACAATATTAAAAATGTTTGTCTGTCTGCTTGTTCAGGGTAATCTCCAGAACGTTTGGACGGATTTTGACCGGTTGACTTTTTTTGGTAGGTAGCTGAAGTTACTCCGGGTAACATAGGGTACTTTTAATTTTCGTTAATAATTAGGGGTTCCGCGTAAAAAAATTAAAACTCATAAAAAATTGTATAAAATCCGATTTAATGCACAGTTTTACGGGCAAGTGTTTGCATTTATGACAAATCTTTTAACTTTATTTTCGCTTTTAAAAAATGTTAGGTAACCTTATAATAAATTAAAACGTAGTGAAGAGTTTATGAAACTCAGTCGCAACCACGAGGCACATGGCTAGTTTATGTAAATAAAACGAAAATGGAGTTCCTTTGAGGCACCATCACCTCAAAACTACTACCGTACGCGGAATTTTTCGGTATTTATTTTTTGAATTCCATCGACCATTTCTCACTTTTTTTCGATTTACTCTTATGTACATATTTTCCGCTAATAAAACAAAAGACTGATTTTTCTTAATTCATTTGTTTTTAAGGTACGCAGTGAAGAATACATGAAACGCGGGCGGAGCCGCATGCACCAGCTAGTTCTATATCTACGGAAACATAATTGTTTGCTGAATCAAGCAAGTTAATTACGTATAACGTCATCGCTATTCCCCATCAATTCTGTTTGAATCATTCAATATTAATTTAACATACATAGCATTATGCTCGGTAATTATTATAACATATTAATACCAATCTAAATCAAGAAAAAAAAAAACTATAATATAATGAAATAATAGTAATTGCCTTGCGAGATTTCTGACTAGATAACCACCAAAAACGATAACACTTTAAGCTTAGAGCTGATTCTCAACTTCTGGAGTAATGTCGCCGTAACTCGTCTGAAATAAGTTGCTTACATATTTTCTACTTAAGGGTAGATAAGCAAGTGGGTATTAGAAATTGCTCTAGCACCATGCTTTTAATTTTAATCAAAGAGCATCTATGAATTTAGAAGAAGCGAAAGACATATATCAGGGTCGTAGCAGGTGGAAGGATGTAGTCTCTGCCTATCCTTATGGGAGAGATGCGTACCGTTATCTATTTATTTACCATGCTTTTATTACGATCTCTTTCTTAATCGAAAACTCGTGTTTATTCGATAATAGAATAAATGTGGTTTTGAACCTACGTCCACCGACATGGTATTAAAACACACTACCGCTAAATTGATATCCGTTAAAAATAATTTTATTACTAAATATGCATCTTTTTTTTAGGCATTTGTAGGAATCCCTAGAGCAAATAACCCAGTTAAAAATCGACTTATACAACATTTCAGATTAGTTTAATATTTCTTATAATATATCGCTATATGTTTACTTATTTGCATTCTATTTGAACAAAATCTCATCTGATGTTAAGTGACGGTGTTATCCAGGATGGTAAACACACAAACTTATGCTCCTGGAATACACCTATTGGTATTTCGTGAACAATTTTCAAACCTGGGAGTGGTACCTAAAATGGCTTACTATTATGCTATTATTTCGTTACGATATTTTCATGCGGAATCCGGCCGCACTACCATATGCGTCACCATCGTTTCCATTGATTAATTAATGATTACATTAAACTTAGATAATATAATGTTATTGTAATCTATTAAAAATACATGTAATTTTCCAGATTCTGTTGGTGTGTGTTTGTTTATTATATACCAACAACATCAGTGTAATTTATGACATTTGTTATTTTTTACTAATTAAAATTGGTCCTAAATTTAAACTGGTCAGAAAAGAGATTCGAGTCGATTTGTTTCAATAAGATTTCACTTTCATAAAGCTTTCGATTATACATTGAAGCGATGATGGAGCAGTGAATAGTGCGGCCGGATTTTGCATCAATAGAGGCGAGTTCGAGCCCAACTATCTGACTATAAAATCAGCCTGAGCTTTCGGTGAAGGAAAACATCGTGAGGAAACCATAGCATGGTGGTAGGGCATTTCTAATAATGCCCGCCGAGGTAGCTACCACTTTTAAGTTTGAAATCTGTAGCCAAATACTAATAGGTGTGATCCGGCAGCATCACTTGAGATCCAAACCCAATCCAAACATTTACCATTCTGGACCACATTGTCACTTAACATCAGGTGAGATTGTAGTTAAAGCAATGACCCTATGACGTAATTTTATTTTTACTAAACTATCTGTTTCAATTGTATTCAGTTTTTACATATTACTAATACATAAAATTAATTTCTTCTTAATTTAACGTTTCCCACGATTTACCTAAAAAAGTTTTCGGTTAAGTAATCCATCAGGATACCAGACATTAGTTCTTTAGCTGTCCATTAGGGCGAGGCACGTAATCGGTGTTATAGAGATTAACAACTTTCTAGAAAATATCCGCCGCTTTTACATTCCGGAGGTAATTTAATAAAACTCAAGGTAGAAGTTTAATTGAGTTTATCAACAAATATTATGTTTCCTATATAACTTTGTTTATCTGATATTCATGTAACTGTCTGTATTAATAATAAAATGTTGTTTTAAATTTAAATTCGACTGTGAAAATCTTTATGATGATAAATAAAATCGTTTTTGAGGCGTTTAGAATTATTTGGACTGTCTAGTAAAGATGAATACTAGAAAACGTACTCAAGACGTATACCCTCCAAATAGGGTATTATGAAATGCGTAATTTATATAAATAAAATAACAGAGCCATTGTGCGCGCTAAACTTATTGGGTATATCTCGGTCAATTTTTTGTTCTATTTTACTTCCTAGGCATATCCATCCATTCCAGCGAGTGACTTTCACTGCTGGACGTAGGTGCCCCCTAATATCTCCCCAATGACCAGTCTTACTCCACCCACATCCAGCGAATTCTCGCACCCTTCACTAGACCACCTTCTGTAGGGCCTAATCACGCTGCGTCTACGACGACATCCATCCATTCCAGGACCCGTTGGCTCCATCGGGCATCGGTCCTACGAGCAAGGTACCCAGCTCAATGCCATTTAAGTTTGGCAATTCTTCAGGTACATCTTCCTAGACACATGATAGATAACAATAGATCTCACATCTATTATTAAGATAATTAATACACAAATGAAATCCAGGTTATTAATTATTATTATATGAAGATATATTTAATCGTTAATAATATTTTATTAAATGAAGGTAATGGTCCATGATGATAGAAATATTGTACTAATGCGAATTTAATTTCTAAAACAATCACTAAATATTCGTAAAGGAAAATATCTTAGGAAACCAAGATACTGTCCCCTGAGAAAAAACTTCGACCAAGTCTGGAGACATTAAACATATTGTAAGAAACCACATGTCGCTATTTGAAATATACAAGAGATGATATTATGATCTCTAATGTAATTTTTTTTTTTAGCGTCCATATTTAAATGCAATTATTTAAAACGGGTTTTCACGCGTTAACTTTCCTTTTCCCTATCCCAACGTTTTGGCAGGGATTCACCAACCGTCGTCACGAGCTGACTGGCGGTGCGCGGCGTCGCCTGCTGCGTTGAGGGGCATTTTGATGAACTACCTCTGTTTGGTCTTTATACTTATTATAGTCACAACACACAAAAAGGAAAGGTGATGAGTGGAAACCCGTTTTAAATCATTGCATGATCTGTATTCTTATCTTTTAGGCTGCAATGTTGACTCCCAACTAATTCTGTGATTGATGAAGGTGATAAAATTACTTTAAAGTTACTTTGAAGCGGAGTTAACAACCATAATCAACCAGAATTAACAATTAGAAGTATCAACAAACATATTATTCACTAATTTTTTATGCTCAATCGTTGGTTCTCTGCCACGAATTAACTAAATAGCGTTCTCAAAAAGTTTATCGTCAATATTTAAGATCTTATAATAGCTATTGTAATATTAATAAATTTAAATATGAATATTGTCGGTACAGTTATTCACTATTAAAGGTGTAACACGTCTGCACAGCCCGTAGTAACCGATAGTAAATCATTTATCAGAACTGCCCTGTAACGGACGGACCCACGAGTATAAGCGTCCGTTTTATACTATTACGTAGACTGCTCTGCCACGCCCTATCAGCATAGAAACAGGATGGTATAAGTTTGACAATTCTGTATGCCGAAAGGGACGCAGTAGAGTACGTGGACCGGGTCGTTGGCGGGAAAAATGCAACAACGCAGTATACTTTCTATTGTACACACTTTTTATTGTCTCACTAAACTATTACAAAGAAATCACTTGTCTTGAACTTAACTTTCTCTTTGACGATCGCGACGAGACTACCCTTTCTCGGCCCATATGGCCCATTCTTATTGTGCCGGCTAGTTCGGCACCCTGTACGCGAGAAGCTCTTTCATTGGCGTATCCCTACTGTAGCGCGCTGTATGGTCAAATATTATTATTATGCACGTTGTTTATTTATTTATTTATCTCAATAATTATTATCTTAATAATACAGCGCACTACGTAATATTGAATAATTATTACTCTATCTACTAAGCTACCTAACTAGGAAATCATCTTTATTATCTTAAACATAATTTACACATCGCATAGTATCTTATTTCTAAAGTCTTGAAGCGTCGCTAACATGCCCTGTGTCTGACATTAAATTTACTGCAAGAGTATACAGTCAAATGCACTCCGGCGTATATTGAATAAATTATTAAACTATATTCAGTAAAATGAAATTACTAGTAGGTCACATTTTATTGAGATCAAAATGACTGTAAAATATATGGATCTAGTGAGAGTCGCCATCATCAATCTGCCTAACATATACCATTAAAGCCTCTAGTTAGCTCTTGATATAGATTTACCAATACTGAAATTCGACGCGTATTAATGTGTCACCAAGGAGGTCTTGCACAAATGTACGATGGTCGCGATTTTGTCAACCCAATAGGCATGCCGCCACACTATCACTACATTGGCTAATCCTGGAACATGGCGTATATAAACGTGTAACTAATGAGAGTTGATCGCCACGTATATATCGTACTCGACTCATTTGGACACATAAACTTACCACCCTCTTAAATATTTCTCTATGTCAGTCAGTCTCATTTGCAGAAATCTATCCACCTGCCACATACACTGTTTATGTAAGACTACTTTGTTATACTCCAAGCTATCTCTCCGGCACCAGTTACCTAAGGTTATGAGTAACGCTTTTGTTTTCATGCATTACCTACAATATGGGACTAGCTCCATGAAAGAAGGTTCTACTGTGGCGAGACCAACTAAAGAGGTACCAACTGCCAACTTCTAATGGCATCTTTAGTTCCCGTTGTAAGTCTTTATAAAGGTTATCTTCCTCTTAGACCAGGAAGTGACCTAATCGGAGCAGACAAATACACTCCTGGGATTTCTCTAAATAATCGATGGTGGCAGGAGCTACAAGTTCCATTTCACCTATCCGATGGCAGTGCACGTCGAGAACGTCTAACTCTGTCCTGTGTCTCTACTGAAATTAGAGGAATATTGGGAAAAGCGCTAGTCACCAGATTATTATCCACCAGTCAAACAAACCGACGTAAAAATTATGCTTAACTTGGATCATGTTGTTAATTTACCAACCTTGCACAAATTTGTGCAAAAAGGAGATATTAGACAAATGTAAATATAAGATTACTGTAAATTTTGTTTCTAAAGGTTTGTGTGTCAAACTAGTAAACAAATCAAATTTCCCAAAGACAATTCCATTTAAAGAAACCAAAGAGTATTTAATATTTATTCCTAGAGAAAATGCTACGTGAGAGTAACTTTTATAAAGAATAATTTTATATGTCAACCTATTGAATTTGCAAACGCAGGTGCCATGTTTATTAAAACTGCTTGGTGTGGAAATATCTTAAAGGATGATGTTGTATGGAGCAAACGGAACTTACCTTTATTATTAGCCTTCGATTAAGCTGGTTCAGATTTTATTTTCCACCTCACTTCACTTGATGAATGTTCTATATAATTTGATAACTAATGTGCACTTTTAAACATATGAGAGACAGCGGCGGCGGTTGCGTGTTGGCGTTCCGTTTTTGAATAGGAAGAAGAGGAAGGGATAATGAATACATAGACTAAATAGAGCGGGGGCGTATAGATAATATAGACAAGAAATAACTTAGAATAAGAAGAAAATATATATGATAATAGATGGCGTTAACACTGCTGTTAGATATTCCCACGAACCTTACATTGGCTTGTTTATTGAATAACTTTTGCTGTTTGAGTACTGTCATGATAAAAATATTGTTTTTACACTTTACAAATATGCAACTAGATAAATCTAATGCCTAATACGGTAGTATTCTCTAAGATGAAAATTATTAAATGATATGGTAAATTAAATTTTCATGAAATATACAATTCATTTCAATTTTAATTCATTAGAAAAATTATAGGATTCAATGCGCAGTCGTTTATTTTTCATTAAATAATAATAATGTTGTGTTCTTCTTCTTAGATAATGGTAATTTGTGTGCAAACAATTTGTGCCAGTCTCATATAGGTAAGATGTATTTTCAATCTTGCATTAGTGTTACCAAGCTCTAACAAAACAGTGGCCCATCCTGCTCGAACTTTTCATGGAGTTTTGTCGGCACCTCAGAATAAATGTTACTGGTTATTTGCCACAATAAACTTAACTTAATACAATAACCAAACAATACATCACACAAAATGGCACCAAGATTACATGATATATAAAGTCATACGAGTTTAATGTATTAAAAAAAAGTAATCGCTATATGAAAGACTGAGATCCCGCCAAAAACTCAAATTTTTGTTGAATCATTCATTATTGTAGATTTTTTATAATTTATTGTATCCATGAACATAAGTTTTTTAAGACCCAACTTTGTATAATTTTTAAAGTCTTGCTCCAACAAAATAAGGGCCTTTTGTTAAAGCTATCAAAGGTAGTTTTTGTTATATTTGAAATTCGCGTAATGTGTCATTATTTATTATTTTTTGTATAAACGACAATTGTGCACAATAACCAAACTATATCATGTAAAATACCACCAAAAATTACATAACACATAGCAAATATACCAAATTAATGAACAAAGATTACTACATGGTAATCCAAAACTCAATTAAAAATTGTCTATTAAGTATGTTGTTCAAATAATGTAGATATTTTTTTCTTTATAAGTGGAGGTCGGTGAACTCAGGGTGATTAATGCAGGGTGGTTGCCGGGAAACGACTGAGAGCCGAGAGGCGTCACGACGGCGCGACATAGAGCCAGTTCGGCGAGACTTATGACGCACCCTACACCTCTGGACTCGTCACGCCCTTTGAAAACTTATCGATAACATCACTTTCAGACGCTTAAATTGGACACTTCTAAGTTTGAACAGGAACGGTGATAAGGTGTCTCTTTTAATCATTATTTATAACACGCATTTCTAACAGATTTTTTACATTTAAAACCTTACTTAATATGAATATACACAGGTTCTTTTTTTTTAAGGCCTGGTGGGCTTGCCGCAGGGGGCGAGGCGGTAGCATGCTGAGCAATCCCGTATCGCCCCCATCCCAAATGCGGCGGGCGGCCCCAGGGGGGTTTAGTGGGTATTTCCGGACGCTTTGCGTTCGGACGAGTGCCACACTGGCACGGAGTCGTCCCTCCGTGCCCCCTTACCTATTGCATTGGGGGACTCCGGTCTCACTAATGCAATAAGTAAGGGTAGTGCGTAAATGCATTTCCCTCCGTCAAAAAAAAAAAAGGTTCTTTTTTTAAAATCATAGATCTCTTTTGATCGACCCCAAACATGATTCAAAATTCATATCGGTATTTACCTAATTACCGATGCTAACTTTTATATTTACGAAACATAAATGAAAAACTGATGTAGACATATAAGTAAATGTAAAATATGTACACGTATTTACTTTTTTAAATTTAAATGAATTATAATCCATACGTTATGCGGTTGTACCTGTTACTTGTTTTTTGTATTTAGTTTTGTTTCATTTTAATAATCTCCAAGTGTATATTAGATATACTTCTAGAGATACCATAAAAAACTATAGCAGAACTAATAAGATCATCTTTCTATCTACGACCTGCATTAATTATAGATGATAAATACATTTATTATGACGATTGGAAGCCTATTAAAGCACACCCCGTGCAGTGTATAAAAAATTGTCATCAATTTATTGCTTATTTTTTTTTAACTATTAATAACTGCACGCCGTTATGTTCTGTGAGTTTAATGTCAGATTTTCTTTATAAAAAGTGCTAATTTCAGACTAAGTTCTCCATAACCTTATCAGAGACAAGTATATTTTAACAACGTCAGGACATAGAGTAAATTAATATTTATTTTGTTCTCTCTTCACGGGTCGTAGGAACATTTAATGGACATTTATTAAAACACATGCATGTAATATTGTGATCAAATTAAAATTGCAAAAAAAAATGGGAATGTTTACAAAAAACAAACTAGGAGACTTCCTGTTATCTTACTTCTATACTCATTCCACTTTCCACGAAACAATGTTCCTGGCTTTGTACTGTTAGCTTAATCCTTTATGAAGTGAAACGCCGTTTTAAAAACTAAATGTAGATTTTTACAGTGACTACGCGAAATTGAATGAACAAAGAAGACGGGTTATATTTTTAGTATCGCTGTGTTTATATCATCAGCATTATAAAAAACTTGGTTACTTCAATTTTATATGAAGAAAGTTAATCGCAAATTATTATTGTTAAATTATTGTTGCGATGGTGCGGATGTCACGTATCTATGTTTTTATTATTTAACTAATTATAAAAATAATGTATGTATTTATGATAATTTGGTATACACTGCGTTTGATTACTGTTTACACTAATAAATACATCAATAATTATATCTTTTAAATAATAACACAGTTTATTTTGCCTGATTGCCTGACTGCCGACTGCCTCGGTGGCGCAGTTGTATTATGGTACGGTACGGCTCTCGTTCTGAAGTCTCGGTTTGATCCCCGGGTCGAGTCAATCATATTGGTTTTTTCTACTCAGTGTCATCCCTGTCACATCTGAGACCTAACTAAACTCGAAGAAATGTAGGTGGCGCAGTTCGCCATTTCACCTATGCCTAATCCTTCGGGTATAACAGGCATGAGCTTATGTTTATGTTATGTTATTTTTCAAAAATGACATATGTCATCGTTATGTGTAATCATAACCTTTATCAATCCTCAAAATTTGATTTTCAAGTAATTCGTTTTTCAGTACTTTTTAAACCTGCAAAGGAAACTCTTATTACATTTTAATATTTTTGTTTTAAATATCAGTAGGTTCTATGTTACCTGCCCCTTTTAAAGTTTTTTACACTAAATTAAATTATCATGTTGTAAAATATGATTCACTTGTGTCATGAAATGGCACCACCCTCTCTGTGTATACACTAAAATGTTTTATAATTATGAATTCTATAAATTTACTGAAATATAGACTATTGATAATAAAAAAAAAACACACACACATCGAGTTGTTGTTATTAATTTAATATGACCGTGAACCCAAGTTCTTAAGGCATATCTACGTATAATTTTACTAATTTTCAATCAAAATCAAAAAACATCTTTATTCAATTTAGGCCCTAAGAAGGCGCTTATGAACATCTAAAACACTACTGCCGGTTCGAAAATAACCCAGCCGAGAAGAGCCGGCAAGAAGCTCGATCTGGTTCTTTTTTTTAATATAATACATATAATTTTTTTTTTTCATATAAAAAACTATACAAATCATAGTCTTAATAATGTTAGCGGAAGCACAGAGTTGTGAGTTAATTCCAGACATCACTATCGTTCACGTAATGATCCACCCTTGATGAACCTTTTGAGATTAAAACTTGCTTAACATAATACTTGAACTTATTGTCAGGTAAATCGGTAATGTAACTTGGCATCTTAGTGTAAAACCGAATACTATTACGTATAAAGCTTTTATTAGACTTACTTAACCTAAATCGTGGGACGGACAACTTGTCTTTACTTCTAATATTAAAATCATGACGATCATTCACTAGATCTAGCTTGTCTAAATTTTTACGAATGTGCATTAAGTTATCGAAGATGTATTGGGAGGGTAAAGTTAAGATATCATATTCTGGAAACTTGTTCTTTAGAGATTCGCGAGGTCCCATATTGCATATTGCTCGAACAGCTCTCTTTTGTAATGTAAAAATGGTGTCTACTTCTGCTGCTGTACCCCACAGCAAAATACCGTGAGACATTAAGCTGTGAAAGTAAGCAAAGTAGACTAACCTAGCAGTAGCAATATCCGTCAACTGGCGAATTTTTCGAACCGCAAAAGCAGCGGAACTAAGCCTTCCTGCCAAAGTTTTTAATATGCGGACTCCATTGTAACTTGTTGTCAAGTGTGATACCTAAAATCAGAGTTTTGTCAACTAAGCCTACTAAATTCCTTTCTATCTATAACTTACAATCAATATGTTGCACATTGGGCAACATAAATTTTATACATTTCGTTTTCTTAGTGTTAAGAAGTAAATTGTTTAAAGCAAACCATTTGGATATGTTTGCTAGTGTATTATTTAAGTTTCTAATCGCTGAATTTTTTCTTCTCAATGCGCAGCAAAGCTATGGTGCGCCCGGATTCCGCATCAATGGACACGGGTTCGAGCCCAATTATCCAACTCTAAAACCAATCTGAGCTTTCGGTAAAGGAAAACATCGTGAGGAAACCATAGCATTTTCGAATAATGCCCGCCGGGGTTGCTACCATCCTCAAAGCTTGAAAACCTATCGCCAATTACCAATAGGTGTGTTCCGGCAGCATAACTTGAGAGCCAATATTTCTAGGCTTAGTATTTTTACCATCCTGGATCACATCGTCACTAGACATCAAGTGAGATTGTGGTCAAAGCACCGAACCTGTAACAAGTATAAAAAATGCGGCGGCTATTTATTAAGCGTTCCAAGGTATTTGTTGGGAGATTTTATAATTCAGGCTCAGTGTCATTATTTTCAAAATACATCACTTGACTTCAATAACGAAACTATATCAAGTAAAAAGCAACCACAATTACATAATATGGAATCATGTACTGCAGGTGACTGAATTAAAAACAAGATATTGCATCATAAATATTTTTTTGGCACACGGTCTTCCTTTCTAACTTTAATGGTTTCTTGATTTTTCCACAAAATGTTATTGGCATCCCGCAGCGGTCTTTCAATGGCTTCCTTGATTAATGTATCGCATTCTACTTGAAAGACTTCAATCAATTTATTTTTCACGTCTTCGGCTATTGTAAATAAATGTTTACCTTTTTCTCTGACTCTAAAAGAATGAAATTCTTATTGTGATCCTATTTTATTTACCTTTTGTTAAGATATTTTTAATACCTGTATAAAATAGTCTGTTGATATTTATAAATTTAAATTGATTAATTATTAGATCATTCGAGACTCCATATATTTTTGTACACATTTGTGTATTTACATATTAATTACATTTTTGGTCGTGGTCCTGAAAGAAACCTTTTTTTTAATTAATAAATAAAAAATGTAGCAATTAACTAGGATCAAAATTCCGCGGAAGTTATCACACTCATGTAGCGGCCAAGCCGAGGTTCGAACTCTTATGCTAGTTACCTTTTGGGGCTGAGTGCCTTCAGCACTCGCCCACAAAGTTCGGTGAAGCTGTAAAGGCCCTTCCGGTCAACAGCATTAGCTAGGTAAAAAAAAAAAATTGGTCATGGTCATAGGTCCCATCTATCATATTATCCGTGCTTTCACTGAAGAAAAATAATATGATAAGACCCATATAGCTATGGTAGCCATAATAATACATTAAGCGATTTTCTAATACCTGACTAGCGACTACATTTATGTTTAAAAATCTGTCGCTTATTGGTGTGTTCTGGCAGCATTAGTTCAGAACCAGCAGCTAGGCTTAGTGTGTCCACCATCATGAACATGAGGTAACGTCGACACAAAACTTAAAAAATATATCAATTCAGTACTCTGATTATTACATAAATAGATTGTCGATCAAAAATATGTTGTGTATCTAAACTAATAAAAAAAATTGAAGCTCAGACTGTTTCAAAACATATATGTATAATTGAAGACAACAAAACTATATCGATGTAGAATCGTTCAAAGAAAATAAATATTTGTTTTCGTTAATAAATGTATTATAAATTGAAGTGTCTGTTTGTAATATATAAGTAACATTTTTTTTTCTAAATACATATGAGTGTATTTACGATACCTTGATAGTTTCGGCTAATCTCCAGAACGGCTGGACCGATTTGGAGGGGTTTTTTGTTTGTGAGATAGCTGAAGTTACTCCGTGTAACTTACGACTTACTTTATTTTTCTAAAATAATTTAAGATTCCGCGTAAAAAAATGGAAAATCATAAAAATGTGAATAAAATCCTATTCAATCCACAGTTTTAGTGGCAGGTATTTGAATTTTTGAGAAATATTTTTACTTCATGTTAGTAGTAAAAAAATATTGGAAAATAATCAGGGTCCTATATGAAAAACTACGAAGTGAAAAATATATGAAACGCGGGTGCAGCCACGAGCACACAGATAATGCGTTAATATACACTATTTTCTTCTTTGTATTTCTTATTAAAATTTCAAACAAAAAATAATTGTAGATGGTTTTTAAAATTCATAAAAAAAATATATAATATCAAAGCTATGATTTATCAAGTTTGGCTAAAAATATAAATATTATGTTACTCCTTTTTATCTTTTACTCTGATAACTGTGAAAGAAAAATATTTAAGAATTTCTTTTTAATTTATTATATACGTTTGATCCAATTCTATAGTAACTTAAAAAGTCAAAATTTAGTCTTGGTAACTATGTAACTAAGTCTATGTAACAAAAAGAATAGTTAATTAAAAATAAATTTACTTACTAACTATTTTATTAAAAGTGATTTAGGTTATGTATATATTAATATCAAAGTGAACAATGTAATGAATTTACTTCGTACGCACAGAAATTATAATCATTGGCAATCTTAATATAGACCTTACAATAAAAGTAGTAAACCATTAAATTACCAACAATATAAGTTAAAGACATTAATTAGGAAAGGATATTTAGTGATTCGTTTAAATTTAGTTTGTAGTACTGATCTATGGAATCGTTTGTGACGTTCAATATTTGACTTGAAATGGATAGCAAAATAAACCGCGAAATTGTTCGGTATATTTTACTAACAAAAAAGAAATGTATATCAATTAATAATTAACTTCTATCTAATACGAATATACAACGTTCTTAATTCTTCTCGCAAAAATATGGAAGCATTATACTTTGGGTATTATATAGACCTCAGTATTTTGACCATAATTTCACCTAATGTTATGAGAGCATGCGGTCCAAAGTGATAAAACACACTAAAACTATGCCAGATGGTTTGCCTATGATGCAGAGAACATGCAGTCGAAAAAGTAGGCGTTTCAGAAATGTATTGCCATCGCCAAAGAATTATAAAACACGAAAGGGACAACTCCAGTTCAGGCTGATTTTACCTATTCAAAATAGACGAAAATATCACTTCGTAATCATTTTCTTTCAGTTTTAGAATAATAAAGGCTTTAGCTATGCCTGTACGTTTTGATTTTTTTTAATTTTATCCATAAAATTTGTTTGGCCATAAAATTCCAAAAGCTTAGGTACATGGATGTATAGGTGGCTTCGATTCTACGTCCACCGATGCGGAATCCGACCCCACTACCAACTGAGCTATTTACAACATATGAGAAACTAGGAAATATTATAAATAAAATATAACGAGCAGAAGTAAACTCGAGAGACCTGTTAGTAAATATCGTGACGAAGCAATAAAAATGGCGGCCGAATGAGAAAATAAAAGCATTTCGTGATTGTACTGCCCGTGGGACGGAGCCCCACACCACCCGCTGATCTATGGACCCCGTGCACTGTAATTGCGAGTGCTCACACCTTAACAAAAAATTTAGAAATAATATAAATATTTGTTATTACAGCATTATTGACGGCGTGATGAGATATAAAAGTATTTTTAACATATGTCATATGTCCCTGTCATCTGTCTCATTCGTCCATTACAGAATCTATATTTTTTTAAATATAAATTATGTATCAAAATTAACATTTATATATTTAATTTCAAATTATACATTTCCAAACCAAAACAAATCCAGCAATAGCATAGTTTTTAACTGATACGAAAGCATTTTCTTTGTTATATTAAGCCGACTGGAATATTCAATTTTAAAAAAAGAGCGAGGGAAAATTCACAAATCGAATGTCGCTTCTTTTTTTTAATGAACAATTTAATTTTAACCCTCCCACAAAAGCTATCGGTATGCAAGTGACGATTTAACAAATCAACATTTCGAATGAGCATTATCTATTCAGGTCGGGTTCCGCCAACCCTTTCGTCTTTCGGTTCATTCTTTCCTGTCTGTGATTTTATTCTTCCAGTTTAAACGCAATAAAAGATCAATGAAAAATTCATTGTCGGATAGATTGTTTTGCAACCTAGACGTACATATCTAGATATAATTTGATCTAATAAAGTTATTGTAATAAAAAATAACCATATTGACTTCGAATTTGCCTTAGAAAAAATAGATTTTAATGTTCCTCGCCCTTTCTCGCGTTTGTTGCATACATTTCACATAGCGTCTTCGAATAAAAATTATGCACGGAATAGCTTTTTTAAACGTTCTTGTAAATATTATAATTAATATTTCATGAAATAGATATATTTTTAAATTCATTATACACATTAAGAATATAAGTATTTTGGTTTATATGTTTGGTTATTTTTTACCTTTAAATGTGTAAAAATGATTGTAAACGATTGTATTATTTATTCTCATACATACCACATATTAATTCTCAGAATTACATGGTAATTTAAATCTATTTGTATTTTAATAACCTCTTTGCGTCAATTATATAGAAATTTTTGTTAACTTAATAAATAAAATAAAAGAGGAATACCCTTTTATTTCAAAAATGGATTTATTTACTCGTGTAATTGAAATTAGCAGATTTTGTCCGATCAATTAATACTGTATAAAAGAAACATATAGAGGATTTATCGAATTTTATGGAAATGACTTTTATGTGGTTGCAAAATAATACACACTTGTTTTAGTGGTAACATTTCCCATTAACTGGAGGATCTATTGACTGCTCAAATTCACTGGATGGTTGGTTAACTTTTGTAAGATCATCTACACTTACCGCAGACGTCTATTGGGAAGGTATATGATTATTAACAAAAATCAAATGACTTAAAATCCTAATTAATATTGTAATGACGAATGTGAGTTTGTTTATTTATTTGTTACGGGTTTCAAGCGTTTGCTAATAAAACGATATCATCATGAAATTTTGCATAAAAAGAAACAAATAAGATGAGTTTTTCTACTGAATTGTTTGACAAACTCCACATTAACTTGAACGAAACCGTGAGAAATTCGTTAGGCTAATCGATTTTACTCCTGTTCTCAAATACCTTTATGTTTTAAAATTTAAAACACGTATATTAAAATGGAAAAATGTTTTATTAAACAAATTGCAGGAAAAATTTAGTTTTTACTCATTTTTTCAGAATGAATGCAACGCGTGAGAGTCTTGTAACTACGTTTCCCAGAGGACTTTCATTATACGCGAGCCGACATTACGAAATTTTGTAAAATTAACATACCTAAATGTAAACGTCTGACTTCAGCTTATTTACTTGCCTTTATCAGTTTTATGTTTACCTTTTTTCCTTTATTTATACGCTCATTTTCAATCGTGCTCATTATCCTACTCACCTCATATACATAATTATAGATTTTTTTTTCGTCTAATTATCTAAAGTCGTACAAGGTTTTTCTATTGAACTATTATTTTCACGGTCGAAATTCATTACCTGCTTTTATGTATTCAAAAGGTGTTTACGTTTTTTGTTTATAATTATTCGAGACTCAAATTATGTCTAGTACCGAATTCATAAGCAAAAATATTTATAATCGCAATCAAATATTAAATTCACATCTTAAATTAACCAACTTCAAAATACACTGATAGATAATATTAGGCTTACATTGTGAATAAACCGAGTATATGACCAGTTTGAAGGAATACCGACAAACGGTGTGTGATTATATTATTAGTATATTATAGCCAAAAACATATTTTTTTAAATAATAAGGTAGTAATTATTATAGTAAAACCATTACTACACTTAAATGAAGAAGAAAAAAAAAAAAAATAAGAAAAATAATCCATACGAAGATATTTGAATGATTCTTCATTATTTCATTAATTAATGATTTAATTTTCGAAATAAGTAGTTCTAATATTGTTACATCATTATAAATTTTCGTTAGATTAATATGTCGATTATCCATAAAAAATATTATTATTATTATTCGGAAAGGGGCTATGCAGGTTTAAACAGTCCTGTATCACTGCGACCTAGTCAGATCTATTGTGATCGCCCCTATATTGCTAAAGCTCACTGCCTAGACCTACAACCTGAATATACTGTAGGATCTTTTTGGCAGAGAGCGTCTGTACCTCCTCCGGAAGCAACACATGCTTACCCAGAATTTGGTTACGTATGGGTATTAATGGATCACATTCACACAAGATGTGCTTTGGTGTTTCGTCTGCTATTTCACAGAACCTTCACTCTCTTGTGTTCTGGATACCGATGTTGTGCATATGCTTACCCAAACAACAGTGCCCAGTTAGTGCTGTCACCATAGTAAGATAGATTTTTATCCATAAAAATTAGACAATAGGAAAACAATGGAAAGCTGGCGTAAACCCCAGGTTAGTGCTCAAAGTGTTATTTAATATGCTATATATTTCATAGATATTAATTAACAAATTTGAAGTATATTTAATATTAAGTAATTTTAAAGTGCTCATTACAGTTAAATTCTACCTTTAATATAATTGGACACTGATAACATGCCAGTTGAAAATAAAGAATATAATTTTAGATATGAGATGAAAATAATAAATTACTATATATAGTTAATTAATGTTTATTTTTAATAGTGATTGACATATCATTGTTAGATAGAATGAAATAAAAATGTTAAGGTTTGTAACACGCATGTACGAGATGTCTTGGTTTGGAAATTTGTTATGTTAAACTTTTTTGTCATTTTTTTTTTAATAGAAAATTATATTATAATATCATAAAACACTATTTTGTAAAATATACTTTATTATTTGATCTTGTGTTTGACATCAAAATATAGATATTTTTGTTTTTGAGAGTTGACACTGGATTGCTTACCAGAGTTCGTTTGGAAACATATAGTGTGTAGATTAGAAACAAAAAAAAAAAGAAAGAAAGAAAGAAATTTTTATTCTTGGATAGTAAATATATACATTACAAATACAAAAACACACATTTTAAATAGTTACGAGTGAATCCAACAATAGCCCCCTATTCAGCTTCTTGTTGTAGCATTACCTAGCGGTAGACACTGCACCGCTGGTTTTCAATAGGGGGCTTTGACATGCACAGACGTTCCGTCGATAGATAGATAGACAAGAAAGAAAATAATAATAATAATAATAAACAAACATTTATAATTATGTAATGATCCAATCAAGTGTAAGTGTAAATCCAAGGTTGTAAGAATTATTTAAGTGATAAGCGTAGGAAAAAAAATACAATTACAATTATTATATTTAAAGAGTCGTCTTTTTCGTAATTATTGTTTGTGTCGAAAATTCCGTAGAATATATTTTTGTATGAAAAACAAGTTACAACGCGTACTGCTCACAAATTAAGCGTGTAGTCAAGGTACTTGTTACGTACACGTCTATTGAACATTTCTGATGTCAAATTACAGACTATACACACAGCATATGTCTGACACGTGCCAACTGAAGTGAACCTTGAATATTGAGGATCTCGGGGTAAAGGAAATATCGTTACGTACGTGACTACCATGATTTAGGAGAAATGTTTTTTATTTTACGGGCAACTAATACTTTGAAGATTCTTCGGCATTCTTCTAAAGACTTTGTATATTACAAAGTTTAGCTATTAAAGAAGTATATTCATTTATTGAAATGCAAATTATGTATATTTCATTGCGCCTGCAGTTTCGTTTAGATTATTACAAATTTTCTTAGATATCTCATAATTCATATATTCAGCAAAACGTGCTTGTAATTCTCTTGTTGTCATAATTAATTAATTAATTATTTAATTAATTATATATAATAAAATATATGTATATTAAACTTTGCAAATACATGTATAACTTTAAGAAAGAATGATGTAAATTAATTAAGTGGATTTCGATTTATAATCTAACACACAGTTGGCGGACATAGAAACATGTTATTCTTTATAATAATATAAAAAAGGATATATCCCTGTTTTAAATAAACCACTCAAAATAGTGTGTTATTATTTCTGTTATGATAATGTTGCCAAATAATAATAAGTATTTCCAATATAATTGTGAAAACAAAATCGAAGGAGAGCAAATTAAATAAGAGGTGTCTTTGCAATGATTTATGGTTAGTGCCTTTAAATCTCTATATCTTACGGTGTGAGATGTGAGATGAGGCGAGCCAGTGAGGCAAGACAGGCTAACTCGCCGCCCCTCGTAAACAGAGATTGGGTGCGATGACCAAATTTACTTAGACACGAGCACTGCACAAATTTCACTCTCCTGTATACTCAAACACGAAATTGTTTAACCTTTAACGTGTGCTTAAAGTTACACAAACGATTAATGGTGAATTATATAATAATAAATTAATGAATTGATTAATTCATGGTGACGGACATTTTTTAATTCCCGTCTAACTACCGACTACCCACAAGTGGGAGTTCCTAAATATCTACATGTATATTTCTGTAGAATCATTACAAACAGGTTTAGCATGTCACCATCTTGAACAAAAACATCACTAGATATCAGATAATATTATTGTCAAAAGCCTAATCTATCCAGCATAAAAATAATATTGTATAGTACGCCAAAACTTTTATAATGTCGCCTTCAAATACTAACGAAAGAATATATTTGAGCTTTTCGGTAAAATTAAAATATTATAATATATAATAACATATGAAAGAAATGTGAATCGTCTTTTAATATCCTTTTATATACATATATTATTGTTTACTGTTTTTACAACTGCCTTTCTCTGTTACGTTTACATCACCGTCAAAAGAATAACCACAGTTTGTAAGTGCATAATATTGTAATTAATTCATTAACTATAAACGTTAAACATCATGCACTTCTATATTTTACTATAAAACTTATACTGTATGTTAACGCAATGTTCTCTAGCAATCTAATTAGTGAGATTCCACCGCTCACTGTCGACCCTTAGCGGATGATTATTCTAAGCATTTCTTTCACAAAAAGCATTAAACTTATTACAAAATTCATCTCTCTATAAGTACCCACTAGAACCAACACAAAAAAGTGTAGTACATTATTTGCTTCTTGTGATAAAAAAGTAATTTATATCATAAGTTTATTTATTTTTGAAAAAATCAAAGAAATATAATATCGTACAAAAGCGTTGGACAATAATAAAATTATGTTTCTAATTATTTTGTAAGATTGACGTAAAAATTCTCATTACACTCTCTGAACAATAACCGTTTCAGAGTTATATAGTAACCTTAGTATAAAATTTCCACATCGCCGATATCTCTGTAGTTATAATGCATTCATGGAAGAATCGTGATGTCGTTGAAAAATAATATAAAATTTACGATACAAACGTTTTGCACGCGAGCGTACTAACTCGCCACGCACCATAGAGGGTTTCAGCAAACATTGATGATGAATCATAAAAACGCGAAATAGTTTACGATGAGTAGAGTATGTACGTCGTTTTATGACACTACGTTGTACACTCGTGCACATGTTTTTGTTTGTTTACCAGAATGTTTCAGGAATTCAGAACTGCAATAGACGACAAGTGGCCTGAACGCTCGCGTTTGAAGGACTCAGAATATTCAATAGTTTAAATACAAAGGGAATTTAATTAATCTAGTTTTCCAACTACAAACCATCAGTCATTATTGAGAATTTGAGGAAAAATCTGTTCAATATTTCCTTAGTTTTGATGACATAAGCAGGGTCTGAATTGAGATTACGTAAAAGATTTTAATAATTAATCTTTGTTCATTTTTTAAATTATAATAATGCTTACGCAATCATGTATATAGCTAATAAAGATTAATTTTTGATTATCCATCTATTCATAGACAAAGGCTCCAGAAATGATCTCCACAACGAGCGGTCTTGCGCCACACGCATCCAGCGGATAATTAAGCCCATTGTAAGCGACCACGTCTCAGTGCTGTAAGTCATCACTGGCAACACGCACTAGTCGACGACTTTTGTGTCGAGACACTGCGGTATTTCGTACGAGAAGATTCAGCGTAGCTTCCCAAACTTGGCCTAACTGAGCCGACATAGAATGTGAAATGTAACATCTTTTTCGAAGTTGAACCTACCTAACTGGACAGTTTGTCCCAGGTATTTTCGGTCCTAGGTATCGGGTATACTTCGAGCGTAAAATTACCGATTTGGTTATAATATCACTTAATATTAAATAACGACACTAGAAACAAAATAACACATTAAAGAAAAAAAAGCTGACTTCCAAGTACAAGCTTTTGAAACATCAACACATTGCGTTAATGATATGATAGGTAAACTGTCATATACATTTAACTTTGTATCAGCGATACGATACAGCGTACAGTACTCTTAAACCCTGGTTAAGGTAATCCACTATAATGCGGCAAAACTCCGACCGAAAGTAAAGGGATCTCTAAAACTTGACACGTGAGACGCATGAGGATACAGGTAAAGCACTGTAGCTAAAGTCCTTGAAAATACAGAGAAATTACTTTATCCGGTGAATTATTAATTTAGCTTACTGGCCTACCGAGGATTTAATGTAATATTTACGTAAGAGTACGCATACTTACGTCAATTATACATGGACACCAAGTGCATGCATACCAAATCAGTCAAAATGATTGTTCAGTTTTGTGGGCCAGCAACCTATATTATAAGATGTAAACAAGAGAATAAATAAATAATAATTAAATAAATAAGTCAGTTTACAAACTTTTTTATTTAGTAACTAGCATTGCCCGCGACTCCGTCTGTGTGGAATTCCGCCTTTGTAAAACGGCAATTTCAATAAAATTTAGACGGTTGATATTCACAATTTCGATATTAAAGTAAACATACATATGATTTATTCTCATATAAATTTATATAACAATTTTCACCCCTTTGGGGTGAATTTTCAAAAATTTGTTCACCCCTATATTACAGATATATATAAAGATAAAAAAATTAAGTTTCGTAACTCTAAAATTTACTTAATTCTCATACAAATTTTCATCAATTTTTTATATCCACTTCAGGATGAATTTCCTATATTATCATTATTAATATATCCTATATTTTGCAACGTAATATAGACTGCTTTCATGCCGAATTTTATCAAAATTTTAGTTTTTGCGCCATAGAGACAGACTGACAAAAATTCTAAAAAATCATAAAAAACGTGTTCTGTTTTTGAATTCAAGGTAAATTTTCTAAAAATATTTCAACGTACAGTTTATGTTGTCTTTTTATTATAAGTATTGAAGTAATAGACTATTTTACCTTTTCTGTGTCTGTAAAAATCCGTAGTAAAAAAGGTTTTTTTTTTTCACTCATAAATATATATTCTGTTAACATAATAATAATAGTATAAATGCGAACGTCAGTTTATTTATTAATTACACGTTGCAACTGGTACAGGAAAACAAACAGAACTTGTCATTCCTCAATTGAATGACAAAATCTACAATAACGCGAGCGAAACCGCAGGTAGAAGCTAGTTTTACAGAAGAACAAAAACAAAAAAAAAACGTGGAAGAAAAATTTCGAGGAACATCATACGTGCACGACCGCATAAGGGTCGCGTCTAATAATTCTCAAATCATTATAGCGCAGATGTGTATTTGGATGTTATGTTCTATAGATTAATTTTGCATTATAGTAATATATTTAATAATATAGCGACGTATCTATAACTATTATAATTTTAAAACAATTTGGAAATACGTATCTACATTATTATTACCTATAATATGGTTTATGACAGTTTCATCCGATAGTACTCATAGAATTAAAACCAACTTACACATGTACTTCTTTTCGGCTTCAATGTTAAGCGATTTTTTGTATGGATCAATCGCTCTAGCTTTATTACTCTATGGTAGTCGTGCCGCAAAATAATAGCGAAGAAAAAAAACGTTACATCAATATTTCACAATTTGAGCGCTCGCAGTCATCCGTTTTGGCCACGTGCCTGTTTTTAGGGATGCAGTAATGAAATGCTGATGCTGCCTGTGTCGCGTCGTCTCCCCTCATATACGAGAACGGAATATTGATATGCGACTGAAACGCTACCACTCAGATAACGTACGCTACTTCAGTGTCTATAAAAAAATGCAATTTAATGTATACGTATAAAAAAAAAAACTTAAAAAAACCTATCAAATATATATAAAACTTTGAATAATAAATTGAATAAAAAAAATGTTTTTATTTATAGTTTTTATATAATCTATATAAAAAAATCAACGGAGCGTCTGCCCATTAGTTGGCTTCTATCTCGAGAACCACTAAGGCAATTTAAATGATTTTTTAATCAACCTTTTTTTTTAAATACAAGGTATTGGATAAGTTTCACAAAACGATTTTGGTAACACCTTTTTTTTATTCAAAATTTCAACATTAATACGTCGATTAACTATAAAAATAAGAGAATAGGAAAACAATGGAAAGCTGGCGTAAACGCCAGGTAAGTGCTCAAGGGGTTAATATTGATTGAAATACAGCAACCGGGCGATCGCTTAGTATTTATGAAATTCTATGTAATGATTATTTCTACTTAATTAAATAGGCCATTTTCTAATGGTGCCACCCTAGATAGCTACCACCCTCAAGTTTGAAAACCTGTCGTCAAATACCGTATAATTGGGTAAGGTGTGTTCCGGCAGCATCACTTGAGAACTAGTACCTAGGCTTAATATGTTTACCATCCTGGACCGCATCGTCACTTAACATCAGGTGGGATTATGATCAAAGTACTGAGCCTATATCGTGTAAAAAAAAAAAAAGTATTTTTGCTCAAAAATAGCCATTTTAGATTACTACTATACAAGAAATGAGGTTCGTATCTTACTAGATAGACTACTGTATGTTTCTCTTTTGTTTAGGACTCGACTACTTCAACAGAACCGAAAGCACTAGCTTTACACGAAATTGAGTAAATAAACAAACGTAATAGTGAGCTTTACTGCCAGTTTCTACATCGAAGTAGCCGTTTGCGACTACAGACTGGGTTGGCTTTAAAATAACACAAGTTTTCACTGTGAGGCTTTCTCTTTGGCTTTTCGATCGGGCTCTGCACCGTGCACAAGGAGCTTAGTTTCAATTTGAATATATTTTCATATGTATTTTTCCATATATATTTCGGTATTCGGTTATTCGCTGCATGAATCTATACATATAAATAGGTAAATATAAAACAGTTTTGTACATTTTCAACTGTCAATTTTCTATGTATATTTTTTTATAGCTATTGAGTTTATAGCTTTAAGCGATTTCATTAAAAAATATATATTTTTCTAAATGTTGCGGTCGATTTTCAAATAATAAGCGATCATTAGTTTAAATAATAATAAATAACTTTATTAACCAGAGTTTAGTAGTTTAAATATATACATAGTTTTATTAAAAAAAATAGCATTAGACGAAGTTTCAGGATTTTCTAAACAACGTTACTTTTAAAGGAAGCGTATTTTCTTAATGCTTACATATATCCATCTAGTTAATTGTTGAAAAAGAGCAAGGTCTTTTATTGTTTGTCTGTGAATAATTATTATGTCATTATGTCAATTTGTAATCTATTGAAGTAATTTCCGATTGGACCAACTTTGGTAAAGTTCTAGGATTGACATGAATATCTTCCGATATAAGTCAATGAAGCAATATTGAATTTGTCTATTAATTGAATTTCAAGTTAAATATAGTTATGAATTAATTGTCTGAACACGCCTTCTACGATTTATCTTCTTTTTCTTTCCTTCAATAGGCAACTTTTGCAAATTTGCCCCCAATTCGTATAATCGCGTGGACAGCGTGATTAATACCGCTGCAAGCAAAGCTTTTAACTGCATGAGACAATTTCGGCGGTGTTGTTCCAGTCACACGTATCTTCTATTAGTCTAAGCGTTATATCGCACCCTTCCTAGAATAAAGAAGTAAGTAATACTTCTGAATCGAGCATTAAATTAACATTCAGATACTTATATTATACAAATAAATAGAAATATCATTAAATTAAAAGTCTTCGGGGTTTTAAAAATCAAGATAGAGATGGCCCCATACACTTATTTTTGTTAACTTTGTAATTTATGTGAGAACTGGGATTAAAATTAATACTTCGAAATTTTAACTATCTTTTGTTTACCTTTAAACACATATTATAATAGCCTACAAACCATATTCAACACGCTTACATTTTTCCTACTATGCAAACTTAAAAGCTGCTAGTACAATCCAAAATTGGATTGCAAACATTTACACTTAACAGATTTAACACATATTTGTAAAGGAACTGGTGAACAAATTCAGTTAAGTATGACAATATTCTGGCTTATTTCTAAATGTATTTTTTTATTTCGAAGAATAAGGAAAAAATAATCTAATTTATAAAACAAATAAAAATATCATGTTATATAGAGAAAGTAAAATAATTTGTACTTCATTTTTCTTCACAAGATATTTTTATCAATTTAGACGACAGTTTTGTTGACGGTCCTTTAAAATTGGCTGTTTTATTCTCAAATTTTTTCGATATAAGATAACCCCGAAAAAGTCGAAACCTATATCATGGCTGAGAAGTACAGAAAAATTTAAATAATATATAGTTATGATGAATTTATTAGTTCACATAGCTGTTCATATATTTTTATCAATTTAAGTTGCTATAGGAAAGTACAAATTATTTAAGGCAAATATAAAGTAGATTTATTTACGACTGATTAATTTTTCTGATAATTTCTTGACCATTTTGTTAGTACTAATAAAGACAATTTAGCCTTAAAATAATTAATTTTAACTAAAACGGATTTATAACTCTTAAATATAACTAAATATTAAGAAGATTTCATTAAGAATAAAAAAAAACATAAATATACGCCCTAAAAGTATTAATAAAATTTTGTATAATCTCTGGACTTGTAAAGACAAATTCTAAATTCTGTTTAATTATTTTTCCCCTATTAATCATTACGTTATTCGATTCATAGAATAAGTGTACGTATCTCTCGGACACCAGTTTCAGAATTTTTCTTTTTTTTTTTTCCTACAAAAGGCTATGAGCTGTCACAATAAAGTATCCCCACTTAGGCTCCTACCACATGAAATGGGTACGACGTTATAATAACACGGGTATATGGCAATAGCCCACTCACCATTATTGAAGAAATGTGAAATTATTTCCGAAAATTATAGGCACTTTACTTAAATCGTGGATACATATATATGGATATATAATTCATTTATTTTCTTATACATGTCTATTAATTGTTTATACCAAGTGATAAGCGAGATGAATGGAGGTAAATTGTTCTAAATTAACGATTGAATGTTTTTGACCATTTCAAAGTCAAATGATCTTCAAATGTCAACTTTTTTTCAATCGCCTTAACGTGAGCTTATTGCGCTCGTAAATTTAACAAAGCAAAATTGGATACATTTACGGTTCGAATACCTCTGGTACTAGATGAAGCTAAAAAGTTTATGAACAGTCGTAAAAACTAAGATAAACTGTAATAATAAAACAATGGTATAACTAAGTCTCATAAATATATTAAAAAAAAAAAAAAAAAACAAAATTTTACATTATTGCTAATGCAAACGATAGTTTGGCTGTGGTTGAAAAGTTAAATGACACGTCAGCCATCGTAGGTTCGAATTCTGTAACTCTGAAATCCATTTTACTTCCTAGTTAAGTATAAAATGGGTAACCTATTAGTGTATGTTGATAAAAACTCCATTTGAACTCGTATGGGACCATTAAGATACTACGAATGCATTAATAGGAGGGGGAGGGTTATGTTTTGCTTAATTTTTATGATATGAGTGTTTGAATGGTGATTACGTAAGCAATGTTTACTTATTAATCTTCGCTATTTTCTTTCAAATTTTGCCAGTATTCACGTATGCATGGGGGGAAGGGTAACAGCTTCGCTTATAATTGCTGACAAGGGAGGTGTGTTAAAAGTAAGCAAAATATTGTTTACATAATATTTGACATCAAGTGTAGCATAAAAAAGAGCATAAATAAAAAAGCAGTCAATATAGTTAAATATAATATAGTATAAAACGTAAACCTCACGTCCATTATCTACAACAAAAACACAACTTTTTATCATAAACAAAGCCAATTAATTTATGATCAATTCCAACCACATTCTGTATCAAAACTTATTGCTGTAGAAATATTAAATCGTAAGATGAATTAGGGGACAAAACTTCATAACTCCAATTAGGCGTATCAGATAAGAGATGAAATTAATTAGTGCAAACGAATCGGTCATAAATTTATTAAAGCTCGGATGCTAAAATCCACTCGAGTTACAGATTTTCTCACCGAATTTATAATTAAATCTACAACCATTTATTGTTTCTATGACTTTCTTTAATCTTTGTGTTGTATTCATACTCACCTATTTTACTTAGACACAACATATATTTTTATGTTTTTTATTAAATAAATCTGAGATGCTATTAGTCAGACGAATTTCGAATTATGTTTTTTTTATGTTAAACGTTTCAGTAGTGCTGCTTCTTTGTGGTCATTTTTTCATTATTAAATAATCATTAATAATTACAATATTTTTACGTAATTAACTTCAAATTACAGTCAACAGTCGTCGAGAAATGATTAATGATAGGCACAACGTAAGAGCAAAAATTGGATATAAAAATTATTATTTCAGAAGGAGACTTATGCACATAAGTTTTGTACCACTATGACCCACAATAGCCTGTTACAATCGCCATTTATTACTAAAGCTCATAAATATACCCCGTAATATTTTCCAAGACATTTCGGTTTGTGAGCGCTTGTACCTCCTACATATAGATCGTACTCACATAAAAATGCTTTGCGATTCATTTGAATTATCCTAAAATCTCTCTACCATTTAATAAATACTTTCTGACATTTGACTTCCAAAACGACTATTCTGTATCTTGTTACTTCTATATACCTCTTAAATTTAAAATAGTCTGTAATGCCCCGTATCAACTCCTAAACGTAGATATCTGTACGAGGGATTTTGTCAAAGATCCACGTATTTTTATACGGTATAGGTTAAGTGTTTTGACCACAACTTCACCTGATGTTAAGTGACGATGTGGTCCAGGATGATAATGATACTGACTGAACACACCTATTGTATTTGGCGACAGGTTATCTAACTAGAGAGTGGTAGCTACACAGGTGGGAATTATTTTACAATCCCCTACCACCATGCTATGGTTTCCTCACGGTGATTTAAACCCGCGTCCATTGACGCGAAATCTAACCGTACTACCAACTAAGCAATCATCGCTTAAGCGTAGTATCCTTGTATACTAAGACGTGCGTCTTAATTTATATTCATTATAGCTAAATTCAAAGCGTGAAATTTATCTTCTCATTTGATCAATTACAGTGAACTCATCAAAATAATTACGGTTAAACAACTATCCAACATTATAATGATTCACTAAATTATGTTGACAAATAGGGCCTTGGCAGTTTCACCTTTGAACCTTTGAGGTGAACGCTTATGGCGCTCACCCGTGCGACTGGTAGGTAGCGCGAGGGGAGCAAAGTGGTACGGACCTCGGCTTTGGCTGCTACCCGTGTCTTAAAAGGAAACTACGGATCTCAAGGCGCCCATACAAAACCCGTGTACCTGCATATAGTGTGCAAAATTGTGGATGCAGTGCAATTCGTGTTATACTAGTGCACGATAGTGTCTCTGTATCTCGCTGGTCACGAACACAGAGGCCTTCGCAGTTGGGGATCGGAACACGTTCATGGTTGCTGCCGGCGTGAGCCCCAGGGTGTGTATCCATACAACGCTAGACGGGCGTCCCTGGCGGTGGTAATAAAAATGATATAATTATGGAAACTACTTAGTTTTAGTTTACTTTTTTTTTACTAGGGGTATACATTTACGCACTACCCTTACCAAATTCATTAGGAGGATCAAAGTCCCCCCAATGAAGATGGTAGGGGGGTGTGGAGGAACGTCACCACACCAGTGTGGAACTCACCCGGCGAGAAGCGCCGGAAATACCCACTAAACCCCCAGGAGCCGCCCGCCATGTTCAGGGGATGATACGGGATCGTGGTGACAAGCACCGCGTCGTCCCCCGTGTTTAGAATTAGGTAATTATGAAATTAGTATTAAATATTAGTTTATTATTATCGATTTATTATAATTTTCTATAGAAATAGGTAAATAAAATTATTAATGAGAATTTCAAGGAAGAGCATAAAACTGAGGTCACAAATTACCTAAGATTTGTAATGAACAAATAAAAACATTTAGCAAACTGTAATAAAACCTACGTTAGTCTCGTCATCTCGTCAAATACTTAGGTAAAGTAATACTAGACGTCTAAATTTCATAATACGATGCAATTTACCTATTAAATGCTTACGTGGTTCCTTTAACAACGAATGGAATGCTTGGGGTTTGAGTCACACAATAAACGTGACGACATTACTTTATTCGATGATTCAACTCAGTTTCAGTAAAATGTAGGAAGTAATAATTGGTATTTTATTTTCATTCCTATGATTTAAAAAAATATATTATTATTGTAAAAAGTATTTTTATTTATATGGGAGACTTCCACTTACTCGTCACCAGATCTCCACAACTATACCTCCAATTTTGTGGTGTAGAGCTAAGTAACCAAACGCCTTTGTGCAAAAAAAAAAACTACAGGCAATTTTTTTTTATATGTATACAAATATCTGAGAATAAGAATAGAAAATCTAAATCTCAATTATAAATCTGGTAAAAATAAAGTAATAAAAATTTTATTTGCATACTGTAACTATAAAAGTCCTTTGAATAAATAACAATGTACTTATACGAACTAGACGGTAAAAAAGCAATTACCTTATGTAATTGTTGTTTTTTTTTGTTACTATTATATCAAGAGTTAAACTTCATTTTTTATGATAAACTTAAAAAAAAATTAATTAGTACATAACATTAGTACATTCTCAATATAAAAACATGTTAAATATATATAAATTTTTTGTAATTAAATAAATTCTATATACACGCGCGCAACCGTAGCGGATCATTAGTGCTTAATAAAACATATCTACATAATAAATTCAATGATTTACAAGTCATAAACAAAATACATTTAGATCACCCCTAGCAAACACGCCCAACAACAACGAAGATTTGTGTCTATATTGCCGAAATATAACAAGAAAGGATTCAAAGAATATTTACAATTTTATCAGGACGTTTATAGTGAATATATGATGTAGAGGCAAACGATTCGGGGGGAGGCCGCGGGACGTCCGCCATTTCCGATTTAACGCTTCGATTCATACGACTTCCTAAGTTATTTTCCTTTTAGGACAGTGTCATTTATTCTGCAGAACATTATTTTAATAGTTTCATATTTTAAATTCTATTGCTTATTTTTAAACCAACAATGAATCTATTGCCATTCTATTTAATTCATAATCAATTTTTTTATTTAACGAATTAGAATGCAAAATGCAACTGAAATTTTCATAATTTATTAATTTTTACTTTCGTTCGTAGTATATTTCATTTTATTTAACATTAGCGACTCGACCCGGGTTCGCACGAATATATATCCCGGATAAATTTAATTATAATTATATCAAGCCTATATTACTCACTTATAAAGTAGTTTTCTACAAGTGATACAATCTTCAAAATCTGTTAAGTAGTTTTTGAGTTTATCCAATATTATGGACATCTAGACCAAAAATCAATTTTACCTCATTATATAATACTATCTGTTTGCCCGCGTTTCCGCTCGCGTTTTTATATATTTTTCATGTGAATTATAGTTTTTACTTTTTTATATGGAATCCTAATTATGGTTGATAAACAAAAGTACTTTAAGTTACGCGGAGTAACTTCAGCTACCTACCTATAAAAAAAACCTGTCAAAATCGGTTCAGCCATTCCGGAGATTACCCTGAACAAACAGACAAATAAATATTTTACAAATTCTATTTTTCGGTATAGGTATCGTATCATATATACATTGATATCTATTTAGTAAATGAAAATTTATTTTGACATTACTAACAGTCACTTCAATTTTATTTATTAGTATTACTAGCTGCATGTCCGCAGGTGCGCCCGCGTTTCATATATTCTTCACTTCGTTTTTTTTTTTATACAGAACCCCATATTTTTTTCGTACTAAGATTAGGTAAAATATTTCTCATAAATTCAAGCACTTGCCCGTGCATAACCGTGCATTGAATCGAATTTTATTCAATTTTCTAATCCCTAATTATTGTTAAAAATTAAAAGTACCCTAAGTTACCCGGAGTAACTTCAGCTATCTACCAAAAAAAAAGTCCCGTCAAAATCCGTCCAGCCGTTCCGGAGATTACCCGAACAAACAAACAGAAAACAAAATTAAAAAAAATTGTATTTTTAATCTAGGTATCGTGTATACATTCATAGCTATTTAGTAAAGAAAATTAATTTTGACATTACAAACAGACACTTTAATTATATTTATTAGTAGAGATATAACAAAAAATTACCTTAATTATAAATGATAATTACCGGAAATATATTTACATTACAACAGACATTTTAGGGGCAATTAAAAACGTTAATATTTAGCTAGCCTATATCTTCCGCTGCAAGTATCAAGACTATTTATATAAGTAGTGAAAACAAAATTTGAACCCCTTGCCGTATCATCTAAACACACGAAATCACAAGCTTGGTTTCCCACAATTATATGATAATGCGTATAATAACAGTACACTCTTGATACTTATGGCGGGTTGGTATTAAGGCCTTTCGTACTTTTGAGGCTTCGCAATTTCCCTCTAACGTTAAAAACTTTTCAGGAACTTGACAAATAAAATTTACATACACAATATACATTTTCATATTTTTGCCTATGTTTTTTTTTTATTGTTTCATTATGTGATTTTTAAATTTAAGCATAAAATATATAATCAACAAAAGATATAAATTTTTACTTTCCAGCCAAAATAATTAAACGTATAATATCAAAATGGAAACTTTTCTATATCTATAGCGATAATAAGATATGAAACCATAAAAAGTTGAATCCAAAATTCTAAACTATCTCTACTATATACAAAATGTTAACATTATCTATACTTTTTTTGCTCCATCTTTTTTTGTACCAGTACATTATTATTCGGTTTTTTTATATGTTAATTATTGGGTTATGCTTTTCTTATTTCGTCGACATGCGGATGGGAGTTCTGAACAGTAGTTACCTAAGCTATGTTTACTTGTAATTACTTAAGCAGGTTTTGTAAAAAAATAAAATGGCAGTGCTTAGGATACTTACTTTTGCTGATAAGGGAAGGCTAGAGTCCAAAATACGTAAAACTATTTTTACGTAATAGTGAAACGGTCCCTTTTTATTACAATACTAGCTGTGCTCATAACTTCGCCCGTGTGACAATTCAGACGTTATGTGTATGTAGAGAACCTATATTCTTTCTCTAGATGCAATCTATTTATGTCTCGTCCCATCTCAGGAGGTCACCCCGGCCAGACCAGACCACTTCCCAGACAGCCTTCCCAGTGTAATGGAAGCTCAGGGCCCCGCCCCTTTTTCCCCTTGATATAGCAATGCCGTGGAGTCCAGACCCCGCTGGTGCGGTGCCCGATCTGTGCCGCAGTCTATGCCTAGTCCTCGTGGGCTGCAACTATCCACCTAGCTATTATTGCCCTAATAGGTCCGAATGGTGTCCTGCACAGCATACTACCCATGTGGTGATGAGTGCCTCCTTCCGCCTCAGCCCTACAATCAACGGCTTTATGGGCCTGCTCACTACACCTACAAAATTGCCCTTCTGGTTTATCCTCGAAGGATAGACTGAGCAAGTATGACTCAGGCCCAAACACCAGAATCAACATAGGGGCACTTATTAAAACATTCAGGCAGCGCACGCTATATTATGGATTTTTTTTACTGACTTCAACTACATTTATTGAGACTAATTATATATATATATACCTTTCTAAGAGTGAAAGAATTTTCAAAATTAGATCAGTAGTACCGGAGATTACCCCGAGCATCCAAACTTTACCTCTGTATAATATTAGTATAAATCGTATGAAAATTGAATATCAAAATATTGTTTTCTTATTTATTGTCTTAGTATTTTTAAATCTTTTTTTTTAAATATAAAACAGGCACACGCTTAGCTTCCGTCTCACCTGATAGTAAGAGCAGATGACGCCAAAGTTGGATCGAGCTTACCCAAAAGATGTCTATTCACTCTTTTTTGAAGTTTACTATAATTACTATAAGATCTACTATGAACATATTTATACTAACTGTGCCTGCGACTTGGCTCGCGTGCAATTCAGACAATTAAATCTCGTCCTTTACTAAAATCGGGTCAGCAGTTTTTGAGTAATTTCAAACAAATAGACAAAGTGTATCTCTCAATTCTAAAATTTCTCAATTCCTCCATAGTTTTTTTTCTCAAACATCATCAATGTACATCAGAAATATTCAATATCCAATCTGTAGATTTTGTTCTGTTTGTTTTTTGTTATATGTATAGGTTATCTCTGTCTTGTAATCTTGCAGAACAGTCCAAATTATTATGAAATAGTATAGCGCCATCTATGAATAATCATCAGAAATACATATATAATTTGCTTACGTAAACACTCATTCATAACACTTCGTCTCCCATGTCATCAAAAATAAAAAAAACTTAAACCGTTCAATTATAGTTAGAACAAAATAATGTTATATTTCGCGTCATATTTTTACCTGTTGATATTATAATTAAAATTCAGTTCACTACTTCTATAAAATGACTCCTTAACATCATGCCTAGATACTATAAAATATTTAATAAAAATGTGTTTACCTTAATTTGTATGTCTTAGATATATATTACTTATTTACAATCCATATATTTCATATTATGTCATTTAGTTCAATTTCAATCAACCCATCAATTTTTTGCTCTCGAATAAGATTTATTTACAAACTCTTCTTTCATACTAAAGTCGCCGCGTGTCATTTAAATTACTATAACTTTTAATAGAATCGACCGATTTTAATTAAATGACGTTTTGATGCTACTCCGGAATATGCTTTATAATTATCTTTTTGAATTTTTAAAATATACTTAGTACTGTCTAATTGATACCTGAACAACTAAACAGATAGACATTGCTAAAAATGATAGAAATGTGTAGTCCCTTGGAATAAATAATTCTTCTCACAAAAATCGGTAATGTACATACACGTGAAATTTACAATTGTATTATTTGTATAGATAATGTTATTTTTATTTTATTTTTCATAGCTTTATAAATATCAATTCAATTTGTATTTCGAAATGACTAACGTTGTTGACGTGAAGTGCGTCTACAGATTCACCAGTGCTTTGAGGCCAGCAACTTAGAGAGCTCAGTCGGAAAATGGTAAATAAGTGCACCGGAATTATTCCAACCTCGGCTGAGTTGTAACCAGCATTTAAATTCCGCAGAACGTACACTGGCTAAGAACTTTGCCATGACGTTGAAATCTTGTATAAATTACAATAAGTTTAAAGATTATATTTGTAAGAATATTTCTGTGAAATAGATGCTCTAATTGTCTATAAATCTCAGCAAATTATATTAAATTTAATTACACTTAAATATATGTTAATAACGTTTACATTAATAATGAAAATAAACGTAAAGAGCAAAGATACAAGTGTACATATCTCTTCAAATATTTCTCTTCACTATGAATTCTTTATATTCTAAAGCCAGGTTAGTAAAACGTGTTGCGGTTCTGTAAGCTTCAGCTTTACTGTTCCCCGTGCGGCCATTTTTCGGAGCCCGGGATCAACATAAAATAAAATTGAAGAATAACACAAAAATAACGCAACCGGATTACTTACATACATATACACGACATACAGATTTCCTTGAGCAAATATCGGGAGTAACTTTGATTAATTGATTCGAAAAACGGAGTACCTATTTAGTGATCTTTTTTACAATGTATAGACTCAATTATTCGACCACAAGCACAATTATTTGGCGACAGGTTTTAAAATTTGAGGGTGGTAGCTGCCCAGGCGGGCATTATTAGAAATTTCCCTGCCACCATGCTATGGTTTCTTCGCGAGTAAAAGATGTAAGCTCGAACCCACGTCTATTTCGTGGAATACGACCGCACTACAAACTGCGCCATTATCGCTTCTTCTTGTTCTTTATTTTGTTGGCGATTTTATTGTAATTTTGTTACAGAAACTATCGCATCGTTTATCTTACTGGAATAAACACGTAAACATCTCAAATTTATTTTTTTTAGTTGTGCCGATTAAACAATCTAAATGTAACTAAATTTAAAATTATAATTTATTGTGTTTTTTTTTTTCCTTATGTGTTCCATTATTCTATCTCATATTACATACTCTATTCCCACGTACCTTACCCGACGAATAGAATTATTTTTAGCACAGAAAATCAAGCGATCAGCGACATCTCGAATCGGATAACTTATATAAAATACTATACGAACATTTAAAATTACCTTTTCATCTAACAACATAATTAAAAAGTTTTTTTTATTAAACATTCTGATGATGACTATGGTTACCAAATTTTTTTAGCAAATCTGTAGCAGCATTTAAGACACAGGTAAAATTTTTTGTTGATGTGTAAAGAGTGCTTTCGAACAATATTGTTATCGTGTTCGAACAGTCTTAACAAGGCGCTGTTAGAAATAATAACATACAACCCGCCTAATCTGAGCTCACTAACGGCGTCCGAACAAAACCGCAAATTGCAAAGAAAATAATTTCGGTGTCCCACCAACCCTCCGATGTGAGGAAATAAAAGAAACACTGTCAATAACATCAGCAGGTGTCCCGCTGGGATAGGTCATTCACCTCTGCACTTACATCTTTATTACTAGTGAGGGTTAAACAAAAACTTACGGGGTGGAAGTCCGAAGTTGTAGCTTTTATAACTACATAACTCAGGAGGTACCATTGTTAAAACTAGTTTCTACGCGTGTGAAGAGGTTCCAAAGTAGCAGTGGGTAAATTTAAAGTCTTATATTTTACCAACTTTATAAATATTAAAGTTAAATATATAAAGATAACTCAGTTTGGTTAGATATCACTGCGAAGTATTAGTTAACAAACGCTACAACGGGTTTAAAACTTTTGCTAAAGGAAAAGGAAACAACAAAGTGAAACTAATTAGAATCAAACTTAAATTATGTTTAAAAGATTTTGCAAAGCAGCTTATGGACGTCTAAAGGCAGCCGTCCATATATCCGCATCGTACGTATCAGACGCATCGTAGCAAACGAATTATTTTATTACAATGCGTACACAGTATCAGCAGCGATCGGATTTGCCGACGCAACTACCAGCTATTGGATTGCCGACGCCACATTAACTTGGACTTTCGTAGTGTTAGGTGGTATGTGCAAGATAATGGAGGATACGAAGAAGAAGAATTTGTTGTAGTTGCTTGTTTGTTAATATGCAATGGCGATGCCGACGCTCCGAGGGGCAAACTATGCGATGCGTGCTGATGACGTCATACGGAATGCCCACCAATGGACGGACTCCGCGTGCTTGTTCGCTCAGCGTCATTCGCCATTTAACTACGATTATCATCTTGTTCACATGTGTTATGCCAGCATGGACGTGGCACAACTAATTGCAATTGTGCAAGAGTATAAAGAGATATATGATTTAATACACCTTAATCATTCATATTAACAAACAAGCAATTACAACAAATTCTTCTTCTTCGTATTCTCCATTATCTTGCACATTCCACCGAACACTACGAAAATCCGAATGAAAGTGCCATCGGCAATCCGATTGCTTGTAGTTGCGTCGGCAAATCCGATCGCTGCTGATACTGTGGACGCATTGTAAAAAAAATAATCTGTTTGATACGATGCGTCCGATACGTACGATACAGATATGTGGACGCCTGTCATTAGGCACCCTTGTTCTGGAAACATTCTTTGTTAGAAAGAAACTCGATTTTAGTAATATGAGAATAATGAAAATGTCAGGCAAAAAAAATAATTGAAAAGATCTAGAAATAAATACAATTTACATAAAGATATAACAACACAATGAATTAATTATGATTCATAAATAGAAAAACCATGAAAACAAATAGGTTATAAAACTGTTCATAATTATTTTTCAAAGGAGCTATACACGTCACATTTATTTAATATTATAAAAGAAACGAACTTATTAATAATAAAATATCCCATACAGCTACGTCACTTAAGCTACTTACTCCTAAGAAAATGTTATTGGGGCTATTTGTTTACTTTCATAATAAAAACAATGTATAAAACCAGAAGTCCCAATAGAATTGTAGGGATATCACAGAACTGACCGTCTTCCCTTTAATAAATTCTTTATTTTCGACATAAAGGTAGGTTTTTTATATTTTCTTTAGGAGGTCGTAAAACGAAAAGATTGACTATAGAAAATAATATTTCTCATTCTTATTTCATAATTTCTTCATATTGTGTTAATATATTTTTAATATCATTAATTAATTCTGTAATGTAAGTATCTACTTACATAGCAATAAAATACGGATATGTAATTTTAAGATCCAATTACCTTTAATTATTATATAATGTTTTCTATTCATTTGTTTAACGCGATTTATAATTAAATAATTAACTATCAAATTTGTTCATTGTTTTAATATTATTGGCTTTAATTCAATGTATACAATAATCCAAATGAATAAGTTTAGAATTTGTCACTTAAAATGTTTACAATTTTGACAAGTTTTTTAGATAATATTAGGTGTGATATATTTAATAATTTTAATGAAAAATAACATTCAAATGATAAATATTTTGTGTAAATCATCAAACATTTTAAAATAGACATTTGATGGAAAATGTCTCGCCAGATATCAGATCCAAATACATTGCTCTCCGCCGGTTTCATATGACATAGTTAACAAATTACTAAGAGAACATTCCAATAAATACTAGTTAGCTAGTTTTGAAACTGCAAGTTCTAAGCTTGGATTCCATACATACACAAACAGGCAATATAGTAGGTATATTCATGCAAATATAGTTCTTCTAAGGGAACATTTATTTATTTATTAAATATGGATCATTAGGGTATACGAACATTTACCTGTATTACAAATTGAAATAATAAAATTATTCTAAATTAAGAAAAATATCTTAACTACATAAATAAATACTAAATTCTTTAAAAATCTGTGAAATAAATTATAAAGATAAATGAGAAAAAAATGAAAATATTAAACTAAATTATAACTAAATCTATTAATAATTCAATTATTGCACTATGTAATATTATTGTGTGCTAATTTTTACAATAAAAAAAATTTTAATTGAATAACAATACCTAATGGTTAAAAAAATCTGTGGTCCGTGGGAAGAAGACTGATATAATAATATGGCCTTTTTTTAATTTTGTTCTTTTATCAAAAAATATGTCACAAGTTTTGTCTAATATATATGATCTTGATAATCTATTAACAGGTGAGTAGAAACCTAAATTTGTACAGGAATGTGGGATGTTGAACGTATTTACGTACGTATTTATTAGATCTGGGGAGCTTTACAGAAATATTAATTTTGAATTTACTTGTGATAACTTAACAATCAATCATACCATTATTTTTAATCGACTTCAATAAGGAGGCGGTTATCAATTCGTCTGTTTTTTTTTACCTGATTTCTCCATCATTTGTGGACCGATTTGCAAATTTTTTATGTTTTAATCTAAGGTGTATACTCCCGAGGTGGTCTCATTTGTGAGGATCTGATCAGTGGAACTCAGGGAAATTCAGAAAATCCCTCGAATACTATAGACACGCGTATATATTCATATATTCGTTTCCAAAGCTATGAAGTAGGCATCACAGCTATACCTAAAAGTGCATACTTAAAACTAAAAAGTAGAAAAAAAAAAAACTTTTTGATTAAAAGCAAAACCGACTTCAAAAGAATAAACTATAAAAATACACTAAAAAGTCAATAAGTAATTACTTTATTAATATGGTTCGTTAATTCTGGATTCGGTGCCAGCTAGAGTTGATCAATGTCCTCATTTACAAATGGAAATAACTTCCTAAACTTGATGACAATTACATTTAAGCTAAATAAAGGACTACGGTGATTTTAAAGAATATTTAATGAAAATATAATTAGCGACGTACATTTACACCACATTGTTATCCGTCAGCTTATTATTTTGAAGTCGGTTTTATTTTTAATTAAAAAAAAAATTGTCGATATAAAACCATAATCCAGTAGCATTCTTCATTGATTAGATAGAATCTTTAATTAAGAGATCGCTTTAAAATCAAAATTTCTTACAAGGCCAAAACGAAATTAGCAGTTCCTAGCAAGTGGTTTATTAAATTGTAACATAATATTATATTTGACACTCACTTTTTTTCATTTCCTAACAACACGCAATTGTCGTACCACGATAATTTTTTCCACATCAAAAGTTTGAGAGGTTATTATGAAGTGTTTATTTATTATAGTAAACTAAATTAATTGTTAAACTAAAGTAATTGTTATTAATGAGTAATAATTTGGAGGATTTAGCGAAATTTTATATGGTTGCTTCGTGTGTTTTCAGGTGGTTTTTTTAAAACTAACTAACGCTGTAGGCCAGAAGGCTCTTGACAGCTTCGTCGGACTTTATAGCGGGTAAACTCCACATTGCTGTCAGATTTCTATATATATAGTGTTTTCAGAATTAGATTAACTGAATTGTATTTATTTATTCTTTAAACACAATTAGTGTAATAAGGGAGACTTAATGCCTGAGGCATTCAATAAAATTAAGGTGGTGCAGAGATAAAATCTAGTATTTATGTAAAAAATAAGAGCGCAATTTATAACAATATCAACGAATACAGTTATTGTGATCGAAGTCAATCGTGAATTTCAATAATTAATTTCAGAACCGAATATTCCGATATGCGTGGGTGGGTGTAGTCAGCGCGGATAATTAATTAATTGACAATACAATACAGAGGGTGGGTCGGGGTCAGCGGGGTCGAATGTCGATGCTGTTAGGGTCATTTCCGCGTTAACAGGGCTCTGTTCGAGTTTATTTTGCGTCGGTGAACGCACGTGACGCTTTCCGTTATTAGTTTGGATTGAATTTTAGAGTATTTGCACTGTAGCTTAATTAGAGAAGGGGGGGTAATAATACATACATTACGTAACCATTTTTGGGTAAATCTTTAATGTACATTTAAATATTAAATAGTTACAAAATGAACTGTTATTCTTTTCAGAGGAATTTACATCTGTCTTAATTAATCTATCCGTAAAAATAAAAAGATAACATTCAAGATATTTAACATAATATGCTGACCGAGACTTTAGAATTTATAAGAGCATATGTACAACTCGATTATTTTCACTACGTATTATTCTTTTATTTATTATGTTACTAATTATAAGTGTAAATAACGTTTACCTATTGTATGAGTAAAACACATTGTTAATTTATAATCATTAGTGATATGAACAGGTAAAATTAAATGAAATTATTTATGAAAAACACATTAATTTTGATTTTTTTTTCTGACATAGAGTTTCTCACAATTACTACATGAAATTATCATAGCATTGTATATAAATGATGATTATTCGTCGTAGTGGTTTTTTAACTTGTATTTTAAATTATCGTATATTTATCGTATTCGTTTGCATTCTTATTCTTCCTTCTCTTTCTCTATGAATAGGGAAGTAATATGTTTAACCCAGAGATTTGAATTTGATATTATTGACGTTGATATTAGCCTAATAAGAAACAAGATATCATTCGTACAAAACTTATTTCGTAATTGACCTAATTTATCGCAATCCAATCATTACACCTGTATACATTATTGATCTCACTGCGAGATTATACTATATCGAATCATGTTTAATAGTTCAATACTATATCAAAATTACAAAAGAAAAAAAAAATCTTATCTATGTGTGGTTAAAGAGTAAAATTACTTATTCCGTTTGTTACAGCTGTTGTAAGATATTTTTTAACTTAAGCCAGTATTAACTATAATAAAAAAGTTATATTACATTAAACGTACAAAGTTGTATACAATCCCTAGACAACGTCCAATACCCGTGCTCTAGGTAGAGTTTTGGTGATTTTTTTAAAGATTCGTAATAGTACAGGATTGCCATATCACTAGTGATAAGATGACAGATCTTACTAAAGTATCAAAAGTCAGTAAGGTCAAGGTCACTAACTATGTACGTAATAACAAAACCATGACAGAAATGTATATAAAATATTCTTAATTCACAAAGTTACATAAGTAGGTAATAATACAAGACAGAGAAAACAACTTCAGAATTCAGTTCAATATTTCAACAAACTCGAGATAGTTTTAAATAAATAACATCAAGAAATTTAGAAATTTTCCAGACTTTACATTGTAAATATTTTAGGTATTCATTTTATTTTAAATATGCTTGGAAAAATTAAACTTATTGAAAATGATTATATATTTACGTATATAGAAAATATTATGTATAAATAAAATAATCATCTATGTATTAATACGTGAGCAAAAACTTCGTTCCCCTTCTTACGAAAATTACGCGGACGGAGGAGTATGAAATTTCGCACACTTAGAGTTTATATAGAGGAGTGCAGAATGCTGTTTTTTTTTTATTTTGCATAAAAATACATTAAATCAATAAAAAAACATTACACACACTACCATGTATTTGACACAAAAACACACACACACCCTCGATTACCAATGCCTTTACCTTACCTTTACCAATGCCAATACTAGTGCCTTTAACAACGATTACCAGACATTATCAATTACATGTCATTATCAGACTTTTTTTAAATTTTTTACCGTTGGACAGAATATTAACTTTCGAGAAGGTTTTACAGTAAGCAATTGTCAATGAAAAGCAAACAAAATTGTAAGTGTTTTTTATAAATTATGGGCGAATTTCGAACACAGGCGATCGAACAGTAGTTATAATAAATAGTCCTTAAATGGATATGTCCTCCCAATACGTAAGCATTATTATAAGTTAGTAAAAGAAAAACTGAAATAGTTAATTAAAGATAGGATACGTGACTTACTGTTACGTACGTAACTCTATGTAATTAATAAACAATATCAACTTACAGCAATGAAATTTATTTGATTTAATAAATTTACAATATTACATTCAAATTGAAAAATACTTTATTCAATTTAGTCCCTGATAAGGCGCTTATGAACGTCAAAATACTACCACCGGTTCGGAAAACAATCCAGTCATCGAGAAGAACCGCCAAGAATCTCGATCTGGTTTTTTTTTTCTGCATGTTTTTTGTTTTGCAACTTTATAACTAGCAGTTACAAAGTTTATTAGTAGATGCGCAGAGAAGAAAGCTATCACTTCCAGCCCACCAAATTATTAGTGGACCTACACTTATATATCTAGGCTAGTCTTTCTCTGTCCAAGCTGACCGGTAGTCATGCAGTAGAGTCCGAAGTCGGACGATACGGAGCGATTAAGGACGAAGAAAGAACTGACCTAAAAATTAAAATGTACGGCTTATAATTATATATTTTATATTGCTGACTAAAATAATATAGATGTTGGGAATTCGACCATAGTCAGCAATATAACATAGTTTTATTGTACGTAAACGAATAGTCAAATAAAAAATTATAATCCTTACAAATAGATACACTCTTTAGTAAATTTCTCTTCGTATTTAGTCAAATACGATAAGTAGTGAAATATTTTCATTATTCTCGTTGAAAAAAAGTGAGTGAACGTTAATTCACTAAACACGGCGAAGTAGGAAAGGTCGTTTAAGATAATCTTCTAAAGAGAAATAATGGCTATAAATAATGTTAATAAAAGCGCTTTAGAGCACAAAAAGCGAAATAGAGAGAGAGCGAGAGAATTAAAGGAAATGTTGTCTTCAGGGAAAAAAAACAAAACAGCAATCTAATTTGTATTTTTTATTCAAATGACAACAAATTTTCTTTACGTGATGGTGTTGATCTATACAAATAAATAAAATTGAAGTGTCTGTTTGTAAAATCAAATAACGACTTTTTTCTAAATACATATAAATACCAAAAACATTCTTTTTTTGTCTCTCTGTCTATCTGGTTTTTTTCCGGCTAATCTCCGGAACGGTTGGACCGATTTTGACGGATTTTTTTTGACAGATATTTGTATCGTTGTAATTATTAAATAAACTATTCTGAAACAATTCACAAAAGTTTTCTGCATTAATTTGCATATAATGCATAACTAATAAAATCACAAAACATTTAATATTATTTACCTACTATTTATTGATGACTAGCGGGCGCCCGCGATTTACTTGATTGATTAGAGATGTCCTGATTATCATAGCCTATCAGTTACCGAACTAGACATACTTCCCTTACACCAAATTTTATTAAAATCTTTAAAGCCCTCTTTGAGTTTTTTTTATGTTGATTTTTTTTCAATCGCAATAGACAGGCAATGTTTTTTTTATGTCAGATTCAAGATGAGTAACTGCTAAACTCTTCAATTTTAATTATTAGTATAGAATCGATAGTATAGATATATAGATTAATTCTGATGAATTGAAATAACATCATAAGAAATTATCTGCGTTAATAGATCTATACATAATGTAATTTTATTTTATTTGTAATATATCTCTACATCTAACGGCCGGTTATTTCATAAACAGATGATATCTACCCGTGTAACAAATCATAAGATTCTCTCGGCAAGGCACCCCCCGTAGTAAGTTTTTCCGCACCATAAAATTATACGCCCTCTGTTTTTGAAAAAATTATAAATTTCCTAGGGTAATCTTATTTTCCTCTTAACACAGTATGAAATGCCGATGTCTCAGTTGTAGTATGATCGGATTCAGATCGTATCTGCGAATTCAAAGAAGGCGCGACACTGGGTTTTAAAAATGGATCTAATGGTGAGCATAACAATTTAGTAACGATTCATGCATTTATATTGATTTTCCAGTGCGTAATTTTTTTTAATTATAAAGAGTTTTAAATTATAAAAAAATAGTGATAAAAAATATCAAAGAGAAACCTACTGACTACATAATTGTATTTTCGATCTCAAAATAAACGTTATGCGAATGACAAATGTAACAACATTTTAACTATGTAGGTAGGCATAGAGTAGCCAAGAGTTCCGTGCACAAATTCGCCTTAAATTGAAGTAAAAAAAAAAAACATGTATGCGTGTGTATAAGTGGCACGTAACGAAAGTGGTCGTGGCCTTTTAAGAGAAACTTGAAATAGCTTCATTCAGCGTGTATCTAGTGCCGTTCTGAGTGTTTTATTTCTATGTAGGATATTTGTCTTTTCATTCTTTTTTTATATAATACCGTATTTACAATCTTTGAGTAAGTATTACTTAACATTAAGTACGATTATAATATTGTAATAATTAAGCTAAAATTACCACAATAAAAGTATGTAAACTAAATACAAGTTGTGATTTACTTTTAAACTAAGTAACACAGTTATTTACACTTTGATAAAACCTTTATTAACTTGCTTAAACTGTTTTTTTTTTTTCTACGATTTACATATTTTTTTTACTTCATGCTAAATTTCTTGTCGCGGAACCATTATGAATAGTAAACAAACAAACTAATATAGGTTCTTTAAACAATATCTTTAACTGGAAAACTAAACAAGTACTTACTCAGTATTCAGCGTTCGTCGAACAGATAAAAACAAAAACAAAACTATCCAGTTATTATTTACAAGTAAACGCCTGCGGAAATTATTATAGCAACCGCGCTAGCAGACGTTTTCCATTAGGGTAACATCTCCAACGCTAATAACTTCGTCTTCTAATGCACTTTAAGTGCTTACATTGGGTTTTAGTGCTCAAACAACTACTGTATTCATAGTTCTAACAAGCCGCATCCCGTGTTACGCTAAAATGCATACTATTTACTGATGCTTCAAGTCGATAACATAAAATAGCTAGAGTTAGTACTAGCATTCGGAACGTAGCGTGTATAAGCAACATTTTTGTGATTTATTTGTATACGTGCATATGTATTATTAGTGTTCGTCTAGTAGTAAAAAATCGATCATATTAATTATTGAAAAATTGAAACTACAAGATTTTTTCTAAATTTTGTTATTGATAGCACTAAAGCTCATCAATAGTATTAACACACAAAAAAATGGAAAAGCAAAATAGGTTGCGTTGACAAACACAACAGAAAACGGTATACATAATTTTTTTTTGAACTGACCAAACGCTGTTAGTCGCTGTTGGTTTCACCGGATTATGAGGTAAGTCCTAAGGCATTCCGACTAAAAATGGTAACCAGCGCAAGGCCCTTCCTATATACCTAATTGTCATGAACATTTAATCCTTTGTAAAATTATAGTCAATTTGAGAAAATGATCTGTGTTCATTTTTATAGTGATATTATAAGCCAAACATTACAATTCCTTGCTAGTACGGACAGAAACAAGCTCACAGGTACAACTCGTGATTAAATCCTTACAAGAAATTAGCGCAAAAGTAGGATTAGAAATAAATTTCACCAAGACAATGTCAATGACGAATAGTTACGAAACACCAATAATAATTAATGGAAGCTCTTTGAAATATACAAAAAAATGCTTATATTTAGGGAAAACAATCAGTTTCGACAGTAAATAAATGACAAAGCAATAGAAAAAAGAGTATGTCAGACATGAAACAAATACTGGAGCTTAAAAGGATTTTTTTAAAGTAACCTACAAATAAATACAAAAAGCCAAATCATGACGTGCGGTTTTCAAACGTGGAAACTAATGGCCAAAATGTTAATAAATTATACAAAATAAGATCAATAACAAAAGCCACAAATGCCTTGAGATTGACAAAAGCTTAAATGGAAATGGGCACGTCATATAGCGAGGCTAACAGATCAGAAATGGAGCATGAAACAACACTATGGAAAAGCCCGCAAGGAAAAAGAAGTAGGGGAAGACCACCAACACGATGGGAAGACGAAATAATAACACCCCCCGGCTTAAATAGGATACTAGGCACAAGCCAAAGAGAAATGGGTATCTTTGGAGGAAGCATTTAACGAACCTGGGGTTCTTGCTATTAATCATTAAGAAATAAATAGAAATAGAAATAACTGTAATAAATTATACTTACATATAAGATTACTTGTGAATAATGTATTTTATTATTTTATTTTGTTTTTCATTTCATTTCATCTCATTTCATCTCATTTCATCTCATTTCATCTCATTTCATCTCTTTTCATCTCATTTCATCTCATTTCATCTCATTTCATCTCACTTCATCTCATTTCATCTCACTTCATCTCATTTCATCTCATTTCTTTTCATTTCACTTCATTTTATTTTGTTTCAGTTTGTTTTATTTTATTATTAGTACGGACTCGTAAAAAGTATAAGACATAAGACAAGCATTGATTTCATTAATCAATCAAAATCAAATGCAATAAAATTTAACGGAGAAAGTAGCTGTAATTTATCATCGTCTCAAGTAAACAAAATTTAATGATACCACGTGTATCATTTGGATAATTAATAACACAATCTATCCTAATAAACAAAAAGTGTTTGTTTATAATATCAAAATAACAACTTTTTACTAAATACATATGAATGTGTGTATACCACACTACCTATACCACAAGCACAAAAAAGTTATAAGTTTTTATCTGTTCTGGCAAAACTCCTGAACGGCTGAACCGATTTTGACGGGGCTTTTAGCCGATAGCTGAAGTTACTCCGTGTAACTACTTACTTTTATTTTTCAAAAATATAATTAGCGTTTCGCGTAAAAAATAATAAAACTCGTGCAATTGTGAATAAAATACGAATTAATGGACAGTACCATCTAAACATTATTTTCCAATGGTTATTTAAACACTATATTATGCAGTGAAGAATAGATTGCACTCCAATACCAATCTGCCACGAGTTCAAGTACCTCGGCTCACTCCTGCAAAGCAATGGCGAAATAGACCGGACGGTAAAGCATAGAATTAACGCAGCATGGATGAAATGGCGGCAGGTTACGGCTACTACGTGTGATCCGCAAATCCCCTTTAAATTAAAGGGGAAGATTTACAAGAACATAATACGACCTGTCCGTCTTGTATGGATCAGAATGTTACCCCATAAAGGTGACGGAAGAAAGAAGATTACATGCAGCTGAGATGCGAATGTTGAGATGGATGTGTGGGGGGTAACAAGAATGGACAGGATTAGGAATGAGTATATTAGAGGAAGTTTGAAAGTGGCGCCAATAACAGACAAGCTAAGAGGCGGTCGTTTATCCTGGTATGGACATGTGATGCGCAGGGAGAAAGAGAATGTTGTAAGAAAGGTATTGGATATAAATGTGGACGGTTACATGGGAAGGGGAAGACCAAAGAAAAGATGGATGGACTGTGTAAGATGATATGTTTAGAAAAGGAGTGAATGCGGAGATGACAACAAATAGAGAGGAATGGAGAGGAAGACATGTTGCGCCGACCCCAAATAAAAATGGGAAAAGGGTAGGGAGATGATGATGATTATGCAGTGAAGAATATACGGAACACGGGTGGAGCCGCGAGCAAACAGGTAATTGTACATATATTTTTATATTAATAATAATCAGTTAGAATTAGAAGGCCATTACAGTTAGGAAAATCAAAGATAGAATAATCATATTCCCTTGTACAAAAGTGGGTTTGAAATCTTTCATCTTTTAACCCATCCAAAGTTTCTGTCTATAACACAGCCCAGCTGTGTTGTTACAATAATGAGTCTGACCATTTGCGTGTTACTGGTATCCCTAAAAAGCCGCACATTCACTTGAAATCAATTTAAGTAGGTAACTAAATAATATACACCATAGTAATTACATTGATTTTTACTGTTTAGACTTAGCTAGTGCTTAGATCACAATCTTAGCTGATTTTAAGTGGCGAGGATAAAATAAATGTAAGACAAGTCATTTTTTTTTTTCAGACATTAATTTTGTTTTCTGTGTACAACCTTATTTGTAGTCTGTTTTTTTTTTTTATCAAATAACAATCAGTCTGTTAATATCCCTATTCTGGATGTGTTAGGGAGCAAATCATATACAGGAGAATTAACAGATTTTTAATGGCTCTAATAGTACATAAATCACAATTTTTCTGCATAAACCATTAGGCGCATAGTGTAAATAATGCATGTATATTTTTAACATAACAAAATACAGTAATTGCCGAGCGCTTTGACTTATTACAAACCTTACGTCTCATTTGCAATTTGACCAGCAAAATTATTTCAAGAAAATACATTGTTCTAAATTAAGTTACAAAGATGATATGCATTTCGCATTTTTTATTTTAGTTACAATAAGTATGTTTTTTAATGCCCATAAAATGCTGCAGTGATCACGTTATCGGATACCGTATCAATCACGTGGGTAAGTCTACAATCTTACAGTGGATTTGTAACTTTAGATGATGGAAAATATAGTCATGAAAAAGTTTCGCAATAGTAAACCACCTTCGAAGCTTCACATTCTTTCTGGTAATGTCGTACCAGGCACCGATTGGTCCCGGCGAATTGTATTTTTGATCACATTGTCACTTATCGTCATCGAATGAGATTATGGTCAAATACGAACTAATAACAAATACTAAAAATTATTAGCAAATTCCAACTATTTTCTTACATATTATTATATTGAATAATTGCAATAACTGAACTCGAATCTATTAACTAAAAACTATTAATATTATATATTTTTGTTACAAATGCATGTTTATATTTTTATTTAAACAAAATATTATGTACTTTGAGATAATATATTTTTACTTGTACTGTTTAAATATTAACTAATAAATTTATCAACGGTTAAACCAGAAACTATCTGTGTGGTGCCGGCTTAAGAATAGTACCACCCCATATCTACCAGTGAGTGTCATAAAAGGCGACTAAAGGATACACCGGGGGATGGGCAGCAGCATCCTCTGAGGACCACAAACACCTACTGCGATCGCCACCCCGCCTGCCAGGCGTGGCGATTATGGAAAATCCCCCCTTTACGGTTGGATGGATGGAAATTAGAAAAGAAGTTAAAGACTATATATTATCAATATCTTTAAGTCTTACATTGTAAATATCAGTGTTATCTTTTGAAATTAAGTATATTTATTTGTTCCAATAAGACATTAAAATACTGAAGTCAAATGAAATGAACAATGAAACTTAAGTTTATTTTTTTAAGTAGACTCCAGGTAACAACTCTAAAGGGTGTTATAATTAAATTATAAACTTTTGTAACCGAGCTCCCTTCGTAGAAGGGTCAACTTGCGCTTTAAGTAAATGCCATATCGTAAAACTTTATTACGTGCTAAATAAAGGGGTTGTGTAACCTTTTGTTTATTCATACGATAGCTTTGTATCCGTAAACACGATGTCAACCTCGAAGTTTTGTCACAAATTAAAGGATATTATTTTTGTAAGAAAGACAATGTCTAAAATTAGTGACACAAAATGTAAAATTTCGTGTGAGTTTAGCAAAAAAAAAAATCACAACCATATTATCATGCATTCGATGTATTCGGAATATAGTTTCGTAACTGATCGACCGATTCTGTTACCAAAAATTGTTCCTCCTAAAAGTATTTTAGTAACAGATGTGGAGAACCTTTCGGCTCGAATACTTTGCCTCATATAATTCAATTTGAGTAAAATTCGTACAAGCCGGCCTTTTCGTTAAATACCGAAAAACTTTTACTACGTGACCCCATCAGGCTAAGTCCCGAGGGTTCCTTGTATGTTCTCTCTTACCTTTTTTATTTCCACTTTTAGTCCTAAAAATGGCCTGATGTTTTATGACTCGATTTAAGTAAAGAACGTTCGTTTTATGTAAAAAGATTCATTATGTAACGCGAAAATTCTCCGTAAACGTCTTGGATTTACATAATTTTATAGGTAAGTTTTCTGTTAAATAATGTGAGGCGTATATATAATCTTAGTATCAAAATATGAAATGTTAAATAACCTCATTTATTGTAACTTATATTGTCGTAAGACTTTTTTTACAATATATTCAATTAAATTATATATCAGACTTAACAGACAATAGTCATGCAAAATTGATTTCAGATAACGACACAAAAATCGACAGACTTTATAAAGCTATGAAGCTTAATAATAGAAAAATACTTTCGAGATTTTTAGCAATTGTTTCGGCGGTGAATATATTTTACAATTTTTGTTTGACATACGACAAAATTTTATGAATAACAGAAAATGTTACGTTCATAATACATACAATCAAAGAATTAGCCGCGTCAACAAATTTTGATGTACGTTAACAATCGTTACCCTTATTTTGCTAACGTATTTGGTACCTACACATTGTATTTTGCTTGTGAATTGGAATCACATTGTTTGTGTATTACAAGCCGTGTCAAAAACCATTTCATTGGAAGTTACCATCGACGTACGATTTGATATGCCATTGGCATGTTACAAATTATCTGCCTGTTCGTCCATATTTGATGTTTAACATTGTCAATCAACAATACCTTTGAAATAATATTGTAACTGATAATAAATATTATTTCATTGTGAAATTAACATGTGTAATATTACGTATTTAGGTGAAAGTTTGAAATTGATTTTAGAATTAACACTAATTAATTATGTTCAGGAGCCGTCTAATTTTGTACTTTTTGACCCTCCCTGTTAGCAATAGTTTTTTTTTTGTAGCTCGACAAAATGACAGCATTTTGCCTGATGGTAAGAACAATTCAACCCAGAAACAGTAACGAGCGTCGAGAGATCGGTTATCCACCGCCAGTCGTCCCATTTATGCCGGCCTGCACAGATATCTCTTCACGCTACGTTGGAAGGAAGTGATGTTTTATACGAAGGAGGCCATACATCGGCCGGAAGACTGTTCCACAGCTTTACAGTACGGCAAAGTTATGACAAAATGTTTAGTTCATCGCTGGATGGAAGTGACAGTAAAGCTGTGGCTCCGAAGCCCAGCGCATATGGTTCTACTATGGAAGGCATCCCCAATGATTAAGTAAGCATTAGCATAATTTAAAAAAAATCTTACGTATTCACCATTCTTAACCCCTGTCCCCGGTCTCCCGTCATCAAAAATAACCAAAGCGTAAACCCCCCAAGTAATGTAGTTGGATTCTGTATCGATGGACGTAGGTTTGACTCGTCCTCCTGGATAAGAGCTGGTGGGAGAATGCGTAAATGCATCTCCCACGTAAAAAAAAAAGTTCGAATCCATCTATCCTATTTAGTGATTAGCTTGAGTTATCAGTGTAAAAAATCAACATGATGAAACCATAAGTTAATGGTAGGACGTTTTCTAATAGCTATCTGGCTAGATACCATCTTCAAGTTTGAAAATCTGTCGCTAAGACCCTGCAAGTTTATTACGGTAGCATTTATGTTATGTTATTTACTTGAAAGCCTTGAAAGACTTACTGTGTTTTTATCAGCTTAGCCTGGTTCAAATCAAATGAGTCCATAGAGGCCAATTAAGCATGTGTGCAGTTCATACACGATCGAAGTAAAACCTTCAAAAAAGTAAACTTTTAGATAATTGAATTGACGATGCTTTCACTCTCGGTAGACAAGAGTCATCATCATCTGCTCCTAATTTCGGTTATAGTGACCGCATGAAGACTATATTATTAGAAGACATTATTACGCTCTGCTCTGTCGATTGTAGGTAAGTGGTTGGCGTAACTTACCTGCCAGGTGTATAAAAAAGGCTACCAAACAGGCTACAAAACACAGTAAAAGCATAAAGACCTAACCGTGAATATAAGAAACTCGGTATACTGTGTACACTATAGTGTGTAATGTATTCTCTCTCTTTCTCTGGTATGTTAACGGTATAAATGTGTGCTTGTCTCTTTTAATGTCACTTTTTCGTTTCATCGAGTTCAAAATCCCAACGGTGATAAAGAAGTTTTAATTTCAAATATGTAAACAAGTTTATTAATACAAACTTCAATATTTCACACTTGTATTATTCGATGACATAATCAATCTTGTTTGATCGTCTTTAACACGTATAGATATTGGATTGAAACAACCAAACAAAGTATTACAAAGCAATTTACTGAACTCACCCGCCAAATAACATCTGTCGACAGCCAATGTTCGTGTATAATACCAGAAGGTATTACGTTCATAGAAATAGATCCGGTCAATTGCTTGACCATCTGCGCCATTTCGGGGGGGTCACGATTTCGTTAAATGTTTGGTCACGCTGATTTCGTGTACCTAGGACACTTCGGCAGGCATTACGAAAGTGTTATTTTGAAATGAAATATTTTATAAGAATGAAAGTTATATTTCTATTCAATTGATTTATTACTATTTCAAAAATGTTTGTTATTTCAGCAATAGATTACTTAAGTTTACTTTACAGTCTCTTCTTTATCACTACCGTTTTTAATTTCTTATACATATCTATTTGATATTTTGAGAGTGGTAAATTATATTCTTGACGGAACAAACTTCAATATTATCGAATTTATTTATATTTTTTATTTACATTCGTTAGTTATGATTTGCGTGTGCCGGACATACCGGTCCTAGATACATACTTGTATTCTATAAAATTATGTATTAAATACTGTGCTGTAATGCAAATAATGTGACGTTTATCTGAATGTCCTATCCGCATACCACAAAAGTTGATAAAAACGTAATAACTACTAGTATTCTTGGAATCCAAATCGGCTGGGCCGCGTACGGGAAGCTATACAGAAACTTTTCGTCCAAAATACCGCAGTGTCTTAAAACGAAAGTCTTCGACAAGTGTGTGTTGCCAGCAATGATATACCGCACTACGACATGGTCGCTCACAATAGGCCTAATAACAAAGCTGAATGTTGCTCAATGGGAAATGGAGAGGGCTATGCTTTGAGTTTTACTGCGTGATCGAATCAGGAATGAGGAGATCCGCAGAAGTAACCGAAACTAAACTGATGGGACTAACGGATTTTAGAATGGCTGCCGCGTACCGGAAGACGTAGCATAGGTAAGCCCCGACGACGACCTGGTAAAGGTCGCGGGAATCCGCTGGATGCGGGTGGTACAAAACCGATCGTCGTGGAGTCTTTGGAGGAGACTTATGTCCAGCTGTGGACGTCTTTCGTTTGAATGGATGGATAGATGAATCTGACCTTATCTAGAACATTTGTTGAGATTGATCATATGATGTATACTGTCTTTCTCAAAAGACTGTCTATACTACTATATAATTTAAATATAAATAAAAAATACTATATACATTAAAACAATGTTTTTTTCTATTGGTTATGGATAAACTAAAAAAACTATTTAAGTGATTGTAAAAATTCTTTCACCTGTAGCAAATTACATTATCAGTGAGTAGCATAGGCTATATGTTTTATTAGAGATTTTTTATACCATCCGAAGCCGGTAAGGGTCGCTGGTTTTAAATATAATATTTTGGATAGTCTATAGGAAACTAAAGGTCAGAAAACTGTATGTATTTTGTGTTCAAATATATACTAGAACTTTATTTCATTTTTAAATTTAATTTATTTTATATATACCAATGTATATACTGGCTAGTTATTATTTCAGTTATTTCAGTATTTCAGTTAATTCTTTTATGAAGTAGGTAGTAGATCTAGATATGTTTTATTTAAGATGTGAGTAACGTGCGATTGGATTCACTCATCGCCGCAAAAAGTAATACTACACATTTTTGTACTTTTGATGTTATTTTCATTTGCGTTAAATATTTAAAAAAAAATACATCATATACCATAAATCTGATGTTAAATAAGTTATTTCTTATTTGTTTTGTGTGTTAAACACACCTGATTACATTTTTTGTTTAATTTACTCGTAATACTGAATAGTAAATTTAGCTGTTAAAAGCGATATTTAATTTTACAATATGTATTATTATGGAATGCCTGATTGATTGTTTAATGTCTTTACCGTGATGTGAAGAATAACACGGATCCTTTTCGTATTAAGTAATATTTTTGAAATGACGTTCAGTAAATATGAAGGTTTTTGTATGGTTTTTTTTTATTACTCATACCGTAACATATCTTATTGCCATACATATTGCCAAATTTGTACAAAAGAAAGTTGGGTTAGTTATATTAAAAATAAAACAAAATTTACGAAAAAAAAACCATATAATTTTTTTCATACAGTTCGTATGAAACGACTTCTTTGATGATATGTCAAGAACGATGTGTTTTTTTGTTTTTAACTCAAGAAGTTTGGAAGCGTATTGGAAGAGAAACTATTAAGTTCATCTAATAACACAACATTTATTGATTCTGATGCGGTGCGAAGTTCATCTTTTTTTAGTAACACCAGCTATGATAGAATTTTTTTTACCTCAACCCCACGTAAAGGTTACAAGCTTTTACTCAGTTTTTTTTTCTTTTTCATTATTATGTTATATTGTATTTTATATTCACTTTATACGAATGTTGTTGATTTTCTCTATTACTTATCTACATTCGTCACATAGCTAAAGATAATATAACCAGTATATATATATACATGTTAAAGGATTTCAATGCAGTAAATCCTAATCAGAATGCACCGTCACGAAACAAGGGGCAGTTTTAGGTTCGGACCCAAATAACTGTGTCAATTAGAATAACGTCATAATCCCCAGCCCTCTGTTTGTAGACAGCGGCTTTTGGGCCGGATAAACAAACACACAATACAATTATATTAATATGACGTAGGTACGATTAATGCGCGGTTTGAAAACTGAGGATTATATTTAACTGAGATTCGGTATATATTTTCATTATCGCGACCATGTATACGAACAATGATTTTTACCTTCCCGATGCCTACTAAAGGACGTACATATTCTGGGTAATCTAGCGATCTTAGTTGCTCTGTTAATTACAATTTGTCTACAGTCTACTTATGTATACAGTACTCATAAAGAATTTTACATCACAAAGTTGATTGAACGCAGTTGGTTTTTTCAAATAAACGATAGATACAGTATATAAAACGGTTAGTATTAATATAGTCTTTGATAATATACGAGGAAACATTTTTATACAATAAATGTAACAACATATTAGTGACAGTCTAGTATTATTTTAAACCTGTTTTTCAACTTTATCGGCATGGTATATTTATTATTGAAGTGAACTTTCTTAAGAATCATTGGTGGTTTGAAACTCGATGAAACGGAAATGCTTCATGGCAAAGAGACAAACACATACATCAGTACAATTATATAGTCTACTAATTAGATTTTATGCTTCTAATTTAACCGATTGATAATTTCGCAATCAATCTCTAAATTGGTTTAGCTAGGTTGTAACGTTCAGGTACTTACTACACGGGCTAACGACATCGGTTCAAAACCTAGCGATAGGTTTTTCTTTTAAAGAATAGAGAAATGAAATATAGCTTGAATTTTAGCTAATTTGTTTGCTATAGCACAAATAAAATTTCATTAAAATCCGTCGAGAATTGTATTTGATACAAATTGTTGACTTTTGTCCGTTATCCTGGGGAACCCCTTGCGTTTTATGAGAAAATAAAGTATCCTACTTTATAATATTAGTTAACACTGTGGCAAGTTTCATCGAAATTGGTTCAGTACTTTCCGAGTGATACGCATACAGAAGGAAAGACAGACAGAGAAACATTCTAAATAAAATATTTTTAGCATCTACACCGATTACAAAGTCCACTTCGATTATAATTTTCAAAACATATTAAATGTACAGATTTGGCCTAGTTACAGTTTTATTATATTAATAGATAATAAATTCTCTAATTACCTGAATACGTACTACGAAACAAAACCATCAAAATAACAACACTGAATAATTTTTTTTTTATAGAAACAAGTCTTTATCTACGTTGTTGTTAAGAATATTGATTTTATCTCAAATTTCACTGGATCATTAAAAAAGACTATCAAAATAAATACAAAAATCCGGCCTATAAAAATGTGTTCGGGCTGACTAACCCTCAGTAAAAAACTATAAGAATATAACGTTGTGGAAACACGTCACAACAAATTACTCAAACAGATGAAATTTTCCGCCCGTTTGTTATTGAAACGTTCGATAATTGGTTAAGGGATGCATTGGGGTGCGTCTAGTTTCTCGTCTAGACGAGGCAAATACACAGTTTTTTATTAAAGTAAATAATTTGACTCACAGGCCAGGTATTACATGTTATAAAATGCTTGTGCTTGTTAAATATATTTTCAAACATTATGAATTACTATTATAAAATAATGTTTTATTAAGTTATATAAACAAATTACCACCGAGCTCATTTTATTAGAAATTACTTTACAACAATAAATAAAATACTTTTCTTAAAATTGAAAACCTTAATCTATGTAAAGATAATTGTACCTAATAAAAAATCAATAAATTCATTATTCAATTTAGGCCCTTAGAAGGCGTTTATGAACGTCAAAACAACCCCGTAGAGAAGAGCCGGCAAGAAACTCAATCTGGTTCCTTTATTATGAAGAATATTATGAAGAAGTAAAGTTTGTGTGTTTGGATTTCTGACCTAATCTCCAGTACTACTGAACCGATTTTGAAAATTATTTCCCCGTTAACAAGGTACAATATATATAGGCTACTTTCTATTTTGGTAAATATATACTTTCAATAAGTAAGTAGTGTCCCAGATGGCGGCTCAGTTCGGGCACCACACCGGTGGGATCTGCACTCTGCCACATTGCCAAACCAAGAGAGGAAGGGACGGGGCCCTGACCTTCCTTTGCACTGGAAAAGTTGTCTGGGTGGTGGCCTGGTCAGGCCGGGGTCACCTCCAATGCGTTTGACGGGACGGAACATATACAGAGAATATAGTAAGGAGATAGATTGCATATAGACGGAGAATATAGTCTAGTCTGTCTATTAGAATATATTTGTCTGAACTCCACGCGAACGAAGTCGCGAGCACAGCTAGTCGCATATAAAATTCCAATGTAAAAAAAAGTCGATCGTATAAATTAATGAATGATAACGAATGTAGTTGCAAATCTCCAACCAGTGGCCTTGTAGCTATCTTCATACTCAACATAAGTAAAGACGAACATTATGAAGGAACATTTTAGTGTACTTGGTAGTCTTTGAAATTATTAGGTGTCAACACAAAAGCGTCGAGCTGGAAGAACGTCGGGAAACATATATATAGCACATCATTTTTAACATTGTCTTGCCGGAGCACATTATCCGGCAGATTTATCATCTTCAGAACTGCAAGAGCATTCTATATATTTGTTATATGCTAGAATATGTTTGTTGGAAGGTTGTAAATTTATCGTCGTCAGGTTTATTTTGTTTTTGAAATGGAAACTTCTTTAGCGGCATTGAGCGATTCTCGATAGGGTTCTGAGTAAGTATTGGCGCTAAAGATAAAAAATAAAATGTATACTTACACAGCTTATCATATATTTTGATTATGAATAAATTATATGAATAGGTACATGATTATTTTTCGGAGCGTCAATAAATATAAAAAAAAAAACAGATAAATATTATCCGTTAAATGTTAGGCTTTGTAAATAATTTATATTAACAAATTATGAAAAAACAGTTTTCCAAGGTTTCGAGCTTCCACTTCTGTCGGTAGTCTCCATGATTGCCTAGTTTTTTGTAAATACTGAATAAGTTTTAGCGTTTGAACTTAAATTTACCCTTTTTTACATTGCATAGGCTCAGTGCTTTGGACACAACGTCACCAAGTCAAGTTATGCTGCCGGAAGACAACTGTTGGTGTTTGGTAAAAGATTTTCAAACTTGGTGGTACTTACCTAGGCGGGTATTATTATAAAATGCTCTATCACCATGCTATGGTTTCCTCGCAATGTTTTCGTCCACCGAGAGCTCAGGCTCTATACAGAGTTGGATAGTCAGGTTCGAAGCTAAGTTTATCGACGCTGAATCCGATCATACTACCGTCATAATCACATCAACCTGCTATTAAACTAAGAACTAAGAGGTCTGTCAAAATTATGCTCACTGAGCCTGAGGTAGAATTTACGAAATACCTGATCAATAATAAAGTCACTATGTTAGGGCTGTATGCATTTTGGCCCCAATTCGATTCCGATAATGACGGTGATAATGAATGATAAAGTTGTTTTTGACCACCACCTTTCAATAATTATATTGATTAGTATTTTTTAATTAATTTCATAGTATAGTGCCTGTTGTCCTGCTATAGATGATTATGATGCATTATTGCTGTAATTTTTTTTTTAAGAATTAGGTACTATTGATCGAATGATTTTATGATTTATTTTTCTTGGCTTGATTGATAACATTAAGCTTAGAGGGTCCACCACCATTTACGTCAACTATCCGTTCAGAAAGTACATAAATTTATACACAAAAAATTTAAAATTAAAATAAAATAAAATACTATAAATAATGAATGCCGTCCAGCTCGCCGCCAGACGGGAAGGTTCCCAGGAGGCTGGCCATATTGCCACGTTGGATGGCAATGCTAATTCGTTCAGTATATTTAATGTACTGAATAGCAAATATATTTAAATACATTACGTGTCAATATTAAAGTTAAAGAGAGCAGCTCTTTGCCCATTTTATTATTTTTCAATAAATAAAATCATAATCATCTAAAATTGTAGTCCCAAGTGTTACTTATTTCAAAGAGTAGCCGGAGTGATTGATGCATCGGTAGTAAAATGTCAATAACCCGAACTAAATTGATAGATTACGGATGTATGAACTTAATTATTGTTTAGTTGCCAATGTGTTGCCAAGTTGAAGGCATTAGTAGACTATATAAGACTGCGGTATGTGTACATCGGATACTTGTTCGTGTATCAGATACTCGTGTTATATAATACGAAGGTATTATATATAATTGTAAAGTCTTATTTAATAGGTACTGCTTCTGTTACATTATCAATGGAATGTCGTGGATTAACGGTAATAATAAAAGGATGGTGAAGGAACTTTATGTTAAGTGTAAACACACTAAGACGAATAGACGAAGAAGAGGTACGAAAATGACGATGTTTTCCTTCACCAAAAGCTAAACCTTATTATAGAGCTTAGAGGATAAGTGTGAGTTCGAACCTACGTTCATCGACGCGGAATCCGAGCTCACTACGAATTTAGCAATTATCTCTTTAAAGAAGCGCACGTTATTTGAGAGTATTTTTCTTAGTAAAATTCATATTGATAAAAACCTGTTTTACGTATAAAATATTTTGTGCACATTCTATGTGAAATGATGCCACGTGTAATAAAAAAAAGTGTATATCAGGGGCGATAGTTCTTTATAGTAGTGATTAATATAGTTTTGCTATCATGAAACGACCCACATTGCTATCCATGCGATATCAGGGAGTGTTGCAGGGCACCAAGGCTAATCCGTATCATCTGCTACCGTGGTAATTATTTAAAAGGGAACTATATTAAGCAGGCGTAAGCTTCGACGTGTGTACAACCCTAATTGTTGCGTCCGATAACCAATAAGGGCTTAGTTTGGGGCGACCATGGATTTGTATTGCTGTTGAGACATTATTGCTGGGCAAGTAACATTTTTTTTAATTATTTTATTCGCATTAACTAAAGGATATCCAAGACTTCACTGAGCTAATACGCCGAGCACTGAAGACATCCAGCACAAGGATAACTCCCGTGGCACTGACTTTAGCTCGGGCTATTGCCATCTACGTTTTTTTTAATGTGATTTAAATATGAATCGGAATCAAAATAAAACTGATATCAACTGGTTACAAAAGCTTATATAGCTATCTGCGAACAAACTATAAATATAATTTTGAGAACTGGGTTGAAATTTCTTGTGTTTGCATCCATTTGCATGTTGCAAAGAGATCGTTCATTAATTATTTTAGCAACTTTTCAATGTCCCCCCCTCATCACTGGTGATACGTGGTGAGGTTTTAAAATTACCCTAAAAAATTTCACGTGATTTTTTTTTAAATATCTAAAAATGTTATTTAAGTTCAGGTGTAATCTAATTTAATTCTCGAAAATGCTGTAAATCGTAATCTAGCAACGACGATTCAAAGTCACTTTTCGGTTTAGACATTAGTGCGTTCAACGAAAAAATAAATACACCTGATATCTCACTGCATCCTTCACTATTTCTGATATTTTGTAATTTGTCCGAACCCCTTCCCACTTTCGAGCCTCACGAGATATAGAGACGATCTCTAAGTTAGACCGGTATACAGATCGGATACGTTGGTTTGCGCTGGCCAAAGATAAAGGTAAAATCTACCCACGAAGTAAAAATGGTTAAGAGATCGCTGTACCGTTGAAAAAATTTGTCAAACGGAAAAAAAAATAGGATATTGAGAAGCTCTTATCTTTTATTTTAGATCAAATAGTAGACTGTTTGCAAGGAAAATTATTTTACTTTTATATTAGACTAATAATACTTTTATTTTCGGGCAAAATATTTATGAGTGAAGGATTTATAGAGGCGCTGTATTATTTTTCTATTATACGTAGGTAAATATTCTGAAGTTATAAATATCTATTAAATAATTTGTCACATCATTCATCACCTTCTACTCATGCCCTATCCGTTGAGATACGACACGCATGGTCCCCTTACGTTAAAAGCCGAAATACATAAATTATATTAGAGTGGGGTGTGTCATTGTTGTCCGAGCTTCAAATGTATTAAACCACAGCGATTGACTGCGCCTGTATGGATGAAGCGTGACGCATGGATTTTGTAATAGTGTTGGGCAGTTTCAACTATAGTTTTAAATTATTTAGTACCATCAATTATAACTAATCTATACGTAATATAAAACCTTTTACCTTTTTCTGCAGTTTTTGTCCGCAAACTCCTTCTAAAACAAGTAACGTATATCGACGCGGCTTTCACCTTGAGTTAGATATTTTTTAAGAAAGATTTTTATATATTTTGATTGATTCATTCAATCGAATAACGTCCACTGCTGGACATAGATTTCCTACCCTTAAAAAGTAGAGAATTGCCAAAATCGCCACGCTTGGCAGATGGGTTGGCGATTGCAGTCAGGTAAAAAAAAAGGTGTTTGTGGGTACTCAGAGGATGCTACTGCTACCCATCCCCTGGTTTATCCCTTAGTCGCTTTTTACGTCACCCACGGGAAGATATGGGGTGGTACTATTCTGAGCCGGCACCACACTCCAATTCCATGTATAATTTATAATAAGAATTTGTTTTGTGAAAGTAGAAACGAAAATCATATTGTATATATAATGGTGTACACATATATATTGGTACATAACCCAAATGGTCAAATAATAAATTTTTATAACTTACGTAGATTAAATATTAACAAAGTGATATAAGTAATAGAGAATTGTATTTCTTTAAAAATCCTAGAGAAAACTACACGATGGGATATCTTTATCGGCTATGCAAATTGACTCACAGTTATAGTTTTTCTCTCGACCCTATTCTAAAATCAACGCCGATGAAGTCTCGGGTAGAAATTAGCTTAGAAATAGAAATTAGCTCACTGGTCGTTTGAATATACACCATATCTATCAACATAGTTTCTAATCCTATCTTACAATACGTGTTAAAACTAGTGTGGTTGTATCGAGGTCATTTTTGACGTTCGTCTGACTAGCGACCATCATAAACTTGAAAATCTGTCACCAAGTACTACTTATAGGCTTATTCCAGTAGCATCACTTGAGACCCAGTACCACCAGGCTTTACTGTATCGTCACTAAGCAACCGACAAGACTGTCATCAAAGTGTTGAGTGTACACACTGTAAATATAAAACATTACATGGACAATATCGGTCTTATTAACTAAGTGGTTATATACTTAGGTAATATACGTATAAACTGTAACCAAGACTAATTTCTATATTATTAATCGTATAATGTGTGACCTATATAATTATTATTGTGTGTCAATTTCATAAATCTACATCACTAAGCTTTACAATTTCATAGTGTTGTTGCACAACATGCGCCTATTGTTAATAAAAATGCGGGCCCCGAGTGGATCCCCCTTGGAAGATTATACTGTAATAAGAGACCGATCAAAAAGCGTATCATTTTGTATCCCATGTAACAAGTATCAAAATCACAGGATTTTGAACGCATCATTTTTTTATTTAGGTACATTATTTAAATCTATGTTTTATGTGTATCACAATATGTGTTCTGCGACCTCACTTATTATCACAAATTTTTATACTATAATTAATAGGCACAGGGCTTTTCCCACAATCTAACCCGATTCCGAACCCGGGAGCTAAGCCTATAGTGGTTAAGGAAAACTACGGTTCTCATGGTACCTTACAGAACCGAAGTACCTGCGTATAGCATGCGGGAGTGTTGTCCAGTGTAAAGCGTGTTATGTTAATGTATGGAAGTTTTACTGTTTCGCGCTGGCGGTGGGTACAGAACCATTAGGGGATCGTGGAACGTCCTGGGCCTCTGCCGGAGTGATTCTTATGGTGTGGTTTGCTGCCAGTGGCTTTTATAATATGTAAGGATATTAAAAAGAAGTAGCTTTTAAAAAAAAAAAAAAAAATATTGTTTTTTAACTATATTTAAGACTATTATTTATTTTCTGTCAATATTTATACTTATCGAACTGTGATAGAACATTAGTTTGATATTTTGAAATATGGTTTGGTAAAATCGATGTTTTACGAGTTTGTGTGTGTGTATGTGATATGTGTCAATGTTAACTGAATTCGAAATATACTAAGGGTATTCTTACAAATGAAAGCCCAAATTATATCAATACATTTATTTTTATAAAAAAAAATGCGCTTTTCATCACTGTTTCACGTTATGTACGACTTCCGAAATTGTTTCAAGCTTACAGACAGCCAAAACACATACGTGCTTACACTCAAGCTAAAAATACATTTAAGCTCTATTATATTGTTTTTAAACTGATAAACTAACTCCATCTAAAAGGAGATTGAATATAAAAAAGTGTTGTATATTTTTTTCTTCTTGATTCTTCTTTATTAATAATTTTAGTGAACCACTATTTAAATTATCGATCTCCAGTTCTAAAGTTCAATAAACTAGAATGTTTTAAAAATATGCCTTAATCATTGAGGAGTGTTTTCATAAAACGATAAATGTGCTTTTTTCAGGATACAAGTTTATTTATTTATGTTTCTAAAGGCAAGAAGTTTTAATATGTTTATTTACTTTGTAGTAGATTTTGAAAGATTTACGTCTTGTTTTCAGTAATTCAATTGACGTCAATAAAATCAGCTATGGAAATAGAGACAGAAATAATTTAAAAAAAACTGTGTTTAGACGATATTTGGTGTAACTCTTTGTGAAAACGCTCCTAAATTACGGATAACTTAAACTTTTGTTTGAATTTGTATAAAAAAATCATCGGTTTTATACAAAAAATAGACGTAAGATATTAAGTTTACCCCGCACATAGATTCCTAACATTAAAAGCTGTCATAAAAAATGGATTGAATGAATGAGTTTCATTTATAAAATCTAACTGTGTAATAAACAATTAAAAACATATATGTTTTCCTTTTTCATTTTAAGCAATGTAAATAATATGGTTGATGTTACTTTCAATCGAATATTTGAACAATGTTGTCTAAATTGTCATATTAAGACATTCAACTTCACATACTAAAAAGTAATTTATATTATTTTCATTATAATCATAAATGGTTGATTTAAAATAAATGGAATATACGTATAATATTATATATCTATATAAGAAATATACATTAATTAATGTACGTATTAATTGATTTAAATAGAGCAGTAAAAATGAGAATCTTATCTAAGCGAATTATATTATAACAATTATTATAAACATCGAGTTACTTGCGCTCTTCACATAAAATAATAGATCGGTGTAAAAATATATTCAAAAAATTAAGTAGGTAGTAAATATATCGACAAGAGAAATATAACCAATAAATGGTTAAGATTCTTCAATGGGCCTAGCCATTACTTCAATACTAGTAAAAAAAAGTCATCCAAAACATACACTATAAAAACACTTAAAATATAACATGTAAATAATATATTTACATTCATAAAAAACTCATCCTATTTACAAGCTTAACTATAATTCTATTTATACCATCAGATTTATTATCAAAGTCTTTAAAAAATTATTGATTAATGATATATATATAACTAATAATCTATTAAAACGTTCAATAACTTTTCAAAATCTATAAATTTACCTTATATGTTGGTGCGGTAAAAGTTAAAAACGTTTCTCAAAAACAGAATTAAAAATATATCAGACTGAAATTAATGGAAGAAATACCTCTATTATTTATTAAAATAATACAAATATCATAGGCATTTCAATTTTATAGTTAGTATAAAAAATTAACCAATGCAGTATTTAACATACGCAATATATAAATATAGAGTAAAATAAAGTCTAATAAAGTTTAATACTATATTGTTCATTTAATTACCTAAATTATTATTCAAAGAAATGAGTTATTAATTTGAGGACAGAGAACAAAAAAAAATATCATCTAAATTAAATGTTCTATATAAAAATAATTTGTGACAACTGTCAATAATGTAGCGTTTTGTATCCAAATAATATAATACCTAACTATTATATATACAGTTTACTTATACTAATGTACCCTCATAGATAAATATGTTAGAAAAGGCACATTTTGTACCTTTTATAGCAGAAATAAGGGAAAAAATACAATGCTCTTTCAATATAATTGTGATTGCTTACATATGTTATTAATAAGTTTATCTAAATAGTTTATGTGATGAAATCCTATATATTACAGTAAAGCTTTTTGAGACTTAATTTAAAAAAAGAAAACCTTTTGGCAGTTATGAATACTGGTCGCGCTCATCACAAAGACACAAGCATTTATTATACTCGTTAGAAAAATTTACTGTATGTATCGTATTATGAGTAATTACAACTATGGTTATAGGTGAGTGTAATACAATGAGATTTTCCCGTGTAAACGTTTACACTGCTGAGTTTTTACCGATAATCGGTCCACCGCTCGTGGCGTATACGCGATGTCCATCGAATTCTACCGAGGAGTTCCTTTTCATTCCATCGTCGCCTGTATCCTTCAACGGTTCCTTCTCGTCTCTAATAAAGAATATAAAATTTAAATACATTTTCGAAACAAATAGCATATTTACAGCGTCTATTTACATTAAAACTACGCAAAGAATAATAAAACAGTGAGTAGAAATATTATATTATATAATCAATGATTGATATAAATAATGTCATTATATAAATATTGAATAAATAAATAAAAAAACCAACAACAAGCATATAAAGAGCAAGCATATTTTTATGGTAATGCAAATGACATGTTCACTCAAAACAACACAATTGCAAATTCAATTACATATAACGTTATTTAATAAGTAAATAAAGGAATCTTACACTGGTGTTGTCGGTACATAGCTACGTGTGTGGTCGTTTTAAGGCAGCGTGGAGAAGAACAAATTACCATGTTAGTTGTGCAAAAATAGGTGATAATAATTTTTGAAATGGAAACTCGTGTAATATCTGATACGGAAAATACTATACAAATATTTACACTATATTAGGATAATGGAATGATAAGTAATAAATATAGATACAATGAAGGAGTTGACGGTCGTCAGAGATGTTCCGACATAGCAGAATAACTTATTTACTGAAAATACTCACTTGGCACCTTTATCTACTTCTATACAAATTCTATAGTTACAATGAATTAAGCATTTAAACTACATTGCAAATGTTTACGTGTATTATACATGTATTTAAAATGGTGAAGCTCATTTATTTAAATCTAAGATTTTAATCTTGTTCTCTCTATTTACAATTCGGTCAGCCCAAGCGCAAAGTTTAATTTTATCATACAAATCATTATTAGCATCTTCATGTTTAATACTTGTTATTTATTTTAGCGCATTTGTTGCCATCTCTTCACAAGGTCGTAACCAGCATATCGGTAAAAAACAAAGCATGCAGGCGGTTTCAGTTTTGTTATTATTATGGTGCCTTACGTAGGGGTCGACACGAGCTTGACCGGAGGCGGCAGGGGCGCGGGAGAGGGCGGCGCGCGCGGCTTCGTACTGCAATAAGGGAGCGGGAAGCGCCAACCGTACAGACTAGCGGGCAGAAACATCTCTCATCGACACTAACACATCATATACAGGTAACAAGGACGAGAGAGGAACGGAACAAGAAATCAAGATAATACGATATATGAATTTGGACGAGTACGTTGTTATGTCGATGATGTGCTGGTTGAAACAATTACTTATAAAGAACTTTAAAATTGACGAAAATAAAAAATCGCTTACTTTAATTGCTGACTATTATTATATTCCAATATTACCTTCCAAGTTTGGCTTCTTCGTCTGTGTGTTTCTTGGCTCGTTTACCACAAAGAGTCGCAATAACACCTTGCCGTCTTAAGCAGAGGAGTATCAGGTCCACTATAAGAAGGCAAATGATCACGCCGGCTAATGATAATCCTATGATCGCACCACTTGACAAAAGCTGTGGTTGGGCAAATCCGGAACGTTCCACACCTGTTGGGTTTTTAACACAGTATTAAGGCTTATCAATCATCTGAGCAGCAGCAGTATCAAGATACCCGATCTTTTAAAACATAAACATGTATTTTCTAGCTTAACTTTAAGAACGGGATATAAGCATGAACTACTGCTCTCGGTAATAATGTTAGTTTTATGCGTCACGTCATACAAGCATTTAATGTTAAATGACATGAAAGTGATTGTAATAAATAGATTCTGTATAATTCCGTGTACATTAAAGTAATTACTGTTTAAAATAAAATCGTACACATAGGCCGTGACATTCATTACAATCAAAATTTTGGTGACCAACAGGGAGTGCTTTCAAATGAAATAAACCGTGCACCCAATCACCAATTTATTATAGGTACTAGCTGAAGACGTAAAAAAAAACATATTCATATTATTTGGAAAAGAAAGCTCTCCTCTTGTATTATGAAATGGGGTTTGAATGTAAATGAAATGACAGTGAATGATAACAGTGAAGAATAATGATGCAATAATCAATAACCTTATAATTAAATATAATATATGAGAAAGAAAAGTTGTCAAGATGCAAACATTCCAATTTATCGCAAAATAAATATGTTCAAACCCCATGACAGTAGTTTTTTGTTCTAATTAAGCCATTTTAGAACTATATGAAATATATTTATTCAATAATAACGAAATTAAAAACAAATGAAAAAAAACTATTGACCATCACCTCTGACCCTTAATAATAACTTGTTGCCTGAAATTCGAGTTTCTCGTATTCCAATTTAAAACTGGCATCCGAGCCAATACGAATTTATCAATATCATTTCAAGCAACAGCACAAATTCAAAATTAAATACTACTAACGGATCATATTAAATTATTAATTGTAACTCTGCTGTAAGCACGAATTAAAAATTTGGGCAACTCCATTATAAATAATTATTCATGCTTGGAAAAAATAACAAACATGAAATCTTCTAGTGACTGAAAATAAAAATAAAAAGTTTATGTTTTGCCATCTACTGTAGCGTTTACTAGAACTTACATGTATTTTTTTAAGTACGTCATTTATAAAGATATGAATTCAGAGGTTAATTATTAATGCATCCTGGCATGCTACATAGTGATCTGTGAATTAATCTGTTGTTGAAGGGTGTACGTACACAAAAGGTCATGCAAAAAGTAGGGGAATTAGTACATTCCAAAGGAAACTAATCAACAGGTTTATATAATACACGATACGGAATAATTTTATTAATGTAAAATATATTTACCCATATATCAGTCAGGGCGACACAAACACACTTGTCAAACGGTCATTCTAGGGGGGTTTAGGATTGGTTCCTCGATAAGCATCTTGACAGCTTTCTTTTAATATACCATTTTAATAGTTTTAATTGGTTATTTTTATAAGCTATATTACTTGAGAGTTTATAAAACGGGACTGGTTAACTGAACGCAAAAAAAAAAAAAAACAAACAAATACAGGTGCAATGACGCCAATATTTTGAGGAATAAGTCATTACGCTAGTTATTTTTATTCTAGAACAGTCGAGATCTTTGTGAGAGTGAAAACTTCGACAACGGACTTAGTTGTTGCAGATTTAAAATTTCGGTAGAAAATTTGAAACTGGTAATAGACGTCAAAAATAGAATAAATTACGGTTTTTATGACACCAAAATTATGAATTTTTCATTTACGCTAGATGCCATGTTTTTTTTTTTAGGTAAAACTATTTGAACCTGTGGATATAATATTTTCAAAGTTGTTTAAATTTGTCCAAGTTCTCATACAAATGCCAAATTAATAGGGTTATGTGTAAACTGAACAAAAATTTAAAATTAACAAAATGTTGTAAGTGTTATTAAATAGCCAATGACTTCTGCCTCAATTAAAGTATAATTAACATAAATAACAAAATAAAATTAACTTTATTTATTTATCAATATACACACACATTAATCATTAATTATTTTTAGTATAATTTTTGATTGGAGAATACACTGAAACCTTACACACAAAGGAAGCCTAGTCAAGTTACCATCAGATTTTGAATAGAATTTCTTGTAAAACTTTTCGGGTATAAATTATATTGCTACCACTATGAAACTATAGTCAGAGTTGTGTTTCAAAAACATTTATTTTTCCTCACATTGGTCATTTTTCACCCCTAAGACATCAACAACACGAACTTATAGCAGTTAAAGTAGATATTTTTTCCTAACTACATTTACTTCGGTGCCTTAAAATAAAATTACAAGATACTCCTTGTCATAGACCTTCTTCCCTTATCTTATTTCGATTTTCAAACAATTAATTTTACACAATATCATCCTTTTCACGACTTATATCAAAAGGACAAATAGTTTTCAAAAATTCGTACACAAACCTTAAGTCTTACGATTTGCCTCATTAAAATGTAATAAATACTTTTTTTCTTCATAAAGACTAAATTACGATGTCATACTCTGGCAGTGTTAATTTATTAGCCGTTTAACTACTTAAATACATATTTCAACTATGTATAATATTAAACATTGCAGTATAAATAAAATTTGTTACATTAACCGAAAACAAATAACTCCTCTCAAAATTTTTAAACAATTTGAAATTGAAGCGTGTAATTTTGAATGACCTAAGTTCAAATAACGATTATTTTTTTATATATATATATATATATATGTCAAAGAACTAACGAATTGCAATTATCACAACAATTAATATATCTAATTAACAGCAGTCGACTTAAGATTTTAATAAATTTAGATGATTATTTACGTTTTTTTTTATATTAAATAATAATATATTGTTAGTGCTGTGGCTAGAATATCCATTCTAACGTGAGCCCATCTGTATAGGCTTGAGCATCCATTTGGGTTACCTAGAAAATATTTATAGTGATAATTTTTGCACAGTCTAAGCATAAATAGCTACAAAACAAATAAAAAAACTAATGAAGTGCATTTTTTTTTTCTAATTAGTGTTCCGTACCATAGGATAAAAATCTAATTGAATGATATCACCATGAAACAATATAATTAGTTTAACATTTATTAATAAGCTAGACGAATATTAGTTTTTAGTAAAGATGTTTAAGCTTATATAATATACAGAACGTATATAATGTAATTGTCACTAATACATTATATTTTTAGATGTTACTATTAACGATTAAAATTGAAATACTTCAGTACGGAACATGTAAATAAGTAATTAAACTCACCATTTGCAATAAATTAACACCAAAATAACTCTCGTCACTATGACTTAAGTAGTATTTTTTTTAAAATTAATATTACTATTAAGAAAATGTTTCTTAAATAATTAATAGGTAAGCGAACTAAAAATTAAAAAACTAAAACAAAAGAAAGAAATTAAAACATGCCAAAAGTGGCTTAAATAATATTATAAATATCGACTACTATAAACATTTTCATTTGTTATTTTTATTTTGTACACGTATTTCTTATAATCTAATTAATAGGCAAGCAATCCTTGTTATGAAATGAAGAAGCATTATATGTCATCAACGCAATATAAGGAGACTTGGTTGAAAAAATTAAAAGTAATACATAATAAAACTGGTTAACAGTAATTGACTTAAAAATAATAAAAAATATATAAATTCTCGTAGAGTAATAGAAATTATTAATAAAAGTTTAAAAAAAAATCGATAAAATTTAATTTCGTTATTCACACATAAAAAAAGAGCACATAAGTTTTGAAATAAATCAATGAATCAGATCCACTAAAACACTCACACGATATCAAGAACAGTTGTTACAAAAGTTCACAGAAATAAACATAAAATTAAAAAGACAATGAGACTACGAACGTAAGAGGTTGTGCTTGCAGCTGCGGATGGGTTTAAAGGTTCCGATGCAGTGTAAAACGTCGTAGATACCTGCCCGGAGCGGAACCTCGTTATTTTCTTTATTGTACTCACCAAGAGCGGTTTGGAGGTAAAGTTGAGCAGGCAAAGAGAATCCGAGAACATTATGAGCCTTCAATTGAATACGGTAACGAGTATCCGGATGCAGTCCTCGAACTTCATAACTTATATCTTGAAATGATTTAAGTTCTTCCCTGATACATTGATTCTCAGCTGCAACTCTCCATTCACCGCTTACTTTTAAAACCTTAAATGATACGAAATATTCCTAAATATTCGGAGAGGCAATAATGGGTTTTTAGAATTTTAAAAGTCATTTGTAACAATAACTTACAGGGCAGTATCGAATTTCGTACATATCAATAGGTTCACCATTATGAGCGGGTATTCTCCATTTTAGTTCATATCTATCTGCATAGTTTCCATGAATTATTGATTCTGAACTAATTTCTTCTCTCCATTTCGGTTGCTCTGGTGGTGATCTGTAAATTTATTGTTACGTACAAGGTATAGGTTTAAATATTTTATAATGATTATTGCTTTTTTTTTTTATTACCTTCTGGGCATAATAACTGTTATAGGGGAACCCCAACTTCCAGAACCAACTTGGTTAACAGCTGCAAATCTAAAGTCATAAGTAAACATTGGTCGAAGGTCTTCCACGATGTAAGGTGAGTTAACAGACCATGTACGGTTCATTGCCAGATTCCAATCGAAATTTCCATTCTCTTTATATTGGGCCGTATAGGCTAATATAGGAGGACCCATTTCTTCAGCTGGACCGACAATACTAAATGTTACGGATGTTGCAGTAATAGTTTCTTGTTTTGCCTGTAAATAGACATAGTGTAATCCTCTAAATATGTTACATATACTACAACTACTCGTATATATATTTTTAAAGTATGGATTAAAATGCTTACCTGAACAATAGGGTTTGGAGGAAATGCCTCTCTAAATTGTATGATGTGCTCATCTTCACCAAGAGTATTCGTCGCAACGCATTTATAAACCCCGTATAATCCTGGATCTACTGGAGTAATTGTAACATAGCTAATAGGACCTGAACCGTAGATTCTGACATGAGGAGTTTCTACTAAATCAACTTCACGGAACCTATGACAAATAGTAAAATGATTTATAACCACGTTTCAATCGTTAGGTACACAAAGGTAATTGAAAAAAAACACTGTACATACTTCCATTTAATAGTAGCGTTTGGGATACTTTCAGCGATGCAAGTTAAATTAACAGGCTGTCCATTCCAACTCCAAATTGGTACGGTGGGCATATGTTTAAAAGTAGGTTTAAACTGTACCGTCAAGTGTCCATTTCTTCTAGCCTCACCACCTGTTAAAATAATTCAGATTTTTAGAACATGATATACAATTGAAAAAATCTTAAAATTATTATTATTTTGTGTAGCTTACCATCGTTTTCAGAAACACATTCGTAAAGTCCATCATCAGTTCTGTTAAGATTTGTAATTGTCATAACAGCACTTGATTCCATTTGATCGCCGGTTTGGTGGCTGCTCGTTTCGATTGTAATTCTGTTAAGTAAGAACACATTAGTATACATAACACATAAACAAATATGTATTGTTTTTGAAGACCATATAAATAAGTAAACAAATAAGTACTTGGAATTAAGCAAATAGCATTAGCTTGTTGCTTCGTAAAATAAAATAAAACTGTCTCTCTTACCTTCCTCCATCGTTAGGTCCATTCAAGAACCGATCTTGATTACTTAATTTTCGAAAACTTATTCGCGGGGCAGGTCGCCCAGTAGCTTTACATTCCAATTTGGCTTCTTGTCTTTCAGGTGCAGTAATATTATAAAATTCAAAAATTCTAGGTTTCACTAATACTTCAACTTCTATAGCTGTTTCATTCTGTCCAGCTTTATTTACAGCATTGCAGATATATTTACCATAGTCACCAGCTTCAACTCTATCAAATGTTAAGAGTCCAGAGATTTCGTTAACACTGAATCTTGATGTCGTAGCCAAATTCTAAAATTAACATATAAAAGATTCTTTTAGAATTACTGCCTGTAATTAATTAATTATATTTACCAGAACATATTTCATGTCAAAAATTTAGAATAAAGTCAAAGATAACTAAAGTAAATATAACTAACCTCTCGAGTAGATGCTTTAATCCATGTATAAGTCGGGGGTGGTTTGCCTCTGGCTTTACAAGTTATAGCAGCCGATTCTCCTTCTTTAATTTCAACGCTGGTCTCTCGCTCCTCCATTTCCGGTGCTGTGTAAACCTGTAATAAATAAATATTAATAATATCATATAAAATATTTAAAAAAAAACTCTCAATATAACGTACCTCAAGTTTTATGTTTCTTTCCGCAAGTTCTCCAGTTTGAATGACAACAGCTCTACAAGTGTAAGTACCATCATCACTTTCTTGAATATTTCTTATCAATAAGCCATTTGCATGAATAACGTATCTATCTCCGGTAAAGATCTACGAAGCAAATAAAACCATTATCACCATATTATTATGTTAAGATTGATCTTTACCTTTGTGGTATAATAATTATGATAGTGGCATTAGTCACTTAACTTACCGGTGTGCCTTCTTTAAACCAATCAACCGATGGTGCGGGTTCAGCAGTTACTTCACACATTACTTTGAAATCTTTTCCTTTCGTTGCATATTGATTCTCATTAGCATTAGTCCATGTAATGGCAACTGTGAAAATAATTTTTGTGTTAAACTTTAGCAGTATAGATTTTATTATTACTGATTTAATGATAAAAAAATACATACATTTAATTTAAATAAAGTATTTAATAATATGCACTTACTGAATGTATCTAATATAACACTTGTGCTGAGAGGTATATTGGTATACGTAGCAACACACGTGTAATTCCCGGCCATGGCAGGTGAGATGGAAGATATGTAAAGATACTGTAACTGCTTGGTAGCCATCGGTTCAGTATATATTTCCGGTCGAGTGCAGTGCCAGCTCTGTTATTTAGAAAATACAAGTCATGCAAATAAAGTTAACAATATATATAAATACATAAATATCTATACTAATAAATAAAATTAATCTGTTTGTAATGTCAAAATGTTTTTTTTTATTACTGTGTAGATATGAATGTATATGCGATAATTATACCAAAAATACAATTTTTAAAATTTTTGTCTGTCTGTGTATTTGTTCCGAGTAACTTAATGTACTTTTAATTTTCAACAATAATTAGGGTTCCGCGAAAACAAATAAAAACTCATAAAAAAAGTTATAAAATCTAATTCAATTCAGTTTTTGGGACAAGTGCTTGAATTTATGAGAAATATTTTTACTTTATTTTATTTAAAAAAAAATAGGGTTCCGTAAAAAAAAATAAAACACAAAGATGAATAAATGAAACGCGGGCCCAGCCGCGGGTACATAGTTGGTTTCATTATAAAATTAATAGCTGGAATGAATAGAATAAATAATAAAAGGAAAAACTCTCTCAACGAAATTCTTCTTCGGAAGTACTTAAATATTGTGGGGAATAAAATGTAAAACACTTACGCAGCTTCATTGATGACCAATCCCTTTGGGTCTTTCCACTGTGGTTGCGTGACTAGCGCAGGATCTGGAGCATCTGCTTGGCAGGTGAGCACTACTGATTTTCCCACTGCCACAGTCTGTTGCTTCTGAACCGGGAATATCTTCAAGGTTTGTGCTGAACATCCTGTGAAAATCAAATTATTGCAGCTTATTTGTAAGTTTTATTTTTCACATTCATAATAGGAATTGAAATATTGTTGAAGTTACTTAGTATTTAACAACTGTGTAAATAACTAAATTCGGTATTTATAAACATCAAGCTCTTAAAAAAAAACTAATGAACATTATTTTTATATTTATTTTAGTCATAAGTTTATGTTACCAAAATAATGAGAATCTTCTTTAGCTAGTAACATGACAAAATATATATCTACGTAGTTATGAAGATCATTGGTCTGTTTATAATTTATGTTCAAGACACACCGTATAAGACATGAATTAGAACGTCCTAAAAGGGAACCCTGTGTGCAACTCTTTAATTAAGTTCACCGCAATTTATTCCCAGGCACGTGACGAAGCTAATTATTAACGATGTAACTCGACCGTAACGCACATTTGAGTTTCCAACTTTGTTAATTTTAACATTTTCCTAGTTATCTTTTGTATATTATAACTTCTTATTTTGTGTATTATACTGTACTAGCAATTTTGTAAAACTTACAATCGATCTCAGAATTACAAAATGAGTACTTAGGTAACTGAAGAAATTACAACTTTCTATATTACATCAAGTAAGAGTTACATACTTTTTATAGGTTGGGTCTGCTAATAGTTTGGCTTCAAAGTAAATGAGTCAGTAAGAAATCCTTAAAATACTCGCTTTTTAAATAAATTATTTACACAGGCAATTTACTTTTTTACCTTCTATACGTCAATTTTTAAAAGTAATTAGGTACTTAAATCTTTTTTTTTCAATAAACTTACGTTCTTTTTTATCTTTTGTAAGTTATCTCTTTCTTGTCTATCTAAATCCAAAGGAAGCATTATCACGAGTGGTCTCACTTCCTTTCATAACATCACGTTCCGTTTTAACAGTGACTTGAAGACCACTTTTCAATGTGAAAAAGTAGTACTTTTTATTATACGAAATAAATTCTATTAATACACCAGAGATGTAATATTTTTTCAAATATGCATGTAAATATTGTCATTATTTTCGAAGAAAGAACACGCGAAATATCCAATTTACAGACAAAGAAAGTCAAGTACATTGCAGGAGCGTTTTTTGAATTTGGAACATGACAAAGCTCCAGCTATGTTGTATGAAACAGCATGGCGTTATTAAAAACTCTTTGATTGGATGTCTTATATCATTCTTGGCATAGTAAGTCTCTTTGCTTAGGACAAATTGCGTTCACGCGGCTGTATAGGCTATATATAAATGCGCTTGCCTTTTGGCACAGATGATAAATCGAAAATTAGCGGCAAAGTTGAAAATTCATCTTGATTTGTTATTTACATACTTAATAAATATTCATTTTAATAATAATTAAATTAAATTTATAATATAAAAGTACATTTTATTTCCCCGAATTCTTTTGAAAAAAGCACTACATATGCCTCGGCAGAAATGGTAATTCCCAGTCTTGTATTAGTGAAGTCAAACTCATACTCGACCTGCAATTGCCTATTTCACGGCCTTTGCAGTAATGTTCATGAATTATTTAATGGAGTATTATAAAAGTTGATAGAAAACAAAAATAACACTGTTACTTCATAATTTCAGAGGAAAGCTTTAAAAAGTTGTTAAGTGTTATAATTTTCTCATTATATTCGTTCCTTCCAATATTACAATTTTTGTGGTCTTTTTACATTTTAATTATATATCCGCAGGTTTTATTGTGGACCTCAATTAAAGAATTAACTTCGAACATTTATTATAAAGTCTAATTTATATAGCTTCGTACATACGAATGAAACTTCTTTAACATAATGAGAAAGTCGAATATTTTACACAGAAGCAGAAATTCCAGGACATGTCAGCTATGACAAATTTGAAATTAATTAAAAACTTTACATAATTAAATTTTCTCCGTATATTATTTTAACTTTTGTCAATTTTCGTTCATTGATATTACGAAAGTTTTTTTGTTGACTTGCGAATTAATTATTGTTTTAAAATATAAATACATATTATGTATTGAGGTGTTGTATTTTTTTTTTTTTTTTAATTGTGCTGTAAGATATATTGGGTATGCTCCGATAGGGCTGGCATACACTAATGTGTAAAAGCCCTGTGTAAATAAATGATTAAAAAAAAAAAAATATATTATATCGAAAAACTTGACACTGTTGGAGAAGCAACATCTTATAGTGAACAAAATAACATTCGATGACAGTTGAGAAGTTTGTGATGTTTTTGTTGTTATTAATAAATTTACGTTTCACTTCACAGGGCGAAAATTAATAATAAATAAGTACTAGGATAGCTATAGCATTATTTAATGGCGATAATAAAAAATATACAAGGTCTTTATTAACGCCGTCTATAATAGTTTTATTATTTTATATATTAAACAAAAACAGACTAACCAAATCGTATTTGTATTGGCTCGTATTTGTGTAATTTTTCAAAGTTGAAATAATGGTCTGATTTATAGAAATACGAATTTTGTGAAATTTTGTATGAAACAGGATAAGTAACCTAACAATAAGTTCTTTTTATGTTATCAGTAGGCGCATAGGATTTTTTTTTTACCAAAGTTCTTTAGTTATGCAACCCACGTCACGGTAACCCTCCCGCTTATTCTCAACAAACTGCGTTTCCTGCATTTTGTACGAGACGACGTGAAGCAACGTTGAGAAAAGAAAAATAAATAGACAAAGGAAACTAAACGTATATAATATTTTAAGGGATGTATGTAGTTTACGAATAAGAAATACTTTAAATTATTTTCTTTTTTTTTGGTTAAACGATATTATATAATTACCACCCATCATACCAATCTTCATCTCATCACTCATCAATATAGGGCATTGAGCAGACTAAATCATAATCTGAGGGCGTAGTGTAACCTAAGTAAATATTGTAAATGGTCGTTCTCTAATCGTGAACGAGGGAACGAACTCTAGTTTTGTATGTAGATGTTAGAAATTTAATATAAGCGATATTAGAGTGTACAGAGACCATCTGTTGCTTGCAAATGATAAAATTATTATCGAATAAACGTTAACTTTAGTTTTGACACAACCACGATATTCAACGTTATCGAAGTTTGCCGCCGCCAACCTTCATTACATATTTATAGCTGAGACACGTTTTATCGTGAACATGAGACTGTAATTCTGATTCAAACTGGTGACGTGTTTGTAATCTTAATTTACATTGACGGTGACCACTGAACAGTGACCAATGTGTGACTTAATGAGTACACTTTACCTATGCTAGTAAATACTAAATCAAGTAGCGTTACTATGCCACTGAACTAAAAAAAATACTGATTAATAACATTTTAATTCATTATAAAAACTGTTTAATATTATAATACCTTCGCTTTAATTTTCACTTTACATTCTTTAAAAAACTAAGCAGTTATAATGATTGTTTGATAATTCATTGTTAATAGTAACATTTAATACAAACAAAAATATTTTTTTATTTCATCAACGATTACTAAATCAATATTTAATTTTTTTCAATTTCTTGCATACATATATAACGTCACGCCTCTCTGCCATAAATTTATGGCAGAGACCACATCCTTCACTTGCTCCGATACTGTCTTCTACTTTCATACGCAGCTTCTTACATGCTCTTCGGTTACGGGTATTTTTAACCTGACCTTTCTCCAGAACGTCTTCGATCAGGTCGAGATACGTTCGCCTAGGACGACCCCTACCAGCGTGCAGTCACACTCGCCTTGTAACTTTGTTTCGTCAATCTTCTTTCATCCATCCTCTCTACGTGTTCAAACGAATTAAGCATACCTTTCTCTATCTTTGTCACTACATCCTCTACCACTCCATAACGTTTCCTTATTCCATACTATATCTATTATTCTCATGCCCGCTATACTTCTTAGACTTCTCATCTCTTCAATTTCATAAATACTAGATATATTATTTATGTTATTTTAATCAAGACCTGCGAAAGCGTTACATTAGTATAACAGATAAAAATAAACGTATAGACAGATTCAAAGTCTTTTTCTTTCGATAAATGTAACACACGAAATTTTATTTAAAAAGAAGCTCCGTGACCTTTTCTTCACATGTAAATTGGTTGAGGGAATTCCTGTATAATTCCCACACGAATAACACGATAGAATGTTACGAAAATGTCTTCCTAAAATACATTTCGTATATAGGCACTTAGATTAAAGGTCATACAATTTTAAATCTGTAATGGTTATTTAGGTTACTGGAAGGTACCTGATATTTTATCTACGTGTGAAAAATCGTGTTCTTCTGAAGGAGTTATATTTTTATTCAGGAAGTTAAATAAATTACTGGTAGTGTTAAATAAAGCCTGCTTTGAGTTCTTTATCACGCGTTTGCACTGCTAAAATATTTACATAAAATCTATATAACAATAGTAACAGACGATGTAAAGATGAAACAGTTCAGTATCTTATGTGCTTTGTTTGTTAATAGATTTTTTGTTTGATAGCTATTGACAAGGTTATGTGTTAAGAATAAAAGAACATTGAAACTATTTTTGATTAATCGAAAATAATAGATTTTACAAAAAAATAATTAAATAGGACATATTATATTTGTCGTGAGTTGCATTTATTTATTCTTCGTCATTACATTCTAAAAACTCTATTCATAAGAAAATTTTTAGACAGTTGATTTATGTGGCGCATAAGAAATCATTACAAGGTAAATGTTTTTGCAGTATAAACTGCAATAATAATTATATCGACTCTATTTAAATATTCTGAATCTTAAGGACAAGTTACACAGCATAATGTAGGTAGCTTATATCAAAAGTATAGGCAATTTAAAGGTTTTTTTTACCACCTTTTTATTCTACTTTATTTTGACAAGTTGAGCGTAGGTAAAATATAATGTAATATATTACCGACAATAATAAATGTATATTCACGGATCTTGAAATTAAAATAGAGGTATTAGGTACCCCTCTTATTCCCCTGCGACCCATATCATAAAAGAGCAGTACACCTGCCAAGCGTACACTGTAATGTAGTATGTACCGTATCAAAAGCTTAGCATGAATTTTACAAACAGGCCTCTACCTTCGAGGCATTGCCAAAATTTCATCAACTGCAGGGGAGAGAGGGCCAAATGCGCCAACGAGGGGACAAGTGAAATAAGCGGGCGGGTAGATTAAAGGGTTTGTGGAAAATTTGTATGCTTCATAACGACTATTCTCGTCCCCGCGTGGTTTTGTATTACCAATTATGTTCGTTTAATAAATAACAGGCCGTTTCGATGGAAACTGTCACCAAAATTACAAAGGTATTTTAAGAAAATATCTATATCAAACATTTATATAATACCTTTTATGCTTTAAACTGTGGTATTGGATAATTATCTCAATATAAAATGTCCTAAAAAAGATTGTACATTTATAAAGTTAAAGGATTTGTTTTTATAAAAATATAGTCGAAAGCAGTAAATCCTTTCTCGAGATATCATCAAAAAAGCCGTTCCATACAAAATATATTGCACATTTTAAACAAAAATAATTTTCTTCACATATTTCTTTTTTGTTAATTTTTCTTTCTTCTATTCAAATCAAAAACATAATAAAAACGGTCTAGCTAGCAGTTCTTCGGTTATAAGTTGCCGATATTATTTTATATTTATTATTTTACATATAAGGTATACTATACATAAATGATATTTAATTACAATATTTCTATATTTACAAATTTGTCTTCAACAGGCGCTACATCCGCAAAACATATATTATCCCTGTCCCAAACACAACGATTACATTTTAACCCTAAATTGACCTAACCTTTGACTTTTACAATAGGCAAATAGCAATACAAGTGTAACGAACCGCAACAGTTTCAGGTCTACCGGAGACGTCCCTTACTCACGTCCCATTGGAAATCAGCTGAGGTTGAACTACGAATACGATTTCAAACAGAGAATTATTTGTATATACGTATGTATATATAAATATACCTATAGATACAGTAGGGTATTGTGATTAATCGCTTAAGCATTATTTCCTAATTAAGCCGCTAGCTACCCTTACTGGTATGCGTTGCCCCGGGGAAAGTCTGTGAATTTGAAACAAAATACAAATGGGCTGACACGAACCATAGAAGAGAATCGCTAAGTCTGTCAAATTAATTTCGAATTAATAAATGAAAAGCTTATTGGTAAACTTGCTCGAGTTAAAATATTTTATTGTAGTAAAGAATTTTTTATTTATATCTTTATTGAGTGAATGATTTTATCTATACATTTTTAATATGTCGATTACCCATAAAAATGAGACAATAGGAAAACAATGGAAAGCTGGCGTAAACGCCAGGTTAGTGCTCAAGGGGTTCAGTACTCAAAATAAAATTATGCTCAAAGGGATGTAAATTATATATTTACTTAATCCATTGATACATATTACTAACTGTGTGCTTGCGGCTCCGCCCGCGTTTAACTGCGGAATACAGTTTTGTAAATAACTTATACCTAACCTAAAAAACAAATGAATGATGAAAAATGAGAGTATTTTGTTTTTATTAGCAGAAATAATGTACATAAGAGTAAATCGAAAAAAAAAGGGTCGATAGAATTAAAAAAATACAAAAAATTCGCGTCGAATGGTAGTATTTTGATATGTTCAGTAGTTAAGAAGTGTTGGTGCGTCAAAAATTCTATTGTCCTTATATATACCTACATAGATTGGAGCTCAAAACCATTGAAATCTAAGGACGAATTAATAATGTACGTAATAATACGCATTTAATTAGTGACACACAGTAATTTAAGGAAACTTTTATTTCTACTGGAGATAACTATATAAATGTTTATAAATTGTAGGCATTCTACAGAGACCGTAATAAATGAAAATATTATTATCCAACTACATGTGTATAACTTGATTACTGATCGCCTCTCGTATCCTCATAAAATATGAACACACAATCCCGCAATCGAGTCCACCCTATTTGATATGTGACACTGACTTTATTGAGAAGGCCATAATTGAAGGAAATGAGATAAATTACTCTGACGGACTGTTTGAAATGAATAAAGGGCGCGAAGCAGGAAAAGTCGCCAATATCTATCGAACGGCACTCCTTGAAAATTGAAAAATTGTATATTGATATCAAATGCATTCTGAAGTCGACGCAGGTGCAATTTCTTCCTGCAACCATTAAGGAAGGTATTAATAGCGAAACGGCAACATTGCAGTAATTACAATAAATTGTCTTTGTTAAAATACCCTGCTAACTCCACAGAACATTCGTATTCACCCCAAACTCACCGACATTATCAGTTTAACATGAGGGTCTAGCTACGAACAAAAAAATAAAAAGTCTGGTCTCAAAAATTCAACTGAACGTAGGGGCGTAACGAAGTGTAGCCCACTTAAAACAATAGCTAAATACAAGGGTCGGATACTACCACCTCCGCCCGCTTCCCATACTTAAAAAATGTTCGAGACCACTCGATATGTGCTGAATTCGTAGAATTTTTATGGGAAACATTTTGGACTCCTTTATTGTTCCGGATATTTACGACGTCCCATGAGTGCAATAAATTGTGGTTGAAATTTGGAATTATCCACCGCAGAGTTGGTATTGAGATAATTAATAGTGAATCGCATATACAAAATAGGTATTACTACGGTCGTAGATTTTCTCTAATCAACGTTTGTTTTCAAAGTCACCCTGTAATGACATGAATAGCTCGCAAATTGATCCAATTTCACCCCTGTCTTCTGTATCAGACCATTAATTATTGGTTGATGCCTACTGTGTTGGCCCTCTGTAAGCCTACTCCTTACTTTATAGTCTGCAAACAAACCGTTGTTTCATCCGGAGTTTATTTATTACTTTTCCTTGTGAACTTTCATATCGTTTTTATCGACATGGAAAATTGCGAATACTTTGAATTTTGGATATTTGATGTCTCCACTCAGAGTTATTGTTTCGTTTTATTTTTTATTATTATTCTTAATTAGCTGTCTAAGCCTTAAAAGTTTGGTGAAGCTAGCAAGGTTCTTTTCATTAACAGAATTGGGTCAATTACAAATAAATAGTTGTAATATTAGACTGTTGCGTCATATAGCAAGCAGTTTAATGCTCATAAGCAAAAAAAACGAAACGTAATTATTATTTATTTTTGTATTTTCAAGTAATTATCGTTTGAAATTTGGAAAGTACAATGAAGAAGATAACAATTCTTTTTATTTTACGGCAGCACAAACATAAACACATGCAACAAGTAAAATGTCGGGTAATAAGTCAATCAATTTCAATACTCACAAGTACATTGTCGGATGTTCATCAATCCGCTCATCCTAAGATTGCGTCATAAGATTACCGTGATCAAGTTCTCGTCACCTACGCAACATTTAGACTCAATTTACAATCGCTTAACTGAGAAACTGTTTTGTCTCGTTACCTACTGCTTCTGTTATCACGGATTCACACAGAGTAAAGTGTGTGTGAAAATATAACTTAGCTGCTCCTCCTGATACGCTACTTTTTAAATGAGTTGTACAAATCATTATTTTTATTATTACTACACGTGTATACAACTAATATATAATAATTTAAGGGTATGAAGCTGTAAAATTACATTTGATTAATTAGTAAACTTGAAAAACAAAGCTCTTTCTAAAACTTAAGAGTAAAAAAAAAAATCTAAAACACCTAAGGTAAAAACGAGATAATGCAAGACGAATGGTTTTACCTAAATTTACTGATACAGTATATTATCATAGGAATTATAGAGGACATACAGATATCACTTACCAAGTATTATTGGATTTAACATAATGTATTGCCAGAAATATCCTATAGTAAAGTAAATCTAAATAGATTAAATTTCCCAGAATTAATTGTCATTGTTATTCCACGTGAAAACGACCCCGGTCCATTCGGACAAACTTTAGTCAGAATTTTTCAATCATTCAATCAAGTTTGCAATCTTATTTTTGAAATATCTCATAAAACTATAATAGATACAGAAATGGACCACAGTGCAATTTAAAGAGAATATTTGGGGCTTGATAAAAGAAAACTTTTGACAAAAATTTGTCCAAAATGAAAGGGGTCGATTCCAACTATTGGTCGATTTGACGTGGCATGACCCTTTACTTACTAAACATATTTGGTTAATGTGTTCAAAAGTTACTTAGAAAAATCTACTAAAATGCAAATTGATAATACGTTAGTTTATCTGATAGTTAAAATACAATAGATTTCATACTAAACATGCCTTTGTTATCAACTTCAAAGGGTAAATAGGAAAGTCGACGTGGTAAAAGCAATGACTGATATAATAAAGGAAGCTTCACGTACAGGCAATGGAGTGTAGCTTCACTCATTCCTCTACGCCTTAATAGCTAATTTTAAACGTTTATACCACTCAGATGTTTTTGCTAAATTAGTATTTATTTATTTTTATTTTTAAAGCTTGCCAATAGAATAATTACATATGTGCATAAATATTCACATGAAAAAAGGAATGTACAAAGTAATTATGCAAATTACAGGCATGCATGACGCTTAATTTGTTTTAACCACTCTATTATGTAAACCAAAAAAGAATAAGTAGGTTCCATACTACGTACATGCATATGTTTATATCAAGGGATTCAAAGTCGACATTAATTTTGTTGTTTTTTTAAACATTTCTATTTAGAGTTGATTTTGCACTCTTATAGACATCATTTTTCAACTTTAACGTTATTTTCAACTAAATTGGTTTATATAACAAATAAGAAATGCCCGTCGACGCGTCGCCATGATTTGTATTCTTCACAAATCAAGCGACGATCCATCGTCTAGCCAGATTAATTACCATTTGCCACCCTCTATGTTTGCCAATAAGCAAGCCGTCGTGACTTCTCAGCATAAATCTTTGGACATTACCAATTTGTCTTCGCATAAGAAATTAAAGAATTTCTTAAGCCAAGAAACAATATTTATTTTTTATTCTCAAATACTAGAATAACCTTTCATTAATATGTCGATTACCTATAAAAATAAGACAATAGGAAAGCTGGGGTAAACGCCAGATTAGTGCTCAAGGGGTTAATAAATAACAAAACTAAATAGTTGTAATAATTTTGGAAAAACTTCTAGTTACAATTAAAGGAAGGTAAAGAACACATGAATGCAGATTACCTTAATTAAAATAAGTGTACAAATTTTACTAATGTTGCCATGAGAATACCATGTTCAATAACCTAAGTATACATTATTGTTTACTATAGCATAATTAATACTATGAATTATTAATGATTGCCATATAAGTAAGTAGGTAAAACTATTGTATCATTTGTCAGAAACATAAACATTAATTGGCATTAGTAGAGCTTCATATAAAGTAATTTAAAATCGTAATTATTGCAAGTGTATCTACCGAGAAACAACTGAAATTCATTTGGCTTGCAAGTTCAAACTTTAGATATTAAAGTTACCAAACGAAAATTGATAAGGTCGTCAAGTTCGGTGACTTGGAAAACTTGTATAAACTTAATCCTGATATCTATTAAATTTGTATAGCTAAGTGAATTAACGCGTAATGCTGCATTAATAGTGAACCATAAACGAAAATCGTTTAGTGCATGCTTTTCTATAGAAGAGTTTGTATTTGTTTTTTTTAGATAGAAAATCGGCAAAATGGCTGAATTACATCTGATGTTGATAAAAAACTGTCCAAGAACAATGACGACATTGGAATGTGATTTTTTTTCTAACCTAGTTAATGCTGTTAATCGTAAAGGCCTTCACAGCTTCATCGAACTTTGCGGGTGAGTGCTGAAGGCACTCAGCTGCAAAAGGTAACTACAACAAGGGCACCAAAGTGGTACGAACCTCGGTTTTACCGTTACCGGGTTTTACGGTTTATCGGTGTGTAAAAATTCCGCGGAATTTTAATCCTAGCTAATCTTTACATTTTTATTTAATATAAAAATAAAGGTTCCTTACAGGACATACGTGCAGGAGTATGTATGCAGTAGTGTGCGTGTGATTCTCAGCGCATATCGCACTGGTGGTGACGTCAAGAGCCTTCCCAGTTGGGAAACGAGACACGTGTTGGGTTCCCACCGGAGTGTGTGGGGGCGGAATGGGAATCTATCGACAGTCGCCATCATCCTACCGGCGGTAGCCACCATCCTAGCGGCGGTAGCCATCATTTACCAGTACCACAGCTAAAGCTTTTAGGCAGCTGTGGATACAATTGCTAATATTGGAATAAGACACGCATTGTCGGGTCTAAAATACGGTTTTTTAATAGGTACGGTGCTCGCGCTCCGGTATAGCACATATAGAATCTTAATTTGTAAATTGTGATTAAACCAAAAATAAATTGAGATCACTGAAAGCGATCTAAAACTGTAGAGAAAAAAGGATTGAATATTCTGATTTCAGTACCGCATTTCGCATATTGAATTAGGCCATAAATCTACAATGGCTGATCCCGGAACGCGTTCCGTCAAAACGTGTCACTATGGCGGCTTTGTCACCATACATATAGTATCCAAAGAAGAGTTCTATCAACAACTTTATTTTAAAGATATTAAAATCAAAGTCTGTCACGTAACTCTGCATTAGATTTAAATCAATAAGTTCTTTTTAACTTCATATTGACGTCATAAAAAATGTTCTCCTTCCCACAAAAATTATAACACAAGTGGACAGAATCACACGAGTCTTAATCGTGGACAATCAAGTCTCAATGTAATTCCCATCAACGAATTGACTGAGCATATAACACAGTAAACATAGATGTAAATAAAACTATATGTAATTTTATTAAACATATTTAGTACGTATTTTGTGTAAATAGCTTATCCGGTGACGTTTTAAATGTCTTAAGTAGTAGTGGTTATGTTAACATCCATTCCATTTGTAAATTTGCTCTTTAAAAAAAATATTATATAAATCGTTCTAACCAATTGTGGAGTGTTTTCACAAAACGATACATAATCAAAAAGAAGTTTTTTTTTCAGAAAACTAGCTTATTTATTTATTTTTCTAGAAGTGAAGAGTTTCAATAAGAAAGCTAAATAATTAGATAACTATTAACGTAGGTAATAATTTATTTTAAATATTTTTGCTGAATTAATTATACTAAAAAACTGAGTTTTTTCAACTTTGATACATCTACTGTTAATGTCTCGGTTTGATAAAACTCTATACTTAACGAGGGTTAATTCAGTTTCATAATAATCTTTAACAGCCGACTATCACTTAGATTACAGGCTCTTTTTCGTCGTAGTTGCTTCGAATATCGTATTTTGTAGGACCAGAACCCTAAAGCACGTCTTCATACATAGAGTCTTCTTTACCCATTCGTTTAAACTATAATTGATTGACACAACGATTTTTTCTTAGAACCTGTTATTGTTTTATCAATAAGATGATCACAATTCACATCAGGACCGTCTTTTCTTTCAGCTGATATATTATATGTTTTAGGAGTCTTTAGACTTTTGCCATGTCGTCTAGACTTTCTTCCTCAGTCAAAAACAAAAACTGGCTAATTATATTCTTCGTTATCCGTGATAATTATGTACGATCTGATTACTAGACAAAAAAGTGGGTAAATATTAAGGCAATAAACGCGAAATTTTAGTAAAAATGGTTATAAATATAAACGTTGGTAATATAAGTATATATAGTTAGTATAGTATAGTACAACATATATAGTTGTATAAACGTTTAAAAGTATGCGTGTTTCGAATTTTAAAGATGTATCACTTTGAAAACGGCGACGTTGTAGTACATTTTGAACGGTTTATATTTGCTTACAGAAAAATCGTTGACAGCAATAAGTTCAGCTATAGAAAGAAAGACAGAAACAACAAAAACAAACAATTTTTAGAAAATGTTTGTTGTAACGCTTTGTGAAAACGCTCCTCAGTTTCTTTCAATTATATAATATTCCATTCTTTCCCGTACGTTTACTTGACTTAACATTTCACAAATTTGGTTCTATTTATAAAGTCCCGAAACATCACTATATCTAGAGGTAATTTTATTTTAATAATTGTTTCCTTTATTCATATAATTTAACTTGATATATTAATATTCTTGAATTTATGATTAACCCTTTGAGCACTAACCTGGCATTTACGCCAGCTTTTCATTGTTTTCCTATTGTCTCATTTTATGGGTAATCGACATATTAAGAGAACTTGCTTGACATAGATGTTACGGTCATCTGCTTGATTAAATTCCTTTGTATATATTTTTAAATACCTGTAATTATTATATGAGCAGATTTATGCAAAATGATCATTGGCTCTGTATTTTTTTCTATTAATCACAAGAGAATATCTAAACGTACCTAGTCCTTGTAAAGTTTATGAAATAAAAATAATAAATTAATTAACCATACGATAAAATATACAGTCTATTTATCTATTTCCTATGTATACCTATGTTAACGTCTTAGAATATGTAGCGAATTAAATTTAACACACTGATACATCGTATCTAAGATGCATGTAATACCGGCAACATAGTCTTCGAACACGCGCTGTTTACTCTTCGTTTCGTTCACAATCAACGAAACCCAGTCGACAACCGTGCGTGCCTTTGTTATTATACGGATACGATTTTACTAGTATCCGTCGCATTTATTTACAAACGTCTTAACAATTTAATGAAAACATTAATGTATATAAATCTCGACACGACTAATGTCTATTTTGAATAGAGAATTCTGAAAAGTGACTTACTATTATTTATTTGTTTAATAAAAATAACGTCTATCAATTCATTAGGTTATTTACGTAAGTTATTTATAAATTGTATGAATATGAACGATATAGATCTATGACAACAACATTTCTGAAGTTTCTGAGCATATGTTATAAGATACTTTTGTGTTCATATATTTTAATTAAATTCCAACTTATAGTACACTATAACAGCCTGCCTGGGAAAAAATAAAATAATTAAAAATCGTTAATAAATCTTGGACATTGAATTAGACCATAATAATTATAGAATTAGAATTAGACATCTTGGACATTATAAAGATAAATATTTGGACTAAGCCGTATCCTAATTATATTTTTAATGTGGAAATTACATACTCTCACGTAATAACATTTTGCGGTAACTCTAAAAAATATCTCACACTAAGTTTACAACTATGTAACAATCTACAATGTGAGGTCACATTTCTTACTAAGTTTTTGTCGTAAAATGAATACTTTTAGTAGAATTCTTACAGAAACATCACAAGTGTAATTATATTTGAAGTTCATTGAATCGTTTTTGTTGCGTGAATAAAAACAATGAGGATGTAGTGTGAAACCGTACATTTCATCTTTTATAGTACTGAACTATGACATGACATACATTAGACGTAATCAAGGTGGGCAAATTAAGTAAAATATTTTGCTTTTAAAAAATCATTAAAGCAATAACCGTATAAACCAGATCAGTAAGAGAATGAAATATATATTAATATGTCGATTATCCATAAAAATGAAACCATAGGAAACCAATGCAAAGTTGGCGTAAACGCCAGGTTAGTGCTCAAGTGAATAAGGTATGTATAATAATAATTAAAACAAAGTAACACCATAAAGTGTTGTTAACCTATGTGCATTTTTTTACTGAACGGGAAAAGAATGAACAAAAGTGAACCTTTATGTTAATTTTCAACAACACTAAACCCGATACCATTTATTTCTACCAACCGTATGAGAAATGTCCCCGTTTTTGTGACTGTAGGAATACGTAGGAAATTGAAAATTGTGACACGTCAGAAAGATCACTAACAATACAATATTCCATCGACTCTCTTCGAGAAATTGTAAAACATAAAATCAACAACTAGAAATGTTATATGTACTTATATTTTCGCTTTATATTATGCGTATGAAAGAAACATCTCTTTTCTAATTTAAAATTGTTATTTTAAAAAAGCAAAATTTTGAAACTTGTCTTTAATATTTAGATTTACATGCCATACAACTTTTTTGTAGTCTGTTTCGTATTTACAGTTTTAAAATTGTTAGAATATTTAAAAATAATATGAATAATTGATTAAATTTATTTATTTATTAAATTTAGTAGGTATCTCAATCGAATCGGTTCATTGTAAATATAACAAGTATGTGGTATCGAACATAATTCGATAAATTTATTCATACTCTGTTCATATACCGACTCTAGTTCACCGTATACTTTTTTACATTATTTATAGTAATTAATATAAATCGAGATAACATTTTAAAATAAACGCTACTTCCATTCAAATTAACGTGAAGAAAATAAAATTGATGGATGAATTTCAATCAAAAGAAAAATGTTATTAATAATTAAGAAAATTGCGTTTTTTTTTTACAGTCACAAAATCTTAATCTGATTCAGCAGTACGTAGACAAGTTCGCTTGGGGCATTCCACTCGTGGGTTCTTGAGAAAGTGGCGAACCCTTATAATTTTCCAATTATATTTCCCGTCCAATTTTCCGAGGTGTCGCTCGCGGCGCTCGTCAAATGCAGCTCTAGACCATAATAGATACGGTAGGGACCTCTCTGATGGGTTTATTTATAACTGCAGAAGTTAGATCGATGCCTGATTTACATTTAAAATAACAATAAAATAACATTAAATAGTTTGGCTTATATGCATCAATAAAATATAAATTATTAAAGATACGAATTCCACAATGGAATATTCAAAGACTAGATTTAAATTGTCCAACACAAGTAAGAAATTCAAAAATAGACCATCCATCCATCCCTTCAACCATAAGACATCCATTGTTGGACATAGGTCTCCTTCAATAAGGGAGAGATTGCCATAATCGCCACGCTTGGCAGGCGAGTTGGTGATCGCAGTTGATGCTTGTGATACTCAGAGGAAGCTGCTGGTTTTTATCCCTTAGTCGTCTTTTACGACACTTACGGGAAGATGGGCTGGTACTATTCATTGCCGGCAAAACTAGCCGTATTGTAAATATGTGCTCGACCAGACATGAACAATCTTTTTTTAAGATTGATTCGAAAAAAGAGTATCCAATCAAATTATAATGTATCCTGAAACAATTGTAATATAACTAAATAGAATAAAGTAATAAAAAACTGCAAAAACTTCTAATGTTACCAGTTAGGATTGGTTAAAGTGTTTTCAGAACAATTTCATTGAATAAAGTGTTTTTTTTTTCTAACTAGCCATCACTGTTGATCGGAAGGGTCTTTACAGCTTCACCGTGACTTCTAGCCACAAAAAGGTAACTAGCACAAGGGTTGCCAAAGTGGTATGGACCTCGGGTTACCTGAGTGAGTGAACAAAGTATTTAGTGTGTACGTCGCAGCCAATTACAGAAGTATCAAAGTTTCGTAAACGAACCCTGTTGGTGTATTCCTTTCGACGGGAATGTGTAAACTGTGTGAAATAAACTAAAGCCCGGTTTGCTTGTTCAAGTTACATACCGCCGACAGACTACACGTGCGCGTCTCTTCACGCCTCAACAAACATTTTACGTTAGTGAAATATTTTCATACTTAGGTTTTTTAAACAAGAACAAGTTTGTAAAAATACCTTCACAGTAGACGGAAAGGATGCATACATTACCGTATATGTAACCACTATATGTAAATATTATAGTATGGTTAAATAACATAGTCTGTTCTTATAAAATCTGTTTTTTTTTTCTGTTTGATTCAACCGAAAGAGTCCACTGCTAGAAGAACTGATAGGTTTTCCCCAAAAAGGAAAGAAATGCTATAATCGCCACGCTTGACAAACGGGTTGGCGATCGCAGTAGGTGTTTGTGGTGCTCAGAAGATGCTGCCGCTTATCCTCTGTTTTATCCCTTAGTCGCGACTCATGTGGGTGGGTGTCCCACGGGAACGATATGGGGTGGAATTATTCTTAGCCGGCATCACACGGCCGTGTGTGTATAAAATCTGTGTTTCTTTTAATTTGTCTAACATTTGTTTTTAACCGTTTTGTGATTACTATTTCGCGTTCGAACTCACCTATAGTCATTATTTTCAACAAAAACCAAAGAATCAATCGAGCAAGGGAGACAGATGGTACGGAACTATTTCATGTTTGCCTATTTTATATTGATAACTATGACATTTTGGTTAACATAGTAGATTGCTTTGAAACAAATTGCATGTCATGCCATGCATGTAATTTGCATAATTACATTATATACCATACCTACCATATGCTATTATTCTTATTGCAAGCTTCAAAAAACAAAATAAAATATACTATTTTTAACAGTATTACTTTGGTATCTTTCGCTTGTAAAAACCGTTATATACCCCTCGAGTACTAACCTGACGTTTACGCACGCCAGCTTTCCGTTGTTTTCCTATTGTCTCATTTTTATGTTTAATCGACATATTAAGTTTAGTAATAATTATTATTAATGCATTTATTGCATCTGAACTTGTTATGTTGAGACGTTAATATGTAATAATAAATGATTATTTCTAAATATGCAAGCTTTCTATAATATAAAACTTATGAATTTATATTTTAAACTCACTTTGAATAATCCGGGATATTAGGTACATAAAAGCTGATTAAAGCTTCACCTCATATATTCCATATATACCCCCTCCCCTCTCCTTCCTCTAACCTCTTAAACCTCTCTTACCTTTATCATCTTTTTTCATAGCGTGAATACATCCATTAATATTTCAATTTATATTAAAATTTGATACAATGTTTGTTTAATGAATTCATCAATTTGTTTCCAACAAGAAACATAGGTAAAAAAGGTATGATAATATTTACAAAATAATTCATAATATTTTAAAAATTATAAAGTTTTTTATATATGAAATTGACTTTAGATTTAGAATAGAAAGACAATAGGAAAAAAATAGAAAGCTGGCGTAAGTAGCCAGGTAAGTGCTCAAGGGGTTAAAGATTATAATTTTCGTATGATTACACAATATTGATTTGTCTACACTTAAAAAAAAATTAAGATGACGCCATTGCCCCGAATACGAACATATAAGCTACATTATTTTATAATTATTTATGGAAATATAACAGGCATTTATATACAAAGTACCTAGTTTAAATTACCACAATATACAATTAACATCAAAGTTGTCAAACAATTACATTGCAAATTAATTCCCGTTATATTTGAGTACTTCTTGGTCATGAAATAAATAGGCATAAAACAGTAACTGTAACTTTTAATTAGCCTTCCGTCAGAGTTATGTGAAGATCTTACCGTAAGTTTTCTCACAAAAGTAACTGGGAAGGAAATGAATCGATTCATAAAACTTTAATTTAAATTTTATAGTCGCAAATTGCGATCATCCGCCAACGCGAGCGTAAAATCATTGCTAATGATCGGCTGTAAGAAAGTGTGGACAAGTACAAATAAACAGCATGTGTAGAATGATTGAACATAACCACTACCATATTTCACATTCAATAACTAGTGACTTTTAATGTGTCGAGTACTCGCACTGATCTTCGTCTAGTGGTGGGTGTAATGACGGGACATTGCTCACTTAATAAACATTTATTCACCATAGGTCTGACAGATAGCCCCATGTGTAGGGGATGTCTGGAAAAAGAAGAGACTGCTGCCCACGTGATCCTGGAATGCACGGGAGTAGTCAACCAACGGGCAAAAACCCTCAAGCAAATGAGGACGCTCCAGGAAGCCTGTGATCGCCCCAGGAGGCTTCTGCACTTCTGGAAGGAGCTGGGCTGGCTCGAGTAGCTGGCTGATCCTGCACGCACAATGGACCGCCAATGTGGAAACAGGAGCCCACCAACAAGTAACAAGTAACAAGTATGTGTCGAGTACCCGTAAAAATAAGACAATAGGAAAACAATGGAAAGCTGGCGTAAACGCCAAGGGGTTAATAACATATTCGACATATTATTCAAATATATACGAGTATATATCTATCTTCTATCTATCTCTATGTGTATAAGGCAAATGGGGTTACTTTGACGCACCATCACCTCAAAACTACTGAACGTATCGAGATGGGACTACTACCATTCGAAGCGGATTTTTCATAGATGGTTATAGGCTACTATTTATTTTTTAAATTCCATTCCGACTCTTTCTCATTTTTTTTTTATGTACATTTTTTTTTTCAGCTAAAAAAAAAAAACAAAATTTCATTTTTTTCTCTCATTTTTTTTTCTTAATTCATTAGGTTTTTAGGTACGCAGTGAAGAATATACGAATCGCGGGCGGAGCTGCGGGCACCAGCTATACATATATAAAGAATTGGCAAAGATAAAATAGTTTGTTTCGTCTAATCAATTTACTTTCTTTCTTGTTTATTAAGGAAGTTTACTCGTTACCAAATTAAAAAAAAAAAACTTTTTTTCCAAATTTTCTATCAGTATTACGGTCAAATATCAACAACCGAGCAAACATTTAGAGTTACATATTAAAACGTTTTTTTTTATTCTTCTGACATATATACTAAAAAGTACCTATACTATTAAAACATGGCATGAGATCTTAATATAAAATAAACATTGTAGTTCTGCATCGAAACTATACGAAACGTTCAAATTTATATGTCTATTATAACCGTCAACGTTTCTTTTACGTCTTAAAACTTACTTACCTGTCTGAGAAGAGGCTTAATGTTTTTTTTCCCACGGATTACACCCACATAATTTGTTCATTCTCTTTCTCTCTTTTGTTTTTGTTCTTTCGATCGGAAAGGGATAAAACATTCATTAGAAGTCCCCGGTCATCCTTCCGAACGAATTCTAATAAAGTTAATCGCAATGGAGAAAACTCCCCTCCTATTTTAATTTGTGAATTCCAATCGGGGTAAAAGTCAGTTCCCAGTTTATTGCTTTCAAAAGAGAATCGTTTGTATTTGGCAAAAAATTTAATGTCATTTTGTGTTGTCTTAATATTAACTGTATCAATTGATATATTAGGAAAGTTATCACGTGAACAATCGTGTTTTCTATTTTTATTTATCAACATTCATATTTTTCCCATCCAGTATCAGTTTGACTAATTCAGTCAAATGACTTAAGTTATGATATGAAAACATTGGCTTCGTATTATTATGAGAAATGATAAAAATATAACTGACAATTTTAATATTTTCATTATTATTTTATTTTATTTTAGTTGTATAATTCATTTGACTGACTTTTTTAAATGGTGTATTTATGTATTATGTTTATTATTAAAGTTGACGTAGTCATTTATAATTTAAAACGGCAATTTTTTTTTATATTTTAGAATAATATTATTGTTTAATTTTGTAATACAGATCAATAACGTTTACTCCAATGATCTATATTCTAATAAATAAACGCAGAAAAAAAAAAAATCAAAATATACATTTTATCCTTGAATTGAAAAAAAAAGTTATGTATAACCCGTAGTTTTGACACACTATATAGCGCATCGCTTTCTGGACTCGCCAAATGCTTCGACATTATCTCATGTATCCGAGGGCATTATGTTCTTGGACTCTACTTCTCCGGATGAAGTGTAGTAATTTTATTTATTGTATAAAAATACTCTTTATTTATTGAAAAGGAACAGATGAGTTTTATGTACATCTAAAACTTGAATTGGTAATACAATATTTGGTGGTGCAAAAACTTACAACGAACTTCAGAAGCGTTTTATTTTAAGTCCGCATGTAAACGAAATTCTTGAATACTCGAGCCAAAAGTACATATGTATCAAGTAGGAGATATGTTTTGTGACATGCTGGTTAGCAATTTTTTATAAATACTGAAGTGTTCGTTATAGATTGACTTATTTCTTTCTTGTCTGTATTAGCAGCCTTATGCAATCCAGCAACGGTTCGACCAGAGAGAATGATGACATTAAGTGCAGTCGAATCACGTTTTTGCGCAGTAACGATAGAGCGCGTCTCTAGTGCTGCCCCCACACGATCGTGTTCGGAAACATAAATGAAAGAACTAATCATTCCACACATCGGAACCAGTCATCTCCGACAAATGCGAAACTATTAGCTAGCTATTCGAACTAATAATATGCCAAATACGAATGCAAGGTCAAAATTGTTACCCCAATTTAGATAATAATCCAAGTAGATGTATTGGTCAATTCCTTTTGATTGAAAAATTGTCTCTGTCACAACTGTTTATCAAACACCGTTGATGTGTGACGCTCAGAGCGATACGATAAATTAACGCTGATTCATTCACTGTTTGACAGTATAAACAATGTACATTATATATTTTCAATGACTTCCTATTACATGTAGGGTCACACACACTTTATTTTCATCAATTCTTTATTGTAATTTTAAAAAGTAAAGTATATATTCCTCTTTGAAGTTATAAATGAAATATAAATAAAAATATCAAAACTATGCACATATAACATTTTTGTGTATACTTTGTTATTAGCTAACAGGCATTATTGAAGAAATACAGTGGCCACAATTAAAAAAAAATACTTCTTACTAAGTTATGAGGTAAAATTACACAAACCAAAGTAATGTTGTAAAGACATGCGTTGTCTATACTTATAATAATAATACATCCTTGAAAAACATTTTTGCATTTTACGTAAGATATGCAGAATAGCGGATGCAGCTTGTTAGTGAGTCTGGGCTTTAAGTCTGACAATATCGTATTCGAAGGGAGCTTGAAAATTTTTCCAATATGTTAGTGTAACGGAATTCACTTATCGCTGAATTTATTTGCCGTAAAACTCAAGATAAAATTAATGCTTTTATATATTTACGAATCAGAGTAATACCTATAATCAGAAAGTCGAACTAATTAATGCTACGTATGGTAGCAAACTAAGGACTTTAATGCATAAACAGATTGTGTTTACTAAGTTGGCAGGTTTGTCACTGCTTGGGAGGTATTAGGTCTGAGCATGATCCGCTAGGGTGGTCGGTTGATCTGACAAGACAAATTAGACGAGTTGACGCAACACCTGAGGATCGAAGTTGTAATGGGACATACGTAGCACATAAGGGAGAGACAGTCTCGTCTGGTAGTACATGTCGGAAAGAGGGTTAGTAATTCATTACACAAGATTATGGTATTGTCCTAATGTCTGCGATTGTTTGCTACAAACTACATAAATTTTCCATTTAAATTTTTGTAATTGAAATCGCAACTAATCACAATTTATTCCATGAAATCCTCTAGTAAATAGTTAAAATATTGTAAAATCATTCGATAACACATACATACATCTTTATTTTAATAACAAATAATAATAGGATAATTATTAAATTTCGTTTTCATTAATCGTTTTATTCGCACTAAATTTTAAAGTAAAAGTTAAAACAAATGTTGTTATTATTTTCCAAAATATTATTTTAATTGAATACCTAGATATAAACCTTTTATAGCGAAGGTTCTTAACGCTTGTTAATTAAGAACAACGTAAATATCACAAAGAGAAGTACAATCGTAAAAATAAAAGTAATGTAATTGAAGTACTCAATTTTACATTTTCTTTTAATGTCATTTTCGAAATTCGAATGATGATTTAAAACTAAATTCTAAGAAGCTTCACTAATCACTTCTATATGGCGTCCTACGATACGGGTTTTTCTTGCATTTTATAGTAATGATATAAATTGGCCTCTTCAAACAACCTAGGCTTAGTATGTTTACCAATCTGGACCACATCGTCACTTAACATCAATTGCGATTGAGATATAAGCACAAAGCCTATATACCGTGTAAAAAGAAAAAAGCAATCCCCCAATCTTTAATTAGAACTAAGCAAATATTGCCTTTATTTATAATTAGAATCAATGGTTACGAATGCTGCCGTGGGAAATACATAAGTAAGGAAGGGTGCTCATGCATCCGTTGAAATCAAACACAGTCCATGTCAATGTTTTTTTTGGCACGCAACTGTTTCCGTGCTGAGGAGCGCGGTGTACGCTATGCAAATATGTTTTCCGCTCCATTCGCTACAAATTCTTTGCTACTGACAGGTGTTACATGGGATTTATAAAAACAAGTAAATTCAACTATATCGATTCGTTGGAGCAGTAAATTACCAGAGCTCAGTCTATCCTTCGGTTGAAGCCAATATTTATGTGCTGACAGATTTTGGTTAGCGGGATCTGAGTGTATTTTTTCGCCTCTCGCGGAGGTTCTCGCATTCAAATCAAAGAATGAAAAGATATTCCAATCTTTTAAATTCACATATATAAATAAGGCAATTTAGTATTGAAAAACATACTTTACCAGAAATTTTATTTCTGAATATCTTACTTTTAATAACACTTTATGACTTAAATCTTATATTGTTAAGTCGAAAGAAAAAAAAACTCTTTATTAATTTGAACGATTGAATTTAGAGATTATTAATTTGAACAAACAAAATAAAAATAAAAAATTAAATGAAATTAAGGTACAAAATTTTGAATCAATTGATTAATGGCATAAAGTGAATAATAAATATATTTTCTTGAAATTTTTATCAGCAAAACCTTGAAATAGCTAAGAATATCTTCAGTAGGTATAGGAGACTGTTGAGCCGGAAATCTAACATCCGGAATGCAAAATGATGGTCAAATAATGAGACTGTCAAGGGTAACAAACAGACGGACCCCTGTTCGGAACACTGACTAATGTGAGACGTTTGGCGGTTCTAGAACAAACGTGACCAGTCCCTATGTATATAAAAAAAAAAAAAAAACAAATCACCAGCTTTTAAACCTTTGCTATACAATACACTTTTGTTCTTATTTCTACCCAGAACAGTAATCTCATTAAAAGGTTACAATTGGAAACAACAATTGTTTTTATTTAACTTTCAACATTATTTAAAACAAATGTAGAAGAAACGGAGTCACTTTGAAAAATTTTAACTTAAAAATTTGTTTTATACAACACATATATTGTGTACAACAAGTTTTCTATAATAGACTATGTTTTATAAAATAAAACTGAAATTTATATTTATATTTTAAAAATAACTATCGAAATAATTTATTTAAAAGTAATTTACTGTACTTACTCAAATAATTATAAATCTTACACTATTAAATGACTTATTATTGTTTAATTATATTTATTTTAAATATTAAACTAGAATTAAGGCATCGGTAAACATATTTTGAATTGAAACATAAAAAAAAACAAAGTTACTTAATAACCCGCCCTAAAGCCTTTCAATAACATTCAAATGGGGGTAACCAGTAACCCAATCTGTAATTAATACGGCTTCCTTGAATGTGAAACGGACAGGCAAAAGTATTGGAGGGTTTATTTTATCCGCCGTGATGATTTATTAAGAAACGCTAGCATAAAACAACAGATAAACTAGTGAAACAAGAGATAACATTATCAGCCATTACAGATTAGGTACTTTAGCACCTGTGTAATATTTGCTGGAAAGATTATGGCTTCTGGAATATTGTGTCAATATGTCGAATAAAATGAAAACGCGAACTAATTGTACCACGTCCAGAAATGTATTATTAAAACGTGTGTAGTACATACTTATTTATTTTAGGTACAGCGTTTTTAGATGACAAAAACATAAACTAACACAGTTCATACGAATTTATAAATGGTAAATTCGACTGTTGGATATCACCATCACACCAAGCCCTCCAAAGAGTTCTTATCTAAAGAGTGTATATACATACATACAAGGTGTCACGGCTTTCTCCCGTGGGGGTAGGCAGAGATTACTTCCACTTGCTACGATCTTGACACACCTCCTTCGCTTCCTCTACTTTCATGCGCGCTTTAATTTACGACGACGGTTATGGGTACTTTTCACCTGGCTTTTATTTAAGACGTGTTTGATTTGGTCCAGATACGTTCGCCTAGGTCGACCCTTACCGACGTGCCCAGTCACTCTCGCCGTGAAGAGTGTGATTACCAGATATTAATAGTAAATGTCTAAATTACTTAATCATTGTGTCATGTAGTAACACCGCAATAACTAACATCTGTTATCATTGCAGTGGTCACTTAACATTATATGAAATGCATACTGAATACTATTCATTTTACATATCGTAATTGTATTCATTATAATTAGACTTTATAAAAAATTATGTATCCTGCACACACTCCGGGTCCCCCTCCGGTGGTGGCCCAAAACGCGCTCCATTCCCCCACCTGGGGAGGCGCTTGACTCTGCTACCGGCACGATATAGTGACACTGAACATGCATTAAGCATTACACGCATAACACTGCACTCACACCCCTGCATATAACACGCAGGTACATAGGTAATGTAAGGAGCCTTTTTTTTATTAAATAAAAATGTAGGGATTAGCTAGGATCAAAATTCCGCGGGAGTTTTTACCTTCAGATAACGGCCAAGCCGAGGTTCGTGCCACTTTGGTGCCCCTGTGCTATTTACCTTATTGCAGCGAGTGCCTTCAGAACTCGCCCCCAAAGTTACGGTGAAGCTGTAAAGGCCTTCTGTTCAACAGTATTAGCTAGGTTCGAAAAAAAAAAAAATCAATGACGTAACGCGTACTTTATTTTTAAACAAAAACATTCTGGTAAGGACCAGAAGTAACTAAGATTTAGTTACTATTTTTACTTTAATAAATATTTTGTATTGGTACCTTATTAATTACTATGGAATACGTACATTATTAATTACTCAAAATATATTATGATACCGTTATGTTAAGAAGATATAATTTCATATTAAATTTTAAAATAAATAGTTGTAATAAGCCCTTTATAAATATTTTATATACAAAGAAGTGATAATAAGTGACCTAATGTTAAGTATTAAATATACAAACCGCAATGTTTTATCTCATCTTACTATTCACAGATAAAGAAACAGAATATCTGTGACCTTTGGTGTCATAAGATTGAATCACACAATAGCTATACCACTGTTTACTAATGATTAATTGTGTTAATCATTATATTAATACGTGAAGCAAAAGCTTTGTACCCCTTTTTACGAAAGTTGCGTGGAGATTGCGCAGTATGAAATTCGGCACACTTATAGTTTATCAGCTGTGCACCCGCGGTAGCGCCCGCGTTTTATATGTTCTTCACTGCGTAGTAATTTTTTTATATGTAACCCTAATTTAAAATCAGTTAATTTTAACGGGTTTTTTACGCGTTACCTTTGGTTTTTTTTTTTCTTCCTATCCCGAACTGATTTTAAATATGGAACGCGAAAACTTAAAAAATTACATGGAACCCTAATTATTTTCCTAACAAAATTTTAGTATTAAGTAAAGTAAATATACTTATCATAGATTCAAGCACTTGCTTGTAAAACTGTGCATTGATTCGGATTTTGTTAAATTTTTTATGAGTTTTTGTTTTTACGTGGAACCCTAATTTTTTTCGAAAATCAAAAGTACCCTAAGATACCCGGAGTAACTTCGGCTATCTACTAAAAAAAGTCCCGTCAAAATCCGTCCAGCTGTTCCGAACATTAACCCGAACAAACAGACAAACAGACAAAAATTTTAAAAAATGCATTTTTGTATAGCTATCGTGTAAATATTCATATCTAATTTAGTAAAGAAAATTAATTCTGACGTTACAAACAGACACTTCAATTTTATTTATTAGTATAGAAGGAGTATAGAATACTATTTTTTTTTTTTATTATACATAAAAAAAAACACATTACATTAATAAAACTATACAGTTCACATACTACCTTTTTTACATTAGTTTACATTACATTACATTTTTTACATTACATTAGTTTGACACAGAAACGCATCTATCATTATCCCTTACGATTACCAATGCATAATCAATCACATGTCAATGTCAGACTTGACATTTGTTTACCGTGTAGACAGAATATTGACTTTTGAGAAGGTTTTACTTTAAGCAATTGCCAATGAAAACTAAACAAAATTGTTAGCATTGTTATGAATTATGGCCGAATTTCGATAATAGACGAACACTAGTAACTATAATTAGTTAAATTTCCTCCGAGATCTGACGATCTATTAGATTTAAATATTTTTTAAATTATATTGGTAACTTAATTTTAAGAAAATATAAAAATAACACTTGGACTATCGAGCGTTTTAAAGAAATCCTTAATTTATAAATGACACAGAGATGATCATTTGGTAAAAGAAATGAATGGAGATCTAAAGCCCATTAAAATTACGCAAAAAAAAATATATATTAATACTTTTTTTAGTATAATAGGGTATTATCTAAATATACGAGCTTAGATACTAATCCCATAAGATACTCAGTGTCTAATATTATTGCATAGTACTTGCAAGTAAAATTAAATTTATGTACTTAAAACTTTATCCCCGTGTAAACTTTGCGAAATAGACTTAAAGCCGCATTTAACCAGAGAGCCGTGAACAAACTGAACGAAAACTGTGAGACTGCACGAAAATGGTGCGAACGAGCACGTACAAAATGTTTGCTCTGCTACTGTGGAGCTACTTTTTGTATTCGCCGTGGCTTAGAAGACAAGCGACGAGCGAATAATATAAAAAAGCGATTAAATGGTAGAAAGTACATCCGGACGCCGCGCAACGTTGTGCAATTCTTAGAGATGACAGTAATCTGAAAATTTAGCAACGGCATCTTTTTTTTTTTACATGGAGAAATGCATTTACGCATCCCCCTCTCAACTCTAAAACTAAACGGAGAGAGGGTATGTGTGACTCGCCCAGCGAGATGGAAGCCGGAAATACCCACTAAAACTCCTTGGTACCTTCACAAACCTTTTTGGCCGGGGAGCGCGAGTTGCACTGTACTATTTCCGCTCAACCCAGCCGGTAGCAACGGCGTCTAACATAACCTTAATTCTCCATAGCAAAATATTATCATTGTTTAACAAACACATTATTTTAAATTACCAAATATCGTTATAATAAATAAAAATTGAATGATTATAATAATACAACAATAAACTGTATGGGCATACAGACACAAGAAAAACATTATAGTCTTTCGTGTAAAAAATCTTATCACACTAATTTTTATTAAGTGATTTTATTTGTAAATTAAGGTCTAATTAGGGAAATAAAAAAAATAGTTTTATTTTCAATGTCATTTCACTGTTATCTAAATAAATAAAAACACAGTGAACGAAATACGTGTAAATGACAAACAAAATGACTGAGTTTTAATTCAAATGTTGATTTCTCGATTTACCGATTAGTCGATTTAGAGATACTCCATATAAATGTAATTACTAATCGGTAAAATGCCAAGTTAAGAATCACAATTACTTAAACTCTTAAAAATAGCTCTGCGAAACGGTAAAACGGAAGGTAGACTTAAGGACTTTACAGTTATTATTATTTGTACTAGGAATGTTTACCGTTTTGAGCTACCGCTCAACGAGAATATGGATTTCAAATGCATTTTCTCTGTAAGATATTTACAAAGAGATTCTAAAACAATTTTTCCTGTGTACACAATTCACTTACAATGTGTGCTTAAATCTTACCCTAAACTTCCTTGATCTCCTCTCTAGATGTTGTTTTTAACTTTAATCGAATTTCTATTATAGATACATTTGTTTTCTGGTTTATTTCTATTTACTTTTGCAACTCACGATTTTGGATTTGCGACTATGCCTCCTTTCCGTATTTTGTACTGCGTCTTAGAAACTGCAAATTAAATTAACCCATGTTGCTGTAATCTCCTCCCAGTGATCGATTTTCTTTACAATTATGTAAATTCACCAAAAACGTTCTAAATACATTACTTAAATACTCGAACAATATTGTAATACGCTTAAGAGATAAATACATAAATAAACATAGAGCCTTATGAATTAAAACAAATAAACATAATACGTAATTAAAAATAAAAATTGAACGTATAATTACTAAAATTTATTTGAATGTAACTGTGAAGGAATAAAGGAGAGATTATTTACAATTATGACAGTTTCCCTTCCTTCCTGTGGCCAAGCTATTAAAACAACAACAACGAATACAAAAGTTTGACAGTAAAACAAAATGAATATTCATAACTCTCTACTGCTACATCTCTCAGACGTGAAAAATGTAATCAAACTCTTAAATAAGTACATAACAAGTTAGTTACAAGCGATAAACCACCAGAGACACTCGCCGGAAATTCTCGTCTAGTCAAATGTAATCCTGTTAAAACTTTTCCAATAACACCACCCCAAATGCATTACTCCATACTGAGTCCATATTGACATCGTAAAGTGTTGCTAATTTGTTAAGACTCCCGTGACAGCTTCATGATAAAATACACACGGCGAGAACGGACAAATGACTAAATAATAAAATTTGTTTGAAAACACAACAGCATTTTCATTGATTTTTAAAGTAATATAATATGTAGTTGGTTTTGGGTATATAAACTGATAGTAAGCAGCGAAAATAAAAGTTTGATACCCGAGTTTTTGTAAAACATGGTAAATTGTCATGTTTGCATGCAAATTTGCATGAAAACTTTTTAAAATCTATAAAGTTGTTTAAATTAATCAATTAATTTTAACGTTTTGAAAGTTAAACGATACGACACATTATCGTGTCGTTTGATAGTGTAACTCTTAAATGTACGCCGGTGACCCATTTGAATAATAAACACTTATGAACGGTAGCCATTCATGAAATCTAATCTTTTATTGCTATATGTCGTGTGGTATTGCTTTTTCGTAGTTCTGACTATTATTATAAAATCGTAAACAACTCTCATTTCATTGAAATGTAATTACGCAAATGCTATTATAAAACTATTTATATTTCTATTATTAAACGAGAAATATAAAACTGAGAGAAGATTAAAGAAATAAGTAATTTTACTTAAAGTAGGTAAACTGAAAGTGATCGTGAGTGAAAAGTGATATTTTATTTTATTCAATTAATTAATTAAATTCAAACTAAAGGAAAAAAGATGTAATAATGAACGAATCTAAGTAACGCACGCACGTCACGTTTCATTTAAACACGACTCACGTTACATTAACACAAGTTCTACAGAGCATAGAGGTAGTAAAACTACTAATCAGCTACTAATTAGGATTCACATTACACCGAACGTTCAGGTTTATTTATTGTAATTATTTAATTAAACCCTGTATTCAATTCTACACACATTTCAGAATTTCTTAGTTTTTTACGAACCGAAAATTTCTTGGTATTTTTAAACTTTTAAATTATCATTATATTCGTCATCTCGGCCTTTGAATGAAATCGGCTGAAAGATGTCAACTGCTGGACGTATGCGAGAATCTCTACAACGACCGGTCTTGCACCATCTGCTTAACATAATATAGTGTTTATAACATGGTATTCGGTTTACCGATTTACCTGACAATAAGTTCAAGCACCATGTCAAGCATTTCTTCATTTCAAAAGGTTATTTATTACAAGATGGATCATTACATGTACGATAGCGATGTCTGGAATTTACACCCCTTTCTGTGCCTCAGTTAACAATGGTAGTAACCAGAGATTAAAAATAACAGTTGTAACTATGATTTGTATAGTTTTTATTTATTCAAAAGTAATACGTATATTTATATTAAAAAAAGAATCAGATTGAGTTTCTTCCCGATTCTTCTGGACCGGTGGTAGTGTTTTGACGTTTATAAGCGCCTTATTAAAGCCTCAATTTAATAAAGAATTACTTCGATTTTGGTTCCCCTTGTTGAAGAACTACCCAACGTTGTGACTTTCGGTACGGAGTCGCAAGTCGGTCATCAGTCCTACAATTAATGTGCCTTACCCACTACCACATAAATTAGGCAGTTCTTTGGGCAATATCGGGTACTTTATTTAGGTCTTCTGCGTATTTCCTCATTTTTAATTCGATCACGCATTTAAACTCTGAATATAATATATGGCTTTTAAATAGGACTCACAAAAATAAAAATATATTCTCAGTAAATTTACCAAGATGCTATCGTTATGGGACTCACTCAAGTTTATCCGATGTCTAGCAATATACTCAACGGGTCGTTTAACTAATAAGATAAATTTTCATTCGCCGGGGTGATCTTGTGATTTTTACCTAGGGGTAAAAATGCTAGGGGGCAGTGTACAAGTAATCTTTCAATCTTTTAATGACTTAACTTCGGGAGGATGATTATCGGATTTTTCTGTTCGATTATGAGATTACGAAATGTAATTTGAGGCGAGAAAACATTTAAAATGACGAAATAAAATTGTATAAAAAATATTGTGTTTTGGGAGATTAATAATACGATAATTGTTTAAACTACATATTATTAATCATATTTATTATAATTATGATAAACCTGTTACATATGATACATTTTTCTCCTATGTCGTTAATCGATTTTCTATAGTTTTTTTTTTGTTTTATAGCTATTCATTAATTTAAGTGATAGCAATAAAATTTTCAATTGTGATTACATTTCGACTACAACCAAAGCGAACAATATTTTAATACATGATAGTGGATGAATTCAAACTCTTTGGATTATTTTTATAACCAAAAGTCAAATTGCGTACTTATATTATGACTAAAGTACAAATATTAAGATCAAATTTTAATGAAATGTAATAAATGAATTTGTAACTCATTACAGTTTTTTGATGATTACTCATTAAAGACAAACTTTAAATTATCATACAATAATACTCTCATATTACAGTCAAATGGTGAAAATAGAAAGAATAATTGTGAATCATCTATAAAAATAGATTCATCCAATGTAACGTCTGATATATGATATGTAATTTATAAAACTCGTAACAAAATGACGAACTAATCGTCAAAAGAGATCCCATCCGTCACACTTCTCCTCCCCCTGGCCTAGACAATGTGATGGAACGAAAACGATAAAAAATGGAATCCATTTCCTTGATGACTTTGGAGATTCCGTAACGTTCAAATAAATCTAAAATTACTTAAATTAATTTTGATATCTAAATTTTATGTTGTTTATTATATCATCGATTATTATAGTTATATAGTTTATAGTTAGTTTTTATTCTTGTCTATACTAATAAATACAATTGAAGTGTCTGTTTGTAATATCATAAAACATTTTTTTAGTAAATACATATGAATACGATACCTATACCAAGAATAGTTTTAAAATTTTTTTTGTCTGTCTGTCTGTTTATTCCGGGTAATCTCCGGAACGGCTGGAGCACTTTTAACGGGGCTTTTTAGTAGGTAGCTGAAGTTACTCCTGGTAACTTGCCCTAAGTTTTGATTTTCGGAAATAATTAGGGTTCCACGTAAAAAAAAATAATTTATAAAAAATTGAATAAATTTAAATTTACGAGTAATCTCCGGAACGGCTGGACCGATTGTGACGGGACTTTTTCGGTAAACATCTGAAGATACTTCGGGTAACTTAGGTACTTTTTTTCCAAAATAATTAGGGTTTCGCGTAAAAAATTAAACCTCATGAAATTTCGAATAAAATCATATTCAACGAATATTTTCACTGGCAGGAATTGGAATTTGAGAGAAATATCTTTGTTAAATGTTAGTAGCCAAAAATAGAATAATAATTAGGGTTCCGTATAATAAAATTAAAAATTATACTAAGCCATGAAAAATATATGAAAAATAGCCGCGAGTGTTCTAGTTGATATTATAAAAAACGAGTTAAGTGTAAAAATATAGTCTTATTAGAAAACAATTTGCAAACTTAGGTATTTCTTCCATGCGTAAAAATATTTAAAAATTGCATCTTCAAATATTGGAAACATTATATTAAATATTCTGGACCAAATACTTCACCCTAGTAACTGAGTACATTTTGTGGGATGGAAGGCTTTTTGCAAAATGACGCAACGAACCCCTCTTTTTATTAAATGTTTATAGTTATTGGTTCCATAAACATAAAAAGTAATTGCAGTGTAACAAATAATAGGTAAATAAAAGTTAAATACCAAATTGCATGTTAAAATTTATGAAAACCATTTCGACATTTGAACTGAAACATGTTTACTTCACCTAAATTTGTATAAAAGAATATTACTCAAATAATGAAATTTACATTTAGCTAATATATAAAACAAACGAAAATGATAATCAATTAATATATTTCCTAGAAATTATGTGCTCTTTTTATTGTCAGTAGGATTAAACAAGTAACTAAATATGATCAAGTAGAAAACGGATAATACATAAACCAGATCAAAATGTAAGTCTTTGAGTTAATAGCGATTCCTTGTCGTTTAATATTTGTAAACGGTCACTCCATGAAACACACTTTAATTCAATGGTAGAAATTACAACAGTGTTCCATATGTACATACGGGTGTAAATTAATCAGAAATTTAGACGAATCCACTCCAAATAATTTCGAGCCCGCATAAATTTTAGCACACAAAAATAATGTTATGCATACGAGCGGACGTAAAATAAAACATTCGGTTCAAACAAAGACAGTAAATAAAAACGTAATTTGACCAACGTAAAAGAGCTTTAATAAAGTAATTGAAACTTCTTCCGGTTCTCGTTCATCATTGCCAAGACTGTGACGCAGCATCGCAATACGAACTTTGTATAGTAAACCAGTTGGGAATTAACATTTACCGGTTTGTTTAATATATGAGATTACTCTATTGCCTTTATCTGGGTTGGGAAATAGACTATAGCAAGCACAGAACACAATATCAAATACATACGGTACATCTTGTTAGGCGATAAACGATGGAAGGAAAAACAAAACTATTAGTTAAAATATAAAGGCACTTGCTTAAGGCAAACCGTTGCTTTCATTATGTGTTATACTTTCCGCTTCCCATTTGTAAATAATCTCTTGTTCTATTACAACTAATAATGTCTTATTTTTTCCTATCTAGCTAACGCTGTCCACCTGTTCATCTTTACAATTTTACCAATCTTTGAGTCGAGTGATTAAAAAACTCTGCAGACAAAAAAAATTAGCACACGGGCAATAGTGTCTTAAACGAATTCTAGTTATTTTAATAAATAGAAACATAGAGTAACATTGAAGATGGTAAATCTTTCACACACTACAAGCAGTAGTTTTAGTGGTCACAATTGTATATCATATTCACACATCCAGCGATTTGTATTACGGTGAAACTTCAAATTTAGCTATAGTTCATATTTCATATTACAATATTCATATAAATAATCGATTTCAATAAATGTCAGCTGTCCGAGAGGTGTGTCACCTACCGGATCCTTGGTAAAATATTAATAAATCCCATAGCACAAAGACACGTCAGAGCAAGTGCCGTCCTTCTTCGGTATTTTTAGGTTACGATAAAATTGTAGTCATTCAAACAATATGACACTATATGACTATATGAACTATATGACACTTCTCGTGATGGTAAATCAACAAACGTAGAAAACATCGCTTAAACAGATAAATTGGCAGTGGTATATTAATAACATAATAAACATACACTAATCATTAAAATGTCTGTTCTAACGAATCAAATAAGCGTAACGATAGAATTTCTCGGACGGTCTGCATTTGCAACAATAATTTTATTATGAACTTTGCATTAACAAGCATTTCAGTGTATGTCCAGAACACGCGCTCGTTAGCGAATGCGGTTTCAGTTTGTCTCTGTTTTAGATGCTAGCATTATTAATATGCATATAGGTAACTAAACGTAATTATACTCCGCTACATCAGTGTGCAATAAATATAAACATTCAAAATTAGAATTTAATGAATTTATAACAGAAAGAAAAATGTTAATAATAACCATTTGAATATTTTTATTTTCTACTTCGGGATTAGAGAAGTTAATCGATAAATACAGGCGAGTGAGCGACGGTAATGCCATATAAATCGTGAAGTAATGATTTATTTATTGCGTGAAAGTCATGATCGTGATGCTAGCATGGGAACAAACCTCTTTGTAAAGGTATTCATACATTAACACTAATAATACATTCAAAATATTATATTAAATCTCTATACCATTGCACCGCATAGATATAATAATTTATCACTTTTTAATATTTTTGTACATGAAATTACGTTCGACAAGCAAGAAATAGATTTTCATATTCCTGTACAATTCTACTGCGTTTAAAAATTTATATTTGTCTGTTACATATGTAATAAGTCGAAGTGTGAATTACTACAGAAACTACTGTGTGAAGACTTAATATACATAATTTGAATTCATCCTACATAATCTCATGCGTTATCTAAACTCATTTCGTTATTCGTAGATTTAAACTGTTCATTAAACTAAACGTGCTAGACTACGTGTGATTAGCAATTTGCATTCCAACTGTAAATAAAGTAGTACATGACTCACTATTTCTAACTTTAAACCTAAAACTATTTACTAAATAAAACTACTAAAATTTCGGAACCGTTATGCCAAAAAAGTAAATAGTTTTTTTTTAATGAAACTTAGTAAATCATTGCCTGTTGCACCTGGAATTCGAAAAATAGTATATTTTAAATATGTCATAAATAAAATACCTATAACATCATAGAGAGAAATATAAAAAAAATTGGAACTTCTGTTTTCATTTCTTTTTAGAACTTTTCGTGTTTTCATATTTATAAACCACGTTGTGCATTATTAGGTCAAGCACAGCTTTCTTAATCGAAATAATAAAATAATTTTAATTGAAGAATTCAGATTTAAAAAATGTTCAAATTAAACTTAACTTTCTTAATAAGTCTTTAAGCACCAGGAATAGCTCTCGCAAAATAAAAGCGCTATTTCCCACAACCAGATTCCAATGACGGTGTAAACAATAATTAATTTAAAGACAATTACTTAAGTTCCGGTCAGCCAATTTTTAGTAAAAAAGAGGAGAAGCATTATTTTACTTATTGAAACTCATGGAATTACACATTAAAAAAAAATTACTTGTGTATTTTCCGGCAGATCACGATTAACGCTTTAAACTTAGCCTTATACTTGGCTTAGCATGATTACCATTTTGTATATTATCGTCACTTAACATCAGGTGATATTGTAGTCAATGTGCCTAAACAGTATATTAAAAAAGTAATAAAAAATGAAACCAAAGGACAAACCAAAGATTATCTGATAGCTTTGTACCAAACAACTTTTATAACAGATATTTCTTTATGTTGTGATATTTTCTTTTAAAATCGACTGTAATCTCTTTAAGAGTTGATGAATGACCAAATGAATAAAAAACGAGCTGTATAATCCAGTTGTGACAGTCCATTAAGTTCTAAACTCAATATGAGTCATCATCAACCATAGAAATAAAACACTCAGAACGGCAGTAGTCACACGTGGTGTGAAACTATTTCATGTTGGCCTTAAAAGGTCACGTACGACTTTCGTTACTTACCGGTCATTACATAATTCCGTGTAACGTGCACACATATACATACATTTTTTTTTTGTTTCAGTGTTTAATGAGTTTTATATGAAATTATCGCTCTTAACGTTCTTACTCTATGCCAACATACCATAAGGGATGGTAGGGCAATTGGCTCTAATGGTTTGTGAAACGACAATGCGTGTTGTGTTCCGGGATCAACAAATCAATATCCAGATTTAGCTTCAGGCTTTAGCTATGGTAAGATATAGGCCGACATCATGATGCAACAGTATATAGATTGTAATCATCGTTCTTGAACTTTTTTTACCCTGTATAGGCTCAGTGCTTCGACCACAATCTTAAATGATTTTAAGTGAAGATGTAGTCTAGGGAGGTAAATACACTAAGCCTAGAGGTTATCAAGTGGTGCTGCCGGAACAAACCTATTGGTATTTGCCGACAGGATTCCAAACTTAACGGTAGTAGCTTTATCCAGACGAGTATTATTAGAAAATGCTATGGTTACCTCACGATAGAGTTGGATACCTGCGTCTATTGACGCGGAATCCGACCCCACTAATAACAGAATTATCATTGCTTTAAAAACTATATCTACCATCAGATGAAGAGCAGTCATTTTACTAAAAAAAAAATTACATTGTTTTTATCGAATGGCTCGCGATAATGTCAGAGGTTTGTCTCTCAATTATGATTTACATAATGGGGATGTAGATAAAATATTATAATACGTAGATATATATTAACACTACGGAACGAACAACAAAAACATTTTAGCGCCCTCCCGTCGGCTGAATCTTAATGCGTTAATCTGAATTTCAATTACGTTAATCTTGTCAAATGTAAACCTTTCAAAACGTAACTAACTTACTTACGTTTTCCGTAAAATAGCAGACAATGAGAGGACAGGAGGATAAATTATTCTTTTTTTTTGTAAATAAAAGTAAAAATGTGTCAATAGTGGTAGTCAATAGCTAAAGAAATAGCTTTCAAAAAACTTCTACAAGTAATATCGACAAGTTACTTAAACTTTTTCAACATTAAAAAAAATTATGCATTTAGACATATACATCTATTCATCGACTTACAAAAGTATCTTATTTTCTTTATTTCTAATTTCTTGCAGTGTCTAATAATATTGTACGTTGCTTACATAATAAAACTTTTATATACAATTACCGCAATATATTTCTAATAAAATATCTCAATAGATTATATTTTTTAATTAAATTACTTGTAAAAACGATTTTTAAACAGTTTTAAAATCAACTTAAACGGTATTAACTTTAAACTAATTATTTTCAAATAATTTTCTGTATTTATTATTTCGCTCTTTGACATAAACCATGTTCACTTTAACAACATTCACAATAACAAGTAAAATTACGTATACACATGCATACAACAATAAAATAATGTTAAATAATTTTGTTCGTGGTTCCATTGTTTTTGTTTGTTTAAATAATAATTAAATACTGTCGTTTGTTTACTGCTCGTGTCCCTAACGCATAAATACTTCATTGATATTATATACCTATTAGACGTGATGTCAATCATTCATTCAATTCATTCGCAACGTTCATTCATAAAAATCCTGGAACGTCATAGACGGTGTACCGATATGAATTGTAATATACAGGTGTTCAAAAATAGTAATTGTTTTATTGTTTACTTGTATATTCTATACGCACAAAGAATAACTATCAATCATACACGAACTTTATAATGAAACGCCATTAATACAAGAACGGGTGTTCATAAAATAACAGTGAGACTACATATGACTAAAATAATAAATTTTCTTAATAACAAGTTATCATAGTTTTTCTTTCATCCCTACGCAAATAAAGACTAACATTGTTAACAATATTGTCAATCAAAAACAAATTACTGACAGCCCTACGAAAGAATTTAAAGAGATTTTAATCACAGAAACATACGACATCCTCTTCACAATTGTAGACCCATTCTGTAATTCCGTAAATCACAAAAGGCTAAAGCAAGCCACTCGATATCTGTTCTAATAAAAACCGGATACGGCCCGGTACACCCGGATGCGATCACACCGCAATAAAAAAAGGTACACCCCTAAAATACGGGAACACTCCATCAAAACGGAGTTATCGATTTAAAGTTTTCAACGAGACTTTTTGTTTCGTTTGTACATTTCCGAAGCTCTTTCGATAGATCTGAAAACAAGTTTTAATTTAATTTATACGCAATTCGGTATTCTGTTTTCATTCGAGATAAGTTTTTTTTTGTTTGGCAAATTAATAACAACATAATCCTGAACATTTACTTATCTTTATCAGGCGCAGGCTTTATTCATTTTGATTGTAATTTTTTACTTATTTATTTTATTTTGTAGTTTATGGAAGGCTTACAGTCAAATGAATACCTTTTTCATTCGCATATATCCAGTATCAAATATAGCTTATAATAAAACGAAAATCCAAAATATGATCAACACTTTTATTTAATACTAGCTGTGGGCCCGAGGCTGCGCCCGCGTTTCATATATTCTTCACTGCATTTTTTTTATGCGGAACCCTATTTTTTGCTTAGTACTAAGATAAAGTAAAAAGATTTCTCATAATTTAAAGCACTTGCCCGTAAAACTGTGCATTGAATCAAATTTTATTCATTTTTTTTTATCATTTTTACGCGAAACCCTAATTATTATTTCTGAAAATAAAAAGTAATCTAAGTTAGCCGGAGTAACTTCAGCTTACCAAAAAAAGTCACATCAAAATCCATTCAGCCGTTCCGGAGATTAACCGGAACAGACAGACAGACTAAAACTTTAAAAATTGCAGAGGTATCTTGTATTCATATCTATTTAGTAAAAAAATATTTTTTTAAACATTACAAATAGACACTTTAATTCTATTTATTAGTATTAGTATAGATTTATGCAGTAATTTATACAAGGAAAAATATTCGTAAATATAAATCAATAAATGTAAATATTAATTATTCGCAAAATAACAAGTAAGTAGCTAATAAAGTGTAAGCAAATAAATGATATTCTGGTTATAAATAACCCATAACTAAGAATTATATAAGAATGGAAAAAGACTCGAATTATATTTGAAGAGTCGTGATTACTGAGAGACTAATAAAAATATGTAAATAATGATAAGAGATAAAAATAACAATCTCTATTATAATACTAAGTACAAATACAGAACATATTAAACTAAGTAAATGTCTCAAGAAAGCTCCAAAGTTTTAACTTATGCTAAGGCAGAGGACAATAGTAATATGTCCTGGGGATACCAAACAAACTTCAATAGAAAACAAATTGACGTTTCAATAGGACCAGCCCGCAGACCGTCCCATTTGCAATTCTAAGAAGCAGCCTCCAATAACACGACAACGTATGGAAATAAGTGCGTTTTGAAGATCTGATTTCTTGAATCGTGACATTTCTTTTCAGTTCGTCTCAAATTTTCAAGGAAAGGAAGGAACTCTCACGTATCTTTGAGTACTAAAGATTTGAAAATCGAGAACTAATAGAGTCACGTGTATTATCCTTATTCGCTTAATTCAATTCGATAATAAATATCACATTTATCAGACGTGCTAATCATGACACTACATTTTGGATAATATTACATAAGATATTTTTGGTATATGACAGTAATTCTAATGTAGTTCCAAAATTGTATTTATTTGTGTTTTAATTAGTGGCCGAAATTTGATCTTAAACATCAATTTACAAAAGCTTTCCATTTTTTATTGATAACACTAAAACCCGCTAATAGGTACTAAATAAAAAAGCAGTTGAGAACAGAGTGCTAAACTATTGTCTTAGCTTATTTATACATAGATTAATAAGAATAAAGAAACAAAAAGTAATGTATAATGTGTAGTAGAAGCCATTCAATACATTTACTTGAGCAATGAAAGAATATCATACATCTATAAAATGCATTAGCAAAGTTTTCTAAACAAATGACTAGGAAATAGGAATCCCTGCGGAGTAGACGCGCCCCGCTGGTTAATTCTGCGCGACACACACCATGTTATTTATTGGAGTTTCCCTACAAACATACTTTTCTATGTAGGAATATTTTACATAAAAGTAGGGGTTAAATAAACAACTTTTGAATCTTAAATAACTTCGGTATAATAGTATAATTATTTAATCATTTTATAAAAAAGAAATCTGGTATTGATAATTTTAGTATGTGGTTTGAGAGTATTAAAATGAACAAGATAGCAGATTAAGCAGGCTATTACCATTAATATTAAAACGATGAAGGTCCTCCCATTACAGACAGATATAGCAAAAAATATAATTACAAGTAAGAATCACTACATCAATGAAATGTTTAGAAACGAATGCTAGGATAATACATCTCTTCATTGTTTCGATCAATATTATCTATACTAATAAATAAAATTGAAGTGTCTGTTTGTAATGTCAAAATTATTATTTTTTACTAAATATATATGAATGTATGTACGATACCTATACCAATAAAACATTTTTTTTTTTATTTCTATCTGCCTGTCTGTCTGTTTGTTTGTTCCGGGTAATCTCCGGAACGGCTATACGGATTTTGACGAGCCTTTTTTTGGTAGATAACTGAAGTTATTCCGAGTAACATAGGATACTTTAAATTTACGAAAATAATTAGTGATCCGCGTAAAAAAATTAAAACTCTTAAAAAAAAATCCTATTCAATACACAGTTTTACGGGAAGTGCTGGAATTTATGAGAAATATTTATATTTTATCTTAGTACAAAAAAAAATTAGGGGTCCGTATAAAAAATTAAAACGCCGTGTGAAGAATATATGAAACGCAGGCGCAGTCGCAGACACACAGCTCGTCTAAAGTAAATTAAATCTATGATGAGCTGATGATTTTAATTATAAAATCTTTGATAAAGCTTAACATCAAAGAACTATATTATAAATTTTATATACACGTGTAAGAACAGTTGTTTATATTATAACAATGGTTTAAAATGATAAACACGCTGCATAAATCACGTCCTATTTGAATTTACACTTGAAGATTTTATCTGAACCACACACAGAAAGTACCAATTACTTCTATTCCAATAATAATATCATATATAACTCTTTCAGTCTGATACTCTAATATGTTGACAACTTAATGTAATCATCTGGTGCGCATACATTTAGGGAAAAAAAACATATATATATTCTCTTTCCTTTCATACCTACACTGCGACGTGAAAGTGTAGTGGATTACGTCACAGAGTCTTTCAAATGAGAAAAATATTATTCGGACAACAAAAGTTTGATTGCGTCGACTTTATTATTATAATATAATCGGGCAAAAAAATTAGACACAATACAATTCCTATTTGGACGCCATTTTTTTAGGGTGAGAGCAAACGAGTATAATTTTATGAGTTGTGAGTCGCGTTATTTAGGTTCAACAAAAATTCGGGTGTATTTTATTAATTGGCCTTTTCACGCTTTTACAGGATGTTTGCGTCAGGGTGCATTAAAAATGCATTTATGAAGAAGTAAAATTTATAAAAAAAATGATGTGTACTACATACACTCTATATTTAAAGACTAAAATGTGAGTAAGTTCATATACTACGTTGTACATATTCAAAAAAATATTTTTTCGTAACAAACATTTTTCGAGAAAAAAACGTGTTCATTCTTATACATTCAAAACTGAATAGTCTCGTTTCTCTCGCTCCTCACTCCTCCGTGCCCAAACGTCATACGTGGCGACCGAAATTCAGTCGTATTTACAAGTTGACAGATAACTCATTTTGCGTCGTCGTCTGACACAAAATACACTTTTATATAAAACCGAATGCGGCGTAAATTACGCGACTCACAGCTCATACAACTACCGTTAATCCTAACCCTTAAGTATTAATAGCTGTTAGTGTCATAACATTGCACAAGATCGATACAGTTTCACAATAAATACGTACTATCTTATGAATGAAATGACGCAGAAAATATGTTAAATACGTGAACACAAAAAATAAACAAATTTGTTAAATAATGCAATAAACTACCATTTTGATCTAGTATTTAAGCAATATTTTTTCTTACACTGGACATTGAGAATTGTCCAATTGGTGGTACGTAAGTTAGAAAGCAAGATTAATAGTGTCAATTTGATTCAGTCATTTTCGTCGTCATTTCTGTCACGTAGGTAAAAATACCATTAAGAATGCTTCTAACTAAATTGATTATTTGACAGCTATAACGGATACTAAATGAAATTTACTTTAATTTCACTTCTTTATATATTTTCTAAGTTCGGCTGTGCAAGTCTTTCAGTTGAACAAATAGATGGATAAATATAATTATATATGTGTCGGTATAGTAAGAACGAATTAACTTGAAGTTCTTTTGGGTTATATACACTTATTACAAAGCACACATGAATAGATATTAAATCCATTTAAAGTCAGGTACCAAGTACTTCTTTGTAATATAATATTATTAAAATTGTCTTTTAATTGTTAACTAGTGTCTACGCCCGCGTTTAATATGTCTTTCGCTGCGTTTTAGTTTCTTTTTATACGGAACCCTAATTATTTTCGTATTTTTTTTTTAGTACTAAGATAAAGTAAAAATATTTCTTCTAAATTCGAACACTTCCCCGTAAAACTGTGCATTGAAACGGATTTATTCAATTTTTTATAAGTTAAATTTTATTTACGCGGAAACCTAATTATTTCCGTAAATCAAAACTTAGGGCAAGTTACCTGAAGTAACTTCAGCTATCTACCAAAAAAGTCCCGTTAAATCGCTCCAGCCGTTCCGGAGATTACCCGGTACAAACAGACAGACAGATAAAAAAAATTATATTGGTATAGTTATCATATATACATTCATATGAATTTAGTAAAAGAATTGTTCTTTCGACATTACAAACATACACTCAATTTTATTTATTAGTATAGATTTGATTAGTATAGATCAGGGGGCCTTTAAGTATACCAATGCGGGGCAAAAGGTATATATATATATATATATATATATATATACTTTGCTTATTTTTGATGAGGGACGGTGGGATCTGAATTGTGATTACGTAAGGAAATAATACTTTTTCAATCAAACGGATTTTGTAAAAATTATATCAATGCTTTCGTCACAATGGATGGAGAGAGCTTCCTTACTTATTGCTGAGAACAAGGAAAAAGGAGCTTGCCACTACTGTCTATCTAGGTTTATTATCATTTTTATATTTTTTTAACCTGTTTAACATTAAATATTGTAGATAAAAAGCGTACATTTCAAATATTTTATTGATGCCCCTCTCTTTTAAATCAACCACTGGTACTCACCTCGTAATTCCTAATCACGACCGAGTTATGATAAAATAATAATATACTTTGACACCTTAACATGTAATTCAAAAGACTTCACCAACAAAGAACCGACTAATCCTATTATTATTGTTAAGTATCCATTATATAACATCGACAACAATTCGAGCATCTCTAATATCCTTACTCGTGTATTTCGTCCGCCATTAATCCTTATACTCGGGTTTCTAAAGCCTCGAAACCTATGACATTGTATCGTATTACGAGTAACTTTCGGAAATGGGATAAAGGCATATTCCTGGATACTTCCAATTTTGTGTATACATTTTAAAAGTTTACAAATATAACAGCGTCACAGAATAAATAACATCTGTGTTACAGATGGGTCAGCGGATACAAAAAAAACTCTTTCAAAATGACAACAATACAAAAGTCAATAGATCTTTTTTTTAGAGTTCTGATTATAACCAAGTACTACTTACCGTCTTAATTTAAATTGTACCTCTGCCACCCATTCATGAATTTATAGTCTATACTAAATATAATTATAATAAATAAAAATTTAAGTGTCTGTTTGTAATGTCAAAAAATACTTGTAATTTTTTTTACTAAATACATACGAGTGTATATACGATATCGAAAATTGTTATCTGTCTGTTTATTCCGGGTAAGCTCCAGATAGGCTTGACCGATTTTGAACGGACTTTTTTTGTATTTATCTTAAGTTTCTCCACATTACTTAGGCTATTTTATTTTTCAAAAAGGAAAAAATTCAAGCGCCGCGTTAAAAATTAAAACTCAAAATTAAAAAAAAAAATTCAACAAAATACGTATCGAGGGGCAGCACCATCAAAACTTTATTTTCCAACGATTATTTAAAAAGTATATTACGCAGTGAAGAAGAATATATAAAATACGGGCAGAGCCGCGGCCACACAGCTAGTACTAGTACAACATTACGCAATCGACTTAAAAAGTACTAAACAAATAAGGGCCTCTAACATGTGTTAGTCACGTTTCGTATGAAAAATAATATAAATCAATTTAATGTTCCATAATACGTAGAACTTGAATGTGTGGTGTATTTTTTCAATTAACGTATGATATTATAATTTTATATTCGTTCATTTTCGTACGAATGATAATAATAAATGATTTATAGGGTCGCGAAGAATTGTTACGGGATAAATTTATTAAAGAAATAATTGCTTTTTTTTCTCTTTGATTTGAACTAACGAAATCTTTAAGTGGATGTTTATTTTACACCATCTGTCATTAAATCAAAATTTCCTTTAGAATAACCACTTATATGACCCTCAAAAGGGCAGTGATATTTATATCTCAGGTATTTAAGTTATTGATAGAATAAATTTAACTACCAAAAAAATCATTTATTTATGCTATCTATCGAATAAACTTTATTTGTCCGGTTGTGTGTGGGTTGAAATATTAGCCCTAAAAATATATATATACATATATAAATAAGTACCTACTATATTTATTTCGCAGGTCGTAAATTTCCTTAACATTCACGGACCACTTTGACTCTGTCTCATTATAAATGGGTTTCACTTTTTATCATTATAATATGCTATAATTTTTATTGCAATTACCGGAATCAAGTAATTAGTAATTTTAATATTATAATATATTACTGGAACTTTCACTCAGACGTTTTCTAAAGTAGGTAAGTTAACATAGATAGTTATGAATAAACGCTTCATACAATTAATAACCATAAAAACTATAATACGAAAATACAAATGACGAAAGCGTATTGTATATTTTCACATTCATCTTATTTACGGCTTGCATCAACAAAACGCTTTGTTGTGCTATGACGTCATCGATAGAAAGAAATAGAACCGCTCTTTGTTAGTTTAAAAAAAATACGTTCCGTTCTCAATATTAAATTTACTCTCTGAGTAGTAATCCATTATTGACGTTTCCTAAGCGTAGGTACATTCGTATATTACATTTAAGGGCTTACATAAAATATAATTGAGAAACAGAAAACAACGGGCTTTTTGGTCTATATTTCTTTTGTTAATAATTTGTCAACGGAGCAAAGACATTTTTTTTAAATTTTATTATCGTTACAGTCCTTTATATTGTATTCTGTAACGGAAAAATAAATATAACTTTGATAGCAAGGTTGAATGTCAATTGTAACAATGCCATTATTACGGGCTGCGTATGTTATTGAACTTTGGATTTGTTCTCAAATGCCTAAATTAATATTGAAATGACATCATTTGGAAAATTGATAAGAATCATATTTCATTCGGTTGTTAATATGTCGATTACACATAAAAATGACACAATAGGAAAACAATGGAAAGCAGGCGTAAACGCCAGGTTAGTGCTCAAGGGGCTAATGATGAAATATGTAATATTCTACTCCAATGAAATGCAAAATAATTTCAGACAGTTTGTTTAAAACGCTAACTTACAATGCGTTATTTCTGTTTTACTTTATAATCTCAACAAGAAGGTCTCCAAAATTATCCATGATAACTTTTGTACTATAGGTAACAGCCTAGCCAAGAATCGTACCATTTTGATGATCTGCTAGTTACCATTTTCGGCTGAGCGCCTTACACATTCCCCTCAAAGTTCGGTGAAGATGTCAATGCCACTTCGGTAAACAGAGTTAGGTTCAAAAATAATCTATACTAATAAATAAAAATGAAATGTCTGTTTTTCCTAAAAAAAAATTTTTACTAAACAGATATGAATCCGATGAATCCGATTACACATACCAAAAATACAATTTTAAACATTTTTGTCAGTCTGTCAGTTTGTATCGGCTAATCTCCGTAACGGCTGGACCAATTATGCCGGGGACTTTTTTGGTAGATAGTTGAAGTTACTCCGAGTAACTTACGGTACTTTTAATTTTTGAAAATAATTAGGGTTTCGCTTAAAAACACAACACTCGTAAAAATGTAATAAAATCCGATTCAAATAACAGTTTTACGGGCAAGTGCTTGAATTTATGAGAAATATTTTTACTTCATTTTACTACAAAAAAAAATCGAGGTTCCGTATAAAAAAAATGCAGTGAAGAATATACGAAACGAGGCCGCAACCGCGGGCCACAGCTAGTAAATAAATAAAATAACTAAAAAAAAAAATGACTTAAGGGTCCTTGACAGGTGCACCGAGCTTCGAACAATGATACAACTCGTGTAGTCGGGTTCATAGGTGAAATATTTATTTATTCCTTGGTATTAATCTCTTGCTCACTAATGTGTTATCACTAACGTGTCGTGAAATTTACGAGACTCTACGATAGTAATTTGTAACCCAAGTATACTTTATCACACCAAGGCCCTTGAGATTACTGATAATTGTCTCTTAAGATAAAAAAAAGAACTTTTAAAGCGGTACCACCTTGTTAAATTTAGCAGCAAGAACATTGTTGACATACCTGAAAATTAAAAAAATATATTATTCGATAAATATTTTGGTTGTTGGTTTTTTACTTTTTAACAGACTTCAAAAAGGAGGAGGTTATCAATTCGTCTGTCTTACTCGATTTCTCCGCATTTGTGAACCGATTTGCAAAAAAAAATTTAATCGAAGAAGTACACTTCCGAGTTGATCCCATTTCCACCAGATCTCAATCTGATCAGTGGAACTCGGAGAAATTGAGAAAAACCCTCAACTATTATTGACACTTACAACGTGTTTCATATATTCGTTTCCAAAGCTATGAAGTAGGCTTCACAGCGTACATAAGTACATACTTAAACTAAAAAGTAGAAAAACAATTTTTTTTAATTAATAACAAAACCGACTTCAAAAGTATAAACTATAACAATGCACTAAAAAGCCGGTAAATAATTACTTTATTAATCCGATATGAACCAGATTAGTAAAATAACTATTTATTGACTTTTTAATGAATTGTAATAGTTTATTCTTTTGAAGTCGGTTTTGTTTTAAAAAAGTTTCTTCTATTTGTATTTATTAATACATAGCACAAGAAATGCCTGATACTCCGCTCGCGTACAACAGTTCATATTTATTTTACATAATATTATATAGTGAATTTATATTTCAATACGGGCGATCGTTTCTGTTTCGACACTATTCTCTATCCGGGGGCACTGCAATGACCCGCCAAGTCGAGCAAAAACAAAAAAAAGCGGCACGGCCGTAGTACTATTATTCTTACACTTTGTCTTTACATAATATTTACTGGTATAATTTATAAATTTAAAGAAGAATCATGTAAATTGCTTATTTTCAAGTCATAAACCATATATATAAAATTATAAACTTTATAACAGACAGAGGTTTTTATAAATGCATGGACAAAATAAATACATAAATACGATGAAAAATAAACTATTTAGCACTCCTATGTCACTTTGATGTTACAGTGTTGACGTATGAATGTAATAAAAATTATGTCTGATAATTATGGCGTTTATTGTAAAAGTTATGTAACTCCATAATTATGTATTCTTTTTTGCATATAATTAAGTCAAATTTAGTTCTATCTGCCATAATAAAAGTGAAGTAAATCAGTAAGCATTCCAAAATTCAATTACAAGAAAATGATATATCAAAAACAATAATTAATATCATACATAGCATAAACTTTCATTAAAAAAAAATCTACTCCTTAGAGACAACCAAAAAATCATACATTTCCAAATTATTGAAAATGTTAAACAAAACTTCTTTCAAGTAATTCCTAAAGTTTTATTTACATCAAATATGTTTTCATGAATCTTCTATAGTTTTACTTTTCAACTACTTTCTAAATTATTATAATAGTCCTAAGTATATTTTAAACGTCATAAATGCTAATATTACAAATAAAATAATGATAATAATTATCCACAAGCATACTAAAATTGGTTTACTAGAAGTATGTATAAGTGTTTAAAAAAAATCAGCATTATGAGGATTCAGAGACACCACAGATATTTTTATCTTAAAAGCATTAGTAGAACGATTTGTAGGAGTTAAAAGCAAAGTTTAACGAGGCTTGTGTGCGCCCCATCCAATTACTTACTATGTAGTGGGTACTGTGTGGTAATACATGGGGACATGAATTTATCTAAATATAAAAAACTCACAGATCCGCTTTCGCATCCCTATCTATATTATATCTGCGACGCAATTTTATTTTGTATCAACGCACGTAAAGATAAGATCGAGATGGGCGATGGCGTTCTATATTACAATAATTCATTGAAACGTATTCGTAAGCGAAATAAAAAGAAACTATTTATATAATTCTGTTAAATAAATATATAACTCGGGATTTATTGACGAATTATGATTTGTCAATTACTAATCTTTAATTTGTACGATAATGTAAGTTAATAAATTAGATTTTTTTTTCATCCTAGAAGTATCATAAAAACTACTTTTATTGTTTATATTCTTTATAAAGTCGTGTATAATAAACAGGATATTAATTATAAAATTTATGTCTGAATGTAATATTCCAAATAGCAAATTAAAAAAAAACAAGATATTATAAATCTACGAACGTTTCTCATTAAATTGTAAAATATCAGAAGAATACGAAATAAAACGTTAATAGGATAAAATCCTCACAATGTATACTGAATCTTTCTCGTCTAGGATCTCAATAAATTAATTAAATTATATAACATTTATTCAAGCGGGAATTTCCAAGTAATTCTATATAGCTCAAACCCTGAAACGCCCCGAATGATATTAAAACCAGAGGAATCTCTGAATCTAGGAACTTGATTAAATTTCAATTAGAGTTAAAGTGAACATTAACGCTTTTAAATACACAGTTTTGCGAAACAAAGCCCATGTACTAGAGGAATTTCAGTACGGAACGAAACATTCCGTCGAAATTTTATTCACGTAAACGAACTCGCGTCAGGTATTTAGAGTTCTCAGGATTAAGTTACCTCGTCGATTTTGTTAAGAGCTCTGTTTTAAATTTACTTACAATGTTTTGGGTTCTAAATAAACAAGTTAATAAAATTCTTCATACTTATAGTATCAATCACCGTGTATCATTTATTTCCTGTATTGAATCAAATAATTAATTTAAACTATATATAGGTAAGTTAATATATTTGATTGACAATAAATAAGTAAAATAAGTAAATTGTTCAAATGCAAGATAAACGATAGGAATAAACTTTAAATTAATAACATCTTCTAGTTTCAAATGTTTCCGGCTTCACCATCCACTCTCGAATTTCAATTTTCCAGTTGATTTGTTTGAGGATAATTTAGATAAGCCCTGGGCTAGAGCGAGGGTGAATATATCGGAGACTCTAGTAACTTGTATGTCGAAGTGGGATGGGTAAATTCGACCAGGATCATATGAAAGTTACCGAGTCTTTAGTTTTTATATGTAAGAATATTGTAAAATGCCCTAAATAATATTTCGATATTAATTTGCTAATGCCGCTTTAAATAACACTTTTTCAGTTGTAACGTCTTTTGAAACCTATTCATAAATTAAAAAAAGGGACAGTTGAAAATCATTTCAAACATAATAGCAAAGTAATATTAACCATATTATTGTTGTTGATTAAATAATTCATAGAAATTTAGATAAAAATTATGTCCTTATAACATTTTTATTTCGTTTAAAGAACGACTGGTCACATGATCGTACAGTGTACACTATTGTTAAATTTTAATGAAACTGTAGGATGTTTGTACGAGAAGATAGAACAAACTATATTTCTCTCGGCTGTAACGAATCTCTTTTAGAAAATTACGTATGTATATCTGTTTCCGAATAAACACTGCTTGAGAATCGTAGTTTTATTAGAAAATACAAGTAAAATTTGTTAACGCTATTACTAAAAACATAAGCAACTTCATACAATACTTATACATAACAAAGTTTTCTTAATATTCTAGAAATATGTGTATTTTAGTAAACATATAAATATAATTAAATATGTAGAAATGTTTTTCGAGTAATATTTTGTAAATTTAAATCGTTATAATTTTATCTAATGATTTCTCGAGTGAAAGTCTTTTATTCAATTCTATAATAATTGACACTTGACATTTCGTTAATGGCAAAATGAATAATAAATTCGATGAGAATAACAATGAATAAGATAATAGGCAACGACGGAGTATTTCGGTAACAATCCAATTAGTAGTCGGAAAGTATCTTCTTGATACTTGATAATTCTATCAATTGTTTTTAGCAAAATAAAGGGAAGTATTACTAACAGGAAATATAGATTAAAAACAATTATTTTAAAAAATACCAAGATGGATGAAAAAAAATCAGTGTAGTGCGAAGGATAATCTAACACAGTATAAAATATAGCTAATAGTCATAATAAAAAATTATGCATTGCCAAATTTTTGACATAACTTGAATTCTAGTTCAGATTATAAAGTCGTATTTGTATCATATGACTGAACAAAAAATTCATATCTCTAATATACGACGTTAATCGCGTTATCCAAATCCCTATCATTACTAGCAAATTGTGGTAACTCTTACAAACGTCCCTACACGTAACACGAATAAGGTCGTAAGTTTAAAAAAAATTATACCTATTGTTTTTACTCGATCCTCTTAGTAGTATTCTTTAGACTAATATAGTTCATATAGTATAAGTTATAATAACACAAAAGATGCTAAACATATCAAGTAGGACAATAATTCCTACAAAAATTGCTCTCCTGATTAAACTACAGATTTAGACGTACGACCTAATACGTGGGATATATCGATATGTGTTCAAACATAAAATAATATTGTAGAAAAAACAACACTACATTTAGTTAAAAAATATTACTTCAAAAAACCCTTACATACTTCTTAACTACATGCGATTTGGATAACGTGTATGCGAAGAACTGGTAAGATATTGGTTTGATTTCAACAAAATACTTAATGAACAACCCTAACACATTATTTGTAAACTTTTGTGAATTCAATATAAAAATTGAATGGATTGTGGACACTTAAACAAATAAAAAGTAACTAGCAAAAAACAAATGAGTATAAAAATAATACTTTTATATGTAAAGATTTTACTGCATTTTTAATTAAATTGTATAGACGTAAAATTTCACACAGAAAATTGATTATTATCTAACTAACAATAGAGACGGAAACCAAATAAGAAATCCGGCATATTACCGGAAGCTCGGAACAAAAATTTCGTAAATTATTGCCCTTCACACTCGCCCAAAATGTATAATAAAAAAAAGAATTCAAATGCTTGGAATATTTAATCAGGAAAAGTCATATTAATCAGCCGGCTTTTTGATTTCGAATAAATAACAGGACCGGGTAGCGGGATTCGATTTTCCACTCCAATAATTTCTGATACATTTAATTCGACAAAGCCTCTTTAATGTTCTGACAAATCTATTATTAAAAGTATATTACCGTTCGTATCTAATCATATTGAGAGGATTACTTTAATACGAAACTTTTTTTTTTATAGATTACTATATAAGTAAAACGAAATACTTAATATATTTTCATAGATTTTAGAAAGCACTTGTGTATATTTCAGTTATATCTTTGCACATATAAAGTGATAATTATAATGAAAATGCAATTACTTGAGTATTAATATTAGAAATTGAGTTTTATGATATACAATAAAAGCTTTTATTTTATATTATTACGATTTACATTTTACTGACTGTCTTATCCGGCCTTGAATCCGGCTATCCGGCTCTACCTTTATTTTTATTTTTTAAATAAAATTAGTTATTTTTTTAATAATGATTTGAATATTATACTTTATTTTTCTTTCTAACCTAGCCAATGCTGTTGACCGGAAGGGCCTTTACAGCTTCACCGTAACTATGGGGGCGAGTGTTGAAGGCACTCGCCGCAATAAGGAACTAGCACAAGGGCACAAAAGTGATACAAACCTTGGCTTGGCCGTTACCTGTGTATGAAAAATTCCCGCGGAATTTCGATCCTAGCTCGAATATTATTTCAGAATGTATTTGAGTTATCAACTGGCCCAACACCTATGGCTCTACGTAGTATTTAAATTTTTTAATTGATAAAATTTCTAACACTAAACGGTAATTAAATATTAACCTACGTCCAGAACAATTATATTGTAAAAAATATAACAATAAATAAATCGGACCAGTGGATTTTAAAATTTAAAAAGTTATGTATTTGTATATGAATATAGATTAAAATGTAATAAAATACGACTGAACGAAGCACTTAATATAAAAAAAGATAAAAATATTTCATTATTTCATATAGATGCGAAACGTCTTACAAAAGGAATAAATTCAATAACCGCGATGAAATACGACCAACGAAGTAGCGCGAGTATTGTTAGTCGAATGCCTGCGGACTCTACAATATACAGCACGGAGCGAGAACGAATGAATGAAAAACAATTTGAAACTTATACTAAGATTCATATTCCACTATGTAAAATATAGTGAAATTCATAAATGCTACAGAATATATAACACTATCTTTGTTTAATAACATAAATATTATACTTCGTAAAACAAACTGAAACATTCGATAAATATGTAAAAGTTCGATAAACAATAAGGACAAATTTATACAGGATTAACTCAGATCGAATCACTAAAACATTTCAATAAAATATTCCTTCTATCAATTTGTGTCTTCAATGGTATTAAATTACGAATTTTTCGAAATAAAAATACATAACACTTTTTGTACTTTGTCTAAATAAACTTCCATCCATCCATTCAACCGAAATACGTTCACTGCTGGACATAGGACTCACACAAAGATCTCCACTAAAATAAACTTCAAACACCAACAATTCCAAAGTTATAGGCAACAAACACTAAAAATCAATGGCTTTAAAAACAGCGCTGCAATAACATTCATAGATATTTTAATTCAAAAATCGATTACTGAAACTGTAAACAACGTTGTATCATACATATATTATATAGACCGAGCAATAATTCACGCTTCGTTTGTAAGAAGGTAATTCTATCATCACATACAACATATATATTGAATAAAATTCGCGCCTTTTGTATATTTCGTCCGACATCTCACCAGAGAACAATAATGCCTTAATGTAATACCACAAATGAATACGGAATTCCGGGAGGGAATTCCAAAGAAATGGGGAGAATGTTCACGCGAATGTGGCAAATAGGAAAAGACTTGAAGTGAATCAGGCGGACACGGATGAATTAATTCGCTGAGATGAGTAGCATTCACAGAGGGAAATAAAAATAGACGGGTCACTAATAGCTTTTGTCCTATTCGACGTGATTTGGCTTTCACCGATTGTTATTACTCTCATGCACATTCATGATTTTTACGGTTGTCTTTTTTAACGATATATCGAATAATACCGTTTCGAGTAAGTAATAATCTTCAATGGGCCATATTGAGATAATAATAGCACGGTTTACACATATCGATAGCTATCACTGTTGATTCATACTTCGAAAGGCAATTACAATAACGTCGATTCTAAGTTTTACTTTAATTTACGCTTCCATTTGTTTTAGTAAAGTATTCAGATTTTATTCATGTTTTTCTCATTTCTGTTGTAATTTAGAAAGTAGGTAAAGCAAAAGTAAATTTCTTTCATAAATATAGATTTATTTTCTACTAGGTGTGCCCGCGGCTTCACTCGCTTGGAATTAAGACAATTTGCATTCTATTTTCTCCCCCTGGATTTATTATACGTCATTACCAAATTTCATCGAACTTCTACACATTAAACTATGATTAAACTATCGAAATGTGTACTGTAGTCGACTTTAAAGCCCCGCATCTTATGTTTCTTAATATCTTCAATGTACAGATTTTGCCTCGTTAGTTTTTTTATTTTATTTTAAGTAATGATTTTTCATTTCTGTTGTAATTCAGAAAGTAAAGCAAATGCAATTTAGTATTTTATTATATAAATATCGCTTTATTTTCTATAGAGACGGAGAGAATATTATTCAATGGAAAGTCATAGGGCGGGGTCGTTTAGTATAAACTAAAGGTCATATTAGGATAGTAAAGTCTGTAAATACATACCATGTCTCAATTGATACTGTAAAGGTATAAATCACAAAATAATCAATCGGTTATAACTCTTTTAAAAGTCGTAGAAAAAAAACAACAGTACGTTCATTGAACACAGTACAAAACAATGTTTAATGTACAAACTTTGTGGGTTTAATGAAAAAGTTAATGAATACGCATACGTTCGTTTCGTTTCAAAATACGAGCCCAATAATACGCTCGATTTATATTACAAATACGTTTAGCCACAAATTAAATATCGGTATCAACAGTTATAAGTAATCAATGAACCGTGAAATCGCTATACCGATTTCATGGCGGCATTTAATTTACATTTCGCAATAATTCATTCCCTAAATTCCATAAAATCCCCTAAATTATAAACAAGTTCTCCATAAGGTTTTAATTGCGTTAATTTGATACAATTTTTTTCAGTATCGTATTTTATAACCATAATACGGAAAAAAAATTGGCCATTCTGGGACTCACGCCAGGTCTCAACTCAACTGAGTAGAAATACATGCATACGTCACGGCATACGAGTCGATTTTAACTACCAAGATGTACCAAATATAAATGTTACGTATCAAAAATTTTAAAAGAAAATCAATTTAATATTAGTAACACAAAAGGCCTTTTTGGGACGTGTCATAAATATCTATAAAAATATGAACCATAAATAAATAAAAACGAATTAAAAAATATTATACTAAAATTATTGTAGCGTTAATTACGATAACATATCTATAATAAATAAATTTATATAAAATATTTCATATAAAATAAAATTGAAATGTCTGTTTGTAATGTCAATTTTTTTTTTTTTACTAAACATATATGAATGTATATACAATAGCTAAACCAAAAATACAACTTTTTTTTTATCGGTGTGTCTATCTGTTTGTAATGGGTAATCTCCGGAACGGGTGGACCGATTTTGATGGGACTTTAGGCTCCGCGAAAAAAAAATAAAAGATTGAATAAAATCCGATTCAATGCAAAGTTTTACGGGCAAGTGCTATAATTTATGGGAAATTTTTTACTTTATCTGAATTCTAATTTTTTGAAGTTATACTTCTTTAGGCGCGTTATGAAAAAATGATGAGAGTGAAATTTTAAGATGCGCGCGCATCTGTGACACAAAATTAACAGTATGAAGCTGTCTGCTTAACCGCTCATTAAGTCTCGAAAAAAAAGCTACCAACAAAATAGAAATTGAACCTCGATATTAGTCACGCATGTTGGTACGCTCGTCACCTCTGATCACTGTTTTCATATTTATAATATTTATCAACATGTTTCTAGTTTATACATTCACAACACGTGTTTTAGTTTTGTGCGAATTATATATGTGCTAATAAATTATATTCAGTAGTGATTTAAATTGAATATTTTGATTGATATCACTTACTATTTGTGAATATTAGTGCTTATATACTTTTTCAAGTGCTCCAATATAATTGAGGTTAACTATCCGTATGTATTATTTATTGATATAAATTAAAATACTTTTATTTAATATAATTAACACTAAATATTATTAAATTATTAATGTTAAATACTTATTATTGGTTATTTAATATTTACAAAATAAAGAAATAAATTTAATAAAAAGTTAAAAATTATAATGTATATGTGATAAAAATTAAAGTTGAACATCAAATTATAATATTATTTTTTAATATTTGCTATTAAATTGAATAAATATTTATAAAAATAACTAAATAAATTTAATGATTTTTTTTTGATAAAAATGAAAAGTGAATATTAAATTAAGAAATCAATAAAGATATTTAAAAAATGACCAACCTTAAATTCATTTTTTTTTTCTATTATTACGTCAAAGAAATATAACTTCTTACGTGCGTACATAAGTACACACACACTTTTAGTATTAAATAAGAGTTAAGAAAAATTAAAACGCAATGAGGGTGAGCGTATATGAATAGCGGGCGCAGCCGCGGATTCACAGCTAGTTTTACATAAAATTCAACGATATAATATATTCTATGATGCACGCGGAAAGAGCAGAGAGCTTCAATAAATTTTGATGGAGTATATCCGGTTGTATTTTCGCAGCTTACTTGCTTTTCCCGTTCGGAAAATATAATAAGCGGGTTATAACATTTGCATTTAGATCACCGTGTCCCTATCCCCCCAAAACAGATCCGAACTCAGGCTTGTTTTTTTTACAAAATTTAGAACAGTATTTTTTTAATAAGACATAAGAAATTTTCCTTTTTTTTTAGATATTTTGTACATAACATTGATTTATTATAACATACTGTGCGATCGAACATATTTTTTGAAGTAAATCGCATATACTCGTATGTATTAGATATATTTTAAGTTTTGAACGATTTTAAGATGAATAGCAATAAAATGCTTGCGTCATGCGTTCTTTTTGGTTTTGATACGCGATTTAAATGCCTTTTAAAAGGATTTGTTATATTTAAATATTTAAAACATCATACCTTTTTTGTAAAAAAAAAGACAGACAAGTCTATTTTAAATAATATCATTTGCTTGAGCATAAGCAAAGTATTTTTTTACCCATGACTACAGTAATTCTTATGTTTTTATTCTTACTTATAAATCGAAAACCCTTGATACAAGCCTGTACTATTCGTATATACTTTTATATTGTTATTAATATACCTCTCTTGAAGAGCCAGTAAATAAGCGGAACATGCGTTCATATTTGCACAATACATTTCAATGACGTATTTTTACACGAAGTGAATTTAGCTAAGAGCATGGTGTTTTTTTATTAACAAGAAAACATAAACGAGTCTCCTTAACTGTATTAGTAACTATTACGGGGCAATACCAGTTTTCAGAAGGAAAATAGTCTATTTACTATTGTTTATATTTTATTTTACAATGTAACCTAGAATGATAAACATATTAAATCCTGGATGTTCTGGCCTTAAACGTTGGTGTCAGAACACACACATACGTGCTTGGCGATAGATCTTTAAACATCAGGATGGTAGGAAGCTGAATAGGGTTTATGCCTTAACATGCATTACGCATTGATTACGATATTATCTTTTAAAAAGCTTAAGCTTATTATAAATAGAATAGGACAGATCGATACGAACTTACATCCAACGTCGCTCAATCCAACCACGCTGTCACACTCCCAATCAATATTTTTCTTTAACCGACTACTAATATTCGAACTCGAATAATCCCTTTATCTTCATATACAAGTTGATGTTCGAACATTTAAAAATGAGGTCAACATATCACGTACCTTATTTATTAGACTATCAAATAATAACCTAACAATTTACGTTCATTACTCTAAATAACGTCGTCCATAAATCATTACAAAGTTAATAAAATAAAATCCGAAGACATGTGTTCAATTTTTTTTTTATTTTTCATATTATTTATTCGTAGTGTATCTATCTGTATGGGGTTTATCAAAATTCCGCCTGTGTCACTACATCCTACGGGGGTACAAAGGATACAAAACGAACAGGAAGACTTGTTATGGTAAACAAGTCCACATTCGTCACAGAGATGCCACCCACCGAGATTTAATAGCTCAAAGACATATTTTTTGTATACTATAATGTACGTTTAAAAGTTATGACTATATTTAATTACTATGGAATATATTTGATTCAATTTGGTAAATATAAACAAGATTCACTTGACAAAAATACTAAAAATGGATAAGAAAAAAATGCTTTAATATCCTTTAGTAATTGTGATTTAATCTTTTTATAAACGTATATAGAATAAGCGCTGAATATTAATAATATAATATTTTTATTTACTAATTTATAGCGTATTGTGGGATTATTTATTATTATTCTTCTTTCCAATAAAATGTTACAGCGCAATTGCAGTCTTAATTTTTAAGATCCGATATCGTAACCCGCCGTTAGTGAGTTAAAAATGACTTAAATATAAAAGTACCAAGATTTATGTTTCAAAATTTAACTGATCACGCAAAAATTTTGCAAGCAAGTAATTGAGAATAAGCAAAACGAGAAATCACCACCATAAAAGTTACGAAAAAAATCGTGCCACTATACAAAATTACTACATTTATCGTGTCAATAGAATAGACTGATCCACGTTCAGTATTGCCAAATGAACCGTAGTGAACAATCCGCGCGTGCAGGGTGCATGCACCTCACGTTGAATTCAAATAGGATTTGGAGATGCAATTTCCTAGTCTAACAAAAGCTGCCCTTTGTCAGGTGCCCGTTGTAACACGAATCACGTAACTAATTCTGATAGGACTATATAACAATGAACAGATTTGAATTTCGTGGTTGAAATTTGCCCATTTATGAGTCCCTTTCAAATCCAATTAGCTTGCGTATATTATAGTAGGAAATCCACTCACGTCTTCGACTATTATGTTATTTAATTAATTTCTGGCTCATTGTTTTATTTGTTTATGTTTTTGCTGAAGATTTTATTAAGGTTGTAAAGATATGTAAAAGTACATAACTTATTTCAAGATAAACTAAATTTCAAGTAAAAGTTAGATAAAAATATTTAATTATGAAAAACATACCGCAGAGTATAACGTTCAATCATCAAAAAACTATTTCGCTCTCATTATGAAAAAGGGTACAGAAATGAAACAAAGACATTGTTTTCATTGCAATCTCTTCCGCCATACTTTCTCGTATTGAATACGCTATTTATCTTTTATTACCTATCCAATAATACGGACAAAAAAAAACACTGGACATTTTAATCTAATTTATTGTTAGTATATGAAAACAAAAGGTTTAGCTTTCTAAGTTCAATGAATTGACTTATCAAGATGGGTGCCGAAGGATAGCTTCGAACGGGCGTGATCGAGTAAAGTTACAATTTCATTGTCTCACCGGGCCGCGCTGATCTGTACAGATTGATTTTTTAAAGTGAAAGTATATTAAACTCGTATTTTAGTGAAAGGTTATATATATCAGTCCATTAATTTTTAAGCATTAACTTTTACTTAATAAAAGGAATTTCAGTTCAAGACAATACTTCCATAACAACTTTCCAATATTGATTATAATCAACGTTACAAAACATCATTAGTAAAAATAAGTAAACAAAAAACTTACGAACGATTTTTGTACGCTTCATAAAATGTTAATGACGAAAACTCCACCAAGAATCTAGATTCAATGTAGAATATCGGATATAAAAATATATTTTATCGATGATCCAAAAATCTGTCGACCATACTGATCTCAACGTCGACGTCAAAAGACTTGTGAATCTTATCCTAAGAATACATACATATCTTCAATGAACGGAGGCCATCTTCCAGAATTATAAAACTGAACCATACTCTTGATATAACATAACATAAGCTCACGCCTATTATCCCCGAAGGGTTAGGCAGAGGTGAAGTAGCGAACTACACCACCCACATTTCGCCGAATTTAGTTCCGTCCCAGATGTGACAGGGGGCGAGCCTGTCGCCATATCGGGCACAAATCCCAGACTCCGTGATGATACTGAGTAGAAAAACTAAATATCACTTACCCGACCCGGGGATCGAACCCGAGACCTCAGAACGAAGTCGTACCGCAATACTACTGCGCCACCGAGGCTCTTGATATAAGTTCTATATACACTTGATATAAGTAGTATATATTGTTAAATTTTATATAAGTGATATATACCTTGTCTACATTCTTCTTGATATTTCTTAAAAATGTATATAACTTACAAAATTTAACATATCTCTAATCCATATAACACATTTTTCTTTACGAGAAAACAACTTTAAAAGTTACTATAATACAGACAACACTATAATTCAGACTGGTTCTAATGATTATAAAAGGCTTTTGATTGATTCAACCGAAAGACGTCCACTGCTGGGCATAGGTCTCCCCGAAAAGGCGGGGGAATTGCCATAATCGCTACAAGCCCGAAATTAATATTCCATCTCCCGTCCAAGATTGAACTTGATCTTGGATTGCTACATATATTTCGATCGAGTGCTTATCTAAATGCCAATAACACAAATCCGCTATCTCAATTTTTTTGACGACAGATTGCAAACAATTCCTTCTCTTTTGACCATAATGACAAAAAAACATAAATGTTGGACCCAAAATGGAACGTGTGTTCTTTTCGTTTTGTTTCCGATTTGAGTTAGACATTTTTTTAACGATGGCACTCAAACTGGACAAATATTAATTATATTATCTCCCTATTAAATAATAATAACTATCCCAACCAAATAACTAATATAGCATCTCCAAATGTCTATCATTAGTACTAAAATTATATTGGCAATAAAAGATTTTCAACGTTGTCACGCAAAAACAATCCTAATCCCTGGTATTCGTTGGATCGTCATCTCAGACCGCTTGGACCGATCTAACCATGTGTCGAAATCGACAGATAGATTATAGACACGCTCAGATTGTCATTTACGTACAAAGTGCAATCTTTAATCTGTCCATCCTCCCAACGATCGATTGAAAAAAATATAGAAACCTTAATCTATGGTTTGATTATTGGCACGCGTTCTCTTAAAAATAGGTTGAAGTATTAATGTTAGGTAGCAAAACGTAGATTAGGATTGAGTATTAATTTTGGCCAATAATTTACAGGCTGATTGGCGATCGCAGTAGGTGTTTATGGTGCACAGGAGATACTGCTGCCCAGCCTTTAGCTGCCTTCTGCAACACCCACGGGAAGATATGCAGACACTTCATGGTCATAAAAAAAGTTTTAATAAGAGATTATTGTAAGAAAATCACCTCGACTATGGAGTGCTTTGAACAATGTTTAAAAATGATAAAAAATGGAAACTAATTTGTTTCTCATAACAGTATCAAATATTAACTGACTTAAAACTACTTTCTTTATTAGGTACTTAGCGTTATATTCTTGAAATAACTTATTCATTCTACAATATATAATAAAATATGCTATAAAAAAGAACGTAGGACACAATTTTATAATTTAATATTACAAGAACATAATTTAATCACAGTATAAAAGAGATGCCAACAAAGGGAAACCATATCCGTAATGAGGTCGTGCTCTAAAAGAACTTACTACTATGGTTTCTTTGGCCGTCACTATAGTTTAATTACAATATTCTCCAGTGCATGTATATTATATTTAGTCGGTAAACTGTATAATTTATCAAATTAGGTCGCAACATTTAGAGTTTGCAATGCACTATTAAATGTAACGAGATGGTAAACATGCTAAACTGTCCTTAACTACCTGAAAACATATATCTGGCTTGGCGACAGATTTTCAAAAAGGATTTAAATTACGGATTCCAATAGATTAAGATCGAAAATTGAAAACGGGCGTAAGGCATCGTCGCTTATAAAAAAATAAGACAATTGTGTTACGTTTGTTCCGCATGCAGATAAAACCTAACGATACAAACCACATTTCTTAAATCTTGTGTAAATAAATGCCAGATAGATTAGCTTACACAAAGATAAATCTTTATCGAATCCCGTGTACATTTATCGAATTTCTTTATTACTTTTCACAGATCACCTCAATCAAACGGGAGTTTATAGATAAAGACAGCGCCAATAAAAAGTTTATTACCGATATATAAGAAAAACAATTATTTCGCCTCACTAGACAACGAAGTTTTGCAAATAAGAAGGGTGGGTTTACTTACCAGAGTACACACAGTAGATCCATCAAAATGCGCATAAATCAAAAGTTTGGACAACACCCGCGTCCGACTCTGGGAAGAAACGTCGTTTTCGATCAACGAAACCGTTTTCCGAAGTTGTTTACACTATTTTGTTTATTTCGTCGTTGAAGAGTTTTTTTGAAAATAAATTTTACATTTATGATTGGTACTTCAATCAAATACGTTATCTAAACAACCTAGTAATATGTATGTTATATTATTTAGGACTGACAAACATTTTTGTAGTAATAAAAAATACTCTCGATCCTTTACTATCTCTATTAAGTATTTAAAGTAAACTACAGAAATAATATCTATGACATACGATTTATTTAATGTTTGTTTTTATTTTCCATCTACTTTGAGACGAGAGAATTGTCTGGAAAACATTGTGAGGAATGATTCTCAATTGAATATGACCGTATTTACGAAGTTGTCTATTGAGTATAAAGTGAAGGTCTTTATATTAAACGAAGTTTCTAAGAACGCAGAATTAAATTTGTTGAATTTATTCTACAATAATGGCTTAAAGAATTTTTTATAATTATTCCATTCAAAATAAATCTATAGAAAAAATAGTTTTTTTTTTTGCATAAAGTAAATAAAAGATTAAAATAATTAATTACCTACTGTACATTTTTTATTTAGTGTAAAATAGTTATCTCTTCTCAAATTGTCAATAATGATTAAAATGCAATTGCGAATAATTGGCGGAAAAAAAAAAAAAAAAAAAACGTTTCTAACAAGAAGATGATGATGACTTGATGGATGGCTTAATATTGACTAGAGTCAACCTTGACTAACATATTAACTTTATTGAACTTGATAAAGTCATTTTACTAAACGATATATTACTATAATATTTGTAGTGATTATTATTTCAAACAGTGGCCTAAAATCGTTTATATATAAACAAATGTCTTCCATAATTTCATTTTAATTATCACTTTTTCTACCTAAATCACAAAATAGATTAAAATGTTGTAAGTATTCTGAATTTATTCATTTAGACTTAGCATATATTGTAATTCATGTCATATTGAAATATTATAAATAATTCATACATACATATCATCACGCCTTTCTCCCGTGGGGGTAGGCAGAGATTACGTCCTTCCACTTGCTACTAGCTTGACACACCTCTTTCGCTTCCTCTACTTTCATGAGCGCTTTCATACACGCTCGTCGGTTATGAGTACTTTTTACCTTGATTTGGTCTAGATACGTTCGCCTAGGTCGACCCTTACCGAATTGCCCATTCACCCTCGCCTTATAAATTAATTTCGTTAATCTTCTCTCATCCATCCTCTCTACATGCCCAGACCAACTAAGCATACCTTTCTCTATTTTGGTCACCACACCACAGCGTTCCCTTATCATACATATATTTAATTGTATTTCAATAATTTATAAATATAATAAATAAATAACTATTCATTTACATACTTACATTATAGAAAATACCGACGTTGATTTCATTTATTTTAGAATATATTTTTATCATTATTTCCGACACATCAAACCCGACTGTCGAAAGGGTCTCGTTAATAAAATCTGTATGCAAATTAACAACAGCCCAATTCAATGAGATGGAACAGGTATATCAGCTTACAACAAACACAACCTGACATTACAAGCGAAACGTAATCGTGAGCAACAAACTGATAACGGAGGATTAAGTCGTTGGACAACAAGACGGGTCGATAACCTATATAAGATAGCAAATGTGACCTACATCGGTTAGGGGTAATCTAAATTCTATTAAATTTTAGCGGCAAGAAAACCAAAAACGTAACTAAAAATATATTTTAGTTGCAATTTTTAGACTTATCTTTGCCAGAAAAAACTGTTTCTTTGCCAATGCAATAATAAATGCAAGTTATTAATTAAGCCATTTCGTACACAATATTTTTACAGATCTATATACTAACCACAGAGATATTCGGATTCAACGGCGCTGTGTAGATTATGTAGAAGTGTTAATAATGTACTAATTTTATGATGGGAATCAGAGAAGCTATAAAAAATAATTTGCGCCATTAATTCATTATAATTACTTTAGAGTTTCTCAAGCTCGAACGCAACTCATACATATTCCCATAAATCTGAATACAGATGTTAAAAAAAGAGCACATGAATGCAGAACGTTGTGTAATAAACGATCACCGGGCAAGTGCTTACGCCATAAAAAGTTAAAGCGAAACTAAAGTTTCACGCGTTAAGAAAAAAAGCTGAAGGTCTTTGTTCTCGACAGCCAAAACAAAACGTTCTGTTTGGGCATTTGCTACAATAACAAACATTGGGGTACAAACGCACGTTACGGGGAACGGGCAAAAAACGTGCCGAATCGAGTCCTATAGGAAATAAAATCGCCCATGATTCTATATCGACGTGTCAAGTTCAAAGGAATGCGGATTAAGAGCTCATTGTTGGTTGAATTCGCAAAACATTTATAATGTACCTTCATCTCAACACAAGGTTGTAAATAATTGATTTACGGCGTAATTTATTTTACATGTTGCCTTTACATACGTAGCGTGTAATAATGTTAAAAATGCATATAAAGTAATAAAAGTTATGTTAGGTTTGTCAAAGTTTTGAGATCGAATTACTAAATGTAGATTAACTGTGCAGGATAGAAAATAAATTTTGTACCGTAAATATCTTTATCGTTATATCTTAGATAATATAAAAGAAAAGTAACTGATATTGTCTGTCCGCAAATCGTTTCAAAATTAGAGAACGGTTGAACCCGTTTACGTAATTTCCAAACAATGGAAGTTTTCTCTGGTTAGGTTTTAGTACAACTATATTAAAAAAATGATGAGACCAATAGTGAGTGTCAAGTCGTCAAGAGAAGAAGTTTTCATGAAATATACAGTAATAAATAACTTAATATTTATATTTTAATATAGTGTATAATTATGAGGTCTAGAAATAATAGGTATCAGTTATCCGATTTATGGGACACGAATGGCTTATTTTTAAATTATGTTTTTTTTTACACAGTTACGTTAGCTCAGTGCTTTGACCACAATTTCACGTAATGTTAAGTGACGATGTGGTCTAGGATGGTAAACACATTAAGCCTATATTTATTGGTTCTCAAGAGATGCTGCTGGAATACATCTATTGGTATTTGGTGACAGGTTCTCTAACTTGAGAGTGGTAGCTAGCTACCCAAGCGGGGTTTCATATTTACATGTATAAGAATGTCTTACTAATCTTAGTTTTAACTTTTATCACTGTTCTGTTTGAGCACTTTAATCTTCACTACGTGTAAATAACTATCTAAAAGCCAACATTTTTTGCAATAATCTATAAAAAAAACTAACGCCATAAATTGTATTTCTTAGCATCTAAGTTTCCAGTAACTAGAAAAATGTTGTTTTTATTTTACATGAACTACCGAAATACTTCTTTATTCAACAGTTTGTCACTGAGCAGTTTCAGTAATTTTATCTACGCAAATATTTAGCCAACGTAACTCATATTCAATTTCTCATCTTAAATCTGAATATTGGTGTATAATTTTAATTCTTTGTTTTCGAGCATTTCCGAAAAAAAAAAATACTAGAACTATTTTGTTGAAGTGACATAAATATATTATAAACACAAGAACATTTACAGAAAAACTTTAAATATTTCTTTTACAAATTTCGTGTTTGTAATTTGCCACATTTTAAAAGATAAGTCGACCACTAACTAAATCGTTGCCATATGTCGCAAAATTTGAAAAAAAAAAAACCGTTACCTGCTACTCAAGTGGTACACTTGAGATCCCGACCGAACGAATATATAACGTTTTAAATGTATTTTCAAGTTATGGCTGTGAATTAGAAAATCAATGACTCGAACTATTAGAATAACTTTATCGTCTTGTATACTTAAGCGAACTCAATTAGTAAGTATGATATTAATAAAGAATTCTAAAACAAAGAACAAAGCAGACATTTTAAACTATAGTTAACTTTCAAACTCTAATTAGCTATCAAAGAGTCGTAAATTGACAATGAGTTACGTATAAAGAAATTGACGGTTTTGAAGTGACTGGAAACGGTAAAGTTGATGACATACGACTGTATTATGAATGAGGGTGGCCTCGTTACCGGTTAATAATGGTAAATGCAACGAGTGTCGATGTCCCACACGTCACAACCCTTTTTATTACAATATTCATACGTCTAATTGTTACCAAGATTGTTAGGAAACGCGTCTTAAAATAAAACGCGTACTTTGTCCTATCGCTTGTGTCTTTATTGATTAGACAGAATCAACAAGACAATATAACTTATTCTTTAGATCTGAGTTTGGCGTGCTTTATATTTATATTGTACTAACTGTGTTCCCGCGGCTGCGCCTGCATTTTAAATGTCTTCAGTGCGTTTTAATTTTAACAGACAATTCAATTTTATTTATTTGTATACATATATTATATATCTTAGCAAAAAAAAAAAAAACAAATTAATAAATAAAATGAGATAATATTGTTTTTATTAGCGGAAAAAATGTATATAAAAGTAAATAAAAAAATGAAAATGGGTCGATGGAACTCACAAAATAACCTATAACCATCTACGAAAAATTCTGAGTCGAATGGTAGTAGTTCCCTCCAGATATGTTTAGTAGTTTTGAGGTGATACAATTCTACAAAATACAGACTTAAATAAACGCTCTACACAAAATTAACATATAACACACAAGTTTATTTCATTACTCAAATTAATATATCAATTTGAATATGTATATCGATTCGTTGTAACATGATAAATACTAATCCTAAATAAATAGCGGTTCATCGATAAATGTGATTCTATTTTATTGTTTTAAAATTGGGGATAAAACGATCAATAGAAATAAATCCCGGGCAAAATACCGAGGGAACACGGGTACTTGACCGTACTAATAAATCGCTGCCTGGTAAATGCTATCAGCATACATCGTTAGCTCGATAAAATAAAAGTAACAAGATTAACTATTCTGAATGCAATTTGTTGTTATATTAATGGTATTATATAAAAACCTATACGTATTTTACGGTAAGTTTAAGGAATCTATTTATTTATATATTCATTGAATAGTATTTTATGTGGTAGGGCTCCCCAGAAGGTGGAACGAGGATATGGTGTAGATGAATCTGCTGGATAAGGGTGACGCAAGACCGGTGGAGATTTTTGGTGGAAACCAATGTCCAGCAATGGACGTCTTTCGGTTGAATAAATGGATGGTGTGTAGAACAGTAAATATGAAAACTTATCATTTTCTTAAATTATCATCGCGAATTTAAACAATAAACCAAAAACAATTACGATATTCATGGCTACATACGCGTAGTTATTATACAATAATACCTATACATGTATAATCTTTACACAATTTGAATTCATGAATAATATATAATATGGTGAAAATAGGTTACACGAAACAATATCGCACAAATTAATGCTCCCTGTAGCATCCAATTTGCAGCTGTTATTCTTAAATGCTATCATGGCGTGTACGCAACGTAATAAGCCTCATGTTCGCGTCGTGACGTTCCCTCAAATAAAACGATTCTCTTTGTAAGATATTAATCTAAGATATTATGTAGACATGTTTAATTTTAACACTCTGCGTTAGAGATAATGTAAATACAGGACCGTTTCTATTAGTTAATTGAAGTTTAATGTATAAGTAGCATGTCTACAAAAAATGACAACGTCGGTAGTCAAAATGCTATTATTATTAAAAGTATATCTAGTACCAATAATAAACATTTACATACATATATATATCGTGGACGATAAAAATCTTGATAATTAAATTTAAGGTAATATAAAAGAACGCGTCAAATTTTTGAAGTACATTTTCAGTACAGTGGTTCAAAAATAAAATAATTAAGAAGCTTTGAGTTTATCAATAATAATGTATAATATTTGAAATACAAATATTTTTAGGTTCTGATGCTAATTGAAACATTCATAATTAATAACCCATTGAGCGGTTAAGAAAGGTAAAGAGCATAAACAGTTCGATAAAATATTCAAGAGCATACATTGGAAAAATGTAGAGTCAGAAGTAATTTGAAGTTTACAAAAAAAGAAATACTCTTTTAAAAGCTTGCATAATATAAACTAGATAAGAAGAAATAACATTTTTATTAAATATCGTTTACTGTTATTACGGAATAAATACTCTTTATAAATTCAATTTTAACCAGAGTTCATAATATCTATCTTACGATAAATTTAAATGTAAAACGGTCAATAATGGGAAAAAAAGCTTATCAAATATTTTTCTCAGCAGTAATCTCACCACAGAATACATCTTAGTTAAAAAATTATATAAGTGGTCTGATTATTTATGTCAATCCCGTTTCATGCTTTTCGCGACAAACTGTTTCTTAAATTTCATAACTGAAAATGAGATTAATTTTTTAAATAATTCACAAAATAACTCTTAAATATGTCTACTCTAGAACTACAATTCGAATCAAATAATTTATACGTAAATACATAATGGACACTTTTGGCATTATGAAAACTCAGTCGGCGATTTATAACAAACATCTAAATGGATCAAAGGTTACCTAAAATCTAAAATGTTCCTAATACCACTCACGTTACTTAATAATACTATTAATTATAAATTTTTAGACATTTGGGCAACTTTCTAAATTGTTGGACTCATAGTCATGTGAAATAGAACTTAACGATTTCATTTGCAAGTCATACAACGCTGTATCATCATTATGCTATTTGATAATTTAGTGCCCAAATAACTTGAACCCATTAATCATATTGACTGTTAATAAGTAATTGTTAGGTATAATTCATAAATTATTTCCAACAACGAACTAATTAATATGCGCTGTTACTTGTTTCCAATATCAATCCATGACTTCTATTTGCGTCGACGCGGATGTAAAGTTTAATGATTCTAATATTGCGCCTATTGAATGGATTCGCAGAACCAATTGCCCTTAATAATAAAAGTCAGATTTTAGAGTTCAGTGTGATTTTTCAAAGACAAATTAAAATTCAACGAATTTAGCTACATATGTATTACGTGTGTATCTTAGTAGATACCGAGGAACGACAGATTCCAAGTATTTGTACAAAGGATGTTTAATGCAAATTCTCCCTTGAGTACAAGAGGGATGGAACAGGACTCTGTAATTTCCATACGAATAGAAGAATTTGTAAAGAAACGTAGTTTCTAGTAATGCTACTTTATAAAAGATAGTGAACAATGGTATATAACTTCACAGAGTTTTTCTTCAAATACCCTAACTCTTTGTTCAAAACTATTTTGGATTGTCACACTTACATATGATAAATAACAGTATCTTATTTTATAAACTTTAACAAATATTCTTCGTAAGATATAGATACATAAATCCTCAAGGATAATTTAGACCATTTAACGTTTTTACGTGTGTATATTATAACTTATTCTATAAATATTTCATTATTAATGTATCGAGTACCCATAAAAATAAGACAACAGGAAAACAATAGAAAGCTGACGTAAGCGTCAGGTAAGTGCTCAAGGGGTTAACACAAATACAGAAGCCTAATAGTTATAACAACTCTAAGATCCGTATGATTACCTTAATAAGATAAAATACCTATATAATTATAAGTAGAATTAATATAATCAGATATAATTACGCCTAATCAAATACTATTACTTCGAACTATCCAATTTGAATTTGAAAGAAGAATAATGCAATCTTGAGAAAATATACAAAACCTTTTATACGGCAAGACACTTTCCGACAACAGGTAATGATTTATGAAGTGCGTACAAAGCGATGATACAGAAGAGGCCTAGCAACATTAGACCGCATCAAAATAAGAAAGGGATCGTATCAAAGGCAGCAAGGCATCCCCAAGGGGTGGGGACTTTTATTTATGGTTCGCGCCTTTGTTAGCACGAGAAATATAAATAGTTCACGCTGAAATATAGGAGCCGATGCTTTTTGGGGTGTGCACTATATTGTAGAAAATTAATGATGTGGTCAGCAGTACTCAGATTGGATTAGAGTTTTAGTGAATGGATTTACGAGAGATGCTAAAAGGTTCGAACTCGCTTGTATGGCTTTACAAAATAGCGTTAAGTAAATTGCGATGATCTCTGGGGTGCAGCAGAAAAGGGAGGTCCTTCCTTACGGCGTTTATGCGTAGATACTTCAATGTTTAGACGATATGTGTGACATTAATTTACCTGTAACATTCTTGTAATTATTGTAACGATAGAATAGAAAATATAAAATTAAAACCAGCAATCATACTAAGATCATTAATAAATTGTAAATAACTGTAAATGCACAGAAACGTGTAAAATGATTAACTCCAAACTATACATTTAAAATATTTTTGATAGCTTTTCCTATTTATAATTGTTTTTATTTATTTGCATTTTTACTCGTGTTTTATATTCTCAAAAGGTTTGAAAATAGCTTAAAAGGTAAATAGAAATAATTTAAGTATTTAGTTTAAGAATGAAAACATTATCTACTTTTGTAATCAACAGATAACCCGAGTGTATTTAAAATAATTTCTTAAATTAATTTTCATATCATAAGCCATCATTGAAGTTAACTATTATAAAATTGACAAAGAACATGTTCATTTAACATTGCAGAATCTTCATCAATGGAATAAAGGAAAAAGTAATACGTAAAAATATTTATAATTCAAACCAAAAAAATCGTTCAATTACAAAGCTTCCTTGTAGCAAATTCCTCCGAGAATCGTAGCGAAACTTAGGTGCCTAAAAACATTTATCACCTAGTTGGAATTTCAACGAAAAATTCCCATCTTCCAGAGTGTTCCCGTGGAAAACGATGCCGAAAGCTATTTGTCACGTCGGGGTCTTAGTTTTTCCAAATGATAAGGGATATACTTAACCCGTTTTCAAGATCACAGCATTTTTAGTAGACACTCACTTACTTTTTACTCTAAATCCAGGAAATCGCAGCAAATTGCTATTTAACGACCAATGCCGGTAGACAGTAAGTGTACTTTAATGGAAAAAATTTACGGATTTCTTTTACAATTTTTTTTTCCTTTGTAAACAACGTTTCTACGTTAAAAGTTATGAACTTCATTTTTAAAATGTTTGTCAGTATTTAAAAAATAATTAAATTAGTTCATTTAAGTTCGTTACTTAAAATTATATTAAGTCAAGACTCAAATATATAACTTGATAAAACTTTTATAAGGGTTGAAAAAATCAACAATCGCTGGAGTAGGTACGAAAACCCCCAAAAAAAAATTTTATTTTAATAAATAAAATTAAAAAAAATCAAATATTTAAACCTTTACGCTTTTTAAATTTTATCATCAATTATTTTAACTACCGCGAATACCGTTTTTACTACAATTTAATGTTTTCTACTTCAAAATTTTATTGCAAGTCAACTTGTATAATTATTTGATAATTATATGATATGATAACGGCCTCTAATGCACCGGTAAATTTGTAGGCCGAAATCAATTAAACAGCTTAATGATCTCTTTGTATTTTCTGCGAAAAAAATTTAAGCGTTCGAATGTGACATTCAGTAAAAGTGAAATCGAAAAAAGAACAAATGAAATCAGATTTCTAATTCCTAATACAGTAAATGCGAGTGATGGCTTTGTCTCAGGTTTCCTTACGTTAGAACTGTTTTTTAAAACCATTATTCTAGAATTACTGGAATTGATTTAATCAAATTTGTTTTTGAATCCTTGTCTTTTAATAAAATATTATTATTAATAAAAACTAATTAGAAGCGGTGAAATAACCTAACGTAATGGCTAATCAAGTTCAACCTGCAGAAGCATTACTGCCATACCTGTTTTACCATAGTGGTGCTCGCGTTGTTCGAAGGATGTGATTTATAAATTGCACTGATGCCAACTTATTATTGACTTGAAGTTCTTTTTAAGGTGGTTTGGTTATAATTAGATATTCTATGCTTTGAACACTTGATATTATATTGACTATCGTAAATACCCAATTCTTAGTAGAATAATTAATGTCCCATGTAGGTGAAATAGATTGTAAAAATGTAAATTTTAATATAGATATTTTATGTAATTAGAAAAATCTTGAATTAAGTTTTTCGACAATCTTACCATTCATCACGGTTAATATTATTTCAATTACAATAATTATATTTTGAGTTTTGACGAAAGTTTTTCAATTAGTATTTATGATTTAGGAGAAACCTTTACCTGGTTTAGTTAATGAAAAATATAGATTAACAACGATCTGTTAACTTTATAGATTATAATCCCGTATTCTCGTATTTTTATGAGACGGTTGACCTAATATAACACAGCAATATAATGTCTCGCCGTGCATTATTCATGCCTTATGGCGCTTCTGATAAAAATTCCTCACATTTCGAACGCTTAGCCGTGCGCCAGAGAATTCTATGGAGGTTATTCACGGATCGTTCGTTTCAATCTCGACGAGCATAGGAATGTTCACCTTGACATTCATGAGACCGGAATTGCGAGTGCAAAGGACTTAATAGTGCGGTATATAATGGTAGGCCAGCTTGATCAATATAATAGGATTTTACTTTCTGAATTATATTTTTTTTATTATTTTTAAATACAACACACGTAATAATAATTATTATTTTATTATATGCCAATCTTCATTGCTTTGCTTTTCGTTGTAAAAAATTTTTAAGTGAAATTCTCACATTTTTTAATGTGCAATAATGCTCTTCTTCTCGTTTTCCTGCAATCGATGGGAGTGATTTCATAAAAGGGACGGAAGCGTGTAACAGTAAGCCAGGAAGCCAGGAAAGCTCGCGCTATTTAATTTGTGAAACAAGCGCGCGCGGTTCTTAGAGTTGGCCGTCAGATAGTACCAACCCATTTTCCGAGATGTTGGTACTGTCAGTCATCAGTTGTGCGCTTAACTTATGAGACCTATACCTTATTAGAGCGTTATGTATAAAGTGTAATATTACATATAAAGTATGTTATATTAATAAATTTATGTTTATAAATGCTTTACTGGTGATAGTGTCTAATAATTGTGTCCATCCATCCATTCAACTGAAAGACCGAAAGACTGCTGGACATAGGTATCCCCCAAAAATTTCCACGATGACCGGTCTTGCGCCACCCGCATCCAGTGGATTCCCGCGACCTTCTCCAAGTCGTCGGTCCACCCTGTGAGGGGTCTACCCACAATACGTCTTCCCGTAATTGTGTAATAATAAATAATTATTCCAATGGATATTTCAGTATTTAGCTTTTTTATTTAATGTCAGGAGTTACATATCTTATTTTGCGACTATTTTAAGGATCGCTCGAGTTTCTTCTATGCAATGAAATATTTCTTTATATTTCTTTAGACTTATCTAAACTGTTGGCTTTATCGACATTTATAATTTCACTTAAATGTAATAACATATGTGTATGACAGGTATGTCTAATGCGAGATAATCACGAATAGAGCCATAATACACACCAAAGTGCAAGTTACATCCACGTTATATCACATTGGACCGTGCGACAATAACTACTGTCCACGTCTCATGAATTTCTCGAGACCGTGATGTGACCCGTGATGGCGATAACTGTTCCAGCAGGCGATTGTTCAAATTTACGACTTTCCACTATGGCGGAAGGAATGAAGTTCAGCAATTCGAAAAGCAATGAAAATTCTTACACTTTTTCAATACTTTATAGAAAGTATGGAATTGAATGTACTGTGTCTTTATTCACTTATCTTGATATCGTAAATTAATTCAAATAACCTTGCTAAGTATAGTTAAAATAACCTATTCTCTGTTATGATTCTCAAACTAGACATAAGTATATCGGAAAACGAAATCCAAAGTCTCAGGGAACCCATAAATGAAAAGTATTCTTACCAAAAACGTTTTAAAACCTATTTTAATTAAATATACTCGTATGAAGCAATCTATGAAATTAAACTAACTGTAAATTGGGATGTAAAACTTTTTTTTACATAAATGTAACTCTGGTATCATCTACACTAAGTGTCCATCAACATTCATTTTTTCGCATAAAAAGCGGCCGCACAACATCCAATAATCGAAATAAAATTCTAGCTAAACTTACCAAACCAACTTACCAACTTAACTTAATAAAAGTTACCTGTTTGTTAATTTACAATACGCAGTTTTTTTAATAACTCACTATTTATAACAGTACAATATCACATTTCCTGCCCACATCTTATTTGTTAATCTGGAACCAACTAATCTAACTCGAATATGAATGAACGGGTTTCGAATTACTCTCACTATAATCTCACTGTTCAAACACCGATAAAGTGATCCCACCAACCTCTTCAAGTGACGCATTGATCAAAGAAACCCTACCACCCACTAGGGATAATTCGGTCCGTACTACCACCCAGAAGTATCCACCGATACATGGGCATAAACGTCACGGTTCATTAAATTCAAACAAAATTAGGTGCGCATTAACTTAATCGATGAAACGTGGCCTCTAGCCGAGATATTGGGGTCGTCATTCTTAAAAAAATATTAAAAAATAACAGACGTCTCTCACAGAAATACATAAAGCGTTTGCGGTTATCAATACAACTATAATGGAAATATTTCAAAAAATATTTGGTTGATATTTGGTTTGGTTAATTATATGTAAACCGTTTGAAATTGAATATACAAATTACTCGTACTATAAAATATGAGTAAATAAGCAATACGTCATTGAATATGCGAGTACAATGTTTATAACAATACGTAGAAATCACATTTTCCCATAAAAGATTTCCAAGGAATATTTGCAAACGCTAATAGTCAAATGTTAAAATTTCAGTAAAGTACACAACGTAAGAGTAGTAAACGTATTTTACATTGATATTGGATCTTCCTAGGGTCCTAAAAAACACTAGTGCGAAGGGTATTGTCGTGTATCATAATGATGGTGCGCCTTAAGATTCCGACGATTGCCGACCGGTTTAAAATGCGACTTAATCTGTTTTTGTGAAATTGCAATCCTTGTTTCTCTAAAGCGACAGATCAGTGTCAATGGTCAGACAAAAAACCTATATGTTTTTGGTTTTGATTTCAATCATAACTTTTAAGATTCAATAATGAAACCCGCCGTTTTAAACGCTATTTTTACCATTTCAACAAACTAAAATTTTCAACTACAATAGAATTTTTCATTGTCTACGTTTGAATCATAGTAAGTATATTTCTAATAATATAGTAAAATTTGCTGATATTTTACATAGAATGGAACGGGAATGTTTAATTAAACTCCTTTAACATTTTAATTACAAACTGCGTCGTCGCCGTAGCAGCGTCAGCTCGTTATGACTTCAATGAGTCACTAGAGACAATTACACTGTAACTAGTTTTGCTTAAAGTTTTAATACAGGAAACTGATGGAAAACTGCCTGGTAATGGAGTTGAAAAACAGAAGAAAGAGGAGTGTATATATTCTATGATTATGACAACATTGTATAAAGAGCTAGCTATCAAGTGTAAATGTAACTTCTTAAGCAAGATGGCGTTGTGTCTCCTATTAAAGTAAAACAGATAAATTTTGTTTTCTTAATAAGTAAATTTGCATATAAAATAAAAAGAAAAAAAATGTTTACATAGAGTCATTTAATTTAATTCAAGCTAATTTAAGAATTTTAAAGAATGTAATAGCTACAGTATGACCGAGTTTGAATGAATGAAAATTAAAGTAAAAATTGCGAATCTCGTGTAAATTATGTCACTGTAACATAATAACGTCTGAATTGTAATTTAAAATTAGAAAGATATTTAATTGTATATATTATGTGTATTTATAAAAAAATGTACAGTTTATATGTGCTATTTCAAATTAACGACAATTCTTAGGACGGTTTAAAGTAATAAGTGTTGCATATATTAATTTAACCCTTACAATGTTAAGGTGAATTAAATCTTTAACGTTACATTAGGCTTCATATTACCATGGCATATATATGTATACGCGTCACAAAAAAAAACAGTACATCATTATAAAAACGTTGGTAATTACAAACCACAGCAATTCGTCATCTCGTTACCTGCAACAAATTTATATAATAGTTAAGTTTTTATTCTTATTGAAACATGAACACAGTTACGAAATCATGAACTAACAGTAATTTATTCAAACTATTTAAGAATACAAACGTCAGTCGTAAACGTGTAAACTTATGGAATTGAACGAAAGTAAGTTAGTTGTTAATTACTTATAATTATACCTAATTTTCTTCTTTAAATGTGTTTACTAGTTGTTTTCTGTTACGCGTGTATCTAAAAATGTTGATTCTTCACAATTATACTCTGTATTCAATGATTTTATATTATACTAGCAAGCCACCCCGGCTTTGCTTGCAAAAATCTCTTATTTTAAAAAGAAACTGATCGTGTTGTCTTTCTGAGGTGAAAGAATTATTAAAATCAATTCATGAGTTATTGTATTAATCCAAACGAACAAAAAATAAATTGTATTATAAATTATACCTATATATAATAGGAATCTTATTTTTTTAATATCATCCCCATATTTTTTAAATATATTATATATATAACATTACATTACAAAACATATATAATAAAATTACGATAGAAAATACATGTTTTTTTGATATGCCAACCATCTTAGTTACAGTTAATTTTTTCATAAAATAAAAAAGAAAATATTCACTTAATAATAGTGTTAACAAAAGTACACGCCATTTCTTCAAATCAAAAACATCAATAGCAGAAAATAATAATTTGTTTTAGACATTTTTACAATCTTTTAATAATTCAAAGAAATTAGAAATTACCTACATAGGTTTTACAAGATTATCATTCTAAAGCCATCCCGTATACTTAAAACTGCCACTTATATTAATTGAGGCTATAAAACACTGCAATTGTGTTCAAAGGCTTCAAAGTGAGTTTCCAGCCGACCAACTATAGTTATTATTACTCATAAAACATCACATAAGTTAATGTTAAGTATTTAAAAGATCATTCATACGTAGACTCGTGTTAATGCATGTATTTTTACACTCGCACAGTTACAGAGAGCGGTTAAATTGATTAATTTACGAGCATGGTGGGTGGCTTAAACAATTGTCATTTAGCTCCTCTTTAATATGACTATTTCAAAACGTCTAATAATTATGTATCATGTTACACGTCAGACAATCTCTATATAAGAGAAATACCACTGACTCATCTCTAATTAAACTATATATCCGACTGATTGAAAATTTAGCATACTCAATATAGACAATATAGCCTACTAAGAACAGATCCGAATATATATCCGAATATAGATATGAAACGAATCCAACCAGAATTAATTTTTCACCTACCATCACCGCTATCCATCGACGCTAAATAACCGTTGCCATGGTTATTTCATTTACGTTTTGCGAAATGAGTAGGTACCATCAATTGTCTATATAAACTGCCTCATATTGATAAATGTAGTGACATTATACGTATTCTACTTGCCCGTACTTCTGTACTACAAAAAGAAGTTTCTATCTAGCTTATTGTATTGTATTGTTTAGTTGAATATGTGCGATGCGTATAGTCTTGTCATAACCACAGCGTCCCAAGCGACACGTACCAAGCCTAACCTCACATTTCATGATTACACTATAAGTGGAGAATAAAGTGTTTTAAGTGTACTCACAAACATAGTTACGGTTCAAACAGAGTGCTATAACATATTTCTGCAGAAAAATTATATGATATACAAAAATGAGTTTTAGCTTAAATAAAAACATGTAGCAAAAACATTAAGATGACTGTAATCTATGGTTGTGTACGATAAACAATGTATTCCGCTTCTACATCTGAGATATTATAGCGTTAATCTCTAAGTATTTATTATTTTATAATTATGAAATATCCTTTATTATTCTTCTTTATCTTGTCTATCCATCTAATTCTTAACACTTTTTTATGACGAGTCTATAACACGCTGGCCTATAACTCCTTAACTTCTCTGCCACTGTTGTTATTTTCAAGCTTCCTCTGATATACTCATTTCTAATGTTATCCATTCTGGGTATGCGTATCTTTAGTTGCCATACAACGTGACAAGTCTTACAATAGCTCTTAAGTTCTTAATAGTACCCTTAAGCTTTACTCGTATATTTGGCTCACACATAACCCCCTTGATTTAACGTCATATTAACATAATATCTTTACATTATTTTACATTATAATAATAAAAAAAAAACCCAGAAAGTATATATCCCCCAAACTTATATCAATACATGGAGATTTAACACCCGGGCAACATAATTTACGCAAACATTTTTTTCGTACTTCGCAGACATTTACCTCGAGATTATTGAGAGAAATGAGCCTCGTAAAACAACAAGAACGGCTGATACGGCTAACTGTAAACCTCTGGAGAATTACGACCCACTAAATTTTGTGGTTCGTCTTCAAAAAAAAACATATTTAAATACTCCACTTTCTAGATTTGTTGTGAGCATTATTTTTATTTTACTTTTTTCGTTTGTTTGTCATAGTTAAAGAAGCTGTTTATGATTATTGGAATCGATTATTTATTAGAGTGATCCAAATCCTATAATGAGATTGAGTTTTTAGCGAAGGAAACCATAGCATGGTGGTAGAGTATATTCTAATAATGCCTGCCTGGGTAGCTACCACCTTCAAAGTTTCAAAACTTGTCCCAAGCACCAATATGTGTGTTCTGATAGTAACACTCGAAAGCCAGAACGCTTATAATTATTATAAATACCATACTGGACCACATCGTCACATAACATCAGGTTAGATTCTCGTCAAAGCAACTGCACAATAAATAAAAACTTTAAAAATAATTGTGTAAATATCCATTGATTGCTTGAATTTAAAAATGAATTCCATCTGTTTGTTGTATTATATTACATGACCTTAGTACATTTTAGTGCACTCTATAATTTGCACGGTTAAGTAGGTTTATATGGATTCTTTGTTTCCAGAAAATATCCCATAAATGGTAAATTTAGTCATTAAATTCTATGTATTATATTATTAAATTACTAGTAATACGAGTAATCTCAAACAAATAAAGCATTTAATTATACAGTCTGATAGTCGACAAGAGGCTTTGATAGAACGATGGTTGGGACAACACAAGTATTGGAACACAATCAAGAAAAAAGGTAAACATAATCATGGGACTGATTAGAAATTCTTGAATAACATGGGTACATACGCATAAGGATAACAAGAGAGAATACCAATAAATGAGACGAGGAAGATGTCTATTATGATGTAACAAAACATACATACATTCATAATTTAATTGAATATACTTTAAATACCATATTAGATAAAAAATTAAAGCCCTATGATCATTTTTCTTTCCCAAGAACTTTATAGATTTTAAGTTAAAAAAGAAACAAATGTGATTTATTATTTATGTGATACGTTATCTATTTCTTCCTTCTTAGTATCAGAAGGTCATAAAAATGTATCCTTTAACTAGGTATATTCAATGGCAGTAAATATTTTATGATCAACATCATGAGCCCTCACTCAGCATGAACTTTATTATACTATTAAGTTTAAAAGTAACTAATAAACTTGTCTATTTCGTATTATTTTTAACACTTTATAAAGTAACAAATTAGCTTTATGATATTTAACTTTTGTTACACAAAACATAATTGTAAAATGTTTATTTATCAATCTATACACTGAATAAAATAATTAGTGTTTGATAACAACTATTCTTTTCAATAATTATCCTACATTAACTAAGACTTCATTAAATGTCAAAAGTATTGCCCGAAGAAATTACCATAAATCTATCCATCCATCCATTCTACTGAAAAACGTCCACTGCTGGACATAGGTCTACCCCAAAGATACCCACAACGACCGGGCTTGCACCACCCGCATCCAAAGTATTCCCGCGACCATCACCAAGTCGTCAGTCCACCTCGTGGGGATTTCTACCTACGCTGCGGCTTCCGGTATGCGGGAGCCATTCCAGCACTCGTCGATGATATCGGGCATTGGTTCTACGAGCATTGTGCCCAGCCTATAAATCTAATAGTTACCATAAATTAAGCTTAAAATCGTATTTATATATTAATTATTATTTCATTAATGTAAAAATATTCACGTAAAAAAAGCTCTCAAATACTACAAGTACACTTGTACAATTTGCATGTAAAACATTTTCAAATGTCGAAGTCGTTACGTTTATGATGTTAAAATCAGACATTTATAGTAAAAAACAGCACTTGACCGGTGAGATAGCACCATGTTGCGAAAGAGCGCCCTAGGCTATAAAAAACAAAGCTCTTTGGATTGCAGCCAGACGGCCGCTTCTGATTCGACCTCATTGAAAATGAACATTTAAAAGTAAACTAGAAAGGAGTACTTGAATTCATTTCATATGTTACGGAGACGAATTACTTCTGAAAAAAAATTCGTTCACCAAAACATAAAAGACATGTATTGAATATTATATTCTAACGCATAAAATTCACGTGCATTATAACGTTTACAAATTATTAGGGTAAATTTATAAAAAATATTTCCAAATTTAAAAAGAAAATAAACAAATCTGTCGTGAATTTATCAACCGAGACGTAAGCAATGGGATAAAGTTTTGTAATCGTCAATGTCATTCGATTCCGCATAGCGGTCAGGTTATTGAATAATTTTTAATACGAAACCGAGTTGTCGAACGACCCTCTCTCGGTCGGAAATTCCTTTACGTTCAAAAACCTTCCGCGCATTCTTTTAATCCAAAATAGTGAGATTTCTTTACCAAGTCGTCTCCTTATTCGTTCCTTTGAGGAATTCATTGATTGTGGGAAAACATTTATTGCGGCAACGTTTTCAATAAGAATGACGATTGAGGAAGGAGCGTTTTAATAAGTGCGCATTACGTGAAACAACGTTAAATTGAAATGAAATTTTAACTGTGGCAAAATGTAACTAAAGAATTTAATGAACGGTTTAATTTTATTTAACCGTAGATTAAATCCCGAAGTGGTAGAGATTGTCTGGTCCTGCGAGATACCTGCGCTTAAAATAGAACAGCCCGGAGGGATAACAGCTCTACATTTTCACAGTAACACTGCAACCACAGATTAAAGTAATATTCATGTTTCTAATACGACGAAATATAACCGAAAATAGAGTTTTTATTAGTTTTTATTTTGATGATAACAAAAATTAGTAAATAAAATTAGGGCCTTAATATGTTCATTAATTTAGTGTTGTGATCCAGAATTTGGATAAACTTCAACAAGAAGCAATAATGGCTTAGTTTGGTTATGCGGTCGGGTTCAATCCACCTATTGAACTCTAAAATCAGCCTGAGCCTTCGGTGAAGGAAAAACATCGTGAGGAAACCATAGCATGGTGGTAGGGCATTTCCTAATGATGACCGCCTGGTTAGCTACCACCCTCAAGTTTGAAAACCTGTCGCCAAATTCCAATAAGGTGTTCCAGCAGCATCACTTAAGAACCAGTGCCTAGGTTTAATGTGTCCTAGACCACATCGTCACGTAACATCAGGTGAAATTGTGGTCAAAGCACTATACAGCCGTGTAAAAAAACATGCATAACTTCACTTAACTATGAAGGTAAGCAGAAACTACATACTTCCACTTGCTACGATTTTGAAACACACATTTCATGTGCTTTTTATACATGCTCATCTCTTATGGATACTTGTGACTTGACATTTCTTCAGAACGTCTTTGACCCGGTCAAGATATATTATACTCTTAGATCGATGTAACTTATAGATTTAGTTATTCAGTCTTCTTTCATCCATTATCTTATGTGCCCAAACCAACTAATAAATCCTAACTTTAATCGTTATGTAATTTTTTTTATTTATTTAATGGAACCGTAACAATTTTACGAAAAACAGAAGTACACGATATTGGCTACATTAGTATAACTGTGTCGCAGTCAATAACGCCCACTATCATATTATTAATAGATATATATTTTTTTATTACAACTACCCTTACGGAAATTCAATCCCAATACGATACTCTATTTCCTTCGTATTAATTAGTCTTTATTATCCTTATATATTTATTTGTGTATGATATTAACAAGTATGAATAACACTATAACATCGGTTCGTCATTTGCATATACACACCGTAAATGTTTTAAATAGAGAAACCTCTGATACAAATCTGTAATGTAGAGTTTTATAACCGACCGTGTTAAAAGCTGCGTTCTCATAAGTAAGAAAATAAACAATGAAGCCATTAAGTGTATACGTGATTAGAGTTCATGCCTTTAAACTCCAAGCTCCAGTTACAATAATCTCAAGATGCACTTGAAACTTAATCACTCTAACGTCTTTCTTACTTACACATTCAAGATGGTTAAAGATTTATTAGATTAAAGATTGATTTATTAAGTCATGGTTAGCATTGCAGAAACAATGAAGAATGTATTAGGAATAAATTTAGTTATTTGTGTAGCATTTAAGTAAATTCGTACACCAAAGATTTCATTACACTTCCTTCTAGCATTTGTTATAATAATAATAATAATAATAAATGCAATCACATTATTTATAGAATTCGAATCACTAAAACGTGATGGTGGAAGGCCGTCAATTTCAAAATTCGACTTCTAAACATGATGGGGTATATAACAATAGCCTATCCGAGACGCCCTATACATCACGTGCGCTATTGTGTGCCGTCTTTTGTTTTTTTTTTCTTTGTACTATAATTTGGCGGCAGGGAAGCTGTGCGTGATATTAAGCGTTAAATTAGTGCCTATTGGTTAGTTGTTTTTATATTCCGAACTTCAGGCATTGACTTACAAAAAAATGCATATTTAACAGAATAGGGACATTATATTGTTGGCAAAGGTAAACCTACATTTTTAACGTGATGGTCAGTTTATATATCTACAGTCTAAACTAGTATTCACCGGTTGGTTGAAATTCTTGAATTGTTTTATTTTTGCTAATTTCTATATAGCCATTTTGACGCATGTATTTTGTTATATTTTGAATTAACTAACAATAAGTTTGAATATCTGTATATTCATGTAGCCATTCTAGCAAAAATCGAGAAAGATGACTGATACAATCTCTGACCAAAAGTATATTTAAGTATACATTGTATTAAGACCGCACTGAAAAGATAATATATTAGTATTAATTAATAGAATACTTAATTAATTAAAGAATTAATTAATTAATAGTTGTTCAATGCTATCAGTTTAATTTCAGTGTTCTTTTGTAAGACATAGAATACCTAAAAACGACAATATCACACTTTTGCTGTAAGTTTGTAGAAAATCGTCTAGAATTAACAAGACGTTTTTCGTCCTACCTATAATATCAGGCCAAGAGACAGGCGATAAACGATGAATTTTTAATCTATCTTTTATTCATGATCTGCAGATACTTTAGAAAGTAACAATATTAACCTTTAAACACTAGGTAACGTAAACCAGGTATATATAGAGGTATACACATAAAATTTTAATTATTTAAATACATAGGTTGTGATCCTAAATTAAATATAGTGTGTTTATATAGATGCAACTAGAAGCGTAACATACATTCATTCCACATAGCATTATCTTCTATCGAATCTACAATTTTATCGGAGATATAAAACAGTTAATACAAACTACAATCGTAAAATGGAAATTGATTTTGAAATAACTAAAGTTTCATTATTTTCTACTAAATAATATGTAAGCTAAATACATACGTGATTATGTGATATAAAACTGTTGACCTTGCCCGCTTTTCTAGGGGTCAGCGAACAAGAAATATTTATGAATAACATATGAGATTTTATTTACATAATAATACCGTTTATAATCGATGCCTTCGTCCGTACACGATACAGTGTGATGATAAATAAATAACATAAGATAACGAGGAAACGCGGTCGGCAACTAATTTGATGAATAAGATTTGAGAAATCTATTCCAATCGCGTCGCTCCGTAAATAAAGAGTTATAAAACGCGAAAGGGAAAACTGCAGCTTGGGCTGATTTTACCTGTATGGAAAATAGACGAAAGCATCCCTTCTTATTTCCCTATTTCCTCATTCAAAGCTGGGCTAATTTTAAGATTTCTTTCAATTATAAAATAATAAAGACTATGGCTATACTATTCTTTTTTTTTTGTCAAATTTGTTTGACTGTTGTCTGATAACACGATGAAAACCCGGGATTTGTTTCTCATTTTTAAAGGTTCCTAGTTTCCTCAATAATAATTAATTTATCGAAAAATCAAAACGTATATTGCATAGCAGTAATGGATATATATTATATGATGTGCAAATATTTATTATAGTGCCACAAACGCCGCCCGCATTTACTCTTAAGCAACTCGTGAACGATTGGTTTCAAGTCCGACTTGTAGAATGTCGTTCACAAAAAGGTAGGCACGCGTCGCATCGATCAACTCCAAGCAGGTAGACAGTACTAAGTTACCAATAAGACGTTTGTGGAGAAGGTATCGCTTCCTTTAAAGGTAGCGGAAGCTACAGATATACAGAAATTCCCACGGTGTTATTAATATTTTGATTGTTTATCGAAGGAAATATAATTTTAGAAATATTCATATTTTATTAAGAATATATGGATGATTTTTTTGTTACGTAATATCCTTCGTATTTGTAATTATGACTGATAATGCTATTATTATTGTCAAAGCTATAATGTCTGAATTACATTATTAGTATATTACACTAATGTTATCTAATGTATTATACTTATGCGTTTTCAGTTTTATAGTAATATTTTATTAAGAATGAAGGGTTCTCTAAGAATCACAAATTACTTTGCAGGCTTTATAGTAAAATATTATTTTAACCAGTGTGTTTCTGTTTTTTTGTATGCAATTCTCGGTGCTTAAATTATTTTTCATGTTTTCTTATAATACCATATTCATATATACAGAACGTCACTCCTCCATCCCATAAGGGTAGCCAGATCATGACCCTACGTATGTTGCTTCTTCTAATTTCATAATCGCATTCTTACAAGCTCTTCGGTTACAGGTACTCTTGACATAACTTTTCAGAACGTCCTCGATCTGGTCGAGGTATGTTCGGCTATAACGACCCTTTCAGGTTGCCCAATCACACTTGCTTAATAAATACGGAATATTTTTATAACATTATAAGCATACTGGCCATCATGATTTATAAAGAATAATAGTAAAAATGTAATTGTAAACAAATGAAATGCTACGATTGTGAAAAATAACAACATAATTTTATATTTTTTTTTAAGACAATAGTGCCGGATTAACAACGGACGCATTTTCAGCGGGACAACAAAAGATGACCAACGAAATAATTTATGCTCTGTATAACAAGTGAAGAGCCGGTGCAGTTGGAAATAATAAAACGAGTTCGCTTTGATGACGATAACTAAGCAGTGGAATGGCGCGACCGTATCGTATTTGTAATTGTGACAATTAACTAAATAGTCTCTGTTAATTTTTAAGCTACAATGAACTCTGAAAATGCGGGATTGACAATTGTTATTATGAACTATCATAATACATAAGTATGACAGTGTTAATTATTATATATACCTACTCCGATTTAAATATACGCCATATTTATAAATAAATGTCAAATGACGAAAAGTATTTCTCAAAGACATGCTTATAAAAAATAAATTATAATTTAATTTAAAAAAACTAAATTCCAACTAAGAGTAGAACATATTATTTAAATAAAGTTTGTAATTAATTTTATTGTAAAAAAGCCCGAGGTGCGTTTACTATATCTTTATAAAAATAGAGAGTCTAAGAAGTATAGTTGGCATGAGAATAATAGATATACGTAATAGGTAGAGGTAGAATAATAGGTAGAGGATGTAGTGACAAAGATAGAGAAGGGGATGCTTAATTGGTATGGGCACGTAAAAGGATTGATGAAAAAGATTGAGGAAACAAATTTACAAGGCTAGTATAACTGGACAAGCTGGTAAGGGTTGACCTGCTGCAGGGGGCGACGCGGTGCTTGCGAAAGCCACCCCGTGTCGCCCCCATCCCAAATGAGCCGGACGGCCCCGTGGGGTTTTAGTGGGTATTTCCGGGCGCTTCATGCCCGGGTGAGTCCCACACTGGCACGGAGTTCGTCCCTCCGTGCCCCCTTACCTATTGCATTGGGAAACTCCGGTCTCACTAATGCAATAGGTAAGGGAAGTGCGTAAATGCATTTCCCCCGTCAAAAAAAAAAAAAAAAAAAAGGGTTGACCTAGGTAAACGTATCTTGACCAGATCGAGGACATTCTGAAGAAAGGCCAGGTAAAAAGTACCTTTAACCGAAGAGCATGTATGAAGGTGCTTATGAAAGTAGAAGAAGCGAGAAACTTGTGTCAGAATCGTTGCAAGTGGAAGGATGTGGTCTCTTTCTACCCTTATGGGAGAGAGGCGTGATGTTATGTATTTATGTATGTTATAAAAATATGTTAAGTATTAAAGCATATTTTTTATTAGTGTTTTAAATATGATTTCTTTTCTTCATCTTTATTCTCAGAACAGCATCAAAAATACTAAATTAATTATACACTTGGAGACTTGGAAGATCCTAGTCAGGATAAAGCAAAAATCGTATTAAATTATTGTATTGTCATCGACCCTTGATAAATATGCTGAATTCAAATTTCATTGACTGACGATTTAAAGTGGATACGAATCACGTTTTATGATTCCGTTTATATAGACAGACACAAATGACATCAATAAAAGTATGTTGATTAAATATTTTTTGCTGTACCATTTTGCAGCTCGTTTGTCTAAACAATCTTGTTAAATAACTTACAGATATAAATCGAATTTAATTAATAGTTAAAACCAATTACAATATAAAACTTACCACCATACTAAATATATACAAGCCATTAAACTGTAACTGTAATATAAATCCACATGTGTATTTTCTAACTAAATCTAGGAGCACGAAGTATGTTTTAAGTAGATTTAACCGTAATCATAAAGTGGTCAACGCAGCTGTACTTACAGTCCATTTACACATGAGGTGCTTTAATGAACATTTCACTTCCTCCGGGCGAAGTTTGAAACCCTAATTGTTGGCCCCTTTTGTTTATTTAAAAGTAACGCGATATGTCATCCGCGCCAGTGTTTCCCGTCCGGATACGTTACTCGTTAATGTCAATAAATGGGCCCTAAAGCAGACGACACTTATTAACACATGAGTCATACATTCTACACGTATCAATGAGATATTGAGTCAACACTAACTGGGCCAAGTCTACAAGTCATATCATTGGGTTCTATTTTTTTTCTTTTATTGCTAATACTATTTTATAATATATTCTTTTTTTATTGTGTACTATGATCACAATCTTATCTGATGTTAAGTGACGATATTGTCCAGGATAATAAACACACTAAGCTTATAGGTTCTGATTTTTAAGTAATGCTGCCGCAATACATCTATTAGCATTCGGCGACAGGTTTTCAAAAATGAGGGTGGTAGCTACCCAGGTGGATATTATTAGAAAATGCCCTACCATCATGCTGTGATTCACCGAAAGCTCAGGCTGATTTTACATCTTACATCTAGGGTTCGATCCCGCAACCATTGACTAATACTACTAACTGCGCCATCGTGGCTTTCGAACGCATTTTAAAATTGTGGTTTTTTTTTAATTCCTATCATAATTATGCATAGTCTAGAAACATTAGTATTTATTCTTAACTAAGCATTTGTTGAAAAAGTTATTAAAAAAAGGTAATAATATTTTATTTTTCATAATTATAACTTATTTCTCTTAAAAGCAAAATATTTTAAAGACTAAGTAATGAAAGTGCTCTCCCGCAATAAACTCTTGGTTCCCAACACTTTTCCCAGGATGTGTCTAATTGCGGGTTCTTGTTGAAACATGTCGTAAACAACATGTTTCAAGACACATTAATAGTATCTTTATTTGAGTTGAAAACGTATAAAAGCGTATGAACGGTAATATAAATATATATATTTAAATCCAGTTTCTAGATGTGATATGGTTTTTAACACTTGCCTTGGTATTACAATTATAACAAAACTTTCGCAAAAATAATTAATAGCGTTTAAACTCTTACACTATTAAATTTAACACGAGTCATTTTCACCGCTTATGGAGAAAGTAAACTTCAAACCAAGGAATATCAATAAGGACTAAGTACTTTGTCAATGTCATGTGAGTTTTACACTTGCCAATTTAAAATACTTTTGTGAAATGTCACACATTACATATTCTAATGATTATGTTGATTACAATTTGTTTTCATCGACTCTGTGACAAGTAGCCGCACTTTCTCTCAAGAAAAAGACTTCTTCAAATAGAAATTGGATATAATTTACGTAATCAAATAATGTTGATCGTAGGAAAAAAACATGAAGTATTTATAATTGATGCCTTAGAATACTTTAGTATGAATTAATAAATCTGAAGGAAACAAAAGGTATTGAGACATAGAATTACGACAGATTTAATTTAATTTTCTTAGTGACATCGTCTGAATTACATACACAATTCTGCCTATGTAAAGAGAATAGCATATGTTGTCAATTTTATATTAACGTTCTAACAAAACGATGGCTATCTTACTGCAACTTTTCAAACAGTTTCTGCGGCATATCAAAATTCACTTTGCATGTTATTACTTCTAATTCACTTCACTTAAGTACAATATCCGAACAATATCATTTCCTCTAATCTTCAATTGTTACCCCATTTTTGGGGATAGTGGAACTTAAATTGTTTAGCGCCAATTCTTCCAATCCTCTGCCAGACGTGTCGCCGCATGGATATTAATTTGCAGAGTACTGATTATCTGATCCGTCCAACAAGTCGATTTTGATCCTTCGACTTTCCCTAAAAAGATGTTCCGTTCTAGTTTGTCGGCACAATTTCTTGTTATGAAGCCAAAATACTTTGAAATTCAAAAAACCTTTTCTATGTGGTCGCAAGAATGACATCATCTCTATTATTTCTATATTTCACGTGGAGAAAATCTCTATGTCGAGCACATCTCAACAGTCCAGGGGTGACTCCTTGATGTTCATTTGTCTCACGCCGAGTTTTACCACTTTTGTATTATTCTTAATGGAACGATTTAAAATAAACTTACTAAAACTGAAAAAAATCTATTCGTCCCAGGAAAAGAATGGTCTGCAGCAGCTAGATAGATTAAAATCACAATTTACTACCCGGTACTTTAAGATATAATTAAAACACATAAATGTTCTCAAATATCCCTTTTACCAACATAAGTGTAAACAAAATTAAACTGATAGTTGTTATCAGAATAATGAAACAATTAATAGCCTGGAAATTACTCATATTGTAGGAATTTACTTTATGACGTTATCGAGTTTATTGTAACAATGATTTTCTATAACGGAATTAATGTCGAAATATTGGCAAGTCATCATCGGGAATAATAACAAATTATATAAATGAAATTTTATACCAGACTTTATTAACAGAAATAAACTTTACCACTATGGATGGTACAGAGACAGGCGGCAGTGACTCAGTAAAATATGCCACATTTTTTGTTGCAGTAAATACGTAATTTAATTGTAAATGGGCGTCTAGAACGAGTTGTGTTCCGACCAATTGAACACATTAATTTCAATAAGAGAATAAGACAAGGGCGATACATTAATATTTATGAGCTACCCTACAAAATGACTTATGACTATTCCGTGTTCAATGTTGTAAAAGAAACAAAATAACTTGCAAATTAAGACAGATAAAGGTTTGAAGCTATGTATTATTATTGTTATTTCTATTATTGGAACACGTAAAGCTATTGTTTATTGTTTTTATATAATTTAATAGCATAATTTAATAGCATAACTAATATTATAAACATTCATGAATCTCTTTAAATATTAGTAGTGTCCGACAGAAACAGGATTTTCAGGCGAAAACGAACCTTCGGCCTGGGTCTCAGTTTCGGCCAAAGCCGAAACTTATGTAGACTTGTACAATTCTGTATTTTAAACTGAAATTTAGTATATTAGAAGCGATTATAGTGGAGTATTATATTAGTTCATAGGCCATGTACAATTATCATTTCCACGGTTAAATGAAGAACGACCACAAAATAAATTTAAAAGTTTCAATCAATACACACATAAACATATTTTTTTGTATTCTTCTAATTTTAAAACTGTTTGTATCCTACACAATCCTTCATCTAATCAACTCGTCTTTACCATCATCAAAGTAGATTTTAATTTAATTTAATAATTAATCCTTTTTGTAATTTTTATTGTTACAAAAAAATCTTATTTGCAGTTCGGACTTGATTATATTTTATATCCATACATACATATTGGAGGTATAAGACCATGCATATGAGGTACATATACAACATCAATGAACATAGATGCTTCGTCTGTCGTATCTACAGTTAAGCCATATATATAATCCTCATGAACATGTTTAAGATTAACCGTCGAAAACTGTCATTCATTAATTAAAGTACCACTGTTACAGTTTGTGTAACAATTATGAGATTCTATTATATACGTAATATGGTTGACATGCTATAAGAAATATTCTATGAATGCATCTTTTTCTTTTGATAACTAGGCAAGTTACAGCCCAAAACTTGAAAACTTACGTTATAACTCAGCATGAAACGCAAACTTGACCGCTGAACAGAAACCACGAAACTTTTGGAACACTGTAAACTGTTCGGGTCATTAGCCGTGCATTAAATGCTGGGGTTAAGCCGGGGTAAGGCGGTTATCACTTGGAATACGGCCAAAGTAGCTTTTACTCGATGACGTCATAGTCGTTTTCCGTTTAGTCGTTACAACAAAACAGTTCCAGCACTACGAATTGCAACGATGAGTCCATACGACATCAAACATTTATTTACATAGTTACAAGAGCAATCAAATATGATAGCATCCCTAGATATTGTACTATTTAAAAACTGAATATAGAGATATATAGACCTAGTATATACTAAATGTTATTAATAAATATAACACAAGAGCGATGGCCGAAAGTACATAAGTGGTACTGAGAATTACCAATGTGTATGGAGACAGAACTCTCAAAAAGCGAATCTCTTAAATATTAAATAGTGTACTCGCAAACATCACAGAAGAAAAGAACAAAGTAAAGTTTAAAATTAAGTATAAAAATTATTTTATAGATATTTTACCATAATAATATTTTTTGAGATAATGGTACTCTATAAAAACATTAGTGTCCAATCGAACCTTCGGCTTCGGCTTTGGCCACCTTTGGCCAAATATTCTGCTTCGGCCAAAATGCGCCGAAGTTTTAGCCGAAGTCGAAGGTCTCTGGAAAGCACCTTAATTAAACGATCAATAACGATACGATTGCGCGAGAGCGCTTTGAAAAACGCAACGCGTGTGAGCGAGAGGTTATATTGCGGAAACGGCCGACGGCCGTCTGCTATTGTCAGTAGAGATAAATAATAAAAATTAACAGTAAATAACCAAAACAAAACAAGCGCATTAGGATTAAATGCTTCGATCTTTTTTAGTTTCTTTTTATTATATGATTATGAAAATTATTATTTGATTAAGAAAACTAAAAGGAAAATACAAAATATATATCCCGTTGTGCCCTACCTTATTAAAATAATAATGAAAATAATTAACGACTCCTTAAGGTATAGTTATTTATGTGATTTTTCAAACAATAATGAACGTAGACGCATTTTCCTTCTTTAGACCTTTTTTTATGTTTGAGTATCCTCCTAGGATACTCACCCTCGTCGGGCAACAGTGGGTGGGTTATGTCAGAGACTGGGTAGATCGGGGTACACGGAAGAGTGCATTCGACGCTCCTATCCCGGTAGACTCTGGCCCCTCAGAGCAGGGCCCCACCGCGGTCAGAGCTCGAGCTCAGAGACGGACTCGAAACGCACGTGCGCAGAGTACACCGCTGCGTACCGTCTTGGGCATGTGTGCAATGCACCGGACTCACCCAAAGCCGGGTGCGTGCAGGCTAACATATGGCCTCTATGCACTCTATGTGCAGGGTGGTCCGCTCCCTCTCTCTCTCTGTTGCCTCATTTGAGATCAGATGATCTCTACAGTGGATTCGCAGAAACTGGGACGATCCAAATATGGTTACCACTCTGTCATGATTAGTGAGTTGAACCCAAGCCTCCGCACCACGATTTCTCGTAGCGCAGGGCAAGCTCCTTTTTTTTATTACCTCGACCTGCCACCGGAACAGGGTGGCAAAAGCTCTCGCTTCCAATATTATTTCAGCGTTTTTATTTTTAACCAGTTGGGAGGCAATTTTAATTATCTTGTTAAGCTAATATAGCCAGCTTAACTTTTTCAAATCCAATCATGGACCCTATTTATTAGGGTTACTAAACCTTCGGCTTCGGCCTTTGGCACCGGCCGATGGTTATGACGATGGCCTATTAATCAGCTTCGGCTCCGGCTTCGGCCAAAATCGTTCGGTCGAACACTAATATCACGTAATTATTTGTTGTTGTAATACCATGACCTGCATTCATACTGAATGTTCAGTTTTATAGGACAGTAACCTATATTATAACATGTAAACAATAGAATAAATAAATAAAGACCTAATATTAATTGGTGATATTGGGCTGTATAGTAAATACACCAAGTATAGCGGTACTGCCTCGTAAGTGATGCTACCTGATAGCTAGACAAGCGGATATTAAAAAATACCCTGGTGGTAGGCACAGCACTTTGGATCTCACTTAATGTAGAGAAAAGAACTGGTGTTTGATGTTAAACTAACTAAGCCTTTTTGGGCGCTAGTCGCCCGAGAATACCCACTAAAACCCCCCGGGGCCGTCCGCCGCATTTGGGATCGGGGCGATACGGGATTGCACTGCATGCCACCGCGTCGCCCCCTGCAAACTAACTAAGCCTAGATTGATGCTGCCAGAACACACTTGGATGGACTTTGGGCGACAGATTAACAATGTTGACGGTTGTAGCTATCTAGGTGGATATTAGAAAAAATTCTAGCCCCATGATATGGTGCTTATCATAATATTTTCCTTCATCTAAATCTCAGGTTTATTATAGATGGATTTTAACCTACGTACGTCGAACCTAAATCCCACCACACTACAACAGAGACTCCATTGTTTGCGATTAAAAATATTTCAACAATGACTATAATACCATCTGAAATATAATATTATTAAATCTGTCTACGAAAGTTATAAATATATACATTATTTATCAAAGAAAACCAACAAAATCTGAGTAGATTTAAAAAGAAATCAATACCAATAATTCTATATATATATTAAAGATTTAATAAATAACGATAATGAATTTATCAAAGTTTTGTAATGTACTGAATTGTAAAATATATATATTGCAGAAATTCTCTTCATTTACAAATAACCTTGAACTTTTTCTCATTCAGCGACTGAGCGCGTCTAGAAAATCCTCAGGGCTTCGTGTGTTGAGGGCAATATCAAAGGCATTTATTATTTATATTTTCAAAGGCGAAGATGCGAATGTATCTTTTTTACAAAAATTACGAATATAATTTACCTTTTACACAAAAATGAAATCTCACTACCATATCATAGCTTCATTATTTTAGATTTATTTCAGAATAAACTTTAAGAGTCGTAATTATTTTTGTTGTTGTACATAAAACCAATGTAACTAAAGACTACAACATTCTTGTATACAGGACTTGTCAAAAGTTATCACTAACCCTTGTATTTTTTACAAAACATTCTGATTACATTCATTTGTTTTAAAACGGAGCTTCGTCGGTAAATACAAATGCCAACAAAGTATAAATCGAGTTGTAATTCTTGATCGAACCGTATGTCGTAAAAAAGATGCAGTATGGCAGGTAATTTCATATAATTCTCATTGTAAAGTACTTTTGCTCCTACTTGAAAATGTACAATGTACACGTCTCAGTGGATGGATGCACTTGCTTCCTGCTTCGGTTAATGTTCTTAGTCAATTGATGGTTGTTCATTTGAATGCAGCTCGGGCCGACTTATCAATCCACTTATGATCTAAAATAGCCTCAGATACAAATGAGTCCTTAAACGTTCGCTGTAGAGATAACGTGAATGTGCATCAGTTGATATGATTCAATTTTGAGGTTCAAGTTCAGAAACGTACATGTTTTTTTTTTTTCTGTATTAGTAATAAAACTATTCCACTATACCTAAACTGATCTGAGGTAAGTTAAAATATGTAATTAGGCAGAGAAAACCAAACAAAGGACATTGTGCTTATGCATGATTTCTAAAGAGGTTTCGTCAGTACTCTTTTGTCGCCTAGCAGAATAAAAAATTGCATACCTTTTTAATGTAAAATGAGATGGTATATAAAATCTTCATTTTCATATTTGATTACAACATAAACCAAAACTAATTACTCTAGCTAAAAATACACTAAATAGTATCCGACACATCGTATTCCCATTTAACAAAGAACTAGATCAATTTACACCTAATTATCATCCATAAAACAAACTTTCCTTTTTACAACTGATACATTGTAATTACCACTAAATTGGTAAGCGAAGCGAAACACAGATCTTAAAAGTAATCTTTAAAACAAGGCGAACTTCACCACACATCCTACGCATAACGGAAAGTAGAGTCAAAAACAAAGATATACTGATAATCGCGTGGATTCATAAACAATGTGCAATTAAATAGAATAAACAATAGTGGGAACAAGCCTCGAGAACGAAATTCATGCCCGTGATGGGGAAAAACAGTGCGAATTATTGCATTTCTCTTGATTCAACAGGTTTTGCCTACGTTTATACATTTATAAATTAATAATTCAATACACATTTTGTTAATTCAAACAAGAGTGTATTGAATATAGAAAGATGTTTAATCAACGAGACGTGTTTCAAACAATGCTATATACTGAAATGAAAAAAATCCTATTAAGTCATTATTGTTAATAAGAATCTAAATATTTTTGACATATTGGTTTAATTTCTAAGTGGATACTTGGAAGTTACGCATTTTATACCCCCATACTTAAAGTTTGAAATGATTCAAGAAATTACTACTCTCTATAATCGGAAATGGAAACATTATGGTTTATGAGTTCGTTTAAAATAGTTAAAAGGAGCGAATGTACAAGGACTACAAACAAAAACATGACGATCGATTTTTTGAACGATTGAACATTCGTTGCGAGTCGAAAATAGCTCTGTTCTTAAAGAAACGACGTTAAAAACTACCAACTTAATTAAACATATCGCCACCTGTGTAAATCAAACAACAGACGAAGGTTTAGGTAGTCATGACATCCAAGTTATGTGACATAAAACTAAAGCATACCAAGCCACGTCCGCAGCTGATCAAGCTTCCTACCTTGAACTTGGTACTCTTTTACTCAAAATAATAAGGACGATGATAAAAAATCTTGTAGTAAAAATTAATCCAATTCAATTTTTTGTTTAAGCAATATCCATCGACACCATATCCGATCTTGACACATTTTAAAAGTTCTTGTATAACCATAAGGTATTCAACGACTATGTACCAAGTGATAGATTTAGCTTTAAATAAATAAAAGAAAGAAGGTAAAATTAAAACAAAAACATTATACGACTAATTGAACAGATATGCTGAAATGTAAATAAAATATAATAAGTATTGAACGATAGAATTGAGACGTATTATTTTCCTGACTATGAATACACACATGAATTGAATAAAGCTATAAGTATAATAGATTAGAAAGCTCATCAAGAACAAGGTGATTTGTAAACAGCATTATCTCTTCGAACAGAATAGAAGCTTAAAGTGGAACTTAGAAGTATTGTCTCGAACAATTTTACATAAACAATTTATCACGGGTGCGGTGCGGGCGGTGACAGATACACATTTACACACTTACCACTATATAGTTGTTCATATATCCTAGTTAACAGTTTAACATACTTGTTATTGTTTGAGAATGTATCTCTTGTTAAACTTTAGGTGTGATGTTTTGTTATTTACTTAGATAAGTTTCATGCGTTTCAATCATAATTATTGTAGATATTGAAACAGATTATACCACAAAATACAGAGAGTATATACTTAAATAGGCAAAGACAAACAGTTCAGTTCATTTTTCTCCTCTGTTTGTCCATGGTTATACTTTTTTTGGTTAGCTTTAGTGTGGTAAAAAAAACAATTGTTATCAGATTTTTCTTTAAATTTTCATTTTTTATAATGGTCAAATTAAGACCTAAGGCATATTTCTCATGTATTAAATTTATATTTGAGTTTATTTCCAATTTTGCAATATTTGAATTGCTTAAAACAAAGATATAAAAAAAAACAAGTAACAAAATGTAACTTTAACGCTTAAAATCTAAGTTAGTGGAAACGTTTAAAAACAACGGGTTTGCGGTTGCAGCGGGGGCCCACTACGTGCTAAACAGAGTATGTCCAGGCCGCTGTTGCCGCGCTGGTATGACCGGACTGACGACCGCGAACCCGTGGACCTTGACGAGGTTGCATTACTCATTATGTATGTATGTACATGCCAGTTTTTCTTTACGAGAGTGCAGCGCTTATAATTAATTAGGATGCTTTCATGTCGTGTATTTTAAATTCATATTTATTTTGGTGCATGTTCACAGTAATATTTACTTTAAAATTTATTTCATAGTATTATGAGGTAACTTTTGACAAAAATATCACCTGATATTAACACATATCGAACTTAAAAATGGTTTTTTAATTTAAAGCCACCATATTTGATACTATCTGTGTACGCGCGGCTTCGGCCGTGTTTCGTATATGCTACACTGCGTAATATAGTTTTTAAATAATCATTAAAAAATAATGTTTTGAAAGTACTGCTCATTCAATGGTATTTTTCGTAGTTTATTTTTTTTACACGGAACTCTAATTATTATCAAATTATTTAAATAGTTTAAGTTACACGGAGTAACTTCAATTATCTAACAAAAAACGTCCCGTCAAAATCGTTCCAGCCGTTTCGGAGATTAGCCAGAACAACCAGAAAAAAACAACATTTTTAAAAATTATGTTTTTGTTATAGGTTCCCTATATACATTCATATACAAACAGACACTTCAATTTTATTTATTAGTGTAGATGAAACAGTTGCCGTGTGTCCCAGGTGTGGAGTTATTTACTTTCATGTTGCACTAGTGAATTACTGATGAAACAAGTTTTACCACTGTACGTGTACATATATGTTCGAACGGAAATACCTTCGTTTGTTGAGTTCTATTTTCATTCAACAATTTACTGTGACAACCGGAAAGAAAATACTTTATGCTCCTTTTTTTTCAAATCGAGTTTTTCTATCGTTTAGAGAACGTTACTGAAATTTAATTGTATAAAGAAATTAGATAGTATATTATATAAAAGGTAGAGTGGGAGAAATAATTGACCGAGTCTCGAATTAAACTTTAACAATTCGCCTTCAGCTTACATTTGAGATAAGTTTTAATTTGCTTCATTTAATTTTACGATATCAAATACAGTTTGGTTTAAAAAAAAGTTCTATTCAATTTATCATAGGGTAAGAAACAAAATAATGTCGTTAAGGGAAACTATGCACGGATTTAAATATAACATTGACCTTCATCTATACATATTTAGTATTTATTTAGAACATAAAAACATTGTTTAGTTTTATAATAGTTTACAATATGAGATCGTATTTTTTTTAAGTGCTATTTGCTATAAATAAACTAATAACAATGCTTGTGCTCACATAATGAAAATATTTTGAGATCGTACACAATTGTCTTATCAGTCGTATGTATTTGGGTTTAGGTTAACGGAAGTTTAATCTATTGTAGAGTTATAATAATTGAATGGCAAAATATTCATGATTCAATATCATTTAAAGTCTTTAACCCCTTGAGCACTTACCTGGCGTTTATGGCCAGCTTTCCATTATTTTCCTATTGTCTTATTTTTATGGGTACTCGACACATTAAGAAGGATTACTTTTTTGACTTAATGAATAATAGCTAGTTAATACCGATTGTTTTTTGATCAATTCTCTGCAATGCAACGATTTCACATACTTTATACCTCTTATTTACATTGTAGATCTTTAGAACGTGCTCTGGTGGTAACTTTTTATCGAAACTATTTATAATCCTCAAAACTTTTCCTATATATTTCCAGACCAGAGAGCACATCTATGATTTAAAGAAAGGATCATATTAATTAGTTCTCAAGTTATAAAATCACTAACGGACAGACTGAGTGAATTTGCCTGGTATTGTTACAATTACACCAAAAATGCGAATGAAAATTGCATTAATACATTTCAGAATTAAAAAAGAATTTACTTTGTGATCATTGCCAAAACTGATGTCTAAATTAGATAAAAAAAACGTAGTAACCACATTTACCGTAACCAAATTACGAAAATTAGTTATGCCTCGATTTACGGATTCTTACGTAAACCGGACGAAATAAATTGCGGTTCTACGATGTAATTATTGATTGTAAGAGTTGCTGTATTATTTGCTGTGCTTTCTAATTTTTCTTACTTTACAAAGGTAAAAATGCTTTGAATTTAATGTGTTTTTCATGGTAAACGATTTTCCCTTCGGAATTACCAGTCGAGTGTGACTGATGGCTTGTCAGTACTATTGATGTAATAATGCATACTTTCTTTGAATACTATATTATAGAGAACTATTTAAATGAGACATCAAGTTTTTAACCGTTGACTCCTTTTGTTTTCATTTCAAACAACAGTTAAACTTTTACTCTTACGCATTCTAAAAAGTAATTTTTAATTGTTCGTCTGTTTGAGCCGGCATATATCCAGAACGAGCCGATTTTGAAAATACTTTTTCTGGGATATAGTTGAAGTTACACAATGTAACTTGGCTGCTTTTATTTTGATAACAATTAGGGACGCGCCTAAAAAAATATAAAACTCATGAAATTGTGAATAAATCCGATTCAGTGCACAGTGAATAGTTGTGGGAATAAAAAATATGATACGCGGGCAGAGCCGGAGGCTTTAACTTCAAATTAATATAAATTATATTGAAAGTTAGGCTGACATTTAAATTTCAATTAACAAGAACAACCGTGGTGTAATGTAAAATTTGTTTTGTGTTTATACATGAAAACTAATTATCGTTATCATATTTACACATGTGACATCAGTCAAGATAGTATAATTTGATTAATTTATTGATTCAACCGAAATATGTCCACAGCTGGACATAGGTCTGCACCAAAAAGTCTGCCACGCTTGGCAGGCGGTCGGTTGGTGATCGCAGTAGGTGTTTGTAGTTCTCAGAGAACTCTGCTACCCAGTTTATCCCTCAGTCACCTTTTACGACACTACCTACGGGAAGATATGGAGTGGTCTATTCTTAGCCTAAACCATACGGATAGTATAATAATGATGATAAATTACACTTAACTTTGACATAAATGTAGTTAGTAATCTTGTAATTATTCGTTTCTATAATGATAACTGTGTACTACTAGCATAGAATTATAAATATCTATCGTTGTTACTGTATGGCTACTGGACACTAGGCAGTTGAGTAGTGTGACATGTTAAATACGCTTTACTGTCCACATCGACCTATCTGTCTTGTTATGAAACTTTCCACTGCCATTTGTAATATTACATTTTGTGAAAGTATACCATATTATCATTACCATGGATGTCTAAAAAGAAAAAAAAAACAACTTCAAAGTTTGCTCTTTTTAAAAGATATTATTCCTTAATGTATCGGCAAATATATTTTCTCTTTTCATTTGTTATTAATGTAATAAAGACATAGTAAGATTGTACTATTGATTATAAAAATCTCACAGGTAGTAAGCAAAGTTCAGGCTGAGAGTTGTTTTTTTTTATTATTTAAATTTATGTTATATTTTACGCGTATAAAGTCGCGTGGAGTTATTAATTATTCAACAGGAGTACAATAATAGTACTTTGTCGTTTAAGATAAATAAGTTGATCGTCACGGGACTCCCGGTAATTGTAAAACACCAAACGTTTATGCTCATTTTATATACCATTTGGAATACGAGTCGATTCGACTATCAGGGCGAGCCATTAGATGTTTCATATCAGTAAGATAAGAAATGAAAAATAAATTACTGCGATGGGGTCTGCATAGTGGCACTATATAACAGATAAATTCTGTTTCCTTCAAGACAATTGACAAACATAACTATGATTACTATCATGCACTACTACGCCCAGACGGAAAATCATAAATATGTCAGATGCATTTTGTGTTGTGACAATGTAAATTGATTAAAACGACTAGCACGGGCTGAGAGATATAAATGTAATTTATGGTAAATAATTTCAATTGAGATCTTGAAAATTTTAGTGATGACATTTTAATTGAAATAAATGAAAATTTAAATTTGATTCAATGATTTATAATTTGATGAATTGAATGAACTGTAAATATCAACTGATTATATCTAAACCGAATTATATAACACATATTAAACCTTGGAATTTTTCATTAAAGAAATGCTTGTAATTGTGATAATAGATTATCGTTTTATGTATGTATGTAAGCGATAATGCTTTAGGACATCGCTCTGTTGAAAATGTTCTCAAATTCTGACAAAAAAAACTTGCGCTTTTTGTGAATAATATTTTACAGCGCCCCTTGAATAATGACCAACACATTTTAGTTCGAACTTTCTTATCTAGTACTAATATGTGCGTATGTACAGTTAAATTAATTATACTTTTTACCCATAGACATACATAGTTCTTAAAACAATATAATATGGATTGATTAATGGTTGACATTTAACTAATTTTTCACATATGATATTTACTATGAATTCATTGTTTCATACTTTGTAATATACAAACGTTTTACAAACGTGTTATTCATAATATATAGATAATTAACTACTATCAAGAAGTGTAGTAATATTTTATTGATACGTCGAACCCAATCTTGATATTATTACATACCAAACTTATCAGTAAACGTATTGTGCGTTACTCGCAAGTGCCAAACATCAGCGTTCAACATTACCATACTCGCACTACGTCGAACACATTGCTCGATTGGGGACTACCTTTACCGGTTCTAGATTAGATAATGGGCTTTTATCTGTTGACGACGTAGCCGTTTTTTTTAAGCGTTATGCACGCTGAGTTTATACTTTAGTGCTAATAATATTCATTTATATATATGTAAATACAATTATTTATTATATAAAAGCTCTTATAATTTTCTGTTAATTTATTTATGTAGGACTAGCGATTCCCGGCATACGGTGCAATGCTACAAAAATACCTTTTTTTATCCAGGAGCCGTCTGGAAGCTATACAGAACAACTCATAAATATTTCATCTCAATCCAATGCACGGTTTAGAAATACATAGCGGACAAACATACTTACATTCATTATTAAAGAAGTTATAGATTATAAACAATAGTCAACTTACAAAATCTAGTTAAATTATCCCTTTAATTTTTTAAATTCGTATAATGCATTTTTACTCTTTTTAATGTTTAATATTACGTTCCAGTTAAAAATATTAGGCAATTTAATTATTGTATTATTTTAATATGCATTAAACTCGCATGTCAAATTTGAATTAATAAATAGTAATGTTCAAAAACATAAAAAAAAAATCAATCTGTATTCGATTTGTCTCATGACATGAATCATAAACTTCAAAATTTAAGTAATCCATAAATTTAAACAAAAGCTAAGTTAGATAGTAACACTACTAAACCACATCACTGCTAACTTATCAAGAAATCTCACTAAGTGAATCTACTTTAGTACCCAACATTACTACTATGTCACGTAAAATAAAGGTAATTTCACGTAGGTACTATGAGTGATTTCACACGTGATTCATAGTCCTGACCCACATCACTATTTAATTTACAGTTAAAATAGCCAACTAAGATACTTATTCCAAACTGCAATATCTACAAAACTGTTTATACTCTTCGTTTAATGCTAAGTCTCTAATGTAAAAATAACCGAAACGTTAAAATCAACTTTTCATAGAGACAGCTTTAGTAATTATTACTTTAGAATTCACTTATTTGAATGATACAATAGGAAGCCGTTTACTTTACATTTAAAAATTCACTGCTGTGCTTCAAAATGGCAATAAAGTTCACCTAATATAAAGCCTTTATTCAACTGCAGTCACATTTTCTTTTATACACTTTGGACTATTGAATATTATTGCGTTTAAAACACTACAAATGTAAATGTATACCCAAAATAGGGTATAATTTTAAGAAGTAAGAGATACCGCCCACGCTCTTTGATATATAGCATTCTTTAATTTAGCAATGTTTAATCATTTACTTAAAAAAAAAACGAACTAATATTGGTGCCGATTCTGCAATATATAACTGAATTATAAAACTGTAATTTGTAACTGTACTTTTCTGAATCATCGCACCGACATATTTTTTATACCTACTCGAAATTCTACGTTTGTCACGTTTCAATATTTTAAGAAAGTTTGTTTAGGTCTCAAACAGCCACAAATGTTGATTTAACAGATATAACTATCTACATAGACTGTGAACGGTCAAATATTTGCAAAAATCAATCGTTAGTGATACAAAAACTGTTCAAACAAATCTAATAAAACTAACTCATATAAATTTCAGTTGTTAAACATATAAACGCAGTGAACTGGATCTCATAAAGTATTGTTAAGTCGATGTTACTATCGGATATCGAACAACCATATAAAATCAATTTGTATATCAGATGAATGTTTCAATAAATCTATCTTCTATAATAAACAAGAACGGCTTTCTTCTCTACCGTCTAAAGTATATTAAATCTATCTCCCTTTGCTATTTCCATTAAGGAGCGAAGCGTTAGTGTGCTGAGTAATTCTTAGATATGAATACATAACCCAGTAATGCTAAAAGTTAAATTCACTTTAGGATTCGCTTACTTTCTTATCGGCACTTATATTACAAGGAAGTAACAACAAAATATTTGAAGACTAAAGCTTTTAAGGATAAACTTTCTATACAAATAACGTAATATTAACCCCTTGAGCACTAACCTGGCGTTTACGCCAGCTTTCCATTGCTTTCCTATTGTGTATATATATATATATATTATATTTATGACAAGAATTACACATACATTTACGAATAACATTACTACAACAGATTACAGGATCGTTGTTCACATGATACCAAGCAGTATAACAGAGTAAAGATTTTTACAAAAAATTAAAACACAATATCTCAGACAAATTTTAAACCCGGAACAAAAAGACAGACAAAAAATTTTATTTTTGGTACAGGTCGGATACCTATTTACTATCTTTATATACATTCGTATATATCTAGTAAAAAAAAAAAAATATTTTAACATTACAAACAGACACTTCAATTTTATTATTAGTATAGAAGTATAGATCACGGTAGTAATCACAAAAGATCATGAACGTGGAAAGTGCCTACTACATGCCATTACAACGGTCCCGCTGAGTTAACAGGGTTAAATGACTCGGACTAATGACACGGCAGATGCTTTAAATTTGTGTAAATAATATCTCGTTCCCTGGACCGAGACAAAGTTGTTATAGTTCCAATAAGGAGAGATAAACGAAGATAAGCTAAAGTTATGAAGTCGGCAGTATTTCGACCACTTTAAACTCGTACGGCTTACGTTTGTCTAGTGATGGACGGACGAAGTGTCGATAGTATCGACTTACTTCAATTCAAGATTCAATAGCTTACAAGCACAACTGTAAATATTTTATAAATCATAAATATAAGTAACCATTAACACTAAAATTCTATAAATACATTGACTCATTTTGAATTCTTGGTTTAAAAAAAATCTTAGTCGAATTTCGATTGCGTAGTCCGTCACTAGTTATGTCTTCAAACCTACATCACATGCAATATAGCACGTTCTTAGGCAACTGTAAACTTAATCCTACGTGAAAATATAGAAGCTAGACTAAATTAAGACGTTCATGCCGTTAGCTGATGAGAAATCTACGCGCCATGAAACAATTTTCGCAAGCTATCAAGATAATTAGTTTACTGTTCACTCCAGCTAGTAGATCAAAAATTTCATTAGCAGTGTGACACGGTGTTTGAATACAAAATATATATCTTAAAATTATTGTAAGATTATTTTACATTAAATATTAATACTGATAAATTATATTATAAATAATATGAATTAATTTTATTTTAAATTAAATTTCAGTAAAGTAAATAATTATAGGGTTTTTAATTTTTTTCTTTTAGAACACATACTTTTCTGTTTTGATATTGTTTTTTTTTTCTAATAACATTTTTACTTATTTACAATATTAAGTTTATCATCTAAATTTTTATTCAAAATATCTAAATTAAGTAATTAATCTTCAAAAATCTACATTAGAAAAAAAAAAACTACAAATAAATTCAAAATTGAATTAAATTGGTTAGGTATTCTTTTCATAGCACAACATGTATATTGAAAAACTTAATGTCCTAAAATTAAAAAAGTACTGAGACATTAATGTTTACTATGAACCTGTATCAATTTCCAAAAACTAGAAAACGGACTTCCGCGTACTACAAATTTAAAAACACCAACACAACAGAGTCCGGTTTGGTTTAGCAAAGAATCCAATCTTATCTATAGATAATAACTTGTATTTGAAATAATCAAGCCTATCGGACTGATTTAAAGTAGATTGATTCAACAGCATTCGGATGAGAAAGTAACGCATGACTACATCGAGATCGAGTAGGTATGTTAAAACTAACGATTGTTCCAGGAAAGCGAGTATCCGCCATACCTCGCCACCTGATCAATGTGTAACGGACGACAACGGTTTTTGCACAACTAGGCCTTCGTCGAGGCAATCTGAGTCGGTTTCTAATTGTTCCGACTAACTTTATGTTGGCTGTCTATTTTATATTATATTTTATTGCATTTCACAAAAATAAAAATGGTAAGTAATTATAAAATTTGAGTAATTATAATTGTTACGATATAAAAAACACGATATAAGTATTGCATATATCTTATTACTTATTTTATTTTATATTAAAAGGCAACCCATCCAGCAATTATTAAGAGTGAATAATATTTATTTACTTTACTTTGTCAAGATGAGTTTCCATCTGCTTTACAAATATTATAATGATTTATGCATTAAATTGTGATATTAAAATTAAATAGAAAATTTATTTTTTGTTATTACATTTTTCCACAAATAACAACAAGCTGAATTACGTATAAATATGTCCAAGGTATATTAAAATATAATAAATGTTTTATAAGTCTCAATCTCAATATATCATACTTATAATCTCTGTAAATTTACAATTTATGTACGATTTCACGTACGTAACGATTTCAACACATTTTTATTCCAACACAATTACAAAAATATTCCAATATGAATCAGATTATAAACATTATCATAACCTAAAAATCTTATACACATTGAGTAGTATCGTAGTGTGTGCTGTGTGAATCACAATATTATTTAACGTGATACCAACATGATAATATAATATTTACAAAGGTAAGTAATTTATCTTTATCTTTATTCCATGTTATTCTGAGAATAATCATTACAATTAAATGCATTTACAAATCGGTACAGTAAAAAAAATTGTCAAATATTATCTATTATTTACTTTATAATACAAAAAAGTATTTAAAGTGTTAACTTAAAGTAAGTTACCTGTGATAGTTGCCAACAGAACCGCCAAAGCCACCACACCTGTCGCTCCCACCTGCTTAAGCCTCATTTTGTCTCTTTTCAACACAATATGTGTCCGTATCAATAAAGAAAAACAACAGCAAAATTCAAACTCGTCAACGGTATGTCTTTTGTTTAAAACAATAAACAATATCACTCGCGATTTTTTATTTCACGTATGGCTCTATCTTCGATCAAGATAATAAAAGTTACAAATTGCACAAGAAATTCTACATATGCTGAGAAACTATTTAAAAGTGAGTTCTTTTAATGTTTGTTATCAAGTCCATGATGATGAGTTAAAGTGATGCAGAGTTAAGGGAAGAGATCCCTGGAAATTAAATTGCTAAACTTGTTTCGTACGATGTTAGGAACGCACTACGCAACTGACGTACGTCTGTTCTATCCGAGCTCCAGACAGTACTGTTGCGATGAGGGCGACGCGGCACAGTGACGGACCCATGCGGAACTAAAAAGCGTCACGACCAGCGGTTCAACTGCTCAAGTGGCGCCAGTGTCTAGTATGACTACTAACGATGCAAGGATCAAAATTATGTAGTCGTCGGTTTATTGAGTTATTATTAGCTTAGTAATATAGCCTTGTTTTAATGCAAATATGGAATATTGAACATACGGCTCTACGCTTAAGGTTAAAGTTCTACAAGTGATTACGAATTGGTTTTGTATCCATACGTACATTAATATTAATTAAGATATTTACCCTGTACGTTGATAATCTACATTAAACGTTATATAATTTCACATGATTTGGTTATCAGTATTATATGCCTAGAGGTATTGATTTTCCGATTAGTAAAACTAGAGTGCACGCGTTACTTTATTTTACATGGTAGTTCGTGTGCTATAGAAAAATGAAAACTCAAAAATATCATCATAAAAAGAATTTGTTTATTATAAACTGCAACAGATGTAATAAACAACAATTTTAGTTATCAAATACCATTAAAGAAACATTCGGTAAACCAAAGTTTTTAGAAAGCTTAACATTGTCGTATATAAAGAATTATACTATTTCTCTTTCTCAAAATCAAATTATAAACAACTTGATATGAGTTTGTCCACTTAGTGGAATGTTTACCCCATTTTTGGTAAACTGATTTCGAGATCGAAAAGAAATGTAATATTCTACCATATACTGTTAGATTAATTACGTTAGAACTTGTCTGTATGATTTTTAGGGATAAAAACCATTTTATTTGTTATATCTCTGAAAATACTTTTGTATATCGTCCTTTGTGTCATTTTGGGTATATTGTTTTAAGTGAAAGATTTAGTAGAAAACGGTCTAGAAAAAGAAACATAAAATTTTAGAACTTGTAACCATGTTATTATAATTAGTTTATATTATATTCCGATCTTAAATAAAATAAAAATATTTGACGGAAATTCAGAATGAGATGATAATTCCTCGTATCCTGAGGCATAACAACAATTATATCTCTACATAGACTGTTTGTCGATTTTGACACAATTTCGTGATGGCCATTTTCTGAAACGCTTGACAAAACTTTGACTTCTTTATCTTCTTTCTTTATTTACTTCAGAACTCTATATTTATGGGATCATACTTCTGGAGGTTAACCGGAACAAACAGACAGACAGGCAAAAATTTCAGAATTGTATTTTTGATGATATAGTATTTTTTATACATTGATAACTAAAATATTTAGTAAAAAAAATATCTTGACATTACAAACAGACAGTTCAATTTTATATATTAGTATATATAAAATAGTTTACACCAGTTCAATTAAATATTAAAATGATATAACATTATTCAAAATATAAACATTTTAACAATTTCAAACAAAGTTTGTATACTTACGTATAGAAAATAACGGGAGAATCCGACAAGACTGTAATTTACACACATGACTAATACGTAATTTTCTTTGTTAAACAATACAAATCTCTTATATCTCTTAGATATAAGAGAACGTAAGGACCTTGACAAGAAATGAAAGAGTCACACATACAAAACAGGTACACTCTACTAGTAATAGTAAAGCTCAAGTCCAATGTAATGTTAAATAAAATTTTAAAAATTGAATCATTAAAACAATAAAGATCAATTTAAAATGACATAACATTGCTGCAGTTTTTTTACGTTGGAAAATGAATTTACGCGACCCTCTAACCTGAAACTGTTATCTTCTGGATTTGAGCTGGTAGAGGGTATGTAGACTCAGCCAACGTGCACCATCGGGAATACCCACTAAAACCCCACGATGAAATCTGCTGCCATTCACGGGAAGATACGGGATGGGCTGTTCGGCTGCATCTGGTCTCTTATCTCAGACACAAGTGGGGCGAGGCAGCCTGGCTACTTCAGGTTAACCTATTTTATTTACCGTACATAGTTAAATTGTTTCAGATATTTTACTGTGTAGGTTTACAAATTATTTACCAAAATATTTATGTAACATAAATAGGCATCCATTCAACCGAAAAACATCCACTGCTGGACATAGGTCTCTCCCATAAGTCTTGCGCAACCCGCATCCAGCGGATAAAAAAAACCCGTGTGGTACCGGCCAAGAATAGTACCATCCTATATCTTCCCGTGAGTGTCGTAAAAGGCGACTAATAGATAAATCAGGGGATGGGCAGCAACATCCTCTGAGTACTACAAACACCTGACTGCGATCGCCAACCCACCTGTCAAGCGTGGCGATTATGGCAATCACCCCCCCTAATGAACGACACACCAAAAATAGGCATTTCAAACAATTTATAATGATGAACAAAAAAGTTATCTCAATAATTGAGTACTTCGCCACCCCATTACATCTTTGAAAATTTAATGTATTATATAATCGTAGAACATTGATATAGACAAATAAAAGTTTCTAGGGAATATTGTAACATTTAACAAGGAGATTTCATAGTACCATATAATAAATTCAAAATCCACATACAGAGTGAGCGTTATTGTTAAAGCATTATTATAAAGTTGAACATTGTGTAAATGATGACGTCTCTGAACATTCACTAAAACATAATATAACTAGCTGTGTGTCCACGGAAGCGCCCGCGTTTCATATATTCTTCACTGCATTTTTTTATACGGATTCCGAATTTTTCTTTAGTACTGAGATAAAGTAAAAATATTTCTCATAAATACCTGTACCTGTGCACCGAATCGGATTTTATTAATTTTTTTACGAGTTTTAATTTTTATGCGGAACCTTAATTATTTTCGAAAATTAAACGTACCCTGACTAACCTGGAATAACATCAGCTATCTACCAAAAAAAGTCCCGTCAAAGTCCGTCCAGCCGTTCCGGAGATTACCCGGAGCAAACAGAAAGAGAGACAAAAATTTTAAAAATTGCGTTTTTGGTATAGGTATCATGTACACATTCATACCTATTTAGTAAAAAAAATATTTTGACATTACAAAAAGACACTTCAATTATATTTATTAGTATAGTTTAAAGACTGAATTATATATATACATATATATATTGTATTATAAACTTATATAGTCAAATTATGTAGACAAAAAATATACTAGTATTCTTACCAATACAAAATAAACCCTACCAATTTACTTGACGATTGACATCAATGACAATGAACTCTATCATCTCAGAAGTAAATGAGATTGCTTAAAAATAATCCAATTTTGATTTGGAAATTATTTATTTTATATTTTACAAGAAAACTTATCCTGGCCTATAGAAAACGGTAATTTTTTATCACAATTCTACTATAGCGAAACATGACAAAGATCAATTACGTAACACGCACTAATAAAATTATATTAATGAGTGTTTATTAGATAATTTATTTCCAATTAAGGTATCTATTATTGATAGGCAACGCGAATGTGTTCTAATTGGATGCCTGTAATTCTGTTAATGAATTATCCGTATATATTCTAATTCAAAGGCGAAGTAATTTATGTAAATACTCGCGTTTAATAATGAAGGATACAATTAATTAATTATATCTGTTTATGACTCGTTTATGGTATTTGTTTTTAGTCATATTATAATATCGAGTATAAACTGATGTTTTATTCATAATCTCAGAGTTAAAACATTTATTGTTTGATATATAATAAACAAAAAAATAATGGAATACATTTTTGTGATCACGGTATTTTGGCAACAGGTATAAATTGACCTTTTCTTAATTCGCTACGAAAAGATTTAATCAAATATATAAAATTACTTACTATATTTTCGTTTTTTTTTTTCTTCAAAATTATGTCAATGCTTACGTAATCATGAGGTGGAAGTAAAAGCCATTCTTACTTTGCTTACAAAGGATAGGAAAGGGGTTAAAGTTATAAAAAAACTGGCCCGTATATATTAAACACCTGAACATTCTGAAGCGATGCTGGCTCCGTGGTACCGAGATTGTATAACTCACTGGTGGACGTAGGTTCGAATCATCTGGGCCTATTAAGAATGAATCTGAGTTTTCGATGAACGGAAACATTGTAATGAAATAATAACATGGTGATATAGTATTTTAGTGTGATCCGGCAGCATCAATTGATAACCAGTACCTTTAAACTTATCGTGTTTACCATCGTGGATCACACAGTCGCTTAACATCAGGTGAGATTGTGGTCAAAGCACTGGTAGCACGCACATTGTAAATATTTTGTTGCACTTTGTTATTATTGTTTCTTGTCATTTTATTACTATATTATTCTTGTTTTAGTAACTTCATTTAGGTATAGCATAAATAATATTGTAAATTAATAACCACCACACACAAATGACCTAAAGCTGCCGAGAACAATTTACATTTTCAAATTGAATTTAGATATTCAATTGCGTATATTGGTATCTGTAATTGCAATCCTTTTCGTATTCTGTCATGTTAGCGAAATATATTCGACGGGTTTTCGATTTAGCTTCATGAAAAATAAAATAAAAAGCGGACCTTAGGGTAGCCGTATAAAGGGACGTAATCAATGTGTAAAAGTGATGTGCCCTTCCATGTGTTTAGAAGTTGATTTCCACTTTGGTATTTTTCACAAAAAAAATAGATTTTAAAATAAAGGATACATTTGCAAAATGTATTTTTATCTCAATCAATAATTACAATATCACGTTAATATTAATCGTTAAATAATCAATACTAAATAAAATGATTGTCGGTCAAAAATAAACCTTCAAATAATAGCTTCATTTCATTCCGAATAATAAATTAATTGAAGTGGGATCAGAACAAGCCCTTGTATTGACTGCATAAATATAATTAAAATACTCCCCATACGCCCGGATATGGCTTAGTCTATTTAACAGGACAAATATAATTCGATATTATAAAGTATTTAATCAAATTGTGGGTATTGCATTCATACGTTTATTTTCTCTATTATAATTCACAAATGGCTTATTAAACATATTTTCAAACGAAACTGCACAATTTACTAAACGTAAACACATAAGCAATTATTTTAAAAGAGCACACAATACTCCATTACGGCTTTATTATCCATTATTTTTTATAATATCGTTATAAATAACCTCTTAGTTTTTTTCAAAATATATCGTTCACAGTTTGAAATGATTTTATGCTGAGTTGTTTAAATATTTTTTTATAATGAAGCTCCGTTATCATAATTTATCTTATAATTATTTGCGTAATTGAAATTGCAACATTTTTCTGCCTCTGCCTGTCTGTCTGTTAATTGACTTATTAAACACGAGAAACACGAAACCGATTACAATTATTATTTTCAAAATCATTACTATAGAGGCAAAATATTAGTATGTATTTTCTTGACTGCAAATAAGTTCTAAAGAAGTAGTGTTAATAGTTATTAAATAATAGACATATGTTTGTGTAAAATTGTACGATACTATTTAAAATTTAGCTTTCTTTAAAATCATAAAACACATTTTTTTAAATAATATATGGGACTGTTACAAACTTGTATTATTGTACCCACTGTAAGACCGATGAACTGGTAGAGAAATGTAAAAAAAAATGTAAATGAAATATTACAATATTTCTTTACTAACTTCTTGAGTTTGAATTTATTCTCCCTTAGTTTACTCGGTATAAGAAAATCCATGTTTATTTGAAAGAGAAAATATTTTTATAACCGCTCCCGTGTTGCCCGGTAGGCGCACGGCGGTCTCCATGACATCTCCGCTGACAGCTAGGGTTGCCACGTTCCGTAGGCACACAGGGCGCGGCGCAGTGCGGCGTCCCGGCGGATTATTGCCGGTCCACCGGCCTTTCGAACCAATATCGTTAAGGTGAAGCACAAAATATTATAGCGGAATCCTAAATATAGCAATATGCCGTGCCGATCAAGCATGAAATTAAAGGGATCACGGAACGGAACCAGTATCGAAGGTGTTGTTTGGTAATAATTATAGGCATGACTTTGAAATGTAATAGAAGTTTTAAATATCACAACAGGATTAACTCGGTAGTTAGTGAATATTATGACGTTACGATTTATAATTATAAATTACGCTTTTACTCGTATCATTTTCAATCTTTGTTTGTATCGCAGTCAAATGCAAAAAAAAATGTCTATTCATAATTAACCCCAGTGCTTTGATATATATACGGGAAGTAGTTTTTAATAATAATCAAGCCATTTGGTTGGTATATTTGTTGTTTAAATTTTAATTACGTAAATATTTTTCCATTAGATTGCTTTAGATGACTTGATTAGATGCTTTATAACTAAAGTCTTACAAAATAATGTGACAAATAAATCACATAAGTTATAAAGAATATATTTAAAGAATTATGAGCTGCGTGAATTTAAGTCACTCATACCTAATTTGTAACCACCGTACATATTGTGAGAAAATTCACTGTTATTATTTATCTCCCCGCATCCCTGTGGGATTCAACCATGTAACTAAAAGCTTCCATAGTAACGTTTCCAAGCTTACGTCATAGTGATGACTATTATAATTTGATGTGCTGTTTTACTGGCTATATATAGGATATACAGATATATAGATAACATAATATATATCGATACATTTTAACCATAAATTATATTATATTTACAGTGTAAAATGTACTCTATCAAACTCCATGTAATAGAAAAGATAGCGCCCTAATAGCAATACGAATAAAACACGGAAACCCATTTAGTTAAATATACGTTATTAGAATATACGATTGCTAAATTTACTTGAGCAAAATCTGGAATTTCGAATATTCCACAAACGGATGCGTGATGTCACGCTAGTGAGAGGTTGATCTATAAAGCCACTATTATCGATAATTCTATGATTATCATAATTTTTGTTTTAATATTACTCAATGAATAGTCTACTCTTTGTTATTATAGTTCTAAAATATCCTATGGTATTAAATTTTTTTTATTCGAGATCCACATAATTACTGCATCGGAAGACAAGATACCCATCGGAAGCCGGCATCATCATGCCAGATTACACCTACCACGGAAAAGCTACCAGATAAGTGTGGATGAATATATGATACATGCTGATCCTAGAATGCGCAATGCTTGAACGTGCCACTACGGAGGGTTTTACCATTTACATGGTAGTCACGATCCAATTGGGTACGCAGGCCCCACCAGTGTCCAACGTAATTAGGCGTTAAATGCGGAATGTATAAAATAATAGGTGACAAATTAGGATATTATTTTCGCATAAATGAATTATTGATAATAGAGGAAATATTTTAAAAAAACCACCTACAATTTTAAATTTCCGTAGAGAAATTTCTATTCCTAAAGGTTTTATCGATATGTTAACTACGTGACAATCTCTCGCTTGAATGTATCGACATTTTGGAACACTATACACAGCATTCAGAACACTGCATTAAAAGGCTACGTTATGAGTTGGAAAATGCGACACTTCTTACCCTCAGTGGGGAGTTGGTATTTATGACGTACTCTTGATTTATTGCCGAACCACCCCCGCGTTTTGTTATTCTTTGTCTCGAGATGAGGGCAACGTACTCTGACTCATCATCAGGTTACTTTACTTAGCTAGGAAATTGCACTTTGGTCGTAAATGGAACCTCTTTATTGTATTCATTGTCAGTAGAAAATTAACTCCGATCAGACCGATTCTAATTTATCCAGTTGTGATATGCTGCATGTAGACTAATAAATAATTGACATTTCACAATATCTGTTATATTTAGCTTATAGATTTTATGTACTGATAGGTTGTAGCAAATCAGAACGTAATTTGTAATATAACCTAACCTAACAACAATTTTGACGACATCAAATAGTAATACAATTTATGTTCTCTCTTTACAATTGAACCAGCTCTAAGAAAAAATTCTAATTCTTGTTGAGATATTTTATTAGGTTTTTAAACTATTATGACCTATATATTATTATACCATATTATCAACCTGATAGAAACTCCCCTTTTATACATACATACATATCATCACGCCTTTCTCCCGTGGGGGAAAGCAGAGATTACGTCCTTCCACTTGCTACGATCTTGACACACCTCTTTCGCTTCCTCTACTTTCATGAGCGCTTTCACACATGCTCGTCGGTTATGAGTACTGTCAGGGATACTCCACTTAGATGCCTTTATCCGGTATTTATGATGGAGTTTACGGGTATGCGACCCCGGCCGTCCGAGCTACCGCTGTTTCCTCCTAATCCTTTCCAGTCAGTGGTATCCTATACACAATAACTTCCTTTCTAACTTAAGTTTCCTAAGCACCGAGATAATCTCCTACCTAATCCGAGATTCCCCTCCTCTCCAGAAACCAGTGGTTGCCGTGCCGAAGGCTGCATGGCTAGGGGCGAGGCTAGTCGCTAGCGTGCCATATTACCCTGGGACCAGGCGCACCCAGAACTAGATTTAGCCTTACCCAAGTAAGCGGGGCTCTGCTTGGGTGGACAGTTATTTTCCTAGCTACTCGTGGGACCGCAATGGAAACAACTAATAAAAGTACCCCTTTTATAATACACAAAAATATCTCTATATTTGTAGCACAAACTGTTATACACGCTAATGGTTTTATTGTTAAATACGCAGTACTGTGGTGAGCAAACTACAACAAAACTGGACACATCGTATTCTGTTAGCTTTGTATGTTTTCCGTTGGTAGGGTTATCAATGGCTTCAATGACGTTATAAGTTTTTTGATATCATTTAAAAGATCCTCCTACAGAAATCTATTGTTAGTACTTGTTTATTTTGTTATAGTTGATGTATATTGGAATAAGTTATACCTGAACTAAAGCGATAAGAAATATAAGTCAATATTACTAAATAAATAATAGGATAGAATAAGTAAAAGAAAGAAGATCGACACTTATGGAATCAATTAAGCGAAATTTAATTAAATAAAAAAACGGGCATTGACCACAATCGATTCCACCCATCCACAAGGCACCCTTAAATCAATGTTGACTCCTTTAAAGTAAGCAAGCGATTAAAACTATTTACAATTGATTATGCCAGAGGTGGACAACTTTAATTAATTGTACCAGTTTCTTATTATTATATTAATAAATAAGTAAACGTTTTTTCTATAAATCTCTCAAAATCGATTCGGGTTGATTTATTTCAAATTAAGTACCGACAAAGAAATGAAGACAGAGTAATGCGTAAACGATACTTTTTATAACTCTAAACAGTTCAACCGAGCTACATCTTTTATTTACACCCACCAAAGTAGGCGGGTAATAAGTAGCCAGTGTTTTATAAATGAAACGCTGTCGAACTTGTCAATATGTACAGAGCTCTTTTTCCCTTATATTTTTACTTCGTTTCTCTATGTAATAACTTTATTATAAGAGAATACAGTCACGATAAAATCTAGTATCTGTCTCTACGATTTTTGAATAACACTGAGCTTACCATCAGGCACAGTGCAGTCACTATACCATGTCACTATAAAAAATTAGGCTTTAATGCCTACTTTAATGAAACTTCAAATTTATTTTTGTTTCACGGTTAAAAATTTATAACTAAAATTTGATAAAACGAAAGCAGTTGTTAACTTTTTTTAAATCTAGCTGACTAGTTTATTTCTCCACAAGGACCTTAGTTGATTTATGTAGGTTAATATTACAAGGGCACTATAATAGTATGCATTTTGACTAGAATTTTAGGCACCTGAAAAGTTTAGACTCCATGTCAAGCAAGTTTTGATTTGCAAAGGTTAGATTTATTATAGGGTCGATTATTATGTAAACGATGGTGATGTCTGGATGTGACAGGTTTCTCTGTACATTGTCTAATAACTTTATAACGATTAGCTGTAAAGTTAAAAAAAACATGCAGAAAAAAAACCAGATCGAGTTTCTTGCCGGTTCTGCTTAATGAATGGACTGGATTGTTTTCCGAACCGGTGCTAGTGTTTTGACGTTCATAAGCGCTTTATCAAGGCCTAAATTGAATAAATAAAATAAAATTTGAATTAGAATTCCATTGAATTCATGCTAACTAAACCTGCAAAATTACTTAGAACTATCTCTTAGTTAACAGATAAAAGACTTTTAATATCAGTACTCGGAGTTTAGCTTTAAAATTTGTTATTGATTACCTTAAAAGATAAATGCAAAATAATAGAAACAAAAGCATTAAATATACGTGCATTTTTACATTCGTTTAGAATAAATTTTCTTATCTTCAACCGTAAAAACACTACAGACAAGATAGCAAAAGAATAATTAAAAAATAATTTTAGTTTGTAAAATATGAACAAACAAACAAAAGATTTAATATGTAAACGTAACCTATGGACAACCCTACAGATATGGATGCCAGGCGCTGAAACCCGATTTTCAATTCCTAGTGCGTTTTGCACTCTATTATTCACATCTCATTTATACGTGACAACGTTAAAACGCAGCCGCGGAACAAACTATTATGGTTATTGCGTAAATAACTTTTTTTTATTTATGCATCTGATTTATGTATTTAGTATTTCATAAAATAATTTAATTGGTTTTAAAACACAACTGTATTATGTTTTTCCTTTTAATTTAAATAACTTTTTTTTTGTTATTAATCAACATTAGAATTTGTTACTAATTCATATAAATGTGATAAAAATTAATATCATCATTGTTCAAAATTTAAAACATTTATGCTCTATATTATTCAATTAATTTTATTGAAAGACTGTGTCTTATTATTATATTTTAATAAATCTTTGCTTATTGTACTAATTACACTCTTTATACAAGATGCAATCTTAACTTAATGTACTTTAATAATTCTGCAAATTCGTTTAAATTGAAGCTATTTTTTTTTCTATTTTCAAATGTTTTTGAAACCCGAAACATTAATTTAATTAAATGTGTCTACTAAACGATGAATGATATTGCAATTATAACTATTGTAGGCGCCACCGCGACATCTAAGAGAGTCATCCACATTAAATATAAATGGTGAATGAATAGTGGCTTCAAATAGCGGTTTACATTATATTTGATATACATTTTAATTAACTCTATTTATAGTACGTACTGATTTCTATTTTACAAATGAAAATATAAAATATTACTTACGTTAGAAATTACCATACGATTATTTAAGAACATCGTTACATGACTAAGTTTTTTCTAATTACTTTTTTTTAGGGATTAAAAGTTGTTGACCTGCGGAGCCTTTGCAGCTTAACCTAACTTTTGGGGTGAGCGTTAATTGCACTTCATCGAAAAAGGTAGCCAGCGCAATACCAACAACAAAGTGTGACGAAGTTTATAATGACTTTCCTGGTTAAAGCGATGATGGCGCAGTGGGTAGTGCGGCCGGATTCCGCGTCAACAGACGCGTGTTCGTGCCCACCTATCCGAACAAAAACATCGTGATGAAACCATCGCATGGAGGTAGGGTATTTTCTAATAATACCCACCTGAGTAGCTACTACCCTCAAATTTGATAACCTGTCGCCAAATACCAATAACTGTGTTCCGGCAGCATCATTTGAGAACCAGTAACTCTAAGCTTAGTGTGATTACTTTTACTATCCTGGACTATATTGTAACTTAATATTAGGTAATAATGTGGTCAAAGCACTGAGCCTATACCGTGTAAAAAAAAATAACTAACAGTCAATTTCAAAGCTTGAGCTGAAGCGACTAAGTCGTATTCTGGGGGCATAACTTTAGCCATTTTTCCTAGCTTTAATATAGTATCATCTTAAGTAACATTTTTAGATAATAATGAATATGGTTAAATGCTAAATCTTTAAAGTATGACAAATAACCTATTTTATTTTTTCATTTATAAGTTCTGAATAACGGAATAACTATTTAAAATAGATAAATAAAATTTTTGCAAAGCCATTATAGTACTTCTACTTAGCAATTATAGAATTGTTTATGTAATTTACACGCTGCCATTACCTAAAAAAAAGAATTCCGATTATTAAATTCCAATTAATATTTAGAAGTTGATGAATTGATGGCATATTTATAATAGAACATGTAATTGCTATTAGGACAACGTTTTTGCGTAAATCAATTATTAATAATACAGGAAAGGTTGTATAAAATTTCATTACCTGTTCAAATACGATTTAAATCAAAATGTACATTGAATTTAAAACACAAACACAGATGTTAAAAGTAATATACTTACGCTTTCTTTGAATCTATTAAGCTCCTGGAAAATAATCGTAAGTGTTTTTGATACGCGGTTATGTTTTTCATACATAGTCAGACGTATCTTAACCCCAAGCCGTTCTATTTACATCGACAATGACCTGATTATTTATCGACCACACTATTACCGTAGGTCGCGAAGTAATTCGTGCCAGTCTCATATTGCGTGATCAAACCTCATGTACAACATTCAACGGTATTATACCCTTCAAACGAAACGAATGAATTGCTTTTGAAATATTAAAAAAATGTTATGCCACTCGTTGGTAAATTTTATTCGGAACTTATATTTATTTTTTTTCGCTAGACTTATATATATGTAGGTAGACTATACTAGTTTAGGTAAAGTATTTTATTATCATCATCATTCTGCTCCCAATTTTTGGGGTCGATAAAGTAGGTCTTCTTCTTCCATACAATCAGCCACCATGACTTCATTCACACCTTTACTTTCATACCCTCATACATTCCATCCATCTTCTCTTTGACCGTCAGTACCCCTTTATTCCCTATTTAGCCTAATATCACTTGTAACATTCCCTTTCAGCATTTCTACCACTGATGACACTTTCAAATTCTCTCTAACATATTGACCCTATTCATTCTAGTAACGCCACACATCCATCTCAACATTCGAATCTCTGTTGCATGGAGTCCTTTCTCAGCTATCATCTTCTACCCCTACACTCCAATCAAAGTTTTATTATATAAAATATATTTTCGCAGCTAGAACCTTTTATTATTATTTTTCTAGAATTAGGCTATTCAAGCCAGGAAAGACCTGTATCACTGCGACCTAAAAAAATCTATTGTGATCGCTCCACATTATTAAAACTTATTACCCACACCTACAAACTTTTTGGCACAGAGCGTCTGTATCTCCTCCAGAAGCAACGTGGGCTTACCCAGAAATCAGTTGCGTATGGATATTAGTGGATAATCTTCAGGCAAGATGTGCTTTGGGGCTTCTTCTGTAATATATACTAATTAAAAAAATTGGAGTGTCTGTTCATAATGTCAATTTTTTTTTTACTATATAGATATGAATGTACACACTATACCTGTACCAAAAATGCAATTTTTAAAATTTTTGCCTGTCCGTTTTTGTTCCGGGTAATCTCCGGAATGCCGGAGGGATTTTGACAGGACTTTTTTTGGTATATAGCTGAAGTTACTCCGGATAACTAAGAGTACATTTAATTTTCGAATAAAAATTAGGGGTCCGCGTAAAAACAAATCTCATAAAAAATCGAATAAAATCCGATCCAATGTACAGTTTTACGGGCAAGTGCCTGAATTTATGAGAAATATATTTAATTTATCTTAGTACTAACGCTGTTTTCGGAAAATTAGGGTACCGTAAAAAAATATTAAAACGCAGTGAAGAACATACAAAACGCGGGCGCACTTCTTGTTTTCTTAATAAAACCTTTAGTATCAAGGATTCTAAACTCAAAACAGAAACTAAGTAGGTATATGGTTAAAAGTCTTTAAGAATGTCTGCATTTAACTACAGCTGGTGTAATTTTCTATACGAACTGTATAGTGGGTACATATATCTATCATTGCCTATTGAAAGCAGTCCGAGGGGCGACCTATTTAATAATTGCGAAGCTAGACGCGTCCACTGATGCGTTCATGTGTACAGTACACTCTATGCGCTTCACTATATCTCTCTGATAACTGTCTCATAAATGAACTATGTTCTATGTAATGCCTCTGTTAATGTTATTAATATAGTCTTCAGTTATTTGGCACATAGTTAACAACATATTAACTAACTAATCCTTTGCTAGAAAACAGTTTATCTGTCAGTCTTTTCTCTAATCCATTTTGAAAGGCTTATGAAAGTGTTTTTAGTATTGATCTATTTATTATATTTCTTTCAGTTATTATTCATTTATCTTATTATATATATATATGTCAATGATAGTTACTGTCGTTGTGCGCGTATCGCGGAATAACTACTGGATAGATTTCCACTTTATTCTTATTAAAAAAAAGTCACGATGACTTCATTTAATTTATTGCTAATATAGTCAAGAAAGCAAAGTCATAAATAGGCAATAATAAAGTACCTCCTTACCCTTTTCTACTGTGATTATTTTATTTTTTCTCAAACTTAAGTAATATCAATAAAAAAAATACTTTAAACATATGGTTTTTTTTCTCCAGGTTTTATTATATTCGAATTTCGACCATCGGGCATACACTAGTCATTGTCACCGTGAAAAGTAAATCGATAAATAACTCATATAAGAAGATTACTAACTATATACTCGATTTTGATATCTCCACCCATAAAAACTATTATCAGAATAGTTAGAACAACAACAACTGCAGAATATCTCTTCGTAAATGAGCTTTGTTGTGTTTTGTCCTTTCTCATGCATATCAATCCGACAATACAATGTCATTTCACTGCGAGTGCCAGTTCCCTGTCGTCGTTCACATGTCAAACCGCTTGACAGGCGCCGACATGGAGCACGTGGTGTTGTCACATCAGTTATAATTCTTTTTTTTAACTTCTTTCCTATAACAAATAATCCACGCATAATCAGCATTAGCCTTAATAAGGTTTACGTAAGTACTCAGACGCCGTCTTTCAAATAAAAAAATATAGATAAAACTCTAAATAAATTTGGAGATGTAAATATAATTTGAATACAAATTTCCGTCCTAACTTTTAGAACCGTTTTTTGAGAAACAATTTATAAGAATTTGTGATTTAATAATAACATCAAATATTATTATACCAAATAGAGTTATCATTTGGAATATTTCCAGCTTGTTGAATATTTTTCTAGCAAATGAATTAACAGTATTATTATTTAGTCATCTGTGATATTGTTAAAACAGTTGAAGACATTTTACCTTTTTGCTTAACAACCGATTTCCTTTCCTTTTATTATTGAGTAACTACTAATGAAATTTAGTGGAAACTATAAATAAAAAAATATGGTAACAGTTTTTTTTATTTTCAATAAATAAAAATTTTCGTTATTTCATAAATAGGTAATAAAAACATCTTATTTTTGGTATAACTGTCTGTTAATTAATTATACTATGTAAAATTTCATACAGTCTCATTACTCTCGTGTTAATATTGAATACATAATTAATTAGTATTCGCTGTTTACGCAAATTAAATTCGAATGTACATTATCACAAACTGTTCGTTACATCGTTAAATCCATTCGCACGACTGAACGAAAAGCTATTAATTTGGTCCTTTTCTCACATGGACTTCAATTACCTAACTTTACCATTTCGAAAGCAAGTTAAAATTGGCGTCCGGCGGTTCTGTGTACTGAAATTTTAAACGTCTACGTCGATTTTACTGGTGCTGAATTTGGACTAGACTTTTTTTCCTTTAGTATTGTTTCTCCAATTTTGCAGATTGATTAATTTAATTGTCAATTTTTATGTAATACATCAACGATAAATAAATAATTTGTCATGTTTAATGTTATAAGTTACGTAAAATACCATTTTGAGAACATTTTTCAGCTTGCTATCTGACTTGATACTTTAAAACTTTGAGAAACTAAAGTAATTTGATAACAATGATAAATATCGGAACATGTATCAAAACTTTAGGTGTATGGAAAGATGAATTAAAAAAACACCTGATGATTTTAAATAGCGATTTAAAAATGTATTGCCATGAACATTTTGCAAGGATTACCAGACATTTTCTGTTTACATTTATATAATTTTAACCTATTCAAATAAATAAAAATGAAGTGTCTGCAATATCAATATAAAAGCTTTTTCTAAATATGTGTTTCTACATATATATGGTACATAAACCAAAAACATTATTGTTTTAAATTTTGCCAGTCTGTTTGTGTAGACTAATCTCCGGACGGGTCTCTTTCTGGCAAATAACTGAAATGACACGGCCTAACTTAGGGTTCTGCGTGAAAAAATTAAAACTCATGAAATTGTAAATAAAATATCTTTACTTTCTGTTAATACGTAAAATAATTTTAGGTGAATTTAGTTAAAAATAAAAAATCATGAATTTGAGAACAAAATATGATTCAATGGATAGTTGGCTAGTTTTTGATATAATCATAATTACAGTATTTATATCCAGATACCTTAAATAGCTTATGATAATAGTGAATATAAGTATTCTAGGCTAATTTATGGAGTAAACCAAATTTATAGGTTATGACTATTTTTTAATTACATATATTAGGTTTTTTATTTCTTTCAAACTTTAACATTAGTTAATTATTTAAATATATAAAAAGCTCCATATCAAATATACACTTAGATAATTACTACTAATAAGTTAATTAAGACCAGTAAAAATATTGACATACATACAAAAATACGCCCTTTTAACTTTCTAAATACGTCCTAAAGTAATCGTCACAACTTTCTAATTATGAAAGTTATAAATATCTTTTATTCCGAATCAGTTTTATCATGTCACAACAATCCAAATCTCAAAGCACGTTTCCCCCTAAATAATTTTGGACAATAGGTAGCAGTTAAATCGAATACTAAACACGTGTCACATTTTGACATGCCTTTTAACATATAAACGCAACGTAAAATCTATGCAGGAAATAAATCAAATTTCTGTTATTAGTGTTCCGTAGAATTAATTTATTTCATCCACTCCATTCAGCCGAAAGTTGTCCACTGGTGGACAAAAGGGGAGGGGTTGCCATAATCGCTACGCTTGGCCAGTGCGTTGGCGATCGCAGTAAGTGTTTGTGGTGATCAGAGAATGCTGCTGACAATCCCTTGGTTTATCTCTTAGTCACCTTCTACGACTCCCACGGGAAGATATAGGGTGTTACTATTATTAGCCGACACCTCACGGATTTTATCATATATGCCTAAAATAAAACTCCATTTACTTACTTGAAAGCCTACAGTTTCATACTATCTACTGCATTGTAACTGTTATTAATTCATCTTTATTATTATGACTAAGTAGCACTGGCGGTCTGAGGGGCGAAGGGGGTGGTCGTAGGGGTCATGACCCAAGGAAAATCATACACGTCGAATTGAGATCGTTTAAAAATAGGAATGGGTAAAAATAAAGACTAAAAATAGGTTGGTATTCAACTTAATTAAAAAATACGTAAAATTCGATAACTCCACTAAATAAAACCAGTCCAAAATCTTTGACTGCGATCGTGTTTTATAAGTAGTATCTATCACATGCAGACGGCGACTTCTATGCGTGAATCGTTTTAATTTAATTTCGTGGAACTCTAAAAATTGAATGAAATCAAAACATGACGCAACACCGTTACATGTCAGAGCATCCTGCAAACGTCACTGGGGTGATATACCCAATGGCGTAAAAAATGGATTTAAACCCATCCACGGTAATCGTAGCGTGACATATAGGAATATTGTTATATCCTTGTCAGTCGGCCCCTGCTGATTGGTGCGCAGGGATTTCAACGGATTGATATTATGCGATTAGTTTTGTACTGTGTTACTTCTGTGTTTTGTGCATGTAGAAAATAGATACAAACGTGCATGACACTCGTGCAAACAATACGGCTTAAAATGTAAGTATAAATACATTGCGCAGTTTCAATTCCCGTCTAGTTTTGCTGTCAGTTCAGTTTTCATTTAAAGTTTCAAACTAAAGCAAAATTGGTTACTATTTGTTTACTTGTTAGAATTATAACATAAAATTTTCTTATTTCGTAACGCCCATGTGTATTTTTGAGACTTATTAATCGATTGCACATTAATCCAAAAAGTATTCAAAAGCTGTAATAAAAAGGTGCATCTTTATTGGGTAAATTTGTATACAATTTTTTTTATTATTATTTTATATAATGTGTTAAAATTTATTTGAAAAGATTCTCTTTCCAGTATTTTTGCTGATTACTTACAATCTCGTAGCGTACAATAAAATAGTAATTTAATTACTAGTTTAAATTAACAGTATTATTGTCAGAATATTTTATGAGGAGTAATCTTTCCTTACACGTCGGTGATTCTAATACGAGTTTATAATGTCAAAGTCCAGTAATGCATATATTAATGAATATTCATGATTTCTGGTAACTTGTCGAGTCCGGAGACATCGCAAACTTTGCTCGAACAAATCGTCTATCTAGTTGTAGAAAGTATTAACTAAAATACGTAAGATATTTTAAACTCTTTACGAATTCCCTTTAAAAAAGAAATGGTTTTATTTCTAATTTTTTTATTTCGATTTATCTATTTTTCTAAATGTATAATATTTTGTATTTGATTTTAGTATTATTTTCTTATTTCATTGATAATAGATATTCGGAGAGAGCTTTGCAGAGAGGTGTTCCGTTTTGTACTAGTTATAAAATTATCTACGCTATTTATTATTCTTAACATAGATGCTACTATCTACAACTGTTAAAACTTAAACATTGTAAACAATACTCAGGCGATCCATGAAAATAATTTCTCTATATTCAACACGGGATATGTAGATTTTATGGCAATTTGCAAAGCAATCATTTACATAGAGAGGTTATCGCTTTCCTGTCAAGGCATCCAAGTTTGTGTAGCCAAAGTCCGACATTGCTCGTACGCTAATGCATATTAATGAGGCGCCGAGACTTGTCGCTTCAGATCACATCCTTGACTTTGGTTTAGAGTTTAGACAATCAGTTTACAGGGCAGTTATAATGTTATTAAAATATTTCAGAAGTACTAATCATTTTTATCAGTATCATAAGGAACGTTTTTACAGAATTATGTATTAATATCGGTGTGTTGACTTTATTTCTAGTAAAAATAAAAGTAGTCCAAAGTTCACCTAATGTATACAATAACTTATGAACATATTTTTAACTACAGTGGCTTCCTAGGCTAAGTCTGCGAAAACTAAAACTTCATCTATATTTTTGCCAAGATTTTTAGAGGATAATTGAGTTTATTCATGAAATATTCCCTTAATATAAGCAACCTTGTTTAAAATTCTTGCAGTCGCTTAAAAATGAATAGATATTCTTTTTTAACTAATATAAGCTAACAAGTTAAGTTCTGGCATAAATTACTTGTTACTTATTAATATCAAGATTTTGTTACTTCTAGATTAGGCTACGTAAAGTTAATACAAAGATACAATGTTTAAAAAAAACTAACTACCAAAAATGTTTTTTTTTTTTCAACAAAAATATGCATTTCAATTTCAAAGTTAATTACTACATCTTAAGTTTAAAGACGACCAGGAAAGCAGCGAATGCCGGCGAAACTATTTCGCGCTTCATGTAATATTCAACGAGCAAACAGACGTCACACTGGCAGTGACACGTGGTTCAACCACCGACTCAACTGTAAACGTAATCTCACTGTAAGGTATCCCACGAGATAGCAGTCGTCACCAAAGCCGAAAGCTTGTCGATAATTCCTTCCAAAATAAAAGTAATAAAACGAAAATTATTTAAATAATAAACGAAAATAACAAGTTTCTTGACATTGTCCTTTTAAACCAGATATTATTATATCTATAATCTATTAATATGTAAGCATATATATTATATACTAGTATACTTTAACAAAATATACTCTTTCAGGTATATAGGATTGAAAATACTAACATAGTTACTTTCTCTCAGCGGATTTAAATCTGCAATATATCGACCAAATATTACATTATATTATACACATATTCAAGTTTTGATACATTTTAATCCTTCTATAAATATTCAAGGAAAGTATATAGAAGATCGATTATATTGAATTATATCACGAAAATTAATTATGGCAAATGTTAACAAAAATAGTTGAATGAATGTAAATTCACGGTTGGTGTAAATAAACGTACGTGTTATATAATCTATCGATTAAACATTCAAAGGGAGAAACAAATACATTTGTATCAATTAACGTCATCAAATTAAATCTGCATGCTGGCTGCACAATGTTTTTCGACCGGTCTATTCGCTAATGGATTGCACTAACTCGAATTGATGTTTCCGAGTCACCGACGTATGTAACGGTATTTTAAATTGACAATGGAATTGACAAAAGTCGCTATAGATAAATTTACTCGCTCCCTCATTCATATTATAAGAAAGAAAGGGATGCTGGTACTATTTAAAAAAAAATCGTTGGCACATTTTTTAACCTTTAAAAATCCATAGTCTACTGAAACTTTTGCAGTATTATAATAGGTATATTATTTTCACAGACGAACAACAAAATGGCAGAACTAAAAGAAATACAGAATAATCTGAAAACAAAAACAAACACAGATAGATCCAGATTGCCACAGTCCAGTGTCATCTCATATCTGCCTGGATAAATATAAAGTTACATCATGGCTGAACGACCCGATTTTCTAGCATGAAGAATACATTTAAATAAACTTAATAATATCTATAATATCTTGCTTCTTTTATAACGAATAATGTAAGTAATATAGACATGACAAAATTATTAATTTCATATTACTACAGAATTGACCACTACAGTATGGATGATAACTTTTAATATAGATTCTTTTTTCAAAGTATTGCTAAACAAAAATATTAAATATAAGAATTAAATTCATATGCTCGTGCTATAATCCTTTGAATAGCGACCACAATACACATGCTATCATAATTATTCAGTGTATAACGATTCGCGGGTCTAATACGTATTGCGAAATAGAGCCTACTGGTGAAATTGAGTAGAAACGCAATAATTATTTTACTATATCAACTGACTCGATTAAAAATAATAATTCAAGTCCATTAGCTTCCTTATTAAGGTCTTCATCATGAGAAATGAAAAAGTGAAACTATAAAAAATTGTATTATATTAAATGTCTGAATAAAATTATTGCTCGATAAAATTATTATTGCGTTTAAAATATCGATTTCATATTAACTTTAAGTCTGAGAAAGCAGACAGTTACTTCATAAAGTAGTAAATAAGAGCGAGGAGAAGTAAATGTATTTGAAAATCTTCGCGACTCGTTATCCTCTGTTCGTGAGTTTGATACACACAACTGAGCCTGTATGCGGAGTTGTAAAGCGGATTATGTTTAATATTTCAACAGGAAGCATTCCTAGCAAGACTTTATTCAGAATTATACGCATGGAAGGTGATCCTTTTGTAAATTTAAATTACTAAAAATGTATTATTATTTAGTTCATAAGTTCACATTACAAAGAGAAAAAAAAATCATAAATTAGTAAAATATATTCGAAACAAATTGATTATTTATTACTCCAATATGAAACTTTAATAGAAATAATCAATAAATAAAACTCTTAGAATAATTAATTCATATTTTATTGTGATGGAAAAAAATGTATGTCATTTTTATCTATCCGCAGAATAAAGTAGTCGACAATTTCTGAAGAATTGTAAAATTAAAAGTGGCCACATTACTGGGCACACTGCTCGTAGAACCGATGCCCGATGAGACCAACGGGCTCTCGAACGGCTACCACGTACCGGTAGACGCAGCATGAGTATGCCCCCAACAACGTGGACCGACGACCTGGTGAAGGTCACGGGAATCTCTCTAAAGAACAAGTTTCAAGAAAATAAAATCTTAAGTTTGCCCTCCCAATACATCTTCGATAACTTAATGCATATTAGTAAAAATTTAGCAACAAGCTCGATCTAGTTAATGATCGTCATAATTTTAATATTAGAACCAAAGACAAGTTGGCCGTTCCATGCTTTAGGCGAAGTAGGGTCTAATAAAAGCTTTATAGGTAATAGTATTCGGTTTTACAATAAGATCCCAAATAACATTACCGATTTATCTGACAATAAGTTCAAATATTATGTCAAGCAAGTTTTAATCTCAAAAGGTTATTACAGGCTGAATCATTACGTCTACGATAGTGATGTCTGGAATTAACTCACATCTCTGTACTTCCGCTAACATCGGTCAAGACTATGATTTGTATAGTTTTTTAAATAAAAAAATTGATATATTATATTTATTAAAAAAAAAAAGAACCAGATCGAGTTTCTTGCCGGCTCTTCTCGACTGGGTTGTTTTTCGAACTGGTGGTAGTCTTTTAGACGTTCATAAGCGCCTTCTTTGGGCCCAAATTGAATAAAGATTTTTTTTATTTTGATTTTGGGGAGACCTATGCCAATATGATGAATCTTAGTCACAAAGTCCGGTGTAGCTGTCATTTATCCTCAGATCGGCATCTTTTAGTTTAAACTGTTAAAAAAAAATTTTAGGGATTTTTTTTTTCAAAAATTGTCGTATATATAATATGTTATTATATATACATATCATTTCATATTTTTGAATTTGAAGTTCCTCAAAGTTCTCTACAAGATTCATCGGTTAGACAAATAATAAAAAAGTAATATGATAAGGCAATTTTACTATTAACACTTAACAAATATCCGTACGGACCACGCAATACAAGTAGACATTTAACAAAACATTATATAGTATTCAGTAAAAACGTCACGTCTTTAATAAAAATGCAAATAAACAATACGCTTGTTATTATGTTGTCAGTCATGTCGTAAAACTTTTGGTTACGTCACCCACCCTTATAATCCGTCGAGCGCAATATAAAGGAGAACATATTCCAACTCGTAAACGACTAATATATTATTACTGACATTATATTGAAATTCTTCAGCTATGTGTCTACTGTTTAGAGGTTAGCGAAGACCTTTGGCTCATGAAAGGGCACAAATTGCGGTCTAATAAGCTTCTTGCCTGTTGAAATTACTTTATCTATACTAATAAATACAATTTGAAGTGTCTGTTTGTAATGTCAAAATTAATTTTTTTACTAAATATATTTGAACTAAATATATTTATACGATACCTATACCAAAAATACAATTTTAATTTTTTTTATCTGTCTGTCTCTTTGTAATGGATAATCTCCGGAACGGTTATAACGATTTGGTTGGGACTTTTAATTTTCGAAAATAATTAGAGTTCCGCATAAAAAAAAATAAAACTCATAAAAATTTGAATGAAATCCGCTTCAATGCACAGTTATACAGGCAAGTGGTATACTTTATGAGAAATATTTTTACTTTATCTTAATCTATTTTTTTTACAAAAACTAGTGTTACGTATGAAAAAGTTAAAAAGCAGTGAAGAATATATAAAACGCGGGCGCAGCCGCGGACACACACACAGCTAATATCTAATAACAAAGAACTTTGATTATGTAATTTATTTTCATTAGTTATTGAAGTACAGAGAAATATATTATTTTTATTTTAAATGAACCTTGAAGTCAAATTTAATTTATTTTGTTTTTTTGTACTGAGCTAAATATTTCAAGACATAAGATTTTAAGCTTTGAATTTAATCTTAATGGAATTCTTTCGAAATACTTTAAAGTTATTTAAAGTAATATGAGACTGAAATTTTGTGACTGAAATTTATGATATCAAAAATAATTAAATAAAATTCAAATTCTAAACTAGTAATGCTATGAAATAATTTTCGCGTCCAATTTCTTTGGGAACGTAACGGAGTATATGTATCGTCCCAGACAGTACAGCACCTACACCGCAATATTGTCGAGATTCCCAAGTAAAATTATTGAAACGTCGCCAAATCCACTTAGTTTTATGACTTGGAAAATGCGTTACGCATCCTTATACCTATTGGAGGGTGCGTACGACTGTTCATATTTCATTGTTTCTATGTAGATATGTTTAATTTCGAATTGTATATTTTTTTAATTTAGTATGTTATTAACAATATTATAATAGACTAGCTGTCATAAAAAACTTTATTCTTATACATAAGTTTTCGATATTCCCTGAAAAAAATTGAATAACAAATGATTGTGTATTATATATAAATATCAAAAAGTAATAAATTATCTCTTATGCTGAGGATCGTGACACCCTAAACTATTTTAATAGAGTTCCCTCCATAGCTTTCAATAGAATTTTTAAAGAGTGGACAACTTGCATGTGTTGCCCCAAGCTACAATGACCGCTTACCCCCTATTAAAAAGGGTAATTCGTAATTTGTAGATGGTTTCTTAGGTTTGGTTCTTTGCTTAATTGAAAAACAAATTTAAATTGTTTCAAGTAGGTTTCAAATAACGCAATACAAGACGGAAAATCTAAAGTTCGATCTAAAGACAATACTGTCATTTATAGTAATTTCATAATTGGGTTTGCGGTGAAATCGTAAATTCTGTATTTTAAAGACAGCACAGGACAATTACTAAATCAGTTTTAATGCAGTTTTCAGAGTACTGCAAGAATGTAACAAAGGAAATATATAGGTACCATATCATTACGCTCTTTGGTATAGGTTAAACGTTACTAAACCAACTAAAATTATTCTGATGAAAATTACGACCACCAATTAGTTTTCCATAGAACAACCTATGCGAAACGACATAGATTATAGTCGCATAAAGTAATAAAAAGATTTGTGACGCAGTTATCTATAGTTAATGGATCGCATAAAACAAGCCAAATAACTTATGTAGGATCTACCATACTTTTCCTGCGAGATTCAAGTAAACGGACTTTTTAGTCAAAGATTTATGCTTCATAATATACTAAAAAAATTGACTATAGAACTTCGGAAATATCCTATTTGTGAGCATATTTATCTTCCTTAAAAAAATCCCGACTATAACCACCAAAAATACCTATGTCATATTAACCGACATATTAGTGATACCAAACGTGAAAAGCCTACATTATACATATAATTGATTACCACCTCGCAGGCTTTCAGATTTTCAAATAACGTATCCTTCATCCATATCCGATGCTAATTTCATTCATTTTAATGTTATACACATTTCTATCACGGAGCCGAAAATAAATTAGCATCGTTTATAAAATAATATATTAATTACCACTACGTATAATTTATGTGGTTTATAAAAGGACCTTAAACTAAATTAATAATAAATTTATTTTTTGAACCCGAATACACAAACGCAATTAATATCTATAAAGTATTTATGTTTTACACAAATTTATTACAAATAGAAAAAAGTTTAAAAAATCTAATCATCAAGTCATAGAATTAATTAACATCGCAGTAATCAATTTCGCACCCTGCATGCTTCTCAATTTATGCGTGTCCATGATTTTCAAAACCTGAGTAAATTACTTTTGTAAACATTTATACAATTCTATATCCAACCATTTCCTATGAATTTAGTTTACGTTAAATCTGCATGAATAAATGGCGGATTTTTTAACTTGTTTCATCAAAATGATTGCAGAAAAAATTGTATTTATGTACTAAATAAAAAACACATAGTTTATTGAATGAAAGTAAAGAGAATATGTATAATTTTAATTAAAATAAAACAAGTGATTATTTAAATAACGAAGGTTTCCACCGACGTAAATTAGGGACAAAAAATGTCCCTGTAATTTCGAGAAAACTTGACAAATTAAATTGTTGCCTGGATACATATTTATCATAAGAAAAGTTATATGGGATCTTCACTTTTCTTAGAAATCTACCCATTTTCCTTAAACAGAAATATTCCGCGTCGAGTTATTTTTTGAGGTTAAGCGAAAATCTGTGTAGACTTTTTTGTCGTTGCTCAATATCGGTACAAGTTCCCGCCTAATGTCCCGGAAATCACATTTTAGCTAGTTCCCTCTTGGAAAAACTATGACGGCGGGAATAGATCAATTTCGTAACTGAACAAATCTGGCTGTGGAATTGAGTTTCATTCCACATTTAGATTGGCATGCACAATGAAGTAATTTGTGAGAATAATATTATTAATAAGTAGCTCTAATATTTATTTACGTATGAATTTTATGCATTATTTTTATATTAACAATAATTATAGTGCGAGTGTGATTTGATTCACTTTTGTTTCTCATAGACCTTCTCCTGTTTTGTTTGTTAAATTAACTAAATAAATATTTTTAGCTATAACTAACGACATCTCATTTTATTATAATCAAAAACAGATCCGATCTTGAAGGAAAATTTTAATATAAAAGAAAAATTCTCCAATCAATTTGATTATAAAAAATTATAATTTAAAGTGCCGAAAAGTATATATCGAACATAAGTGAAAATACACTATTTCTACTTTATTTTTATTTTCTATTCCGCCCCGGCTGTCAAAAATTCCTAATAATATGGTGGATCGCACAAATGCGACTTTTAATAATGTTATATTTAATAGTAGATAATTATAACGTATTTGAGACGTGTCTGGGGGGGGGGGGGTGTTAGTGGACTTGAGTTGAGCATACAATATATCCAAAATGTCGATATATTTGTTCGATATAACGCATAGTATTGATACAACGTTACACAATACCATATCGCAAAAAATTATGGATGTTTTCGACGATGAACTTCCCTACTTACGATCAGGTACACAGGTCCCATCCGCGTCGGCCGATAACGTAGAATGAATCGCGATCTTTTTTTTTTTTTCGAACTTTTGCAGGTTCACCGATCTGTTGCACCGGTCTGTTATAGGGATATCGTTAGCGAGGACAGTTGTCGTTTATTAATATCAAAATAACCTAATAATGAGACTCAAAATTCAAATGTACTAGAACAATATAACTATCAGATAGTAAGCTCGTGTCGAAACAATACAAAAAATTATTTCATACCGAAGGACATTAATCAAAGACTATTCACTCAATAAATTAAAATACTTTCGTTGATTTCCTCTTTATGATCAAAGCGGACGTAACAAAACATTTCAAAATGAACTCCTATTTCGCAATGGTATTTTAAATGGAATCCCTTTTAGAACTATAGTTTGTTAACAATGCCAATATTATATGTATATAGTCCTGGACATAATTAATAGCTTACATTTCGGAGATAAAAGCATAGAACTAAAATATAAATGTTAAAAATCATAAATGAACATTTAACTTTACTTTCGTAAAGTAATATAATCTAAAACTTCAAGCATGCATTATATTAGTTACATTTTTCTTAATTATTATAGCTATCGAGATGTCAAATCATAGATACTAACGATTCCAGCTACAAACAGTTATACAACAACTAACCTTGAAAACTAAAGTTCACTCCCGCCATAAATTTTGCTTTCAGGCGATACCAAACTACAAATATAAGCTGAATATATAAAGAATTGTTATTATATAACAATACAAATGTAACATTCTGCTTATTTTACAAAGTATTCATTGTAAAGGTATAATTACTTGAATATATATTAAACATTATTATTCAAACTTATAGGGTTATTGTTTCTATTCTAAAGTATTGTTTTGAACATGTTTAACTGTCAAACACTAGTCAAATTCTGCTAAAGATTTTTAAGCGCTTAAATTTCCTTGAATTCTAATTTGGTCTGCATTTTACCATTTTATACATATAAGTGGCCATTACTTTAAAATGTATTCTGCTCACTCAATATTTGTAATTACCCAAGTTGCACAATTTACGCCTAGGAAATTCTTTAATTACATGTAAAATTAAAAGGATATTAAAAACTATTAAGACCAAATCAAGTTTATAACAAATTGATTAGATCACAAAATACCATGGAATAAAATTATATTCAAAGTAATCTGAATCTTGAACTTTATGTAAAAATAATCTTAAACCAAAACGTGCAATATTTTATTAAGATTCTTGTAAGCTACGAGTTAGACATCCCGCGACGGCAAAGCAAATTTAATAAAAACTTAAAGGAATACTAGTTTTGTAACTTCAGAATTAAAGTTTCATAACATTTAGCTCGAGTTGTCGCAGCTTGCGCCAAAAACTTAACATTTTATTCTCGAAGGCAAAAGTAAAGTCGCGTCGTTACTCTTTCAATAATAGTTTTGTAGGAGTTGCATGTTATATTTTAACTTTTCTGAACTCTGAAAATCAATGCAATGCGCCCCTTGAATTCTTAATAAAGGAGAGGAGAGAAAGAAAGTTGAAATGAATTCTCGAGTGCAACTAAAATGACTGACCTAAAATAATGTAGTGATCCAAAAAATATCAATTTTTCACAAACTTAAATGTGTGATTGTTTTATCTCTAGGTTATGTCTGCAAACAGTACCACTATTAGCAGATGTGATGACGGCATATATTGTTGCAGGTGAGCCCTTCACGGAGAGATTCCATCCCTTCAGTTTAGAAGACATTACTCCAGTTGGATGTTTTTTCTTTTGAGGTACACACGATAGGCTGCGTAAGTATAATATACATTCTATTATTTATCTCTGAGTTCCAGCAATTAAACGCCATGTTATATTTGACATATTGGTGCATGTTGACGTCAATGTGAATCGCTGAATACCGGTAAAGAAGTTTTCACTTCTAAAAGTTGGACGTGACATCACGCCGTCATGCCTTTTGCTGTCACTGCATATGATTCAGTCTTAATGACATGGTTCGCGAATAGATATTTCACATAAAACATACAATAAAGAGCTCCGAAACTTTATAACATTTCCCACTATCAGTCATGCGGCTGCGCTATCTCTGTTCTCAAATTATAACAAATGGCGCCATACATCACGGTGTCTGACTAAACCCACAGACGGGGCAAGGGAGCAGGTGCCGAGTTTACCAGGTAAACCGATGATGCCGACGTAATTTCGCTTCCCTCATCGTTCGCCTTAAATTGCGGTTAAAATATTACTTATCTTATAACCAGTTTACTATATTTCATTTGTTTATATTGTCATGGTCATTTTGTTTTTTGTAATTTTCTAAAACAAAATAACTCTTCCAGATTTTATTTACAAACCAACAAACAGACAAAAGTTTTAAAACCCATCGAATTATGTTCTGTAGTCGAATCTGAAGCCCCGTATAGTATTTTTTCTCAAATAACTTCGATGTACTACGGATTTAATCTCCTTAGCCTTTTATTATAAGTGTAGATTTTAGTAGTTTTCTTATAAATACAATCTTTAATAAATTCAGAACAAAAAAAATTTACTTTATATTTATATGAATATCCGAAACGTGTAGATATCGTAAGAAAACAATGAATGATTGATAACGCACGAAAAAAAAATTAAAGGTATAAAAAATTCAGATAGGTAGATATTTTACGCCATAAAATTGCTCACCCCTTTTTACAATATTTATTTTATCCGATTCTCATGTTTACTTTTGGCATGTACCTAATCATTTATTCAAGTACGTAATGTCATAATAAATATGTGAAAAAGAAACATGCAAAAACGTGAAAGTTTAATATACGCCAAGTTATATTATTTGAGAACATTTTCCGCTGTTTACGTAAATGTTGACACTCAGAAATTGATCGCAAAGGGATGTGTCCCCTTATTGACAAAACGTGCCTTTTACACGGGCAGAATATCGGAAATAATCTACGATAAAAGCACTACTTATGAACGTATTAAAAAGGATAGAAAGGAAGTTGTAACAAGAGTTAAGAATATATTTTGTAAAGTCATATTTTACTATACCTCGTACAATTCTAATTAGTTATTCGAGCCTTTTGATTAGATTACTGGTGGGTATGAGTTTTCTTTAGATGCCTAGAAAAATCACTATTGAAAAACTGTTCACCATATACCTTATAATGATATCCAACGCTGTTAGAAATATTTCCCATAATTTTACCGAAAAAACATAACATAACATAACATTTAATAAAAATAAGTAAATTGACATTTCTTTTCTAGTCATCATTCAGACAGGAAGATGTTGAAATTGTCAGAAATGAATTCAATAAAAAACACTTTAAATGAAATAATAAAGCAGTCTGTCATTTACATTAATATATTTCACTTTTTATAATTGTACCGTAAATTAATTTAAGTAATATCAAAACTAAGTACTTTTAACAGCTTTGCGTCTTGTTTAACTTTTTTTTTTGCAAGGAAATTTTATTTTTTTATTTACTGATATAATAGTGTAATGCCATTAAAAACTAAAATTTGATACATTTGAATACACGTCGACGAGTGTAATATTCATATAATGTTAAGATTTGCACGTAAACAAGTCGAATTATAATAAATGAGAATGGTTTCGAGGTGCGTGCACTTAGTAACTGTCGACCAGACGACGCTGTGTGTCGCGGATCAGTGGCGCCTTGCTCTCGTAGTGGCCTATGACGTCACCCCACGCAATGTCCTATTTAATCACTTGTTCCGGGATTAAACCTACACACCGTACAACAACGAATTTAAAAAAAAGTGAAAAGCTGAATGTCTGTTACGTTTTCATTTCATTGCTTTTTTATCTGTAATTCTTTTAAACCCTTCGTTTTTTTTTTTTTTTGAATAGACTAAAACCTGTTGACTAGAACGGCATTTGAACCACTAAACTTTTGAGGTGAGCGCTCTCAGTCGGAAGTTTAGTAGCTAGCTCAAGGGTACCAAAGTACCTGAAGTGTGAAGGGTAAAAAAAGGTACCTTTTTTTTTTTACGGGGGGAAACTGAGCTTTGGTTGGTTCCCGAGACATAAATTCCACGAAATATGCGCCGCGTTAATACTATGTTTTTTTATTGAGTGTGGAGTGGAGTGCAATGCAGTATGCAATATGCAATATGCAATGGAGTGCAACGTATGCTAGTGCATGAAAGTGTGACTGTATCACGCTGGTGACGAGTAAGGAACCTTTCCCAGTTAGTGATCGAAAGACATCCTAGGTCAGTGCCGATCCCAGTGAACAGTTAGTGTCAGTCAGATAATTCAACTGTCCACGTCTGCCATTACTAATCAAGCTAGGAGTATTAGTTTTGTTAATAACTTTGCACGCGCTATAAATTGTGTAATCAACGACAAAAATAAATTTCATAAGTTATTATTTAATACTAGCTTGTACTTATTTATTTACAATGGTTAGCGAATTAAAAATGAACTATTGCCGAACTATAAAACTACGTTTATTATTTTATATGAGAAATAATTATTATATTACTCTGTTGATTTTGCTAAGATTATAAATACTAATGACATTCTTATGTAACAATACGGCGTGACTACCAGTCAGTATTAAATAATAGCTAACAGCTAACTCATTCTTATTTATTATTATTATTGTTACTTCTCTCTAATTTGTATGCTGCTATGAAGGAAGTTAACGTCATTTTTATGTTCAATGGTTTACAAAACGCCTGTATAGCTTTGCACCATTTTTTTTTCTGCACTAATTGTACCAACCTGCTTTTTTTTTTTTTTTTTAATTTTACCTATTAGCGCATGGTAACAGAAGTTTCAACTTGAGAACGGTAGCTAGCCAAACGGGCATTAAAATGCCATACCACGATGTAGTTTCAATACAATATATTGCTTCGTAAAAAATGTAGGCTTATTTAATGATAGAATAGGTAGATTCGAACCTTTTCTCCCTTTGTAAATGCCTTTACGCATCCTCCCTAGCAACTCTAATCCGGAGATAGAGTCTCCTGGGTTAGAATGGCCAGAACTCGTTCGGCTCACGACGGGATTACCCACTAAAACTCAAGTTTCCATCCACCGCTATCCTGGGGGGCGACGTGGGACCAAACGACATGCTCCACATCCCCCCGACGGCATGTCGAACCCATTACAGGTAAGACTACTCTCTGTCTTCCGTCCAGAGGGGGCAGCTTGACTACAAAATGCCCCCCTTCACCAACCGCCAATCTTAAGAACCTACGTCTAATGTATTCAAACACACTATCACTGAGCTATCATCCTATCATTCGTCGTTTTATTCACATAGTTAATTTCATCTACACACTCAAATAGCTATAAATGTTATCTGAGTATATTGCGTTAAGCTCTGTGATCCCTCCATTGTGTTTCACGCGAACAAGCTCTTAACGGATATTACGGAGCAACATAGTTACGCTTATCCCTCAATAGGCAACCACGTTATAGTAGTGAAATTATGAAGCATTATTATTAATGCAAATTTATTATATACTAAAAACTACTGACGAATTGGCTCTTAATGTGTCGAGTACCCATAAAAATAAGACAATAGGAAAACAATGGAAAGCTGGCGTAAATGCCAGTTAAGTGCCCAAGGGGTTAAACAGCTAAACACTTGTTTGAGTCTATGAGTACTGTTTTTTAATCTCTTACATATTACTTGTGTTCGACATTTGATCATAATTATTACTGGAAATTTGACAATATCACTGTTTCTAATTTTTTTTATCAAAGCTTTATAGAGCTCAAATAGTCATTAAACAAAAAAAGTAGAAAAATAAAATCAAAATCAAATCAAAATCAAAATTTATTTATTCAATTTAGGCCCTAAGAAGGCGCTTATGAACGCCTAAACACTACCACCGGTTCGGAAAACAACCCAGTCGAGAAGAGCCGGCAAGAAACTCGATCTGGTTCTTTTTTTTTATAAATATCATTTTTTTTGTCATATTTAAAACTATACAAATCGTAGTCTTAAAAATGTTAGTGGAAGCACAGAGATGTGGGTTAATAAAGTCTATAAACAGAGGAGAAAAAAATAATGAACTTATTTAGCCAAATTAGTTATAGATCTATTCACGTGATATAACACAAACGAATTTATTGTAACAAAAGAGGAATTAATTTAATAATTTCGGAACACTTCTAACTCATGTTACTCGATTATAACCCAACGATTTTAAAGTATCCCAACGAACACTATAATAATAAGCCGGTGAAATATGCTTACCTAGTATATATAGCGAGTGGACACACTTCATTACCTTGAATATCCATTTTTCAGGCTTACTTCGCGACCGACAATATCCGCAGCGAGCTAAGATTAATGTATTATTGAAGTATTTTTATGGGGACCAACTTCACCTCACGAGTGGTCAGTGTTCCCCATAATATATAAAGCAAAATTAAAACATTTATTTTTTCAACGATTTTTCTTTCTTAAGATTTTATTATAAATTAATATTCCCTTTTAATCTATCAGAGATATAAGCAAGCTTTATGAAATTACATTTTTTTAATGTGTCGAGTACCCATAAAAATAAGACAATAGGAAAAACAATGGAAAGCTGGCGTAAACGCCAGGTAAGTGCTCAAGGGGTTAATATTTTTAAACGTACTCCGTGTTATTTATTAGTGCAAATATACTTTTACCACAATAAGCAAACTATATCACGAAAAACGCCCCCGAAATATAATATAATATAATACAGGGTCAAATAACGTAAATTAATTAATGCTTTTAAACGACAGAGATCCCGCCAAAAACTCACACCATATCTTAATGAGTAACAAATGTTCTGTTAAATTAATTCATAATTTAAATAATATATGCGTTTCAAATTTGTTTGTGGAAGTGATAATTTATATTATTTAACTAAATATCAATCATGTAAAATAATACTAAGAGATTACACATCCACATGTTTCGTGCGCTAAATTAGCGCGCATACATTATGTAAATGGATATTATTATTTTTAAAAATCCAACATAACTAAAGACCGTGCAAGAAGAACCGAGGCACCCCATTAAGACAGGGATGAACTCCAGAGAAACAATTCACAGCATCCGCCGCCACTCGGCGTCCATTAACCGTTGCCCGCAGACATCGCACACAACTCACTCCTCACAATGGATAAAGATTCTTTGAAATATGTTGGAATGAAATATTTTTCAGTATTAAGCGTCCCTGTTAAACATTCTGCATTTTAATTTCCAAGTATCAACAATAAATTCAATATATATAAATATTGAATATACGCGTACATTGATTCAGAAGTACATTGAAGGCGAAATAAATTAAACAGTTCTCTAAATTAACCACTTTCTTATTTGATTATAAACCTATGTATGTACTTACATATTCGGACAAAATATTTATTTTTCTCTGCTTTTCAACGGTAGGCTGTTGGTTCTAGTACTTATATACCGCGAGACGGAAAAAAATTGTTTTTTTTTATTCGTTCACATAAACACTTATTTATGTCATTTTTTCAGTCTGGAGGTTTTTTATTTATAATAGTATCGATTTTTACAAATTTTTCGTAAAAAATATAAAGGGCCGGCGAATGATCGCTATTTGCAAGAAGATCAAAGAATATTGATCAAAGTGTGATTTAGATATTTATTTTAAAAATTCACAAACTAAACTTTTAGCAATATCCGTAACTTATAGAAATTTAACAAAAACACTTCTTTCTAAAACTTATTAGAATTACACAAAATGTTTCTGCACCGAGACCTCGTTAGGAATTCCGGCGTTTCCATAAAGATAAGCTTGCACCGCATCACCTATTCTTGGAGGGGTGTTTTAGACACATTAAAACGTGGCGCCACGTTTTCTCTAAACTTAAAATTAGGGATTTTATGACTTCTTTTTAACTAAATTATTGAATCATTTTGGAGATACTATAAAAATTAATCAAAATACAATTTTATTTAGAGTTAGTTACTTAAAAAATGTGGAAAATATTTTAACAGTTTTAAAATTAATTTCTGTTTAATTTAAAGTTAAAAGCTTACTGCTTAAGGTTATTTAAAAGACTGCCTCAGTGGCGCAATTGTATGACGGTACGACTGTCGTTATGAGATCTTGGGTTCCATTCCGTGATCGGGTCAAGTGATATTGGGTTTTTCGACTAAGTATTATCCCGGAGTCTGGAATTTGTGCCCGATATGGCGCCAGGCTCGCTCCTTGTCATATCTGGTTCGGAACTAAGCTCGGTGATATGTGGGTGGTGTAGTTAGCTATTACACCTCTGCCTAAGCCTTCGAGGAGAAAAGGCGTGAGCTTATGTAAAGTTAAAAGCTTACTTTCGATAATAGGGGTCCGATACAGCGTTTCAATAAAACAATTTGTAATTACAACTTCATTCATTTATTTGATTCACAAAACTTAAGCCCATTGCAGAGTTATTCTTATAAAATATTAAAAAAGAGTATTACTAAAAGTGAGCGCAGAACAAGGTGAAGCATTACAATCATATAGTTAATATTTTAATAATTAAATGAAAAAGTGATAAATGAACTACTTAAGTAGAAAAATATTCCTCTTTGAGACCAGAGTGTAAGGTCCAAAAATCACCTTAGAACGTATTCAATTGGAAAATGAAAGCATATGATACAAGGAACAATCTTGGCCTGTATAAGTTTTCGTTGACGCTTGGTGCCAAATCTAAAACCTTAGAGTTTAATTAAATGTATACATGGGACAGAGAAAACAATTCTTGAGCGAAATCTAATGCAACAATTTACGTATAAATATTAAAGATTATTATAATATTGCTAAATAATTGAAAACGTTTCATTTCAATCCGTATTAGAAAAATATTTTAGCAGACAAGCAAGTAAGAGTATATAGTAATGCAAAAAGGTGGGGAAATCAAGATATACCTATATTTAAATAGGCATAACGCATAATATATATACGCACAGATACACATCTTTATTTCTTATAATTTATATATATTAGAAAGGCCGTGTGGTACTGGCTAAGAATAGTATCACCCCATATCTTTCCGTGGGTGTCGTAAAAGGCAACTAAGGTATAAACCTGGATGGGGATAGATCCAGGGGATGAACAGCAGCAACCTCTGAGTACAACAAACACCTACTGCGATCGCCAACCCGCCTGCCAAGCATGGCGATTATGGCAATTCCCCTGTTTGGAGGAGACCTATGAACTATTCCAACAGTGGAATTGGAAGTGGACTTCTTTCGGTTAAATCAATGAATCAATATTAGAAAGGCAGAAACGCTTTGATCTGTTTTTTTTAATTATAAAATAACAGTGAATAATATGAATTATGTAATTTAAATATACCTCAACCTTTTGCTGAGAAAACTCGCGGTAGATTTTAAAACGACGCTCATAAATGTGAATATGGTCGACCGACACAAAGGACTCCAGCGCTTTCTTTTCACGAGCATTTAAAGTTGTCTGGCTCATTTTCCATTTCGGGACACAAAATAAAACGAATAAAGAAGATAAACGTACATCGAGACATTGAAAATTCAGGAAATAACCTATAAGATGAGTAAACAACATTGCTTTGCTCTTTTCTAAACACATTTATTTACGTTACAAATATATTTCAATAAACATATCCAACAAACTTCCGTCTTTGATATTCTGAAATTATTTATTTGTTCTAAAAGTATAAAAGTTTACAAGATCATTAATGTTCTTGTTATTACATGTACGGTTAATCAATGCGAAAATAACTTGAATTCTTAACCGTGTAGTAAAAGTAAAATAAATGATTACATATGGTATTTATTCTTTATAAAACACACGGCCTCCATCGCATTTGTTTGAAATCTATTTTATAAGAATCAGGATTGAGTTGTATTAACATAATTAAATGCTAATAAAAATCTGGAGCGTTTTGTGCTAGGTTAAATGACGATCAGCGTAAAACAGCTGAAAGCTATCAGATGCGCAAAGCCGAAAATCCAACACGACTTTAAAAGACTTATTGATCAAATTGAAAAGATAGAATGAACCTTTTGTAAAATTCTTTACGCTGTGTTCTGAAATTTGCAGGGTTGGCGCGGCGTCCAGCTCACCACACGGAAGCCGGCAATAACCCCCGGTTTGATAAATGCGACACGCCGACAAGCTCGACTTTTCCTCATGTAGTCGATTTTTCTTGTAGACTACAATAAAATACTATTCGAACAACAGTCAATGTCGCTCGATATGTTTAAATCGTTAAATAAAGTCACACATACACAAATCATTATGAATGAGTATCAATTAGTTAAAACAATTTCAGAATATTTATGTAATTCATTTAGGTATCCCCTCTCCGTACTACGTCTTGTCAGTTGACAAGATGAGTAAAGGAGAGGGACCTATTTTTCTTCTTCAGTGGCGGGCTTCTTCCCCTTTTTCTTTGCCCGCCACTGCTCTGTCCCTTTTTTCTCTTTTATCGGGGGCAGGGAGTATACCCTGCCCCTGGACGGCTGACCACTAGGTCGTACTTCTCTATGAGACGTGGGCGAAGAGGTGGGTGGGGGAGTTCCCCTCCCCCCCATTCCCGCTGGGCCATTGCACGGACGAGGCTCGGTGGGTTTGCCGCAGGGGGCGACGCGGTGCTTGCGAAAGCCATCCCGTATCGCCCCCATCCCAAATGCGGCGGACAGCCCCGGGGGGTTTAGTGGGTATTTCCGGATGCTTCACGTCCGGGCGAGTCCCACACTGGCACGGAGTCGTCCCTCCGTGCCCCCATAACTATTGCATTGGGGGACTTCGGTCTCATCAATGCAATAGGTAAGGCTAGTGCGTAAATGCATACCCCTCGTAAATAAAAAAAGAAGGATATTTATGTAAAAGGTTCATGAGGACCGTAAGTGATAGAAATTATTTTCTGTTCTTTATTTATATTGTTCGAAAGTACCTACCGTATTCTTATTTGTAAAAAAAACTTATGATGTTAAATTATTAATTTCGAATGACTTAACCGATTCTAATGTACGGGTATGTGCGCTATTCCGATGTAATAAAATATAGTCAAAAAAATCAGTACGTCATAAAACAAGAATATTATTGTTGTGCATATTTCTTGTATTCTTATATGTTATGATTGAACTGAGCATTTAAAAGAAAAAATTTCAAAATCTTAAGCTATGTACCACTTTGTAATAAAATTATTTTTAGATATTTTTTTTTCGAAATTAATCAAGCATGTAACTTTTATGATTTTACTTAAAATATTTTCTGAGGTTGCATAAAATTATAACTTATTTTTTTATCTACTGTCGCTATTATTATGAAGCGGCCCATCGGAAATAAATGTAAGGATGGAAATGGAAGTAGTTTACGAAATAGGTTATATAATAAAAGGTTTAAACAGTATTTACAACATTATTTTTAAAATAAGTATAATATTGTAAGGAAATGTGAAATAGTTAAATTCTTTTAAGTAATGGTTTAAAAATATATTTGTTTATGTCATAGGTTATTGAATAAATGATTTCATGTTCCAGAGAAACTATTTACCTTGATTTAAAGTGGTGTGTCTATTTTTTTTATTATAAATTCAAACCGATACTATTTCAGTGACGATGATGATGGCTTAGTTGGTAGTTGCATTCAGATCCCGCCTCGATGACCGTAGGTTCGAATCCAACTATCCAACTGTATAATGCGCTTGAGCTTGCGGTGACAATAGGACGTTTTCTAATAGCGCCCGTCTGGCTAGGTACGATCTTCAAACCACTTTGAAAAACCTGTTTCCAGCACCAATAGGTGTGTTCCTGCGGTGTCAATTGAGAATCAGTACCTCTGGGCGTAGTTTGTGTATTATTATCCTGGATCACATCGTCACTTAACATCAAGTGAGATTGTGGTCAATGCGCTGAGTCTATACTAATATATGAACAAAGTTTATATAGCGTTGATTAATCATAATATATAAGGAAAATCTTTTTTATCACGTACGTGCCAGTGACTATTTGAAGTTAAGCTCTGAATATTTATGTACCAGAGAGTAACTAACTATGGGGCTTGAATGAACGAATTCCTTTAGGTAATTTTTACAACATTAACAACATTTTTATGTAAAATTAAATATTAAAATATCATAACGAATGTAATAATTTCAACAAATTCTATTTTGGGTCTTATTTTACGTTCAAGTTCTTCGATTACTTTGTCACTGCAATGGACTGGAATGGAGCTTACAATATGAATTTTATCAGTCAAGGCAACACGCGAAAATTACTTCCAAATCCAAGATCCGTTTATACTAAACATACATACATACATACACACACACACACACATATATATCTATATATATATATATATATATATATATATATATATACATGTATATATGTGAATGTATATATGTGAATGTATATATATATATACATTCTCGAGTGATTAGTTAGTTGTTAAGGGTCTATCTGAATTCACGTACATACTTCACTATTTTTGTTAATCTTCACTCAAACTTTTTTTTAATAAATCTGTTATTTTTACATCGATAACAATAGATGTCGTTGATTTGTTTTAAATTCATAGTTTTATTCGTGCATGACGTAATTCCATTTGATTAATTATCTGTCCGATTGTTAATTCTTTTTAATATTAACTTGATATTTCATTAATTTATATGGAGAATATGTGCGTAATTCTCGCATTAAATGATATAAATTATAGCATTACAGTTTTCTGTAACTAATATAATATTTTTTTATCACCTGTTTTACAATATTCATACAGTCATTCAAGACTGACTTCGAAACGGTACAAAGTTCGCATTGTTCTGAATACAAAAATATTACGTGGAAAGAAACCACTAAAACCATTAAAAGTTAAAATATGATTAATAATAGGTATCTATGTTTTTTTTGTTGTTGTGACTAATTTACCTCTGCCTCGGTGGCGCAGATGTATTACGGTGCGAATGCCATTCTGAGTTCTCGGGTTCGATCCCATGGTCGGGTCAAGTGGTTTTGGGTTTTTCTACTCAGTATCATCCCGGAGTCTGGAATTTGTCCCCGATATGGCGACAGACTCGCCCCCTGTCACACCTGGGACGGAACTAACCTCGGCGAAATGTGGGTGGTGTTGTTCGCTATTTAACCTCTGCCTAACCCTTCGGGGATAACAGGCGTGAGTTTATGTTATGTATGAACTAATTTACGAATACCTTCTCTCATAGATCTTTTCATTTATGTGTAATTTCATGCGTGCCTAAAGAACTTTTGATATTATCGTGAAAATAAATTCCGTTTATCTCTAATCGGATGACATAAATAGTAAATATTTTCGGAAATCACATAGAGATAAGAAACAAGTAAAATTTTATCTAAGCGTGGGGTGACCAGCACCGAATCAGATACGAATTCTATGGGGAGTTACCGTCATAGTAACTAAACTTATATTTATGACATACAGGCTGTGCCTGCGACTTCGGCCGCGTGAAATTCAGACCGCTGGCAGCCTATAACCTTCTTCATGATTAAAACTATATGAAATTTCATGCTTCCTACTTCAAAATGTACAAACTTTCAATATAAAATTACAACCAGTAATTCTTAAAAAGTAAGTCATTTATTTCCCACCACGAGTATGTATATTAAATTTCGTCCTTGATAGTTTGTTCATACAACGGTTTATCCCTTGTTTTATTCCTTTAAGAGTTAAAGAGCTCACCTACAGTGGTGAATTATAGTGTTCCTAAAGTTACAAGAAAAACAATAGATAATTAAATACCTGAGATGATATAGGCGATATGATACAATATGAAAAAGTTAAGAAAATGGTAATCAAATTTCTGTTAAAAAAATTTAAGATATACCTGACGCTTTTAGCATTGTTATTATGTTAATTGAATATGTTAAATTATGGTTATTCATACATATATCATTCTAAAATACGGACCTTCGTACATAACTCCTTTAAACTAGAATTTAAAAATCTGAAAGTTGATTAAGATTTTATGCCCAAGACGATAAATAAGAAAACCTTAAAATGTTACATGTCCCTATCATCACACAGGTCTTTAATTGTGACCTTATGATTTTTTTAGAGAAATTTGCATTGACAATAACGTTATATAATCGCCTGCATAGAATGCCACCGACGCTCTGCCGCGGCCAGCCGCGAATTCGAATGTTGAATTACTTGTAAATATTCAAATCAAACCAATATCAGTAACAATGTTGTTTTTTCTGAAAAATATAGATTTGACTAAAATCTGATAAAAATTTTAAATTTTTTTTCCTATACAATAAAGTTTATTTTGTCCTTTGTTAAAGTAAGGAAGACTATTTCCTTGAAATACGTAATACAGTGTACTACGTAATTTTACGTGTGTCAAAATATTGATTAATTGCATCAACTACCTATTTAAAAATATTAAAAAAAGTCTATATACTTCACATAATTTTCACTAGATAGTGGTAATAGTACCATTTTCTTTAATATAATGAAAATAGATCTGTCACAAACAGTAATACTAGCACTTTTTTTTTACTGCAAGACAATAGTCACGTTTTTCGAATGCACTAGTCGTTTTATTTCTTCAATAACTCCCCATATTGATACATATATAAAGTCCCAGAGTGATCAAACAATGGACGTTTTAAAACCAAGCATAATTTTAAAAGTAGGGAAAGATAGCACTCTTGGTTGTGATTTATGACGTCATTATGGCGGAAATTAAATGAAAAACGCACCCGGTTAGGGTTGTTGATACGGTAAGATAATTTGGCATTGTAGAAAAAAAATCTTTCTTAAAAGTGTAACACTTATATAACAGGGCGAAATTATAGTATTTAAAAACAAGGAAATTTAATATTACAAACAAAACTTCTAATATTTCAAAAGATACTACTTGCTTCTGATATTAAAATATTTCCATTTTCATGTTAGATATATTTTATTTGAAATAATTTTACATATTTATTTAAATTATTTATATTTCTTAACTATTGTAATTTAATCTGTCTTCATCAGTAATATCCCTGAGTGAAATTTACGCATACATTACGTTTCAGCGTTGATATTCAACCACGTAAAAATGATCTCTTATATTAGAATTTAATGCAATTGTTATTCATAGTAAATTATAAATAAATAACCTATAATTGTAATGCAATACAGTTCCAAATTTGTAAGACAATTTTATAAATCTACGCTTACTTAAATATCATCTAAGCTGTTGATGTGTCTCTACATAACAATACATTTTTAATAAATAGGGACACTAAATTAATTTATATATTTCTTTGTATAATTTGTTTATACAGTTTTCAGTATTGGGTGTCGTATTTTTCATTAAATTTAGAATTTTCCGTAACGCACCAACACGGTTCAAATTCCATCACCGCGCAGACACTTTTTGCATAAGTATTTTCTGTGTAAATAAATTCGATATTAATTTATGTAATATTGTGTCCTAGGGTCGACCTAGGCGAACGTATCTAGACCAAATCAATCATGTGTTAAATAAAGGCCAGGTAAAAAGTACTCATAACTGACGAGCATGTGTGAAAGCGCTCATGAAAGTAGAGGAAGCGAAAGAGGTGTGTCAAGATCGTAGCAAGTGGAAGGACGTAATCTCTGCCTACCCCCACGGGAAAGGGCGTGATGATATGTATATATGTATGTAATATTGTGTCCGTATAAAAAAAGAATAATGTATTGAAATCCTCATTTCATTTAATTTTGAGCGCTTAATTCTTAATTACCAGCACCAATATACGTAATCAATCGAACTTTATCTAATGTAAGAGCCGTCGATAATTAATGATAAAATAAATTATAAAAAATAGGAATAACGGCATACATAAGTTCTCACAAGTCCAATATAACCGTAAAGTGAATTAAAGAAACAAATGTACCATGTGGCTTCTAACTAAATAAATACGATATTCAAATACGCAAAACGTCCGTGCATATTCAAAACTGTGTTCACAGTATGAGAATACCGCTCTCGTTAAATATGTTAAAATAATAAGCTTTAATGTTTGCATTTTTTAAAATACTCCGCGTAGCCGAGAGATAATTTTATATTTTATTTCTGCGCATTTGTATACGTAAAGGTTTTTGACGTAGATAAGAAATAATTTATGTTTACATATTGTATGCACCTTTTATTTTTGTAATTTGACTATAGTTGGACTAGTGGCTAAAAACTTATAGAGTCATTTTAAAACGTAGAAAACTATGTAGATTTACTTAGTACTAATTTAATTGAATTTTAGCACAAACATTATGAAAGTGATCGATCAATCAGTTATTTTAAAATTTAACTGAATATCAAATACTTTTTCTAGTTATAACATTCAACACACTGAAGTTAGATAGCTGAAGTTACTCTGCGTAACTTAGTTGATTTTCGAAAACAATTAGGGTTCAGCGTAAAAAAAAAAATTAAATAAAATTCGATTCAATGCACAGTTTTATGGGCAATTGTTTGAATATATGAGAAATATTCTTACTTAATCTTAGTACTAATTTTTTTTTGGAAAGTAATTACGGTTCCGCGTAAAACAAATAATACGCAGTGAAGAAGATACGAAACGCAAGCACACAACTAGTATAAAATAAAAAATCTTCTGAACCCAATAAAGATTGTAATGCAACTTTAAATGAAGTCTAACATACCCAATTAGCCTCTATATAGTCTGTCTTGTGACCTAAACTTAATTACTATCTCAATTGAATGTCATCTTAAACTACAGCAGATAGTTTGTCGAATGCATATATGCAGTTTAAAGCTAAAACTTAGGACGTAACATCAACTAGTTTAGATAGTCCTAAACTGGGGAATAGTTTATCTTGTAAACTCAATGGCAAGTTAATATAGAGGTAAAATGGACTATTGTCTTAATGCGGCAGGTAATTGTCAGTGTACATTTCTTCAAATAACTCCTTTTTTATTTTTTAATCAAATCAGGTGTTTAGATTTGTTTTAAAATATTATATATATTTATTTACATATGCAAAGACTTGAATACCACTTTCTCCTGTATTTGTTAGTCGATTTTTAATTATGTTTGTTTAATAACACAGATACACAAAAAAAAGTGGAACTGTCCAGACACTTTGCACATCATTTCCTATGGTTCAAAAAAACACTTTCATAGAGTCATTTTTTTAATTGCTAAAAAAGGTAAAAAAAAAAAAAAAACACAAAAAATACAAGAAAAGTCAATAAATCATGGGATAAAAGTTTAGAATCGGATCAAAAATGATCCGGCGGTATATTTCTGTTTTGGGCGAACGCAAATTACTTCTAATGAACAAACAAGAAGTAGGTATATCTAAATTACTGGAAAAAATTATTAAATATTATGTAAATAATCATTACCTGAAGCCGAATTAGCATGCTGACGTCACTCATGGTCGTTACACAAAAGAATTAGAAGAATTTTCAGTATTCTGCAAATGAAAAAAAATATTCGAGAAATAATTTTGATTACTGAAATTCGTTACTATTCAAGGGTATTATAATGTACTGAGATACTGTATTAACAAATGCATACTTTCCTACATAGTGGAGCTGATTGTTTTTTGTCAGTAGTCTACATCGTGATATAGTCCTGTTACTTACATGTAGATATAAGCTACGTTGAGTAAAATAAAGTTCAGTAAAAATTTTTACTCAACACAAGTATCTCGTATTTTATTTGCCGTAATTTTATAAGTATTAGTTCTGCCGGTACCAGCCCATAGATAGTTACAAAGTTAAAAAAAATACATATTTAAAGCTTGTATGTAGGAGAAAAATACAAGTCTCAGATTGTGTGACTGTGTAATTTGCAATAGAAGCGACTCCTACAATGATAATGTTTTGAAAAAGGTTTAAACCATACTCGGTCTTAATGTCACACATGGAAATAATATTACTATAGCTATGTCTATGCAAGAAACATATACTCTTCATACTGTCAATATGAAGGTTTAGTTACAGATTATAATCTTAAGACCGTAAAAGAAACCATAAAACGAAGGAACTTAAACATGCCTTTTTTTTTAAACTTACTACGTTAAAGATCTTTCATTTTTTTACTTAGAAGATGCATAACAAAGTAACAAATAAAGAATCATTTCGACGAGCATTAATTAAAGTTATTTCTTTACTACATAATATGGCTGACGAATATCAATTTAAACTATCAGTTTGTACATGCGTGATAGCATTACTCTCTCATAGCGATTGACTGTGCATTTATTGCGTTTGCTGATATTTCTATTCTCGTTTTAATCAGTTTTCATATTTTACCACAAAAGTGGCATAAAAAAGAACTTAAATTACTCTTAAATTTACAACGTAATAATATCCTCCTTGGTATAACGTCAATTATAGTTAATCGCAATTGGCTTTTATATCGTTTGTAGTGAGAGAGCAATAAACAAAAATAGCAGGACGGAGCTGATTGGCCAACTAAATTACTAGTTTAAACTGAACTGGCGCTGTGACCGTGATTAATTAATTACCTTACGATAATAGAACTCTACTAATTGAAATCGTCGAACGAAACAGTTCGATTCCAAATTTTTACGTTGATATACATTCGTTGAGTTTCACAGTATATCGTCATGGAATAGAGTTAACATATATTCGACATTGGTTCATCAAAATTATTAATAATTTTTATTATTACTTCTTCGTTATGCAATTATTCCTCATTGGCGTGATTTACATACATACATACATACATATCATCACGCCTTTCTCCCGTGGGGGTAGGCAGAGATTACGTCCTTCCACTTGCTACGATCTTGGCATACTTGATTTGGTCTAGATACGTTCGCCTAGGACGACCCTTACCGACTTGCCCATTCACCCTCGCCTTATAAAATTAATTTCGTTAATCTTCTCTCATCCATCCTCTCTACATGCCCAAACCAACTAAGCATACCTTTCTCTATTTTGGTCACCACATCCTCTACCACACCACAGCGTTCCCTTATCATACTATTCCTGACTTTGTCAATCGTCTTCACTCCAGCTATACTTCTCAGACCTCTCATTTACACTGCGTTAATCTTACTTTCATGCTTCTTCTGCCAAACCCAGCATTCACTACCATACCTAAGTTTAGGGACCAGGACTCCTCGATGCACAGCCAAAAGCATGATTTAAGAAAGAGCATAAGGAGATAAGAATCGTGAATTGGTCCCAGAAAGATATTTAAACTATACTTTGAGTATATGTAATAAAATAATAAGATTCTGAAAGTTTTATATCTCTGACTGGTTTTCGAGATAAAGCAAAATATGTAAACATTAAAAAAAATATTTCTCAGGATTGACAGAATCTGTAAAACGAAATGCTTAATAAGTTTTACGGCCTTATAATAGTTCCTAGAAAAAAACCTTATATATTTTACTAAAACACTAAATGTTTTTTTATGTTATTAGTTCTTGTATGCCGTAGGAGAAAAAAAATAAAATTACATGTTGTAGAACATATTATAATTAGAGTATTACTGCCATTATTGAAGAAGATAGCGCTGAAGATTAAATACGAAGGTATCAAAATAGTGTTTTAATTTACTTAAAGAAGAAAAAAGCTTGTTATATTTCAGTATTTAAAAAATTGACTTCTCTTAACCCCTTGAACACTTACCTGGCGTTTACGCCAGCTTTCCATTGTTTTCCTACCGTCTTCCTATTGTCTTATTTTATGGGTACTCGACACATTAATGTTTAAACATATTACAAATTAAAATTAAATTGAATGAACATTCAATCCTTAGAAATATTTTTAACATAATATTGTTATTTCTCGAAAACCTACTGAACATCTGAAACTTTCAGAATTTAGTACCTAAATACCTCTATAATATAGTTAATTAGTATAGTTTAAATTTCATTCTAGGGATTATTCCACAACGTTATGCTCCTACGTTTTTCCTTTAAAATACACGAAAAGCATTAGTTATGATTACAATGTACTGTAACTGTCATTTTGAACAACCTATACTTATAATAAAAGACTAACGAGACAAAATCTGTACATAGAGATATTTAAAAAAAATACTATACTATACTATCGATTACAGAACACATTTCGGAAGTTTTAACGATTTTTGTCAGTCTGTCTGTCTGTTTATTAATCTCTTCACCAATCACGCAAAAACTACTTAACCGAATTCGATGAAAGTTGGTAGCCTTTATATTACATCCAGGGAGATTGGATAGGCTGAATTGTCTTAAGTTTGAATTCAGGTAAATTGTCTGAAATCCATGCGGGTAATGCCGCGGCACAGCTAGTATGTAATAAAATCTCGTAAATGGATTAGTTCAAACTGAGAACAAGATTAATCTCAGTTTTTTTTCTTCAAGATTTTTTTTGTAGTGCCTAATTAAAATATAAGCGAGACAAAGATATTTGTTAGTATTATAAATACACTCAATCTTATTAAATGAATCATAACCTGGAAAAATCATTTTACAACATCGTCATAAAAACATATTTCCATAGAAATTAGTCGATTATTCCCTTGACGCATCTCGTAATAAAATGCAAAACGGCATTGCTTTTCCTGTAGCGGGTTATTCGTAAAATTTAAAATATCCTACGATTCGAAACGAATTCGAGTCGTGCGGGAATAAGCTGCGGTATATTGTGGTACTCCCGGAACCCTATTTGGCAACGCTCGTCTTTAAAACACTTTTGTACGCTAAAAAAAATCTGTTCACTTCTGTGTTACCGAGCTTTTATTAATTTGTAAAACAATAATCACGTTGTTTTTAAATGTAATCCTTTGTTTTCTTTTTCCTTTTATATCAGTATTTATTTATCTTGCGCATCGATTTTAAATTATTATGAGTCGGTTCAAATATGTTGTTCATCTTTGCTAGAGTGAAACTCTATGAAATAATTTAGTAGGTACCTAATTACCTCATGAACTGTAAATAAACATGTACAGATCAAAGGCCACTTTATACAGTATGTCAAAGGCACACATTTGGGTCACTCATTATTCTTCCTTGGGCCGGGGCGGAGTCCATATTTTAAGCGGAATATCTTGGGGTACAATAGTATGTTCTGCGGGCATAAATAATGTCCCCATGGGTCGAGTTAGAGAAGGCACAACCTTAGACCCTTTTATAACATTCAATAATGCCCACTCGTTATATGGACACTATATTATTTGTGTTCGCCGCAAAGTTTTACTCTAACAAACTGTAGTAGTATATTCAACTTTTTGAACATTTTACAATGACGGATTACATGCAATGAGAAATATAATTTAATGAAAATTGTTACGTGTAAATACAGGGAAGTCATAATTGCATATTTTTTTCCGTCTTCACTTTTAGTATAGCATTAACTAATTATTCTTACACATATTAATGGTATAATAAAAAAAAACTATTAATTTCAATAAAATAGAAGATGCTTTCATTTCTCAAAAGCAATAACTATTATAATAAACTATAAGGAGTGTTTTTAATCATAAATTCAATTACACTTAACAAGACAATAACAAAATTAGCTAACATTTGACTGTTTATGATTAATGATTTTAGTCTTTCTAAATATTGATACTTGCTGTAAAATTAAACGTAAAATAACAAAATAATTTAAGCCAAAAATAAAATTCTATTACTTATTATTATGAAAATTATTATATTAGTTATTATTGTAATTTGTATTGTAAATGTAATTTTTACAAAATAAACATTTTGTATAGGTGCTTTGTTGAAGATTGAATAAATTAAGTATAGTGTTCCTTTAAATCGTATTGAACTAATAAATTCATTCTAACTTTATAAGTTTCGCACAGTGATGATTCCGCAGTCACGTCACGTTTGTCATATCAGACCGATCCGTTGAGACAGAGAATTTTCACACTCTATAAATTTTCACCAATACCGGATAAGGAAATCCGGGGAGTTAACTCTCAATTCAAACGCGGGATCCCATGCTGGAGATATATTTCGGCTTCCCGTATAAATAAAATTGTGTCTGATATATTATTTATATCTTGTCAGTAGGTACTTTGTAACAACTCGAGCTTTTGCTAGTACGTTGATAAAATATATTGTTGGAATACATATTTGGAAGTTGTATAAGCGTAATATTAAAACAGAAACAGAACTGGTTATTATATGCCGTGTAGGCTCAGCGCTTTGTGATATCACCTGATGTTAAGTGACGATGTGGTCCACGAAGCTAAACAAGCTAATTTTAGCGGTACTATAGCTCTCAAGTGATGTTGTCGGAATACAACTATTGGTGTTTGGCGACAACTTTTCCACTTGAGGATTATAGCCACTCAGGCGAGAATTACTAGAAAAATGTCCTTTTTTATATGGGAAACTCCCTCAGTTTCCGTCTTGCGTAGATACGGGTACTTCGAATGGTATCTACACAAGATAGCCAGGAGGGAGCCAACAACGGTTTGCGATTACTGCGGTCCTACAGAGGACACCGCACAGCACACTCGTGTGCTGTGTGTATTACGTGGGTCGAGCAGCGTAACAGTGTGGTGCGAGAGATGGGAACGGACCTCTCGTTGCCCGGTTTGCCTGTGCCCTTCTGCCACCTTGAGTCAGCCACCCATCCCAAGTCTGTCTGCTCAGGAGTTCTTGTCCCTACACGAATACAAGGAAGAGAGGGACAGGACCTTTTGACTGGTGACTGGAAAGAGGGGGAAAGATAGAGGCTGCTTTGTACCGAGTTCCTCCCTGGACGGAAGATAGGCGGGCCGACCCCGCATAACAGGTTTTTTTTTTAAATTTACCCATCATCCTTTGACGCAAGTCAAAGACTTTTTATATCTATTCATTGTTGTAATTTCTAAATTCTTTTGTTCTATATATTCAGTTATTTATTTTGTTCTACTTATTTAGTTTTTTACAGCGGCCAATCAAATATTCGCAAAAAATTTTGAATTTTCCCCACTAAATTTCCTCGTTATTATTTCATTTAATGTATTCCTTTTTAATTCCATTATAATTTCCCACTGAAACTCCATCATTTTTCCCTCAAACATAGGGCAGTCCAGAACTAAATGAAGGGATGTTTGGTCACTTTCATTATCGCAGGAACATCGTGGACACTCTTTCTTTTTAAATCGGTACAAGTAATGCGCAAAGACACCATGCCCTGTCAGTACTTGTACAAGGGCGGGCGAAGAGCCCATCTTCCTGCGGGTATAGAAAGCCAGCGTTGCACTGGGAAAGAAAGTTTTTGTTACCTCCGCTTGGTGTTCGTCGCGGTAACGTTTTTCCCACTCCAGGGCTGTCGCATGTCTGATTTCCTTCTTAACGAAGGAAATGTTGCATCGGTCATAGTCGATCTTGGTTTTTTTGTGTAGCATGGCTTCTTTAGCGAGCGCGTCCAGCCTTCTCGTTTCCAGCTGTTCCGGCATGCGCTTTGACCCACTGAAAACTCACCAGCCTTCCTTCCCTTTTCAGTTCTGCAACGTCCCTGCGAACTGCGTATGCTAGAGGGTGGGTAGTCCGTTCCTTCCTTATTGTCTCTAAGGTTGCCCTCGAGTCGCTGAGGATTTTTGTCCCTCCAATTTTCCGGGCTATTTCCACCGCCTTTTTTAGGGCAAAAAGTTCAGCCTGGTATACTGTATAGTGGGGTTCCCATTCTATTTTCTTACATTCTACCTCCTTCCCTCTTCTCCATCTGCTCAGAGCTGCTCCCACTTGGCCTTCAATTTTGCTTCCGTCCGTGTAAATTTCGTCCAAGTCCGCTTGTTGAAGTTCGCGTTCTGTATCCTCCTTTCCTTCTATCACCACGTCCATCTCCACCTCCTCTGATGGGTGAGGAATGGTGAGAGGGCTCACTCTTTTCTCAATCTTCCGGTCCTTTGCCCATAACTCCACAGTCACTCCTCTCTTCGCCTCATTCAGATAAGCCACCTCCCTCAGCCTCAAATCTAAGGGAAGCAGGCCTGCCAGGGCGAGCACCGAGTTCAGTGACGCAGTCCTATATGACCTGCAGATTTTCTGGGCAAACCCTCTTTGCAGCTGTCTTAACTTCGTCTTCACCATTTGTTTCTCGGCAGCCGTGTACCAGACACTGGCTGCACAAAGTACTATGGGTTCGACAACCGCCAGGTAGATGCTTTTAGTCACTTCCGAGCTCAGGCCCCACGAGATCTTTGTGGTTTTCGCCAGCTGCTTATACAAGTTTGTGACTTTCTTGCAGAGGTTTGTCACATGACTCTTATAAGTCATCTTCCTGTCGATTGTCAGACCCAGGAGTTTGATTTCCTCGACGACTTTTATGGCTGTGCCTCCCATGACCATAACGAGGGGGTAATATTTGAGTTTGTTGGTAATAATGAGTGCATTGGTTTTCTGGGGTGCGAAATCCAACTTGTTTGTTTTTCCCCCCATTTATATACGAAATCCAACGCACTGTTTACCTCACTTTGTATGACCTCCCCGACATGGCCCGAGAAGACTAAGACGACGTCGTCCGTGAAGGCCTGATAGTGCACACCTTTTTCAGCCATCCCCCTCAGCAACGAATCCAGAATCAGGTTCCAAAAGATTGGCCCGCCTATTGACCCCTGCACGCATCCTTTGTCAGTCGTACGTTTCTGGTTGGCTCCTGCGTATTGGAGGAGAACCTCTCTTCCATCCAGGTAGCTGCCTACCAGCCTTCTAAGTTTCAGTGGACAGTTGAATTTCAGCAGCTGGGTTTTAATTTTGGGCTACCACGCGTTATCAAAAGCCCCCTGTATGTCTAAGACTTGACTGGTGACTGGAAAGAGGGAGGAAAGATAGGGGCTCTTTGTACCGAGTTCCTCCCTGGACGGAAGATAGGGTGGCCGACCCCGCATGACAGGTTATGTCTGTCATGCCTTTTTGTCAGATCTGCCGCTGGGTCGACGCATCACCAGCGATGTGCGGTCCAAGCCCACGAACATGGGGCTTGAACCGCCATTTCCGCCAGGATTAGAGCCAGACGAAATATCCCGGACCCAGACTCGGTGCCCTCCCGCCGAGATGCTGGCGCCAGGTGGTGTTTCGCGCAGAAGCCCGGGAAACAACAGGGCCTAGGTCATTGGAAAATGCGCAACCACGGTGTTTCGATCGTGCGTCCATAGATGCGAAATCCAACCGCACTATCAACTGCGCCATCATAGCTTCAAAACTTTATGATGTTATTACTTTATTACTCGTTCATACAAATTTGTTGTTATCAGATAATAATTAAACTCAGTTAAAATAACTTAATAGTCACAAATCGTTTTATGTTCAAATCATAATAATCCTCATGTCAATCGAAAAAAGTCCACTGCTGGGCTTAGTCTCCTCCAAAATTCATATTTCAATTCAATAATTCAATACATAATTAATGTACATACATAATAAAATATTACATAATTGAATTCGGCTTTACTATTTGTATCTCGCTGATAATGATATCATATCAATAATATCATTAAAGGTTATATATACTTTAAAAAAAGAAGCAAATTGGTAAAATTGTTCTTTCCAGCTATTTTTCATTTGTTTTTGTTTCAGTTAAAATGAGTAAATCTAATGAAGAAGTTTGATACGTTTTAAAAATTTTATTACAAAAAATGCCATGGTCAAAGGTCGGTCAGTCAAAATCTGAGCTAACTGTTAACTAAAAGGTGACACAACAAAGGTGTGTATGGTGGGATTGTAAGGGCATTGTTCATTATCAGCTTCTACCGCCGGGCAGAACCATTGATTCGGATCTCTACTGCCAACAACTAATGAGATTAAATCAAGAAGTTGAGAGGAAGCAGCCGGAATTGACCCATACAAAGGATGTGGTCTTTTATCACGATAACACTAGACCACACACATATTTACTCACTCAGTAAAATTTAAGAGGGTTTGGTTGGAGGGTGTTAATGCATCCCACATATAGCCCTAACCTTGCACCTTCAGATTTCCACCTGTTTCGGTCTCTTCAGAATGCTTTAGGTAGTGCCAAGTTAACATCAAGAGAGGACTGCCAAAACTACTTGTCGCGTTTATTTAATCAGAAATCTCAAAAGTTCTACAGCAACGGGATCATGGCACTACTTGCAAGATGGTACAAAATCATCGAATAAAATGACATATATATATATAGTTGAATTCACACATGATAGCGATCTCGATCTTTGTCTCAAAACATCAAACGCATTTGCCCTATTTATCGTAGACATACATGTATATATATACACTATAATTAAATGTAAATAAACTTTGGAAAAAAATGCCTTGAGTTGTCATATAAAATTCGAAGAAACTTTTCCCAACATAATATATATGCAGAGTACAGTATTCCGTTTTGATCAATACACTTAGAACTTCGTACAGAGCGTGATTTATGGATAAAGAAAAAACTGGCTTTAGCTGTCTATTGTCTTCATTATACATTTGTTACTTATATAAAAAAATAGCCAAAGAAACTACTAATTACTAAGAACCCATTAATCATAACATGTCAGTTTTTTCTATAAGTATTATTAGTTTATATCTTTACATTATTGAGTATGGCATAAATACATTAAATCTGTGGAGACAAACGGTAAATAAAAATGACAAATTATATCTGTATATTTAATAACCATCACGCTATATATAAGTCTATATGTCAACAATACAATTTTATAATGAATTATTATATGGGTTTAAAGCAAACAAAAATCAAATAAATTTCTCAAAAAAATTTTCACGACTGATATACATAAACATATTTAAGGGTTTAAAATTTAATTACTAAAATTTATACCCAGAGAGTAAACAAAATACAAGGAAAATACCGATAAGAAAGTTCTAAATTGATTGTATTTTTTTCTTTGGTAGTAACATTATTGTGCCAAGCTCCTTTGAATGAAGATAATGCTTAAATTCAAAGAATTTTTCTTTTATAACTTAAACATTTGCTACTCTGACCTTAACTGAGAATAAATCGTCAGGAGCTGAAGTGACCTGTCCTATGCGAGATTATCGCAATACGGATAGAAACCGCCGAATAATCCTGCCATTGTCAAGCATGATAGTGCATTGTAGCCTCACTATTGTCGATTTTCTAGGAAATCCCAACCTCCACTGAGGTTTACTACAAGTAACCAGTAAGTATGACTGAAGTTCTTTACGTTGATATCACCGGTATCAACAATTTTCAGATCGAAATATATATTTACGTTTTTATTTATTACGGCTTATACACAATATTCCAACGCACGCCATTTCACAAAATATAACTCAAAGTAAAAAAAGTTAAATCATGGCATACTTAGGGAAACCAGTCTTAATTAAAATTGAAATAAGTCCTTTAAAACTTATCCTACGTAACGTCTCGTTGATGACACACACACACACACATTACGGAAAATGAAATCGTAAACTATGGATAAATTATTTGTGCAACTTAGTTACTTCATTTAAAACATAACATATGTGGGTGTGTGACGTGTATTTATCTATCAATAATGAATTCATATTTAATGTCTGTGAATACCACAAGAAGAGTTATATTTGATGGGATTGAAATGGATTCGATCCTAGGTTTAGACAAGTATGACTCTGCTGCGAATTTGTCGTCCGTGTGTCTTTTCAGAGGTTATCCTGAGCCATTACTGCACTTTGTATCTGCTTGCTGTATTCTGTTCATGATAATCGGCATCCCAGGGAACCTAATCACAATCTGCGCTTTGGTGCGATGTAAAAAGGTGAAGATAGCTTTATTTTATTTTACACAATTTTATTACTATATAACAACCAAAAACTATTCTATCAATTACTCATTTATTAGTTTATTTACTCCGCGACTGACAGATTGTGACAGACTGTATCAAATACGACTGTATCTATCGGATTACCAAAACAGTACCCTAAATGGTGAAATCTATAGAGCGTACTCAGGTTTACCTCAGACTAAACTTCACAAATCAAATTTATAGTCATAAGCTTAGCATTTGCTTAGCTTTAGCTGAACAAAGTCTAAGTCGTCGCATTCGACGACTTACAGATATCTTAGATGTTTTTATTCGAGCTCGGTAAAATGACTGCACTTCACCTGATGTTAAATAAAGATGAGCTGAAACGTGTTACAATAGCGGCATGTTAACCATGTGTACGGTAGTCGCGATCCAGTCGGACTTATTGTCTTACCACCACAGAAATTGTCGGATCTACATTAGCTGATCGCGGAACGCGACGAAACGAAACGTGTCAATCTGTACCTGATGAAGTATTGAAATATTAATTAATAATTATTCTCAAGATCCGGATTACAAATTCGAAACCTAAGATTACGCTTAGCATTTACTAAGCTCAAGCTTAGCAAAGGTTGAGATAAGGCTAAGAACGCTTTATAGATTTCATCCTAAGACTTTTATTATTATAAAAGGTGTATCTAAATGTTGCAAAATGAAATGAAAATAGACAAATTATGTGTGAGAGACTAACACAAGAACAACTTGATTGTTAATTCGTTTGTCATTCCAGTTTCTATAAAATCATTATATGTAACTTCTAAATATCCGTTTGATGCAATGTGAACCTATGAAATCTTGTCATAATAATTCAATTTTATTACATTTTCACTGATAACAAAATCTTTAACATCCCAGTTGAGGAAACAGTTAAATAGTGTCTAATAATAATAATTCTTTTTTAGGTTAGAAATGCGGCAGCGGTTTTTATTATAAATCTATCAATATCAGATCTTGCCATCTGCTGCACAGTCTTACCTATAACAGTGTCTGTATTTGAGAATAAATCGTGGATCCTTGGGAAAGCGTTATGTCGTATATATCCCCTATTGAAGTTCTCATTAAGTGGAGTCACATTGTTTAGTATTGTCGCTATAACAATCAACAGATATATTTTAATTATCCATCCACATATTTATCATAGGTAAGTTATCCATATATGTTACAGCACGATCTCTATTCTGGTAAAAGTACCTTTGTATAAAGAAATCAAGAGATAGAAAAAGTTACTCCTTAAATCTTTTTATGGTGTCTAATTGATATGCATGGTTAGGCCCCCACTAGGTAGACCGAAGACCTGGTGAAGGTCGCGGGAATCCGCTGGATACGGGTGTCGCAAGTCCGGTCGTTGTGGAAACCTAAAACTCACTTAAAATAACTTAATAGTCGCAAATCGTTTTATGTTCAAATAATAATCGCTCTCATGCTATGTCCAGCATTGGACGTCTTTCGGTAGAATGGATGGTTGGATGGAATCGGTATCAGGCACCACAAAATATTATCAGTTCGCACATCCGTAATAACCATGCCAGTATTCTTCTGTCAGTTGTTATTTGAAAATGAAAGGAAAATGCTGTCCTATGCTGCTTACTTTCCTACAAAAACAGCCTGGCCTCCTATAAAACTAGACAGATTTAATTATTTCGAGACAAGAAAGACTTTGGTTACTCCTCTACGCTTTGCTTTTTTTTTGTTTTTATTCGAAAAATTTGTTTTACAGACGTCTGCAAACGACGGTAAAGCCAGGCATTTTTTTTTTCTTATTTTTGTAATGTTGTAAAGAATCTCTGAAGAAATAGTATTTTAGTCACAATTTAGTGAAAAAATAAAACTAGAAATTTTTCGATGTTTATACTAGCTAACCCATCGTAAGGTTGCACCTTTTACATGCTGGTAATATTATTATCAATGTAATAATGGCATTTACTGTTTAATTGGTTTAAGCAAATGATGTAAAATTGTATTCATAATTACCAATAAATACATTTTATTTTTACAGATGTTACAATAAACAAAGTATAACAATTATGATCATGGCTATCTGGACAATATCCTTTGCCTTTATGATGCCAACTATGTTCGAAGTCTGGGGTCGTTTTAGCTTAGACCCGTACATTGGGTTTTGCGCTTTGGTACCCGACATGAATCACCAAACACCAAAAAAAAATTGCTCATGATATCATTTTTCTTTGTACCGTGTATAATAATGTTCCTGTGTTACATCCATATTTTCTGGGTGGTTAAAAGAATGACAAAGAAATCACGCTCAGAGACCCAAAACGCAAATGTTGCCTATAATCGCGACGAACCATCGAGCAACGTTTCCATACATTTCCAAAACGAAACAGCAATTAGCGAATTACAAGTATTCTCTGATTACGAACCGAATTCAGAAGAAAACGGGAATAAAAATGAATCAAATCAAATACGATTGGATAGTAATAATATGTCGAAGAAAATTCGCAAACACTTACAGCTTAAATTAAAACAAATCAACATGAAGCAATGGTTTCCGACAAAGAAAGATAAAAAGTTACGCGCGATGATAATTGCATTAATGATATGTTTTTTTGTATGCCACCTACCTGTTATGGTGATCAAGAATTTGTGCGACGATTTCTCGTCTTATCCAACAATGGTATTTATGAGCTATTTACTAATGTATTCGACTACTTGTTTAAATCCAATCTTATATGTAGTAATGTCGACTGGATACAGAGAAGCTTATAAAAGTCTTCTCAGATCGATTTTCCTCAAGTAATGATTAACTTTAGTAAATAATATACGACAAGCAAAATCATAAAACGTCTTTTATGAGCAAAAATATTGTACAACGTTTACTGGCAAAGTGTTATCAATAATTTTTAATGTTACATAAATTGAATAACACTTTGATATTTAATTTTATACAAGGCAAATGAAACAAAATGTAATAATTTATTGTAAAAGTACATTTCCTACAACTATGTAATATGTAAAAAAAAGTTTTACTAAAATAAAATGTTTTACTCAGCACCGAGAATTTTAAACCTTTTATCTTTTTTTATTAACCCCTCGAGCACTAACCTGGCGTTTATGCCAGATTTCCTTTGTTTTCCTATTGACTCATTTTTATGGGTAATCGACATAATAAAGAATATTTTTTTACAAATAAATTACATTTTTTTATTTACAAAAATAAAATCGTTTCATTATTATATAATTCTATTAACATAATCCACTCTCAAGGCATTGGCTTTCAGAATCGGGTAAGTTAATGAAACCGCAGGAATTTTTGGTGGGATCTTAGTCTGTCATGTAGTAAGTTTCATTGTTATATTTATTAACTTCCGTTATTTAATCCTAAATTCGATAATTTTGTTGGAATTTTACGAAATGAAATTACAAAATGTTGAAAATAATAACAAGAAACATAGATTCTAACGTGCCGCATAAATTATTCGAATAGTTCCACCAAATTAGTCTGCTTAATTTTGCTACAAATCAGTATGAAATCGTAATTGACGTGTTGACGCGACATTGACAGAAATCTGTATCCTCACAATTGCTATTAAATACAAAGAAGCGATAACAATATGCTAACTTTTATCACTGTCATGTTAACCGTAAGACGTTCACTCCTGGACATAATATGTAGGTCCAAAGATCTCCACAACAAACGGTCTTGCGCCACCCGAATACAGCGAATTCTCGCGACCAATAGCCTATTTGAGGTCAAAACATTTGAGGGCCCAACAACGCTGCATCTTCTGGTACGTGGTCGCCATTTTTTAAGTAAACTAATTTATAACATTTTCATAAGTACCAAATAGCTTTTATTACCAAAGTGAAATAGTTTAAAGACAAATCGCTCTTCTATATACTTTGTATAATGTATAGTTCATTTCATCCATCACTCTTACGTTACATAAAATGCAAGAGTTGGCTTATGACTAGGGAAACAATAAACAGATTTACATAATTCATTTTTTTTAATTGTAGATATTTTATCTTACTCTAGTAATATATACTATTAGGAGGGCATCATTAGAAAATGCCCTACCACTATACTATGGTTTCCTCGCGATGTTTTCCTTCACCGAAATCTCAGGCCGATTTTAAAGTCTGATAGGTGGAAATCGAACCCGCGTCGATTGATACGAAATCCGGCCACACTACCCACAACATTACCGCACACTTTACCCCAGTTTGCCCGTGTAAATTGGCTAAGATCATTAGTTATTTTTTAGAACCTCGGCCAACACTATAGTTGACTCTCGATGTACATGTATCCTCTTTTGACTTTCGGTAGCTGAAGAACACGTTTGAAATTATCAGTCACTATACCTCAGCGGGTTTCAATATCAAATTTTAACCTTTAGATTGAGACCAAACCAAAAATAAATCGGGTTTTCTAACGGATCACAGACACTAATCTGTTACTTTAGACAAAAAAAGGATTGAAATTCCGGATTTCAGTACATAATAACTGATTGAGATCGCATATTATAACCGGCCAATAAGCGTAACGCTTAAGAATAGTATTTAATTAATTGTAATTATTTGTATTAACTTTATAAATATCACTTATATCTACTTTTAGAATTAACCAAAAGCTGTTACTAATGACGGGTCCATACATATAAATATCAGTTATAGAGTTTCATTAGTGGTCGAAGTTTGGTAGTTTCCTGCTTAACTGCGGATCCCCTAAGAACCAACCGTATATTACTAAGACTATTCCCCAGTGGGTCTTATGTAAAATCATGTTCTGGGATAAACTTGTATTCTGTATGAAACGTTGGAAACGGAACACGTTAGAATTAATAATTACAAACAGTAATGAAAATACAGAATTGCATTTACAATCCAATATTGGATCTAGTACAGAGAAATATTTACAACTAGCTGTGTGCCCGCGGCTCTGCACGCGTTTCATTTAGGTATTGTACACTATCGTAATGTAGTTCTTAAATAATCATTGGAAAATAATATTTTGATGATGCTATCATTATTGTTCACAATTTCTTGAGTTTTTAATTTTTCTACACGGAACCCTAAAAATTATTTACCTAATTTTTATTTTTGTACTAAGATTAAGTCAAAATATTTCTCGTAAATTCAACCACTTGTCTTGGAGATTAGCCGAAACAAACAGAAACAGAGACAAAAAATTAAAAACTCGTGTTATTGTTATAGGTAAGATATATAAATAGATATGTATTTAGTAAAAAAAAATATTTTGGTATTACAAACAGACACTTTAGTTTTATTAATTAGTATAGATAACCTTTACCAGTTTCCACTCCTTAGTTCATGATTCTACCTTACGGATACTGGCAGAATTGTGGCCAATAGTTACAAAGGCCAAAAACTAAGAAGTGAAGTGAAGTGAAGTGAACTTTGATTGAACTAACTTTAAATACACGTATATAATAATCATCTTTCCTACATTTACACAGAGAAATTACTATAATAACTAAGCTTTTTAAATAAAGTTATCAATCACAAGTAACCCCTTTTTTTTAATGTGTACTTCTTATGTTATTATTGTAATTTAAAAAGTTGAAAAGCAAAAACACAACTGTTGCCAATAACCGTGATCAAACGACATCTCACTACTATTCCAAAACTAAATAAGGAGAACAAAATAAAACATGTGTTGTCTTATTATATTATACCAAATTCAAAGATAACATTTAATGTCGAAGATAGTTCACAGAAGGCACAATCAAAATTAAATCAAATCAATATAAAGCAGTAGTTATTGACAACGGAAAATAAAAGGCTACGTACGTCGATAATTGCATTCATGGTAAAAAAATTGTTTCATATCTAGGGTACCTACTACTTAATATGGTGACTAAGAATATCATATAATTCATAGTTATATCGATGCACTATTCAAAAATAGGGTAGAATATACGTATTCAACTACGTATTTAAATCCTGATATTTACGTAATAATGCCGAGTTCATACAAAGAAGTTCATGAAATCTTATAAAAATGCAATATCAATATTTTTTTTCTGAACAATGTATATCTTTATAAAGAACTTAAAACCTAAAATCCCAATACGTTAGTACGTACATACGGCGAGAGAGAAGGAACTTAGTAAATATGGTCACTATTTATAACACATACACACACAGACACCCAACATATACACACACTCACACATACACACACTCACACATACACACAATCAAATTTGAATTTCCAGACATTATACTGCATAACAAAATTTCATTATAATTACTTTGTAATTGGTACTAATTCAATGTTAAAATAATAAACTGTATTATAGTAAATGTACTGTTAATTAATATACAATAAAGAAATCAAATAAAATAAATAAATAAAATTGTGTAACAATGACATCTAAAACAAATTAATAAAAAAAAAATACATTTGCACTCAACATCAAGTACGTTTGTTGTTAGTCTATCGGTCATTATTAAGGAAAAATGTTCGAATAATAAAAATTACGTCCATGCATTATACCTAGTTTTTTGCTACTTCAACACTTTATGTTGTATATTTTAACAGTAAGCATTGAAATATGGGATAGAAGTGAAAATGGTAAAACAAATTAATTCTGTACAAAGTGGAGTTAGAAATTTGAATGACCTCAACGTCGTGGTCGGTTTGGAGGAATACGCAAGAAACGCAGACTTATCGGCTGTCGAATTATTCCGGGATTATCCAGTGCCACTGCTGCAGTTCGCCTCCGTTTGCTGTATACTTTTTATGATCATCGGTGTGCCCGGGAATCTTATCACCGTCCTAGCACTAACCAAATATAAACAGGTGAATGGCCCTTTTATTTATAATTAATTTTTTAGATTATTTATATTCTACTGTAAACCTTTTTATCATGAAAATAGTTACAATCGAAAAAAACCATAACACTTATAAGAATAGTAATAGTTTATTATCTGTATCTACATCTAAATAAAAAGTTACTATACGGTAAATATTTATGAGTTTTAAATTTATAATCTTTAAAAATATGCAATGTAAAATAAACATATGAAGAAGAATTTATTTTAAATATAAAATTGATAATTTCAGGTTCAGAATGCAACTGCAGTATTTATAATACATTTATCAATTACGGATATGTTATTTTGTTGCATTATTTTACCACTAGTAGCTGTGTCATTTTGGGCTCGAGCTTGGGTGCATGGAAAATTTATCTGTCACTTGTTCCCTTTACTGAACTATGTACTTGTTATTGTATCATTGCTGACAGTACTGGCAATCACTATCAACAGATATGTTTTGATATGCCATCCAAAAATATATGTAAAGTAAGTATTAAATTTGTAACATTGTTTATGCCAGTGGTAATGATTGAAGCTATTACGGTTGAGTTAGTAGTGTGGTCAGATTTCGCGTTGATAGATGCAGGTTCGAACCGACCGTGCTAACTCTATAATAAGCTTGAGGTTTATATATTTTTGTAACAAGTCTGTTAAGAGTAACTGAACCATTGTTCAAGTTAAACAAGTATCAGTCCAATCATATACGTATTGATGTTAAAATAATATCGAAAAGGCGACATAAAATTATAAAGAGAACAATTTTAACTCGAATGTATTTATTAATCTTTCCATGAAAACACACTTTATGCATTTTAATGATTTTTTATCGCGTGGCTTAAGAATAGAACCACCCCATATCTTCCCGTTAGTGTCGTAAAAAGCGACTAAGGGATAAATCAGGGGATGGGCAGCAGCAATCTCTGAGTATCACAAACTGAGTATCACCTACTGCGATCGCCAACCTGTCTGCCAAGCGTGACGATTATGGCAATTCCCCCCTTATCTTTGGGGAAGACCTATATCCAGCAGTGGACGCGATATGGTTGGATGGATGGAATGATATAGACAAAATAATAAGCCGATAGACCACTGAAAAGTATCTATCTGTATATGAAATTAGTGCGTACGTGCTAAACAAATGCCGAGGAATATAGGCACACAGCATATAATATTATATGCACAACATAATTTATACCTATAGACATTATTCATATAAAATAGCTGGTGATAATACGCAGCTTTATAATAATCATACTATTTTCCTGTTAATAAACGACTAATGGAACTATAATAGAATTTATAAATTATTTTCAAATGCTTTCAAAAGTTACTTGATAGAAAAAATCATGTATCACTGTTTTACGAACCTTTATATTAATGTTAATTTCTCATTCAACAGACTTTATACAACAACTAATATAACGATAATGCTGACGATGATATGGGCATTTTCTTTGATATTACTTTTGATGCCTTTCTTCGAAGTATGGGGGCGGTTTTCATTAGACCCACATGTCGGATCTTGTACCATAGTACCAGATCGAAAAGATAGAAATCCAAAGAAGTTTATAGTCTTCTTTGTAGTTGCCTTCGTTTGTGTGACAATGTTATTTTGTTACGCTCGTATAATATGGACGGTAAAAAAGACATCGTCGAAACGTAACAAGAGCAAATCAACAAGATTCGAAATGCAAAATATGAATGTTGGATCATCCGAAACATCTGCACAGATTGTAACACTGAGTACTTCATCTGATTCTCATGCATCGTCTACTGGAACAGAAAGTACTGATAATGAAAGCGATAATTGTTTCACTGATATCGACCTAAACCCTAACTCTGATAACAACGATCATACTGGCGCTAAACGTAAAAATATACACGTTAAACCACGTATGTCGAATAAAAAAGGTTTACCATCTAAAAGAGATAAGAAATTGAAACATATGGTAACGGCTATTATGGTATGTATTTCTGTATTTGTTATTTGCCTATTACACTGACTAAGATTCTGTATAAAAGTTTCAACACATACCACGTAACCAATATTTTAGGTTATCTTACGATATATTTAACGCCATGTGTCAATCCAATCATTTATGTATTGATGTCAAAGGAATATCGAATTGCATACAAGAGCCTATTCAGCCTCAAAAGACAACATTAATTTTTAAGACATTAAAAGCAACATTATTAAAAAAGTAACATTTACATACAAACATTAATTAAGCGGATTATAATTAGATTATGTTTGTATTAAATATACAAATTATAACATTTTAAGAGGAAAAGGAGAAGGTGACGTCTATTCCATATAGATGTTTCTCCCTGGATAAGACCTTTTATAAAATATTACGTTTATTCTGAGGTCCCACAAAAACTTCATGGTATGTTCTAGCAAGATCGCTGTTGTTTTCCTAGGGCGTTGAATACTAATACAAGACTTGAAAATATCCAAAAAATACTGGCAGCATTGTGCAGATTGTTATTAACTAAGAAGAATTAAAAGACATTGAAAACATTTTTAAATTTTTTTATTGGTGTACCATTTTGTATCAATTGACAAAATATACATTACATTTAATATAAATACATATTATTAAAAAAAAATACATAATACATCTTCTTAAAAATAATGCACAAATTACTTAAATCACTTTATCATTAAAAAAATACTGTATAATGAAATCCTGTATCGTTGTTTTTTTTTTATTTCTTCAAACATCCTTTATTCTTATATTTACCTCTATTATATCGAATAACTCGATTATGTGTGTTTAATTTTCTATTTTTAGTATATTCATTATTTTAGGAAATAGCAATAAAACTTATTCAAATACAATTGAAGAAAATTGAGATATGGAAAATATTGCAAATAAATGGGATTAACATAAAACAAATCTGATTGAAGCATTGGTTTATATTCAAATAGGGAAAAATAAAGGCGACACACGTTTATAATTGCAATGTTTGATATTTTTAGTTTGCCATATGGTTAAATATACAAAAAAAAATTGATTAACTCGATCCAGGCATTTTGTCGCTTTTATTGTGAGCCTTAACAGTGAACCGATTTCTGCGGAAGATGGAGGAAATCAAAGCCCAGTATTACGCCGATGTTCGAGGTTTCTCTCAAAGTACTATTTTGTGCCTTACTTAGAAAGCATTAAGTGTCCTTTACAAATATTATCTTGGGATACTGAACTGAGAACAATGAACTGAGGGTAAATGCTGTCAAAATTACCATTCACTAAGAAAAAGTCTTTTACAAAATTAGTACTACCATCACTGAATGGCAAGGCAATCAACTTTTCATCAGAGGTCAAGTATCTGAGACTAGAAACTAACCTAGAATAGAATAGTCAATTTAGAAATATAATTCAAAAGTCAGAAATAGCAATGGAGATCTGTAGTCGGCAAGAAAGCACTGGAGACTAAGCCTTGTGACACTATACCATAGTGGTCAGAGCTATAGTAACTAACACTTATATGTTTTAGTCTAGGAAGGCATAACAACCGACGAATAGAACTCATTTAGGTTTAGTATAAAGAATGATATATATCCTAGAGATGAGAGCCATGTCAACCTCCACTGGAGCGACTCTAGAAGCGTTATTAAATCTTACACCCCTTTAACTAAATATAAAAAAGGTGGAAATGTTTACAATATATAGAATGTACGTTCTGGCAAGGATACAATAGGTGTCTATGTTTCTGCGAGTTTTACTAGACTCAGTGATAGAAACACTAGTATTATGAATTATATCAGACATCAAGATTCCCGAAACTCAGTTCCAATATTTTACGCTGCAGAAATTCCCCCACGTGATGCCTAGTTAAATAGAGAGATAACGTGGATGGAAGGCAACTTACTATGCTTTATAGACGAGTCCAAAGTAATGTGCCATAATCAATCTACAGGAAGACACCGTTAACAGTATAATTTATTATATATCAAATAGTCAATGCATTCTTGGCAACGGCTTCGTGCGTAATTGAGTCGAAGCTTGTTGTCAATAGTGTAGCCATATTAAGTAGTCTAGGTAGAAATATCAAAATGATTCTACGGTGGGTTCTAGGTCATACAGGAGAGGGCGACGCGATACTTGCGAAAGCTATCCCGTGTCGTCCCCATCCCAAATGCGGCGGACGGCCCCGGGGGGTTTAGTGGGTATTTCCGGACGCTTCACGTCCGGGTGAGTCCCACACTGGAGCGGAGACGTCCCTCCGCTCCCCCTTACCCATTGCATTGGGGGACTTCGGTTTCACTAATGCAATGGGTAAGGGTAGCGCGTAAATGCATTCCCCTCATAAAAAAAAAAAGGTCATACAGGAGATCCTGACAATGAAGTTGCAGATAAGCTTGCAATAAGCAAAAATTGGTCCTGCACGTTTTTATAATATTCCTAAAAGGCTAGTGACCATAAGGGTCCAATACAGATATTAAGTTATTTCTGGAACAAACCAAACTACCATAACAAACGCATTCCAAAGAGCTAATTGCAGCGTTAATTCAACATTAAACTGAAATAGCATTGCTGCTCAATAGAAATAATCTACGGGTATTAACGCGAGCTTGAATTTAGAGCACAACATTGAAGTTTCGTGAAATTCGGACGGTAAACCACACCAGTATGTGTGTAATCCATCAATGCCAAAACGCAACCAAATTCTGAGCAAATACAAGGAGAGGTATAGATGCTCTTTGGCAAAAAAAATCTACAGTACAATCAGGCAGGACTTGCAGTAAGCAACACCGCAATAGATCTAGATAGATCGCTGTGATACAAGTATATCCGGGTCCCCCTTCTCTGGCGGTGACCCAAGACGTGTCTCGTTCCTCAACTGGGGAGGCTCTTGACGTCGACGCCAGCGCGATCAGTGACACTGCCCATGCAATGAACATCACATGCATAACACTGCATACACACTCCCTGCACACAACACGCATGTACATAGGTCCTGTAAGGAATCTTTTTTACATTTTTTTATTAATATTACATTTTTTTATTACTATATAAAATCTAGGGATTAGCTAGGTTTATTATTTCGAGGGAATTTTTACACTTAGGTAACGGCCAAGCCGAGGTTTGAACCCTTGAGCTAGCTACCTTTTGCGGCTGAATGCCTTCAGCACTCGCCCACAAAGTTCGGTGAAGCTGCAAAGGCCTTTCCGGTCAACAGCATTAGGTAGGTTAGCAAAAAAAAACAAGTATATTCCAGAATAATAGCAATAATCCGTGGTAACGCTGATCGTTTTACAAACTTTCAAATCGAATAAAGTGTTTTTTTATACATTTTATTACGATGAATCTTACCATATATGTACCATATATGCCTAGTCATTACAGAAAGAAAGTTTGTAAAAGCACAATCAAATCGAATTTTATGAGACAATATTAACTTATATACTCATGTTTCTAATATAAAACAAAATAACAAAAATCTTGGTAAAAAAGACTTTACAGCTTGTTATATTAAGTACATAAGAATCCAATAGCAATTTGCCTTTTAACATGATGCATGACATAAAAACCCAAAAAAGTGTTGCCAATTCATAGGAGTCAAATTATCGAAGGTTCGCTTGAAAATCCTCTTATGTATTCTAAAATTCTCCTCCAATTACAAATACGATTATTTTTACTCAAACTTTAAGTTCAAGTCTCAAGGTAGTATCTTATTTTAATTAAGCGTTAAAATAGTAATATTTAGATACATATATAACATCACGCCTTTCTTCCTTAAGGGTAAGCCTAAGGCTGGGTCCTTCCACCTGCTACGATCCTGATGCACGTCTTTCGCTTTTTCTTCTTTCATGAGCGCTTTCATTCATCGGTTACGAATGCTTTTGCCCTGAATTTTCTTCCGAATATATGGAATCTGGTCGTGATACGTTCGCTTACCTTCGCTCTTTACCGCCTTGCCCAGTTATCCTCGCCTTGTAAATAGATTTCGTCATTCTTCTTTCATCCATTCTCTCCATGCGCCCAAACCAATTAAGCATTCCTTACTCTATCTTTGTCACTATATCTTTTGTCACACCACAAAATTCCCTTATTACACTGTTCCTTACTTTATCTATCATACTTACCCCAGCTATTCTTTTTGTATGGGTACCTATTGATTGATAAAAAACTTTTTAAATTGGGTATTATAACATGAAAATAAATACCTTTTTTTTTTTTTTTTTGACGGGGGAAATGCATTTACGCATTACCCTTATCTATTGTATTTGAAGGATCAGAGTCCCCCAAATACAATAGATAAGGGGGCACGGAGTGACGAGCTCCGTGCCAGTGTGGGACTCACCCGGGCGAGAATCGCCCGGAAATACCCACTAAAACCCCCCGGGGGCGTCCGCTGCATTTGGGATGGGGGCGATACGGGGTTGCCAAGGCATGTCGCCGCGTCGCCCCCTGCAGCGAACCCACCGGGCCTCGTCGTGCAATGGCCCAATGGGGATGGGGGAGGATATTCCTCAACCCCACCTCTTCACCCACCCCCCCGAAGGGGGGCATGACCCATCGGTCAACATTCCGAGGCAGGATATACTCCTGCCCCAATAAGAAGAAACGGGAAGAGAGGGATAGAGCGGAGACGGGCCAAGAAGAAAGAAGAAGAAGGAACCCGCCTCCGCTGTAGAAGAAGAAGAGCTAGGTCCCTCTCCTTTACTCGCCTTATTTAAACAACAAGACGTAACAAGGAGAGGGATACCTGAAGACAACTACGTCCGGACTCTGGGAGGCCATTCCACCGCCACCACTGGCGGCCTACAAAAGGTGCCACCCATCTGGTGGTCCGCCTCTCTCCCCAACTCCGCGCACAGCGCACACCTGGGTTTCGCTGCCACGCACTCCGCCGCTTTGTGCCCAGGCACCCCACATCTGTAGCATAGGCTACTCCGCTCCACCGAAGCTGGACATAGCGAGCGTGTGTGTCCAAGGGCCATGCACCTGTAGCAAACGCAGAGGCTTTGCAGCAAGTGCATAGACCCTTGCCACACACCACCCGACCAATATCCGGCCCGCCTCCACCAATTGCCTCGCAGCTGCGACCGGCAACATCAGGTTCATTGCACCCGATCCCCCCCTTACAACCCGAATGTCCCCGCCCTTCACATCACACTCCTTCACCCCAGTCTTCTGAGCCACCACCCACACAACCTCCTCCTTCGTTACGGAGTCCTCCAGTCCGACAATCCGAACGCCAGCCCGTTTTGTCGGCCTGGAGACAACCGCAACATCCGATATGGCCGCCTAAAGCTGAGCAGCAAGGCTGTCAGCGAGCTCCGCGCCACGAGGACCCGGAATCTCAACGATCCGGGATCCCGTGACCGTGGGGCGCGTTGAAATCTCCTCTATGCCCAGATCCGCAATCCCGATCTCGCCCCTCGTCTTCCCCATCACCTCCTTATAGCTGACTCCTCGAGCCACCGCCTCCGGCCGCAGCGTAATAACCACTGCAGCCGACTGCGGAATCTCCGGGAGCTTAGCCCTCCTCCTTACCCCCTGCCCCAATACACCCCCCATACGCACCGCAGCAGCACCGGTGTCAGCTCCCCCTTGCAACTCCCTAGCACCCCTCCTACTTCGTTCCACCAACGACCACTCCCCATTAAACCCCTCCTTCTCGCTCTCCATCGGCACTGGAGCCACACAAGGCAACGGCTCCCACTCCATACCCAACACAGCACCACTTCCCTCACCCCGATTTCTGCCCTTAGGCGCACCCCCCTCTCCCGATCCAGCCCCTCGTTGCAGAGGTGGAGCAGAATGAACTGCTGGCCTCTCCTCCAACCGCTTCTCCACCGCTGTTTCCAGCCGTTGCTCAGCCGCCCTCAATCCACTCTCCAATGTCCCTCTTAATCTCTCCTCCATCCCAGCCAGGGCGTCACGAATAACTCCCTGAATATCCCCCAAACCCATAGGAGCCTCCCTTTTCTCTCTCTCTGCCTCCCTCCTTTTCAATTCCTCCAACTCATTAGCCATCTTCTCCTTCTCCAACGGAGCTTCAATACTCTCTCTCTTTGCCTCACTCTTTTTCAATTCCTCCAGCTCATTAACCATCCCCTCCCTCTCCATCCTCATACTGTCTACCTCCGCTCGCAAGATCATCACCTCCTCTCTTAGCCTCATCCTCTTTCTGTATCCATTTCCCACCTCCTCTGCCACATCCACCGCAAATCTCGTGATATCCCAAAGAAAACGCCCCGCCTTCCTCAAGTCGGAAGCGTCCTCCGCATCCACCGGCAATGACTCCTCTATATCTTGCAACCACATTACACACTCCTCCACACAATCCATCACCTCCTTTGGCGACGCTCCCCTAATATTATGCGACGTCAAGTCCCTCTTATGCTGCTCCACGCTGTCCCCCTTCCGCTCCACATATACCCAATCCACCGGTAGGGCACGCCGCCCCCTCTGGCCGTCGTAGTCCATACCCTCCTCAAACAATGGAGGAACACAACCCCCCATCTCATCTTCTAAATCACTCATACAGAGACACTCCCCAACTCTTTTTACCCCCTGAGCACCTTTCCCATTATTCCCTTCCTTAGAGCCTTTCTTCCCCTTCCCCTTTTTCCGCTTCACAGCAGGACCCCCCCCCCCATCATCTCGATCGTCAGCCATATTTCAAGCCAACCCCACAGTAATACCATACAACCCCCTCAGTACTATAACTCACAACAACAACCCCTAACCTTAAACACCCCCTCCTGTATCATGAAAATAAATACCTAGTAATATTAATAGGCATTAGTAAAACTGCTTTTTTTTTGTCGTTTTACATGAACTAACGTCTGAATTGAGAAAAGGAGACAGAAATTTGTCTCATTTCAATTCTCGTATTTGGCATTATACCCTATTCTTTACCCATTCTTTGTTCATCATTATCGTTAATATTTATATATTAATTACTCACAATAATAGTACGTTTAATATATTTTCGATTCATGTTACTACACTTCGTACCAATGGTTAAATTATCGTACGACAACATATTTATCGTACGGGTTGCTAACGATGACGTAATATGTTATCCACATTTTGAAACAATGTATTAATATATATTTACTAATAACATAATAAATAGCAATTTATTTTTATTCGGCATCGGGAATATTTGTTAATATGTTATTGACCATCAAGGAAAATGTTTGTGATTTATTAATGTGACTAGCTTTTCCATTGTGTTAAACATTAATAGGTTAAGTTATAGGTAAATATTTAAATGTGTAAATATTAAAAGTGAAATGGAAGACTTGAATAATTCCAACGTCGTGGCCGGTTTGGAGGAGTACGCAACTGACGCGGACTTATCAGCTGTCGAATTATTCCGGGATTATCCAGTGCCACTGCTGCAGTTCGCCTCCGTTTGCTGTATACTTTTTATGATCATCGGTGTGCCCGGGAATCTTATCACCGTCCTAGCACTAGCCAAATACAAACAGGTGAACGATTCTTTTATTTTTAATACTGTGATATGAATTACATGTTTAATATAATACATGTCAATATAAATTAAATATAAAAATACATACAGTTATAATTTCGTAATAAATTATGATAACAATATTTATTATCCAATAAATTATTCCAATTCAAATACCGTATGCAAATATTAAATATAATTACATGTTTTGCTTTGGTCTCCAATCTATACCAATAAATAAAATTGAAGTGTCTGTTTTTGTAATAATATAATAACAAATTTTTACTAAATACAAATGAATGTATATACGGTAACTACAACGAAATACAAAACTTTCAAATTTTGTCTGTTTGTTTCTTGATCCGCTGATATCTCTGAAAGGGCTACACCGATTTTGACAGGACTTTTTTCTGGCAGATAGCTGAAGTTATACGGCGTAACTATGGGTACTAATATTTTACGAATATAATTAAGATTACGTGTAAAAAAATTAAAACTCTTGTAATTCTGAATAAAATTCGATCAATCCAGTTTTACAGACAATTGTTTGACTTTGTGCTTTCTGTTAGTACTACCAAAAATAATTTTAGAAAAATAAAAAGAGTTCTATTTAAAAAACATGAAATTGTTAAGATATACGATTCAGTGGACAGTTTTACTGTTAAGTGTTTGTATTTATGAGAAATGTTTTTTTTTTGCTTTCTGTTAGTATTAAAAGAATAATTACAATCGAAACATTATTTTCCTATGATTATTTAAGAACTATATTACTCAGTAAAGAATTGTGCGGATTAGAAAATATAATACACGAGCAGAGCCGCGGGCACACAGCTATTGACGCTCCGTGAAATAATTATATACATTTTCACATAGTTTATTCATAATCAAAACTATATACATATATCCACACTATACATATAGATCATGAGAAACGTTCGGTGACGATGACGCGAGTTCCATGATTTTTGATCACCCTGTGCTCAACGTTCCTAAAGAAATTTTCACTTCAAAAAAAGCACATTTTTCATACAAAAATTCTCAATTTCAGATTCAGAATGCGACTGCAGTATTTGTAATACATTTATCTATTTCGGATTTATTAATCTGCTGCGTGGTTTTTCCAACATTATCTATGTCTTTTTGGACACGAGCTTGGATACTTGGAAAAATTTTCTGCCACTTCTTCCCTTTGATAAATTATATGCTCCTCATCGTATCACTGCTCACAATTTTGGCAATCACTGTTAATAGATACGTTTTGATATGTCATCCAGAATTATATGTCACGTAAGTATATTTATTCTAAATTTAATTATATCTACTACTTATGTATAAAATGAAATATTATAGCGTTTGTTACTCGTTAATTATTTTTATCTTTCTAATGGCGAAAGAATCATTAAAATCGATTCATTAGTTCAAGAGTTTATCGAGTACAAACAAATAAATCTTTCCTCTTTATAATAATAGTAGGTAAAGATATCTAACTTAAAATTAATTTCACAAGTATTAAGTACCGATAACTTTTACATTTTTCCAAATTTGAACTTTTAATACTAGAATAGTAAATACGCATATTTCAAGTTACTTTCATTTATGTTACAGAAGATAGTTTTATTAGCTGAATATAATTGGATATATAGTAATCTATTTCAATTTAAATTGTCATTTATATTATCTTTCTTGAGCGAGTTTTTTTTAAATGACAGTAACAAATGTATAATAATGACAATAGACAGCTTTTTTTTCTTTTACATGGTATATGTTCAGTGCTTTGACCACAATCTCACCTCATGTTAATGGACGATGTGGTCCAGAATGGTAAACACATTAAGCCTAGAAGTACTGGTTCTCAAGTGATGCTGCCGGAATATACCTATTGGTATTTGGCGACAGGTTTTCGAACTTGAGGCGGCAATTATTAGAAAACGCCCTACCACTATTCCATGGTTTCCTTACGATGTTATCCTTCACCGAAAGCTCAGTCTGATATTAGAGTTGGATAAGTGGGCTCGAACCTGCGTCTATTGACGCTGAATCCGGCCTCACTAACCACTGCGTCATCATCGCTTCATAACTGAAACCTGTTTTTGTTTATCCATAAAACACGCTCTGTACGAAGTTCTAAGTGTATATAGATCAAAACGGAATACTGTGCTCTGAATATACATATATTAGGTTGGGGAAAAACCTTCTTCGCATTTGAAACGAAAACTAAAGACATTTGTTTCCAAAGTTTATTTAAATTCAGTTACAGTATATATGTGCCATTTTTTTTTCATGACTTTCCACCATCTTGCATGTAGCGCCATGATCCCGTTGCTGTTGAAATTTTGGGACTTCTGACTAAGAAACGCGGCTAGTAGTTTTTGCAGCCCTCTCTTATGTTAACCTGACGCAGCCTAAAGAATTTTAAATTGACCGAAACAGGTGGAAATTTGAAGCTGCCAAATCAGGACTACATGGCGAATGCGTTAATACCCCCAAGCCATGCTCTCTTAATTATTGCTGAGTTGCTATAAATGTGTATGGTCTAGCGTTATCGTGATGAAAGACCACACTCTTTCTATTCATCAAATCCGGCCGGTTCCTCTCAACTTCTTGCTTTAATCTCATCATTTGTTGGCAGTAGAGATCCGAATCAATGGTTGTTCCTGGTGGTAAAAGCTGATAATGAAAAATGCTCTTCCAATCCCACCTTACACACAGCATCACCATATTGAATATCTCTTTGAAAACGGATCGGTTTTATTACGTCTCAATAAAGAATCGCAAATGAGTACACAGTTCAGTAGGTTTCTTTCAGTGAGCTCGTGTGGTACCCAAATATCGAGTTTTTTTGTGCATCCAGCTTTTTTCAAATGGGTCACAACTGTTTTTTATTATCAATTCTTATTTCTTCAGTTATGTTGTAACTAGCGATATGCTGATCATGCTCCATTTAAAAAAAATGGCATCCTATTTATCTGTAACAGTGACCAGAGCGAGTTGCATCTTTGACATCAAACTTCCTGGATTTAAAAAGTTTGAATCAACTTTGTGCTTCTTTTACTGACACTGCGTTAGGTCCATAAACGTTTCAAATTTTATTCGCCGCTAACGCTACATTTTTTCCTTTTTTGTATTAAAATTTAATAAATATAGAATTTCTTCTTTAGATTCGCTTATTATGACAGAAAGAAAGACAAATGAAAATAGCTGGAAACAACATTATACTAATTTGTTTATTTTTTTTTTTAATGTAACATTTAATGTCACCAAAACCAGCTAGATACAAATAGTACAGCCAAAGAGATTTTATTAGAAGTTTATACAGACTATATGCGAAAGCACTTTTTCCCCGATCTATTATTATAATATTGGAAAATACAATTAAACTAGTGAAAACGGGCTGGCAAATATAATCGAAATTCTCCATTTATAATAAGACATGCATTTTAAATTACACTTAAAACGTAATTTAAATTAAAAATACTTCCAAAAGATTCAGTCTGTTGTTAAATAACAGTCTTCCTTTTTTAAGAATTCTTCACTGTTTGATGTACCTTTGTATTAATCTTTAATTTTTTATTCACCAGATTGTACACAACGAAAAATATATCAATAATGTTGATAATAATATGGGCATTCTCCTTGATATTACTTTTAATGCCTTTCTTCGAAGTATGGGGGCGGCTTACATTAGACCCCCACGTTGGAGTTTGTACCATTGTACCAGATCAAAGAGACAGAAATCCAAAAAAGTTTATAGTTTGCTTTTTAATTGCCTTTGCTTGTGCTACTATGTTATTTTGCTACGTTCGTATAGTGTGGATGGTAAGAAAGACATCGTCTATACGTAAAATATGCAAATCAACAAGATACGAAATTCAAAATTTAAATATCGAATTATCCGAAACGTCAACACAGATTGTAACAGGGAGTACTTCAACCGATGCTCGTACGTCCACTGGAACAGAAAACGCTGATTGTTTCACTGACATCGATTTATTGCCTATTTCTGATGATAACGATAACACCAGACGTTCTGTACATATAAATCCACGAATCTCAAATAAAAAAACATTGCCAACTAAAAAAGACAAAAAATTGCTAATGATGGTAATCGCTATTATGTTATGTTTCTTAATCTGTTATTTACCAATCACACTGACTATGGTTGTGTACCAAGGTTGCAAGTCATGTCCAGTGGGCAATATAGTTGGTTATCTTATGATATATTTAACAGCTTGTATCAATCCAATCATATATGTATTGATGTCAAAAGAATATCGAATGGCATACAAGAGTCTATTTAAGCGCAAAAGGTGCTATTAAATTGTAACAAAAAAGATATTTGTAGTGTAATGTGGATTTAAATTGAAGCTCTATGTATTGCCACGAGCCAAAAAGTTCGATTCAGTTTACCTCTGCCGTGCCATAAACCTGTGGAATAGTCTCCCAGCCGCTGTGTTCTCATCTCCCTAGAACATTGGGTCTTTCAAATGCAATATAGCAGCGGCGATCGGCAATCAATTGTTGATCTTTCGGTGGCCGTCACTGTTTTGGATAGTTGCTTTGGATTTGGATAGTGCTTATCATCAGGCACAGAGCCGTCATATTGACGTGCTAATGAAAAAATGAAGATGGTTGTTAAATGAATGTTAATGATGAATGAATAACATTTGAATATAAGCAACTGAACCTCCTAATTCTTTCAATTACTCATTGACGTAATAATATTATCTGGTAAGGTTTTAGAATATAATTTGTCACATTAAATACTATATATACAAATGTCCTAATAATAGAAAATAACATGGTCACAGATTGAACATTATCGTGTTCCTCAAGAACCAATGATGAATTTACCTTTGCATATTTATATATGTATCGACGTAAATTAAGTACAAAATTAATATCACCAACATATTTTCTTGAAAATCATGATTCGGACTGACGTCTTGTATGAGTCAGAATGATAGCCCATAAAGGTGACGAACGAAAGAAGAATGTATGCAGCTGAGATGCGATTCTTTAGATGGATGGGTAAGAAGAATAATTAGGATTAAGAATGAGCAGATTAAAGGAAGCTTGGAATTGGCGCCAATAACAGAGAAGTTAAGGAGCAGTCGTCTGTCCTGGTATGGGCATGTGATGCGCAGGAAGGAAGAGGATGTTGTAAGAAAAATATTGGATATGAGTGTGTGAAAAATGATATGTTTAGAAAAGTAGTTAATGCAGAGTTGACTTCAAATATAGAGGAATAAAAGAGGGATACATGTTGCACCGACCCCAAATAAAAATAGGGTAAGAATAAGCAAAAGCTTATGAATTTATACTCAGTAAATTATTTAAAGAATACTAACATTATACGTCAAGAAAATCCGGGGACAGCCAGTTTAAAAAAATGATCAAGTAAAGAAATACTCCGCTCGATATAATACCCAAAATTAACGTAGTTTCTTAATCTGGGGTCCGTTACAAGAGTACTGGAAGTCCATAACAGTTAAGTAAGTATTGCGCATGATCAATCTAAATATGTAAGTTCTATAGATAACAGAAGAATAGTCTAATACTGTGTACGTAGTTGTTTTTTTCTCTAAATTTACAAATAAACTTGCAAAGGGAGCGACAGATTTGTCAAATGTTACCATCGTAATCCATAAGTACACAATACGTATTTTGGACAACTCCTTACTATGATAGATTATTGATATTCATATATGTTACTGAAACATAGATATTGGGCGTAAATGTCTTCGATGATATGGACAAAAATATTGACAATTTTGTTTTTACATTTGTTTCGAAATCAAATTGAAGTTACACAAACGTTTATTGTATAAAATTTAGTTGACAAAAATAAAAATTTCGCAATTTTTTAAATGTATTATTTTTATGTTACCTGTGTGTCATTCATATTTATAAACGACTACGAATTAACTAAACTTTATAAATTTGTTTACATGATTGAAAAATAAAAGAAACATATTACCAATTCTATTTATAGTATGAAAAGTAACGTCATTATATCATTTGATTCTACAAGTTGACTCAATAAAATGAAAGGAAAGGAAGATTAAAAAACGAAGTGCTATAAAAATGTTATTCTTTAAAATATAATATGGGATATATCATATTGTTTTAATATTGCTTAAGTGTTTTTTTTGTAACCTGATACCTGAATCTTCGAGCTGTTTTTGCAGTGCTGGTGCCACGTTGGAACTTCTATCCGTAAATAATGCGATATTTTAAATTTTCCATTCCAATTTCAAAATTACTTCCAAAATATTTGAGATCAAAGTGGCCAGGTTGATTGAATTAATGATGTTTACATACTTCTCTTATTTTAAGTAGACTGTACATCTCCAAATATCATTAAAGCTATACTATATTTATTTTGTAAACTATCCAATAATAGTAACTAGCATTTGTCCTCAAGTGTTACAGTTCCGTTCCACAAAATGACGAATGTCGATATAATTATAACCTTTATAATGTTGTCGCCTATTAAGATACACATTCACAAATTTATAGTCGCAATTCATTCAATAAAATTCGGGTTGATGTAATTAGCCGATTGTATCTTTCACTATTTTCGTACCGTACTAGTAAAAGAAATTATATAAATTCGGTTTCCATTGTAAGCAACAAGTTTCACTACTATTAATCTTCAAAAATGAAAGTATGTACTTTAACAATGAATTAATTCAACAGAAAGATGATCACTGCTGGATAAGAGTCTCTCCCAAAAAGGGGGGCAATTTTCCTAATTGTCACGCGTGGCAGGCGGGTTGGCAATCGTAGTAGGTTTTTGTAGAGCTCAGAAGATGCTGCTCACCATTCCCTGGTTTATCTCTTAGTTATTTTTTATGACACACCCGGGAAGATATGGAGTTTTACTATTCTTAGCCGGCGTCACAAGGCAACAATACGAAATATTAATTTAAAAATATATGTGCCAATTTTAGGAAAGCTGGTAATAATTATATATGATTAGTTTACTATTCACCTTAATTTACTACAAAAATATAGAATCACTGGATCCAGTTTCATATTTCACTGAATGTTTTCTGAACCAGTATTAGTAGTTTTTTTAGGCGTTTAAAACGTTCTCTGCTTTTTTACGTTGGGTTGAGTATTTTTCATTTTGAATTTATTAAAACGATTAAGATTCAGTACGTGCTTGCCTACTCTCAATTTTCAGCTCAATCAAACAAAAACATGTTTTATGAAATTTTTGCCTATCTGTCCGTCTGTTTGTTGTAGCTATAAAAAAATCCGGAATCCCTGTACTGATTTTAACTTTTTCTGAAATCATCATCATCGCTCTGCCCTTTTCCCATTTTCATTTGGGGTAGGCGCAACATGTCTTCCTCTTCCATTCCTCTCTATTTGTTGTCATATCCGCATTCACTCCTTTCCTAAGCATATCATATTTCACACAGTCCATCCATCTTTTTCTTTGGTCTTCCCCTTCCCATATAACCGTCCACATTCATATCCAATACCTTTCTTACAACATCCTCTTTCTTCCTGCGCATCACATGTCCATACCAGGACATACAAACAAACTTTTTCTGACAGATAGCTAAAATTTAGAGGAGTAACTTAGACCTCTTTTATTTCTGGAAAATAATTAGGCTGCCGCGTAAAAAAATTAAACTCTTAAAATTTTGAAAAAAAATCCGATTCGATGCATAGTTTTACTTGCAAGTGCTTGAACTTTGTTTTCTGTTAGTACCAAAGACAATTAGCTAAGGCTAAGCTAAGAAGGCTGAAAAATTCTCCAAAACCTCCAAAACATTATATTTTTTCTTCTTAGTTAATGGCAATCTGTGTTACACACAATTTTGCCAATGTCATGTGGCCCATCCTGCTCGAACTTTCCATGGAGCTTTGTTGCTCAGAATACTCGCTACGCGTTAATATCTATATTAAACTAAACTTGAACACAAAAAATAAACTAAAACACACAAAACGCCAACAAGATTGCATGCATATAGAGTCAAATACACAAGTTTAATGAAATAAAGAAAACAATTGCTACATGTCTGACTTAGATTCCACAAAAAACTCAACATAATTTTCCAATTATAATTTAAAATCGAGTAGTGAAGATTTATGCGGAATAGAAAATATGATGGCACAGCTATTGTAAAATAAAAATGATAATTATTAATTAGTCACAGTACACGTAATTACAACAGATGGTTCTGTATCACTCCACTCAATCATCCACAGAGCCTTTGTGATCACGTGACATCAGTTAAAAAACGTATTTTATATCCTGTGGATACAATGAATAATACAGCAATTCCAAATTAAATAATATTGTATTTTACTCAGCATCAAGAATATTCGTAATTATTTCATTAATCATTAAGGGAAAATGATGTGAATATCATATATAATATTATTTCGACTATTGGACACTCTATACGTATAATTTCAAGGGGTATCACCCCACAAATGTGGAACAAAAGTGCAAAATCAATAAAATAAAATAATAAATAGAATGGAAGACGTTAATAATTCCAACGTCGTGGCCGGTTTGGAGGAGTACACAACAGACGCGGACCTATCGGCTATCGTGTTATTCCGAGGTTATCCAGTGCCACTGCTGCAGTTCGCCTCCGTTTGCTGTATGCTGTTTATGATCATCGGTATCCCTGGGAATCTTATCACTATCTTAGCACTAGCCAAATATAAACAGGTGAACGAATGTTTTACTTTTACTATCGCCCGCAGACTCTTTATACTACGGCCGTAGGTTGTCCAGCACGACTCTACGCTTCCATCCGATTCGTCTATTGAAGAGGAGAGTTCAGTCGTTGCAAGCATAACTTGCTCGCAAAAAGAGGTGATGAAAGTTTCACCGGTTTTCACTCAGCCATCAACTTCATGATGGTCGCCCGAACGAAAGTAATTTTGTATTAGAATGTTTTACCACAATAAGAGCCTTTTTGTATCTAGAATTTATTTTAGCAATTTTTAAATTTCTCTAGTGTAGATTTGCATACCGAAGTAATCAAGAATGATAAAAACGCTAAGTCCAGAGGTTTTTAGCAACAGAATTGGCAACTTGAGAGTGGTAGCAACTGAAGTTTTTAAGAAATTCCATCCTTCTGCATCAAAAATAGTAATACTTAAATCAAACTACGGACGAATGAAACAAAGCTTGGATTTGGATTCCTATTATTATTTGCTACGAATCACTAAGTTTCTGGACAAAAGTTTAATAGCCCATAATTATATAAAATGTTTCGATTTATAAAATTTACAGTCTTAATGACTTAATGACATTACTTACATGTATAACAAAAACGTGGAGATGACATTTTTTTTAATATGTAATACTAAATTCCAGATTCAGAATGCGACTGCAGTATTTATTATCCATTTATCGATTATAGATCTTTTGAAATCCTCCTTGGTTTTTCTCAACCTTGTCGGTATCGTTTTGGACAAGAGCATGGGTCTACGGAAAAATTTTCTGTCACTTCTTCCCTTTTATAAATTATGTGCTTGCCACAGTATCAATGCTCACAATAATAGCAATAACTATTAGTAGATATATTTTGGTATGCCATCCAGAAATATATGTTACGTAAGTACCTCTAATGTCCTTTTAATTAATGTCCTTTTTTTAGATGCACCAAATATGGTATCGATATCTTTATTGTTTTTTTATCCTCTATATGCTCAGCGCTTTGATAATAATCTCATCTGTTAAGTGACGACCTCGAACAGGATATCTCATATGATGCCGTGGTAACAAATCGATTGTCAATTGGTGACAGATTTTCAAACTTGATGATAGCAAATACCCAGACGAGCATTATTAGAAAATGTCCTGTCACCATTCTATAATTTCTTCACGGCATTTTCCTTCACCGAAATCTCAGACTCATTTTTAAAGTTGGAAAGGTGGATTGGAAACTACGTCCGTCGACGCGATATCCATACCATGAACAACTGAGCCATCATTGCTTCAAACATTTTAGTTAAAAGACAAACAGTTCAAGGCAAGTTTATATTTGTCCATAAAGCGCGTATAAGAAGACCTGTAAGAAATTCTAATCACATAAATCAAAACAGGCAGTATTGTAAAAAGAAATTTTGTGTGGACGTGCCATCAAATATAATCAAAATTCTCCGTTATACATATTAAGCCATTCAATTATAGAAGGTATTTTGTAATAAAACAATTTCAAATGGAGCATTCAATTGTAAAGTAGTCTTTTGTAAGAATCTATGACTGTTCCACTATTTGTATATCACATTAATCTTGAATTCCTTGTTTAATAGATTGTACACAACAAGAAATATATCAATAATGCTGACTATAACATGGGCATTCTCTTTGATATTACTTTCAATGCCATTCTTCGAAATATGGGGGCGGCTTACTTTAGACCCCAACGTTGGAGTCTGTACCATAGTGCCAGATCGAAACGATATAGAAATCCAAAAAAGGTTATAGTTTGCTTTTTAATTACCATGGGTTCTGCGACTATGCTATTTTGCTATGCTCGTATAGTATGGATGGTAAGAAAAACTACAATGAAACGTAAAAGCTACAAATCGAAAAGATTCGAAACGCAAAATTTCAACATCGAATCTTCCGAATCGTCTACGCAGTTTGTAACAGTGACTTCAAACGTTGCTCGTACATCAACCGGAATAGACAACACTAAGAATGAAAGCGATAACTCTTTAATTGAAATCAATTTGATGCCTAACTCTGATAATAACAATCGGACTAACACCAGACGTGATGTAAATGACGTAAACCCACAAATGTCAAATAAAAAAGCTTTGCCAACTAAAAAAGACAAAAGATTGCACATGATGGTTATGGCTATTATGCTATGTTTCTGTACCTGTTATCTGCCTATCACACTGACTGTTGTTATGTACCAGAGTTACAAGCCATTTCCAGTGGGCAATATATTAAGTTATCTTATGATATATTTAACGCCGTGTATCAATCCAATTATATACGTATTGATGTCAAAAGAATATCGGATGGCATACAAGAGCCTATTCAGATGCAAAAGACGACATCGGATCATTATAAACTGAAGCTCAAACTCTCACAGCTATTAAATCAAGGATATTAATATTTCTTAATTTTACTACATACGTAAATATGAATTAAGTGACGATGTAGTTTTTAAAATAATTTTTTTCATGTAATTCACTATAATTTAATATACTCGTTTGTGTGTAAACACTAGCTATACCCGCAGCTCCGTTTGCATGTCATTTTAACTTCTCCACAAAATTATTCTACAAATTATATTGTTTTGATTTATTTATACTCCCGTAGTTTATATATGTAATAAAATATTCTAAAACCAGGTCAAATAAAATAAATCTACAATAAAAGAAGAATCATGTAAATCGATTCAGGGGTTCTCCCGTAAGCCAACTAGCGGATAGAGATAAAGTTACTTCTTGTATAATGTAAGGATCATACTACGTCGATGTTGTAGACTTTAATATAATTCTGCAGTCAGACATTCTTTAGCTAAACCACAAACTAGGAGGAGGTGAGTCCACCGGCGCTGACTTTCACTCGATGCCCAGTGTTGTGTGTGTAACGATTGTGTGTGTGTCATTTGTTGGAACTTTGTATTAAGAACGTGTCTATGAACTAGGCTGGACAGATATTAGTTATGCATGGTGGTAGGGCATTTTCTAATAACGCCCGCCTGGGTGGCTAGCGCCTTAAGTTTGAAAACCTGTCGCCAAATACCAATAAGTGTATTCCGGCAGCCTCACTTGAGAACCAGTACCTCTAGGCTTTTCACATCCTGGATCATATCAAAGCGGCCAGCCTATACCGTGGAAAAAGTATTTAGCCTATACTATGCTTTGCGTGACGATTTTTTAATCAGAGCGGGACGCTTGCCTAGTTTTCTAAATAAAGACGCTTTCATATTTTTCTTAAATTAAAATATACGTAGTGTCAAAAAGCTCTTTCTAAATACAAATCCATTCTATTTAGTTTCTTGCTTAACTGTAGATCTCAAAACTATTTTTACATTATGTGAATTATATTCTCTAAGTGGTCTTATATGAAATGATAATCTGTGAAAAAGATGTCCTTCGTCGCAATTTCGAAAATATAATACCTTGCTACCTCACTCCACAAAGCAACGAATACGGTCATGTTCAGTAATACCTTGTAAAAACTAAGAATATTGTTGTACTAGCTGTGTGCCTGCGGCTGCACCCGAGTTTCATGTATTTTTTACTGCGATTAGTTTTTATTATTTCCAAATTTTTTTTTATACTAACATTAAGCAAAGATATTTCTCACAAATTCAAATACCTGCCAGTAAAACTTTGCATTGAATCGGATTTTATTCTAATTTTTATGAGTTTTAATTTATTTACGCGTACCCTAATTATTTTTGAAAAAATAAACTACCCTAAGTTACGCGGAGCAACTTCAGCTATATAACAAAAAAGTCCCGTCCAAATCGGTACAGCTGTTTGGTACAGCCGGAGGTTGGTAAGAATAAACCAGGCACTCAAAATATCGTATATGCATTCATATATATGTATTTAGTAAAAAAAAACCAGGCACTTCAATTTTATATATTAAAATTGATTTTATTTGAATGATCCTGAATCGCGTTAAGGTTCTGTTGTCTTCCATTATACATATATGTTTGAAAATAGTCTGCGCTTCAATTTTATTTATTAGTATAGATTACTCACATCGTTGTGTATATTAGGAATTATTCTAAACTTGATAAAATATAAGACTTTTTCGTAGACAAATGAAAAAAAAAAAACTAGTTACACTTTACAGATTAACAAAACTAACTATTTTATGAGACAAATATTTTTGAGAAGATGAAGCTAATCATTCTGTATCATGAACGCCTCTGGTTATTAGTCAGTGTGTATACTAATTTATTAGTTTAGAGTCTTGGTATCATTTGATTAGGTTGCCAAGTTAATTATTTATTTCAATGTTTTATGAATGATTAAAACAATTTTATATTCGCCTACATAATTTGCTATTCGTTATAATTTGCTTTTCCAATTCAGGAAAATTGAAAGCAAATGTTTGCGGGACCAATTGAATCGACAATGCGTCATTGTCGCACGGAAATTCGTTATTAATTTATCACTAGGACTCATACTGGGTAATTTGAATGAAAAATTTGCATGACATAATCATAGAAAATCCAAATTACAATATGGTTGATTCTGAAAAACAAATTTGAAAACAAGAGTAGAAAACTTATATCCGCTTCCGTCCATTCAACCATAAGACGTCCACTGTTGAACATAGGTCTCCCTCAATGAGAGGGCATTGCATCCGTTTATTAAATTAATAATAAAAATTAGTTGTTTTTGTAAAAAATCAAAATCTTTATTCAATTTGGGTCTTGATTGGTGCGTATGAATGTCAAAAAGTATTTTGACGTTGGTAGTAACCACCGGTTTGGAGAACAACCCACCCAGTCGAGAAGAGCCGGCAAGAAACTCGATCTGTTTTGGTTGTGAAAGTTTTTTTGTTGTAAATAAATTATTGAATTTATAATAAGACTTATATAAAACATAAATGAAATATAGAGGGATGAATATGTCACATTTCTTTGATTAACTCATACGTTATTATTTACTAAGATTATTACTTAATTACTATATTTTATATCAATGGTAACTTCCATTACTGTAGTTTATCCTTCTCTAATAATTAATGCTTGTCATTTTTTTAACATTAAAAAAACATTATAGGCTATATAAACCTTTTTTTTTTTGAAGGGGTAAATGCATTTACGCACTACCCTTACCTATTAGTGAGACCGGAGTCCCCCAATGCAATAGGTAAGGGGCACACTCCGTGCCAGTGTGGGACTCGCCCGGACGTGAAGCGTCCGAAAATACCCACTAAAACCCCCTGGGGCCGTCCGCCGCATTTGGAAGCGTGATACCACCACCTGACATCCAAAGGCGGCGGCTCGGCACTATCACTCTCAAACACTCAGTTATTAACGTTTATATTCAATGTTCAATCATAAAACAACAGTTATACACAACACTTATAATCTTTTTATACTTAAATTCAATTAACTAAAAACAAACATATGGACCGCGACGTTATACAAACACACGTCGACACTCGCTCGCACTCAACTCGACTGCAAGTCCAGTCGCGGTAAGTCAATCAAACTATGTACCCTCAACTCATTCATAACAAAAAAATGACAAAAAAACATTAAAAATTATTTACTACCTACCTATACTAAACAGACAGAGTTGAATTTATACAAGCGTAGGTTCCTAAAGTTTATAATATAGCAAACATGAACTCCGACGTAAGCTTACAAAAAATGAATATAGAATAACTGTCACAAACCTATATAATATGTTTCATAAAGTATGAAATCAAAATCAAAATTTATTTATTCAATTTAGGCCCTAAGAAGGCGCTTATGAACGTCTAAAACACTACCACCGGTTCGGAAAACAACCCAGTCGAGAAGAGCCGGCAAGAAACTCGATCTGGTTCTTTTTTTTTTCATAAATATAATATATATAATTTTTTTATGTCATATAAAAAAACTATACAAATCGTAGTTTTTAGTGGAAGCACAGAGATGTGGGTTATTTCCAGACATCACTATCGTTCACGTAATGATCCACCCTGTAATAACCTTTTGAGATTAAAACTTGCTTGACATAATACTTGAACTTATTGTCAGGTAAATCGGTAATTTTACTTGGGATCTTATTTATATTTATGGAATAGAACAATTAGTTATTATTGGTTACAGTACTTGTTACAAGTTAAAGGACAAAAAAAAGGTGTTAAACTTCAACAAATTAATAATAATGTTACAGAGAAATATACCGATTTATAGGATGTACAGGCGTTAGAATGAAATTCATGACATCCTCGTACATATGAACAGTTTTTCAACAGTTGAAAAAAATTCAGAAGTTAGCTTTTAGAATATAATGATGCTGCATTTCTTAGTTTACAGTTTAATTAACACTGCTTAAAATGTTGAGACTGAATTGAATGTTTGAGGCATCAATCATCACGAGTCAAATGAAATTGCCAGTGCGCACCAATAGAATACAATAGATGTTTCACATCAAAATATTTGATGATGATGATCTAAAGCGATGATGGTGTAGTTGGTAGTGCGACCGGATTCTGCGCCAATGGACGCGGGTTCGAGCCCACCGATGCAACTTTAAAAATCAGCCATAGCTTTCGGTGAAGGAAAACATCGTGAGTAAACCATAGCATTTTAAAAATAATGCCCGCCCGGGTAGCTACCACCCTCAAGTTAGAAGACCTGTCGCCAAATACCAATAGTTGTGTTCCGGCAGCACCACTCAAGAACCAGTACCTCTATGCTTAATGTGTTTACCATCCGGGCCCACATCGTCACTTAACATCAGGTGAGATTATGGTCAGAGCACTGAGCCTATACCGTCTAAAAAAATTTTTACAAGTATGATTGTATGTTTTTTCCTTAACAAATCTCAAATGATTCGACAAATTTATATACATTTTTATATGAAAGTCTATTTTGTATAGAAAATAAACGTAGTATGCCATTTATAATTCTAAATAGCTCCGCCATAGGTACTATGAATCCACGTCAACATTTTAATTACAACTAGCAAGATAGTCGAGTAAATGGGGTATAGTACTTTGATAGAACGCACCAGGACATTTAGTTCAGAACCAGAACAATCGGCCGACTCAGACCCTAAACATAATAGAGATGTCGCCATCATGAATTATACCCATAATAATTATTAACTATATTGTAATCTATGAGGAAAATATTTTTAAAAACGTAAGTTGTACCTACTTGCGCTGGATTTGAAAATTAGGTTAGTGGAACAGTGGTAACCGATAATAATAGCAAAGCATTACAAAATGTTACTAATAATAAAAATATATTTGTACATGTGTATATGAATATTTAAATCTACCTATTGATACATTTGATTCAACTGAAAGACGTCGACTAGTGGGCATAGGTCTCCCCCAAAAAAAGGGAGGAGGGGGAATTGCCATAATCGCCACGCTTGGCAGGCGGGTTGGCGATCGCAGTTGTTTGTGGTATTCAGAGGATGTTGCTGCCCATCCCCTGGTTTATTCCTTAGTCGTCTTTTACGACACTCACGGGTTGATATGCTGTGGTACTACTATTCTTAGCAGGTACCATACATACGTATACAAAAAATTTGAACATTTACTATCGTAGTATACCTATTGCAAATGTATTACGTAATGAAATGATAATTTATTTTTTACACGGTATAGGCTCATTCCATTGAACAACTTACCTTTTTTTTTTTGACGGGGGGAAATGCATTTACGCACTACCCTTACCTATTGCATTAGTGAGACCGAAGTCCCCCAATGCAATAGGTAAGGGGGTACGGAGGGACGAACTCCGTGCCAGTGTGGGACTCATCCGGGCGTGAAGCGCCCGGAAATACCCACTAAAACCCCCCGGGTCCGTCCGCCGCATTTGGGATGGGGGCGACACGGGGTGGCTTTCGGAAGCACCGCGTCGCCCCCTACGGCGAACCCACCAGGCCTCCACCTCTTAGCCCGCCTCTTGAAAGAGTACTTCCTGGATGTACAGATACAGGTACAGGTACAGGATGTACTTCCTGCCCCCCATAAAAAGGAAGAAAGAAGAGTGGACAGAATAGTGGCGGGCAAAGGGAAAGATGAAGTAGCCCGCCACTGCTTTCAATGGGAATTTGGGTCCCTCTCCTTCACTAGTCTTGTCTTAGTCGACAAGACGTAGGAAGGAGAGGGATACCTAAAAGAACGAAGGAAGGAAAGAGAAGAAGAAGAGGACAAACACAAAAACAAAAAAACAAAACCACAACAACACCCCCCCCCCCCCCAACAACACTCCCATCCCAACCCCCCATTGAACAACTTACCTGACCGTGATGATGTGGTCTAGGAACAAACTAAGCCTTGCTATTGATTCTCATGTGGTGCTACCGGAATACACCTGTTGGTATTTGGCGACAGGTTTTCTAACTTGAGGGTGGTAGCTACCCAGGCGGGCGTAATTGGAAAATACACCAGACTATCGGTTTCCTTACGATGTTTTCTTTCACTGAAAGCTCATGCTGATTTTAGAGTTGGATAGGTGGGCTCGAACCCGCGTTCATTGACCCGGAATCCGGCTGCACTGTGCGGTGCGTTATCATCACTTAAGATTTCTTTACCTAATGAATAAAATATAACTTAAAAAATCTATATAAATAAAATGTAAATAATTAAGATTATGACAAAGTAAATTTGTATAGGAGACTTATTTCCAGATGCAGTGATGTAATTATTTTTAAGATAAAAATTAAAAATATCTCAACACAATAGTATACAGAGAACGTTCGTGTAAAAACAACATTTGAAATTATTCGAAGCCATATTTGGAACTGATGTCCGACCCCACTGTGATATTAGATGTTTCAATGTTTCTTTCATAAATACGTACTACATAATATTAATAATAGTATAAACTATCGTAAACATTGTCAAGAGAACTAAGTCGTTTTGTCTACAATACCTATCAAAATAAGTTGTAAAAGCATTATCAAAACTCATATGTAGGTATTTTAAAATATTTATTACAGCAAATAGTTACTATATTATTTACTATGTTTATTACACTCAAAATCAAAATCAAAAAATCTTTATTCAATTTGCGACCTAAGAACGCTCTTATGAACGTCTAAAACACTACCACCAGTTCGGAAAACAATCCAGTTTAGAAGAGCCAGGAAGAAACTCGATCTGGTTCTTTTTTTTTTTATAAATATAATATATATCATTTTTTTAAACACTTATAGTATATATTAATTTCTATTACAATTTTATGTGCTTTCGATAATTTAATTTAACTATAAACGTATTAAGCGAAGTCTTGGTTTTATTTATATTGTCTAATTTGTGTAATTTTATTTAAAAAAGTATTAATTACAATTATTTTTATAAACGATGTAGTTACCATATAAGATTAATGTTTTTTTTTTTTTCCGCGACATATATAGTTATACTCTATACACAACATGATTACAGAAGTTTGATGAAAGTTTGCAAACAAAAAATCCTTCACTTTTCTACGAACTCATGAGTTCATAATTTTTATCAAAATCAATTTCAATAGTGTATGTACGTAGTTTTAAAAAATAGTAGATACATATTTTGCGATAGACTACCGTCTGATTATAACCGTAACTGATATGAAGTGACTGTGGTGAACGTGTGAACCTTAAGCTTACATATTAAACCTTTTTTTTTTTTTTTTACGAAGGAAATGCATTTACGCGCTACCCTTACCTATTGCATTAGTGAGACCGGAATCCCCCAATACAATAGGTAAGGGGGCACGGAGGGACGACTCTGTGCCAGTGTGAGGCTCGCCCGGACGTGAGGCGTCCGGATATACCCACTAAACCCCCTGGGGCCGTCCACCGCATTTGGGATGGGGGCTATACGGGATGGCTTTCGCAAGCACCGCGTCGCTTACATATTAAACCTAGAAAGAAGATTTATTTTTAAAAGCAAATACCTTATAATTAACATAGAAGTAAAATAGTGATAATCGTAAAAAAAAAATTACGTACCTACTTAGATGTTGTAATGAAATTGCCAACATAGTGCGTAATAAACGTGATGAAATAAATAAGTAAATCCTTGGCCTATATTAATTCTAGAGGAAAATGAATCACACCGAACTTTGATACTCGGTTATAAATTTGAAAATAGTTGCGGTGCAAAAAAAATTATATTATATTTTTATATTTATACATACCAAAACCTTTATGTATAATGTTTTCATAGAAAAAAAATACAACTTAGAGTGTTTTATACATCATATTTATGATCTAATGAATATAATTATGAAAATAATACTGGCCGACATTACAAGTGTGTGGATCTGGTGACAGAATTAAACTTATTTATGTAGTCTCCCAGTCACGTCGCATCTCATTATTCAGTTAGTCCCCAACGGTGACGATAGTCCTAATACACGGCATTAAATAAAATATTTTTTCAAAAACAAAATTGGATAATAATGCGAAAAATAATATTCCTTATTTTAATACTATCAGACACCATTTGTTATTGTCAAATGAACGGTAGATTTTGGTGGACTGATAGTAGAGTAGCAAAATATAATAAAGTTAAGATTCCTGAACCGCTTATAGAGGATATAAGCCCATATGAAACTGACGAGAGTGTCAAAATAGTTTTTAGAGATGAATCCCCATTTGAAAATAGTGTTGTAAATTTTAAGCCGAAAAAGTTTGTTACCAATGCATCATCTACTGACATTTGCCATTATGTGAAAAAGTACGAATGTCGGGGTATAATTTACTCAACAAAATACGGCAAGTAAGTAATTTTGTTTTCGTTTTAATAATAATTTTAAATTGTTAAGTATATGTCATAATATTAATTATTTTCCACGATTTATATGCAGGTATTTTAATCTTACTCATTTTTAACTCAAAATGCAAATTCATATATTTATTTTTTTTGTTAGGTACGTCCGTAATAATTACCTGTAAAATTTATTCTTTTTTGTTGCACGGGGGGTTACAATATTAAATAACGTAGATGACTTATTTTCTTATTTTGTTATACCTAAATATTCATACTAGGTTCTCCTCTGGCATGAATTATAAAATTATGACCAGAGTTTTTTTTAAATTACGCTTTCAGACAGACAGAGTTGATGCCTTTTACATATCTAATTAAGAATGTAAGAAAAAAAAACACGATAATGGTTATTGTTATAAAGTTTTTTATTCATATTATTTTCTTAAATATTCGTAAATACTACTTAAAGTAACAAAAACGTAACCATATATTCTAACATTTTATAAAAGAATCATGTTAGTCTACGCAGTGGTCATCAAGTTATAAGCCAGCTAACGGACATACAGAGAGACGTTCCATTTTATTATCTCTACTAAAATAGATTAAACTTGCCGCCGAGTAATAAACGTATTTTTTAAGCCAGCTAGGGATTTTTTTGTTTGTTTATAATCTAATAATAAAGAATAGGCCAAACTTAGAAAACTAATACTGCAGAAATTACCAAGTAACTGAATGCCGAAGCGGTGTCGCATCCTGACTGTGGTCAGTTACTGTGACAAAGTCGGTCGCTTCGGTTGTTGTGTAGTGTCCTTTTAAAATCAAGAGTGAATCCATTGTTGTAGGATTGTGACAGCTCCAGGGGAGTAAATCTTCTCGTTTAAGTTGGTAGGGGGATACGTAAATGCAATTTCTCACGGTAAAAAATGGGCTATGATAGCTACTGATGACTAATGACTAAACACCTAACATTTCTCAAGCATACTGCGTAAAATATCGTATGACCGAAGTATTTTGTATTAGGTACATAATTCTATAATGACTTCAGAAGCCTAATAATGAATTCTTACATTGGGGTACCGTCCATTAATCGCACGATGTTTTTAGATCTCAAAACCTGCCATCCCGTGTTGATACTAGGTGAGGTTTTAGATCAACTCTTCTCCCCCTACAAAAAATCCCCAACCTTTCATGCCTCACGTGATTAATGGACTATCCCTTATTGATCCAGCATATTACTAGTTGGGTAAGTCACGGTATCCGTGGTTTCTTAGAACTTAGATCTTCATAACTGGTTTCTTAGAACCTCCTCTCCCCAGTACTAAATGCATTAAACTACTTTCAATTATTTTAGAAGTCCTAACAAAGGACCTCGTGACCCACAGTTAGTCTGTTGCTTAGAAGCACCACGTCAACCTCCCAGAGAAGATCCAAGAATATATTTTCCAGGGTTTCGAGAGAACAATAATTATATTAGCCATATATCAAAGAGGAGTGTAAAAATCGATGTAAAAAGACAAAGAAAAGTTGACTCAGAAACTGACTACGAGGAAGATCCTTATTGGAACATAAAGAATTCAAATTTTCAAAACTCTCACATTAGTCAAAAGGACGATGTAATGCAGGATTCCGTTGACGAATTACCGAGGCCTGGATTGATTGGTATTTATTCTGATGCTAGGAAAAAGCCAGAATGGTCGATTCAAACTGAAGATTCTTCGCCTACTTACGGCAGTGGTTATGAATATGACGAAGTAGATGATTTACCCTCTTTTGGATACCCGTCTATTGATCCACGACGAGGTAATATGATATTTTTATAAATCAAAACTGTTATAACATAAAATTAACCATAATTTAGTTTATAACATTTTTTAAACTTCCGCGTTTGGTACTCATTATTTTAGTAATTAATTTACAATATACAATGTAAAAAATTACATCGTAGCCTAAGTAAAAAAATCATATCAAAACTCAACTAAAATCCATGTCGATACAAACACCTTTTATTTTAACAGAAACAAAAAACAACGCGACGAAAATTACGGCCACTGAAATTACTAACCACATCGGAAGAATATTTCGATCCAAGAAATCAAATGATAAGCTTTCAATCTAATCCTGATTTTAAAGTGCTCGAAGGGTTCAAACTTCTCAATTTAGCGAGGATTAATAAAAAAAAAACCGCCATGAAGAAATAAGCAACGATGATCGGAGTGAAGAGATGCTCTTTGCCAAACCATCAGAATCTAGCTCCTCTAATTCAGAAGAATATTTCTCGACCGAAAACGATGAAATATTTAGCGACTGTGGAAAATCTGTTCAAATAAAAGAAAAAGGTGAGGATGTAACACATTAACTATTATGTGTCCAAAATCCGGAGAAAACAAAATATGTTTGAATGAAAATTTATGTGAACGGATCGTATGTATCAAGTCAACAAGGGAAAAATTCCAAAACTTGTTTGAGCGATGGCTTAAATCTGAGTTTATACATGACCATGATATCTTATATGCTTATGATCCACAATTTATTTCCATTCTGTTTTCTCCGGTTCCAAAAAATATTTATCGCAAATGACTATGTAATTCAACGTGGTTATGCAAAGTAAAAGTAACCTACAATTTGTTATTTTTGAGTTAATTGATTTTTTGTAACAAACGAATACAATAATCACAAGATAATTTATTTTAAACTAACAACCTTATCAATTTGTATGATTGTGTGCTTTACCCGCTGTATCTTACCAAATTGTTCATTCCATCTATTATTTATGCGTGGTCACAACACTATTGGAACTCCAAATGTGTATAGTTATGTAAGTCATTATTACTCAAATTGTTGCTTATTTATTTAGGATTACAGAACTCTATCCAATTATAAATAAAAATGATCTATTAAGATTTAAACATGGATAATTTATTTATTACACCAAATACAAATAATTTTAAAAGAATATAGATCGTTACCACCTAAACTAGGACTACCTGTTTACTTTTTAATTACTTGTTGATTAGTTGCAATCAATATATTTTCTTACGTCGTTTGTAGCGTTCTTAAACCAATTTAATAATTACATTATTTTGTATACTTTATAGATCAAAAGAGGGGAGAAGCAACTGTAGGATCCCATCCATGGCTTACATTGGTTACTCGTACCAGAAGGAAAAATATTTTCTTATGTTATGCTACACTCATTCATCCACGTGCCGCTATAACTGTAGCTAGTTGTGTAGATAAGTAAGTTTGTTTTGATACCATTATGTAATCAATGGTTTTTGCTAATCGAACATGATCACAAATCTTAACCTAGACTCGAGCATTCGGCGTAGAAAAATTAATAATATAACAATATCACCGTCATAGAACTAACGGACGCTTTTCTAGTCTCACTCAGATTAAGAGAATATCATTGATATATGACTAAGGGATTATTCTCCAGTTCGAAATGTGTTTTATATAAAGCATCCTCAAATAATTTCTTATTTTTCTTAGAGGGTAAGAGATACTTACTTTTTTTTATCAATTAGTGAAATTTAATAGCTTGACATTCATTTGTTCTATTCACAGATCTAGTATAGAGACAAGACTCACAGTGCTAGTTAAAAGGCGTTACAAAAGACGAGTTGCAAAAGTGTGCGTGAAATAGTGTTGTCATAACTAATCATAAATGTGTTATCGATGGTACATTCTGATCAGTGGTGTAACTATAGGGTGGCAGAGCTGACAAAATCCCACGGGCTCCGGTCCAATGGGGCCTATATATAATTTATAAATACAATTAGACACAACTAAATATTTAAATGCTTTAGTGATTTATTATAATCAAATTACAACGTGACTATGTATACTGGAGCCCCTATCTAATAACTTTGGTATGGGTCTCAGATGGTTTAGTAACGCCACTGATTCTACTATAATCATATATTACTGAATAGGTTCAGCCCCACTACATATTACGAGAATATAATGATTTAAAAAGATATAAAACATAATCTCCAAGTAAAAGATAAAGCGGTCTTAGGGGGTTATACCAAGTATAAAATTGACAACGTGTCATTCGATTCGATCTCTTTCTGTCTTAGGCAATTTATACTTAATTATGACTTCTCACTCCCGTGCTCTGTTCGTCTACTGAGCATCGTGAAAACATATTATGTCTATGTTATATTGTTATATGTCTATTATTATAATGATTTCTAGAAGGTTATTGGAAAAATATACTGATAAATATGGATTCCAACATGTGTTCGAGAAGGCATATTTATTTTGTTAAAAATCTGGGATTTCAGCAAAACATCACCAGGCGAGTTATCACTAATATCTGGCATGCAATACTTGAATAGAAGACCTCGTGCTTCGAACCGCATTTCTGAAGTTATATTACACCCAGGCTATACCCCGAGTGATCTTGCAAACAGTTTAGCGTTATTGGTAAGTTAGAAAAATTGTATTATACACATTATATTAGATAATATTTTTATTACTATAATAATAATTCTCTTAGCTTCTGCTTAATGAAATGTAATTTTTTTTATATTGCGTAACATATGTACAAAAACTGTCCAATAAATTTCCGCTAAGTTTTTATACATCTTAACTTCAGATATATTAAATTATCTACTGTAAGTTTATAACCCGTTACAAGATGACTCTACCGACATAATTTGAGAACCGTTTCATTAATTTAGCTTTAAAACATTACATTTTAGAAGTTGCAAGTTCCACTAAAGTTAAGTGTCAATATACAGCCAGCATGTCTAGCTGATCCTAGTACTGGAGAAGACTGTATGCTCTTTGGTTGGGGAGGATTTGATTCAGGTAAATTATATAATATGTTTCATACAGTTGATTCTCGTTGATTCGAAACTTGAGGGACTCTTAAAATATTACGAATTATCGAGTTTTTGAAATATCTATGATCTAAATACTTTTTAAGTTTTTGCATGACATTTCATTTTTACCAAAAAATTATTTAATGAAAACTATAACAGACTTAGCTTTTAAAAATAGATTTAGATATCATTTAACATATTATATCAACGTGCATAAATGCATCGTGCCTATGCACCGGTAGTGAGAATAGAACATAGGAAATGAAAACTATTTTGCAACCTGCAGTTTATTGTCACTACACAGGTAATGCATTATGAAAAGGCTAAATTGTCGAGTTAAATTGTTTAAATATAACTACATCGTATCTATGTTCATGTTTATACTGTTCGAATTATGTCATACAATGCACTAATGACCTAATGATGCAATATAATTGAACCTACAAGTAGTAACGAACTTTAAAAGGGTCAGTTAAATGTAATACACACAAATTTTACGTTATTTTGAAAGCTTATAACGTGTAGGTGTGATAATTTTTTTAAATATTTTTTTGCCTATATTTAGATACTTTCACGCCCTTACACCGTTTTCAATTTCAGGCATTCGTATAAGATCTCGGTGGCAGCGTGGTAAAATACGTGCGTGTAACATTCGGATATCGTCGAAGGGCGAAAATTTATCACCCGGCTTATTTTGTGTAAGCGTAGAACCTCAACACTCACTGGTTGTAAGTTTATTCAACATTCTTTTGGTCTAAATAAATGTAGTATGGGTTATCAAAATCATATCTTATTAATATGTAAGTAACCCCTTTTCCCATACTGCAATAGTGTCATAAATATACTTTTTACTGTAAATTCCTAGATTATCTTCACTGAAGTTTTGACACAAGTTACGTGGTTGCGACATTTATCCACAGATTATACGGAAATTTGCACACCTATTTTTATTAATTTTGTTTTGTAACTAGTAAATGTCTTATGAACTAAATAAAAAAACATAAATTTTACGTACGCATCTTTCAGACCGGTATCGGTGGTCCACTAATCTGTAACGTGGACGGTCGAGATGCAGTTGTGGGTGTATTAGTGACGATTCGACAAACGCCTACATTGGTACCAGTTCGAGATTGGGCGATGCAATCCGCAGATGCAATAAACGAAGATAAATAAATATCATAATAAGTAAGCACAAACAAAATTTTCTATGGCGGTTTACGAACATCACTTTCATTGGCCAGTCCGTTTGATATTAGTAATTATCTTTAGAATAAATCAATATACGATTTTTTAAAATTTTTGTTCGTTTAATTTTAATTTATAATAAACTTCGTATAAGCTATAGAATAATATTTTTTAAACTTTATGATTATTCAATTATAATTTATTATGTGTATTGTTATAACTTTAAAATATTCATTGGTTTGTATCGATTTCATTAACTTCAGTGAAAGCTTCTTAGGGGTCATGCACGTATTACGTATAAAAATGTTAGTTAACCTCCCTTTCCTCTTTATCTACATAAATAAAACTCTCTATACCTATACAAACATAAAAATTGACATGATTAAAAAAAATCTTAACGAAATTTGTTACTACTTGAAATTCTTCAATTTTCTTAAACTCAATAATGTCGACTCCCTTGACGGACTTTGCCCAGTCCCAGTAATAGCCAGTGGTGAAACTATATAATGGCAGAACTAACAAAATGCCACGGGCCCCGGTCCGATAGGGAATAAAAAAGTTCAAATAAAATGTACAAAAATTAGAAAAAAAAAACCTAAGCATGTCATCAAAAATATGCAGACAAAAACACCCGGCCCGTTGAGATATATTCCGTAAAAATGCATAGGAAGGAATGCAAGGAATATGGGATGGTAATTTCTATTAAATGTATCCGACAATCCAGGATTTCAAAATAAAAAAGTCAACAAGTTTTTATTATTCCTATTGATTATTATTGTCAGGTTAAGGCAAATATTTGAAGAACTTAGTTTGTTTTGCTATCTAAAAGGTATTCTCAAGTACAAATTGATTAACAGTTGTGGTGTATAATAATATAGAGATAGAAATAGATAATATAACAAAAGAGAGCTGTTCGAGCAATATACAATATGGGACCTCGCGAATCTCTAAAGTACAAGTTTCAAGAATATGATATCTAACTTTGCCCTCCCAATACATCTTCGATAACTTAATGCATATTCGTAAAAATTTAGACAAGCTAGATCTAGTGAATGATCGTCATAATTTTAATATTAGAAGTAAAGACAAGTTGTCCGTCCCACGCTTTAGGTTAAGTAAGTCTAATAAAAGCTTTATAGGTAATAGTATTCGGTTTTACAATAAGATCCCAAGTAACATTACCGATTTACCTGACAATAAGTTCAAGTATTATGTCAAGCAAGTTTTAATCTCAAAAGGTTATTACAGGATGGATCATTACGTGAATGATAGTGATGTCAGGAAATAACCCACATCTCTGTGCTTCCGCTAACATTATTAAGACCATGATTTGTATAATTTTTTATATGAAAAAAAAATATATATGTATTACATTCTTTAAAAAAAAAAGATCCAGATCGAGTTTCTTGCCTGCGCTCTTCTCGACTGGGTTGTTTTCCGAACCGGTGGTAGTGTTTTAGACGTTCATACTTGAATAAAGATATTTTTGATTTTTTTTTTTAATAAATATCAAAGCTCATTCACCATCCCTATCTTCGTATTTTTTTCCATATACTATCTAATGTAGAGCAAAGTACTAAAATTTGGCATAAGAAAATGTATATAATATGAAACAAAAATAATCATGTCAGCGGTTTTCCAATTATGTTTCAGATAAACAGACGACATTACCTTTTATAAATATCTTTACGTATTTGGATGAGATAATAAAAACAACGTTTTTAAGTTTGAACGTTTTATTTGAATTTGCGATTACAATAATTTATCTAATAGACCAGCATCTACAACCATAATTTGTCATTTGACATAAACAACACGTTTTATATGTACGTGGGCAAAAACCATTAGGCAAAATGGCTGACGAATACTATTATAACAGGAACAATGAGACTTAAGAACATCCTATATGAAAAAAAAACAATGGGAATGTTGAGATCCTAGGTGAAAAAAAAGCCATAAACAACACTACTAAATAAAAAGTTCAACACGTACATATTATTTATTTATTTATTATTATTATTATTATTAACAAAAAATATATTGTATTTTACACCACAAATACATTATCTTTGGTGTCGAACTTGTGTAATAACAATGAATGAGATAGACGATGTTATAATTATATTTATTTAAAAAAAAAACACACACATTAATGTCACGTAAACTAAGACAATATAAAAAAACGAAGTCTCACCATTTACAGCCCATTTTTCCATTATTGCTAACAAACTCACTTGATAATTTATTATAATTTAAAAAAAAAAACATCAAGAACCGTCTATTTGTATATAATTATTCAAGTGAACCTGCACGCAAGTATTTTTTTTATCATAATAACTAAAAATACGTGTCATCTATTAACATGAGAATAATACTTTAAAAGACGCAACATTTATCTAGCTCATAATTGAAAATAAAAGAATCTTACTAACTTTCGTTTGATTACAAAATAATTTTGATACTTGAACTCGCCGACCGATTATTTGATTGATTTATTTTTTATATATAAATAATTAAAACGATATAAAGACACAGCGTTAAAAGAAACTACAATTTTTTATTTACGAACTAAATAATTTTGATACTTGATTTAATTTTTAAATGCATTTACAATTTTTTTTTTACAATTACTATAATAAAACAATAGGATAATATTAAATCGTATATGCGTCACGGACGATCAATAAATATAAAAAAAAAAAAATACTATAATATAATGACAAGATCACGGTTACATCACAATAATGTCACACGACGTGTAACGGGCGAGTACGTGCGAACTCAGGCGATCACTAGTGGCTCGTCATCTGAGAACCCGTGTATCGGCGGCACGTCGTCATCATCTAAAACATCACTATAATGTATTCTATGTAATAATAAAAAAACAATCATATTTGCACCGTAAGCTAAAAATAACTGGTGCCAAAATGAACCTTGAGGAACACCTGTACACTAATAAACAGGAACTACGGCTGATTAACATATAAATATGACAGATACGTATAATCTGTAACTATACATCATTAAAACGAGTAACAATGATAAAATGTTCTTATTTTTCTTCTATGAAATTTATTTATGGTGAAAAATTGCTAACCATACAATCAGACGCCACGGGTAGTCCTTCCCTTTTTATAGGAATGTCGATAATACGCGTTCTGAGTGTTTATAAGTTCTATGTTTATAACTGTGAAAGTTTATGTAAGCGTTTTAAAGCTGTTGCTATATTAGTAACTTAGGTTAGGTAGTTTATGTGTGAAGGGGGGTCCGACAAAGACCCCTCGAACAGTTGAAGCGGTCGAGCGGTAGCAGTACATTTTGCAATTCCCGCTCCCCGGCCAAAAAGGTGTGAGAAGGTACCAAGGAGTTTTAGTGGGTATTCCCGGCCGCCCATCTTGGCCGGGTGAGTCCCTCATACCCCCTCTCCGTTATTGAGAGGGAATGCCTAAAAGCATTTCTCCTTGTTAAAAAAAAAGGTAGTTTATGTACCCTTTAGTCGTGGTAGGTAGATATCTATTTATCTCACTTTATGTAACATCAGATAAAGCGCAGATATTAGACGTGCTGTAATAGAAAAAAAATGTATATACGTTTACCGTGATCGGTGATGGTCGCCTGCCCGCGTCGCGTGTCGTACCGCGGCGTGTGCGCGGTGAAACGTATGAACGAGCGTGCGAGACGCCGGTGGCGCACCACCACGTGTAGCAGCACCGCGCCGACCAGCACCGCCGCGACCAGCGCACCCCCCCGCGCCCCACCACACCGCCGCCAGCGCCGATGACTGACTGACTTCAATCTCATCTACACAAAATTATTATTAATGGAAAAGGGGATATGCAGGCTAAAACAATCCTGTACTACTGCGGCCTAGTGAGATCTGTTGTAATCGCTTTTATTTATTAGTGGTGTGCCAATATCGTTCGAATCGAATCGAAGGGAGTATCACGGATTCACTGGATATTCTATTGTTTCCAGTTTGAATTCCACTACCTCGTGTATGAGGGGGGGGGGCTAAATGATGATTAGGCAAACCATGTTTATTTATTTACTTTTTAATTCTTTTTTAATTATACGAATGCTAACGTAATCATGCCAGAAGAGGATATCACAGGTTTGGCTACAGTTGCTGTCAATGAGGAAGAAGAATCAAAATGTTTGAAACTTTAAAATAATGTAATATTTTAATTTTACTTTGCTAATTTAGCTTCAAACGATTTTAAGTGGTCACATCTCTTGAAAGTGACAAACGGCTATTGTATATAGGAAAACATGGCAGCCACGGGATCCGCCAACAGTAATGAAAACACTAAACTTTGGAAAATCTGCTTTTAACGTTTAAATTACAGTGTGAGTAATTCAACTTGTATTATTTGTTAATGAATTTATAAACCAAAAAATCAACATTTAACATTTGTATTATGTAATTTTTTTCATAAACGTATAATCATACGATAGGCTGCATATTTATACATTTTATTATTCATCTCCGAGTGCCAACACATAAATGCGGCATTTTATATTTGACATACTGTAGCATGTTGAGGGCTGATGTCATAGTATTAATAACGCAATTCGTATAAGTTTTCGTCGCTAAAGTAGTTGAAACGATGACGGCGCAGCGGCTAATGCGGCCGGGTCTCGCGTCTATCGACGCGGGTTCGATACGCCACCTATCCGACTCTAAAATCGGCCTGCGCTTTCGGCGAAGCAAACCAATGGCATGGTGGTAGGGGATTTCCTAATGGGTAGCCACCACCCTCAATTTGGAAAACCTGTCGCGAAATACCAATAGGGTATCTTCCGGCAGTATCACCCGAGAACCAGTGTGCCTAGGCTTAGTGTGTTTAAAAATATATATTTTTTAAAAACATCTTACCCATGTGGGTAAGATTACGTGACACTGGCACAAATTGTGCGTAAATAGATTGGCAACATCTAAAAAAAAAGAGGTTGTAAAAATTAGATACTCACCCTCCATGATTAACGTCTGCACCTCCCTCGGATCGCTGTAGTATCCGTGTTCGTTGCGCGCGCGCACACTGACGTACAGCGGGCCGGCGCGCTCGCCCGCCGGCACCGTCATCAGCAGCGGGGAAGACTCTGCCACTATCGCGTCCACCTCCTCCGGGGGGTGGACCATGTCCTCCGGGATCTCCTTGTTCGAGACCAGCACTTGGTATTTATACCTGGCGATGAGCGAACGATGCTCTTTAACAACAGACAAACGGACATTTGCTATGTGCAAGTTTTTTTCCAAGAGATTTCTTAATTTTCACGATCAGCGGGTTTCAATATCGAATCTTAAATGTCAAGATTGAGATCAAAATAAAAAAAAATATTGGTTTGTGTTTTTTTTTTAATGAAAATAAATAATTGGCATTTGGGACTCGAATTTTTAGGGGGAAAAACAGATTAAAATCGCATATTAAAACCAACCGTATTATGATTAGTTTATTAATCCCAATTTTTCGTATAAAACAGCTCATAGTATAGTATATAACTTTCGACGGTACCAAAAAAGTGAGCCGTCACGGCACGCCTGGCAGATGTGAAACATCAATATTATTTCGTACAGATAATATATGCATAAAAGTATAATTTATGAAAGGAAATATGGCATAATAAAAAAAAAATATTCATACTTTTAAATAGTTGTTACTATGGTATATATCCTATTTCATAAAGAGGTAAATTTTTTTTTCTTTGTTATGGATAAATTCAAAAACTAATAATTAACCGGTTCAAAAAAAATCTTTAATCTGTAGAAAGCTTCATTATTAACGGAGTAACTTACGATAATATATATATATATATATATATATATATATATATCTATATATATCTATATATATCTATATATATATATATATATAGTGGTAAACTCGAAAACTACTGGACTGATCAGCATGAAACCACAACCATTCGACGCGGAATTAATCGTAGATGGTTATAGGCTATATATTTTTCTAATTCTATGAGCCCTTTGCCATGTTTTCTCAATTTGTTTGTTTATTATTCCTTTGACGCACCATCACCTCAAAACTACTGAACATATCGGGATAGGACTAATACCTTTCAACGCGGGTTTTTCGTAGACAGGTATTTTTTAGATTCCACCGATCCTCTGTCATTTTTTTTTTTCGATTTACTCTTTTGTACATTTTCCACTTCAATTTACGCTTATATACCTTACTTTTATTCATTCATTTGATTTTTTTAAATTAGCTATAAATGAAACGTTATATGCACAGAACATATGCAACGCGGGCGCATCCGCGGGCACCAGCTAGTATTTATATATATATAATTTTTTTTCATGAGATATTTTATGTACCTGTACGAAGAAAAACAAAACAAATTAATAACGATACAAATACGTTAAGTGATATTTATAGGGGTTGAATGGTTTACTTGTTAGTGTGCGAGGGGTCCTGGGAGGTGTTGTGGTCGTCCCACGTGACCATGAGGTGCCCGTGCGGGCCGAGCCACGCGACCACGCCCACCGGTGACGTCACCGCGCGCCCGCGCACGCGCGCGCACCGCACTGACGCGCCCTCTACCGCCGCCTGTGACCCACCACCACCCATCCATACACCCATCAATAACGTGACACTCGAAAGGGAAGGCCGTTCGGAATAAATCACAAGATAACCAACCACAAGCGTGAAAGTGAACGACCGGAAGTTATCACGTGTAATGTTTTTTTTTTTCGTTTTTTCTTTCATCACTAGTTTTCTGAACAGAAAAACGAAGAACATTCTGGTATTTAGGTATCAACTTGTAGACGGTTGCATTACGGTGCGACTGCCGTTCGGAGGTCTCAGGTTCGATCCCCGGGTCGGGTCAAGTGGTATTGGGTTTTTCTACTCGGTATCATCCCGGAGTTTGGAATTTGTGCCCGATATGACGACAGGCTCGCCCCCCGTCACATCTGGGACGGAACTAAGTTCGGCGAAATGTGGGTGCTATAGTTCGCTACATCACCTCTGCCCAACCCTTCGGGGATAACAGGCGTGAGCTTATGTTTATGTTCTGCAAATTTATATACATACTTTGTACCAAAACATACACGTCATTTTTGATTTGCGATTTGGGGGGTGGGGGGGGGGGGTTGGATTAATACGTCTAAAACTTCCACTCATATCACCCGATTTCAAAAGTATAAGGATACACTTATAAACGTTACAGGAGTATTTTTTTTTTATAAGATATAGAATAATTACTTACACTGACGCAAACGTTATATCTGCCACCGTCAGGTACGTTATGTATGATGTGCTTGAACGTCGGCGCGGCGGACGGCAACAGCTCATACTGACTCTTCTTGTCCAGCGTCTCTTCCGTTATCTCCAGCTACGAAAAAAAAAAACAAAACATTTAAATCCAGCGTGACTTTAAAAGCTCACGCTGTATTCATTTTTATCGAAGCGATAACTTCTTATCGGACGGTGAAGCGCTTTCCTACGTAACGCGTTACGGCGCCAGTATAACCTCCCTCTCTTTCACGCATACGGTATGCAGGCGCCTCCTCTCTCACTCTAACCCACAGCGCTAACCGTATTTCGGACAGACGCTTCCCTCTCTCTCTACTCAGTGAATAGTGTGCGATAGACATATACTGTCGATTAAATAATCATACTAATAATGTAAATACACAAAATTCTAAGTACATATTCAAGAATTGTAACTAAGAATAAAATATATTTCATAATCAATAAAAGATTTTATTAATAAAAATAACTTTTTCTTACATTCCCATATTAATATACATAAAACTTAAGTAATAACCTAAGCTTTTATCTTTAATCGTTCAACTTAGATTTGTTCAAGTTATCACTTCTGTCGGGAGTCCCGGGACGCACACTTTTTTTTTTATAATATTTTTCTTATGTAATCTATATATAAGACTCGCCATGTGCCCGCGTGTTAGATATTCTTCACTACGTAATATAGTTTCTAATTACTTTTTTACGAGGAACTCTTTATTTTTTATAATATAAAAATAGCCTAAATTACGCGGAGTAGCTACAGCTATCTGCCAAAAAGAATCCCGTCAAAATCGGTCCAGCGGTTCCCGAGATTACCCGGAACAAACAGACAGACGACATTTTTAAAAATTGTGTTTTTGGTGCAGTTATCGTATATAAGTACATTCAAATGTATTTCGTAAAAAAAAATTGTTATTTTGATATTACAAATAGACACTTCAATTTTATTAATTAGTATACATAAAAACGTTCAAAATGCCCATAAAATGGAGTGAAATTGGGATATCACAAGAATAGGACAGAATCAAACTGAAAAAGGCTCGCATGTGATTTATATAAACATTTTCATTAAAATTCATATTTATCCTATTTTTTTACATCGTTTCATTTAACTTGAAATCGTAAAAAAAATTCAATGTTTTTTTTTTACTTACCATATATGTTACAGGTTTTCTGAGGGCATCGCAGTTCGCGATCCAAGTTATCTTCATATCAGCTGTTTTCTCGTTAAACTCCACACGCAAATCCTTCACCGGGGCCCTGGATATAATTACGTAATATCATCTACTATGAATTACAATTACAAAAAAAAAACTCTTATAACAACAAGCCTATACAAGAAAGCTGATAAATAAAAAAATAGGGTTTTAATGTATTCAAAAAATATCATGTCAATTTTAAAATCATTTTTAAATTTCACTTAAAAATTAATAAAATCCATTCAACAAATATGGACAACGGTAGTCGCCATGATAGTTACCAAAATGACGTCACTAAATGTCAAGTTGTCCTTGTAATAGAATCTTATATTCCCTATGTTGTACATTACACTGCAAACTGTTTAATGACGTCACGAAACAAAAACATCACAGTAACAAGTAACGTTTTCTGCCAAAAATTTAAATCGCTATCAATTTAAATAAAATTCCCAGACTAATATAAATAGAGACTTAGGATTCCTATCAAATTAAACTAAGTTTTCAAAAATATCAAAACTGTAATATTACTGGAATTACAAACAAACCGAATAGAAAAAACATTTTACGAACAAGAAATTTTTTTTATATTACAGACAGTTTCAACTGAGAGTTAATTAGTTTAATCGACTATTTAAATTTTTGAGTATTTATACTCAAAAATTGGATAAATAAAAAGTGGATATTTATATCCATTAGATCTATTGAAATAGCATCTATTATCGATGCACATACAGTATTGTTATAAATAATAGTTCTTAATTAATGTTATATACTTTTATTACGAGACACAAAATCGTTTTTCTAGAGGTGTCATTTGACAGCCATGTTATTAACATGTTTAACGGCCCTGGGTTCTAGCCCTTTTGTCCCTGTAGTAATTTTACGATATTCGTATAATTTGATTAACTTTTAATGCCCAATAAAGTGTCGGCCATTTGTTAAGCGTTTCAAGGGAGTTGTTGGGGGGATTTCAGAAATCATGCTGTGTCATTATGGGCAATTTTTTCCGAAGCAAGTCGAATTAAACCTCCAATATAAAAAAAGGTGTGGACCCAGAGTCTGCAGATAGTTTAATTTTAATAAACAAAAAAAAAACTATATCACCACTATAACACGCCATCAAAATTACATAACATAGAGTTATATACTACAAGTTAACGAATGAAAAATAAGGACCGCAACATGACAGTCCAAAATTGCGAGAAGTATTAAAAATATTCGTCCAACAGGACAGGCGATGATGTTTTTTTTTATTTTGATTTTCCAATGGACGATTTTTCCGTACTGTTTATTCTTAAAGTTCAACTTCTTGTTGCAACACCCTTGCGAGACGATGGACAAAACCTCCCTCTAGAATATTCCATGGATTCTTGTGGCATCTCAGAATAAACGCTTTCAATTCACTTGAACACAATAACTAAAAAAACAACGTAAAACGCCACCAAAATCACTCAATATAGGGCTCTATATATTGAATTAAAGACAACAGGAGCTACTACATGACATGACAGACTGAGGTGCCGCCAAAATCGCGCCAAGAACTTGACAGCTATCTTTTTTTTTATATTAACTTGTTTAACGGCTCTGGATTCCTTTTGAGCCTGTAATTGTACTAACTACACCACGTGTTACCAGAAACAATAACATAATATTTACACGCATACAAATATGAATTGATTCAGCTGACTCTGTTAAAGAATTTGATTAGATAATATTTAAAAAAAAATGCTCACTTTATGTTCTCCCTGGTGATGATTTCGGCGAATTTGCTAAGCGGTCCACCGAGCAGCCCGACACAGAATATGTAACTTTCGCACGCGTGTAAATCCTTTATCACAACAGTCGTATCTTTCGTTATTATTCTCGTATCTGATTGAAGAATAAACCGAGTTTTTATACAGTAATACGAAAAATTTGATTTCTAATAGTAAATTAAATATTATAATAAAAGAATTATTTATAAATAAAATTGCTGAACTATAACAATAGTATATTAGTAATGCAAAGTTCGTATAATATGTTTATTATAATAGTTTTGTATTTACATATTTGATTATTTATTCCATTTATTATTACTAGTATATTACTATTTTATATCATGTGTATATTGTGTATTATTCAATTTATAATATTATTTATATATATATATATATGTATATAGGTATGTTTGTATGTTTGTATGTGTATGTACATATAATATCATATGTATTATGTATAAATGTCACATATTTTCATTCTCTACTTTTTCCAATCATCTCTATTCTCTATTTATCACACTTTATTTTATCTCTGCACCACCCTAAGGTTGACTGGTAGAGAATGCCTCTGGCATTAAGTCCGCCTTTTTACACAAATTGTAAATAAAGTATAAATAAATAAATTATATTAGTGAAAACTATGTGTGTGTACCCGGCGACTTCACTCGCATATATAATTTCAATAATTCACTATGATAAAACTTATTTATGCCATAATTGATCTAAGCTAATGCAAAAAAAAACATGCTTATTATTTGCTCGAAGAGACATGCAATTTTATTTTTATTGCTCGAAGAGACATGCAATTTTGTTATTATTGCTTGAAGAGACATGCAATTTTATTATTATAGAGTTGAAGATTGTGCTGTCTAGGGAAAATGAGTATTCGGCAATATTATATGTTTATATGGAATTAACCCGCATCTATGTGCTTCCACTAACATTAGTTAAAACTATGACTTGTATAGTTTTTATATTTAAAAAAAATGATATAGGTATATTATATTTTATAAAAAAGAAAGAACCAAATCGAGTTTCTTGCTGGCTCTTCTCGACTGAGTTGTTGTTCCGAACTGATGGTAGTATTTTAGACATTCATAAGCGCCTTTTTAGGGCCTAAATTGAATAAAGATTTTTTTTGATTTTTGATTTTATAGTAAAGATGTTAAAGTGATTTGGCCATGATTAATTAATTATAGTTAGGATATTTTTTTTTTCAAAAATAGACATTTATGTTAATTCTTTTATCGATTACATTTACTAATATACTCATTTTTTTATATTACAAGTCCATTGCTCGTTAAGTTATAAGTGCCATTAATTACAAGACAAACATATTTATATATCTGTAAAGTATAGATAGTAGTCATCGAGTTTAATCAAAGCAAATTACTGAGTATCAATAACATCAAGTGTTTATAAGGAAAATTATACAAAATGTATCGATGATGAGTTCGTAAAGTGAAGTATCGATAATAGTGATGTGTCTGTAAGGTAAACAAGAATCGATACTAACCGTTAGACATTTCACCGGGGTTCGTCCTGCGTATCATGTTCGTGTAATGCGCTTCGTACGTCAACTGTTTGTTTTTGTATCGTTCAGCGACCGGCGGCGACCATATCAACTGTACAGACGTACGATCCTTTAACAGTATCGCGGTCAGATTTAGAGTCTCGTCGGGCTCGCCCTGCATCGATAACGGGACCGTGAACGGTTCACCGTACACCGAGTTCTTGTACGCTTCTATATCGATATATAATCGTACACCGGGCGGTAAATCATTTACTGCAACAATGAAAAGTATTTCCCCTATATTATATCGATCACACTGAACAACGTACATTTAAAATTATTTTCATACAAATCAACATCTCTCTTTCGGGTCGTTGAGTATTACGCAAGAAAAATTTTAGACAATTTTGACAGCAACCCCCCACCATAAACCGTTTATAAAAGTGCATTATAAACTTTATAACTGTATTGATATATCTATATACAGATGTGTACATACAACATTAATTTACGATAGTGCTTGATATGAAATAAAGCCTTAATTAAGGCTCGTAGAATTGTAATAGTTTTAAACGAAAAAAGTGAGTGATATATGCAATGGAAGACGTCAATGTCAACATAATTCTTAATAATTAATTCTTTGAAACGATTGAGAGGCGAACAGATGTTAATTCTGTGTCGTGTTTTTAGGGAAATTTTATGAATTCGAAATCTTGGATTGTTACTAGAAATGTATTACTTTATTTCTTGTACATTAGAAACAAAAATTATTTCAATTCACATAGTAACGCGGCACTGGCATAAGTTTTCCAAAATCTGCTTTAGTAATTAAAAGTAAAAAAAAAAACAACATTGTGTGGTATTATGAAACCACGATGCAAGTAAAACTTTTCCAAGTTGTTTACTTATTTTAGTTGCCATATAATATTTCAAAACTCAGCCTTGGCTGTTCTGCCGAGCGCCTCTCACTTTACCGCTACTCCGCGACCGGCTGTAATGCGACATGCGATAGATGGACGAAAAAATTTGAGACGATGGAAAAAGGTTTCACTTTAATAAGTGAACATTTCTCTTACAGAATAATTGCTATTTCACCAAAAATAAGCAAAGCATGAACCTCCCCCAGACCTGCTTACGTATGCCAACTTTGGAGTGATGATGGCGAAATTGGTGAAGCGGCCGGATTCCATGTCAATAGATGCGGGTTCGAACCCACCTATCCAACTATAAAATTAGCCTGAGCTTTCGGTGAAGGAAACCAGAGCATGGCGGTAGGGCCTAATTCTAACAATGCCCGCATGGGTAGCTACCACTCCCAAGTTTGAAATTCTTTAGTGAAATGTCATTAGGTCTGTTCCGGCAGCATCACTTGAGAACCACTTAAAATCAGGTGAGATTGTGATCAAAGCAATGAGCCTATTCCCTGTAAAAAAAATACTCCGCGACCGGCTGTAATGCGACATGCGATAGATGAACGAAAAAATTCGAGACGATGGAAAAAACGTTTCAGTTTAATAAACAAATATTTCTCTTGTCATCTCCATACCATACTCCATTTTACCAACGTTTACGTCACGTATGACGTAATAAAACTGTACGATGTACTCACGTGTGATGTTATTAGCTTTAGTGGTGACAACGTCCCGTTGGGCGTATTCGACGGGCAGCCTCAGCTTCAGGGAGTACCCCTCGACTCCTCGTATCCTGTTCCACTCCAAGTAGACGGCTGATGCGTTCGGACGCGATATACTGACGTTGGTGAGGTCGTCCACGTCACCGCCCTCGTCGAAGGTCAGGTACATCACCTCCGACGAGTTCGATGTGTACACATTGTTCGCAGCCTTCACCTACGGACCGAAAGGACCATTGTGTTGTGTGTTAAGGTTTTTTTTTTCTTGTATATGTGTGTATATATGTATTTGAAATCAATGGCAATTATTAAATAGGAGGTTATAGGAGGAGGCTATAATTCTGATTCTGATTTTTAGTGACGATGTTGTCCAAGATAGTAAACACACCTAGAGGTACTAGTTCTCAAGTGATGCTGCCGGAACACACCTATTAGTATTTGGCGACTAGTTTTTAAACTTGAGGGTGGTGGCAACCCATTAGAAAATGCCCTACCACCATGCTATGGTTTTTCCTCACAATGTAATCCTTCACCGAAAGCTTAGGCTGATTTTAGAGTTGGATAGGTGGATTTGAACCCGCGTCCATTGACGCGAAGTCCGGCAACACTATCCACTGCGCCATCATCGTTTCAATTAGAAGTATCAAAAGCGTGCGATAAGTATTCGACGGGCGATAACCCCAATCGCGTTCGCGCACATCAGCTGATTATACCTTGAATGGTTACCGGGTTATCGACCGTTACAAAACAGCTAAGCAATTAATTGTAACTAGTGCGCGTCTGTGATCGAAATTCGACCATAACTCATTAAAGTATATGGTTTCTTTTACAAAAGATTAATAATGAATTTTATAAATGAACACAATTTTACTCGCATTTCATGACAATCGCTTAAAATAAAACCTTCTTAAAAGTAAATATTGAGCTTACGCGGTAAATAAATGTCAAATAAGACAATGACACGTTATTGATAATGCATTGGTGTGTGTTCGTGTCAAATACATGGTATTGTAATGTTTTTTTTTTTAAATTGATTTAATGTAATTTTTATGCAAAATTAAAAAAATATATACAGTAATACCCCGCTTTACGCGAGGGATACGTTCCGAAAAAAAATCGCGTTAACTGAAAATCGCGTATATCGAGGTTTATGATTAAACATAGTCAAAATTTCATACAAAAAAATACAAATCATTTTAATCAATCACTTTAATTCTAAGAACACACTTTATGCAATATATACTCTTATTCTTTACGGAAAAATACATCTATTGTCTTTACATTATGTTTATACGCACTCTTTCGCGTAATGCGAGGCATTTGACCGCGAAATTTGACATTCGCGTTATAGTGAAACCGCGCGTAACGGGGTCGCGCTAAGCGGGGTATTACTGTATTAGCATTCTGCACTCCTCTATATAGACTATAAGTGTGCGAAATTTCATACTCTACCGTTCACGCAATTTTCGTAAAAAGGGGGTACAAAGTTTTTGCTTCACGTATTAATATATAGATGTATAAAGCATGTTTTATAGTTTTATTTAATTGTTTTTTTTTTCACTTAACTTTTAAAAAGTTGCTGAATATAATTTACATTTTAATTATCGCCATTAATTTCAATTTCACCTGCATATATCATTATGTTTTTCTTACGTTCTGTTGTTCAGTCTAGTTATTTAAAACGTAAATTTAAAAATATTAACGCACTAGTACGAAACCGTATTTGGTTCGAAATTGGATTCGTTATTAAGTAACATCAAGTTCCTTAACATAAAAATCTGTTTTTTGGAACGGAGTTCCCGTGTTACACGCTCTGAGCGGATAGGATCGAGACCGAAAAAAAGTGTAATAAAACTTTTTTTTCCGACACTTGTTGCTACAGTCGTATATGAACTATATACATACATAGCTTAAAAATAGTTATATATCTTTTCATATATATAAATGTGCAACATCATTGAGAAAATGATAAAAAAATAAATAGACAAAATAGTGAGAGTTGAACGAACGTAGATAGTATTGTAAGGTGTGCCAAAAATACCCCCATAAAATCAATAGAAATCTACATATGTTGAATCGCGTTGAGAGTTGAAAAAATAACGTCGTTTCTTACGTTCCTGACCGCAGGGGGGGGGGGGATACCCAACCACATATTATTTATTTTTTTAGGTTGACTTTATTGCTTATCAGCGTCCATAAAACGGAGATTTAGTTTAATTCTTTTTAATACAGTACATTCACTTGGAAGCCTCGATCTAAACTTTTTTTTTTTTTTTTTGACGCGGGGTATGCTTTTACGCACTACCCTTACCAATTGCATTAGTAGGATCAAGTCCCCCAATGCAATCGGTGAGGGGGTGCGGAGGGACGTCTCCGCGCCAGTGCGGGGCTCACCCGACGAGAAACGTCGGAAATACCCACTAAATCTCCCGGAGCCGCCCGCCTCATTTGGGACGGGGACGACGCGGGATTGCGTTAGCATGCTCCGCGTCGCACTTAAACCTATGGAATTAAGTACGGCTCAATGGCATTATTACAACAACAAAAAAAAAAAGGAGTGATCTTTAAGCGTCTTACCCAGAACGAATAATTGGTATTCGGTATGAAGTACCCTCTGAAGATGACCGACTGATCGATGGTTTTGTTCGCCAGTATAATTTTCATGATGGGCGGCGTCGGGGGGCTGTAGTATAGTTCGTAGTGCTGTATTACGCCACTGGGATTCTCCGGTTGACTCCATAGAGCCTGGACCCGACTACCGATTAACTGACGGATAGTTAGTTTAAGTGGTGGCGTTGGTACTGAAAACCGCGAATCAATTTAATAACCCCCCCTTTGTCAATGAGAAAACTAACATGCTATCATAATTTAAAAAAAAAACTACATATTTATTATCTACTCTATAGTTTTTTTTTTTTATAATAGTGTTCCGTGTCACAGCTTGATATTATAAGTAAAAACTGTATTGATATAACGTTTGTTTTTCTTGGATGTTTAACTCCCACATATAAAATTTATCATAAAAAACAACACCCTTGATATCCAAATGTCTTGTATGTATTAAGAGTATACGCGGGCGGTGTTTATTCCATAAATACATCCCTTTTTCCTCTCTAGATAAAGACATTATAGTACATACGTTTATACAATATAATATATACATTTCCACAACTAAACTAGGAGCGTTCGAATATGAGAAAAAAACTCCCGATTTTTACCGTCATTTTCAGACCGTCAAAGAAATTCGACGTAAAAAAAGAAATCAAACATTTTACTTTTTTACGCGGAACTCCAATTATTATTATTTTGTGAATTTAACTGGGAGAAAAAGCAAAACTAAACTATTTTATTTTGTTCAAAATTTCATGACTTAATTTTTTTTTTTACGCGGCACCCCCAATACTTATTCACTTCTATTTTTCAGAAACAAAACTAGCCTATGTTCGGGCGGTAACAGATTCAGCTATCTGCCAAAAAAAAAGTCACCTTAAAATCGGTTAAGCCGTTCCTTAGATTAGCCTGAACTAAAAGACAAAAAAAAAAAAAAATACATATATATGTATTTCCATCCGAAAGACGTCCACTACTGGACATAAGTCTCCCCCAAACATCTCCACAACGACCGGTCAAGCCGCCGGGGATTAGGGGCCGGTTTTTTGATGGGTCGTTCATTGGGGGGGGGGGAGGGGGTGTCGCAGTCAGGTGTTTTGTATTACCTAGAGGATGTTGCTGCCCATCCCCTGGTTTATCCCTTAGTCACCTTTTACGACACCCGCGGGTTGATATGGGGTGATACTATTCTTAGCCGGCACCACACAGCTATATGTAAATAATTTAATATAGAAATAAATGGTGGTAATTACCTCCCTCCCTTGTAATTGTATTGACGTATTTGTTGGAAGCGTATGTTTTATTCGATTTACTATCTCTGATATAGAACGTTACGTTGTAATTAGTGTAAGGTTCTAAACCAGTGAACCTGCGAATAAATTACATCATATATTATCCAGCTCTATATGATAACCAATTGGTTTGGTCATGCGAAAAGTGCACATGATGATGACCAAGTGGCTTAGAGCAGTGGTCGTCAAACTGCGGACCGCTCCCGATAAGTCTGCGGCCCGCGTCTTAGCAAATAATTTCGGTAGGCAATGAATCAAAACAGAGTTTACATACTGTGAGGGTTAACTAAGTTAATGAACGGTTTTTTCTCTGCTTTTTCTTATCTTCTATCTTTATGCTTTTTTCAATATAAATTATGTATTTATATCCTTTTTTTTTTAATTGTCTATATTTAATTTTGGGGTCGTCCATTAATTACGTGTTTAATTTTTCATCAACTTTCTTCCACCAACTTCCCCCTGGTGGATACATGGTGAGTTTTTAGACTAGCCTCCCCGCCATGTTATTCGTATGGTTTCAATACAAAGTGTCTTAAAATATTTAGAATATTATCGTTAAACACAGGAAGGTATAAATTATTTTTTATTAAAAAAAAAAAAAAAACAAATTAGAAATCGTTGCATGTTCACGGCGAGTTAAGGTCACGTGACGCTTTTCGGTTTAGATATGACGTGTTCAACGAAAAAATAAATACACGTGATATCTGACTGCACCCATATTCTTTTTATGATTTTGACACCCACCTCTGCCCATTTCAGGAATCACGTGATTAATAGACGATCCCACATTTATCGAAATATGTTAGGTAAAATAAATACCTTAAACGACCACAAGAAATACTACAAATTAATTAACACTGCGCTTTATAAATATGTTTTTATAAAATATAAAATTCTGCTATGCGCATGTTCGTAAATCATCGCTTCCAAACGGCTTGACCGAATTTGATAAATATTATTTTGCGTATCTATATACATTTTCATTGTTAGTTTTTTAGCTTGTATAATAAAATATACATATACTAGCTGGTGCCCGCGGCTCCGCCCGCGTTTCATATGTTTTGTGCATATGACGTTTCATTAATAGCTAATTAAAAAAAAAAAACAAATGAATGAATAAAAGTAAGAGTACTTTCGAGGTGATGGTGCGTGAAAGGAACCCCATTTCCCTTTTATTTATTACAAGGATAAATGCCTGTCTTTTGTTTTACGGGAGCAAATAAATTAATAAACAAACAATTTGAGAAAACATGGCAAAGGGCTCATAGAATTTGAAAAATATATAGCCTATAACCATCTACGATTAATTCCGCGTCGAATGGTTGTGGTTTCACGCTTATCGGTCCAGTAGTTTTCGAGTTTACCTCCGACAAGAAAACAAACTTTGCTTATATATATATATAGATATGGTAATATGAGACTTGCCTATATGTACTGTCGTTGATCCAAGACATATTCATCCACTTTCCATCGCTGAGTTTAGAAATTGAAGGTAAGAAGCTGTAGACGACCATCTTCTGTTGCGCCATCCAGCACGATATCAGGAAACTTGTAGAGTTTATAGACGATTGGTCCACACCGATACTTAGAAACTGTAGACAACAGACAAAATGACTGAATGGTTTTAGTGTCTCATAAAAAAAAAAATACAGCATAAACACAAAATACATCATCATCATCATCACCATCGTCCTACTCCCAATTTGTTATTTTTACACGATATAGGCTCAGTGGTTTGACCACAATCTCACCTGATGTTAAGTGACGACTAAGCCTAGGTACTGGTTCTCAAGTGATGCTGTCGGAACACACCTATTGGTATTTGGCGACAGGTTTTCAAACTTGAGGGTGGTAGCTTTCCAGGACATCATTAGAAAATACCCCACCACCTTGCAATCTTTATCCATGTCTTCTTCATCCATACATCTCTATCAGTCACCATATCTTCATTCACCCCTTTTGCCTGCATATCTTCCCTAACACACTCCATCCATCTTTTCTTTAGGTGACCTCTCCCCCTCCATTTATTAAGACATCAGCTATAAATACACACACACACACACACACATATATATATAAATATATATAAGGAAATACATTACCTGATAAATTCGGTTATAGGAGGAACTGGAACAGTTCAGTTCGTCTGATCCGTCGTAACAGTCCTGTCGGCCGTTACAGACGACGGCCTGCGACACGCACCGACCTTCATCGCACTGTATGTATCCAAACGGACAGTCCACAGGCTTTTGACCCTGTAATTATAAAAAAAAAACCTTCAAATACAAATACAAACAGAAACGATCAAGAAAGAATGATCCACCGAGTCACTATTATTCTAAAACCTTGAAGCCGTCGAAATCCTTGTATTTTTGTAAAGAATAAATATCACAAACTGTTTTAGAATACTAATTAAGCTCGTAAATCGTTTTGATCCTTTATTTATACAAATTTCAGTGCGCGTTATAATGTGTCTTCTAAATCCAATTTTGATGAACATTTCCCGTCAAACGCGCGATAGGGAACTTGTTCGAAAAAGATCAGTTGATAAACAGGAGAGAAAAAAAATGGGGGCAGTTATACACATAAATAAAGTAATATTACGCAAGGAATATGAGGATTTTTTTTTTTGTTTCATTTTGTTCCTTTTTAAGTAAAAGGCAAAGGCACTAGTAGACCATGCAGCCAAATCAGACGTTAGGAACACTATCAATAAATGAATGGCGGTAACAAAATGGTGGCCTTCTGTTACGACTGTAACGAGAATGATTGCAACATTTCAGAATTCACGTTCAGCGTCATTATTTTCCCTTCACTACACTTGTGTATCATAACTACACTATATCACGTAAAATGCTACCAACATTACATAATATATAGTCAAATAGTGCAAAATAAAGAATTAAAAACGAGCCCGACAAGATGACAGACCAAAATCGCACCAAGCACCCTCCTAGAGGATTATTATTGCTAACTTGTAAGAATTTATCCAAAGCATTAAATATTAGCCCCCCCCCCCCTCACCCGGTCGTCATCGAGATCTTTGGGTGAGACCTATGTCCAGCAGTGGGCGCCTTTCAGTTGCATGGAAATTTCAAAATTTAAAAATATGTATATTAGAAAAACTATTTTTTTTAATCAATTCGGTAATCTGATGTATGTATTTACTTTTTATTTATTTTTTTTTATTTTTATTTTATAGGTCAAATTATAATTACTTCACTCTTGAGTTTTATTTATGTCATTTTAATTTGTACTTATTAAAAATAAAACTGTTCTTGTAATTTTAAAAGTGTTATGTATATATATTTCTACACACTCATGTACATGCACATGTGTATATGTGTATATGCATATGTGTATATGTATATGTATATGTGTGTATATGTGTATGTATGTGTGTATATATATCTTTTGTTACGGCCGGAAAAAGGGTCGGCTGAAAAACAGCGCCGTTTTTATGGCAACAGTTATAAAGCGGCAAATGCTGACGCCAGTCTTTATTACCATATGTTTTTATTTTGTTCATATGCTTAATTGTAGTTTTTTTTTTTTGGAAATTTTGTAATCTATTCTAAAATATGGTAATAAATGTCTTTATTCTTCTTCTTCTTCATTTAATATTAAGTAATACAATGTAGTGAATAATTGTGGATGATTTTGCACCGGTGTTGTGGGGCAGTGCATCTCGTCGCTGCGGTCGGCGCACTGCGGCACACCGTCGCAGAGCTGTTCGTCTTTGACACAGGACCTGGCGTCCGCGCAGGGCGTCTCGTCCGGGGCGCACGGGCCCACCGGCCGGGCCTTCGGGGCGCAGTCCCGCTCGTCCACACCGTCCGGGCAGTCCTCCGACCCGTCGCATACCCACGCCAACGGTATACACTTACCTGTGCCGATAACGTAAGGAAACCATAATATGGTGGTAGGGCATATTCTAATAATGCCCGTCTGGGTAGCTACCACCCTCAAGTTTGAAAACCTGTCGCCAGATACCAATAGGTGTGTTCCGGCAGCATCACTTGAGAACTAGCACCTAGGTATAGTGTGTTTATCGTCCTGGACCACATCGTCACTTAACATCAGGTGAGATTATCGTCAAAGCACTGGGCCAGTTCCGTTTCAAAAATAATTGTTTTATGATGTACTAGCTGTGTGCCCGCGCCTGCGCTAACATTTCATATGTTCTTTACAGCGTTTTAATTTTTTGTACGCGGAACCTTAATTATTTATGACAATTAAAAGTATCCTATGTTACCCAGAGTAACTTCAGCTATCTACCAAAAAAAGTCCCGTTAAAATCCGTCCAGTCGTTCCGGAGATTACCCGGAATAAACAGACAACCAGCCCAAAAATTTTAAAAATTGTATTTTTGGTATAGGTATCGTATATACATTTATATGACATACAAAAGACACTCCAATTTTATTTATTAGTATAGACTAACGAAATGCCTTTTTATTTCAAAATAAATTGATTGAGATGGACTTGACAGTGTCGGGGGGAAATGCATTTACGCACTACCCTTACCCATTGCATTAGTGAGACCGAAGTCCCCCAATGCAATGACGGAAGGACGAACTCCGTGCCAGTGTGGGACTCACCCGGGCAATTGGTATGGACCTAAATCGTACATTCCGCAGAATTTACTTTTCTCATATGAGGCTCGGAAAGTTGGAGGGGGTTCGAAAAAGTATCACGAAACATCACAAAGGGGGGGGGGTGCAGTGACATATCACGGTATCTAATGTTTCATTGAAAGCGCGCTATTTTAACTGAAAAGCAGGACGCCATCTTGATTCACAATTGCCAGCGTAACCAAAATGTACTACCTACAGATATAATAAATCTGTAACAAGGCCAAATCTGCACATTAAATATTTTTTGAAAATTATAATCGGGGTAGACTTTGTTATCGATATAAAAGCCAAAAATATTTAGAATTTTTGTCTGTCTGTCCGACTGTATTTCCCCGTGTACGCGTATCACTCTGAAAGTACTGTACCAATTTTGACCAAATTTGACGCAGTAATAACTAAAATTATGAAGTAACATACAGGATACTTTATGTCCCATAAAACGCAAGGGGTTCTCCAGGACAACGGACAAAAGTCCAGTTTTTTTTTTATTAACGGGTAATCTCGGAAACTCTTTTTTTGGTAGATAGCTGAAGTTTTACACCAAGTAACCTAAGTTTAATTTTTGAAAATTATAAGGGTTCCTCGTAAAAAAACTAAAACTCATAAAACATTGAATAAAATCGGATTAAATGCACAGTTTTACTGTCAGCTATGGCAGAAATTCTTTTGCTGAAAGTTATTAGCAAAAAAAAAATTCAAAGATAATTAGGGTTCCCTATAAAAAAAATTAAAAACTATATTATGCAGTGACAATTTATTTAAAACGCGGGCACTGTCGCGGTCACACAGCTAGTAATTAATAAGTGTGTATAACCATAACTGTGTATATTTTTTTAGATAATAAATCTGAATTTGTTGTAATGCTTCTACAAAACAAAACCGTTCACAATTTTGTATGGACGAGAACAAAAATGTCAAGTGAATCTCAAAGTTATATATAGGGGGTTCAAACTCGATCGTCCACTGTTCAATCTGTGTCGCATCAAATAATAATAAAACAGACAATTAGTACCACAACACGTATCACAATAATAAAACGATTGTTGAAAACACACAAGACATAGTTACCCGGTGTACACGTAAATTGGTTCTTTCCGCACTTCAACCGGACCATAGCGTGATTGGAACTGAACGGTTTGATCTCGGGCAGGACCAGTCCGCAGCCGATCTCGTCAGAATGGTCACCGCAGTCGTCGATACCATCACACCGCCGCCACCAGTCGGGCACACAGTTCCCGTTAATGCACTTCAACATCCAATTCAGACATGTCGTGCTGTTCGGGAATATAGGTCTTTCTGCATTAAGGTCCGGCAGGAGTTTAGAATGTCCGATATTGGTGCAATTCTGTTCGTCCGATGATTCTTGATCACTGCAGTCATTTTCACCGTCGCAAACCTAATTTAAAAAAAAAACTCTTTTGACACTTATTTACTTCGATGTAAAAAGGTCCCCATTTTAATGTCAGGTTCACTTTGCGTTTATGGGGGGCAGGAAGTATATCCTGCCCCCCGGACTGTCGACCTAACGGTCGTGCCTCCTTCTGAGGCGGGCTAAGAGGTGGAGGGGAAGTATTCTCCTCCATCCCTACCGGGCTACTGCACGGACGAGGCCTGGTGGGTTCGCTGCAGGGGGCGACGCGGTGCTTGCGAAAGCCACCCCGTGTCGCCCCCATCCCAAATGCAGCGAACGGCCCCGGAGGGTTTTAGTGGGTATTTATTTCCTGGCGCTTCACGCCCGGGCGAGTCCCACACTGGCACGGAGCTCGTCCCTCCGTGCCCCCTTACCTATTGCATTGGGGGACTTCGGTCGGTAAGGTTAGTGCGTAAATGCATTTCCCCCCGTAAAAAAAAAAGGTTTACTTTGCGTAATAGTTTGAAGTTATACTTCTTATGACGTTTTAGGGAAAAATTACGAGCGTAAATTTTTAAGACGCGCGCCCAACCGGCACGAAAAAACGACACCCTGAAGTTCGCTGTCAACGTTTTAGATTTTTCTATTATTTTTACGTCAAAGAAGGATAACTTCTTACGTGCGTACATAAGTACAGTAATACCCCGCTTTACGCGAGGGATACGTTCCGAAGAAAATCGCGTTAACTGAAATTCGCGTATATCGAGGTTTATGATTAAACATAGTCGAAATTTAATACAAAAAAATACAAATCATTTTAATCAATCACTTTAATTCTAAGAACACTTTGTGCGATACAAACTCCTATTTTTTACGGAAAAATACATCTATTGTCTTTACATTATGTTTATACGCACTCTTTCGCGTAATGCGAGGCATTTGAGCGCGAAATTTGACATTCGCATTATAGTGAAACCGCGCGTAACGGGGTCGCGCTAAGCGGGGTATTACTGTACATACATACTTTTTGTTGTGTTAGGTAACGAAAGAGACTTGTGTGTATATGTGGGGGATAAAGGTGCTAATGTTGAGAAAGGATATGTGGCATAACTAGAAAACTAACATTCGAAACCAGTATATTGGAGAAAGTCGAAAAAACAGCGAGAACTATCGACTTTGTATAACAGGGGAAAAGTCATGTAGCTAAAAAGTATTAAACATAAAAATTAACACAACGGTTAAAAGAAGACTGAATAAAGTGTAGTAGACTGTGTGAAGAAAGAATACATTATTTCGTTTCTTCTATTATAAGAAGAGTTCAAGAAGAAAACATGTCAATGGAGAAGAAAGCGTGATAAGAGTAAGATAATTATGATAAGGTGTTGCTTTATTTTTGTATGGTTTTCTATGTTTTTATATTTCAACTCTGGTCAATATGATGAGTCACTTTAAACATACACAAAAATATGTCTACGCTTTTTGTAAAACAACCTTTGTTTTTTTCACTGGATCTATTAAGATAAATGGCATGTTATTGGTTAAAAAAAAAAAAAAACTCACCCAAGTCTTAAATATGCACTTCCCGTTAGGGCACCGAAACATGAACGGTGCACAGGTGGAACTGTTGCACTGCTGTTGAGACTCGTCAGAGCCGTTCGGGCAGTCGTGCTCGCCGTCGCAGACCCACGAGTTCGGTATACATAGATCCGTATTATTACCGCACGAGAAACCGTTGCCCGTACAGTTCGTTACGTCGGGACGTTTCACTTGAACCTACAACGTACGCTATATGTGTACCTATTTGAGATGGGAGGGATCCTTGTACTCGACTGGGTCGCGACTAGGGCTTGTAAAAATCGTTCAAATTTACTATTAAAACATTTTTAATACTACTAGAATTTATGAAAATTTTCAAATAAGCTGGAAAACATCGTGTTTTATAAAAATAAACTTTTTTCATGATTTTTCTATAGGCCTCATTTAGCATAACAGTATCTGGTATACCTAAAATGTATGTATTTAAAAATAAATTAAGAGTGCCACTAGAAACACACACGTAAATCAAATTGACATAATCAAAATAATGGTAATATGATCTTAGAAATTATAAAGTATCATTTAATATCATTGAAAGGACTTCTGAAGTAGCTGCATGTTCACCTACACGGTAAAATCCCTCAATGGGAAGACTATAGTGACATTAAAAATAATTTGTTGCCTGTAGTCTTATTAAATTTTATAGTTATTTCGTTCGCGGTAACGTTTTGAATAGTTCAAATACACACATTGGATGTGCTTTAATTGTATTAGAAAAAGTTAAAATTTTGGAATCCAAAAGTTAAACTCAAACATTAGGAGGACATGCATTCGGAAAAGTAGGTATTTCGTAAAACTATTGCTATCGCGTTGCGCCCCAAAGAAAGAATTATAAAACACGAAAGGGACAACTGCAGCGCGAGCTGATTTATCTATGCAAAATAGACGAAAACATCACTTAGTAGTACCCCGTTTCCTCCTACAAAACTGAACCGATTTTTAATTTTCTTTCAGTTTTAGAATAATAAAAACTTTGATTGTGCCTGTACGTTTTGTTTTTTTTTTTTTTTTTTTTATTTTATCCATCAAATTTGTTTGACGAACGTCTGAAAATGACAGTAAAAATCGAGCATTTTTTTTTCATTTTCAAAAGCTCCTAGTTTCAAGAATAACCAATTTATGGAAAAAATATTCCTATATTTATATTAAATATTTATTTCCTATAAAAATATTTACCATAATGCTATTATTCAGGGAGGAAACAGGGGACTATGTTCGTATGGAATAAATACCGATATGATATCCTCTTAAGTTTGATACCAAGCCCGAGTCACGACTATCGTACACTTGTGAAGAACCCAACCCAAAATTAATTTAATATAAGTAATGTTCGTTCGGTGGTTGAAATTCGATCATAATCACCATTAGAAATATGAAGAAAAAATCGCTAACAACATTTGTTTATTGATAAAGCTAAAAAAAGACATCGGTTGACAAACGTTTCGTTACTAATGAATAAATACTAGTTAAGTATTGTAATTGAATATACATAATCCTAAAGTTACTCTCATTTAACATTACATAAAAAGTCTTTTTAATCGATCATATATTCATCACATATTTATTATCAGAAACAAAAAAAATATATATCCTGCATACTATGTGAAATGTAATGTATGAATGTATTGGAAATCAACTATGATAATAGCAGAATAAAAACCCAAAAGTGATTAATTTCAACGGATTTTCCGTTGAACTTTAGAAGCTCGAATTCAAAAACTAGCTATTTTAAATTGTATACAATATTATATTACGCAATTTGAAAGTATTCGATTACATAAAACGGATTTCTAAAATTGATAAATGCATTTTTTTTTTCAACATAATTTTACTGAAATCACTCAATGGCGTTTAATCGAGAATGTAGTAGGAACGGAAACATGATAATTTCTACCTTATATAAAAAAAAAAAAATAACACCACACAACTTACAGTACAATTTCGTTCGTCCGAACCGTCCTTGCAATCGTTATCACCATCACACACCCATCGCTTCTCTATACAGTACCCGTTACCGCATTGAAACTGATTCTCAGTGCAGTTCAATTTCCAACAATCTGTATATGAAAATTGCGATGAATAATTCATTAAAAAAAAAATAATAATAATAATTTCAAAGGGCATCTATTACGCCTCGATAATTATCCGATGATAAATGTCGAAGTCATTTTATTGAAACAAGAAAATCTTAATATGTCGATTACCCATAAAAATGAGACACAAAGAAGACAATAAGAAAATCAAAATCAAAAATGTCTTTATCCAATTTAGGGCCTAATAAGGCGCTTATGAACGTCTAAAACACTGCCACCGGTTCGGAAAACAGCCCAGTCGAGAAGAGCGCAGGCGAGAAACTCGATCTGGTTCTTTTTTTTTTTTAATAAATATAATACATTTGTTTTTCATATAAAAAACTATACAAATAATAGTCTTAATAATGTTAGCGGGTGCGCACAGAGATGTGGGTTAATTCCAGACATCACTATCGTTCACGTAATGATCCACCCTGTAATAACCCTTTGAGAGTAAAACTTGCTCGACATAATACTTGAACTTATTGTCAGGTAAATCGGTAATGTTACTTGGGATCTTATTGTAAAACCGAATACTATTACCTATAAAGCTTTTATTAGACTTACTTAATCTAAAGCGTGGGACGGCCAACTTGTCTTTACTTCTAATATTAAAATTATGACGATCATTCACTAGAACTAGCTTGTCTAAATTTTTACGAATATGCATTAAGTTATCGAAGATGTATTGGGAGGGCAAAGTTAAGATATCATATTCTTGAAACTTGTACTTTAGAGATTCGCGAGGTCCCATATTGTATATTGCTCGAACAGCTCTCTTTTGTTATATTATCTATTTCTATCTCTATTTTATTATACACCACAACTGTAAATCAATTTGTACTTGAGAATACCTTTTAGACACAGCAAAACAAACTAAGTTCTTCAAATATTTGCCTTAACCTGACAATAATAATCAATAGGAATAATAATAAAAACACAATAAGTCAGGTAAATCGGTAATGGTGAAGCAATGGAAAGCTGGCGTAAACGGCAGGTTAGTGCACAGGGGGTTAATTGAATTACGTTAAATCAAAGAAGAATTTCTAAATAATTCGTTATCATTTATATCGAACCAGTTGTAATTTACACATTTATATATTTCAAGAACCTTGCAAATTATAAGCTACAAAGTCAATAAGTCAAACTAATAAAATAGCAATTATTTATTCGCCTGAAAGAAATAATTTCGATAAATTCATCGTATTATATAAATCTTAAACAAAAAAAGTGGTCTTTCTACTAGGGTTGCCACCCGTACTTTATTATAAAGTATTGAACGTTATTTCTGATAATTGTACTTCATACTTTACGAGAACAATAAAGTACACGAAAATACTTTAATTCTCTTGGATTACTTTCAGCCATGTCAGCACTCATGAAGAGTTTTAGATAGTTTCTATGACGAATAGCGTCTTTGAATCTGATACAAATGAATACTTATTTACCTCACTCATACTTAATACAGTCTGTAAAAATAGTGTGGAGCTGTTAGTTAGAATTACAGTTATTTAGAGCCAATTTTTTGATCTGTAGTCAAAGTTACTATATCCATTTGTCAATTTTACTATTACTTTTACATAAACCAATGGTTATTATAATCACAATGCGTTTTTTGATGACAAAGTCTACTATGGTTAAATTTAGCAACAGTTATATATGTTGCCAGTAAAATGAACTGTATTATAATAGAATACTTTTGATTCCGGTAATTTTTTTGTATGATCATTCCGAGTAAAATGCGTCAGGGTCCATAATTCGAGTTGTCGAACAAACATTACAAAAAAACAAAGGGTCGAGCTACTCTCGAACATCTGTGTCCATTATTATTTCTTGTGATAGTTTTGTAATACTATTAGCTTTTTTTTTTATTTCGTCTTGTCTAAAATATTCTTTGCTTTTATAATTTAATTCTTGAATTTAATATATTTTACAAGCCAAATAAATATTTGTACGAACTTGATATACTATACATAATGGAACACAGAATTCTTATGAAAAACAAAATTCATAAACAAAAATATTACGAAAAAGATAATAAATAGCAATACGTTGTAATTATTTAACAAATTATTTTATATAAATTAATATTACATAATGAAATCTCAAATTATCTACTTCAAATGTTACACAAACGCAATGAAAGAGCTGTTCGCACTAGTTAACCATCCGCCATCTTGCTAACCCGACTGAGCTGCATGGTTAAATTTTTTAACAAATAGTCACATTTTTGACAAATGGTTAGCTTAACTATGTTTCAAAAACTTATCAGGGCATTATTTTAACCATTTGTTACAAATCTGACCAATTCTCGAGTTGACTACGGATCAAAAAATTAGCCCTTAATAAAAAAAGTTGCTAAAAGTAGTGAAGAATATGTTTGTAAGCAAAATAATAAAGACAAATTAATCGGATTTCAAAATAAATGCGGTAACCCTAGTTCCCACTGACCTTTCTCATCGGTCATATCGACGCAATCGAAATCGCCGTCGCACTTCCACTGCGGCATGTAGCAACTAGTTACGTCACAGGATATCATCGGGGGTGAGCACAGGCATCCCGTCTCGTCGGAATTATCACCGCAGTCGTTGTTCCCGTCGCAACGCCACGCGGCCGGTATGCACGCGTTTTTATATTTACACGCGAAATGGTCCTAACGATCACGAGCACGTTAAATAACCGGATCGATCGAGGCGTCTTTGCATTACTACTATAATCCATCTATAATATACTAGTTTTTGAAGCGATAATAGAGCAGCGGTTAGTACGGCCGGGTTTCGCGTCGATCGACGCGAGTTCGATCCCCATCTATCCGACTATGAAATTGGTCTGAGCTTTCGGTGAAGGAAAACATTTTCTAATGGGTAGCTACCACCCTCAAGTTTGAAACCCAGTCGCCAAATACCAATAGGTGTGTTCCGTTAGCATCACTTGAGAACCAGTATCTAGGCTTAGTGTGTTTACCATCCTGGACCACATCGTCACTTAACATCAGGTGAGATTGTGGGCAAAGCACTGAGCTTATTCCGTGAAAAAAAAACGAATAAATAAAATTGCAGTGTCTATTTGTAATGTCGAAATTGATTTTTTTTACTAAACAGATATGATTGTACATATATACGATACCTATTTTGGACGGGACTTTTTATGAAAGATAGCTGATGTTACTTTAGGTAACTAAGGATACTTTTAATTTTAAAAAATAATTAGGGTTCCGTATTAAAAAAATGCAGTGAAGAATATATGAAACGCGGGTTCACAGCTAGAAGTAAATAATCTGGTTGTACATTATTTTGGTAATTCCACAGCAAAATTTAAAAGAGAATTAGTAAGTTTTTTGACGTGAACCCAGGTTATCTTTTTTAGTTTTTTAATTTTTTTTTCACACCGTATACTCTGTAATATTGGTCTTATCATAAGTTAGTTTTGTTATTGTGCACAAGTAAATTGTATTGGAAATAGTAACACGATAGATGAATTCTGAAATGTCACTAAAACTACCTGAGAAGTTCTAGTCAAAATTGCCGCCATTTTATTTAGAGCGTTACATTAAAACTAGATGTAATTATATCTACGCGTTATTAGCAGAATTATGTATAGTCACAGTTATCATTAACGAAGCCGAAGAGGTAAAAATGAAAGGGATTGTTAGAAATATCGCTAGTTTTCTCTACCTTGGTTAGACTCTCAACATTAGTGAAAGAGACACCAATAGCGCGCCAACTTCATGTTTCAAGAGGGGATGATAAGTAAGGATAAGGATTATTTTAATTTGTCACGTCTCTTGGAAACTTTCAATTATATTACGGAAGATTCCAAAACAATGACAGTTAAGAATCCGCAAAGTAATATATCAAGCATATTATTTACGCCGGTACTACTTAAATTATCCAAATAACTTAAACAAAAAACAAAAAAAAACTTACAGGGCCACATGTAGCTCCGGCAGTTTTCGGACAAGTCATGTTCGCCAAAGGCTTAACACCGTCCGGACAAACACAAGACCCGTTGACATTCCTAAATCCGTCCGGACAGAGGCAACTGAAGCTATTATTCCCCGGTTTGCCCAAACATAACGCATCACAACTGGTATTTTTAAACGAGCACGCATTAGTTCCATGCTGCACTGAGTGAGCGAACACTTTAAGGTCCATCAAATCCGAGAACGAATTATTAATCGTGACGACATTCATTCCGGTCTCTTTGTCGGCTATAAATATCGACTTGGCTTTCCAATCGTCCCAGTACATTTTGTCCTTTAGAACGGCTATTGCAAATGGATGTATGACCTTGTCATCATTCCAGAGCATTCTCCTAAAGTAATGACCGTTAAAATCTGAACTAGCGATGTAGTCCTCCATAGCATCCACCCAATAAATTCTCTCGGACATCTGATCTACTGTTATTCCATTAGGCCAATGCACGATCGGTTTCCCGAACAGTTTCTTCGGGTACGTTCCATCGAGATTTGATCTAGAAACCGACGGTGCGTATGCGTCCCAGTCCGTCCAAAACAAATAACCCGCTTTAGGGTGAACTGCGATACCGCGTGGCTTCAATAGGACTCTGTTGTCTAAAATTGTAACTCTCATTCGACCTTCGTTTACCAAATCTGTCCTAACGGCTTCGATTTTCTTCCTCAAACCGTCGACAAAGAATAACACGTTCGAAATCCAGTCGAGAGCCATGCCTTCAATACTGGCCAAGTCCGTGTCAACGATAATCTCTTGATGCGAACCATTGTTGAAGCATTGCCTGCTAATCCTATCCAATTCTATATCAGCCCAGTAAATACAATTGTTCTTTACGTCGAATTCTATTGCGAGTATGTTCTTTTGACCTTCAATAGGGTATATTGTGACATTGTTTAAGAGATCTATTCGAGCTATTTTATCTCTCAATGCGACGAGCATAAACTCGGTTGGTTCTTCTAGGGGGCAGGGTATCATTTCTGGCGCGTATCCTGAGTAACCAGATACTGTGCACATATTTCCGTCGATTTTCCAATAACCTTTCGTTTGATGGTAGTATTGACCTGGACGGCAGTCCGACGGAACGGCATATGGATCGTATTTCACTGACCTATTCCGTATGCATTCTTCACCGGATAGAATAAACCCGAAATCGCATTCGTAGTCCCTTCGTGTACATTCGCATACTTCTTTCTTCACGGGTCTTTGATAATCGATGCCGTTGTAGCAATCCGTATGATGAGCTAGACGTCTTTGGAATATGTTTTTAGAGCCCAACACACACGAGACGGATGAGTTAGGTGGAGACGGTGACCAAAATTTATAATCGTCCTGAGTACAGTTACGAGCAAAAGTGTTTCTGAGATCAATTGTTATAATGATCCATTGATGCTGGTCATTCGCTGAACCGAACATTGTAAACGTTGTAGTATTCTCACCGGGTTCGGTCATTAGACCGTAAATACGCAGGTCATCAGCGTTGAACCTACAAACATAAATTATCATGTAACAATAAACAAGTAATACATAATTATCCAATAAATTGATAACGATGTGTGTGCGTGACTCACTGATATGAATTCCATTCGACGCCTTCATTGGTCGAATACAATATCCTTCTAGTTTCTCCCCGGGATTTAAAATATTTGACTACTACTAGAACGCCGCCATGGTCACCGTAATTGAAGAAATAAAAGTCTTTGAGAATTCGCTTCCAAGTTAAACCGGCATCTCTGCTCATGTAAACTCCTGGAATCCCCTTTAAAGATTTCCCCATAACACCTGTCGCCATTATAATACCGGGTGCCGATTTAGAACTCATTATGCTGGCTGACCTAAAATATCAAATTGAGTATTTTAACTAAAACTAAAACAGATTTTCAAAATAATTAACAATTTGTGTTTAGAATATTGTCTTATTATTTAATATTGGACTCATGTGTAAGTTAATTACTGAGCAGTATATTTTATTTTTTATTTCATAAATTTTCATTCACTATTCGCGAAACCTTATACAAATATGGATCCAGATTATAGAATATAGTCATTTAAGATGAATAGAAGAAAATGAAAGGTGTCAAAGTTTTTTCAAGCGATTCATAAAATTACCATAAAGAATCTAGATTAAAATGAATCAAACAATTAATGTTGAGAGATAATTTTCTCAGAATACTTTTATCTGAATTTCTATCAAATATTTTGTTTTCTTTTGATTGGACATAAAGTAAATTCGAACAAATCGAAATTTTCCAAAAATGGGAATAAAATTCTGAAATTTTAGGACTCGCTCTTCAGGTGTTTTTCTGCTCAATATTTCATTTGAAAGAAAAATGTCCAAAATGATACAAGAAAATCTTTACTGTTAAATAAACAAAATAAAATGTTTAAAGGAACACAGACGAGATGCCAGGTAATGAACTCAAAGTATAGAGTATAGAGATAAAGATAGCAAATAAAGAGAGTAAATTATAACGAAAAGTATAGAATAGTTATATAAAAGTGCCACAAACACCATTCTAAATGGATTCCAATTCTTTTATACCCTACATGTAGGGCCAGAGCCAATTTTACCTATAGTGTAAGGTGTGAAGTGCAAACGGGCGTAGGGCTTTAGAGGACGCGAGCGTCGACGCCGAGCGACGCTCGCAACACCTATAAAGATACGTCGCTCGGGGCGCCAGCGCTCTCAAAGGGCGCTAGGACACACTTGGTGGACGCGCTTGGTGACACACGGACACAACAAGGACTAGAACCACTACTGTGTTGGGCTTGGTGTTCAAATATTCATTTTATTTAAAATTTCGCCGAATTTTACTTTTCGAATTTAATCAACTTTAGTATTCGAATACTAATTTAAAATATATACGATGCATGTGTTTCAACTATGCAAAGTATTACCGCGAACGGAATAAGCAAAAAAAATACGAGATACCGAATTGAATAAAACTACTGACAACAAACTATTATGAATGTCAGTTTTGACATTCGATTGAGGGTATTTTTGTCATATAGTTGAACATGTAGCTACCTCAAAGGTAGGTAGGTAGGGCATTTTGTAATGAAGCCCGCCTGGGTAACTATCACCCTCAAGTTTGAAAACCTGTCGCCAAATACCAATGTGTGTTCCGGCAGCATCACTTGAGAACCAGTATCCTGGACCACAACGTCACTTAACATCAGGTGAGATTGTGGTCAAAGCACTGAACCTATATCGTTTAAAAAAAAGGTTGTTATGTTGTTCATTTAAGTAAAATACGATATTTCTCCAATTATTCGAAATATATGAATAGTAAAATTGAAGTAGTATTAAATTTCCTATCTAGGTGTTAAGAAGAAGAGAAATAACGCTTTTAGTATCAATTTTGTTGCTTTTTCTGAATGCTGAATATGAATTTTGCTGATACTGTTTTTTCCCCAAATTTTACTAAAATTCTTATTCACTACGTTTTTTTAGTATATATAATAAACAAACTCTTATATTAGTTATGTTTTCTTAATATAGAATCTTTAAGTTAAAAATGCCTTTAATTTTAACTACTATAGTGGTAATAGTACTACACCAAACATAAAAAGCCGAGCGTGCATACTAGTGTTATATAATTTTTATTAATTTTGGATTTTGATTAATCAAAATAACTGTATCGTCTGGAGTAAAATCAATTACACAATAATTCTGGGCAATCGATACTGCATGTTCTAGTGTTTATTAATTTAAAAATTATATATTTTATTTTCTATTCTAAATGCATAATAGGAACCGTTAACTTTATTTTTAGTCTATTATAAAAATATTTACACTATCAATAAATTAGGTATATTAAGCTGAAAATATTTAGGTACTGATAGCATTCTACGATGGATATTTACAATGAATGATAATTTTCTACAGCTTTTTTTTTTTAAATTTATGATTATAGTTATGAACATTTAAATAAATTATGAGTTTACAATGAAATAAAACTTCAAACAATCGCACAAAAACGTTAGTTAAAATAGAACAAACTTTAGTTGCTATTCATTAAACATAGTTTTGTATAGCAAAAGTGGCATTTCAAATTTTGACTCGCATATTTTGTATATATGTGTTTTTATGATAAAAAAAACGTAACACATTAAACATTTTATAAAGAAAAATATTCAATATAATAAATGAACAGCATCTATATATAAGATTAATTGAAGTAATGCGCTATTAAGAATAATTCCGAAACGAATGCAATGTGCAGCAATTGAATTGTTGTGAACTAACATACATATATTCGTAAATGAACAAACGGTAAGCCAATTATATATTAATTTACCTCAAAGTATTGGTAATCACATTTCCAGGCGGGCTGAAAACAATATATGTATATTTCATATATCGAAATTTTCAGTAACTAACATCATTTTCGTTTACTTTTCGTTTATCAAGGGAAGTCATTAAAACTCTTCATAAACTTATCGCTATTTATGAATTCTCAAACATAATTCGTTTCTATTGTAAACCTCATAGAATATAACAACAAAAAAATAGCGTCTACATTGTTATTATATGAATGGTTTCCAAGTATTTCCAGTTGGGGTAGTGCGTCAATGCATTTCCCCCCGTCAAAAAAAAAGGTATTTCCAGTTGCATATTAGAAATCTGTTAAATTTATTATAAAATATATCAGTTTTTTTTTTTTCTTAAAACTGTCTAATTTAAATAGTCCTAATAAAACAACTTGTTTCACTATATTTTGAGTTAAACCATTTTTTATATAGTAGGATGGTAAATGAAAAAATAGCAAAGTGCCGATACCCGATCAATCATGTCTCTAATATTATATATCTATACACAATTTATTATCATTAATTCGCTTAATAAACCTTGATAATAAGTCAATATTAATAAAACGACTAAACCCTTTCCTTTAATTATCATCAAAAAACTTTACAGCCCCAAATATCCACAGAAAAAAAAACTAGACGTCTTAGACTAATATATCAGCAAATTTGTTGATAATAATTCGACGAAAACATCAATGACATTCAGTATTCACCTTTTTAACGTAATAAACACGATATGCAAAGATAACATTCTCATGTGATAATAGAATTATAGTTGACACGATAATAAATGAGTTTGACGACCTAATACAGGAAACTTGGTACCAAAGATATATTGAAACAAACCTGTGTTCTTTCTGCTAGTCGAAAATCGACCATAATCTCTAATGAAAATTAAAAAAATAATATCACTACAGCTACTAAGAAACAAAATAATAGAAATCAGATCAAAATCTGCCTAGTGAAATTAAAGTTCTGCCAAGACAAAAAAAGAAGTTTTTATTCATATTTATAGACAAGCTGTGCCCGCGGCTTCACCCGCTTGGAATTCAGATAATTTACAGCCTATGTTATAGCTCTGAATTCAATTTATCTCATTATCAAATTTCATCGAATTTGGTTTAGCAGTTGTTGCATGATTGATGAACAAATTAATAAACAGGCAGATAACAAAATGCGGTGGTCGATACCGCATAGTATTTACTTAAATAACTTCAATGTACAGATTTTCTCCCTTTAGCCTTTTTAATACAAGTAGGTACATATAAACATTTTAATGTATCAAATATTTTGCTTATAACCCAAACTCCATTATTGTGTAACACTAACTCTGTAAATTCGTCACAATTATTAATTGCTCCATATCAAATACAAGCTGTTCTCCGCAGTTTTACCCTCATAGTTTCCCGTTCCCGTAAGATTTTCGGAATAAAAAATCCTATCCTATGTCACTTCCAGGATTTCAAACTATCCCCATTCAAATCTTCATCCAAATTACTCCAGTAGTGTTAAGTTTATTCGTTACATACAAAAATACAAATCTTTCCTCTTTATAATATTAGTATATATTCAATTCGGAATAATATTTGTAAAAAAAAGTGGCGGTTGTAGTATTTTTTTTACGAATTCTCCCACTATTATTTACCTTAGAACTTTACAAAATAAAGTATTATCAAACCGGCATCGATTATAAGAGTAAAATAAAGGAATATAATAGATAAATAAATTTAATTTACACTAATCGGTTCAAAAAAAATTGGCCGTCACGGGACACCCGTTATAATTGAAACATCAAGCGTTTACCGTCACAGTATACAAGTCACTTACTCTCAAGGTGCGCTATTTTCTTTATACCGAACCCGTTAAAAGTAATACAATTCGCATGTGTTCACCGTATTTAAACAATATATTACTACCCACAACACTATCGAATTGAACGTTATAAATTAAAAACGCAAATATACTATTTTTATGTATAAATACCTACCTATATACAATAATTTAAATGTAATTTAATTTATTATGTTGGTACTTTTTAAAATTCTTAAAGGAAAAGAATTATAACTTTCTTACAAATTCTTGAAACCTACAAAAAATATTATTATGAAATTATTACCTCGTCACTGGATACAGTTGGCTGAATTTCTGGCACAAATGCAGACTGCACGAATTCTCAATGTGACAATTAAGTGGTTTACCTGAATTCAAAAAAGGTATAATATATAATACTAAAATACATAAAAACTCTAAATTTTTACAATACAATAAGTGTACATATGGAAAATAGAACACAGAATTCAATTCCATGAAGGAACTGTGTTTCTCAAAAACAAACATAAAATAATTAAATATTAAGGCAATTTAAACTATATATAAAACACAAATCCAGACATGAGTGTGACTTATCATTAAGATTTCTTAGAATTTCAGAATGTAATATTTTGTTTCTATTCTCTAATATTCTCTTTCTCTTTCTGTATGTATACTGTTTATAAAAAAAACTACTTCTTGAGATATAAAAAACAATATAATTAATACTGGTAAACATCTTGACCGTTGCATATATCTGTGCAAATATTGATTTGTCGCTCTGATTGGTACATGACGCGCACGGAACTATTGTATAAAACATGTGATTGGTAGATGATCAGTTCAATGAACTTCCCACTACTACACTAATTTATTTTCAAGATGTTTACCGACATTTGTAAACAATTTTACGCGACTTGAACGCTCGCCAAAATACATTGGTGTCTTTTTGTATTATTCTACGGATATTTTTAAATTATTTGCATACAAAATAAACATACGTCCAAACGACGTTTAATGACTCTACATAAGAGAAAATAAACATTCTAATTAGTAACTTGAACCACCGACTTTAAAATAATGTATGTCATACTATATAATAACATAGCATTATTGTTGAAACAATATACTCCTAAAGGTCAAAGATTAATTGAACCAAATTATATGATTATTGACAAGATCCCTTTGAAAACTATTATTGGAATTATTAAAATGACGATGGTCATCTTTGAAATTGTTAAGTAAAGATTATTTACTTTACTTTAACTTGCGGAGATAGTTGCATTCGAATAAAATAATAGCTTATATTTTGGACTAGCTATGCCCGCAACTTCGCTCGCGTGGAATTCAAACAATTGTATTCTAATAGACATCCTATATTCTCCGTCTAGATGCAATCTGTCTCATTATCAATATATGATCTATAACGGACCAAGATATCAGTACAACACATAGCGATGTGTTATTTTAGTCGCTTTTTTGAAAATCATAGAGAGATAAACTATACTCTTAATTTTTAGCTAATTTGTCTGCTACAATAAAAAAAAAATTGCATCTAAATTCGTCAATAATTTCTTTTGCTACATTTTTTTACTTTTGTCCATTATCCTGGAGAACCCCTTGCGTTTTATAAGACAAAAAGTATCCTATATGTTACTTTATAATATCAGTTATAATTGAGCCAAGTTTCGTCAAGATTGGTTCAGTACTTTCAGAGTGATACGCATACACAGACACACACAGACAGACAGACAGACAAAATTCTAAATAAAATATTTTTGGCTGCTACATCGATAAGAAAGTTCACCCCGACTGTAATTTATTATTAAAAATATTTTGATGTACAGATTTTGCCTAGTTACAGTTTTATTTATATGTATAGATTAGGCAATAAGGCACGGGTCAAATTCATATTAGCATCAATGGTGGCAGTTTAAGCTTTGCCTATTTTTGATGACATGGGGGACGGGGATTACTGAATGGTGGTTAAGTAAGCAATATTAAATCTTCGTTTTTTTATATAAATGCCAATGCTTACGCGATTTTGAGGCTTTGCTGACAATACTCAGTTTACTTGGACGCACCTAATTGATTTGTGGAAGAACAAAAAAATTACATACAAAAATAAAATCATGAAGAATTGACCTACCATTTTCATCTTCCGTTGGCGGTTTGATAGGAGACCAGGTGACACCATGGTCGAAGGTTATCAGAGAGACCAGGTGCTCTGGTCCGATGTTTGAAACGGGAGCCTTCGAAGCTACTTGAGAAGCTATGTAGATACCTTTCAACCCTTCGACACGGTATAAATCCGTAAAGGGATCTTCTGTCACGTCTCTAAAATATTTTTTAATTCGCATTATAATACAAGACAAATAAAAAACTATTCCAAGTAATTATACGTGTTTATTATTCGACATTGTTTTTTTTTTACTTAATTTGAAGTCAATTAGAGATCCATCTATCGATAGCAGTGACTTCTTTGTGTCCTATCAGGCGTTTCGCGGGTTACATTTTACATGTAGAAATTTTGAAAAAAAAAAAAAAAGTTTTATTAAATAATTATTTGTGTTATAATACGTTAGTACGTATACGTATTTAGAATATATTATTCTATAAATGTTTTATGTTATAAATGTTATTTTATGATAAATTTTATATGTGGGATTTCAATATCCAAGAAAAACAAACGTTATATCAATACAGTTTTTACTTATAATATCAAGCTGTGACACAGAGCACTATTATTTTTAATATGTCACAGAGTACAAAAAAGTATAGAGTAGATAATACATATGTAGTTTTTTTTTTTAAATTATGATTGCATGTTAATTTTCTCAATGACAATAAATTGAACTCCACATAGACTTTTTGATAATATTTCGAGAACAGATTTTGACTAATTTCGAGGACTTTTTTGTTCATCTCTCGGACTCGAAAAGATATTTCGGCCATTGTAAAAAAAAAACTAAATTGAATACAGCTAATAACACAACATTTATTGACTCTGCGGTGATACGAAGTTCGCCAGGACAGCTAGTTTGAACATAAATTTAAAAAAATTATTGAAATTTTCAAATCTTAAAAGAAAAACAAATAAAAACTCACTCGAGCCAGCTGTCTCTCCAGTTACCATCCATCGGGGAAGTAGCATAAAACCTGCTCCAGACTCAACACGAAGTTGTACTGTGTGAAGTTTCTACCTATTTCCGACACGTACAGATTGGCGAGTGATTCCGTGTGCATTACAGACACGAATATACGTTTCTCGGTAACATCTGCTATGTGAAACTTTTTCAGATCCAGTTCCGTTTGGAATTCAGCTTTTATGAATGGACCTCTTAGATGAGATATGTATAGATGTAGGGTATTTCGCTGCAAAAAAAAAATAATATTATTTGATTTTTTTTCAATTTTACCTCTTGACTGTCAAAGCGATACGTAATAAATCAATATTAAACAAGCTAAACAGTACAATACATACAATTATATAATACTGGCTGCACCCGCGTTTTATATGTTCTTGAATGCGTTTTTTTTTTATACGGAACCCTAATTATTGTTTAGTACTAAGATAAAGTAAAAATACTTCTCAAAAATTCAAACACTTGCCCGTATAACTGTATATTGAATCAGATTTTATTCAATTTTTTTTTTAGTTTTACCGGTAACAAACAGACAGAAAAAATTTTTAAAATTGCTTTTGTTGTATAGGTATCGTGTATACATTCATATCTATTTACTAAAAAAAAATCATTTTGACATTACAAACAGACACTTCAATTTTATTTATTAGTATAGATAACAAAATGATGGATTTGTTGTGTACTTCATAGTTTATTTATTTCTTTTTTTAAATATTTAAATCAAAACTAGTTTTAAAACTACTTTTCTTTTTAAAATAGGTATTTACTTCCAAAAGTAAAAGTGAAATCTATGCTCAATCACCGACTAATCGGTTTTGCATGTCAACCATTTTGAAAATCGCCATCTTTGACTGGATACGATGACTAACTAGTTTAGAGTCTAAGAACTTACTCTAAAGCAACTTGCAAGTTTTGAGCTAAACAAAGTAACAAACATTGCATGTTTATTAAAAGCTAAAGTATATAATACAAAATTTAATGGAATAATTTAACAGTTAAATATAGTTTTAATAAAAAATAACAACGGATACACGATATCGAATCGACATGTACTGGTGTACGCAGGAAGAAAGTTTCCACACTCATCAATCGCAGCTATTGTTAGGTACAGTTAACTACATCAATATATTAATGAGTGTACAATAGCGTCCTTTGAACCCTTGGCGGTCGATAAAATTCCTAACTGACTGTCACACAATAGCATAGTAATATAATTAAACCGTACACAATTTTCCTTAACTGTACCTACCGCAGTCAGTAACAAATTAAAGAAAACCAAACGCATCCTATAAATTACTATTGATTAATACATATCTATATCTATATATATAAGCAAAGTTTGTTTTCTTTGTCCGAGGTAAACTCGAAAACTACTGGACCGATCAGCATGAAACCACAACCATTCGACGCGGAATTAATCGTAGATGGTTATAGGCTATATATATTTCAAATTCAATTGTACATTTTTCATTTGTTTTTTAAATTAAAGCTATAAATGAAACGACATATGCACAGAACATATGAAACGCGGGCGGAGCCGCGGGCACCAGCTAGTTTTATATAAAATACAAGGATAATTAAGCTAAAGCTTAATTTATTAGTCATACGATTTACATAACTTTAATTGTCATATGTTTATAACAAAAATTTCGAATCTTCCGTATGTTTATTAACTGCATTATAAAGTCTTAAATAAAGCATTAAAAGAGAACGTTGTGATGGTAATTTTGAGTGTACTTAATTTAATATTTTCCTTATAATTAATACGTAATACAAAAAAACTAATTGCTAAAACCTAACACAGATAATCTATGAATTAAAAAAAAGGAATATTTAAATGTATTCAGCAATTGTCGAATTATAAGGCAACTAATTATTTCGACACACAGCGGGCGGTATTGGACGCCAGCGCGATTTTACTATAGAAGAGCCGAGCGGCTCGCGTCGGTATTAGTCTTTTATAGAAACATCGCGCTGACGTCCAGTGCCGGCCGCTGTGTGTCGAAACCATGACTGTCAAAGAGGTACACTGTCAAACCCAAGCTTTATCTCAGGTCTATCTCGGTGCATGCTTGTTCGATCCCGTGTTGCTCCAATAAGGTCGCGGGAGGTACCGGGGGGGGTTTAGTGGGTAGTGACCAACGGCGCTTCTCGCCGCGAGTCCCACACTAATCCTGTGTGACAGCCCCTTGCACTTACGTGCGAGAGACTGTCACACATCTTCAGACGCGTTTCAGCCAGTCCTGGAAGGGTATGTCCCTATCAAGACTGACTGGAGAGCAAGTACGTAAATGCATTCCCCTCGAAAAAAAAAGGTCTATCTTGGCAAATTGCTATACTAAGGAGTAGGTTAGAATGCCTGCAGCACCTTTATACAACAACGTAGATAGCCCCTGAGGCAGAAACATTTATGGCGTAAATACTAAAGAAATAATCTGTAACATATTTCTAATTCAAGAACAGACAAAACTCTCAAAAGTATAAATAGATAATATAACATGCAAAAGAACACTTCAAATAAGTATTGTAATTATTATTATTACCGAATATACGTAAGTATAATATACCTACTAAGTGAAACGACGTAATGACTCATACACGCAAAGTAGGTGGTTAATATGAATCAACAAAACTATTAAATACCTACATAATTTATAAACGAAAAAATTACACGCAAACAAAAATTAGAGGGACCGTCATAATTAAAAATATCTTTTAATTTTTGCTTTCAAAAATCGAAAACTATGATCTGGTTCTCGTATCATTATCGTTGTACTTTAATAGGACATAGACGTTTAGAACAAAACTCATTTAAAGAAACCTTTTTTCTTATCTGTCAAAAGTACTTAAATATACATCGCGACCAATAAACGATAAGATACATTGATATGATAAACATGTTTCCACATTATCTATATGTGAAACGCGAAAATGTAACAGTCATGGGTAGAACAAAAACCACAATCAGACTTCAATTTGAATTTCAGAACGGATATTTATGTCATTGTATCTCCTATTTCACATCGAATTAATACACTATTCACCTCACTATCACCTCACATATTCGTTTATTACTTGATAAAACAAAACATAATACTACAGACTTGACTATACTACATATGGACGGAGAATAAATGTCTGATTAAAAATCATCTAAATCAATTTAGGTATTCTGGAGCTATAAACCCACTAACGGACAGACAGATAGACGAAAGATAATATTATAACGAATAAAGAGAGATATTAACCATTACATAAACACACCTTTGTTCTTTATTAAGAGTCTATAAAAGAAACACAAACATTTGTTTATAAATGACTCATACAATACAAAGCCGATAACTGTCGAATAGTACATCCGTTTAAAGAACTAACATAAGAGGTCGTTTCTAAAGAATCTACTATTATTACATCAAGCATAAACAATCTTCAACTGACTAAAATGCTTTCGTCGTAATCTACTTACGAGCGAATATAAGTTAAAGCATTTAGAAAAATTGTCTACTAAGAATTCATTGTGTGAGGTCAGTGAGATAAAAATGTAAGGTTGTAAAGCCATAAAGACCACACCCTATATTAGTTCTAGGTATTTTCTCAGTATATTTACTCACTATACATTAAAAAGTTTCAAGACAAGCACGTCCACACAATAATATCATCGCCTGTAGGCTATAAAAGTAATCTATACTAATAAATAAAATTGAAGAGTCTGTTTGTAATATCAAAAATAACAAAGTAATACTAAATACATACGAAACCTATACTGAAAACACAATTTTTAAAATTTTTGTCTGTCCGTCGGTCTGCCTATTTGTTCTGGCTAATCTCCGGAACGGCTGGACAGATTTTAACCAAATTTCTTTTTCTAGCAGATAGCTGAAGTTAGGGAACGCAACTTAGACTACTTTTATCTTTCGAAAATAATTATGGTTCCGCATAAAAAAAAATATTAAAGTCATGAAACTTTAAACAAAATGCGATTCAATATTCAGTTTTAATTTACGAGAATATCTTCGCTTTCTGTTAGTGCCTAAGAAAATAATTTTGCACCTGTACAAAAAATAGGTTCAATGACTAAAAAAAACTAGAGGGCGGAGCCGCAGGAACAGCTAATGATAAATTCAGTATCTAGTGATAAAATCATGTACAACATAGTTACAATTTCATATTAGGAAGGCAGAACAAAGCACAACCGAATAGATGTTTCTCTTGAATTGCTTATCATATACCATTACACTGATAGATGCATAAAACATACACATACACCCCCACACTCACACAAGCACACAATACATTTAACTATCTTATTACATAAATAATGATACCATAAAGAAATTTGAATAAACTAGCTCTGACTTCTTAGAAATATATACAGACATGTTTACATTAACGCTCTTCACCGCATTGTTATCAAACATGTACGTTAAAGACGTTAAAGAAACAAATGAAAAATACATACTTAGTTGCGAAATAAACTTTTATTCAGGTGACGATATTATATATATAATTATCAAAAATCATATCGAACAATTTCCAGTGTATTTTCCAGCAATCTTTATCGACAAGTAAAATATAGTACGTTACACCACTGTGCTGTTTTTAAATATTAAATGTTTATAGGTAAAATATTCCAAGAGAACCATCTGTTCTTAATTTTTTATCCGCATAGTTCTCTATTATCCTTATTATCCATATAATACACAAATGTCTCAAAATATGCAGACACTAAGGTTGTTAATAGAATAAATCTACGATTTAAAAAAAGGTAATAAAAATTGTTAAAATTTATTTATAAAAAAATCATCTAATATAAAACTTTAATAAATAAGGAGCAAACTAAAATAAACCGTAGGTAACTAATATAATATTGGTTAGTGATTAGTCCTTATCATCAATTTTCTAATGATTTTAATTAGTTTGTTAACTTTATTTAAATGTATTGATTATCAAATTATCTCGGAAGTTTACGTATCAAATAAGACAATATAAGCATTTTTATATATTGCTAGCTGTATGCCCCCGCGCCTGCGCTCTCGTTTCATATATTCTTCACTGCGTTTTAATTTTTTTTATACGGAACCCTAATTAATTTTCTAAAAAAAATATTACTAAGATAAAGTAAAAATATTTCACATAAATTATGGCACTTGTCCGTAAAACTGTGCATTGAATCGGATTTTATTCAAATTTTGTATGAGTTTTTATTTTTTTTACATGGAACCCTAATTATTTCCGAAAATTAAAAGTACCCTCTCGGTGAAGGAAAACATCGTTTGGAAAGCATAGCTTGATGGTAGCGCATTCTAATATAATGCCCGCCTGGGTAGCTACCACCCCCTCAAGTTAGAAAACCTGTAGCCAAATACCAATAGGTATGTTCCGGCAGCATCACATGAGCACCAATGCCTAGGTTTAGTGTGTTTACCATCCTGGACCACATTGTCACTTAACTCTTAAAACAGGTGAAAATGTGGGTAAAGCACAGAGACCTTTATTTTACAAAGAATAAATAAATGAGACTTAAAGTGTAATTTCATTAATGAATTTCGACTGGCAAGTGAAGAACATTCGAGAAGTTGAGACTGAGGGATCCATTAGGGAGGTACAACGATAAATTACTTCGTTCACTCTCAACAAGCTACTTCCTCGATTCAAGTGTTGCTTTATTGCATGTAGATTGACAGAGGTCCAAGTAAATACAATGACGTAGTAGTTACCTACGGGACCGTAGTATTATATCTTATTTTACCTTACATGTTTCTTGGAATGATTTCCTTTAATAAGATAAACATTAATATAAATAATCGATGGACATTTATACAAGAAATGTTACCATATTAAAACTATATATTATTTTATTTATGCACGATTTCTAGGCAAATCTTGGATTCAGATAATCACAGAGATGATATCTACACGACGCGTATTGAAGGTATTCCAGAAGCGTTTCTGCGATACTTACAATATCGCTCAAATACATTTTCATCGAACTATACGACTCGATGTAATTCCATTATACGAGAGAAGACAAATAGCAGATTTATCGTATCTTCTCAACATAGCAAATGATCAAAATATATAGCGGTCCGCCATTATAATGGCGGCCTGCGTACACGCCTCATAATGTTGAGAATATATCTACAGATATTAAAACTATAATGTTTTATATCAGTCAGTGTCGAATCCACGTCTATGCTCCATCTCTATCCAGTATGCTCATGAGCGTAGTAACCTTTTTACTTATAGTCAAAAATCTATACTAATAAATAAAATTGAAGTGTGATTTTGCAATATCACAATAACAACTTATTACATAATACATCTGAATGTATTTATGACATGAATGTATATTGAAAAGGATTTTTTTGAATTTTTTGTTTGTCTATCTCTTTGGCGAGCACACATCTAGTATATAATAAACTAGCTGTGTTCCCCACGGCTGCTCTCGCGTTTCATACGTTCTTCACTGCATTTTTTTTATACGGAACCCTAATTTAATTATGTTCCTTAACTTTTTCCGTACTAAGATAAAGTCAAACTATTTCTCACAAATTCAAACACTTACCAGTTAAACTACGTTGAATAGGATTTTATTCGAAATTTCATATTTTGTTATTTTTTTACTTTTTTTATGCGCAGCTCTTTTCGAAAAACAAAAGTACACTAAATTACGCGGAATAATTTCAGCTATCTAACAAAAAAGTCCCGTTAGAATCGGTCCAGCCGTTCCGGAGATTAGTCGGAACAAGCAGACGGACAAATAATTTTAAATTGCATTTTTGGCATAGTTATCGTACATACATTCATATATGTATATTTAGTAAAAAAATTGTTATTTTGACATTACAAACAGACACTTCAATTTTGTATAGATAAATATTTCTACGACAACAATTCAAATTGTCTGTGACTGCTCCCGAATTTTTCAGGTCATACATAACACGCCTTTGAAGGTTAGATCCCTGCCTGATATCACCAGTACCGTCAATAATGTTACTTCTTGGTTATTAATAATGATTAGGTTATCATTAAATTAAAGTTAAATAAAAAAGAATACAATGATCACATTACTAACGAGTAACTATTGTTTAAAAATCAAAACCGCAATTATACCGCGATAACTTAACGAGCGAGTAAACAGGATTAGACACAATGAACATGACTAATTGTATTTATAATCCAGATATACTGCCCATAAGGGACCAATATACCTATAAGGCTATAGAATTCTGGTATAAATTGCCAGGACGAATTCATTCCAAAGAGCTCATCAGAGCATTCACTCAGCGCAAAGCTAAAGAAGCCCTGATGCTCAGTAGGAATCAGCTACGAGTATATTAGTGAGAGCACTAACTGGGCACTGTTGTTTGGGCAAGCATATGCACAACATCGGTGTCCAGAACACAAGAGAGTGCAGGTTCTGTGAAATAGCAGACGAAACACCAAAGCACATCTTGTGTGAATGTGATCCATTAATACCCATACGTAACCGAATTCTGGGTAAGCATGTGTTGCTCCCGGAGGAGGTACAGACGCTCTCTGCCAAAAAGATCCTACAGTACATTCAGGTTGTAGGTCTAGGCAGTGAGGTTTAGCAATATAGGGGCGATCACAATAGATCTGACTAGGTCGCAGTGATACAGGACTGTTTAAGCCTGCATAGTAGCCCCTTTCCGAATAATAATAATAATAATCCAGATATATAATTGAAGCCACTCTATCTATTCGTTAATTAAATAGGTTATAACTCGAGACATTCAAAAGCCGATTTATATGATGTTTTAAACTTGTAAATATATTATATTTAATTATGTAGGTAATGTTTGTAATGAAGGTATACAAAAATATACAGGATAATGTTGTGTGTAATCACATCTGGTATAGATATTACTAGCTGTGTACCCGCGGCTGCGCCTGCGTTTCATACATTTTTTACTGCAATATTGTTTTTTATACGAAACCCAATTTTTTTAATACTAAGATAAAGTAAAAATATTTGTTATAAATGCAAGCACTTGCCCGTAAAACTTAAGGGTTTAATTTTTTTTACGCGGATCCCTAATTATTTACGAAAATTAAATGTACCCTAAGTTACCCGGCGGAACTTCAGCTATCTACCAAAAAATGACCCGTCAGAATCCGGCCAGCCATTCCGCAGTTTACGCGGAACAAACAGACAGGCAGAAAAAAAAAATTGTATTTTTGTTATAGGTATTCATATGTTATTTAGACATTACAAACATACACTTATTTATTAGTATAGGAGTATAGATGTACCAATTTAAAAAAGTAAATTTTTAATAGTATATTCATTCAAACCATATGTATTAAGATATCGTAAATTAATAAAGCCGTATCTAAAACTAAATGTAGTAGGTGCGTCATATCGTACAGATACTATAGATTACAAACAATACAAATTATTTATTAACAGCATAGATTTATTGTCGCCCTAGTAGGTAAAAACAAGATATGAAAAGACAAAAACAAAACAAGATCGATAATATTCCACAGAAAACAACCACGTGAGGGTGGAACGTCTGATAAGATAATTATTAGGCACAATAACCTTTATATTGTATGTGTTCCTAGACTTTTCTACCTTTGTGCGTCTCACCGAATCATTTTCTCAGACAAAGACATAATTAAAAGGTAACTTATATAAAGCACAAAATTGTTGATAAAGTAATATAAAAATACCTCTTTAATGGATATAAAAAAAACGAGAATTATCGGATATCTATACATATAATAAATCTGTAACTAGGTCAAATCTGTACAATAAATATTTTTTGAATATTATAATCGGGGTTGACTTTGTTATCGATGTAAAAGCAAAAATATTTAGTTTAGAATTTTAGTCTGTCTGTCTGTCCCTGTGTACGTTTGAACTACGCGATCCGTAACAATGTTTTAACCCTTCAGAACGGTCGCGTAGTTTTTTTCTTACGCATTTTTTTTCTCACTTTTCAACTGGAATGACCACTTGAAATTTTTTTTACCTTACAAAATTTCTTGCTTGCTTTACAGGATAATATTTTTTTTTTAACTCCAAATGTAAAGCAAAAAAATATTTATCAACAGATATGATAGTTTTTCTCATCACTCCAGTAAAGTAGGTAACAAAAAATACCGCACTTTGGATGGGTTCGTTATACTTCGGTCTCATGCATGTGAAGAACAATGGCGGATAAAGCAAAAAATTAGAAATCTCTTGCTTTTAAAAACAAGACATTTCAAATGTTAATAAATATTATTAATGCTATTAAAACAATAACATGGGTATAATAGTGACTTTCCTGTACTTTACGCCACATAATTGTGACTGTTTTTAAAGTTAGGTCACAGTTTTCATTGTAAATGGGCGTTATGTTATTAAGAAATAAATGTTACCAGATAGTATTCGAAAATTCAAGTGGATAATTTAAGATTTTAACTGAGTAGCGTTTTCACAAAACGATACGTGTTATTTCAGGAAATGAGTTTTTTTTAAAGGTAAAGTAGCTTTAATAATTTATTAATACTTTTTAGTAGATTTTGAATTTTTCATGTATTGTTTACAGAAATTTAATTGACGTCAATAAAATGGAAAGAGACAAAAAACAACAAAAAAAAAATTTGTTGAGACGATGTTTGTTTTGTAACGCTTTATGAAAACGCTCCTAAATTAGAATAGTCGAGAAGTCTTAGTGAAACCAACTCTTAATGATGTTTCCTGCTGTTACAAAATATAGCAGTAAGAAGCCGTCAAATTACGGATGAATTCGACTTTTCTTCCTAGCCTTGACCGAGGTCAAGCTCGTATCACACTATCGGTAATATTATTTTTAATTACAACGAGGCACTGTATGTATTGTCGTCTGTATATAGTATTTCAGTGTCAACCACACGTTAAATATATCCTGTATAAATGTTGAATGTAAAATAGTACAAATTCAATTGTTTTGATATTTGCAGACTTTTTAACATATAGGGTTATATATTTTAACAAGAATTAGGTACAAAATAACACTGGTGACGTGTAAATTATGGAATAATTCTGTGGTATGTCACCTACAGATTGCATACTTTTTTTTTTCTCAATAATGTATTTATAATCGTAGTGTTTTGACCACAATCTCACCTGATGTTAAGTGACGATATGACCCGTTATGGAAAACGCGCTAAGAATAGAGGTACTGACTAGCTAGTGATAAGGTCTACGTAACTATTTACTTAGACACTTTTTCAAACTTAAGGGCGGTAGCTAACCAGATGGTTTAAAAGAACCCACTGTTATACTAAAAGTACTTCATAAATGTATATCTGTGATCTATATGTATCCTAATAGCATAAAGAGGAAATAATTGTATTTTTGTATGTAACGAATAAACTTAAAACTACCGGACAGATTTGCATGTAATTTGGTATGGAAATAGTTTGACATCCAGAGAGTGACATAGGATAGTTTTTAATCCGAAAATCCCTGGGGAACGGGAACTACGCGAGTAAAACCGCGAAGAGCAGCTAGTCATACATATAAATAAAAATAAATTTATAACAAAAGATGTGAAAAAACAGTAAACTTCTACAGCCTAATTACTACGTTACATACCTTTAAACTATAGTCTTGTTTAAAGTCAAAGTAATATTTTTTTTAAATACTGAAACTGCTGATTACTGCACTTCATGTGATAGTTAAATAGAAGCCGTCGGATAACCATGATGACAGCTGATAGATTACAATCCATTGACAATTGGAATCAACAAACCAGCTTACATAGACTATGGTTAATGCCTCTAGATAGATTACAAATAATAACAATAACACACAGATATATATTTTAAAAAAAAAGTACATACCTCCTGTTTTGTTGCGAACATATAGTCCCCTTTGATTTGGAAATCTTTCGCTTCCTCGAACAGGACGTCCGCGTTGATCAAGTCAGTGGGATCACTTGCACTGAACACTGTGCTATTGCCGTCTGGTTTCCATCGTTCCACGTAAAACACTTTTTGAGAATCCCGGCCCTGATGACCAGAAGAAAGTCTTCACGTAGCTCTGAATCATCTTGAACGTTTTCCCGCCGTCGAGTGTCAGGTACAGCTAAATAAAAAAAAAAAAATCTCACTCTATAGTCCTAAATCCTATACTTCTTAGCGTAACAAAAATTAATAACTAAAGGAAATCACATTAGTGGTATTTAAAGTCGCGCAGTGTTCGAAATCAAAATCAAACCAACGGGTATCGAATGACTACCACGCACCAAAAGACGCAACGTGAGTAGGAAGTGGACAGGCGGCGCACGGTCGTTATGAAGATCTTTGGGGGAGACTTATGTCCAACAGTGGACATTTTTCAATTGAATTGGTGAATGAATGGATAGCTCATCAATAACTACTACATAAAAAATAAAATCGATCGATACACAGAGAAGAAAAAATGTCTTGAACTTTTTTTATTTTTTCTTTTATATTATGTAGATGGATTTTATCGTCGAGATAAAAGAAACCTTTATAATAAAGTCTCAAGTGAAATTAGTTAAAAAGCATACTTTCGACATGACAAAATAAAACTTGATTGATTAAAATATAAGGTACATTGAAAACGTTAGTAGCAAGCAAACAGAAGTCGAGTTTGTTCGATACGGTTCGTGATATGATACCTCAGTAAATTGACCTCTTCCTGCGTGAAAGATGCTACATGCTAACGAAACGATATCGTCTCTCTCTATAATAATTCAATATACAAATATTTCACAGCGGTTTTCGAATGTCGATTTTGTTTTAACAAAAACATTAATTAAAATATAGTCGATTATATAATAGCTAGTAATTTAAGACAGGAAAAACAAAGCAATATAACAAAATAAAAACATTAAAAACCTCTAATGAAAATACCTAAAATTGGTTACTGCAAGCTGTGATAACACGTCACGGCAATAAGAGACGTTAATGTTCAAAGATCAATCAATCCATGTACAGATACCGTATTAAATATAACTTATACATTTTTTTTCAGTTTGTTTAGAAAGGACAAAGAAATCTATTTGAACGTTGACCGAGATATTGAGAATTAATACGTAAACTGTCAAATTACCAAACAGGGAACAGAATAGACAAAATTGACCTCTAAATAAAACCAAATTTTAACACATCAAATGACTTCGAGTTGTCCTATGATGAAATGTCAGACAGGTTAAGACAAGCTATTTATAACGAACTATTTACAAGTTCAGCGGTAGGAAAAAGTTATTTGTTTCATTAAAGGACACAGCGAAACAAAAACAATGTTCGACTTGACGGCGACACGAAACATTGAGGAAAATTAATTACGAAACAACTCAAACTAATTATGTACCTACTAGGGTAAATATATCCTGTAACTATAACAAACATATAAATATTTGCAGACATGAAAAAAACTGTCATCCGGTGTTGCTTCACACAAGGTGGCGGGAGGATCCGGGGGCTTTAGTGAGTAGTGCCGGCGCTTCTCGCTGTTGAGTCCCACACTAATCTGGTGTGTGTCTTTCACACGCCCCCGGTTCCAACCTCGTTCGAAGTTTCCCTGGGTAGGTTGAACAGCTAGTGGGTAAAGACATTCCCCTCGTCAAAAAAAAATGTCACGGCATATAATGAAGAGATGTGCATCTGTATGCAATTGAAAGAATCACACAGCTTCACATCCTAATTGTAACAAGATATCGTTACGTACATAACAACGACTGTTCCCAAATCACACGTAATATTTGTCGGAACGATGCCAATATGTAAAGAGAAAAATATGTACATATATATACACAAGTTATTAATATTCATTGCTCATTCCAACTTAAATCAAAGTAAAATTAGCAAAATATTGAAAAGAGTACTTTGAATACCATCATTCATATGAATACATCTATAGAATATATAAACAACTTACTTTTCTATTGCTGTCGACTTTATCCAATATAACGTATTTATCAGGGAATTCTTCGTCGAAGGCCAATTCACTAGGGGAGAACGACAAATCAGATCGATGGATATTACGTCCATTGTCACTGGTATAGTACAACTTTTTGTTTGCTGAATCGGCGAATACGCACTAAAAAGGAAAAAACATATTATATGGTTTGGTATCGGAGTGCGTAATATTAATATTTCGTATCTTTTATTTCTCATCACAAATGTAAATGAAATTTAGGACATTTTAACTTTTAATTAATTTGCCTATTAGTAAGTTAAATTGTTAAAACTAAATATAATTATCCTTTACCCTATCTTACTCCAACTCGAAACCTTTTCCTTTAGCAATGATTGACTTAATGAAATTTTTAATCAATTTTATATAGCCTGCCGTTTACAAATGTTTTCTTTTACGTCTATGATATAGATTAACAAACAAGGCATTTTAAAACACCTAGTTTATTGAAATTAATTTCCGCTCCCATTACCATTTACTAATACAATAACTAACGACTTATGTGATAAGAAAGAATTTACGACGAAACAAGATATAATATAATAATACTTAAGGAAATATACATTTTTACAATTCATATTATTATATCGTAATATTCCGCTATGCCTACATAAACTATCTAGGCTAATAAATAAAATTGAAGCGTCTGTTTGTCATTCTTTGTAGACGAGACATTATTTAATACCAGATTAAGTACAATCATTATGCAAAAAAAAAATTATGTGAGACTATTGCTTTTAAGCCAACATAATTATAGCGGTGGTATTTCTGCAGTTAAATCTAACACTCTTTCCTCATTACAAATCCTTATTTATATTTATAAAGAAAATTTTCAAAATGATAATTAAGGTTTCATTAAAATTTTATTGAATGTTGATAACAATAATACAATTAAAATACCAACAAATAACCTGTTCATTTTACCTCATTCACATCAATTATAGATTACTTTTTCATTGAATGTCAGTCCATGACAGAATTCTGATAATATTATCAGTTGATATTTAACACTATGTAAAAGGTTTAGGCAGTGTGGGCATTAATTATATCTAGTATATCAATTACACTTTAGGACCAATGGATCTTGTAAAATTATCAACTGATTTATGGCATGGTTCACCTTCTAGAATATTTTCAATATACATTTTACTAAATTCATAAAGAGAAAATCGCCTTATGGCTAGTTTAATATTAAATCGAAACTTTTAGTAAGAGATCATAGCAAAAAATAAGGTGATTTTGTGACTGATCACTGATCCGGCGCTAATACTTTAGAAAAAAAGGATTGTAAATTCAGATTTCAGAAGGTAAACAGATTCGGGTAATATTAAGATATAGATTGTTAACTTTAAGTTTAGGTTATGATGGGACTGACATGTTCTTGTTGAACCCAAGTCCCTAAATTAAATATAGATTATAAAAAAATAATAATAAAGAATCAGATTGAGATCACAAGATAAACTGAGGTTTTTAAACATAAAACATGACTTCTATATATTATTATTATTACTTGCTAAAGAAATTATGTTACTCATACAAACTTGTTGATACTTACAAATTCAGGATATTTCGGATGGTTGAAGAATTTATCTACTTGTGCATAACCACTATCTGGTGTATCTCCGAGCCGGAATTCTTCAGTTTTATTAGTAAAATTCTTTCCATAATCATATGAGATGAAGAGAGCTGACGGTAACGGTCCTGCATTGTTCCTTGGAGTGGAATCTCGAGCTAAGCAGATGATAACATTGGACCCTTCGCCAACCCAATGCACCATTAACTGCTGGTGACTGTCATTGAGATGTGTGGTCTGTAAGTTGTGCAATATATTTTATACATTTTAAAGTAATATTTCTAAGAATATATTAAATTTCATTTAACACTAAGCTAGAAAAATTATGTATATTAAAAAATAAGTTGTCACTTAATCTTTGCAGCATTTCATTTCCAGGTTTTCTTTAGTTTTAGTCAACTTATTAATCCTAGATTAATATAATATACCCCTTAAAAACATAAACACATTGAAATGTTCTAAATTAATGAAATATACAAATATATGAGTCATATAGAATCAAAAGTGCCTATCTATACTTCAACTCATATTTGGCAATGTGGAAAAAATGTTTTTTTTTTCAAGCATTGATGATTGATGTATAAACTGTATTTTAATTTATAATTAGTTCACTTATATATCAATATATAAGTTTATATATAATAAATCAATATTAATCCTTTTTTTTGTTGGCAATTGTAGATAGCTAAATTGTAGATAGCCATCTATGATTCTATACAACTCATATAAAGAAACTTATTTGTATAAAATATAAACTTTGAAATTTAACAATTATATTTTTGCAATTACTCTGTTCAGTTTTATACATTCACTTGAACTCTTACAATTTAATTTTATAAATTATGACAAATGCTTTTAAAATGTATGTTTTATTTAATTAATAATAAACAATAATTATATCATCTATTTACTTCAACCAATTGACAACATTTCTCATTTCTTTTATCATTTTAAAGTAAAACTTGATACTTTCAAAAGCCCAGGTATCCTTATTGAATTAAGAACCAGATATGTTATGAATGTCAAAGCTATGATAGGTTAAGAAAACATCCCTATTTTACTCCTTGGTTCATGACTCTACCTTACGGATACTGGTTGAATTGTGGCAAATCGCTACAAAGGCCAAAGGTGAAGTGAAGTGCATCCCTATTTTAAAAGAACACAAAAAGGGTATTATACCCTTCATGTAATTATTAGATACCATTTAATAATAAAACTACCATTATTCCATTTTTATATTTCATTTAGTGTTCAAAGTTATTACTAAAATACCTAGTATGATTGCCAATTACTACCCATTATTACTATCTGAAAACTATCACTGGTCTAGGTAAGGGAAGCATGTATACAAAAACATTTATTAATAAAAAAAAATATCAGATCTAATTACAAATAAAAATAAGGTAAGAAATATCAGAATAATAAAAAAATAACAAAAAATGATGCATAGAAAAGTACTTAGTCATGAACTTCCACTAATTATAATCATTGTTCTGTGTATACAACTAAATATAAACAAGTTGAATATAGTTGCAACCTTGATGGAAAACAATGAAAAATAAGACAACATGGAACTTCTACAACAATAATGATAAATATATTGGCCGCATATATCTCATAAAAAAGAGGGAGTTTTGATTAAATACAGAAATTATTGGTAAAAATTACCCATGTACTGATGTTCTTTTGTACAGGTGGTGTTTGTAATGTAGTCGTATCTCTTTTTCTCCTTTTCTAACGTAGGACTTTCACTTTCAACATTTCTGTTGATTACAGTTAGTTTTCCGCCGCTCTGCGAGTTGTCTTCTGTAACGTATAAAGTTTTTCTATATTCTTGCACGCTAAAAACGCATGAAGTCAAAGTCACCAAGATCACAAAATCTATAGAAAGCCTAAATAAAAACATTTTGATCACTGCATTTCCGAAAACAACCGAACACAGGCAAGATTTAGACAATACTGATCAGATTATAGGTTGAGAACGCAAGCAGAGAGCAAAAAATATTACAAGTAATTTTGACATTGACGTCCAACGTTTGATTGCCAGTATAAGTTTTCATATGACAACTTTTATTTATCGCTGCTGACAATACGGTATTTTACCATTTTTTTAATAATGCATTATTTTAATCCTTTAATGATAATAACCTTTTAGATAATTTTTTTGCAGCAATATGTGCTAATAACAGTAATGTAAATTTTAAATTATAATTTTTTTTGGGAAAGTACTAGCCAGGGAAGGCGATGCGTCAAAACAAACAAATTTTAAAGATAATATCGATTTTATAAAATCATTATCTGTCACTGAATCGATCTTAGGACCTAGGAAGTCGAGGTTAATTTTTTTCACAAGCAAATGTGTGAAATATTTTCAATAAAACAATTAAAAAGACAAAAGATAGATTTATGACCAATTTCTTTTGCTTCTTTGTGAGATTCAAAACATCGGATACTATTAAGATGGCAGAAAAATATTTTGCCTGATGGTAAGTAAACACTTACAGTGTTAGTTGGGCCCTTTACCACATCAAGAGTATTTCGAATGTACTGCCAACCATAAAGTAACTATATACATAAAGTATGCTTGTAAATACAACTTTAATTATTTTGAAATGATAAAAGGGTAATTATTATAGTGTCTCTTTTGTTTTGTCTGATATAAATTTGCGAAAATAAAAGAATTTAGTATCTCTTTTCTTCAGACTGTTTATCTTTTGTTGTTTAACTTCTATGGGGGAGTTTTACTGTTATTAATAAAATTATTTCGGAAACAGTTTATAACTCAAATTTTCAATAAATTATGATTATAGTCTAATTACGATCAATAAAAAAAGTACACTTTACTAATAAAAAAGCAAGTCGAAAAAGACCGATTTTTATGAGGTTAATCTTTTAGACCTCAATTCTTTTGTGAATCGGTACACAAAGCTTCAATTCGAAACAATTAAAAAGCCGCCAGCCGCCATGCTGCTCGTGCTCGTGACATTATTGATCAATCAACAATCTAGGGATGAGATCCTTAAAAGATTGATTTTTGAATAAATTCAAATCAAAGCTACATGAATCGTTTCTCAAAATACTCGAGATATAAAGATCGATTTGTCACCAAATTTATATAATCACGTCTGTGTCACCTACATAGAATAAAAGGGACTTCAGCAATAGACGATTATAACTTTATTAAATACACTTCATGTTACAAACGTATTTTGTATAATGTCGATTCCGTCTAACATCTATTTTCTTGTGTTTAAGTGCATTTTGAATGATAAATGATTGTATGGTAAATAAAAGATTGATTTACTAGATCGACATTACACAAAATACGCCCGTACTTAATTCTTTAAAAACTTGAGAGATGAATTTGCTGTCACTTTCCTTAAAAATATTGTTTTATACCACTGAGGTGATAATAAAACGCCAGAAATTGTAAAAAAAATACTATTCGATGGTAAGTAATACTGGCAAGTGCTTGAATTTGTGAGAAATATCGTTGCTTATTCTTAATACAAACAAATTGTAGAAAATTAATCAGGGATCCGAGAAAAAAATTCAAAGTAATGAAATTGGGAATAAAATACGATTCCCATCCAAACATTACTTTTCTACGACACAGTACTTATACCAAAATAATATTTCTAAAATATTTATCCGTCTGTCTGTTTCGGCTAATCTCCGAACGACTAGATCAATTGTGACGGAGTTTCAGTAGATAGCTGAAATTACTCCGCGTAACTAAGGCTACTTTTATTTTCTGTACGTATTGCTACGCTTGCATGAGCAAGCAACGCCGAGGGCACAGCTAAATCTCGTCTATATCGACTACACAAAAAAAAACTAATGACAAACACTGGACTCAAAATTGTTTTGTCTTTGCCTACTTGCAAATAAAGCCATATCATGGAGAACAAAAAGGTAAAAATATATTTTACCTTCTATCATTTTGTCATTCTATCATTTTATCTATCATATATAATGATAGAAAAAATTATATGAAATGTACCCCAATACTTCGAAGAATAATATTCATAGCAGCATCGTATCTACTTTCTTACTATTTTTTTTTTGAGACATCAGTCTTTTGGAACTCAGTTTTATTTCATTTGACTAATTAGCTTAGATTCGAACCAATTCTAAGATCGATCTTTTTTGTAAAGAATTACATCATTAATAAATTAATAAATGACTTCACGAACTAAAGCAGCATGAGACTAATGTTTTTCACGCGGGAATTTATAATCTAAATGACTTTTTAGGGTAACTAACGTTATCGAAAAAGTAAATTAAAAACGAAGTAGCATATTATCATCGAAAACTCAAAAAAAGGCACAATAAAAATAATGGTGAGATACCCTAGTGTACTTGATTTTGATCCTGCGATGATTAATAATAAGCTACTAGATTTTATTTATAATTTTAAATTATGTAAAATTCCCGAGTGAAAACACTAGTCGTCAATCATGCTGCCTTAATTCATGATATAATTTTTTATTATTCATCTCTGATGTAAATGTTCAATCAACAAACCTAGGGATTACAATTATATCAGTTAAATATCGATTATTGAATCGATTCACAGATAAATTGAGGCCCCAAAGATCAATTTCTAAAAATCGATATTTTTGTTCTTTTGCTACGTTTGAGTTTTTACTAATATAGAAATCTGCGGTTTATACACGTATCTAATAGTTTTCCAATTGTTGAAAGTGGACCATAACGTCATTTAATTTGGTGAAAACAACTGATTTTTTTGTAAAACTAAGGTGACTAAAAAAGATACTAAACTGTTATTGTGATTTTTTTATTATGGTTACATTTACAGAATAATCACTCGTTGTTAAGCTTGCCGTTTGGCCTTTAGCTGGACCTTTGCAGCAATTCTACCGAGGTCACGTTTGCCTTGGTTGGTAATTCCGCCATCTTGAATTTTCTCTACCAAATTCAAACCTACTAGAACGTCGAAAGCTTTATGAGCTATCATACCAGATGATCTGAAATAAAGAATTGGGAATTCAAAATAAATTATTAGTTTTAAATTCTTGTCAATATTTATTTTAGTATAATATAATATTAGGTACTCGTATTTGTATAAAACTTGATAGGGATCTATACTTTGTTTAATTTTACATAATTATCAGAGTAACGATTGTTTTTACACATCATGGCCGTGGAATAGGGATGTTTTTGGGGTGATTTTTAATCGTCTCACAAAAAATAGAGAATAAATTAAAAAAAAATGAAATATAAATATATTACGATATTGAGAATCGTGCAATAATTCAAATATAATATATGTTGCTTAGACTTTTTTTAATGTGTGTATTGTTCGTAGTATAAATAACAAAAAAGTACCTGCTGAAGTGAGAGGGTGTGACATCATTGTGCTTGCGACCACGAAACATTTTAATGAAAGTCTTAACTCCAACAGGAGAACGAATATTGATATGATGCAGAATAGCAGCAAAACGTGCATAGAACCAATCGGGTTGATAAGGAGTCAGTTCCTTGGGATGAACCTTCTTTACCAGGTCTACGTGATCTGAAACCTTCGCTTTGTTGATCCTGAAACGTAAAAAAATAAATATTTAATTTCCTTTTATTCACCTTACACAAGATAAACCCAAGTGTATTCGAAGACTTTGAACTACAATAAACTACTTATAATATTATTTGAATGGATATACCATAGTAAATTTAATGAAGTATGTTTTTTTGTCTCAATTTGTATTGTTCATGAATATACTTCTATCATGGCTATATATCACAAATAAGCAGTAGGTATAATAAGTAAATGCTCTGGTCTTACTTTTCCAAGTGAGTTTTAACAATTCTGATTACATTTTTGACAATTATGTCTCGTATAACATTCTTCACTGCGGCGGAGCCCATCTGGAATATGAAACAAAAAATTTACTTTGGTTTGGGTCCGGTTAAGTATTACGGGGGACGTGACGGTTTGAATGGTGGTTACGTAAGCAATACGTATACAATTTCTTTTTTCAAAATTATGCCAATACTTTCATAACTAAATGGGCGGGAATGCGAGGGGGGCGGAGTATTATTATTGTTCGAGAAAGGGGCTATGCAGACTAAGACAGTTCTGTGTCACTGTGAACTAAATAGATATATTTTGATCGCCCCCATATTTCTAAAGCTCACTGCCTAGACCTACAACCTGGATATACTGTAGGATCTTTTTGGCAGAGAGCGTCTGTACCTTCTCCGGGAACAACGCATGTTTATCCAGAACTCGGTTGCGTATGGGTATTAGTGGGTCACAATTACACAAGTGGGGGCAGAGTAAGAGCTTTGCTTACTATTGACGACAAGGTAGAGGAAGGAGTCCAAAAAGTTGCATACGTAATATTACAATGTGAACAGCCTCTTTATATTAGTTACGTTACGGAAATGTGGATAATGGAAGACAACAGAACCATAGCGTCATGTAGAATCATTCAAAGAAAAATATTTTTTTTTGTCGTTGATATATAAAATTAAAGTGATTTTTTTTATTACTAAATACATATGATTGTATATACGATACCGATACCAAAAATTGTTATCTGTTTGTAACGGCTAATCTCGGGAACGGCTAGACCGATTTGGACTGTTTTTGTCACACAGCTGAAGTTACTGTGCGTAACCTAGGCTACTTTCTTTTTCGAAAATAATTAGCCTTCCACGTTAAAAATTTAAAAGTTATAATAATTGGAATCGTATCCGCTTCAATGCACAGTCTTACTGGTATTTGAATTTGTGAGAAATATCTTTACTTAATGTTAGTAGAAAAACAATTTTGGAAAATAATTAGGGTCCCGTATAAATAAAATTAAAAACTATATTATGCAGTAAAAATATATGAAAAGCGGGCGTAGCCGCGAGAACACAGCTTACGCTAAGTTAAACAGAAATAAACAATAAGAAAAACTATTTTTGCAAATTAATTCTATGTATGTATTCTAAGTCATTGGTAAATATTTTCTCTCTCGAATTTCGTTCAATAGACGAAATTGTGTAGGGAAAGAGTAACTATGGGGGCGAGTACTGAAGGCACGGTCAAAGCCACGGTGAAGATGTAAAGGCCCTCCGGGTCAAAGGTGTTTTCTATGGCACAAAGAAAATTTACAGACAAGCTGTGTCCCCGCGGCTGTGCCCGCGTTTCATATATTTTTCACTACGTATATAATTACGTTATACTTTTTTTTTATACGGGACCCTAATTATTTTCCACGTTTTTTTTTGCTACTATAACATTAAGAAAACATATTTTTCACAATATCAAATACCTGCCAGTAAAATGTGCAATGAATCGGATTTTATTCCAATTATTATGAGTTTTAATTTTTTTAAGCGGAATCCTAATCATTTTGGAAAAATAAAAGTACACAAAGTTACGCGGAGTAACTTCAGCTATCTAACAAAAAACAGACAGACAAATTAAAAAAAAAACATTATATATTTTTGGTATAGTTATTGCACATACGTTCATATTTATTTAGTAAAAAAATATTTTGACTTTACAAACAGACTTCAATTTTAATTCAAATTTATTTATCATTATGAATATAGACTATAGATAAATTGGAAAATGGCCGCGAAACAAAATCACTGTTTTTGTAAATGTATTTTTGTAGGTTTAGAAACAATTATCTTTCACTCAATACAGTATTTTAATAGTTTATTCTGATAGACTATTTTACAAAAATGAATTTAGGATTTGTTATTCCAGACCAGACTGTGCTGGGTATTATTCCTTTGACATTCTTGGATTCTGGTAAAAACTAGACCGAACTTCACTAGAATTGTGGTCTATACAAAGTAAGAATTTCAATACTTATTCAACTTTATTAGTATTAAAATTAAATCACTCATTCTTAAATTTTAAAATCAATATTTTATTGTACTTTTACTTTTAATTACGCATATCTATGCTTATTCCGCATCTCAAATATAGTTAGCTTACAAATTGTTGTATGTTATTGTTCCTGCTACCAGCAGGAAATGACATGTAATGTAATGTAATGCACATGGACGATCTTGCTTTATCTGCTTCTACATAGAAATAAGCAATCATGATAACATAAGGTCTAATTAATAAACTTTATGCTGCTTTAAAGCGGCATCGATTTTCCTGAGTTGGAACAACAAGTTTTTTGAGCTGCTGCAACATACCTCCCCTTCCGAAAGCTCTAGTTTTCCGACTACTTGTTGCTCAACTAAAATAAAAACTGGTACGTAGACGAATCAGGAATGTGGAGATCCGCAGAAGAACCAAAGTAACCGACATTGCCCGAAGAATTGCTAAACTTAAGTAGCAATGGGCTGGGCACATTGCTCGCAGAACCGATGCCCGATGGGGCCAACGAGTTCTCGAATGGCTACCACGTACTGGAAGACGTAGCGAGTAGACAAAGTAGACCGACGTCCTAGTGAAGGTCGCGGGAATACGCTGGAAAAGGGTGGCGCAAGACCGGTCGTCGTAGAGGTCTTTGGGGGAAACCTATGTCCAGTAGTGGAGGTCTTTCGGTTGAATGGATGGATGGAGACGTCTGTGACCGCTGACAATGTAATAGAAAAACAATTATGATTTAGTCTAGTATATGGAAGGAACGCACGTTGTAGCATGTGGACCCGCATAGCGTTCATAGAACTTTCAATATCGGGGGATTTGGTGAATATCATATGGTTTATCTGTAGTGAAAGATAGGAACATCTTCCTCCTTTCATTCACAAACACAATACATTTTAAGTGCTATCACCGCAGCAGTGCCTAGCCGGCAACTTCTCAGCTGACGAACGGCTGCTCCTGCCGATACACGTGAAAGCACCAAGTAAGCGTTGAATGTTTCTTTACAATAATTATTTCATCTGGTAAAGTTGAATATGACGCCGCTCCCTATCGTATATTTTGATAGTTAATATGTCGATTACTCATAAAAATGAGACAATAGGAAAACAATGCAAAGCTGGCGGAAACACCGGGTTAGTGCTCAAGGTGTTAAACAATATAATGTACTACTCTTCAATAAACCTGCAATTTCTAATGTAGTTTAACTCAAATTTTCGCATTTAAATAATCACCATTTAATTAATACCAAAAAATTAGATATGATTAGTATCGTCAACAGATTACCGGTGTTGTTGGGCAGTTCATCTCATCGCTGCGATCGGCGCACTGCGGTACACCGTCACAGACTTGTTCGTCTTTGACGCAGAACTTGGTGTCCGCGCAGGGCGTCTCGTCCGAGGCGCACGGGCCCACCGGCCGGGCCTTCGGGGTGCAGTTCCGCTCGTCCACACCGTCCGAGCAGTCCTTCGTCCCGTCGCAAACTAACGCCAACGGTATACACCGATCTGTGCCGATAATTATGTATACTCTACAAGTGTTGGCCTAGCGGTCACCTAATAGTCAGTTCGGCCTGGCTTAGGCTCATTATGAGGGATTCAAATCTACGTCGAGCGACCACTGAATCACCATCGCATCAAATTATAAAATAGAGCAATAAGTCTATCAATCTACATAGAATAATGAAACGACAGTTCAAAACATATAAGACGTACTTACCTGGTGAACACGTAAACTGGTTCTTTTCACATTTCAACTGGCCTATGATATGATTGGGACCAAACGGCTTCATTTCCGGTTGAACCAGGTCGCAGCCGACTTCATCAGAATTATCCCCGCAGTCATCCATACCGTCACATTTCCACCACTCTGGTACACAATTTTTGTTACTGCACTCAAACATCCAAACCAGACATGTCGTGTTGTTCACGAAAATCGATTTCTCCGTCGTAGGGTCAGGCAGGAGTTTAGAATGTCCGGTACCAGTGCAATTCTTTTCGTCATATGACTCTTGTTCGCTACAGTCATTTACACCGTCGCAAACCTAATTAAAGAAAGCGTTTGATATTCATTTGCCAGATTTTGGTCGCAAACGGTTCCACCAACATTGATATATGATATACTTTGTCTTGTCTTCCTAGTTCTGGTTTTTTTTCTTCTTTATGTTTGGTTTTGGATGTTAGGCAAGGAAAGAGATGATGAAAGAAGAGTTTAGACAGGCATTAAGACAGATATTTGCTATAACCAAAAGATAGTGTTAAAAGTTATTACCTATTATAGGAGTAAACTTGAGAATGCCAATAAAAAACACCTTAATGAGTAATAGATTAGGGTGACATGGGCATGTTATGAAAAAGTTATGGAATTAAAAGAGTGTTAATATTAAAATGAATAAAGAGAGATAGAAGAACATCACATAAAGTATGGATGGATTGTATGAAGAACGAAATGTGTCGTGCTGAGCTAACTCAGTGCAGGATAAAAGTTGCTAGAATTTTATATAATTTTCTCCGTTTTACTCATCAAATCTCTTAGAAATAAGTTACTTTTTCATCGAAGTGACTAAAGTTGTAGACCTGAAGAGTCTTAACAGCTTCATCTTGATTTTATAGCGAGTACTTTAGGCATTCAGCTAGGAAATGGCTTTAGCTAGACACCATTATTGGCGCAAACCTCGTGTGAACTATTACCATGGTTCATCAGATTTGTAGAGAAAGGTGGCATGTTTTTTTGATAATAATAAATTAAACTCACCGAAGTGTTAAATATGCATTTTCCATCAGGGCACCTGAACTTGAAATGTGCACAGGTAGAAAAGTGACACTTTTCTGGAGACTCATCAGAGGCATCCGGGCAGTCTATTTCACCGTCGCAAGCCCACGAGTTCGGTAAACATAGACCGTCGCCACATGTGAAACGATTCCCCGTACAACTTGGGAGCTCTGGTTCCTACAAGTAATGCGACTCTAGTATATGTTTTTTTTTTTTTTTTTTTTTACAAAAGTTATTTAAATAAAACAAAACCTACTTATAACTTAAAAGAATATACTAAAAAAATTCGCAAAAAAAAAATAAATAAATAATTATTTTATTCATCTACTTCTGTTAACTTCGATATATGCTTTGTTTTAATATCATTAATAATTTTGAGATTAGTGGCAGCTTACGGATAACATAGTGGCGTAAATGTACGTCGCTAGTTAGTAATTATATAAGCTTGTATGTAATTCTAATGAAGTTTAGGCAGTTTTTTGTAAATATAAATGAGTACATTAGTTAACTCTAGCTGGCACCGACTCCTCCTTTTTGAATTCGGTTAAAAATGACCAAACACCATTGATGAGAAGGGCTACTAGCATTAATGTATTATGGTACTTATGCAGTTTGGTAGAGCTTTCTTACCCGACTGAGTGGCAACTACAATACATTATAATCAATCGGCGGCCATTATCAGTTCTGGAACTGTAGCCACTTTATTTAAGTATGTGTTGAAGGGCAGACAAATTGAAATTTTAAAAAATCTCAGGTTTTAGAATGGGCTTTAAATATGTAATATACAGACCTTGCCTAACAGCTGTTAAGTAATTTAGTATAACTGATGTACACCCGGTGCTCGAAATTCCATTATAACCAGTAGATATTTAAAGTTTCAGGAATAATAAAACTGTTTTGAAATTATTTTTGTTAATAGCACTAAAGCTCAGAGGCGGCGTAAGCCGTGGGCAACCGCCTACAGCCTTGCGGTACTGTTGCGGTACTAGCTGAGTGCCGGCTGCTCCGCCCGCGTTGTATATATTGCGTTTGGCATTTTGTTGCTGTCGCAGGGGGAGGGGCGGCTTCGCAAAATGTACTTCGCCCACATTAGTAGCCCACATAACTTAATCTTGCCCCGCCACTGCTAAAGTTCATCAATTCAGTTAACGAACAAAAAAGAATGAAAATCGGATGATTTACAGAGGGGACCATTGTATTGAACTGTTTTATTTCAGGGTATTTATACACAGATAATAAAAATAGTACATATATCGACATGAAAAAAAATGTTTACCTACTACTAAGCAAATCATAGTTTATAATCATAACAAAAAGAGAAATATCCTTCATATTATGTGAGATTTAATATCCGAAGAAATAATTACTTTCAATGGAAAATGGCTGTAAGACCGCAAAGAGAAAAATTAGCAAATTAGTTTATTACAATTATATTTATGCAATTTCAAAGTTTACACAAAAAGAATTTCTAAAATTTCGTAATTTTTTAACGAAATCTGGTTTGAGATCAATAATTGAAATCCGATTATTTAATAACTTATGTCGTAAATGTGGATTTTATGACTTATTAATAATTTATTCAAACTTAGCTTAGTAATTAATCCCTGTAATTTTCAACCCCAAGCCCAATCCCAGAAAAAAACGCAACTCACAGTACAATTCCGTTCATCCGAGCCGTCTACACAATCGTGATCGCCATCGCAGACCCATGACATATGGATACAAACCCCGTTGCCACATTGAAACCTGTTGTCTGTGCAATTCCCACAATCTGTGTGAAAATCGCGTGTCAATACTTCTGAAGGGCATTTATTACACGTCAATGACATTCCGATGTAAAAGTCAATATATTAAAACTGAGTCACGTCAAAAATACCAAATCTATTATTAAGAACTAAATTTATTAAGAATATAATTTTATTTTATTATGTTATTATTATTTGACTGTTGTGCCTTTAGCGAAAACATTTTCGATTTGAAATTCGTAAATTTATCAAATTGTTTTTATGCCTGAAGGGAGGCAAATTATTTTCTACAAAATCTAGGTCATATTCTTCAAGGGTCTTGTTTAATATTGATATTAATTATAAATAAAGACATCGCTTATATTGCTTCGATAATAAATAACGAACAATCCACATCGAAGATAATTTCGCTTAAGACATATGAATAAATCTCTAGGTCTTACAGTTATGGCAGCGCGACTATGAAACGGTATTCCACGTGCTATAAGACGAGCGCAAACGCTAAACATATTTAAAAAATTGATAAAAGAATATTATTATAGCTTCAACATTGAAAACTTTGTGATTGTATTGTATATATTCGATGTTTAATTTATTATGATACGTTTATATGTATGTACTTTTGTGTTTACTTATATATGTATATACTAGCTGGTGCCCGCGGCTCCACCCGCGTTTCATATGTCCTGTGCATATGACGTTTCATTTATAGCTAATTTAAAAAAAACAAATGAATGAATAAAAGTAAGAGTATTTTGTTTTTATTAGCGAAAAAAAAAAAAAAATGTATATAAGCGTAAATTGAAGTGGAAAATGTACAAAAGAGTAAATCGAAAAAAAAAAATGAGAGAGGATCGGTGGAATCTAAAAAATACCTGTCTACGAAAAATACTGCGTTGAAAGGTATTAGTCCTATCCCGATATGTTCAGTAGTTTTGACTTGATGGTGCGTCAAAGGAACCCCATTTTATAAATGCCTGTCTTTTGTTTTATGGGAGCAAATAAATTAATAAATAAACAAATTGAGAAAACATGGCAAAGCGCTAATAGAATTTGCAAAATATATAACCATCTACGATTAATTCCGCGTCGAATGGTTGTGGTTTCATGCTGATCGATCCAGTAGTTTTTGAGTTTACCTCGGACAAAAAAAAAAAACTTTGCTTATATGTATATAGATAGATAATATTTTATATGGATATATTTTGACATAAACGTCATGATGCTTAATGAACCTGTGAATATTACGTTCACTACACCCATACATATTACCCCTGATTTCCTAAGAAAACTACATCCAAAGGTTGCCTAGAAGAAATTGCTGACATCAATAAGGCCATCCTTTGTACTATACTTGCAATGGGTATATAATGTGTTCAATTGGTGTACAATAGTGAATTAAATAGTAACAAAATAAAACCTGCATGAAATTTCTGAATTCTACTTCAGTAAATCTACCATATATATACAAACATATATAAGTTTCCACTGACTTTTTTCATCACTCCTGTCGGGACAATCGAAATCACCATCGCACTTCCACTGCGGCAAATAGCAGCTACCAGACACGTCACAAGGTATCATCGCAGGTGAACACGGGCATCCCATCTCATCGGAATTGTCACCGCAGTCATCGGTCCGGTCACAACGCAACGCAGCCGGTATACATTTGTTTTGAAATTTACACTCGAAGTAGTCCTAGTGTAAAGGCATGTTAAATATTCGATTGATGAAATTAATAATGATTAGTAGGTATTATAAGTGACTAGCTAAGCCCGCGGCTTCGTCCGCGTGGAATAGTGTCTTTGGGTAGCATTTTAAATTATTCGGATCTATATTGGCTGATTGCGGAACGTCATGAGAAATATTTCACAATAGCGGTATTTCACCATATGTATGATGTATGCCCGTTCTCAGACTTTAGACTATCTGTGTACCAAATTTCATTTAAATCGGTTCAGTAGTTTTTTGGCGTGAAAGCGCAACAGACAGAGTTACTTTCGCATTTATAGTATTAGTAAGAATTACAATTGAAAGCTCTGTCCTACATACTAGATAGGTGTCTGTATCTTGCAGGTCAATATACGTTCTCGTGTCAAAAATAAATCGACCAACAGACTTAATTACAAAAATGAAGAAAGTAAACAAAAAAAAAATGAGTTAAAATTGACAGAAAAATATAACTGATAAAGGTGAAAAGATTAAGAAGAAAGTACGGTAACAATCTGAATGTATGTAACATTCTCACGAATTATGCATTCAGCAAAATCTGTATCTCTGTAACCACGTTAGAAGCTCCTTTTTGATGAAAATATATATTTACCTTCTAAATCATAAGAAGTTTATTTATTTCATTGTACAGTAATTTACTCTTTAGTTGAACTGACTAAAAGCAAACTCAAGGTGTTACTTTGAAAAGTGCCATCGGAAACGGAAATTGATGTCAACCATATGTACTCTACACTAATAAATAAAAATTGAAGTGTTTCTTGTTAAATAAAAATAACAACTTTTCTATAGTAAGAAATTAAATTAAAATTGAAGTGTCTGTTTGTAATTACAAAACAACATTTTTTTAGTAAGTACGACAACTATGCCAAAAATATAGTTTTTAAAATTTTTGTCTGTCTGTTTGTTCCGGCTAACCTCCGGAACAGCTGGACCGATATTGACGGCACTTTTTTTGGTAGACAGCTGAAGTTCCGCTTAAAAAATTCAAACTCATAAAAATTTGAATAAAATCCGATTCAATGCACAGTTTTACGAGCAAGTGCTTGAATTTATGAGAAATATATTTACTTTATCTTACTACTAAAAAAAAATTTAGAAAATAATTAGTGTTCCATATAAAAAAAATTAAAACGCATTGAAGAACATAAGAAACGCGGGCGCAGCTGTGGGCACACAGCTAGTGACAAATAAATATCTTTATTAAATGTTAGTAGCAAAAACGTTTTTGAAAAATAATTAGGGTTCCGTATAAAAAAATTAAAAACTGTATTAAAAATTAAATCTCATAAAATTTGAATAAAATCCGATTAAATGCAAATTTTTCCGGGCAAATGCTTGAATTTATAAGAAATATTTTTTCTTTATCTTAGTACTAAAATAAAATTTGGGTTCTATATACAAAAAATAAATGCAGTGAAGAATATATGAAACGCGGGCGCAGCCGCGGTTACACAGCTAGTTGTAAATAAAATACGATTAAATACACAGCTTTACTTTGAGGTGTTTGAATTAGTATAAAACATCATTGCTTTCTATTAGTACTAACAAATTGAGGAAAATTATTAGTGCTTCGAATAAAAAAAACGAAAACACAAGAAATTGTGAAAAAATACGATTGATAGTACAGCACTATCAAAATTAATCATTATTTTGAAACTTTCAATAAAGCTTAAATGTTTCATTTAATAATTGCATTCGTTATATATTAAATACGTTTCATAATTACTTACGTCTGTTCAAATAAGAAATTAGAAACTAAATGAACTGAGTTGATTAATAATATCTTTTTATTCGATGTAAGATTACCTTCATACAGACCACGCTTTTGTGAGTATATTAAATTATTGACATTTATGTGTGTAACGATTCAATCGAAGTATAATGAAGAATTAAAGAAATTATTCTAGTTATCTACTTTTAAATAAAATAACTTACAGGGCCACATGTGACTTTTGGAGTTTCCGGACAAGTCATATTCGCCAAAGGCTTAGCACCGTCCGGACAAACACAAGATCCGTTGACATTTCTAGTCCCGTCCGGACAGAGGCAACTGAAGCTATTATTCCCCGGTTTGCCCAAACATAACGCATTACAACTTGTGTTTTTAAACGAACACGCATTAGTTCCATGTTGCACTGAGTGGTCGAACACTTTTAGGTCCATCAAATCCGAGAACGAATTATTAATAGTAACTACATTATATATAATAGTAACATTCATCCTGGTCTCTTTGTTGGCTATAAACATCGACTTGACTATCAAATCTTCCCAGTAAATTTTATTTTTTAGAACGGCTATCGCATACGGATGGAAGACCTTGTCATCACTCCAGACTATTCTCCTATAATAGTTTCCATCGAAATCCGAACTAGCGATGTAGTGCTGTAGAGCGTCTATCCAATAAATTCTCTCAGACATCTGGTCTATTGTTATTCTACTAGGCCAGTCCACTATCGGCTTCCCGAACAGTTTCTTCACATCTGTTCCATCAAGATTAGATCTAGAAACCGTTGGTTCTTTATAGCCCCAATCCGTCCAAAACAAGTAACCCACTTTAGGATAAACTGCGATACCACGAGGTCTCGATAGAACGTTGTCGTCCAAAATCGTGACTCTTATTCGACTTTCGTTCATAAAATCTATGCTAATGGCTTCGATTTTCTTCCTGGAACCGTCGACAAAGAACAACACGTTCGAAATCCAGTCGAGAGCCATGCCTTCAATACTGGTCAAGTTTGTGTCAACAATAATCTCTTGGTGTGAACCATTGTTGAAGCATTGCCTGCTTATCCTTTTTAATTCTATGTCAGCCCAGTAAATACAATTGTTCTTTACGTCGAAATCTACTGTGTGTATGTCCTTTTGACCCTCAACAGGGTATGTTGTAATATTATTTAAGAGATCTATTCGAGCTATCTTGTTGTTCAATGCGACGAGAATGAACTCAGTCGGCTCCTCGAGGGGACAAGATTTTCGTTCTGGCGCGTAGTCTGAGTGATCAGATACTGTGCACATATTTCCGTCGATTTTCCTATAACCTTTTGTTTGAAGGTAGTATTGACCTGGACGGCAGTCCGACGGAACGGCAAATGGATCGTATTTGACTGACTTATTTCGTGTGCATTCTTCACCGGATAGCATAAACCCGAAATCGCATTCGTAATCCCTTCGTGTACATTCGCATACTTCTTTCTTCACGGGTCTTTGATAATCGACGCCGTTGTAGCAATCCGTATGAGCTAGACGTCTTTGGAATATGTTTTTAGAGCCCAACACACACGAGACGGATGAGTTAGGTGGTGACGGTGACCAAAATTTATAATCGTCCTGAGTACAGTTACGAGCAAAAGTGTTTTTGAGGTCCATATTTATAATAATCCATTGATCCTCGTCCTTCGCTGAACCGAACATTGTAAACGTTGTAGTTTTGTCACCGGGTTCGGCCAGTAGACCATAAATACGCAGGTCATCAGCGTTGAACCTACAAACATAAATTATCGTGTAACAATAAAAATCATTGAATAACAAAATTTTATATTGATGTGCGCATGTGACTCACTCATATGAATTCCATTCGACGCCTTCATCTGTCGAATACAATATTCTTCTTGTTTCTTCCCGGGATTTAAAATATTTGACTACTACTAGAACGCCACCATGGTCACCGTAGTTGAACAAATAGAAGCCTTCAAGAATTCGCCTCCAGGTTAAACCAGCATCTCTGCTCATGTAAACTCCTGACATTCCTTTTAGAGATTTGCCCATAACTCCTGTCGCCATTACAATACCGGGTGCCGACTTGGAACTCATTATGCTGGCTGACCTAAAATAAAATATCAAATTAAACATTTTACTACTAAGTAAAGAATTAAAGCTACCCCAGAAAGTGTGATTCGACATCAACTACTCTGGTAGAATGTACCAGCTTTTATGAGTGTTTCTTTTTCATTTCTAGTCCTTTGCTACCGCGTCCTATAACAAAATTAATTTAAGCTGACCCGTGCAACTCCATCTGCACCATTTGGTGCATACCAATTCTAGTTAGGACCAAATCCAATTGTGTTTCCAAACGCGATTGCAGGGCCAGCTACCGGGTTTTGCTATATATTTTATTTCTATATTTAAAACCGTGAAAGCAGCGCGCGCCATATTATAGAATTTTTATCGACTTCAATCACATATATTGTGATGAATTATTGAGAATTTATATAAACTACCTGAGTGTCCGCGTCTCCGCCCGCTTCACACGGAACCCATTACTAATGATCCGATATTGATAATATAATATCCAATAGAATTTTATCAAAAAGGTATCTTTCAGTGTTATCGACTGCTTTTTATTTTGGTATCTATACTAATAAATAAAATTGAAGTGTCTGTTTGTAACTTTTTTACTAATTACCTATCAATGCATACATGTACCAAAAACACAATTTTAAATTAATTTGTCGGTCTGTTTGCCTCGGCTAATTTTTCGAAAATAATAAGGATTCGGTGTAAAAAAATTAAACTCATGAAATTGCGAACAAAATACTATTCAATGGACAGCACCGTCAACACATTATTACCAATGACTATTTCATAACTATATTACGCAGTGAAGAATACATGCAACGTGGGCAGAGCCCCGGCCACATAGCTAGTTACATATTTACTTGTTTTTTGTACACGGTATAGGCTCATTGCTTTGTCCACAATGTCACCTGATGTTAAGTGACGATGTGGTCCAGGATGGTAAATACACTAAGCCTACAGGTTTTGGTTCTCAAGTGATATTGCCGGAACACACCTATTGGTATTTGGTGACAGGTTTTTCAAACTTGAGGGTGGGAGGACATTATTAGAAAATGCCCTTCCACCATGCTATGATTTTCTCACGATCTTTTCCTTATCCGAAAGCTCAGGCTGGTTTTAAAGTTGGATTCGAATCCGCGTCGATTTACGCGGAAACCGGCCGCGCTATCCACTGCGCCAGCATCGCTTCATACCTGACCTTTCTTGTATTAAGGGTTTATTTAAAGTTGTTAAAATTTATCGCTAAACCGAGACAATGGACTAATAATAAAAAACTGATATCTATATTGTTATAATTGTAATGATTTTGAGGTATTAGTGTTACAAATTAGATTTTTTTTTAATTTGATGGGATTCAAAGTGAACAATTAACCACATAATACATGATTTTTTTTCTTATATTTCAGACCGCTCTTGTCTTATTTGATAAGTGATAGCAAAATTACTTCACTTATTCCTCTACAGATTTACTAGTGATAACCGTCACTTTTGTAATACATATATGATATAAGCGTCAATAATAAAGTTAATTATAAAAAAACAATACCAAGTCCTTTATCTTAACTATCGTTAACTAACTTTACAGTATCAATGAACCAACAAAAATAAAATAGTATAAAAAAAAAAACAAACTAAACATTTCAGATTAATATATTTAGTAATAATAACTGAATGAAAACATCAGTGACATTAAATATTCACCTCTTTAACATAATAAACACGATATGCAAAAAGATAACGCTCTCATGTGATAATAACGTATAAGGTTGACACGATAATATATAAGTCTAACGACCTCTACAGTATAACTCGGTACTAGAAATATATTAAAACAAATTGTTGTGGTGTAATTCGACCATGAACATTATTGAAAATTAAAAGAGAAAAACGTCAAGTTTCCAAAGATGACTGATAACACTCCAAACAACAGAACGATGTCCACTGCAGGACACAGGTCTCTTCCTAATTTCTCCACAGAGACCGGTCTTGCCCCACACGCTTTATTCTATAAGTAATATGCCCATTACCCAGCTCCTTGTCACTTTAGTTTGAATTTTTTTTTGGGAGATATCAATTACTTTGGTTCTTCAGCGGATCTCCTGATTCCTCGATCGTGAGCGATCACGCAATGAAATTCTCAGCATAGGAACTTGATGTAAATTTGAGCTTTCTTATGAGGTAAATTGTAAGCGACCACGTCTTAGTGCAACACACACTGGTTGAAGACTTTCGTCTTGAGATATTGAGGTATTTCTGATGAGAAGATTCTGCGTACCGCCCCGAACGTGGCCCTGCCGTTTTGGATTTGACAACGAATTAACTTTTATTCAAAGTTGACCCTACCTAACTGGACGGTTTATTATTGGTTATTACTGGTATACCTATCTGTAACAACTTCAAAGGTAGAATTACAGATTTTTATAGGAGTCAGTACAACATGGACATTAGACATGATTTTCCTCTTGTCCATGTTCATTTTAAGACCAACTCATTCGGAGACTCTACTGAGGTTATTGAGCATCGTAATTATCTTCTGTGGTCTCCGCCATGACTATTATATCATCGACAAAGTATGAAATAGAAGCGCAATATACATTAAATTTTATTTAAGTACGTTAATCAAATATGTATATTATATAATGTCATTTATAAAGTATTATTTTGGTATCCATACTCAAAAACCTGTACATGATCTACATGAGAGATAGATTATACTATAGATAAAATCGGTACTTTTTGAGATTCTTGAAAGAGAAAAAAATAATATATTAAAAATTAAGTATATAAACAACTTATAAATATTATTGTAATTATTATTACCTCGTCACTGGATAAAGATGGCTGAATTTCTGTAACAAATGTAGACTGCACGAATTCTCAATTTGACAGTTGAGTGGTTGTCCTAAGTTAAAATAATTATAACATTATTTTACGCATAATAAAATATTACTTATTTGAAATTTATACTTTTAATTGGGTAATGTCATAAGCGCAAACTTTGCCGAAACAATTACATTGGGGAATACATAAAACGCATAGTAGTTAAATATTAACCCAACTATAAAACATTTTGAAGCCTTCCACCTATCCAACTTTAAAATCGGCCTGAGCTTTCAGTGAAGGAAAACATAGTGAGGAACCATAGCATGGTGGTAAGGCATTTTCTAATGATGCCCGCCTGGGTAGTTACCCCCCTCAAGTTTGAAAACCTATCGCCAAACACCTATAGGTGTGTTCCGGCAGCATCACTTGAGAACCAGTACCTAGGCTTAGTGTGTTTATCATCCTGGACCACATCGTCACTTAACATCAGATGAGATTATGGTAAAACACTGAGCCGTGTAAAAAAGAAACATCAATTAAGTAATAATAAGAACGCCGATATAGATAAAACTCAAAAAATTTCTAGGAACCATTACAATTTAAGAGAATATTTTTTATTCCTTCTGTACTCTTCGCATTCATTTATATCTAACTTACTAAAAACTACATGGCATAATCAAATATATAAATAGCGGCAAACATCTTGGACAATTGACCATATCTTCACAATTGATGATTTGTAGCTCCGATAGGTCGCCGTTGGGCGCGGAACTATTGTATCGACCTTGTGACTGGTAGATCAATTCTGTTAATATTCCACCATTGCACTAATTTATTTTAAAGATGTCTAACGGTATTTCTAATGAGTTTTAAGCGACTTTAACACTAGCAATAATAAATATATGTTTCTGTATATACAATAAATGTATATTTAGAAATTATTTGCATCCAACATAAATATAGGTCCAAACCACGTTTAATGACCCTATAGAAAACTCAAGCATATAAGTTATCAAGGTGAACCACTGACTTACGAACTATATTTACTATGAACACTAAGATACCGTTGTTCTTAGGATAATACTAAAATCAAAGACCATTTGAACTCAATAATTAAAGATTAGGTTCGTTAGAAAACTTTTAGTCTAATTCGAATAAACTAACCCTGACTATAAGATACTAATGATGTTGCTCATAATTGGCACTGCGAAATAAAATTTATTACGTTACTTAATATTGGCCAATTGTAATCGACTGACATTATATTGCATTTGGATAAGGAAAAAATCTGTTCATACAAGAAAAAAACAATACACAAAACCATCACATACAAAAAACCATGAAAATTAACCTACCGTTTTCATCTTCCGTTGGCGGTTTGATTGGTGACCAGCTCGCTCCATGGTCGAAGGTTATCAAAGAGGTCAGGTGCTCTGGTCCGATGTTCGCTCCAGAAGCCTGGGAGTCTACTTGAGAAGCTATATAGATTCCATTCAATCCTTCAATACGATACAGATCCGTAAAAGAATCATCCGCCACATCTCTAAAAAAAAAATTAGAGATACAAGATGATTATAAATTATCCTGAATAATTATATAATTACTTTTAATTCATCAAAATCGCTGAAGTTAAATTTTATGTGAATGCTAGCTGCCGTTGTCTGAGCTATATTTACTTAAAACAATTGCAAAAAATTAGGTATACTTAATAATAATATAATAATCTATGTTGTTCGTAATATTATAAGAAGAAGTAAGTATAACAAAATCAAAATCGGTCCCCTAAAGATTTACGATAGCAAAAATACATTTAAGTTTTTATATATTACAATAAACGTAAAATATAGATAAATACATAGTACACGTTTAATTAACGTCAAGCAATGATTAATTATCAACTGTTAAAAATTATGAATTGAAATTTCCAACTTCTCAAAACATTACTAAAACTCACTCGAGCCAGCTGTCTCTCCAGTTACCATCGGGGAAGTAGCAAAAAATCTGCTCCAAACTCAACACGAAGTTGTACTGTGTGAAGTTTCTTTTTATTTCCGACACGTACAGATTGACAACCGATTCCGTGTGCATTACAGATACGAATATACGATTCTCGGTAACATCTGCTATGTGAAACTTTCTCAAATCCAGTTCTGTTTGGAATTCTGCTTTCATAAATGGACTTCTTCTATGAGATATGTATAGGTCTAGGGCATTTCGCTGAAAAAAAAAAGATTTATTTATTATATAATTTGTCACGCACGTTTATTTTTTGCCTTTTAATAAGAAAATCTTTCGATTTAAAAATGGGATATGTAATTATTATTAATATTAGTCTGCAGGCATGCAGAACTGTATAACTGCGACCTAAGAATATCTACTGTGATCGCCCCACATTATTAGACCTCACTGCCTAGATCTACAGAGATATCGTATAATGCAGTGGAATAATTTAATGAAAAAATAATCAGACGAAAGATCCACTACCGTTAACAGCAACAGCTATTGTTAAGAAGCTCACTAAGGTACATAATATTATGAGTGCAGATTAGCGTCCGGTGAATCCTAGGTGGTCGATAACATTCCTGACTGACTCCTCTCCCATAATAACCCTACATATTGTATAAGGGCCACAATTATTAGTAACATAACAGATTAAACACAAAAATTAAAAAAAAATCTTTATCCAATTTGGGCCCTGAAAATGCATTTATGACCGTACAACTTTGGTGTCTTTACACTATTTCTTTTGTTTATATCTGACTAACGCTGTTGACCGGAGGGGACTTAACAGTATCACCAAACTTTGACGCGAGCGCTCAAAGCGCTCAGCCTACAAATGGTAGCCAGTACAAGAACAAGAAAATGGTACGAACCTCATCTTGAGCTGCTACCCGTGATAAAAATGCCGGAATTTTACCATCGTTTTCAGACGTCCGTCAATAAATTCGACGAATGAACACAAATAAAAATTAAAACGTAGAGGCATAGCCAATGTCCGTGTAACTTGATAATTGATAGAAAATTTAAAATCTGTCTAGTTTTGGAGGAGGAAACAGGAGAATAAGAAGTGATGATTTCGTCTATATTGCATAATTATAATTTAACTCGAGCTGCTGTTGTCCCTTTCGCGTTTCATAACTCTTTCTATGGGGCGCAACGCAATAACAATAGACTTCTAAAATACATATTCTTCAAATTTGTTGCCGCCGCATATCCTCTTAAGCGCGCCCCTCAAAAGTTCGGTAAAGTGGTCAATACCCTTCTTGACAACAACATTTAGACAGTTCGAAAAAAGGTGCTTATAAACAAAACGTTATAAAACTACAACCGGTTCGGAAAACTAGATAGGTATCTTGAGAAAAACATGCAGGAAACTAGATTTAGTATTTTTTGTATGTTTTTGTAGTGACAGTATAATATATCCAATAAAACGACTATTCATATCTTTGTATTTCGAAATATAAGGGCAATTGTGCAAGCCGAAGTTTAATTCATTAGTCATATGATTTACCACAATACCATAGATTAGTATAAAATACAATGAATGTAGAATATAATTTTAATTGTTATAATTATTACTTTTTATAACGAACGATTTCGAATCTTTACAATAATTATAAATAGATATTATTAACTGCATTATATGTCTTGTAATATTCAATCCATAGTAATAAATAAATTTCAAGTGTCTGTTTGTAATGTTCAAATATTTTTTTTTACTAAATAGATATGAATGTATATACATACGATACCTGTAGCAAAAATACATTTTATTTTTTATTTTTGTCTGTCTGTTTGTTCCGGCTAATCTCCGGAACGACTACACGGATTATGACGGGACTTTTTTTTGCTAGATATCTGAAGTTACTTCGCGTAACTTAGGGGTACTTTTAATTTTCGAAAATAATTAGGGTTCCGCTTAAAATCCGATTCAGGGCACAGTTTTACGGGTAATTGCTTGAATTTATGAGAAATATTTTGACTTTATCTTAGTGAGTACTATCTATACTAAGAAAAAAATTAAAACGCAGTTATGAATATATAAAACGCTGGTTATTATGGATGCATACATCATAAAAGGCATCTATTTCCAATAGTTCAAGTTTGTAACCCCAGCGCTTTAGCGTTGTTGAATCAGTCGTTCAGGATAAATAATAATAAATTTTAGATATGAATTTATATTTATTTATACGTAGAATAGATTAAAGTATTTGCTAATAAGAATTGTTATCTTGACACTTGTTGATATCCACATAAATTTATTAAAATAACGTAAGACTCGTTAAAGTAATTAAGACATCAGGGTTATTCGTTGTAACGTCTTTCAGATTACTTCTGTAATTTTGCAGTGAAGAAAGAAGCTTGATTTCATATTATTAATAATCATGAGGTTGAACTATAAATAACCTACAACATCTTCAAAGTGTAAAGTTATGTTTGAAGTACCTAATGATCGTTATTATTGTGTCAGTGGTTTTGTTTTATGGTTATTCTGGAAAATTACGACCGCGAGCCACGGGACATTGCTCACTTAATAACATTTATTTACAGATTTATTTATTTAGTCTGACAGATAGCCCCATGTGTAGGGGATGTCTGGAAAAAAAAAGAAGAGACTACTACCCACGTGATCCTGGAATGCACGGGAGTAGTCAACCAACGAGCAAAAACCCTCAAGCAAATGAGGTCGCTCCAGGAAGCCTGTGATCACCCCAGGAGGCTTCTGCGCTTCTGGAAGGAGCTGGGCTGGCTGATCCTGCACGCACAATGGACCGCCAATGTGTCTAAGTGCGGAAACAGGAGCCCACCAACAAGTAACAAGTAACGACCGCGAGCCAAAATATGATATGTGTTATTATTACATTAAACATAAACAATCGCAATCTTTAAGTTATTAAAATCCTTAGCTGTAAACCATTTACGTGCGAATATAATTTAAAGCATTTAGAAAAACTTGTCTATTATGAATTCACTGATAAATGACATAAAAATGGAAGGTTATAAAAAGACTACTGTCCATTATAGAATTATACAAAGAAAATAAACTTAAGGGGCCTTTTAAATAATTCAAAGTTATTAATGATAATAAAACAAAAGGTATATTGAAGTAAACAGAAGCAGATTAATAATGCAATTATTTATTTACTATTACTTGCATTTTTATAGTTTATTCTTTTGAATTCGGTTCTGTTTTTAATGCAAAAAGTTTTCTTATCAAAAAAAATATTATGTAAAAATTATACAATTAATTTTTAAAGGAATCATTCTCATATATCACTGTCACGTAATGCCACTCTATCCGCCTTCAGGCATTAACAGCGGCTTGATTTGGTGCTCGAAATTATTGTCACATAGATTAGTGCTTTGGAACCATATAGTAGAACCTAATAAGCTTTTGTTCGTTTCTTAGCCTGAGACAGCTAATTTGTGTTTTTTTCTGGTATTAAAATTTAGCCAGTCGTTTGATTTATCAAGCTTGTTTAAATTTTTGCGAACGTTTCTGAGCCTTATTCTTTAGCGATTCGCGATTTAGTAAATTGCCCGAAACGTTTTTGCATTATAAAAATGGTACATACCTCAGCTAAATATCCCATAGCAAAATACCGTAAGATATTAAACTAACATGATAAGTAAGCAAAATAGACTAACTTAGAAGTGGCAATATCTGTACAACAAATACAAACTGCAAATGCAGCTGAGTTTAACCATCTCGCTTTAATGTGTGGACCCCATTATAATTTATTATCAAGTGTGACACCTAAGAACACAGTATTATTAACGAAGGCTACTAAATTCCCTTCTATATTGATACTGCAATCTACATATTGTCCACTGGACAAGGCAAATCTTATAACCTATTAACATTTAGTATAGGTAGTGAATTATTTAAAGAGTTTTGAGGGACCATTTTGAGATAACAATTTTATATAACGTTACTTCTTGGTTATTAATAATGATAAGGTTATCACTAAATTAGCTAACTTGAAATAAAATAAACGTTATCTATCGGATTTAATTAAACTAACTACATTATTCAACACTATGGACACATTAGTAACAAATAAATGTTATTTAAAAATAAAAACCGCAATATGGCCACATACCCGCCCAACCGCAATATGCGATGATTTAATATTTTTTTAAACAGAATTTAGGCAGTGAATATGACTAATGTATTTGTAACCCAGACAAAGTTACTGTCGATTCATGGCTTATAAATCGAGGTGTATATAATTTTTTTTTTAATTGTAGATTTCTCTAGCCAGGTTTTGTGCAAAGTACTTTGTTACATAACATAGTATATAAAACATTTATAATAAGAATAATAATGAATGAAGTCTATGCAAAAATGAACACCATCACGTTCTTTGCAATACCACAGCACAATATCTTTCGGCATTCGAATTAAACAATGAGGACACAGTTCTATCGTAGGTACCTAAATTCGATTTCTATATAGCAGCGTTTTTGCACTTTAAACCTGTATTTAAACTGGTTTTTTTTTTTTTCAAAGAGTTCTAACATAGCTTATAAACTAACAGAACGATATTAAAGCATTTAAAATGATCTAACTGATGCCATTATAAGTTATTCATATATGGGTACAAAATAGTCAATAAAAAAATACTCACTAATTTAGAAAAATAGGTAGTCGTTTTAATCATAAATATATCGTGAAGTAATAAAGCCCTGTCCTAAAGTAAAAGTGATAATTACATCATATTGTAAAAACACATAACATAGCTATAAATATAGATGTAATGTAAAGTTAATACATAACATAAAAGTTAATTGACCGTATAGTAGATAAATTAAAAATACACGATTGAGAAAAGACATAATCAAAACAAGCCAATGTAGATAATGCTCCATCCACTACAAAATACAACCACGTGACAACGAACTGTAATTGGACAGAATACCTTGGAATAACTCAAATATAGGTGTATGCTCTTAGGCTTAAATACTTTTTTGCGTCGTAATGAATCATCTTCCCATACAGAAACGCTATTAAAAGGTACCTAACTCATATAAATTCAAAAATTGGTTAAAAAAAAAAGAACACTTATCTACATATAGTTTATGGATAGATGCTAAACCGGTTAACCTTTTTTTCGACCGTTCGAGAGATCGATTTGTGTAGCCATAAACTGTAAGAAGTTATAACTTGTATACTATTTGGTTTGACTATATGTTCTGCTCTGGTCTCATGCTCTATACCCGCGGCTTCGGTCGCGTAACATATTTTCTATACTGCACAATTATTCACTGCGTAATATAGTTTTTTAAATATTCAAGTTTCCCTCAAGTTTGAAAACTTGTTTCGGCAGCATCACTTGAAAACCAGTACCTCTAGGCTTAGTGTGTTTACCATCCTGGACCACATCGTCACTTAATGTCAGTGAGATTGTGATCAAAGCACTGAGCCTATACCGTGTAAAAAAAAATATTCAATGGAAAATAATGTTTTGGGTGTCATTATTTTCGGCTTAATTTACCTTTATTCGGATAACAATAAAATAGTGTCACTTTATGAAAAAAATTGATCCCTATTTTTTGTACAGGTATTTAATTATTTTTAGTATAAACAGATAACAGAAAGCAAAGATACTTCTACCAAATTCAAAAACTTGCTAATAAAATTGAGCATTGAATCGCATTTTATACACAATTTCATGATTTTTTTTTTTTTTTACGCGCGATCGTAATTATTTTTGAAAAATAAAAGTACCCTAAGGTACGCGGAGTACTTTCAGCTATCTACCAAAAAAATTCCTGTCGAAATCGGTCCAGCCGTTCCGGAGATTAACCGACAACAAACAGAAGGTAATACAAAATATTAAAAATTGTGTTTTTGATATATGTAGGTATCGTATTTACATGTATATGTATTTAGTAAAAAGTTGTTATATCGATATTACAAACAGACACTTCGATATTATTTATTAGCATAGATAGTCTAGAAAGGCTAAAAACAGAAACAAGTTCCTTAATTTATATTTCCTGCAGTTAAACAATATTCTTATAATAGTAGCCTTCAAACGATGGATCACGTTTTCTACCTAACTTTGACCAAGGTCAAACTCGTATATCCCTATCAGTTTTGTTATTTTTTATTTATAAAGATACACCCTATGAATTGTTGTCTGTATATAGTGTATTTTTGTCTATACATATGGCAAATTCACAAATATAAAAAAAAACTAAATCCACCAATTGTTTTAATAGTTGCATACATTTCTTAAACTGTATGAGCTTAGCGCTTTGACCAATAATCTCACCTAATGTTATGTGACGCTAAGCCTAGAGGTAGTGGCTCTCAAGTAATGCTGCCGGAACACAATTACGGTTTAGGACTTGGGGTTTTTAAAAAAATATCAAAAACTAGGTGTAGTATGGTAGTAATAGGGTTAATAGGCTTTCGGTCCGAAAACATCGAAACGAATGTTTTCATGACCAAAAATGCCCTATGACTAGTATAGGGCATTTTTGGTAAGGAAAACATTCGCCTCGATGTTTTCGGACCGAAAGTTCATGCTCATTACAGAATCGAATATACGTCCATCGACGAAACTGACCATGCTACTTTAAACTTTTTTTTTTTCGAACCTAGCTAACGACTCTAAACTATAACATATAGCCTTGTTTAAAGTTAAAGTATTAAACATATGTAATGAAATATTTTTATATAATCTACAATGGAATAGGTATGTACCTCTTTTGAATGCTTTGTTGCAAACATATAATCTCCTTTGATTTGAAAATCCATCGCTTCCTCGAACAGGACGTCCGCATTGGTCAAGTCAGTGGGATCACTTGCACTGAACACTGTGCTGGTTCCATCTGGATTCCATCGCTCCACGTAAAACACTTTTGAGAATCCCGGGCCTGATGACCAGAAGAACGTCTTCACGTAGCTTTGAATCATTTTGAACGTTTTCCCGCCATCGAGTGTCAGGTAGAGCTACATAATATGCCATTATTAATATCTTTACTGATTCGGATAAATCCTATACAATGAAATACAACAAGAATGAATTATTTTTCAATATAAGAAGATAATTTTCCTTTAAAAATATATATATATTCAAGTATTACCTTCGTTTAATATCTAATTTTTTAATTCATTCACAGCGTCAATAGCACAGACGAATAAAAATTTTTTAGCAAGCGAACAAGAATAAAGCTTTACGATAGGCTTCAAGATATTCCATATGTTGTCGCGGGTGTCGTAAAAGGCGACTAGAGGATAAAATAGGGGATGGGCAGCAGTATTCTACGAGTACCACGAACACCTACTTCGATCGCCAACCCGCCTGCCAAACGTGGCGATTATGGCCCTTATATTGCGGGTGGGGCAGACCGATCGTTGTGAAGATCTTTGGGAAAGACCAATGTCCAGCAGTGAACGTCTTTCGGATGAATGGATAGATAGAAATAACACTAAATCTGCTTCTAATTGAAAAAAATACAGCTGCACATACTAACCGTAACAAGATATCTTTATGTACAAAAACAACAATTTTTCGCAGATCTGCTATAAAAATTTTCAGACCCAGGCTAATATGTAATTTTTAAAAAAAAATTACAGTATAATTTGTTTCTATAGTGTTCATAAACGACTTACTTTTCTGGTACCGTCGACTTTATCCAATATAACAAATTTATCAGGAAAATCTTCGTCAAAGGCCAACTCACTAGGGGAGAAGGACAAATTATATCGGCCGATGTAACGTCCATTGATAGCAGTATAGTACAACTTTTTGTTTGCTGAATCGGCGAATACGCACTGAACAGAATAGAAAAAAAATTTACGCTTTGGTATCATTTTGACGGGTACTTTTGACTTGGCCTTCCTTCAGAACGTCCTCGATCTGATCGAGATACGTTCGCTTAAGACGACCCTTATCTGCTTACCCAGTCACACTCGCTTTGTAAATTTATTTTCGTCAATCTTCTGTCATCCGTCCTCTACACGCGCCCGAAACAATTAAGCATCGCTTTATTATCTATCTTTGTCACTACATGCTCTACCACATCAGAACGTTCCTTTTAAAAACAACTTGTTCCTTTAGAGTATGAATATTAATAAACCCTATGACTATTTATAACCAATATAAAAAGGACCGCAGACCTAATGATTCCAGTCCGTTAATATGTTACCACTCTGGAGCATATTGAAAGATGTTGGCAACCATATTATACGATTCAGAATATAGACTATGCACACGGTGAAAAATCCATTGAATTCTATTCATATTCATTTCACCAAAGGGCAACGAGTAGACTGAACTTGTAAATATTAGTAAGAACCCAACTGTAAGAACTTTCAAAGAGTCTCGTATTTTCTACAAATTGCCGCTCGTTGTAAGAAAAATCCTAAATTCCCTGTGTATTTTTAATGGAACAACTTTAAATGAGAACAAATTAAATTTAGGGGTGGAAATTTTCAAGTATTTTTCAGTATATTTTGCTGGAGAAAAGAAAACAAAAAAGTTCTTCAAAACGATTCACTGTACTAATTATATAGGTATATATTATATATACGAATAATTTAATCAAAACTGTCATCTAGTTATTAAAATAGATGAAACAGAATATACAAAACATGAGTCCTAAATATTACGACCTACTAAAGAAAACAAAGACCATTTATAAAAATTATCTATCTACATACATAAAACATTTGTTGTTAAAACAAAGTTGATACTTACAAATTCAGGATATTTTGGATGGTTGAAGAATTTATCTACTTGTGCATAACCACTCTCTGGTGTATCTCCAAGCCGAAAATCTTCAGTTTTGTTCTCAAAATTCTTTCCATAATCATATGAGATAAAGAGAGCTGAAGGTGATGTTTCTGTATTGTTCTTTGGAGTTGAATCTCGAGCTAAGCAGATAATAACATTGGACTCTTCACCAGCCCAATGCACCATTAACTGCTGGTGACTATCATTGAGATGAGTGATCTGTAAGTTTTGTAACATAATTTTTTTAAATTAAATTTCAAAGTTTTTAATATTCATTTAAAACTATGAAATGAATTAAAAATAAGACTGCAGATTCAGAGATCAATGTTAACTTGGTACTATTATTATTCCGATCTTTGTTACCCAGATGGATCTATTGTGATCGTCCCATACTACTTAAGGTAATTAATTGACTAGAGCTAAAACCTAGTTATACTGTAGAATGCTTTTGGTAAGTGTCTGTACCTTTCTGGAGCAACGTTGATTTGGTAATCTTTGATTGAATTTTATGTTTATTGAATTTTATTGAATCAAAGCAAAGAAATAGTTTATTAGGTGTAACAGACTTTTTTTGTTTTGTTTTTGGCTACTTTTTAGAGATAGCGATTATTTTAAAAGAACAAATATGAATCAATTCGCTTCAAACCCTGATCAATCTATTTAAAAATTCATATCAGACAGATGAATTTCTCAATAAAACTTTTTTGTTTTCGACTTTTTTTATTTAAATTTTTATTTATGAGTATTCTTCCGGTGCTCGATTAGACCTTAATGATCATTAATTGAAAATTTTGAAAAAGGAAAAAGCTATTTCACCCATTTTTTAATCATAATTAATAATTAATAAAAAAAAAACCGGTTAATAAACAGAAGAGAAAACAATACTGAACTGTTTTATCTTTACCTATTTACATATAAATCCATATCATGGAACACCAGAGATTTTAGCAGTTAAAGCACTTTCGAAATACTCCTGATTAATTTTATTATTTATCTCCGTTTCTGATGTAGTAAGGGTCCAAATGTTACAGTGTCCACTTACCATAAGGCAAGGTGTTCTTCTACCATCTTTAGTGGTGGTTAAAAAGATTTAAACCTCACAAAGAAGCGAAGGAAACTGTACTACAAAACCATCTCTTGTCTTTTCTATGAATTAAGTGAAAAACTGCAAACCTAACCTTTACATGTATTTGGATACATTCTTAATTGTAAATAATTTTATAGTTTTTATAAAAAAAGAAAAATGGAGCCTTGATTTTCTAGAGTAAAATATCGATCTGCTGAATCGATTTAGCATTTCATATTAATTTAAAAAAAAACGATATGCTGAGCTTTCGGTGAAGGAAGGCAAATAAAAAATGGATTATTCGATTTCAGATCGGCATGCCGCACTTTTGTATTTTCTTTATAACATTGCGGACATATTCATCAAATATGTTTGCTGGTATCGTCTTTCTATTTGTTATTGAAACTCCGCTTTAAATTTCATTTCTCATCGACGAACCCTTCAACACGTTAATATGCGTAAAGAAATTTACAAAAAAGTTTCGAGATATGTAACAACGTACTAACTTAGAATGTTCCTGACAAGCGCAAAAATGGGAATCAAGACCGTGGCCGTTATCGCGAATTAGCGGCGAGAATAGTCGACGCATTGACCCGCGCAATCTCCGCGAATGAATACTTCGAGGGTCATTGAGGAAAATAAATTAATGATAGTAGTGTTTTGCAAAACAAAGTCACAAATTACTTCGCGTCGCTTTTTTTATGTAATCAAATACATTTTCTAAGTACACTAAAATAATTTTAAAAAAAATCTTTTTTAACAAACTAGTAATTTTGAACCTTGCTTTGTATATAATAATTATATAATTATGATGTTCCCCATGGCATTTAAAATGTTAAGAAAATACTATTGTAATAAAATGGAATTACGCTATAATTTATTATAAGAAACTTCCATAACACCATTTGTAACGCTCTTTGTAAGCGTTATAAAAATGATGTAATTTTGTTTACCGAAATATATTCAAAAACTATTTCTTATGCAGTTTCATTCGAAAGATTGCATTGTAAATATTATCTAATATAAATGAGGGCGGTAAAATTTAACGGCCCACTCTTGGGAACTGTAAATCCACCACTCAAACCACTAAATATAAACAAGCAGAATAGGGAAAGAACAAAGAAAAATAAGACTACAAGTTACTTCTGCACTATAATGTAGATAATCATTATATGTAACGACAAAAATAGGAAATAGCATAGAGTAAGAAGTGTATCTCGCTAAATATATTGTAAGCTACAAATTTTTCAACCATAAAAATAGGGAGTCTTGATTTAATACGGAAAGTCTTGGTAAGAATTACCCATGTACTGATGTTCCTTTGCAAATGTGATGTTTTTCTTGTTTCCAAAGGAGGAGTTTCGCTTTCAACATTTCTGTTAATTACTGCTGGTTTTCCGCCGCTCTGCGGCTTGTCTTCTATAACGTATAAAGTTTTTCCTGGTTTTCTCATATTGTTTCACGCTAACCACGCACGAAGTCAAAGTCACTAATAACACAAAATTTACACAAAGCCTTAACAAAAACATTTTGATCACTGCATATCTAAATACAACCGTGCACGGACGAGGTTTAGACAATACTGATTGAACTAGGTACGGCGATCTTCAAGCGGAACTAGTACAGAGCAACTACTGCTCCCCGACGAATTGGGTGAGATGGCACCAAGGAGTTATAGTGGGTATTCCCGGCAACCAACTCTAGCTGGGTGAGTCCACATACCCCCTCTCCGTATAAGGTTGAGAGGACGGATGTGTAAATGCATATCTCATTGTAAAACAATAGTAATCTGAGATTGATTAATTAATTCATTAATCTATTTCGATAAGAATCATAAAATTGTTTACATTTAAAAGGATATGCGGTCGGTAATAAATTTGAAGAATATGTATTTCCGAAATCTATTGCTATCGAGTTGTACTCCAAATAAAGGTTTATAAACCGCTTTTCGCTTTATAAACTAGTTCGGGCTGATTTATACCTACGCAAAATAGCCGAAAGCATTACTTCGGATACTCCTGTCTCATCCTTCAAAACTTTTTTCAATCTATCTATACCAATAATAAAATTGTACATTTCACGTGGCTGTACATTTTCGATTTTTTTGAAAAGAATTATTGCAAGGGACTAAAAATTAGACACATTTCTGTCCTTTTTAAAAATGTCAGTCTGTCTGTCTGTGCAGATATCAATTAGAAAGTCCTAGGATGTTTTAAAATTGAAAATTGTAAGGCATATTCCGGGGTAACATGAAAACTTTATTTCATTAAAATCGGTCCATTCTATCAAAAGTTATAGTAATCTGAATGACACGCGTCGACTTCAGTATGAAAGACGCGTTTGTAAATAAATGCGTTTTAGGCTTATTCAAGAACAAATAATTGATGGATTGTTTGAAATTGAACAAAATGACATATTTTGATATTCAATTTTCACAGAATCATCTATGCATTTTAGGCGTTGTATTAAGGAGTCTCTGTTTATGGAGGTAGTGATAATTTGAACTGTTCTGAAACATACGACGGGAAAGAGAATATAGGTTGTATATTAGAATATATGTAAATGTCGGAATTTCACACGGGCACAGCTAGTTATAGAATAAGAAATACTGTATATTATTCATTTTGATTTTTTGTTATATATATTCGACGGACGTCTGTAAACTACAGTACTAATCGGGTATTTTCCCCATTTTCGAAGGCTTAAGGAAGGAGGAAGTGTCTATACAGAGGCGTCTTTACCTACAGTGCAGGGTATTCAGCGCACAAGACTTTAAGGGGCGCCGAGCGACGCTCTAGACACCTTTTTTTTTTTTTTTCGAGGGGAATGCATTTACGCACCAGGCGTCCAGCCAGATCTGATAGGGACCCCCCCTTCCAGATCTGACTGAAACGAACGAAGATGTGTGACAGTCTCTCGCATGAAAGCGCGAGAGGCTGTCACACAGGATTAGTGTGGGACTCGCAGCGATAAGCGCCGTTGGTCACTACCCACTAAACCCCCCGGTACCTCCCGCCACATAATTGGAGCAAACACGGGATCGCTAAGCATGCACCGCGACGCTCTAGACACCTACAAAGATTCGTTGTTCGGGGCGTCAAGACTCTCAAAGGCGCCAGGATATTAGCGGCATAGGGACGCTACAAGGGTTAGACGCTGCTAAGGGGTTGTAAGTAAAAAGATAACAATATTTTTCCTTTTTTTATTATGAATCTAATTACAGAACAATCACTTGTTGTTTAGCTTGCTGTTTGGCCTTTAGACGGACCTGTGCAGCAATTCTGTCGAGGTCACGTCTGCCCTGGGTGGTGAGAATACGGCCGCCATCTTGAACCTTCTCTACCAACTTCAACGCTTCAAGAGCTTGGAGAGCTTTACGAGCAATACTGCCAGATGATCTGAAATGAAGAATTGGGAATTAGTAATAAATTCGTGTAAATATTCAAAACTACGTTCACATTAATTGTGTTCACTTTTCAGAAAAAAAAAAATATTTAAAAAATATCACAGATTTATTTGTAGAGCCGTTTTCAATTATTTTGAAAGTTCGCCAATATGTCAATTTTTTGTAAAAGAAAGAAAAACCTAAACCACATAGTCCATTCTTCACAGGGATGTTCACAAATAATTTTTCTGACTAAATAATGCTGACCACGGAAAATAACAATTTCATCCTAGACAGAGAGTGCACTGCGCTTGAATATATCATGTGGAGTGTGCTTCATACATTTTCTATACTAACATTTGTTTGACGGGAATGGGATAAAGCATCCCTTATCAAACGCAACAAAAAAAAAAAAAAAACTTCAATCACTTTTATCTCAAAATATTATAATCTGAATTATTTTGTCTTATTTGTTATATATAATATTTTTAATTTAGTCTTGTTTGAAATAAATTATACAGTGAAATATACCCTATTCTAGTATAACATTTCTAGTAATAATGGAATGTGCATATAAAATAATAAAATGACTACAATATTTTTTTAATACTGCAGCGGTCGTGAAACTGTGACCCGCGGCCGCATGCGGCCCTTCGAAGGTATTTGTGTGGGCGGCGATGTCGCAAATATTTTTGGTAGACAATAACACAAAACCGAGTGTACGTGTAGTCAGTAAATTAGTTAAAAATGACTTCATAGGTTGTTATTGCCACACAAAATGTATGGGAAATTCGCGTTTGACTACTCATAAAAATATGTCATTTAATAATTGGTATAAACTACCACGGTACCTATAAGTGTGACCCGCAGTGGTACCTCACACTGACCTATGTGGCCCTTGACCAGAAAAGTCTGTCGACCACTGTGTTAGGGGTGTAGAAACACCCACTTAACTTAAGAACAATATTTCTTAGATATAATTATGATAATTGATGGAAAAAAAACTACATGTGAAATTGTAGTTTAGTTAACTTTCCTTTTTTTTTAATTATAACTACATGAGTATTAAGTTAGCCATTATACTCTTTTTAAAATTATTGTAAAAATAATAATATACTCTATTTGGTTATTAAAGATAAATGAAAAATTATCTAATCTAATTCTTATAAAATGATTCAAAATATTTTTATATGAAAAGCCCAAAAGTTATGAAGAGATATTTATCTCTACGGAGATATCACAATCGAACAGAAACCTATGGAATTCCCTGGTGGTAGCCACCGCTACCTATTGCCCAGACAAATGCCTCTCAATGAAACTAAGATTGCATCACATCTTATCTGATTCCAAAGTAGAAATTACGTCCGGGAAACCAGGGACAAGTAATTAACTTTATTCACACAGACTCAGGCTTCCTCTCTGTCAATGGTCCAAGACTTACTCCAATAACTAACTGGGAAAAATGGCTCTTGTAGCCGCCGCCTACGAGGTATAGTAACAGCATGGACTGAGCATCTCACTGGCCATATACTAGATGCAGTCACATGGGTTCAATAAGGGATCATTTTTCCTTTTTTTTACAAACAGGATTTGAAATATGCAAATTCAGTGGATTTTTTACAGGGGGGGTACCAATTCAAGCCATGGTTTACCTGGATAAGTCTTAATTCCCCTATCCATTTTGCATAAAACGTAAAAGGTCCCTTACAGAAAAAGGTCCCTTGTGTCTACTGTGCAGTGTATTCCATGCATTGCTAGTACATGAAGAATCATTATATTGGGCTTACAAGAACTTTCCCAGTTGTGGATCAGTGTATCACAGATGGAAAATGCTCAGAATGTGTATGGGAACAATATCAACAACAAATCCCTAGTGAGGGAAACAGTACTTATATAGAAATGGGAGTGAACATGTTTAGATTCTCAGCTTGGAAAGGTAAATACAATTCATTTTATCATCAACATCGAAACATTATGTCATCCAAATTGTTAAAGTACATCATAATGGATTTGATATATAAGAATTTGTATTTAAAGCACATGATGTTGCGGTTATTATAACAGCTTTGGGAAGTGAAGATATTAGACAAGATTTGATTGAAGCCTTTGAAAACTCTGAAAACATGTGAGGTACCTGGTGTAATCCTTATAAAAACAACAATTTCTTATAAACCTATGGAGCTACAGATAACAGTAAACCAACATGAAGTTGACAACTTCGGATGGAAACTGTCTCCAAAGTCACAGTGAATTATAAAGCCAGAAAAATGTGAGCATATGCTATTAAGCACTCATCTCTAAAGTTTAGTAAAGCTACCAAAACCCCTCAGGTCAAAAAAAATATAGTAAGTTCAAAAACAAAAATTAAACTTCTTTGGACTATACAGAAAACAAACATTTTCAAAATTAATTAAAACCCTACCAGTTTTTTTTTTTTATTTACACATGGCAGACTCTTTATTAGATATGTTTTTTAACAATATATTGTACAATAAATTGTTTTCAAATATAAATTTACAAAAAACAAAAGGACTTACATCTACATGAGCTTTACAACTATTTTTTTTTTCTTTTACTATTATTACTCTATGGGTTATTATTAGTTTTTCTTTCCCCTTCTCCTTTCCTATTTTTTTTTCTCTCCACACCCAAGACACGTCCTTGGGAATACCATGTGTATGAGTTAACTTTTGGGTTATAGAGAGTTGGGTTATCACCCCATTATCTCACCTCTTTATGGCCATTTTGAGGTTGTAATCTACAATGTCTCATTCATCACCGTCAATGCCTTGCAGATGAACCTACCTATCGCAACGTCTGTGTAGTGGACACAGGTACCTGTGTCTAGACACTCCCACCACAGCATTCAGAATGCTGTCATGGACTTCCAGCCTCTTGCTTCTAGGGTTACTACTGATGGAAATGTTAATCCTTGACCCTCATGAATGAACAGGATGTTTGATCCCTCACCAAAGCCAAAACCTTTACTTGAAAGGTTATTTTACTCTTCCTGGGTGAATACCAGGAATAGGGTGCCTGGGGAACTTCCACTCCTGTGTACCCCACTTGGCTCATGGAAAACCCTACCAGTTGTAAATTATTATAATTTATAGATATTGTCATAGTCAAAAATCATATACAATTTCCACTTTTTAGAAATTTGCACATGTAACACTTGCTTAGTATCATGTGACAATATTAAGGCTGATACACATAGCAGATATTGGTAGTTGGCTTATTCACATATAATAATAAACATACAGTATAAATAACATATAAATACCTGCAGAAGTGAGAGGGTGTGACACCATTGCGTTTGCGACCACCAAAAATTTTAGTGACAGTCTTAACTCCAACAGGAGAGCGGATATAGATGTGACGCAGTATAGCAGCACAGCGTACATAAAACCAATCAGGGTCATAGGGAGCCAGTTCCTTGAAACGAGCTGTCTTTACCAAGTCCATATGATCTGGAACCTTCACTTTGCCGATCCTGAAATGTGATAAATCTCATATAACTTTCATTCACTTTACACCGGATTTAACCAAGTATTTGATTAAGTAAGCATACAACAAATCTTTGAATGGATATTGCAAAACTTTATTAAATATTCCAAACATTACTATGCATATTGTTCAAGTGGGTAGATAGTCATATATTTTTAACATTGCTGTTAACCACAAATAAGTTGTAGAAGTGTTGTTTTTCTTACTTTTTCAAGTGAGCGGCTACAGTTTTGACGATTTTGTCTTGTTCAACATCCTTCACTGTAACGGAACGCATCTAGAACATGAAAAAAGGCAAAACTTTGATTTTTACTAACAAGTTTATATCGCTTAATTTCTCAGTGCTGTTACATCTTACGAAACTAGTTATTATTCATTAATAGGACATATTGATCAGTTAATAGATTTGTACATATCAAACAGAAATCTAAGTACTTGAAAGCTTATGTAGAATACAAACAGAAAAAGCGGTAAAAATAAACAAAAATCAATAGTATTTTTAACAATTATTTCTATGTACACAAATTTTCTGTAGATAATTTCACTAGAACTTGATCTCATACGAAATTGTGCAGAGAAAGAGGTTATGTTTGAACTATTTGGAAAATATATATTGCCGAAATATATGTATGTGCACAGTAGGTAATTAGTCAATTAAATATATGGAATCGCAATCATACTGAGATGTAAGTGTCTAAATTGCAATGTTATTCATTTACAATAAATCGAATTGACACTTGGACGCATTAAGAAATAAAGTTCCAAGGAAAGCAATGCATATAACCAATTAAATTTAGAATGTATATTCAAATTACCATGTATACTTTCTAAATCAACTAAGATAAATTAATCCGTAATAAATTGCACTTATATTTTATTAGAAACCATGTGGCTTCTCCAAAATACGCACCTTGCCTTGTGTTGGCAACCGGAAGAAAGAATTTCAAAAAGTTGAAAAGGGTTGTCATGTATAAAATATAGATTACTTTGTATGTATAACAGAGACAAAATATGGCCTATTTATTGAAAAAAAATCTTTTAAAATATTTAACGAACTTCCTGAGATTTTTAGGTAAAAATAATTTGAAAGTTAAGATCAAGAAAATGGTCAGCGGGCGGGTCTCGATGCCAGCGCGATGTTTCGATAGAAATCGTCTACCACAGCCAGCTGTGTGATGAAACCAGTAATCAAACCTCTTATAAAACACTAAACACTTTCGTATTGTCGCTTATATTTACACAACTATAATCAAAATAACGTTTGAAAAAAGAATAATTTAGTATTGAACACGATCACTATTCATCTCTGAAAATCACTTAAATCTTTAATAAAATAAATTGGAATTTTGTAATGAGTTAAAATCCCTAAGTACTAAAACCTTCAGTAAAAAATGTAGTAATATTTTTGATGATTTCAACCATTCATATAGAGAGATGATAGAGCCTTTTTTCAGTTTAATATAACAAATACTCTTAAAAATTTGTTGTAATACTTTGTTTTAAGTTAACAGTTACAATATTGAGTTTGAGAACATATTCTATGTAAAACTAGATTTATTAATTATGTTATAATTATAATTAGTAATAAAATGTGACATTTACAAAATATGTTATTATTTTACATTTATAACATATATATAAGTACATAAGTACTTCTTCAGCTTTTTATTTAATCATTTAAAGATGACTAAATTATTAACTCCGTGATACACTAAACAACTTAAATAATAATCATTGTCAAATATTTGAAATTGTATCCTGTTTATAAATTAATTAATTCATAATCGATCTTTAAATGGACGGTGTTACAAAAGATTTTAACTTCTTGATTAACATAAGTAATCGATACGGTGTTTCGTTAATTATGTATAGCGAAATAAAGCCACAAATGGTTTAGAAATAGGCTTGCGCTGGCGGTGACGTCAAGAACCTCCTCTGTTGGGGAATGAAACACGTCTTGGATCGCCGCCGGAGGAAACCTCGAGTGTGTGCGTGAGCAAAATTAGCCGCCTATTCCAAGGCACATTATTCATCTCTGTGCTGCACATTTATTTTTCCACCGAGAACATCATGCCTGACTTGCATAGAGAATATTTTTTTTTGTCTATGGACGTATTGAAAATTGTCTACGATAGAATCAAAATTTATGTCAAGATAAAATTGGAAAATGGCCGCGAAACAAAACCCTAGTGTTCAAGACGGTAATTTACAGTGAATATGTTTTTATGAGCTCAGATATATTTATCTTATACACGATATATACTTCTATTCGTTTGATGTGTAAATTATTTAGTTTTTTGGCGGTTAAAGTGAACTTAAGATTTGTTATTCCAGATCAGTCTGCGCTAGATGATATTCCTTTGACATCCTTGGAAGAAAGCCTTTTTAGCTCGGAAAAACTCGACCGAACTTCGCCAGAACTATGGCCTGAACAAAGTAAGAGTTTCATATAACTTTTATTACAATTTCTACTCAATACAAGTTCTTCCGATTATGCTAAATATTTTTCAAATGTCGCGCTATTATGTATTTTTGATGTTGTCATCCCTTTCTCTATTATAATTTTAGTCGAGTGTTTCGGTTATTAACGATCTGTTTTTAAACTTGTTATTACAATGAGTAACGATAATAAGAATATAGTGACAAATATGAATTCATCTAGATGTGCTTCTGATTCGTTAACAGTTCCGGGAGTGTCGGAGTATGCACCTCTGCCAAAGAGCAACCAATCTCCGCCGTCATGGGACCGAGGACCTACTAAAGAAGATTACAACTACATGCAACGTAAGTTTCTTTTTTATGAATAACATATGTATATGTTACAAAATATGTCTACAAAATATCAACATATTATGTATACTATTAATAGACTGCACTAATTTAGAGATTTCAAACTGCAATATCTGAGATTTAGTAGAATGGGAAAATATTCAAATGAAAGAAGGTATTTATTTTCATTTAAAACAGTTTTGAATGAAAATACTCCTCTATTGCATTTTAAAATACATTTTATATTGTCTTGTATGTTGCACAAAATCTACATATTGAACTACTAAGTTATTTTAATTTCTTTACAGAGTTAGGGACACTATCAACGAGTGGTCTCATTATGGAAGTGAAGAAACTTCATGATCTTGCTTACCAACTTGGACTTGAGGAAGCCAAAGAAATGACTAGAGGAAAATATTTAAATATATTTACCTCCAGAAGACAACAAAGGCTGTCGTTTGGTTAAGTTTAGAATTATTATTATTTTGGTACTAATAAATACACTCTGTATTTTGTTAAGTTTTATTATACAGTTGAGTCGGTTGTAGTCTGGTCATATAATTTATTCATTTAGTAATATAATAAAATATAAATGAATGAAAATTAGCTACTATCACATAAATTATGTAGGAATAGTAAATTAACAAAAAATAGTTTTTTTTATTTCTTTGAATATTGTTTTGTTTTTTCTTTAGATCAAAAACTAAAGTTTGGCAGTCTAGTTTTCTAAGTGTAGCCTTAGACCTTTTATAGGCTTTAGTCTTATGTTAATCTAAATACTACATTCAAATTGAGTAATTTTTCAATGGTGCATAACTCAACATTAAAAATGTATGATTTTAATGTAAATTATTTTAGATAGTTTTTAAAGTAACAAGAACTTCACTTTTGTATAATTGAAAAACACTGACAAAGACATTTGGTGGTAAATCTGGGTTGTTCTGTTCTCTAATTTTTTCTAGAAATAATATGTGATCTTAATCTTTATCATGGGAACCAGCTCTCCCACCCTATAGTTATGCCACTGATCAGAATAAACCATCAATAAGACAATCATGATTAGTTATTAGATAGACTATTTCACGCAGATTTTTACAACTTGTTTTTGTAACTTCTTTGAACTAGGTACTGTTAGTCATAGATAATACACCATACTGAAACTATTGGTCTTGTCTATACTAGGTCTGCAGCTTCTTAGCTGGCACCACATGGCAAATATATACAATACGAACATAACCAATACAAGAATATTAATAAAAGTTTTCTCTAAAAGTTACATTATGTATAATATTTTAAAGTGTAATAAAATAAAATAATATTGCACTTGTTTTATTAATAGCCTTTTCAATGTTTAGTATTTAAGAACAGTATTTTCAATTTTTTTTTAAGCTCTAATTAGGCAAGGGGGTTTTCTTAATTCGGATTATATTTATCACATATGCTCATTGTTTGTTCATTTAGTAGAAATAAGGTTCGTATTCAAACTTTGCAGAAAAACTGTTGAATTTTTTTATTGAGTAGTGTCTGGACAACTGCTATTTTCACTTTTTTTTTTTATCATAAATGATATTTAATATGATTAATTGTAAATGAAATAATAATACATCTTTATTTAAATTCCACATTGTTCTAGAACTAAATCAAATATTATTTTCATGTAGTAAAAATTAAAATCTATCAATAAATCTTATTTTTAAAGAGCTCTTAGGTTTTGCTATGAAGGTTCTTGTTGGTACTATATCACGGTAATGATATTCAAGTCTGTATTTTTGTAGGATCTGCAATGTAAACAGAAATATATAAATACGTTAACATTTTATCAATTACAAATTGTAGTTACGAATCTCAATAATCTGTATATATAAAGTGCCAATGTGCATGTTTTCGGAAAATTCTTCTCAACGGCTCAAAGGCTGTGATTACCTGGAATCTGGATGATGGAACGGCGATAGATGTGCTATATTTTACAAATGTTTTTTCTCAAGTAATTAGACAAATTTAGAAATTACATCTTTACCGTAACTTTAGGGGCGATTGCTGAAGGCACTCAACCTCAAAAGGTAATTAGCACATGGTAATCTGTCTTAAATGTGTATTTTATCAAGGGAATGTATCCATACACTCCACCAAACGACCACTGCTGGGCATGGGTCTCTCCAAAAGATCTCCAAAAGGACCGGTCTTTTGCTACCCGCAAACAGCAGACTCCCGCGATCTTAACCAGGTCGTCGGTCCACCTTGTGCAGACTTAACTACACTGCGTGTTCCGGTACGAGGCATCCACTCGAGAACCCGTTGACTCCATCGGGCATCTGTTCTACGAGCCCATTGCCACTTATGTTTATCAATTCTTCGGGCAACGCAGGGAAACTCCGAGCATAGCTCTCTCCATTACCCTTTGGGTAACTTTGAGGTTTCTAATTAGGCCCAATGTAAACGACCACGTCTCAGTGGCAACACTCACTGGTCGAAGATGTTTATACTAATACACTGCGATATTTGAGACGGAAAGATTTTGCGTAATTTCCTAATCGCGGCCCAGCAGAGTTGGATTTGACGATTAACCTCTTTTTCAAAGTTCGAAGGGAATGTATAATAATCTTTGACTTATATCAGACGAAGCGGACTGGTATTAGATTACATCAAGATAATATGCTGTTAGAATTATACCTTAACCGTTTAAAAGTGACAACATAGTCTCCGCAATATTTTGACCTAGACAATTCCTAGGTCCGTAACCAAAGGGTATCGAAGCGAAGGTGTGATAATCCTTCGCTTCTGGTTTCAGCCAGCGTTCTGGAAAGAAACTGGCAGCGTCGTCATAATTACTTTCTTTCAATGAAGATTCTTGAGTCGCCATTATGATGAGAGTGCCACGTGGTATACTGGAATATTAAATTATACATATTGTCAATAAAATATCAAAGTTGTGTTCTTTTATATTACGTTTACAAAATTTGAATTCTCCGTAGCTACCTAAGAGCCGAATGTTTTTCTAATGTGTTTATTTATAGTTTTTTTTTATTGGAAGCATAACAGTGTAAGGAGCCATTCATTAATAACGTAAGGGTGAAAATGATAAAACATATTATATGCCAAATGTAACACAATTTAAATTTTACCAATAATTCAACAGTCATAAAAAACATTCGATGGTCCAACTAAATGATACAATACGAACTTATATTTATCCAAAGTGATATTTTTTGGAAGAATCCTGGTAAGTACTGGAATTGGTGGTACTAATCTGAAAAAAAAAAAAACAAAACGTTTTAGGAACTCGTATAGGTAAAACATATATAACAGTTAACAATTGTTATTTATAACTAGCTGTGTTCCGGCGGCTGCGCCCGCGTTTCATTTATTCTTGAGTGACTTTTAGTTTTTTTACTGAACTCAAATTATTTTCGTAAAAATAATTTAGTACTAAGATAAAGTAAAAATATTTCTCATAAATTCAAGCGCTTGCCCGTAAAGCTGTGCATTAAATCGAATTTTACGTGGAACCATAATTAGTTTCGAAAATTAAAAGTACCTAAAGTTACGCGGAGTAGCTTCAGCAATCTACAAAAAAAAGTCCCGTGAAAATCCGTCCAGCCGGAATAAACAGACAGAAGGACAGAACAAAAATTTTAAAAATTATATTTTTCGTATCATATATACCACATTCATATCTATTTAGTAAAAAAAAAACAATTTTGTCATTCCAAACAGACACTTCAATTTTATTTATTAGTATATAGATTCTTACCTTAGAGTCTCTTTCAGACACGCTTGAAGATAGGGTGTTTCATCTTTAATTTTGGACACATTTTGTATATTCATATTAGGAGAGACCTTTACTATCTCATGAAAGAGTAACTTCTGAGTTCTTTGATATTTTGAGAGAGAAAATAAAGTAAAAACGCCATAGATGATGTAATCTGAAAATAAAAATACTTATTGAATTCGTTTCTAAATTTTAAAATAAGAAACTACTCGGAAGAATATGTTAGTATCACTTCACGCACTTTGTTAAACCGTTTGTAGATTGAAAAGTATCGGATACCATTTGAGTACTTATAGAATTAAAGAACAATAATAAAGGTTAAAAGAAAAAAAAATGGTACTTGTAACAATATGAAATGTTATTAATTATTAAAATGACTGACTGTTTTTTTCCGTCTATTACATTTTATTTTGTATTGGTTACTTTACATAACTGTAGTTAGAAACTCGCTGTATGGTTTCTTTGTCTTTAGGTTTATCCTTTAATATATTCACAGCTTCAAAAATATATCTAGATGAAAATGCACTAATAAAAAGTCAATATCATGTATCATACACAAATAAATATACCTTCATTCCTCCTTAATCTATACAAAGTGTCTGTTTGTAGTAATTAAATAACTTTTGGCTTACTGTATTAACACCAATGAGAAGCATATCCATGATAATAGTTGCAATATCTTCAGGGTTCATTTTCTCTTGTCCCAATAACATTGAATTAATTAAGACATTGCGGTGACCTAGTTAAATAGTAAATAAAATAAATTATTTAAAAAAAGTATCTACATACTTTCATAACATTTCATTATTTATTTATGTCTAAATTTCTAATAATCTAATCTAATGTCTCGTATAAGATGTTAATCTTCTATACTTACTAATAAATAAAATTATTGTAGTGTCTGTTTGTAATGTCAATTTTTTTTTACTAAATGTAGATATGAATGTATACAAGATACCAAAATGCAATTTTTAAAATTGTTGTCTGTCTGTCTGTTCGTTCCGAGTAATCTACGGAACGGCTGGACGGATAATGACGGGACTTTTTTGGTAGATAGCTGAAGTTACTCCGGATAACTTAGGGTACTTTTAATATTCGAAAGGGTTCCGCGTAAAATTAAAACTAAAAAGTTGAATAAATCCGATTTTACGGGCAAGTGCTTGAATTTATGAGAAATATTTTCACTTTATCTTAGTACTAAACAAAAATTAAGGTTCTATATAAAAAAAATGCAGTGAATAATATATGAAACGCGGGCGCAGCCGCGGGCACACAGGTAGTAATACTATATAATTAACTTTTTTTTTTTATAATTTCTAAATTCTAAATTTAGTAGATTCAAGATTTTTACTTGCAGTTCTTGCTTTCATATAAATTCTTTAGTCATATGGTACCTACAGTTAGAGTCGGTAGGAAAAGAACAACATATTAGATAACTTACTCGTTGAATCTTCAGAATCGTTAGATGTAAACGAAATCGCTTGTTCGGCTTCTATAACATGTTTGCCGATTAAACTGAAATTAAATAAATAGAACAAATAAAAAGAAGCATGAAATAGATAAGAAGTTCTAGAATATTAGAAAGAATATATGTAGGAGTTTTGGTAGGTAATTATGTTAACGGTACCGGGCCATTCCTCCTACCGGGCCATTGCACGGACGAAGCCTGGTGGGTTCGCTGCAGGGGGCGACGCGGTGCTTGCGAAAGCCACCCCGTGTCGCCCCCATCCCAAATGCAGAGGACGGCCCCGGGGGGTTTTAGTGGGTATTTCCGGGCGGCTCTCGCCCGGGAGAGTCCCACACTGGCACGGAGTTCGTCCCTCCGTGCCCCCTTACCTATTGTATTGGGGGACTCCGGTCTCACTAATACAATAGGTAAGGGTAGTGCGTAAATGCATTTCCCCCCGTCAAAAAAAAGAAAAAGTAATTATGTCAATTGAGCTTGGTGAAAATGGTAGATAAAAAAACCTCTGTCCAAACCAGAAGTATCGATCTATCGTTTGACAACAAATAAATCAGAAAAACTACTAAAGATCATCCTTATCACTAGACATTTCATTAATAGTCAAATTATTAAACGCACTTGTCCAGGCTATCACAGTATTTGACTAGCGAGTTCCAGGCCGGAGTCGGGAAGATCTTCCACCAGTGCAGACCAGACTCGCATTTGACGATAGCGTCCGTTGCCTTTTCCAGACTGTGGTACATCCACGACATGTCACATTGACTATAAACTAGTTCTGTGTCCAGCATATTAAACCTCTTTGAAAACAAAACCAACCCTAGAAAATAAGTTTCGAGAAATTACGATGCGATTTTTATTACCTTAATACAAAAAAAGGGACGCTCGCGCAGATGCAATTTTTTTTTTTTATATTCTTGACCTTCGTCTTTCTTTGCTTCCCTTGTCTACAATAGAAACGAAAGCTCCCTATGATACCACATTTGTTTAACTTAGAGAGAAAAAAAAAAAACTGAATAGGTAAATATTTCTTACGAGGTCGGCATGCAGACCAGAATCGGCCCCTTATCTCAACGAACGACTTGATTGACTCCTTATACAGAGAAACATATAAATGTGGTTACTGACCGGCATTATAGGGTGTAATGTAACATGTTACACAGCGAGCGTTCATGCAGTCAGAACGGGAAAACGAGCGGTTCGTTGCTCCTAGCGAGTGCTCTACTCGGTTGTCGGTTTTTTATTATAGCGAATCCTTTGAATGTTACGCGCTTCAGTCAGCTACGCAATAGCAACGAAGTTTCTCGAGCGCATGTGGCACAAATATCGATCCCAGATTCGTCAGGATTTTACTTTTGATCATTAACCGGACAAATATTTTCTTTAACCTGGACTGGAAGGGCCTTTACAGCTTCACCGTAACTTTGGGGGCGAATGGTGAAGGCACTCGCTGCAATAAGATAACTAGCACAAGGGCACCAAAGTGGTACGAAAATCGGCTTGGCTGTTACCTGCGTGTAAAAATTTGGAACAAAGAGAAAACTCTGTATTTTATAGACAAATATCGAAAAGAAACTGTTTTATGGGACTCGGGGTCACCCAGAACAAAATAAAGAAAGAAGACGCTTGGATTAGATTAATAACGTTTATTTGTTTCTTCTTAATTTCGACTAACTAAACAATGGTTGAGTAAAATCAAAGCCCCAACACAACTTCGTCGTCTGACATCTTGACTGATAGTGACTTGCGAATCTGGAGTACGGACGAGCAAAGAGTTCGAAACGAGATTTTTAGCACACACGGCGTAACGGAACATGATGGCTGCGAATGGTACAACACGCCCCGTTACAGCGGTCAGTCCCCACCTTTAGAGAGTCGAGCGTGTTGGGTTGGGTGGCATGACTGCATAAAAGAGCGTCATGGCGTTTCTCGTCACGGCATTTCAAATAACGCCAATAAATGTTTCAATATTTAAAAAAAATACTGAACGTGTTTAATACTCACCCATGCAATCAAATGCCCATTTATGCAGCTCCTTGTACAAATCTTTTGTGACTTCGTCTTGATAATTTCGAATATTATATATTTTCTGAGTGAACGAGTCACAGACATCGGTAATTCCTTGGGTATGATAAGCAACAGACTTGTGCAGAGGAGCATACACCACAGTACGCTGACGACTCCATTCTTGTCCGTGACTAAAATACGTTTTTAAGGAACATTTAGTTTTATAAATACTAGGTGCACTCGTGTTGAAAGAAGGTGAAAAAAGATACGATAAGTAACAGTAAAATTTGTGCATGACCTGCAACGTGTGGGAATTTAAATGTTTTATTTAAACTCTTACAAAGTGAATATTAATTGAAATGTTTATGTACTTTTGTTTGTTTACTTGTTTACTATTGATAAGAATATGACGCGGGTTCGAGCCCACCTATCCATCTCTAAAATCAGCCTGAGCTTTCGGTGAAGGAAAACGTCATGAGGAAATCATAACACGTTGATAGGGCAATTTTCTAATAATGCCCTCATGGGTACCTACCAGCCCCTAGTAAGAAAACTTATCGCCAAATACCAACAGGTGTGTTCCGGCAGCATCGCTTGAAAACCAGTAAATCTAAGCTCAATGTGTTTACCATCCTGGACTACATCGTCACTTAACATCAAGTAAGATTGTGATCAAAGAACTGAGCCTATACCGTGTAAAAAATAAATAATAAAATGTGTAGGTATTATCGTCCACTCGTCTTCACCCACGACTGGACATCTGTTACATGGATGTGCCTAAACTAATGTTCTGTTACATAGTTTAAAAATGGCTCGGGTAATTAATTTGCTTTAAATTCCTCAAATAATGGATTGTTATTGAAAAATCTCATATAGTCACGTATTACTAAAATTGTTTTTTTCAAAAACTAGCCAAATATAACATAAATAATTTTTTTTTTAGTTTATTCCGTCTATTACGTTTTATTTTGTATAGGTTACTTTACATAACTGTAGTTAGAAACTCGCTATATAGTTTCTTTGTCTTTAGGTTTATCCTTTAATATTTTCACAGCTTAAAAATTATATCTAGATAAAAATGCACTAATAAAAAGTCAATATAATGTATCATACTCAAATAAATATACGTTCCTTCCTCCTTAATCTATACAAAGTGTCTGTTTGTAATAATGAAATAACTTTTTATGGGATAGGTATACATATGAATGTAACCATGGCACTAAAACTACAAAAATTACTTAAATTGTTGTCTCTGTTCGTCTGTCTGTTCTGGCTAATATCCGGAACGCCTAGATCAATTTTGACGGAACCTTTTCTGGTTTATATCTAAAGTTAAACTAAAGGCGTAACTTAGGTTACTTTTTGTTAATAATTAAGGTGCCGCGTAGAATTAGACTTGCACAAAATCCGATTCAATGCAAAGTTTTAACTGCTAGTGTTTGAATTTGCGAGAAATATATTCTTCTTTCTTTGCTTTCTGTTAGCACCAAAAATAATTTAGAGCCAGTACAAAAATAGGATCCAAGGATTCTCTTTAAAAACTATATGTCGCAGAGAATAATGTTACGGAATAGAACATACATGATACGCAGGCGGAGTTGCGAAAACTTACACAGTAAATATTCCACCGAAAACGTGATTCCTGTGCTCCATCCGGTACTTCTCTAGAGAGTCTAATGTGGACCTAACAGGATAATCACCCTCCATAGTATACACCTTCTGGATGTGTTCAGGGTGGTTGATCAGAACTATATCATTCCCCACTGGACTGATAAAACGCACCACTGGTCCGTATTCATCGAAGAGTGCCGAGAAATTTTTGACTGGTTTCTTCGAGTTTATATACGTACCTATAATAATGTAAATTCTTATTTCGTAATTTTTAATTAAGTCTTATTAACTGTAAAGCTTCATAGGGACAGTTCAGTTATTACGTAACAAAGATTTTAGACAGTTTTCACTCCGCCCTTCCTCCTTGTTAGCAATAGTAAGTAAAGCTCTTACAGTCGCTTCTTCTCAATAACTTAAGCATTGGTATAATTTTGAAGAAAAAAACATGTAAACAAATAAACAATGGTTACCTAATCACCTTTTTTCTGAATTGGTTAATGCTGTGGACCGGAGGAGCCTTTTTCAGTCTTACCGAAATTTCTGGGCGAGTGCTGAAGGTACTCAGCACCAAAAAGGTAACTAGCACAAGGGCACCAAAGTCGTACGAACCTCGACTTGGCCGTTACCCGTGTGTAAATTCCGCGGAACTTTAATCCTAGCTAATCCCTTTATATTTATTTATTAACAATAAAAAATCGGTTCCTTACAGGACCTATTTAACTGTGTGCAGGCGTGTGGTTGCAGTGTTGTGTGTGTGCTGTTCAGTGGATTGTCAGACTCACTGTATCGCGTTGGTGGCGACGTTAAGAGTTTCCCCAGTTGAAAGAGTCTTGGCCCGCCACCGGATACGTAATCACCTTTCAAACCCGTCAAAAATAAGTAATGCATAGGTAATAATAGTAGATATTATTATTATCTAAAACAAATTCTTATTACTACATATATAAGACCAAGTGTGTCGTCTCAGGCCTACTGCAATAGGTTTTAGAAGTGTAGCGCTTTTCAGGTAACATTGCACTGATGCCGAATCTTTCTTGATAATAATTTTCAAAACACAATATATGTAGAAAATCTTTATGAGTTCTTATTGTGATGCATTGCTGCGGTTACTTGATCATTAATACTAACTTATGTTCAATCCAACCGTTAGAACGCCGGCAGTAAGTAGCGTGCCGATCTCCGTGAGATAGTGATGGAAACTTGATAGGTATTTTAATGACTTGGGACCTGGAACATCGTTAAAGGACAAAATTACAGGTTCCTTGTTGGTCAACACCATCGGGACCACCTTTTCCGTAGGTAATATTTCCCCAATCACATCATTATGAGTATGCGTTGAGGACGTAGCTTCAAATCTCTGTGACTCGTTCATACTAATTTCCTGAGACTTCGTAGTTTGAAATATTGCTTTTTCCGTTCTAATCCCTCTTATAGCGTTATAGAGAAATCCGAATTTTGAACAATATTGCACGTGTCTAAATTGGTACAGTAACATTTTTTATTATTATCGAAGGGCCCTAAATTACCTAAAAGAATTTGTGCCTACAACTTCGTTTTGTACAATATCTCACACAAAATGTCATAATAATAAAACAATAGAATGATGGAATAATTTTGAATTTGGGCATAATTTGTAAGAAGTATTTATGGTATATCATAATACTTATTTTATGTATTTTTATGCGTATAAATAGCTGTTCCCACACATTTTTTTTATTTGGCACAATTATTGACTGCGTTTTTAAAATAAACATAAGCATTTCCCCATATTTTGTACAAACTCTAAATGATTTTTAGTACTAACAAAAATCAAAAATAATTATTTTTTACAAATTTACTAGTAAAAATGTCTATTGAATCGGATTTGGCTCATAAATTCCTAAGCATTAATTAAAAAAAAAATAAGTCGCCTAACGCCTTATGTCTCAGCTAACTGCTTGAAAACGTCTCGTCAAAATCAGTCCAGCAACTCGCAGCAAGTCGAGAAACTCTTCGGAAAATACTCCATAACATTGGATTTCGTTACAAGAAAACAACATTGAACAGAATAAATTTAATTTAATAGATTTATTAAAGTTACAATTTGTAACGCAATCGAGCAGGACATGTTTAGGTCCCCAACTGGGGAGGCACCTGTAGTCACCCCTAACCCAAATCAGTAACACTTTTATGCACGAGCATAAGCTGCGCTACACTACACTATACGTTTTTTTTACACGTTATAGGCTCAGTGGTTTGATCACAATCTTACCTGATGTTAAGTGACGATGTGATCCGGGATGGTAAACACACTAAGCTTAAAAGTACTGGTTCAACAGCATTGTTCGCTACACAGCGGGTCGATCGGGGTCCCAGCGCAATGTTTTATTGAAAATACCGCGTCGACCGACGCGAGCCATGCGCGAACTCGTCTATAGTAAAAGCGCGCTGGCGTCCCGACCTATCCTCTATTTGGCGAAACCATTAGATAGTTCGAAAAAATAATTAAAAAATAAACGAAGTATAACAAAAATTATTCTACTACGTTCTCTGTGGTTTCGAGGGCAAAATTTTATTGCTTATCTGTGTTACAACTAACCTTAAAAGGGGCGCTTGGCGCGATCTTGGTTGATCATGTAGTCCTTATTTTTAATTTATTATCTAGCAGTATGTGAATATATATTGTGTAATTTTGGTGGCATTTCATGTGATATAGTGTAGTTGTGATGAACAAATATACTGAAGTGAAAATAATGATACGGAGCGTGAATTCTGAAATGTTTCAATCATACCCGTTGTGGTTGTAACAGAAGGCCGTTATTTTATTATCTACATTTATTGACAGTGTTCGTAACATCGATAAATAATAAAAGAAGTTCCTAACGTCTGTCTTGGCTGCATGGACAGCTAGTACCTTTGCCTTAAAAAGGAATAAATGGAACCAAAAAAAAAAGTATCTCAGGTTCAGGGGGTATTTGGGGCGATTTTGGTCTGTCATGTTGTCCTCGTTTTTAATTTATTATTTTGCAGTATTTGATTATATGTTATGTAATTTTGGTGGCATTTACGTGATATAGTGTAGTTATGATACACAAGTGTAGTGAAGTGAAAATAATGACAAGGAGCGTGAATTCTGAAATGTCCCAATCATTCCCGTTATGGTCGTAACAGAAGGCCAATATTGTGTTACCTCCATTAATTTATTAATAGTGTTCCTAACGTCTGACTTGGCTTTATGGTCTACTAGTACCTTTACCGTTTCCTTAAAAAAGAATAAATGGAACCAAGAGTTTTTGGCGGGATCTCAGTCTGTCATGTAGCGGTTGTTTTTTTTAATTCATTCAATTTGTGTAATTGATACTATATCATATAATTATGGTGGCATTTTGTGTGATATAGTTTGGTTATTGTGTACAAATCAAGTTTATTATGGAAAATAACGCGTAGCATTTAATCTGAGGTGTCGCACAAGGCTCCATGGAAAGTTCTAGCACGATAAGTCACAGTTTTGCTGTAGCTTGGTAACGCTGCCACAAGATTGAAAATACATCTTGCCCACATGACATTGGCACTAATTGCTTGAACACAGATTGCCATTATCTAAGACGAAGAAGAAATAAAATAAAATAAAATCTCTGGTTCAACTAAAGATTGTCACTTGTCAGCAGAGATGCATGTAGGGCTGTCAAAAATGTCAAAATAAATGACAATGATTGAGCGATTAGTACTAGATGGCGGGAGTGATCTTCAGTGATATAAGTCTCGTATTAGATCTTAAATTTTAGTATTTTAATTTTTAGAATAGTTATTACAATGACTAGGTAAGTTAAAACTTTTTACATATGAGTTTACATCTGTATACTCAATCTGTATAGTAACGAAAGATGATAAATGTACATGTTATATTCGTTCAATACTTACATTATTCTCTATTAGTAAAATAAAGCACGTTTGCTTTTTCAGAGCTAAAATAGAATTGGGTGATGTTACACCGCATAATATCAAGCAGTTAAAAAAGTTAAATACAGTTGTGTTCCCCGTGTCGTATAATGATAAATTCTATAAAGATGTGTTAGAGGCTGGGGAACTCGCGAAACTAGCTTATTACAATGATATCGTAGTGGGAGCAGTATGCTGCAGGATAGATACGTCAGAAAACTCCCGAAGACTATATATAATGACCCTCGGGTGTTTGTACCCGTATAGAAGACTTGGAATCGGTTTCTATGATGGTGGAACATGTGCTCAATTATGTTGAACAGGATGGTAATTTCGACAGCATTTTCTTGTAAGTATTATTGATATTTGATGTTGTTAAGTGAAAATTGTATTCAACTAGAGGTTAGATTTGTGCAGTAGGTGTAGACGACTATTTATAGATTGAAGGTTATATTTGTAATTTTTAAAGTATGTATTCAATGCTTTATCTCTTTGTTACAAATGTATTTGTATTTTAATGTTGTCCGTACCCATGCACTGCTGATAGAATCAATTCTATTGCATTTATCCTTATCGGTTAAATAACATGGAAGATCTACAACTTTTAAAGATTACAAAGGGATTGTAAGCTTAATCATATATTTATTTATTCTGATAGTGTTATTATGAAGCTGTTTTTTCAAAAATCCTATTTATTAATAAAAAGAGTTTATAAAAATATGTATATATGCTTTCCAATTTATTTCTAAGTAAGTAGTAGTAATAATTTCTTTAGTCTTGAATTGATTTTCAAGCTCTGGTTAACCATTTGTAAAAATATGGACTTTTGTGTAGCATTACCATTTCATTTCATTTAAATTTTTATGTATATTGAAGATGATCAAATTTGTGGATACATTTTTTATGATTTGACATAATAACATCAAACAGTGACATTTAATCTTGTACTTACTGTAGCTTTAATTGTAAAGAAATTAATTATTTATAGCAAAAAGTATTTGATATATAAAATCTAAAGTGCCTAGAGCACAGTTTAAACTAAATCTGGACACTGATATCAGTGTGGCATAACATAAGGATGTTCTTATTTCAGACATGTACAAGTTAACAATGAGGGTGCAATAGATTTTTATAAGAAGTTTGGTTTTGAAATTGTTGAAACAAAAGAACATTACTACAAGAGGATAGTGCCGGCAGACGCACATGTCTTGCAAAAGACTATCAGACAACCCCAGTCAATGCCAGTAGTGAATGGTGCTGTCTCTCATGCAAAAACAAATGGCCATGACACAAGTGCACAGCAAAATATTATGTTTTATTTGTAAACGTAACTTAGTCTCATATTTGGATTGTGCAAGTGATACAATTCTTGAATACTAAAATTATACCTAGATTAGAATGACTCATTTTTAATTTTATAATTTTTTAAAATGTAAGGGAGTTATTTCGAAAGTGTTTATTTGCTCATGTATGTAACAGACTATGTACAGGTCATAATTAAAAATGTTTATTGCCAGTATCTATTTAATACATTGAAATAGGTAAAACTTTATAATCCTAACTTACTGAATCCTTATTTATTGTTAGTTCAAATTTTATTTAATATCTTTTCTTTATGAATATATTAGAGTTTACGAAATTACTCTCTACTGATAATATTAAAGTTCATTAACAGTTACTTAACATACAAAAAAAAAAACACAATAAAGAAAATCATCATTAGATTATACGAGAAAAACGTCTCTGCTTATCTATTGCTACCTGTCTGCTAGCTTCATGCTGCTTTAAAATTAATAAATGTTGTGTTATTGGCTGAGTGAAATTTAGTTTGTCTTTCAATCGAAATCATGCAAACAGTTCTTGATAGTTCATAATTTGTTTTTCGTGAATTTTACTAGCGTTTTAAATGTTATTGTGATATTTAAGGTGGAGATAAAGTTAACAAATCAAATAATATGAAAATCGGTTCAGCCATTCTTGAGTTTCGTAAATGACTTAACTAACTTCGTTTTTACATAACTATATAGATCCAATTTTTCCTGTAAAATATGTTTTACATATATATATTTCTTTGTTGTCTAATGTTAATGATCTATCTTCGACAAGGTTTTAAAACTTGTATATTTTGTTGAGTGATTCTAATCTAGATATGATTATTAATCTTTAAGTACTTTATGTATAGGATACTGACTTTAAGCTATCTTAACAGATGTTGTAATCAATAAGTTGTGGTTGTGGACACTCAAGGCCATAAATATAGTAGATATTATGACTGATCTTACATTGCAGTATCATACCCTAATGTTGTACATAACTTGTATGTCGTAATAATAAATGTGAAATGTGTTTTTGAATAATTCATATACTTTAACTAAATTATTTTTATTGTAGTATTACTTACCTCATATCATTTTGACAATTATTTGAACAAAAAAAAATCCTGAGATGTGTAATATTTCAAGTTGATTATTTTAAAATATTCTTTATATATATAACCAAATATATATATTAGCTCTAGACATTCTTATAACTCTGTAGTTTTATAAAAATAATATACCCATTTTTCAATTAAATATACACTGTAATTCTATACAATTTTTAGTAAGATATATTGAAAGTAAAATTTAATAACTAAGTACATCTTAACGAAATTTTAATTTACTATAAAATTTGGTTACAATTGATCTTGTAAAATGTTTAGGTTTATAATTTTTCAAATAATGTATCTAAGCAGAATTTATTTTTGATCATATATCTATGGTTTTATATCTAATATGGTGTTGTTACCAAGCAGGTCTTTCCTTTGAACAGTATATTGTATCTTTTAAACACTTGTTAAATGTTAACATCATGTTCACTTCGACTCTAGCATTAATAGTATATAATAAACATGATTAACATTTTGTGATGTTTTATTTGCATATATAGTTTGCATTGCAACTTTAATTCCCTTTTGCGGCGAGTGCCTTCAGCACTCGTGCCCGAAGTTACGGTGAAGCTGTAAAGGCCTTTCCGGTCAACAGCATTAGCTAGTTTAGAAAAAAAAAAATAGTCACTTGAAATAGCCGTAAACGCCGACTGTTATAAAATAGCTTTAACATTATGACGTCACAACTATGATAACCAATCATAGCGCGTTCAGTCACGTGATTTTTAACAAATTTTATCAATTTTTAATTGTTTTAGTTTATTGAACAAAAATGTTTTAAAGTTGTTCACATTAAATATTAATGTGTCGAGTACCCATAAAAATAAGACAATAGAAAAACAATGGAAAGCTGGCGTAAAGGCCAGGTAAGTGCTCGAAAGGGTTAATAATAAATATCAATATCATAAAAAAATCAATGTTTTTCTTTTTCCAATTCCCAATGATTACATATTGCTATCATTTTCACTTGTAAGTTATTAGAGTTTTAATTCTTCAAATATTTCGATCAAAATTTATTTCTAATATTAAACGATCATTCGATTCTCTCTAATTAGAGGCTATGATGGCGCAATGGTTAATGCGGCTGGATTTCACGTCAATCGACGTGGGTTCGATCCCACCTATCCAACTCTAAAATCGGGCCGAGCTTTCGGTGAAGGAAATCATCGTGAGTAAACAATAGATTGGTGGTAGGGCATTTTCTAATGATGTCCGCTTGGGCAGCTACCACCCTCAAGTTTGAAAACCTGTCACCAAATACCTAATAGGTGAGTTCTGGCAACATCACTTGTGAACCAGTAGGTTTAGTGTGTTTACCATCCTGGGCCAATCGTCACTTAACATCAGGTGAGACTGTGGTCAAAGCATTGACATAAAAAAACATTTTTTCTAAAGGCATTTGTTTCTCGGTATCTATATAGAATTGGATCAACAAACTGTCATTTAACACCATACCAGTCTTTGTTTTATACATTAAGATGTACGATGGGAAAGAAGGAAAAAAACCGAAAGGGACTGTCACATATTGATTTTTGATTCACAACTATCAGCAATTATGAAATAGAAATAAATTCTTCATAAACGTATGAAGGTACATATATGAAATGCAAACGTACGTAGGTCATGTTCTTTAATTTGAAGATAATGAAAACGAATTTTATATGCATTTATTTAGCCATCATATAAAGAAAAAAACCAAGAATCTTCCATAAATTTATTGAACAATACATGCGCGATGCGGTATCGCCACGATTACTAGATTGCTACGTAGTTAGTACATACTTCTTGGACAACCTTTGGTACAATAATATTTTAATTATGATTATATCGATAAGCCCTATTTGTAGTTAAGAACTAATACAACACAAATAATTTAGAACAATATACACACAAATACATACAATAATGTTACATATTATGTTCATAAAAAATGTAATTATTCACTATTCTATAAAAATATAATTTCAAATTTCTCGTTTTAGAAAATACTGTTGAGTTTTTCAATGCATCAACACTGTGGAGGTTAAAAGCGAGGAGGACCATCTCCTTGTATAAACTTTTCGTCAAAAGACATGATTAAAAGGTATGACGCTACTGCAACAAGTAGGTGCAAGCGTTTATAGGTTATATGTACTCAATTATGTTGGACTAAGTTGAGGTTTTGCATAGGCCTTTTTTAATTAGTTAACTATTTAATGCATAACAAATAGTAATTTTTTCAACTCGGCACCCCTCATTCCTCTTACAACTGCTAAATAACCCATATCCATACATTTAAGCAATTCTTACGGCTTTTTAACTGTTATTTATCGCTTAAGGCTGGACATTTTATCAATTATTCCCTCATATAAGATACCATACCTTTACCCTCCATATCTTCCATACATATACTATCACAGATATTAAAATATTTCATTTTGTCAAATTGTAATGGCGATCTTTGAACATAACGATGCCTTTAAAATGGCTAAACGGAGTTTACTGTTGGAAAAAACAAATACATAATTTTATTTCTCAGGGTTTTCTCCACCATATTTTCTTTTATTTTAGTTGGTAATAAAATAACATAGACCATTTTACTATAAATCGTAGTATATATTGAATGAGTAATGACAGCACAATACAAGACGTCGTATATATGTTTTTTTATTTTATTTATTATTGCTGACTATTGATTTATATAAAATCAAAGTAGGTCTGACAGATAACTAGGAAATAAAAAAAAATGATTCTATCCACAGATAATTACGTTATAATATGATTATTTTAGCAATTATTTGATTCTAAACGGTTACATGGTTCATGTTCAAAGATTCAGTATTGCTTGCTATATATATTTAATTAACCTCTTTGCTCTTATATGACTCTTTTGTAAAGTTTTATAAATAAAATTATTTATTTGTACATGATTAGGTACTGTATTGAAACATATTAAAATTCGAGTAATTTATTATAATTTTTAGTGTAATTATTGCACACACATAATTTATTCTAGCACATCTAATAACAATTATCAAAACAAAAAACTACACACAACACTGCTAACAACAAAATAAAAATAATATATTATCTAGTTTCTAGCACATAGACCGAAAACCGGATTTGATTTCAATTGATAATCGAAAATTTCACTATTATGGATTTTACGGATAATTTTTTAATTTTTTTAGTTCGATACAATACGATAGTAAATGGATTTTTTTTTTTAACATAAGCTCACGCCTGTTATCCCCGAAGGGTTAGGCAGAGGTGAAATAGCGAACTACACCACCCGCATTTCGCCGAGCTTAGTTCCGTCCCAGAAGTGGCAGGGGGCGAGCCTGCCGCCATATCGGGCACAAATTCCAAACTCCGGGATGATATTGAGTAGAAAAACCCAAAACCACTTGACCCGACCCGGGGATCAAACCCGAGACCTCAGAACGGCAGTCGCACCGTAATACAACTGCGCCACCGAGGCAGTTGAGGATATTCTCAATTATTAATAATGTGGAAAAAAAATTAAATTATTAGTAAATCGTATTAGTTCGTATTCACGTTTCATTTTGCTTCGTTTGTTGGGTAGAGTAGCTTAGTTTTTATAAAATAAGTAAATTTATACAATATTAACAAAATATATTATCATATATATAAGTATTTACCAATGTGATTATTTTTAAATATATTTATAGTACGTAATAACTACGAATTCACAATTCCAAAATTTCATCAAATTTTATTGTACACTTATATGGGCAAAAACTGTGAAAAAAATAAATAAATAAAACTAAATATGGTTGTTTTATAATAGGAATTTACCAACTAAATATGTATAATGAAATAAAATGTATTAATTTATAACAACCATAAAATCACAAGCCTTTATTTTTATGTCAAGCGTAGAATTTAATAAATCACAATTTATCTATTTTTAATAGCTGTGAATAAAATAGAAATAGATATATTATCCAATTTTATATTTGAAATATTTCTTTTCCTTTCAAATTATATTTATATGAGTATTTAGATATTGAACGAAGGACAAAGATATATATAAAGGCCCGTACTATTATTAGTTACTATTGAAGTATATTTGCATATCGACGATAAATTGTTTGATATTATATTTATTTTGTATATAAATATTTATCAAAACGTCGATTGTCATAAATAGTAAAAGAAGGCGTCGTGTTAACTAAAATTTTAATATAATCCTATTAACTCTAAAATTTATAATTAATTTAGTTTATTTCGGATCAGGTATAAAATTTATATATTACATTGTAATTCATTAATGTCAGATCAATATTAATTAATAAAACAAGCACTAATAAAAGTAAGTGATGTAACGACAATTAAATTTTACCAATTATAATTTAAAGCTGAACACACATAGCAGCGCACGTATGACTCTATACTAAATAAATTTGTTTGTAAGTTTGCTGACAAATATTGTATGTTTTTTTTTATGAAATTTAAATACAGAAGTAATTTAGGAATGTAGAATATATTTAACTCTGGTGACGGCCAAGCCGAAGTTCGTACTATTTTGGTAGCCCTTGTGCTAGTCACCTTTTGCGGCTGAGTGCTTTCAGCACTCGCCCCCAAAGTCACGGTGAAGCTGTAAAAACCCTTGCGGTCAACAGCGTTAGCTAGGTTCGAAAAAAAAATTAGAATATATTTGTACAATTGATGAGGATAAACTTCGAAACACGGTCCTTTTTTGTAATCATTATAATCAACATTTGGCAATACCTACTCCAAGTTATATAGACTACGGACAGAAAAATTTGCTATGTAAATATTATTATAGCTATGTAATATACACTACGTTTATATATTTGGTCAGTGCATCTAATTCACAGACAAATCTTATATATTTTACTAACTATTCGGGACATTTACTTATTCACAAGTAGAATCTAAAATATTACCAGTGTGATGAAATCAGGTAAACTACATTGCAATAATATCTATAACTACAAAACAACTTTATGCTCTGCATAGATGTAAATAAATTATATAATTCACATTTAAATAGACATTAATAGTGATGTTCTTAGTAATAATATATTTTACATTGAAATTACCTGTGATAAATATATATATAAATGTAAAATAAGTAAGATTATTTTTATTATATATTTTTGGAGGAAACAATTAAGAAGACGATTAAAATATGAAATATGAAGCTTTTCTAAAATTTAGAACTATAACTAGGAAGCTACATATTATTATAAAGAATTTGTTTTCGTTTTCAACAATATAACTAACAGAATAATGAGAAACAAATAATACAACTCAAAGAAAATCTTTTGGTTAATACCAATTTAATAGATTATTAAAAATGTAGGGTAACACATTTTAAATATAATCGATTAGATTATCTACGTTTTATTTTTATTTCCATAATTAGGTCCCAATAGCACGGACATTGAAAAACTATGACGTATAAATCGAGACGAAATGGTAAGTCTTACAGAGAGGTTACCTTTCGTTTCAAAACTACTTACATTCAATACTTTAACAGTGCGTTGCTATCAGTTATAGGTAGTTTAACTGACACAGATATAATATATCAATCCGTACGTATGGAACTCTAATCGTGCGTTGCTATCCGTGGCAGTCACACTGACACAGATATATACTGCACGGTATATGCGCAACTCCAAACGTGCATTGCTATCCGTTGTAGGCAGTCAAACTGACACAGATATACACCGCACGGTATATATACAATTCCAACCGTGCGTTGCTATCCGCTGTAGGCAGTCACACTGACACAGATATATACTGCACGGTATATGCGCAACTCCAAACGTGCATTGCTATCCGTTGTAGGCAGTCAAACTGACACAGATATACACCGCACGGTATATACACAACTCCAACCGTGCGTTGCTATCCGTTGTAGGCAGTCAATCTGCCACAGATATATACCGCACTGTACATACGCAACTCCAACCGTGCGTTGCTATCCGTTGTAGGCAGTCAGTCAAACTACCACAAATATATACCGCACTGTACATACGCAACTCCAACCGTGCGTTGCTATCCGTTGTAGGCAGTCAAACTGCCACAAATATATACCGCACGATACATACGCAACTCCAACCGTATGTTGATACCCGTTTTAGCCAGTCAGACTGACACAGATATATACCGCATGGTATATACGCAACTCCAACCGTGCGTTTCTATTTATTGTACACAGATATAGTTTATTTACAGACCTCGGGGTCAAAATAGAAGCGTGGCGCGGTAAGAAAGGGTCGGCATAGTGCCACCGTTGCAAACAGTTCCGGCACAGCTCCCATCACTGCTATTGACTGATTACCTGCGTGCGGGGGATCCCACCTGGCACACACGTGCGAATGCACACTCGAAGAAAATGTGCAAACTGCGGAGGAAAGTATCCCGCAAGCAACGAAACACAATACCCAGTGTTTAGAATGAGGTCAGAAAACGCAGACCCGGCACAGTCGCCCTTTCTACAACGCGCTCCGGGAGGAAATTCGGTGACTTCCCCCCTGCAAATGCGATAGTCAACGACACTGCGCCGGGCAACATCATGGCACCGGCCAACGACGCGCCTGCATGTGGTACAGTCAGCACCAAGAATCGCAGGAGAAAGAAGTAGTCGCGCCCACCGGCACCACTAGCGCCATCTCCCAAAGCACGGAAGGCATCCCAGCCGCCAACGACGCTCAATAATAAAATAACAGCGACAGTCGATATAATCCGAGAATTGCTTGTCGCCTGCAACGGCATTCCGACCGCCGAAAAAGCGTGCCTTAGTGGACTAAAATCACTACTCCTCATCAATGGTTAATCCTCCGAGGACACTAGTAAACGATAGATGCCAGATCCGCAAAGACCCTAACACGAAGACTCGGTGATGCATGGCTATTCGTTAGTGGAACCAGTAGCCTAGCTACCACGGCCAAGCAGCGGCCGACGTACTAGTCAATAATCCAACCGCCTAGAAAAGGCGTAAACACTCCATAGACAGGTCCGTAGCCGCGGACCGCGATTACACCACTACATAGGGCTCCGCCTGAAGTAGTCACCTCGCCTACCCTGACGACGTATTTATTTACCGACCAGACCTGGATTAACCAATCACTGACGGAAGAACTGAGTGTTAACAGTTAACATTTCCGAATACACGAAAATATGTTACATCCCGTACAGTCGCAACATCTGTTCGCACATAATTACACAATTATGTTTACGCTGACCACCTAAACTATTCTTACACCCTGGAACTTGAATGGAACATTTCATACTTATGAATAAGTTTCCTTTTTTGAAGTGAAAACTTTTTAAGCATCATTGTGATTTTGAAAGTCGATGAAACGAAAAAGCGACAGCACATTTGTGATGAAGGTCGGATTTGTTTGTCCCATTTTAGAGAGCGTGGTGAGCCCGGTGGACTAATCCGCGTCTCATAGACGGTACGACGGAAAAGTCGGAGGTTCGAACCCAGGGAGGGTAACACATTTTTTTTTTCACCTAGCTCATGAATATGTCGACTGAACTTTTGTGCATATCTAAGCCCCTTATTGAAAACCAGCGTTGCAGTATCTACCGCAAGGTGATGATGCTACAGTAAGTAGCTGAATAAGGGGCTGTTGTTGGATTAACTCGTAAATATTAATGTTTGTTTTTATTTTTATAATTTATACAGCAGTTATTTATCCAACAATAAATTCCTTGTTTATTTTAGTTATCAAAGAAATAAACGTAATGATTATCGATTTATTTATTACCACACCTCTAATCGAATAATTTTATATATCACCAAAATCGATTTATAGTTCATTTTTATGTGCATAATTTTTTTTGTCACTTTAAAAAAAGTTAAAACTGAAATAAAGTACAGATAGCAGAATTATTTAAATTAATACGTATCAACGAGTGAATTGAACCTCGAACGAAGTTTGTACGAGATCTCGATAAAGCCAACGTCTCTAGACGCGGCAACAAAAGCCACATATTCATAACTGTGTATCGTTTAGTGACGTCACGGTTTGTTCCAATTCCAGCAGTTGTTGGATCCTTTCGATGCATAATTTTGAGCCCTCGTTTGCTTCTTTGGCCATCTGTGGATATAATAAAATAAAAATAACACACATTCGATTTCAGTCAGATAAAATGCAATACCTGCCTGTCTGTTAGTTAGCTTAAGCAAACCGGTTAATCGATTTGAATGATTATTTATATATATATATATATATATATATATATATATATAGTATTAAGGTAAATAATTTATAAATATAAAACTCACAAGTGAGAAGTTGAGGAAACCGTGTGGCAACCCTTCTAACACTTCGATGCCGACGACGTTGCCGAGTTTCTTGAGTTTCTTCGCGAACATAACACAGTCGTCCAAACACGGATCTAAGTGTACCGACTGTAAAGTTTGAACATTGAAATATATTTTATTTTAACTTTTTTATGTATTCGCTTGGTATAAATACCGGTAAACATCTTTACAATTGATCTTGAAAGAGTTAAATCTTAATTTTCACGTCTGATTGGTCAACCTCTACCTGGTAACTGTAGTAACGATCGTGTGATTGGTGGATCAGTTTCCCCCAATATGATGTTTGCCGGTATTTATATTAAATTTTAAATAAAGTTTGTTTTGTTCGATATTTATGGACTGAAATGTTTATGAGTTATATCGGTGATCAAACAAAGTTTTCTTTTGTTTTCTACGTTTTTTTCGATAGTTTTATTCATTTTTTTTATTATGAATTTCTAAAATAGTGTAATATTTTTTTTGCATATACCTTTAATCAATTTTGCGCATAAATCGTTTTAAAAAATGTCTTTGTATAAATTACTATAGCATTATTACCGTATAAAAAATATATCAAAATCATTTATTGGGTATTCATATAGAACAGTTCATATTCATATAGAGCTGATATGTAAACTGAATTGATACACTGGAACACTATGTTAATATGAAAAAAAAAATGAGTAAAAAGGAACGTCGTTCTATATGTACTTGAATTCGTTTATTCCAATACATAAAATGCATTCTCTGGCAAGGTTTAAATATAAACATTGTTATATGATATATGTAATAAGATATTACAAGTCGATAGATCAAAGACAATTTGCGCGTTCCATTTAATTTTTACGACACACTAATAATTATTTTATAGTGAGGTGTGAGAGCGGGACAACGATATAACGTATAGTCGAGTGTGTGATAAGGACGTATGGTGGTACATACGAGTATTCTGACGGGCGGGAACATCTTGAGCAAGTCGTCGTCGGCCCAGTAAGGCGACAGGTACGGGTCCTTCGGTACTGAGAATATGAATTCATCGGAGGGACTGCGCGCTATAAGAGCGTCCAAATTCGTACGCACCGCCAAACTGCACAATATATATTTAACACCGACTTTTACCAACCGACTTACAAACTTTTACCGACTTATTATTTACATTTTGGTAAACTTTTATATTAAGAGGAAACGCGGTCGGCAATATATTTCAAGAATGGGTATTTCCGAAATCGAATCATCGAATCGATCCGTTTTAAATGCAAAAGGGACAATTGCAGCACGGACTGGTTACACCTACGGAAAATAGAGGAAAACATCATTTCGTATTTCCCTGTTTCCTTCTATAGAACTGGACCGATTTTAATTTTAATTTTGAAATAAGAAAAGACTGGCCATTCATGAATGTTTTGAGCTTTTTTGTTTAAAATCAGTTAATTTTAACGGGTTTTTTTTTACGCGTTACCTTTGGTTTTTTCTTCCTATCCTCATCAAAATACCCCTCAACGCAGCAGGCGACGCCGCGCACCGCCAGTCAGTCCGTGACCACGGTTGGTGAAACCCAGCCGAAACGTCGGGATAGGAAGAAAAAACCAAAGGTAACGCGTAAAAACCCGTTAAAATTAACTGATTTTAAATATGGAACGCGAAAACTTTTTTGTTTGTCCGAAAATGCCGGTACGACCATGCTCTTCTACTAATTTTTGAATACTGCTAATTTCTATAATAATTAATATATGAAAAATTCAAAACGTACGGACATGGCGGTAGTAGATATATATATATATATATATATTAAATGGTAAACAAACATTTACTATAATATCATTATACAGGGAGGAAACAGGGTAAAAAACGTCCCCCGCATTTCCTCTTAATTGAAGAATATTGTTTATACAGTTTATGATTTTTGACAAATTTCAATCAAACGTTTTGAAGATACATAATATAAAAAAACACATCTGTCTGTTTGACTGTTTATTAGTACGCCCATATCTCGAGTCTCAATAACTAATGTGTTTTTTTAAATAAATACTGTATAGGCCTTAGTGCTTTGACGACCATCTCAACGATGTTAAGTGAGTTTGTGGACCAGGATGCTAAGCACACTAGCTCTCAAGTAATGCTGCCGGAACACAACATTTTCAAACAATGTTCTACCACCATACTATTGTTTCCTCATGAATTTTTCTTCACTAGACTATAGAGTCGGGTAAGCGGGATCGAACCAGCACCCCTCGTCTCCGCAATCATTGCCCATTTTTAAAAACCACAGAAATTATATCGATCGAGTCGAATTTGAATTTGATTGAACGTTTAGATTTTATCTAGGAATATTCCGCAGAATAGCAAGCACGGGGACAAGCCAATCCTCACGATTGAATGATAATTCTTAGCTTCCTGACGAGAACGATAAGGTCCACTTGTGGGCCCCAGAGTCCCCTCATCTTTTAATCTAATTGAGACACCGCAGAGGAAGCGTGGTCAGATTAAAAATATAGTCCCAAAAGGCAGATGGGGGCCTATAGAAAAAAAAAAACATATTCTCAAAGTGGACGGTGAATAAAATAAGGGTGAGAAACTATGCATTAAGTGCTAGTCCCTTAACTCCGATAAAGCGATGAGGGCATAGTTGGTAGTATGGCCGGATTCCGCGTCAATGGACGCGGGTTCGAATCCACCTACCCAATTCTAAAATCGACCTGAGCTTTCGGTGAAGGAAAACATCGTAAAGAAACCTTAGTATGGTGGTAGGGCATTTCCTAATGATGCCCGCCTGGGTAGCTACTACCCTCAAGTTTGAAAACCTGTCGCTAAACACCAGTAGATGTGTTCCGGCAGCATCACTTGAGAACCAGGACCTCTAGGGTTAGTATGTTTATCATCCCGGATCAAATCGTCACTTACCATCAAGTGCGATTGTGGTTAAAGCACTGAACCTATAAAGTATAAGAATAAAAAAGTTAGCAATAAAGTAATGATTTTATACTCACTCGTCTTGAGTCGGCCTAACGATAGCATTCGAACCGGTGATATAAGCGAGTCGTGTTTGCATCGCACCCATAATACCCGTCGCAGCTTCACTTATCCTTTGAAATAATAATTAACTAGATGAAAATCCGGCTTCGCTCGGGTGAAATGTGACTCATATGTAACTTCACTGATACGTGTGAATCACCCTTCACTGATACATGTGAATCGCCCTTCACTGATACGTGTGAATCGCCCTTCACTGATACATGTGAATCGCTCTTCAGTGATACATGTGAATCGCCCTTCACTGATACATGTGAATCGACCTTCACTGATACATGTGAATTGCCCTTCACTGATACATGCGAATCGCTCTTCAGTGATACATGTGAATCGCTCTTCAGTGATACATGTGAATCGCCCTTCACTGATACATGTGAATCGCCCTTCACGGATACATGTGAATCGCCCTTCACTGATACATGTGAATCGCTCTTCAGTGATACATGTGAATCGCCCTTCACTGATACATGTGAATCACTCTTCACTGATACGTGTGAATCAGCCCTAACGAATTCAAGATGTCAATATATCAAGTCAATATGGCGACTGCCATTTGTACTATTAGACAAATACATTAAATACTCGACAATCCGAATTTTGCGGATACATGTTTTTATTTTATCATTTTTTTAATGTTTTATTATTCAGGTAAGATTTCAATCGAGTCTACCGTACCACTTGACGGATTATTAGTAATCAAAATACATAATTATGAATAAATACGGTACCTATATAAAAAACATGACTAAAAAAGATAAATTGCTTTCTGTCCGTCTGTCTGTTTGTTCCAGCTAATCCTGGCTGATAGATAAAATTATAAGTCTTATCTAAGGATATATTTATTGCGAAAAAAACTCCGATCCGATTCAATGGTTAGTTTTACTGGCAAGTACTTGATTTTGTACAAAAAATATCTTCGGTTTTTGTTTACTATCAAAAATAATTTAGGTCTTGTAGAACAAAAAATGTCATATCTTTTCGGAAGATTATTTAATTTAACTTAACAAAAAAGCACGTTTATAAAGTACACAAGGACTAGATTAAATAAAGTATTATTTAATTTGAATTTAAGACAAAGTATTAGTGCTAATTATATTATTAGTAGGAAAAAATGTAATATATAATATTAACGGTAAAATGTATTGAATTTTTTCAATAGATTCACTCATTTTGACACAAAGAAAAACAAATAACAATAGCTGGAAACAACATTTTACCTTTTTAATGTCATCAAAACTATACGGATACAAATAATACAGCCAAAGAGATTTTAATACAAGTTTATACAAACATACTATATGCGAAAAGACTTTTTCCCCGACCTATTTTATATTGCAAAGATAAGACATCTATCAATATATTTTCATGTAATGATAAGTAATTATAAAGATAATGAATTATATATCGTATAAATAACATTTGTAACAGATGACGATGATGATGTATTCACCTAAATATTATTCGGATATATGTTATTCGGATATCTTAAGATAACATTATAATAATTATGTTGATAAACAAATAAGAATGCTATAATTATCGCGGTTTTTAATCATTTTACCTTGACTTTATTCTCTTTTTGTTTTCCTTGTTTTGTTCCGTGTCGTCTAATAATGGTTTTTTCACCTACTAGAGTGCTCGATGTTTCAGATTCTGGTTCCCTATAAATAATATATTAGGGTTCCGTAAATTAATTTTTCAAAAACAACTTGGAATATATACAATTCTTGAGGGTGGTAGCTACCCCCAGGTGGGAATTATTGGTAAATGCCCTACCACCAGGCTATGGTTTCCTCACGATAATTTCCTTCACCGAAAGCTCAGGCTGATATTAGAGTTGGATAGGAGCCTTCCTATCCAATGACACGGAATACGGACGCATCAACCAACGTAAGGCATTTTCTAATAATATCCGCCTGGTTAGCGCCCACCCTTGTCTACCATCCTGGATCACATCGTCACTTAAGATTAGGTGAGATTGTGGTGACTAAGCTCAGTGTTTAAAAAAATAGAGAGCGTGAGTTTACACGCGGTAGAAGTAAAAAATTTTTCTAGTTCAATATGAAATGTACAGCAAGTAATGGAGCATTAGTCTCCATGGTATGCAGGGAACGTGTACAAAATGGTAAAGTAGTGGGGACGCTACGAACTATTTCATAAAGAGGAGACGAAGGATAAGGAAACTATATAGAAACGCGTTTTATCTCTTTCTCTCATACAGCCTAAAGTCTATAAATACATGTATAGTTGTCTCTTTTTCGTTACACATTTTCGTTTCATAAAATCTAATTCGTACCGAGCAAAAAGAAGTTTCACTTCAAGAACATTTCTTAGCATGTTCTAGTTAGAACATAATGCATTATGTTAAGATATTGGGGTATATTTCATTGTTAAGGCCCGCAGCGTCTGCTTTGTCTTAAAAGATCTAGAACTCGTTTCATGCAAACGGAATGGGATGGGAAAGGTTAAAACTGCACGCATAGGTTTCTTTGGTGTTTATATTAGTTGAGCTAGCTGCGTGCCCGCGTTCTATATGTTACCAAAAAGATAAAGTTGAAAATTTTTGTCTGTACATCTGTTTGTTTCGGCTAATCCCCGGAACAGCTGTTTTGACGGGCCTTTTTTTGGCAAATAGCAGAAGTAACTCTACCTAATTTATATTTTAGAGATCCGCGTAAAAAAAAAATTAAAACTCATGAAATTGCGAATAAAATCCAATTCGTTAAACAATTTTACTGGCAGGTGTTTGAATTTGAGAGAAATATCTTTGGTTTTCTGTTTCTTTTGTACCAAAAATAATTTAAACATCAAAAATTTGGGATAAACGATTCGATTCTCAGTTTTACTGGAAAGAGCTTGAATTTATGAGGAATATTTTTACTTTCTCTTAGTACCAAAAAAAAAAAAAAAAAAGGAAAATAATTAGGGTTCGTATAAAAAATTAAAACTGAAATTGTGAACGAAATACGATTCAATTGGCCAGCGAATCATTAAAACTTTATTTTCCAATGATTGTTTAAAAAACTATACGACGGTCGTTTGAAAAGCGTGTAAAATCAGAGAGATGGTACTATTTGAAAGTATCAAGGTTATGCATATGTAGTAGCATCTCTCGAAAGAAAATATATCAAATTTCAGTCAGATCGATGTATTTTAATTTGTTTGGTATTCGTTTGAACCACAAAAATAGACAAATTCTCACTACATAACCGAAAAAAAATAATTATGTATCGATTAAACATTGCTTTATGGATGGAAAAATGCCTGGGAGACTAAATTTTATAATTGTTCATTAAAGTGAATGTGCATATTTAATTAGAAGAGTTTATAAGAGGTTCCAAAATTTTCCGATGCGTATATGGACACAAACAACGCTGAACGTTCTGGATTGAAGCTACTACTCCAGAAATCATTGATAAAATTCATGATATCTTGGTGGATGACAAAAGAGTGAAGACGCGTAAGATTGCTAATGCTGTGGGGATTTCAATTGATGGGATACATAATATCTTGCACCAACATTTGGATATTAAGAAGCTATCTGCAAAATGAGTGCCGCGGTCGCTCACGTTTGCCCAAAAATGAAATATATGTGTTGCAAGAAAGGATTGCAGCAGTCCCAAAGGAATAGGCAGAGCTTAAAGCGATGTTTCGTCACTATAGACGAACCATGGACTCATCACGATCCTTTTTAAACCAAAGAACAATCTAGAGAACAAACAAGACGGAAGCAACACCAAAAAAGGCGAAGTCATGTCTTTGGGCTGGGAAGATTATGACGACTGTCTTTTGGGATTTGCAAGGAATAATCCTTATCAACTATATGGAAAAAGGTCAAAACTATAAACAGGCGCATTAGTCATAGTTATTGCAACGATTGATAACCGAACTGCCGGTAAAACGTCCACCAAAAATGTCCTTTTCCATCCCAATAACGCACTAGTAGTTGTGACTGCAAAATTACTAAAAATATGGTTCCAACTCGTTTCTCATTCTCCCTATTCCCCAGATTTGGCTCTGTCGGATAATTATCTATTTCCCAATATGAAGAAATGGATGATAGGAAAAAGTTTTTTTATTCAAACGAAGATGTGATTCCAGAATCGAATGAATATTTGGATACTATACGGATACCATACGGAAAAGATCAACACACAAGAGTAGCATCGAAAGTAGTTTATAAGGCTAAATGCGACTATGTCGAAAAATAAAAAAGGCAGATAAGAATGTTTGAAAAAACGGCGAGAGTCGCGGGCACACAACTAGTACAAAGTGTTACACAAGAATATATAATAAGATAAAACTAAATAACAAGTAAGCACTCACTTGTGTGAGTCGTCGACCACATCTTTGTTAGGTCTTATAACGGGCACCTTACGTCCCTCTGAATCAGTATCACTATCTAAGACATATCGTTCTCTAGGAAGTCCGATACGTACTGTTGAGATTTATCCTCCGGTGGGGTTACACCTGTTCAAAATTAAATACATCTCATGTGTAACATATAAATTACAGACACTAATCACATATCCAAAAGTGTAGGTTGAAAGAGCTTTGAAGCGCTTCCGGATAAATTACGATGTTTATTTTAACTGTAATTAGGGCAGAGAGGCAAAATTTTTATGAACATTTTAAGCCATTGTTTGTTGTAAAGGCATAAAATATTTCAATTTTTTTATACTTGCTTAGTAATACAACGATGCACCATAATAATTTAGGCATGATTCAATTCGAAGCATCAATGTATTTCATTCGAAGCATCAATGTATTTCATTCGAAGCATCAATGTATTTCATTCGAAGCATCAATGTATTTCATTTGAAGCATCAATGTATTTCATTCGAAGCATCAATGTATTTCATTCGAAGCATCAATGTATTTCATTCGAAGCATCAATGTATTTCATTCGAAGCATCAATGTACTTCATTCGAAGCATCAATGTATTTCATTCGAAGCATCAATGTATTTCATTCGAAGCATCAATGTATTTCATTCGAAGCATCAATGTATTTCATTCGCCGCATCAATGTATGTATGCACGTTATTTTTTTTAGACTCATAAAATCAAATCCTATCTCATCTCTGTAATACGATGTTCGTATAGACTTTGCTATTTCATACAACTACTATGGCTTTATGCAGTTACCAGTTTTTCAAATTTTTCTACTTTCTTAGATTATACCCTTGTCTATTAAAATAGACAATATCTTTGCCTTTCATTAGTTACTCGAGAATCACTAAACAGATTTTCAGGTGTTTTACTTTAAATTTGTAGGTATACATTTTTTGTAATTTAGCATAAAATTGCTACATGTACCAATTTTAATAATAGCGATTATGTGTACCCTGTTTATTTTTTATATGTGAACGGAATTTTATTAGCATGAATAAAAGGAGTTGAAATTTAACATGTATCCACGATTATAACATAAGTACAATAATTTACCAGTAGCGGTGTGTTCGCTTTGTAGCGAAGCAGCACTGATAGTCGTGTCAGAGGACTTACGCCTCTCACTTCCAGACTTATGGGCCTGTAACTCGGCCAGGTCTGATGGGGATACCTCTTCGAATGAAGACGGACCTTCACTCACTCCTTCTAGGGAGCGAAAAGTTTTCTAGTTAGGCTATTTTAAAATAACAGCCTGTCTAGATCCAAAAAATGGTCCTCAGACGCCAAAATATAGCTCAAAGACTATTTCAAATTACACGGAAGGTGCATCACTAAAGAAGATGCTAACTAAACAATACCATTAATTCAAACGATAACTTACTAGTAAAAAAAAAATCCTATTAATAAAATTGACTTTTTAATATAATTTAATTTTTTAAATATTTATTCAGTTTACTTTTCTTATTTATAGTGATCCCCGTTATCAACGAACAAAAAAGTGATCCCTAGTCAAGAAAAGGTTGAGAACCACTGGTCTAGATACAACTTTCTTAAGTTTGATACTTTATTGTTTTAGCACCTAAGACTTGTCTAGTACGATCACTTACATCGCAATCTTTCTAGGCTTTTCCACGACCATCTCAGCGCAATTTTTTTTTATTAAAATCGATAATGTGGTCAGGTATTAATAATAAAAACGGATGCAAATGACATTTTGATTTGAAGTGTCAAACAAATACTCAAGAAATTAATTGTCATTTTTTACCAATGTATCTTCATTTGTGTCTGTTTTGTTGTTTTACAAGAATATCAATTTTTTAGTATTTAATTATATGGACACGAGTTTATGGGCTGCAACATCAATTTTTTGGAAATTTTATACAGAAAGATTTAAAAATACAGATAATTGGAGGAATACAAATTACCTTGAGAAGGGCTAACTTTAAGAAAGCCGTTACTATCCTGAGGAGTGGTTGAATTGGTTATAGCGTTCTGAAATCCCGGTTTCCCATCTTCACCTTTTGCACCTGAATTAGGACTGGCGTAGGCTGCGAAGAAAATAAATGTTATAAATGTAACAAATAACTCAAAATGATTTTCTTTGGAATTCAAACAGATAAAGTTTTGAAATTTATACGCGATTACAAACGATACGCTTGTCTGGGACAAAACTCCAATGAAACACTTTACAAGTCAACTGTATTGAAAGCATTCCTTTCGCATTAAGTAATGATTGTTTCGTACTAACATTTATAATTAGAATAATAATGCGGGATATCTATAATCCTTACTATCATGGTAAACTAGGGATAGATAATTAAAACAGTGAATTAGATAAAGTATTATTTGATTTTTATTATCATAAATGATTTTATCACAGCTGTGCTAAATTTGTGCTTCACCTGTCACACTATTGAGCACATCTACATTTAATAACACAATTAACATTAGATATATTTAATTGTGCTAAATAATAATATTGTTTTAATTGTTAATTAGGTTCACAACATATGCGTTCTTATTCAACCCAAAATTTGAGTGTTTTTTTTTAGACTATAAATATTCAGTTTTTTTTACTATGTATTTAGGTAAAATCCTGGTTGTGGTTCCAAAAGAATAGATTTTTGAAACGGAAAATTTATTTCGATCATCTATTATTGAACATAAAAGCTATTTCTTAAACAAAAGTTTTCTCTAAAACGATTTTTTTTTGTTGGGGCAATCTTAAATCTACTGGTTCGATTATGATCGGCTTTTTTTTTGTTTTGTTTTTTATAATATTGCGAAGGATGACTGCCAATTGTTAAATTATTTCACATTGAAAATTTTATTATATAAAACAAATAAATACTACAGACACTTCCTTCTTTCACTTGCTAGGGGATCTTGACATACTTCTTTCGCTTCTTCTACTTTCATGAGCGATTTCATATATGCTCGTCGGTTATGGGTAGTTTATACCTTGCCTTTCTTTAGGACATCTTCAATCTGGTGGACATACTTTCGCCTAGGTCGACCCTTACCGACGTCAATCTTCTGTCATCCATCCCCTTCGTGTGCCCGAACCAATTAAGCATTTATTACTCTATCTTTGTCACTACATCCTCTAACTTACCACCGCGTTCCCTTATCATACTATTCCTTATTTTGTCCTTCAAAAAATATGGTACCAACAATATATTTTTCTAACTATTATTCGGTATCCTTTTTTAAATAAACTGGTAACACGTGCACCTCGAAGTAAAATAGTTATAATTTAAAGCCCTTTTGTTATTTATTTATTTATATGGCACACCAACAGAGTATACACGAATGAAAATACAGGAAAAAAAAAAAAAACATATAAAACATAACAATGTTGTACTCTAATTAATGGCTAGAAAAGCATACAATATTTTTTTTGCATTATTTTTTTAAACACAACTATAAATTATTTTAATAGTAAAGTTTAACAAAAAAAACACAAATTAACTAATTTTAAGAGAGTCTTATAAATAACAGGTTTAAAAGAGGTTAAAAAATTAAAAGGTTGAGAGACATTCTTTTTCGTTAAACATTTTTGCATACGATCCCTATAAAAATTGAAACCACTGACCTTTTAAACATCTCATCATGAATCCGAACGGTAGTATCGGGTCCATGAGACACAACAACCGAGCTGGACTTGGTACGAAACTGACGTTTAATGGAGCATAGGCCAGGAATAGGCCATCTGGTCTCCGGAGGCCAGATGACAATATCTTCAACGTGCAAGAAGCGACTAGATTGGCCCCGGCCGAGTCACCGGCGAACACTATACGTTTACCTGTCGAACATTAATATATTCTAAAAGACAATATCATCTTACGATAGATAGGTAATATAGACATGATGCGACAAACACTGAAATGAATTACTTGTTTTTTTTTAAATCATAAATATATAATATTGTCTTGTTAAGTGAGGTTAGGCAATTGAATGGGATGCTAATTAAATCGTGACCAACGCACACATATGAGAAACTCTCCATTAGAGCGCATTAGTGCTCGTCTCATTCATGTATCAGCAGGTGTATTATATAGGGTTATTTATTTTAGGGTACGTATTCCAGTTAGGAGGTGATAGGGGTGAACATTTGCGATAATTTTAACCCCCCATATGCATTACGTAAAATTAAACCATTTCTGAGTTATCATGTATGTATAAAAAGTAAAAAATGCAACAACAAAAATTTATGTAATAAAAAAAGTATTAATTTAAATCTCATTTTTTCTTCTGATTTATAAAAACGATTAAACACTGGTCATTTATAAATATTAAAATAAGAATTATCGGTCCAAATATAAAAATGTGAGACAAAAACGATATTTTTTCCATACAATTTTTTTGAGATTTATTTTCACTAAAATGTCTTTAAAACAAAAGAAAAACGTTATGAAACTCGACTTGCACATTATTTTATTACATAATTTACTACGCCCACTTAGAGAATATGTATTTTTCTAGAGTCACCCCCCACCCCCTGCGCTATCCCCAAACTTTCTCTTGGTCTACTACTGCCCCGCCCCGAAAGTGTCAAATGTCCACATGAGGGGCATTATTACTTTGAGAACCTTGGATCTAGAGGCTTTAGCCGTGCTATATGAAGTCGGGCAAGGTGATGCCGGCTGTCTATAGATTCCATTTTATTTAACGTCATATGTGCTATAATTATGTGTAGTAGTATGCACAAATAGCAATAGTAATAAAATTATTAGTAGGTAAATATCTCACTAACGGGAAAAGGTTTTGACGTAATCTTGGATTTCTATACTTCCCCACTATACGACGATGCTACGACATTACTTCTTTATACTTATTTTATCTTCACAGTTAGTCGATAGTGAGATAAATTAAAAATGAAAATTAATCTAATCCCCAAAGTCATAATTAAACAGAAGATTTACAGTGGACATTATATCCATCCATTCAACCGAAAGAGGTCCACTGCTGAATAGGTCTCCCCCAAAGATCTTCCACGACGACCGGTCTTGCGGCACCTACACCCAGCGGATTCCCGCGACCTTCACCAGGTCGTCGGTCCACCTTGTAGGGGGCCTACCCATACTATGTCTTCCGGTACGTGGTAGTCATTCAAGAACCCGTTGGCCTCATCGGGCATCGGTTCTGCGAGTAAGTGCCCAGCCCACTGCCACTTAAGTTTAGCAATTCTTCAGGCAATTTCGGTTACTTTGGTTCTTCTGCGGATCTCCTCATTCCTGATTCGATCACGCAGTGAAACTCCAAGCATAGCCCTTTGAGCAACTATGAGCTTCCTTATTAGGCCCATTTTAAGCGACCACGACTCAGTGCCGTGCGCCATCACCGGCAACACACACTGGTCGATTAGGCCCATTTTAAGCGACCACGTCTCAGTCCCGTATGTCAACACTGGCAACACACACTGGTCGAAGACTTTCGTCTTGAGACTATGCGGTATCTCGGACGAGTAGATTTTGCGTAGTTTCCCGAAGGTGGCCCAGCCGAATTGGATTCGGCGATTATATAATGATTACTAAATATAGTTTGGCTCAATACTCCCACGGAAAATAGGACCATCGAAAAAATATATTTCAGATCGATTCCATGTACGATTTCTTATACTCACAAATCAAGTCTCTACACAAATATTAAGTTATCTAAAAACCAACATCCGACAGACACTAGACAGACTTTATTTATCATCAGCGAATGATAAAAAACAATACAAATAATTGGTACATATTAATCAATAAGCGATAAATAATATCATATTAATTATTGTTCGCACAATTTTTTATAACCGGAGATAACGGGTTATTAGGTACCAAACAACGAACATGATTTTACTTTTTTACATAGTGCCTAAAATAAAGAAAATTTTGATAAAGTTATGAAGTAAGTATTGAGATCGGACCCAGTCACAGTTACTTACAGATCACAAGGAAGTAGTTAATAGAGATTGTGAAAAGTTTTTTTTTTTTTTTTTTGCAAATGTTTAAGAAGATATAATAGTTCAGTGTTATTATGGACAGAAGCAGCGTTGATTAATGTGAGTTCGAATCCTGTTTTTCTAAAAGCAGGTATTGTATCTTCCCGTGGGTGTAGTAAAAGGCGGCTAAGAATAATCCAGAGAATGGACAGCAGCATTCTCTGAGTACCACAAAACACCGCCTGCCAAGCGTGGCAATTATGGCAATTCCCCCCTTATTGGGAGCGACCTATGTCCAACAGTGGACGCCTTATGTTTGAATGGATGGAGGTATTGTTGAAGGTAAACGTGATGAAACTATACAAATATCACTAATAAAATATCTGGCAGCATAACTTGAGAGCAGTTTCTCTAGGTTAAGCGAGTTAACTTTTTGAGTCATATCGTTACAAAAAATAAACACGTACAAAAAAAATTGCGTATGCAACATCATAGATACATTTAGAGTAAAGGCTAAGAGAGAGAAAGGAAAGAGATTGAGGGAAGGAAGAGAGAGCATTTAAAAAGGAATATAACAAAATAAATACAAAATACATTTATGCAATACGACAGGGATTCCTAAACTGTATGTTAGATATAAAATAATATAAAGCTTTCTTTCTCTTTCTTTCTGCGTTATTTAATTTATAACGTACAAGAAAGAAGAAGAAGTCTTCTATCTTATGTAATCTCGCGAGTCGTGTAGTGCTGGCTTAAGAATAGTACCACCCCATATACACTCGTGGGTGTCATAAAAGGCCTCAAAGGGATAAACCAGGTGATAGGCAACAGCATATTCTGAGCAACACAAGCATTTACTGCGATCGCCAACCCGCCTGCCAAGCGTGGCGATTATGGCAATTCCCTCCTTATCTAAGGGGGAGACCCAAGTCCAGCAGTGGACGACTTTACGGTTAAATGGATGGATGGATGTAACGAAATGTTAAAAGCACTTTTAACGCCGCTTAAGCTGTTACTTAAGGCTTCACTTTAAAAAAGAATTCGTAATGCTACAACGTCGGAATGAGAATATAGAACAAATAATATGATAATACACAAACCTGTGGTCCCGATAGCTTTAAAATTGTTCAACATCCAGCAATAAGCATAGAAGACCTCCTCGAGTGCCCTGGGAAAAGGCGCCTGCGGTGCTAGACTATAGTCGACAGATAATATCGGTACGTTCAACTTAGCGGCCCAGTCTCGGAGGTAAGTCTCGTGGGACTTCGAACTCTGGGCCACGAAGCCACCGCCGTGACAGTGGAACAGGACCCCGTCCGATGGCGGTAGAGACGAAGGGTTTTCACTTGCCTAAGTGGGGCGGGAAAAATATATTACGGGACGTACCCATACTACGTGACCTATTCTGACCAACTACAATTTCCCCCCCCCCCCCCTTTAAAGATTTTACGTACTATTGACACGTATAACTTGTAATCACTTCGCAGGCAGAAAGCGAAACAAATTAAAGTAATTTGATTTGACTCATATTCGTCTTTATTAATAAGGCGTTTATTGCATAAGACTGCACGCGTGCTTATAGTAACTAGTAAATTAAATATTATGAAGAAACACTTATGTAAAAACATATTGTTACGAAAACAACAATGGTTTTCTGTTTAATTACATTAATATCCGTCTCACTCGTCATCATCATTCTCCTGCCTTTTCCCAACTCACTTGGGGTCGGCGCAGTATGTTGTCTTCTTCCATACGTCCTTATCAGCCGTCATCGCTTCATTCACTCCTTTTTCTTTCATATAATTTCTTACACACTCCATCCACACTTTCTTTGGCTTTCCTCTACTTTTCCATCCTTCCACATTCATATTAATTACTATTTTACCCACATGCGCTTCCTCTCTTCTCATAACATGTCCATACCACGACAAACGAGAACCTCAACTTTTCTACCATTGACGCAACTTTCAAACTCCCTCTAATATATTCGTATATTCTATAATATCCGTGTCACACGTCTTCAATGAATACGTTACCAGCATTAATCCACTCGGATACATCATTGATCACTGGGGCATTACTATCAGACTACGTAACGAAAATCTAAGCCCATTCCCTAGCTCCTATGACTGAGTTTAATATTACCCCCCCCTCTTTAAAGGGGTCACGTCGTATGGGTACGTTCCCTTATTGTTAAGTGTGAAAAATATAATAATATTGGTGTAAACAGCCCAATTAGAACATTCAGTTATAATCATACATACAATCGAAACAAATTTACTTGCATGTGTTTTGATATTGTTTATTTATGAAATTAGTTATACCCCATTTTGAACGAGTAGTATGGCCACAATACAAATGTACGCACAGAGTATGTACTGTCAACAGACAGGTGACGTCACGAGACGGCTCGACAAACGGTATAACGAGAGGGCGATGTATTTTTTTTGTGGAAAAAAAAAAAAAAAATTACTTGTATCAAAAATATCTGAAATCGATTCAGTAGCGAATTCTTAACAAACTAGTTTCACAGTGTGCGTTTATTATGTTACATATTGTAACTAAATAACTATAAAAAAATGTTTAGTTAATTTATTTTTTCATAGTTTGCATTGAATAATTTGATGATACATCGAAAACTGATTGACTGATTTCAATGAATTTTTTGGTCGTCTCTTGGGACTCAAGAGTTTCTTAGCGCATTGAATGAAAATCTAAATTTAATTCAGCTAGCTCTGTCTGTGTAATCATAGCAATTTGATCACAAACAATCTCACCTTGTCGAGATATTTTGGTGGTAACTAATCAGGGCGGTAATTAGAAAGGTCCTACCACTATGCTACGGTTTCATCATGACGTATCTTAAGTAATTAGAGTTATAAGCGTTCGTGTCCCCAATGAAATGTATTTCTATGTAATGTATGAAGCGATGATGGAGCAGCGGGTAGTGCGTCCGGATTGCGCGTCAATCGACGCGGGTTCGATCTCCATATATCCGACTCTAAAATCGCCCTGAGTTTTCGGTGAAGGAAAACATCGTGAAGAAACCATAGCATGGTGGTAGGGCATTTTCTAATGATGCCCGCCTGGGTAGCTACCACCCTCAAGTTTGAAAACCTGTCGCCAAATACCAATAGGTGTGTTCCGGCAGTAACACGTGACAACTAGTATCTAGGCTTAGTGTGTTTACCATCCTGGACTACATCGTCACTTAAACTCAGGTGATATTGTGGTCGGGCCATTGCACGACGAGGCCCGGTGGGTTTGCTGCAGGGGGCGACGCGGCGACATGCCTTGGCAACCCCGTATCGCCCCCACCCCAAATGCAGCGGACGGCCCCGGGGGGTTTTAGTGGGTATTTCCGGGTGCTTCACGCCCGGGTGAGTCCCACACTGGCACGGAGCTCGTCACTCCGTGCCCCCTTATCTATTGTATTGGGGGACTTTATACAATAAAGGACTAAATACAATAGATAAGGGTAGTGCGTAAATGCATTTCCCCCCGTCATCAAAAAAAAAAAAAAAAAAAAAAAAATTGTGGTCAGAACACTGAGCATATACCGTGTAAAATAAAAAAATAAAAATTTATTAAAGAACAAATTAACAACCATTCTCATTTATGATACTGTAATTGTTTATATTTCACAAATAGATTACGGCATAATACACCTATATTATGTGGATTAAATTAGGCCCTCAAAAATATATTATTTATATAGGGTGATACAAAAACTATGTAATCGTATACACCATAGTATAGAAACACATACAGTTATTAATATTAAAAAAAAATCTTTTTTGTTTATTCATAACATACAAAATATTGATTGCCATTAAATATGGTAATGTATAGAATAACAAATTAATTCTTCAATCAAGTATTTTATTAACAAAAATAGTTACATAAGAGTTTATTATTCCTTAACCATGAGCGGATACTAAACTACAGGTGTATTTATGAAGGTCTAAAGTACATGGTCAAATTAGATAAATTATCTATGCTAATAAATAAAATTCGAGTGTCTGTTTGTATGTCAGAATCATTTTTTTTTTTTACTGAATAGGTATGAATGTATATATGATACCTATACCAAAAGTACATTTTTTTTTTTTATTTTTGTCCGTCTGCCTGATTGTCCGGGGGTAATCACTGGAATGGCTGGACGGATTTCGATGGGACTTTTTTAGTACATAGCTGAAGTTACTCCGGGTAACTTATGGTACTATTAATTTTCGAAAATAATTAAGGATCCGCGTAAAAAAAGAAAACTGAATAAAAAAATCCCATGCACAGTTTTACGGGCAAGTGCTTGATATTATGAGAAATATATTTAATCTAAGTACTAAAAAATGTTTAAGAAAATAATTAGGGTTCCGTATAAAAAAAATAAAACGCAATGAGAAGAACATATAAAACGCAGGCGCAGCCGCGGGCATACGCCTAGTTGTTATATAAATTTGATGATATTAAAAAATATATTTTATGTGCCTATATCACTTTATAAGAACTCAAATGGCAATGGAGTTTCACTGCGTGATCAAATCAGGAATGAGGTGCATCGTAGAAGAACCAAAGCAACCGGCATTGCCCGAAGAATTGGTAAACTTAAGTGGCAGTGGGCTGGGCACATTGCTCCCAGAACCGATGCCCGATGGGGTCAACGGGTTCTCGAATGGCTACCACGGACCGGAAGACGTAGCGTGGCGAAGGTGAAGGAGAAGGAGGACCGGATTTTTAGGGGAGACCTATGTCCAGCAGTGGGCCTTTCGGTTGAATTGATGCATGGACGGAAATAATGCCTACGAGTGTAAATCATCAACAGTCATCAGTAATCATTAACAACAGAAATAAAACTGAATAAATTTATTATTATCGTGGTCTACTTCCTTAAATCCTTACCCTTCCATTAATTAAAATTTATTTACAGTTTACGCGATTGGAGTCGCGGGTACGCCTAGTTCAGGGTTTCTCAAACTTTTCGCTCCACGAACTCGTGGTAAAGTTTTCAAAGGACAGTGAACCCCTTAACTAACTAAATAAACACCCAAGATGATATTATTGTTTTTTTTTTGTGGTTCTCTCGGTTTCGAAAAATTTTCTTTTGTAACTGAACTTCCAGCAGATTTAGACGCAATTTGAGTAGAATGTACTTTGTACATGTTGCTAACTGGAAGATAACGTTGAATTACTTGGACAATTTCTGCGTAATGGGCTCCGTTTTAAGCCGTCTTTTTAGGTGACATTTTCGAAACTAGCCGTTAGAAGGGTTTGCAAATATTGTGTTTGTTTTGCTGCCAACCAAAACGCGCTCACATAATCTAAAACAAATGTCTGCCAAGCCACTATTACTATTATTATCTTGCCGCGAACCCCCTACCGTCGAATGGCGAACCCTCCGGGGCCTGCGTACCCCACTTTGAGAAACACTGGCCTAGGTAATTAGATAAAAGAGCTTACATAAGATTAGTGACGTTTTATTAAAGAAATAAGACTTACCATACCGGCCCGCTTGTTAGAACTTATCAGCCTTATGTTAAGCCCCTGCAGTCCTATATGCACAGTTGGGGGTAGAACTGTTGTCTCCTTCCCTTCTGTGGTGATAACAGTGAGGGGTTCCGGTGGTATTGTGATTAGTTTGTTCACAGCGACCGTTGACGACATTAAACTAGGGACGCGTTTCATTATTTCTGGGGGGGAAAACATTACATATCTAAATGTGTGTTTGTTTATGTTTTTTTTTTTTTTTTTTTTTTTTTTTTATATAGTCCCCGCAATTCCCCCTGGCATAACCAAGGACCTTGTTACTACATTCTTTTATGTATTCATTTACATGTTTGTTTATGTTGGTTTATATATCTCATTTGTCTTAAACGTTACGTTTTTATTTATTTATTTATTTATTTATTGCGTTGATGTCTGGACACAGGTCTTTCCCAAATAGGGGTGGAATTGCCATAGTCACCACGTTTGGCAGGCGGAGGGCGGGTTGACAATCGCAGTAGGTGTTTGTGATACTCAGAGGATGCTGCTGACCATCCCCTGGTTTATCCCTTAGTCGCCTTTTACGACACCCACGGGTTGATATGTGGTGATACTATTCTTAGCCGGCACACGGCTATTTTTTATATAACTATTTGATCTACATATATTCCCTTATCCGGGCGAATATTCCGTGAAGTTATCAAAGTTTTCACCGTATTAAGCTGTATATAATTGACCATGATAAATACATTCAATGTTTTTAAAAGTTTTTAAAAGTGTAGTTTTTGCAAATAAAAAGTAACCGAAACAAAAGCACGCACAAGGCTAAATGTTAGGTTCGGTTAGTTTTGCGTAACATTCGGCCGAATATTCGTATTCGGACCATCTCTAATTTTTATTACTTTCGTTACACACATACTACTACTGAATTTCCTGAATCAAATACATTCAAATGTTGCTTGAAAAAACAAATGCTGGCATTCATGACCTGTTCTAACTAACCCCTATCTATAATTTAGCAGACAAAACATTTTTTAATCCTTCACGACTGTTGATCATATTAAGTGTCTAATCTTTTCTAGATAGATAGACTTAAATAAGCGTTTTTATTTCAACAGAAACCGTATCACCCGGGATGCAATTTACATACTACAAGAAATCCTAGAACATTTCTACATTTACCTCCACATTTATGAATAAAATGTTATTTTGCCACTAGAACTAATAAATACAATTAATTGATTGTATTTTTAGTGGCTTGACAACCAGAACCTGCTGTGAGAAAAAAACTCAATAAACATTAAATAGACGAAAAAATTTTTTAAAAAAATGTATCACAAAAACTCTGGTATGTATTTTAAACAAACATCTATAATTATAATATGAAATATGTAATCTCTCAATCATTTTTTATTATTGTTTTTATTTATTTTACGTACACATTATTTGAGGCACCAATAATGCTTTACAGGATGGTTATGGTAGTAATAAGAAATCGGTGAAATTTGTGTCAAAATACACTCTTCACTGGGGTGACATGGTCAACATTTGACCAAAGCCCTTAAATTATAGAGTAAAAAAAAAATCGGAAGTGTGATCTCATACTTATTTAATGTGTCGAGTACCCAGAAAAATAAGACAATAGGAATACAATAGGAAAACAATGGAAAGCTGGCGTAAACGCCAGGTAAGTGCTCAAGGGGTTAAGGACGGGAAAACATTACAAATGGATTCATTAGTTTTATGAAGGAAAAGATATTAATTACCCTTTAATTATAGAAAACTACAGTTTGCAATAAATGCCATAACAGATTAAAAATAAATTACAAAGTAAATGGATACAACATATCATTACTACGTAAGTAATAATTACAGTTTGGAACTACATAGTAACTTTGTTTCATTTAAAATACCTATATGGAAAGACATAAAATACTCATATATAATGTTTTCACAGAACAATAGCAAAATTGCGGCCATTTTTACTAGAACTATCCAAGAAGTTTTTATGGTATTCTAGAATTCCATTTTCGTGTTATTACTTCCATTATACCTCAATTGAGCAAGTTAATACGTAGAATACACTACCAAAATTCCTAAACAAAGAAAAACAATTAACGCAAATTAATGAATTAAAAATATAATAAAACTACTAAATGACAGACTAGCATGCTGGCAAAAACTTCACAGTTAAATTTGAAAAAGTGACAAGTTAAGATTGACGCGGGTTTTTTTTTTTTCTATTATTAACATTTATACGATTCTTATACTATTCAGTATTAGCTGTGCACGCGACTTCGCTCGCGTGGAATTCAGACAATTATAATTTTAATAGACAGCCTATATTCTCCTCCTAGATGAAATCTATATCTACCAATACATTTTTATCTCTATCTATGTCCCGTCCCAACCCCGCAGAGATCACTCCAGTCTTACCAGGCCACCTCCAAGACAGCCTTCCCAGTACGATGGCTTTCCCCCTTTCAATTGTCAGCTTTCGTCTCGTTAGCTTTTTATCATAAGTATATATTTGTTATGACTGACATTGTTATTTGGCAAAAAAAACAAATTAAATGTATGAGTCAGCAGTATACCCATCAATTTTGACCTATTTTTTGATGTTCATAAATTAATACTTTAATCTTAATACTTCTAAAATAAAACTTATTAAAACATACACAACACAATACAAAAACATTAGTCTAATGTTTATGAACATTTTGAAGTTACATTTAAATTATAGATTATAGATAATATATTCAGTATATGTAGTATATGCATAGGTAAAAGATAAAATTTCTGACTCAAGGATATTACAGTAATAAAGCTTGAAGATAATTCGATGAATACTTCCTAAACTGGTTTTCTACGAGTTACTCAAAAAATTTCTTTTACCGAATACCAAACACTAGGTAATATAAAGAAAATGTTTATATACCTGAATTTATTTGTATTCGTTAGTCCGTTTTAGTTTATTCTCAATTTGACATTTAACTATATAGGTAAGGTCGCAGTTTCTTAAGTTATTTTCTATTTTATCATTTTTTATTAATTTATATGAAAAACCAGAAGTTTGAATCATAATAATATGAAATAAGTTGATTAGATCACACACTTAAATAACTACAAGTGTAGTTGGCAAAGTTTAGATATATTTATTTACTAGCCAGTCTCGCGGCTCCGCTCGCATATTGTTTTTTTTTTAATTTAGACGGAACCCAAATAATTTTCCTAAAATCTATATACGAGAAAAAGCCCCGATTAAATCGGTTCAGCCGTTCCGGAGATTAACCACGGCATAAACTGTCAAAAATTTTAAAAATTATGTTTCTGATAATTTTGTCGTATATCCATTTAGTAAAAAGCTTTTATGACATTACAAACAAACACCTCAATTTTATTTATTTGGACATAGATATATGCCCATCTATACTAATAAATAAAATTGGAGTGTCTGTTTGTAATGTCAAAGTTATTTTTTTTTTACTAAATAGGTATGAATGTATACACGATACCTATAACAAAAACGGAATTTTAATTTTTTTGTCTGTTATCTGTTTGTTCTGGGTGATCTCTGGAACGGCTAGACGGATTTTCACAGGACTATTTTTGGTAGATAGCTGAAGTTACTCCGGGTAACTTAGGGTAGTAATTATTTTCGAAATTAATTAGTGTTCCGTATAAAAAAATTAAAAAGTTTTACGGGCAAGTACTTGAATTTATGAGAAATATTTTTACTTTATCTTAGTACTAGAAAAAAAATGCAGTGAAGAATATATGAAACTCGGGCGCAGCCGCGGGGACATAGCTTATAGATAAATATAATCATGTTTCATGATAGATAATACGTACCACTTTCCGCCAGAAACCAGAACGCCTTGCAGAATTCAATACTCGCCGACTGGGATATATTGACAATTCTTCTAGCCCTCATTTCAGGATCAATCAGGTATTGACCTCCGGTCCAAACCGAACTAATCAGGTTACCGTGGCAGTAATAAGCCTCGGAGAAACCCGCCATGCATATAGATATCCCTTTTAGTATGCCGCGCATTGATGGCAAAAACTGAGGAAGGAAAACGTTTCCAGTTTTTGTCAATGTCGTCATTACGTATTTAAGACACAATGCAGGTAATTATTTAAATAAAAGTGTAATTTAATTTAGTGTACCAGGTAATTTTATTTTTGTACGTTAATAATCAAATTTAGAAATTTGAATAATTATAGATTAAAAAATGAATTACAAATTTTTTTGTTTGAATATGATTATTATAGGATAGAGAATCTACTAAAAGCAATAAAGTAGATACAAGTTTTATTACCCATATCTTATGTGAGCCAATAAATACATAGACACATACTCATTCATACACACGAACACACACATACAAAACATATACTCAACACATGCACATGTAACATCACATATACAAGAAAAGTGCGCTAAATTAAGCATTTCTGTATTAATAAGAATAATATTTTAGAGTAAGGAATTCTGTATATTGGGAAGACACGGACACCTGAGACAAAAAAAGCCTAGTTCAGGTGACAGGGCCTAACCTTATGTTTTTGTTGTAAAAAATTTTTGGGAAATAAATTATTAAATTAATAAATAAAAAATTGTAACGCCCTTTTGAATTCTATAATTAAGAAATTAAATTACGAAAAATCCTTATCAGCCACGAAATTTTTAATTTATTATTGGTTTATTTAAATTTCGCTTTATCCGTTCATACATGCGTAGCAAATGCTGACAATGAAAGTGCCTGTAATCTTTCCTGAAATAGGTCATCGAGTCAATGAACTGTTTTCGGGGTACCCAGTTTCTACTGACGTTTAAAACTGAAAATTTATTTGCCGATGCAGGCTAAAAGTGTTAAAGATCCATTATTAACTAATGCTAATAATGAATCTCCCTTATCTAAATTACTAATTTTCTAGGGGCATTTTGACTTTGAAAGCTAAACTACTGGAATAAGCCGAGTTATTATTATAATGACGAATAAGAACAATTGGATCATTAACGGTAGTAATAAAAATAAAGGTTAATAGTTATTGGTAACCCAGACAAAAAACAATTATCGCTGTATGAATGATGAAATATTTGCAAAATAGACAATGAAAAAAAAATCGAAATAACAGCCAAAGTTGGCGATAAAAGATCACTCTGTATGTATCAAATACTGGAGACAATACTACAAAATAAAAAAAAACAACCAAATATCTTAACATGTTGGAAAGTAGGTTTATATAGTAGAGAAAACAAAAATCTTGGCACGACTTTGTTCAATCAGAGAATATTAAAATCTAAAATCGATTCAATGTAGGGTGATGCAATATTTATTGTTACAATAATGACGTAGAATGGAATGACGTTAGTTAAATGCGACATAAAAAAGATGTATAAATTCTGGATTTCCGTGATACAGAAAAAAAAAAACTAGCTGACATTGTTTCATTGCTAAGTAAATAATTCTATTCGTATACTGTGTAGATTTATGTTTGACCACAATCTCACCTGATTTTAAGTGACGATTTGGTCCAAAATGTCAATGTCCACTAAGCTTAAGTGATGTTGCCGGAAAGTATCTATTGTTTATTAGCGACACGTTTTCAAACTTGATGATAATGGCTAACCCAGGCGGCCATTATTAGAAAACGCCATACCAACATGCTATGGGTTCCTTTACCGAAAGCTCACGTTATTTTAGAGTTGGATAGGTGGGATCGAACGTGCGTTCATTGACGCGGAATCAAACCGAACTACCAAGCGCGCCATAATAGCTTCAACCTGAAGCCAGATGTTTTCCTTCATCGAAAGGTAAGGTTCGTTCTAGAATGCGATAGGTAGATTCGAACCTACGTCTATCGAGTCAATAACACCATAAAACATTTAGTCGACTCTTTTCGGCGCGTGCCCTTGACAAAGCAGTGTTTTCATGTGGTGGTCCACATTGCTTTATTTTATCTTCTCTTAAAGATCTCACCATGCATACGATTGTAACGAGCATTGTTTTTTTAATTACTATTTTTGAATTGGTCACACTAAAGCTCCTAAATGGCAACTAAACAATAAACAAATGAAGTAAATGGGTTGAGAAACAGAGAGAATTTTTTTTTCAACTGTTTTACATTTGCTGATTTAGACATAGATTGTCTAATCAAAAAAGTTCACAATAAGGATTTATGTAATAACAACTAGTTTTACTAGTGACATCATCTGCATTTTACCTTCGTATTGTTACATCTCTAACAGTATTATATATACGGGCAACCTGTGCGCCCGCGGCTCCGCCCGTGTTTTATATGTTTTTCACTGCATTGTAATTTTTTTATACGGAACCCTAATTATTTTTCTAAACATTTTTGAGTATTAAGATAAAAGTTTTTTCTCATAAATTCAAGTACTTGCCCGTAAAACTGCATTAAATCGGATTGTATTCAATTTTTTATGAGTTTTATTTTTTTACGCTTATTTTAGAAAATTAAAAGTACCCTAAGTGACCCGGAGCAACTTCTGCTATCTACCAAAAAAAGTCCCGTCAAAATGCGTCCTACCGTTCCGGAGATTACCCATAACAAATAGACAGATAAACAGTTAAAAAATTTAAAAAACGTATTTTTGCATAGGTATCGTGTATAAATTCACATCTATTTAGTAAAAAAAAAAAATTGACATTACAAACAGACACTTCAATTTTATTTATTAGTATAGATAACAAACATTATCTGATATGAATCACTATAACAGTCACTAGATATAAAGAGTGACAAAAGTTATGTTATCTAATAATGTAGCGTAAGAATTATCAAAAGTAAATTGTTCAAAGAGTCAGATGTCATATCGAGTAAACATTATCAGATACATCACTAAAGATATCACACATGTTATTAGAAACGAATACAATGAAAAAAAAAAATTAAAACTATGCTTACATACTTGGAATCCTAAACATCTTCCATAGAAGCAGTACTGATTTATAGTGTCTGCTTGTGCAAACAATTCTTCAGGTGTGTGTAATTCTGTGGGAAATAATTCTCCAGGAGGCGCCCATCCCAATAACGTATGCAAATGATGCAAACAAGTACCAAGCGACGCAAGTAATTGTCCACATGATTCTACTTCCCTAAAAATATTAATAATTTACAATCCTTATAGGAATAAATACATTATTCCTAGCAAAATGAAAACTCGGAATTTTGGAAAAAGTATTTTTTTTTTGTTTAAATTTCACAATTTGTCTGGTTTATATATCTATTGGTGCGCCGAGCAATATTTATGTACATTGTCATATAGGTTACATAAATAAAACATATAATAGGCTGCGTAAGTATAAATTTTATCATTTATCTCTAAGCGCAAGCACTCAAACGCCATTTTATATTTGGCATAGTGTAGCACGTTGATTTTACCCTACCGCATAGAGTCGCTCCACGCCGTTAAAGAAGTTTTCATTCCAAAAAGTATTCTTTGTCTAAAATAAATATATACTAACCTTTTTATAATGATAAATAAAGTATTTTTACTCCGAAACATGTATATTTTTTGGACGAAAGTACTAGGTAATCTTAAAAAGGGGATATCTATTTCATAAAATTACAAGAGTTTGAACGTATTATATTAATTGAAATACAAATAAAGATTGTATTAATAACATACTTAACAAAATGTCCTTTACGGAAGAGTAAAGCGTCCCTCCCTGTTGAGACTTGTCGACTCAATTTAAGACCATGTAGTACGCATGAGTCTACGACAGATACAAAACTTCTATACCCGTTCCCTGGTGATTTGGCGTCAAAATCATACTGCGGTGCCACCTAAAATTAATAAAACATATGTACATTCTGACTTCGTTTCAGATTATTTTATATTTACTTCTAATTTACCTCCTTATTAGCTATGTTCACTCAGTTTCATCATTATAAGTCATAGTTATTACCATACAGTTACCATAGTTATACAGGGTTATTGGAAATTCTGCATTTCCCCCCGGCAAAAAAAAAGGGTTATTGGTAATTCGACGTATTCCCGTTAGGTGGTTGGGGTGACTATTTGCATAGATAAATTATTATATTTTATAGTCTTTGCTATCTGTGATAATTTTTACCCTTATATGAGTTATCTGAACCATTTTTGAGTTATCATGTTTTTTTAGCTTTTTTCGTAATAAGTCAAAAATGTATTTAAAAAAAGTATCAATTTAAATCTCATTTTTTTTCTGATTTATAAAAACGGTTGAACACTGGTTCAATAAGTTTCATAAATTTCTTCGTACATTTCATACATTTTTTTTCTCGATAAATTTCATAACAGGGCCCGTATAAGGAAGCTAAACTAATGAAAGAATATGTAATAATTTTGTAAAAGATAAATTAATGTATGTAGGTATTTATAAAAGGTCTTCGAATTCGCTTAAATTGCAGCTAAATGTAGTGGAATGAATTTTAATTAGGAGGTTACATTATGTTCGAATAAGTTAGGGTATTAAACTAGTTTGTATGACGATATTTTTTCTTAGCTAATTTCACATTCTCCTAACTGAAAATATGCTTTTGGTAAAGCTGAAATTCCTAAAAATTTGCACCAAAAAATGCAATAACAGCCACGTTTACAGATGATTTACTTTTGCAAGTATACAGAGGTAGCAATAATTCTATTCGTCTATAGACTAGTTTATTAAACATTTGATCTTCTACAAAATTAATTAATATGTATGGAAATTGTACCCGCGACCTTTAGTAATGAAGGACACAATGATAGAAAACGTCCGAAGCAAACAAAACACTAACAATAGATATTTAAAATACATAATTTTCAGAAGCAAAACAAACCAGTTGAAGAACTTTAAAGATTTAAACCACACATGTCGTTTTGGCTTTGCGTTTTATATTGTTAATCCGATGATTGCCATTGCCAAATATTTCTGTCTTGTCATCAATGACTTAGATGATATTACTCACATGTGGTTGTTATGCTTTGATAAGTCATCCTTGTTTATAACATTTACGCATATGTATTCTCGAGGGCGGATTTAGATAGATCCAACAGCGACTCAATTACAAATTCAGCAAAATTTGTAAAAAGTAACAATAATAATATGGCAGTGACTGAATTTAATAAAAAATGTCTAAACTTTAGGAGACATTAAAAGTAAGAATGAATGTGATATCTTTTCCTGTTACAGTTCGAAAAACTCTTGTTATGGTACAAATATAACTACTGTTAACACAGAATATAATATAAAAAAACACCATAACCTCAAAACAAATTAGTGATGGAAATTATACAGGTCCTCGTCCGACATGTAATCATCAGACTCCGACCTTGAATATTTTACATTACTTATACATACTATATAAATTGTCTTGCAGAGAACCTCATATGTTTAACACGTGGATACGTTTATGAAACTGTTCATATGACTAATATGAATTGTTTACTTTTATATACTAGCTAGGCTAAATGGCTGCACGTGATTGGACTTAAAATATAGCAACCCTAAGTTAAAATTTACAATCACAAGATGCATTAATATAATAGAAAAAGTCGTTACTTATTATTAATGCTCATTAATAACCGTAGTGTTGTTTGTCATTCGGTTAGAAATAGTTGTATTACCCGAGTTGTTTTTTGATACAATTTACCTTCATACTTCGTATTCTTCAGATTAACTATGCTTAGAACGAGTCGAAGAATGTTGAGGAAATGCGAAGCAGTTCCTACTTCCTGTTCAACTAGGGAAACGAAGGAAATCTGCGGGGTTTTAGTCAAAAGACTGACTTAACTCACCTTTTGTTGACTGCCGAGTGTAAATGTCTTATGTAAGATTTTCTCACGTAAAATGACTGAGTTACAGTTACTTTTACGTGGTGCATGAAGAATTCCACATTCCACAAAGAATTCTTATGATATGGTATACGTTTTATTATTAGGAAAAATCCAATACTGTGGAGTTGTTGTGTTAATATTTATAGATAGATAGATAGGTATAGGTAGCGTTATAAAGAGTGTCTTTTGATGTCTTCTTGAAACAAAAGGTTTTAAAAGCAGCGTAACTGATTAAGGTTGAGATCCTCTTTATTGAAAAACCAATCCGTTGGTCCACCACGTTTCATTTATTCTACACTGCCTGTATTACGAATATATATTTTATAAAATAATCTGTTCATTGAATCGTATTCTGTTTACAATTTCACGAGTTAATTTTTATTACACGGAACCCTATTTTCCTTAATGTTTTATTTGGTATTAAGATAAAAGTAAAAATATTTCTCATAAATACAAGCACTTGTCTATAAAACAAGACATTGAATTGGCTTTTATTACAAATTTTTGTGGTTATTTACGCGGAATCTAATAATATTCCTGAAAATATTTTTGATACTAACAGAAATTATAGATATTTCATACAAATTAAACACCTGCCAGAAAGAAATGTACACTGAACCGGATTTTATTCACAATTTTATAAGTTTAATTTGTTTTACACGGAACCCTAATAATTTTACGAAAAATCACAGTAGCCTAAGTTACGCGGAGTAACTTCAGCTATCTACCACAAAAAGGCTAGTCAAATTCGGTTCCAGCGATTCGGGGATTAGCCGGAACGAACAGACAGACAGACAAACATTTTAAAAGTTTTGTTTTTGGTTTAGGTATCTTATACAGGTTGATATATTTAGTAAAAAGTTATTTTGATATTACAGACAGTTGTATGTATTAATATAGAACAATAGATAGTTAACTTGTTTCGTTTGTTTCATTTTTAACGGGACAGACGAAATGCTCCTAATAACACGCATAATAAGCATTAGCTTCTATACTAAGTATTAACAAATGACAACACTTCCGCGGTGCATTCTACGCAATACATAATGTAAGAAGTTTTTATTATTGGTCACTTATAGGGGGTAATTCACTTCACTTTCTAACTTATTATATTATTTGATTTTTCAGTAAATTTATTTTATATAAAAGAAGTCTTACCTGACACATCAACACACAGCCGAATCTGATCCAAAACTATTGTTGCTAAGAATAAGAAATTTCTAAATGGTTTCTATTAAAAACTACTGCTAAGGAATTCCTACATACATAAGGAATTGCTACAAAAGATTATGATGCCTTGTTGAAATATCGAGTATTTCAGATTGCCATCTCAGCAGTTTACAAAACCTTTGCACAAGGTTTGTGATCTTTCCTTAGGGCTTATGCGTATAACAAGGTACAGATATTATGCCCCGCTAGAGATTGTTCAAGGAATTAAGCAAAAAAGATTGGATAGATGGCTGATTAACAGGATAAATTACAGTTAAACAAAATAAATTCTAAAAATTGAAAAATAACTGAACAAGCATTTTAAAATAAATTTATAACATCCATTTTTATGTAATATAATGTTATTATTATAATCTTATTGTCTTCTTGTATCTATATCAATCTTGTAACTATACCATATATCCCTAACAAATATGTAAATATTATGTATACAGGTTTTTCTTATATATGTATAATGAAACATGTAGTGTATGTATGTTTATGTATGATAATTACTGTATTGTATATAAATGTAAAGTAGATATACATAGATTATTGTCAAATCGAAAAAAAAAAAAATCCAAAAAAGATAAACAGGCATTGCCTAATTATAAGAATACTATAAAAACCTAATCTTTCTAATTAATTGATAAATAGGGTAAGATAAGAATGGATTATTTAAAGTGATCCTAAGGTTGTGAAAAGGATAAATTCTTTGTATGGAAAGACCCAAGATTTATAAACCGAGTTTGAAAAATCATCTTTAAACTAAAGAAAAATGATAATGTAATTTTTTCTGTAAACTCCAAGTTGAACAAAAAAAAAATAATATGAGCCATTTTATTTAAGTAACAGGTAATGGATATTTGTAAGTTGAAATAAATAAAAATTGGTTTTGAGAGATGAACATCTCATAATGGAATAGAGTGACTAAATTTACAGAATAGAAAAAAAAACAATCTGGAATAGACAATAATTATTCTAAGATGGACTTTTCTATTGCAAATTTATTATTTATACCTGATTGGAGGGAATGAAATAAGAATAATGATTAAGAAATGTATATGGGATCATAAAATATTTTTAGATACTGAACTTTAACAGTGATTTCATGAAAGCTTAACCACTCATATCTGAAACTAGTTAAGCATAAAATCTTAGAAACAAATGACAAGCAATGTTATTTATCTATACTAATATTATAAAGAGGAAAGATTTGTTTTTTTGTATGCAACAAATAAACTTATAAACGACTGGATCAATTTGGATTAAATTTGGTATGGTATGAGATAATTTCAAATCCAGGGCATGACATAGGATAGTTTTTGTTACAAAAATCCAACAGGAATAGGAACTTCGCGGGTAAACCCGAGGAGAGCAGCTAGTTATAAATATATGACTAGATGTATCTAAGTATATATTAAAGTAATGATTTAATATTATAATCTGTAATACCAGATCTGAATTACACAATTATAGAATATGACCAAAGTCCAATAAAATAATATGTGTTGTGTACATACATACATACATATCATCACGCCTTTCTCCCGTGGGGGTAGGCAGAGATTACGTCCTTCCACTTGCTACGATCTTGGCATACCTCTTTCGCTTCCTCTACTTTCATGAGCGCTTTCATACATGCTCGTCGGTTATGGGTACTTTTTACCTGGCCTTTATTTAAGACATGATTGATTTGGTCTAGATACATTCGCCTAGGTCGACCCTTACCGACTTGCCCATTCACCCTCGCCTTATAAATTAATTTCGTTAATCTTCTCTCATCCATCCTCTCTACATGCCCAAACCAACTAAGCATACCTTTCTTTATTTTGGTCACCACATCCTCTACCACACCACAGCGTTCCCTTATCATACTATTCCTGACTTTGTCAATCGTCTTCACTCCAGCTATACTTCTCAGACTTCTCATTTCCACTGCGTTAATCTTACTTGTAAATCTTAATGTGTTGTGTAAATAAGGATAATATTATGTTTCTGTGATTGAAAATATTTTAATTACAATAATATTATAACAGGGACATTTTAAAGGATAACTATAAAAATAATAAACTAGAATTAAAAATTAGTATAGATTATAATACAAAACTGTAATCAATTATGCATTTTCTCCCTACTGGTACTGGTTATATTAAGCAAAATTATTTAATGGGGAATGTATGTTATTTTTAAATTCTCATACAGGCATTTTTTTTGTTCAATTATCTTACCACATATGTATTATAATAAAAATATAACTTAACCTCTTGAGCACTAACCTCGCATTTACTCCAGCTTTCCCTTGTTTTCCTATTGCCTCATTTTTATGGGTAATAGACATATTAATAAACAGTCTACATTTTTTACTTTTTATAATATTGCTTTAAAATACTATATGTTTTAAGCAATTTCAATCTAATTTTAAGAGTATACAATTAATTTATACAATAAAAATAATTTTACAACAATTTATAAGATCAACTTTTAAATCTGTAAATAACATTTTAAAACTAGTATTGTTTTATTATGTTAATTTTCTACAAATGGAAATATGTTCATAATTTTTCTTGCAATAAATATGTTTCATAGTGATAATTTACAAATAGTCTAATAAATATCAAATTAGTTAAAGATGTGACATCATTTAGAATCATAATTCAATAACAAGATTAAATGATCAATTTTACAATTCTACTTGCAAGACTTGCCCCTTTTCTGCATTGTAGGAGCAAGGTTCTGGATATGTGATATGATTAATATAAATACATACCTTTCGGACGTGGTCGACTAATGGCCATACGGTATCTATGTGGTCTATCAATGTCATGAAACCCTGGTATAATCTCTGGCCATTTTCACTATCATCTGGCTGAAAATACGTTGCGTTGTTTTGACAAGAGTCCTTAAGAGCTTCATACATAGCGTAGGTCGGTGGAGCTCCTTCCTTCATCTCCTCGCAACATAGCGACGCCTTAGCCGGAGGATCCGAAAACGACATAATTTTCGACAAAGTCCCGGAAGCGTAATGAAAACCGCGGCTAATAAGTTTAAGCCTCATCTGTAAAGATTTTAATATAAACATTTTTCGTTCGTGTCATTACCCCAATAAATTCACACCAATCGAAAAATAATTACAAATAATTTTGCGGATAAATTTCGTTATCATTGTACCATTATAATAGAAATTTATTTATCTGGCAGTTTGCATTGAACTCTTAACATTTTTAGATCAAGAGCTAACTAGATTTTTTTGTCGTATCGCTATTTAGAGGAAATCGCCCGCGACAACAAATAACGAGAACGACGACGAAAAAACTATTAATTGACAATATACACAGAATAATATTACGGAGACAATATATGACTGATCAAGTGACAGCATATGACCAAAAAGTATATAAACAAGAGACAGGACTTCCATACATAAAGATGAACAAAGTTAAAAAATGTACTCTATACCAACAAAACAAAAAAGTAAGGCGGCTGTATTCTTTCGTGTGATAGAGTCCAATAGGTATTAGAGGAGTATTACTCCGGTAGGAGTAATATTATTCTGTGCGTTTCATACATGTTCAGGTTCATATTTTTACAAGACTGCATATGACTGCGAGTACTGTGACAGCTCGGCAGCGAAAAAAAGTGAAGTTTACCTACATATTCATTTATGCTATACATGTTCCAAATTATTACTATAATAAATAAATTTACATTTAAGAACAATAAAGATCATAAAATGTGGTAAATTTATAATTACATAAAATTTCAATTGTAATGAGAAGTTTGATCCAGTTATTTTTTTTTTCACTTTGATCTTAAAATTACATATAGTAATATGTTTTTTAAATAAGCCGCTTTGTTACGCTTTTTACATATGAAATGTTTTTAGTATAAAAAACCTCTTAAAAATACTTTTTTTAGAACCCCATAGTAATGAGCAAATTCGGAACTTTTTTCGCAGTCTGCTTCATAAGAAATTATTGCTTATTATTACATATTTATTACTATGTATTTCATTAATAATTTATATTTATTATACTAGTACTAAATTTACACCTTGAAACACATTATTATATTAAAATAATACTCCTTCAAATAACTTATAACACGTCCTATAATTTCACGCTCTCGTACAAAACTTAACAAAAAAAGTAACGATTTTATAAATAGTAAACTTATACGTAGTATTCTCTTAGTAGTCTGTGGTAAGCTTCGTTGTTAGGTTCTGCAAAAGTGTGGTAGTAGTCTTTATTTTTCGTTATTATCTTGCACTATTTGAGTTTATATTATGTGACTTTGGTGGTATTTTACGTGATATAGTTTAGATATAGTGCCTAAGTGAAGTGAAAATGGAAATAATGCCCCGGAGCGTGAATTCTGAAATGTACCACTTACTATAGTTGGAATAGAAGGGTCATTTTGCTACACTGCTTATGAATATTGTTTTTAATATCAGACTTGACTGCATGGTTTAGTATCTTTGCCTCTTCCTGACAAAAAAAAATAAGAATAATTGGATCCAAAAAAGAGCTTTATTACAAAATTTGTGCATAATGTTTTATATTTATTGTAATGTGTATTAAAATGGATCTAACGGTAACTGATATAGATCCAATAAAAACCAATTACCAAAAATATTATAAAACCGCTGATCTAACAACTACACTAAACTATCCAACATCGAAAGAAAATATATATCAAAATCCCACATTGTTTACAAATAGAACCTTACTGGAGCTATCAAATTCATCGTGGTCGCGGTCAAAGAACGCTAGCAATGAAGTACAACCATATTTGCGAGGGTGCAAATGGTCTCCGGATGGGACATGTTGCCTCTCTGTAGTAAATAATGATGGTGTTCATGTCACAGAACTTTCAAGAGACCTTTACACAGGAACAGTAGCTGCTGATAGAACAATAGACATATTACATTCTGTGATTCATGTTAAAGAAGCTGGTCTAGTTTACGATTTTTGTTGGTATCCAGGAATGAACAGCACATTACCTGAAACATGTTGGTTAGTGAATTTATATATAATGGATAATGTTGATTGTTTTATGCTTATATATATGTATATATATATATATGTGTACTATCAATACTTTTCCATTTGTTAACATTGATTATTTTATGTTAATTTATTTATTTTATACTGTATTATACACTAATTGTATATACATATATATATATATTGTATGTAAATTATAAAGAGCGGCCTTATTGTTGCTAGCAATTTTTTTGGCATATTTAAGTTGTATATTTTTTAGAAAATTAGGGGTAGTATGGGTGTAAGAAAAGTAATATAATACTAGTTTATTAATTATTTATCATAAAAAAATTCCATTTGCAGTTGGTTGACTACTAGACAAAATGCACCTATACAAATGTGGGACGCTTTTGATGGGTCCCTTAGGTGTTCCTACAGAGGTTTTAATGCTGTGGATGAAATGGAACCTGCTCTTTCTGTCACATTCACTCCTGACGGAAAGAAAATTATTGCTGGATACAAGAAAACATTAAGAACATTTAATGTGGAGAGGTAACTAACTTGCTTATATGTATTTTATTCATAATAAAAATAATTGAATATGTAATGATTTGTACACATTTTAAAGGAAAAATCTATAAGATTCTATGAAAACTTAATATCAAAACTATCCAAATTATTTATAGCATTAAAAAAGGAAGTCACAAAAAATAGTTTTTGAATTTTTTTAAAATCAATAATAATATATGGAGTATTCACAATTAGTCAGTTTCATTATTGGGTATAGAATATGTGTTCACAATTTAGTTTACATAAGCTCACACCTGTTATCCCCAAAGGATTAGGCAGAGGAGAAACAGCGAACTACACCACCCACATTTGGCCGAGCTTAGTTCCGTCCTAGATGTGACAGGGGGCGAGCCTGTCGCCATATCGGGCACAAATTTCTGACTCCGGCATGATACTGAGTAGAAAAACCCAATATCACTTTACCCGACCCAGGGATCAAATTTAAGACATCAGAATGACAGTCGTACCGTAATACAACTGTGCCACATAATATCTAAAAAACTTACTGTGGGATTTCTTGTAGGAAAAAAGTCAATCATTAGATTTTGAATTATATTAATCACTCAGATTTGGAAAATATTTGTATGGTAGGGGGACCCCCCTGTCAGGAACGAAGTTCCTAGTTAAAACAGAAATAGAAAAATAAAAACAAAACTAAGTAATGCCTAGATGTAATAATTATAAAATGACTCATTCTGAAGAAAATAACTTCAATTATTATTATACCATCCATAGACGCCATCTAGTGTTCAAACTTTGAACCTTTAGCAAATTACTTCAGTGAGAATCGATTTAATATTATAAATTAAAACACCATCTCTTATTTCTAGTACATTAATAATATAAAAAGAAACTGCTATTTACATGAATAATAATATTATGATATAATAATAATTGCAAACTGCAATAATACTAACAGTCATCATGTAGACTATACATTAGACACTGTATAGCCATCATACATAAACTATACTTAAAAGAAAAGAAACAAAAATATGTGTCAAGTACAACTAGTATTTGGGTAGTGGCTGAAATTCCTTGAAAATATTTATTCAAAAAACTTTGGCTTGTTAATATAATCTATTTCTAAATTTTCAAATATGTCAATATTAAACAAAAAAAACCATACAGAGAAGATAAAATATACTGAAATGTTTTATGATTGATTATATTTATATATAGAAAATTTTTGTTTAAAATTAATATTAAAAGTGAGGTATTTGTGTTAAATTTTATGTATGGTAAAAAAAAAAAATTGCCCCTGGATGGGCTCGAACCACAAACCTTTTGGTTAACAGCCGACCGCGCTAAACAGTTGCACCACGGAGGCGATATCTGATGTGTTATTACATCTACAAAAAGGTAATGCTTATTTAACGTTACAACGTTACTGACATTTTTTGCCGGCTAGTGTACCTCTAGGGCGTTCCAAAAAAATAACACAATTTTATTTGGTAGTTATTATTATTATTATTCGAAAAGGGGCTATGCAGGCTTAAACAGTCCTGTATCACTGCGACCTAGTCAGATCTATTGTGATCGCCCCTATATTGCTAAACCTCACTGCCTAGACCTACAACCTGAATATACTGTAGTATCTTTTTGGCAGAGAGCATCTGTACCTCCTCCGGAAGCAACACATGCTTACCCAGAATTCGGTTACGTATGGGTAATAATAGATCACATTCACACAAGACGTGCTTTGGTGTTTCGTCTGCTATTTCACAGAACCTGCACTCTCTTGTGTTCTGGACACCGATGTTGTGCATATGCTTGCCCAAACAACAGTGCCCAGTTAGTGGTCTCACTAATATACTCGTAGCTGATTCCTACTGAGCATCAGGGCTTCTTCAGCTTTGCGCTGAGTGAATGCTCTGATGAGCTCTTTGGAATGAATTTGTCCTGGCAATTTATTCCAGAATTCTATAGCCTTATAGGTATATTGGGCTCTTATTTGTTAGTTACTTGTAACATTTAGTTACTGCAGATTGATCATGAACATTAAACTCCTTTTCAGACCTGGACGCGATTGCTGTGAACATAAAGTAATGAATCCTGCGTCATGTTTTGCTACAAATAACAATCTATTGGCAGTTGGTTCATGGAATACAAGCATTGGATTGTACAACATGAGTGAGATGGGCACATATAAATGTATAGGAAAACTACATGGCCATGGAGGTCAGTTTGTTATGCATTATTTTAACCCCTTGAGAACTTAACCAGGCGTTGACGCCAGCTGTCCATTGTTTTCCTATTGTCTCATTTTTATGGGTAATCGACATATTAAGAATGATGTATTATTTTTAATTAGAATTTAATTGTGAAAGGCTAACCATTAATTCTTATTTAATGATATGGGTTGGTGCATTTTTATAAAAAATTATTGTATAAAGTCACTTAGCTACTTCACCTTTAATCTTGTTATTTGTATATATAGCAATAATCGAAATTTACATTTTCTTTCCAATTGTAATTTACCTTATATTTCTGTATGTAATAAAACCCTATCTTTAGCTTTGAAATTAAAAAGAAAGTACTGCTGTTATGAATGTGCATTACAAATATACATAACTCGATACGATGCTGTCTATTTTACATTAAAAAAATTATGAATAATTTGAACTATCTTATCACACAGTATTTAAAAGCTGTTAATTGTATAAAATTTCTAATGAAAAGTAACAGTAATAAAATTGGCTTATGTCTGTCCATAACATTATAAGAAACAAATAAAGAAAGAAATATTTTTTTAATTAAAAAACAAAACCGACTTCAAAAGAATAAACTATAAAAATCCACTAAATAGTCAATAAATAATTACTTTATTTTTAATCTGCTTCCTTCATTTTGAAATCGGTACCAGCTTATGAATAACAAAGTGGTTTAAATGTATGTAGCTAATTATAATCAATTAAATGTTCTTTAAAATAACTTTAGCTTATATGTAATTGTGATAAAGTTTAACCAGTTATTTACATTTGTAAATGAGTACATTTGATAACTCTATTTGGTCCACAAATTATGGAGAAATCGCGTCAAAATCAAAATCAAAATTTATTTATTCAATTTAGGCCCTAAGAAGGCGCTTATGAACGTCTCTAAAACACTACCACCGGTTCGGAAAACAACCCAGTCGAGAAGAGCCGGCAAGAAACTCGATCTGGTTCTTTTTTTTTTATAAATATAATATGTATCATTTTTTTTGTCATATAAAAAACTGTACAAATCGTAGTTTTAATAATGTTAGTGGAAGCACAGAGATGTGGGTTAATTCCAGACATCACTATCGTTCACGTAATGATCCACCCTGTAATAACCTTTTGAGATTAAAACTTGCTTGACATAATACTTGAACTTATTGTCAGGTAAATCGGTAACGTTACTTGGGATCTTATTGTAAAACCGAATACTATTACCTATAAAGCTTTCATTACACTTACTTAACCTAAAGCGTGGTTCCGGACAACTTGTCTTTACTTCTAATATTAAAATTATGACGATCATTCACTAGATCTAGCGTAACAAACATATCAAAAAAAAAACATACAGATGAATTGATAACCTCCTCCTTTTTAAAGTCACTTAGAACCATCTAGGGGACTTAAAGATTTGTTCTAAAAAAAAAGAGGTAGGTCTTGAATATTCGTTTAAAATATATATTTATAGTGTGTTTATTGTAGGTGGTGTTACACATATGAAGTTTAGTCCAAACGGTTTACATCTCATATCAGGAGCCCGTAAAGACCACAGGCTTTTAGTTTGGGATATCAGATGTTATCGTAAACCACTGAACATTTTGACGAGAGTCGTGGACACAAACCAAAGAGTTTACTTTGACATATCACCCTGTGGCAGATACCTTGTCTCTGGCGGTACCGATGGGGTTATAAAAGTGTGGGATGTTACCAAACAACACTGGTCTTCTAGTTTAGACGTGACTAATATTGAAAATGGAAATGCTGCTTTAAAGGTAATGTGTTTATGATATACATTACCTTTACCCGCTTTACCTTTACCCACTTTACCTTTACCTGCTTTACCTTTACCCGTTGGGTGTGGGTGCTGTAAGACCGGTCGTTGTAGAAATCTTTTGGGGAGTCCAAGAGTGTCTTTCGTTCGAATGGATATATATATTTTTTTACACGGTATAGGATCAGTGCTTTGATCAGAATCTCACCTGTTATGTTACGATGTGGTTCATAGCTTACCATAAGCCTAGAGGTGCTAGTTCTCAAGTGATCTTGCCGGAACACACCTGTTGATATTTGGCGACAGGTTTTCAAACCTGAGGGTGGTAGCTATCCAGGCGGGCATCATTAGAAAATGCCCTACAATATTTATTGATGGTACCCTAATGTTATTCTAAAGAGTTGTTCAAATATGTGGTGGTTTATTGTGTGGGCTTATTTTTTGATGATATGGGGTCGGAATCTGAATGATGATTACGTAAGCAATATTTTGCTTATTAATCTACGTTTTCAAAATTATGCTAATGGTTACCTGATCAAGAAGTGGTAGCTACTGAGGCGGTTTTTATTAAAAATGCCCTATCATCATGCTATGGTTTAATCGCTATATTTTTCTTCATCTAAAGCTCAGGGTCATTTGATTGGATGGGTGGTGGGTTCGCGCTAACGTAACTTCAAATTTCTAATTTGATCATACTCATTATTGAAAATTTGAAGAATAAAGTATTTTTTTACTGGTAACACTAATAAAGCTCTTAAATAAGTACTAAACAAGGAAAGAAAAAGAAAAGTTGGTTCAGAAACTGATGAGAAAATGTCTTGACCTTTTGATAATAATTTATTGGAAATACTAAATTAAAGTACAGTAATACCCCGCTTAGCGCGACCCCGTTACGCGCGGTTTCACTATAACGCGAATGTTAAATTTCGCGCTCAAATGCCTCGCATTACGCGAAAGAGTGCGTATAAACATAATGTAAAGACAATAGATGTATTTTTCCGTAAAAATAAGAGTACCTATATATTGCATAAAGTGTTCTTAGAATTAAAGTGATTGATTAAAATGATTTGTATTTTTTTGTATTAAATTTTGACTATGTTTAATCATAAACCTCGATATACGCGAATTTCATTTAACGCGATTTTTTTCGGAACGTATCCCTCGCGTAAAGCGGGGTATTACTGTATATAATTACAATTAAATTACATACATATTTTTAATTAATTAATTTGATCATGATATTATGTAATATAGCACTAATTATGTATATGGAAAACTTATAGTTTTTTTTAAATAAAATAGATCTGTCTTTATTTTTTTTTTTGTTTATAGATGAACCAATGCATGAGAGTTTGTACGTTGTGTATATTTACAATGTAATTATGTAATAATTAAAATTATTTTCCAGTTTCCATTGCACAAAGACTGCTGCAATAGCGTATCCATACATCCTTGTCGGCCAATACTGGCTACAGGGTCTGGTCAATTCCACTTCACTGACCCGGTAAAGAACTTAGATGAGGAATCGTTGGATAATTCATTAAGAATAGATGACAACACAGAAGATTTATCACTCTCAGATGATATGAGATATTCTAGCAATAGTGAAAACTATCTAGTATTTTGGTGGATCGGAGAATTGATTGATAAGACGTGAAAATTAAAATTAATTATATTTATTGTAAATAGGCATCTAATTAATTAATTATATGACTTTATGAAATTTGTTGTTTTCATTTTTGAAGTGCGACTTGTTATGGGGTGCTTTGTAATTCTGATCCGCAAAACTTTTTGTGTGACGATAAGGGGGTGATAGGGGTAAACACTGTGTCGGATAGAGTGTGAGCAGTGTGTCAATTGTGCGAACACACATCTTTTTTTCGAGTTGTTCAATAAGCGTTCAAGTGTTTTTTTTAAAACGGTGTAGGCTTAATGCTTTAACGATAATCTCACCTGATGTTAAGTGATGTTCCAAGATGGTAAGCTCACTAAGCGTAAAGGTACTGGTTCTCAAGTGATGCTGCCGGAACACCTATTGGTATTTAGCGAGAGTTTTTCAAATTGAAGAGTGGTGCATTATCAGTAAATGCCTTACCACTATGCTATGGCTTCCTCACGATATTTTCCTTCATCGAAAGTGGCGGGATCCGGCAGCACTACCAACTGTGGCATCATCGCTTCGAAAAAGTGTTACGTAAGCTCCAATGGGGGACGGGGGTGGCAATCTATGCTTTGCTTTATTTCTAATGACGTACATATTGTTTATTATCGTTATTATTTTTTTTTATTTTCCTAATTGGTACGTTACCATGTGAGTGTTGGAAGGGGGAGGGGGCTGTGAGAGCCCTGCTTACTATTGCTGACTAGGGTTATGGGTGTTTTATATCAGGGCGCAATGATCACACGAATTATAATGGATTGCTTTATTACTTATACAGACGGGCCTTTTTTTTTTGACGAGGGGAAATGCATTTACGCACTACCCTTACCTATTGTATTAGTGAGACCGAAATCCCCCAATACAATAGGTATAGGGGCACGGAGGGACGAACTCCGTGCCAGTGTGGGACTCGCCAGGGCGTGAAGCGCCCGGAAATACCCACTAAAACCCCCCGGGGCCGTCCGCTGCATTTGGGATGGGGGCGACACGGGGTAGCTTTCGCAAGCACCGCGTCACTATACAGACGGGCCTGACAACAAAGTCATACAAGCTTCCATAGACCAATGTCGACATCTACCTTTTGTCTATGTGACAACGGATAATAAAAATGTTTAAACTTTTGTAAATAAAATGTCTAAAAGATATAGATAGAAATATATATATATATATAGGTTCTTCTATATCCGCATACATAAGTTTTTATTTTTTAAACAAAAACAAAAGGGTGTTACGTTCACTGATTAATTAACAGATAAACATACAATATTTGTTTATACCCCTTATATACTAAATTATATATTACCCTGGGCGGCGGTTTAGAGGGTGCACAAATCATAATATGACTAAAAATAAAAAACTTACTCCACAAAGCGCCTATGATACGGAAGCCTGGTTGAAAACTTAGATGTACATTGATCTACTGACTATAGATCTATTATACGCTATATTACCCGGGTTATATAATTTCATGTCAAAGAAATCAAAAAGTGTGATTTTTTTTAAAGTAATTTATCTCAAACCCTAGAGAGAGGAACGCTATATGTTTCTGCCCCGATCCTAAAACATCGTAGATCCGGAGCTACGAAATTCCTATATATTGATTGGTTCAACCGAAAGAGTCCATTTCTAGACATAGGTCTTCCCCAAAAAAGAGGGAATAACCATAATCGCCACGCTTAGCACAGCTGGGTCAGCGATCGCCGTAGTACTCAGAGGATGCTGCTGCCTAAGTGCCTATCCCCTGGTGTATCCCTTAGTCGTGTTTTACGCCACTCACGGGAAGATATAGGGGGGTTCTATTCTTAACCGCCTCTACATGGCAATTTGCTATATATAATCCTGTATATAATTTGACGATATTCAGCGTATTGTGCGTGTGCTTTTTTCAGTTTATTATCAGTATTTTATTCAATAGAAAACATTACCTGAAACCACCTGCTGGAAAATTGTTTTTTTTTCTAAAATATCTTCAATTTATAGATTTCCTCCCTCTATCCTTTTATTATATACTATAGATAGATTATCATGTAAACCAGTGATCGTCAGATTTTTCTGGTCAAGTGACTCATTGGTATAGGTAGCATTGCGGGCCCAACCTATGACGTAATTTTTGACAACCTAATTCACTACCTATATGTAAATTCGTTTTGAGTCATTGACCACAATCTCAGTTGATGGTAAGTGACGATGTGGTCTATGATGGAACGCACTTACTCAGCAAGTATCTGTTCACTCTATGTTTGAAGACTCCCAGATTATATGATAAAGGAAAGACAGACGCCCATAGTCGTAGCGGTCATGACACTCCCCAAAATCTTACACGTCGAATTGACAAATCTCTTAAAATAAATGATTTACGAAAGCTTTAAATGAATGACTAAATGTCTACTTAAAACTTCTTCACAATCAAATCAAAAATAGGTATGCAAAATAATTTTGTAAAACTCGATTATTGGTTGGTCGTGAACTTTATCATTCAAAAGTATCCACAATCATGTGATAGGTCAATCGAAACGTCGACAGTAGCGAAGCTGGACGAACACGGTTGTAAAGCTATTTTATAGGTTTGTACGTATTCGCCCACTCTCGGTGGACATAAATCTTTATTAAAACGGTTTATGACAAGAGATGTTCATTCATTTTCACCTTATGACGTACGGTTGGTGAAAAAGCTGTTCGATCGAACATCTCTGCGTCATTTAGCCTTAACTTAAAACTGGGTTTATTGCTTATTTTGTTTGTTATAAAGAAGTTCGGGATTTATATTATGAAAATGATTTTAAATAAGTACGTAGGGAATATTCTGTTTTCTGCTTCACACTCTTCATGACTCGTAAAAAATTATAAATAACTAAATTATATTACATTGTATACTTCATTAACACGAGAGATACCTACTTTGTTTTCTGACTAAATGCTGTTGGCCGGAAATGCCTTGATAGTTGCACTGACCTTTGGGGGCTAGAATTTAAGGCGCTCAACCAGAAGAATGGTACTTAGCGCACGAGCAACAAAGTTGTATAGACCTTGGCCTGGACAGATGCTATCTTAGACGCAAATTCGCGATGTTTCCCAACGATGGTTAAGAGAATAAACGGACCTTAAAGTCATTTCCAGACTCCGTGTGGGGTGTTGTGTGTTGCTAATGTATGGAAGCGTCACTGTATCGCGGTAACGGCGTATACATGAACCTCCCCAATTGGTGATGGCGCTCTTCGGAGGGAACCCTGGGGTGTGTATTGGTCGAAATATATTGGAAATTGATTTCAAATAGCTTTTGTTTATTTTATTTCAACTGTTATTTTATTTCTGTAAAGGTTGATTTTTGGAACAGATTCGTTCCATGATGTTTTTCTTATTTAGAGGTTATCTATGTACCAAACTAAAATCTTAGGTACATAAAAATACTTTTTGAAGTTCATAGATTTGAACATAATAAATTGAAACAGTTAAATATGTATAGGAACTTTAAAATGGCTGTAATAAATAATGTAGGTAGGTAGATAATGATTTATGTAGGCATCTTTATTCACAGGCAGTGTTCTCTTTGATTCAGTTTCAATTAAGAACGTTCGAACTCAGAGTCAAATTGTTACGGTACAATGCTCAAAGCTTTTATAAATTATTTATAGTACGATACATTTATCATTAAAAAGTTACAGTTAGGGCGAATGTTAGAATTCCTACTCGAAAATGTATTATTTATTCATAACTTATAATTTTCTATTTAATTTATTCTTAGATTTTTCTTTTATCAATAGTGTATCTAACAATCTAACAGAAGTTCAAGAATGTATTTTATATCTACGTATAAAAAAAAGTTACAATGGTTTAATTCTTTCTTTAGTTTGTTATTATTTTCTTTAGGTTCAACAGCCCTTGTTTTTAGTTAATCTTATGAAATACAATATGATATTTATTAAAAACAATAGATTACGTGAATAGTATAATTAAAATAAATCATCTATACTGAAAAACATTTTGATAGTTACTAATATGGTAGTGTAGGGAGCTACAAACAGAGGAGACTCTGGTCATGGTAAAAAAAAGATAAACGTAGAATTGTTGAGATTTCGAGGTGAAGCAGGGTGTGCTCGCTAAGCTACTCCGGGTAGCGATGACCGATGTTCCTGTGATCTTTAGGCCGATAAATTGGGCCGATGTCCGTATTGTCGACCAGGAAGATTCCGTGTTGGAAGCGGACGTTGTTGGAATGATTGTCCAGAAAACTGTAGGCCGGATTCAATTTGGGTAGGATCCACACTGATCTCGAAGGGGGTATGGGTAACATCCACTTATCACTACATGCTTTGGCTGCTAAGCAGCTGATGGTAATTGAGGCAAAATAGGGCCGGATGGTGTTAGGCCCAAGTATGTTTCAAAGAATGTAATACCAGTCTTTCTACTACCGAAATTAAACGAATAGTTTTTATATGTCAGCATATTTTTCTAATAATTACATTTGTCTATGATTAAGTTAACATCACAATTTTATATCATCTTCTTATTCAGACCATAAATATTAAAATTTCATAAGTAAGACTGACCTCAATACTCATTTTTTTTTGGATATAACTCACCAACAAAAACGTTGCGCATCTGTAACAATGACAATATAATACGTCTCTATATTGCCGCGTTGATGTAATCAGTTCTCAAGTTCCAAACTATAGTTCGATTGAGCGGAAGTACACTAGAACCCTCTGATGGTAGCCGCCATAACCTATACCTCAGACCTGGACGCTTTGCGAAAGAAACGACGTCCACGTAACATACTAGCCGTTTCAAAAGAAAATATAACCCTTGCGAACAGGATTTTAACGCGCGGTACCACCGTTCCTGATGCTATGGACGGGCGGATAATTTTGGTCTCGCACACACTCCGGCTCCCCCTCTGGCAGCGTCAAAAGATGTGTTTAGATCCTTAACTAGGGAAGCTCTTGTAGCTGTCGTCAACGCGATACAGTGACAATACATGCATAAGCATAACGCGTATCATACTGCACACGCATTCTTGCACACTACACGCAAGGTACATGGTCAGGTTAACCAGGCAAATTCTGTGGCATTTTTAACCACAGGCATAATATGTTTTCGTTATCTGTGTTTTTAACACTGGTAGCTCAAGCCGCGGTTCGTACTATTTGGGTGCCTTAAGTGCTCGCTTCAAAGTCCGGTGAAGCTATCAAGGAACTACGGGTCAACAACGTTTGGCCAGTTCAGAAAAAAATGCCACGTTGTCTGACCGACATAACCTATGCGCCACAAATATAAGATAATATTTTATATAATTTCGCTCTTGCTAATGTCAACTATGAAAAAGTATCTAAGTTTATAGTAAAAATCCGAATAAAGATAAACAAGAATAAGAATAATAAATAAAGGTCATTTAAAAGTAAACTAATGACGTTTTATTAGAAGTAGCTTCGTTGTTCTTGGTTGTTTCCAGTTTGTTATTTTCTCTTTTACTTTGCAGAGAGTTTCTCGTTTATAATGTGACTGCGACTGCAATTGCATTCTTTCTTTCGAAATTTTTTCATTTTATTAGGTGAAATGAGAAATACTATTTTTATTAATCTACGTACCTAGAAACTAAAAAGTAATTTGAAAATTTTACGTCTAGAAAATTGGTATTTTACGATGATAAGGTAAGATATTTTATTTTGATATAGGCACCTACTCTTTTTATAGATTTTTTTAACCCATTAATATAAATTCATTAATCAATTCGACAAAATATTAGCTGTTTAAAGCTTTATCTACGTTTATTATGTTTACCACCATCGGGCAAAACTTCTGTTAAAACAAAAATAAAATAAGTTACTTTATGAAATAATTTACGCTAGCCATAAGCGTTTACAAAAATTGCACGAAGGAACGTAGCGCAGCCCATGAATTTACAATTTTGACCAATTAGATACAATATTTTATTTATTTTGTTATTATTATTGGCTTGCGGCCTTGGATAATGAAGTCCTGAACTGCAGCCTGTTACCGTATTGCTGAAATAAGTTTTACCGCTAATTTCATGACAAGATTGTCTTTTGATAGCTATTGAGAATGATAAAAAACACAATTTACGAGTACATTTAAGCTCGTTTTGTTTTCCATTGTAACATACACGTATTTACGTCTTGTGGCCGACTTTTATTGACTATATTATGTTTTCAAACTTGTAACATAACTAACTATATATTTTTATTCATGTTTATATCGTGTTCAAGTTGTAAACATAAAGACCATTTGTAAATAATAATGTTTTTTTTTTTTTAATCCTGACTAAAACATGACAGATTAGATTTAAATGTGTTTTAAAATTTGTATTTTAGGTTGTAATGTAAGGTTTAATTCAATTGGCCTTACACAGCGTTCCGGTCGGTAGTAGAGTGTCTACGCTCCAGCTATACCATTAATGTAATTAATTAGTTTATGCTTCATAGAACTGGATCCCGGTCTTGGCGGTAAAATTGTGGGCTCAATATGTAGTCATCGATACTCGTGTATGTATACATGAATAAGATTGTAATGTATTTGGATATTTGTTTTATTCGATAGTAGCTGTGTGCCTGCGGCTCCGCCCTTGTTTCGTTTATTCTTTACTGCGTAATATAGTTTTTAAGTTATCATTGGATAATAATGTTTTGTATGGTGCTGTCGATTGAATAGTATTTTATTCACAATTTCATGAGTTTAAATTTTTTTACACGGAACCCTAATTATTTTTCTAAAAATGCTTTGGTAGTAAGAAGATAAAATATAATTATTTATCATAAATTCAAGCACTTGCCCGTAAAACTGACCATTATTTTTTTTATGGGGAATCCTAATAAATTTCCAGAAGTTTTTTTTTGTAGTAACAGAAAGCAAAGATATTTCTCATAAATTCTAACACCTGCCAGTGAAAGTGTGCCTTGAATCGGAACTTATTTACAATTTCATGAGTTTTTATTTTTTTTTTACACAGAACCCTAATTATTTTGAATTAATTAATTATCAACCAAAAAAGTCCCGTCTAAATCGGCCCAACGGTTCCGGAGGTTAGTCGGAACAAACAGACAGACAACAATTTTAAAAATAGTGTTTTATGGTATATACGGATTTCCATTCATATGTATTTAGTAAAAAAAAATTTGGTGTTACAAAAAGACACTTCAATTTTATTTATTAGTATAGATAATACATGTTGGTATTTGTAAAGGATCTTTGTTACAAAACATAACCACAAAAGGAAGATACCTAATTTAGTATGTTCTTTTTTAAATTAAAGTATATTCCGATAATAATCTTAATCAAGCTCGAAATTTATTTTTGTAGAAAAAGAGACAATAAAAAATTATCTGACCGCGTGTACGATAGCCTATTCTACACACGTTCAAATGCACAACGTTATAAGATGGACAATAAACGATTTTAAACATATTTTAACTTTGTACCTGCATACATACATATATCTAAAACCGCATAATTTCAACAGATACTCTTTTAAAAACTGTAATAAAGAATTAGATGAATGAAATAATATTAACATAATATCGCTTATAACAACTTGTTATTCTATTAGAATTTAAATTATTTTACCGTTTACCGTATGCAACGTGTTATTTAGTTGTATTTTGATATAATGGTTTTATTAGGAAAATTTCTGCTCACACAGCGGATTTGCGATGAACTGTCAGAGACTCATCAATCAGCTTGCCGCAAATCCTGTTTAATTACCAACTCGAGTCTAAAACTCATTTATTACTTAGACATTTGCGAGCGTAATGTTTTTACGTTTTATTTATAAAATTTAGAAAGTTCTATTAACTATAACAATTATGAATTTTGTAGAAGTTAATATACTTTTTAAATTATTTTCATAACTAATAGATACCTAAATCTTTGTAAACATATAATGTACAAGCTTTGGTGTGTTTGTTAGTGTTCATATTGCTTGCTTTAACTGAGGTCATATGCATTCATATAATATATTTGTTTTATAGAAGTCAATATTAAAATGATTCATCTTGATTTTTCACCCTGTCACGTTATAAAATTCACATGTCATACAACTTGACATTTATTTAAAATTCCACCTTTTACACCATCCAACTTTGATCAAAATACATTTTCAATCAATGTTATATATATATATATAATGATGTAATATTTATTTGATAATAATCCCCATTTATTAAAGTCTAATAATAATTATATAATATATTCAAATTATTCGAGCTGTCATGCGACTACCGCAGATTTGGCGCAAAGGGCTCGTAGTATTGACCGCTGGTTTTATAAAAACGATCTGTTATTTCCAAAGATTAGCATGTAATACGGGAGCGTGATTTGCTGCTTGCTTTTTCGTCGTGGAACTTGAGTTTACCGGTGTTTGCCTGGAAGGAGCTTGAAAACTTCTTGGACTTTTGCCGAGAGTTTAGGGCATTCAGATGGAAAATGATAACTAGGTTATCCTAGTTATAGGTGTTCTTATGGACACCACAATAACATGAACCTCTGCATCGATTGTTCGCGAATTTTTTCCAAAATTCATCCTATCTAAATCTATCCGTTAAGAAAGCATAAATAAAAAAAGTCTAACAGAACCCACACTGCAGACTAATCGTCTGCTGTTTAACACATGCAGGTTTATTGAAACAGGAGTGCGCCGCCTGGGAGGAGCCACGCCGCGCTGTAGTGGAGGCCCTAGGGCTTAATTTCTCGATGCCGGCGGTGGTGAAAGCCATGGTCGGCAGCGAAAGGGTTTGGGGGGTGGTTGCCTCCTTCTGTGAGCAAGTAATGCTACAGAAGGAGGCAGCGGAGAGAGCACGGGCGGATCCTCGACGGAAGAAGAGGTTGAGGGGGAGACGGGCGCGCTACGTGCGGAGCTTTTTTCGTACGTAGTTGCGATGGGGGGGGGGGGGGTGTTGGCGTTAGTTTTGGGGGAAGTAGTGCTTGGGGGGTTTTTTTTTATTTTTGTTTTGTTTCTTTCTTCTTTTTCTCGGTTCTTCTAGGTATCCCTCCCCTTCCTACGTCTTGTCGACTGAGACAAGATGAGTGAAGGGGAGGGACCTATTTCCCTTTCATAGCAGTAGCGGGTTTCTTCTTCTTTTCTCTTTGCCTGCCACTGCTCTGTCCCATTCTTTTCTTTTCTTTTTATTGGGGGGCAGGAAGTATATCCTGCCCCCCCTGGACTGTCGACCACTGGTCATACCTCTCTTTGAGAGGTGGGCTAAGAGGTGGGTGGGGAAGTATTCCCCCCCATCCCTACTGGGCCATTGCACGGACGAGGCCTAGTGGGTCTGCCGCAAGGGGCGACGCGGTGCTTGCGAAAGCCATCCCGTATCGCCCCCATCTCAAATGCGGCGGACGGCCCCGGGGGGTTTTAGTGGGTATTTCCGGACGCTTCACGTCCGGGCGAGACCCCCACTGGCACGGAGTCGTCCCTCCGTGCCCGCTTACCTATTGCATTGGGAGACTCCGGTCTCGCTAATGCAATAGGTAAGGGTAGTGCGTAAATGCATTTCCCCCGTCAAAAATAAAAGGTTTATTCAAACAACGTTCAACACTAGAAAAAACATAAGAATTACTTTGACTATTAATTACATTACAGTACATTTGTAAACTTATGAAAAATTTATATAAAGATTTTCCAAAATAATTTTCCATTATAATTGAAATGCTTATACATATTTCATTTCCATCGATTCTTCGTTATACGTGACATTCGGAAATTGGATTTTTTTTTAATTTGTTTCGTGACTGAGTTGATTGTTTGGATCGTTTACGTAAAATGTATTTATGTATTATGTAAGATTTGTATTGAAATAGATATATTCAAAACAAGTCATACGCAAAGTGAATAATTAGGGCTGATACAGTTGAGGCCTGGCAGGCGCGCTACGAGTCCTCCAGCACTAGGGAGGTGACACGAGTCTTCTTCCCAAAGGTGGCTGAAGCTCACCAAGTAATGAGGAGGACTCATCTGATACCAACCCATGTGCAGGCATTCACAGGTCATAGAGGCTTCGCAGCGGACACAGGTTTAAACTCAAAGACAGCCCTGCTTGTGCGTGCGACCCGGAGACAGTGTATCATTTGTTGTTACACTGTCCAAGATTCGGCTCGTCTAGACACACTCTCGAGTGCATGGTAGGGTCAATGGTCACCATGGAGAGTTTGGCCTTCCTGCTAAAGGGTCGAGACACCCGGGAACATCTGCTGAAATATGAGGTAGAGGTCGCATCCAGTAAAGGAATAAATAGGCACGAATAGCAATAAAGATTGTCCCCTACGCATTAATAAAAAAAAAAGAAAAAATTCATTTGTAAGTAGGTAGCTTAATATACCTGTAGGTTTTCCCTATTTAGGTTTAAGTGGTAGGTAATTTGAATATCGTGATGAGATTCGAAAGCTTTCCCTCGAGACACTGAAGCCATATATATGCATACATTATTATGTCAACGGTATTCTAACATCGACATAAAGATGCTGAAGATTACATTCTAAGTACTAACTAGATTTTTTAAATTGTGTACAGAATATTATTAGGTATAAATTACTATTTAATCTGGCTGGTAGTATCAAGTTGTTTAACAATTATTCCTAATTAGAACTGAGTGTGTGCACTCAATTTTTTTTAGATTAGGTACCTGTGTTATCACAATTTATTTCAACTAAATTTATTACCCAACTTGTTGCACAAAGCTTTTTGTTGAAGAAATGTATTTAGTTAATAATAATTGTGATTATTTTTTAAGGCTTTATTTAGTTAATAAAATGTACAAAAGTATGGTTATAGTACCGTATGGTATGGTGTTGGTAATTACAAAGAGCAAGAAATAAATGAATATATAATTTCATAGATCGATTTGTGAATCGATTTAATAGTAATAATCAAAATATTCCATAAATTAGTTTTTTTTGGCATAAAACTGATAACACTGGTTATTTTTATCAATTTTAAATAGACAATTATCGGTTCAAATTTAAAAAGGCGAGACGAAGAACGATATTGAATCATTATTTTTTTTTTTTTTTTTTACTAAAAATAAAAAAAAAAACGTTTTGAAACTTGAGTTGCAGATTATTTTAAAAACAACCATTTTCTTAGCTCTCCAACAATGCATAACGACTAGGAACTTACATTAAAGAAACTGAAAAGGATTACAAAGAATCACTCGAATATCAAGACTAGTAAGTTATAATAAAAAAAGTGGTCGGCTTCAAGATTTACGACTGCCGGCTAATGTCTTAAACTCTTATGTACTTACACTAGAGGAGGGAATACGAAGAGTTCCCTAAGAACAAATAAATAACACTTTTCCGCCCGCGGTTCGCATGTTATTGCTAACTTCTTTTCAATGTACCTACCGTCTACTTAGCTCACAGTACTTTATATTTGAGAATTATTTTTAGAAAACTTTTATAAATTATATATTTATATATTATTAAATAATTACATAAAGTGGAAACTTTGGATCCCTTTTTAATAATATTGGGAGCATGGAAGATGAATATGAGATTTGGCATAATTCAAATTCATATAAAAAATAAATATTTCACATCAAATAATTATTGTTACGTTCATACTGCCAATGTCAACGTCATTATCCCTTATGATTGGTTAATATTGCATTAGTACATTTAACAAATTCAAAAACATGTTAATTCTTGATGAAGCTCCAAAAAAACTACGTGCGATTTCGCATTCGATTCGGAATGCTGTCTAGAAAAATGTATCTATTTATTAGCACATAAAGGTTGCAATCGTTATTAACCAAAAAGAAGTGAATATCAAAGACTATTGACATTCAAGGAATTAAAAATAGATCATTGAAAGAATATGGAGGAAATTTACAATAAAAAAGACCCAACTCTCGGAACTCTATGTATAAAAAATTTTTTTAGGGATCATTCCTAATTGAATTATTTATCGCACGAATTTTTGAGTTATGTCAAGAATTTACATATTTTAGACTACATTTTCAATCTGATGTCATTGTTAAATTTAATTACAGATTGACTTTCGAGGATATTAATAACCTCTTTCTAGCAATTGAAATTTAGTACCTTATAACTCTAAAATCAGCTTGCATTTTCGGTGAAGGAAAACATCATGAGGAAACCATAGGGCATTTTTTTAATACTCCCAGCCTCAAGTTTGAAAACCTACCGCCAAATATCAATGGGTTTGTTAAGGCAGCATCGCTTGACAACCAGTACTTCTAGGCTTGTGTGTTTACCATCAAGGATCACATAGCCACTTAAAATCAGGTGAGATTGTGGTCAAAGCACTGAACCTATACCGTATAAAAAAGTATAAACAGACTTTATAATGCCCGAAAGAAATAAGTTATACGTTTAATACTAATGTATATTTAAGATAATATATAGTTGCTCTATGTTTCCTATATATATATATATAAACCCTTTTAAGTTGAACATTATATAAGGCGCCCTCGGGCTAGTTAAAGCAATATTTGCGAAGAAGCCTTCGAAATATTTGGCGTTTAAATTCAAACACTATTATATAATATTTACTTGATTTTGTATATTAAAGTGAAAGCTGTAATGTAAATATTACACATTTAGTTTATGCTACTTCGTAAAAAAACCCTTATATCGAAAAAATACTGCATTAATATAAAATTCAAAGTTATAGTGCATAGTTTAATCCAACAACAATTCCCATAATAGGAAATGCAATTCCAAAATACAATTTATTTATAAAAATACATTCAAAAGCAAAAAATCTAATCTTATCACACTTAAGCGATAATCGATTATGAGATCTGGAAAAAGGCATTGTCATTTGCAATATCACATATTTTGAGACGATTTATAAATATTGAACAAATAGCGTTCAAAAATTCTAACACATTGTTAGGTTTGGTGTGAATAGTGTATTTTGTCAATAGAACATAGTACAATTTGATTTGCGTAGCATGCCGTATCGTAGAAAAATGTTTGCTGGAAAAGCACAAGGATTTCCTCCATAACCGACAATGGCCTAAAATTGGGTGAAAGGATTAAATATACATATATTGGTTGTGCCGGTTTAAGAATAGTACCACCCCATATCTACCCGTGGGTGTCGTAAAAGGCGACTCAGGGATACACCAGGGTATGAGCAGCAGCACAAACACCACTGCGATCGCCAACCCGTCTGCCAAACGTGGCGATTATTGCAATTCCCCCCTTATCTTTCGGGAGACCAAGTTCTGTGGGTTTACGTTTAAATGGGTAGATGGATGGATATTGGTTGATACTGAACACTACATTTAAAGATAAACAAATTAAAAAAAAACTAGGGTGTTCATGAGACAACATATAACTGAAAACGTCCAACAATTGTTTTAATTGAAAAGGAAACGGGAAAAATAATTAAACTGGGTCATGCGTGACGATGTTAAATCCTCGTTTGTTTCGTATACAATGATATAGGTACTGATGTTAGAACTGAATATTTACTTAGCACTGTTTTGTATATTATTAATGGTGAATGATTCTTCATTATATATTAAGACTAGTTTGTATGAGTAGATTTACTCGCCTAAAAAGACGTATCTATTTGTAATTGAGAATTTGGAAATCAATTTGCTTATGGAAATGCTCTAGACAATATTGAACTTGGAGATCTTTCAAATAGTCAGTCTAATTCTGTGGTAACGTTCAGTTATTTTAGTACTAGTTTTGAAGCGATTTTAATTAATTTATTTATTATTATTATTATTTTAATATTTATTTATTTTTGTTTTATTTAGAATTTATTATTATTTATTTCAACAATATTTATTTTTACGTAGCTTGTTCATTGCGATGATTTATAAACAATTTTATCAAATTCACAAAAAATACCTAAATTTTAGAATAATATAATTTTACTTTTAAGTAAGCAAATGAGTAGTTGTAGTTTTTTTCTTCGAAAAATGACTAAACACTGCTAACCGGAAGGCTCTTGACAGCTTCATAGAAATCTAGGGGCAAGTGTTTAAGGCACTAAGCCAGGAGAGTGGGTAGCTAGTACAAGGATACCGAACTGGAACTGACCTTGGTTTGGCTTCAAAACTAATATCTAAATTCCGAGGAATTTGTCTTAGCTTTCAGGTATGTTAAGAGAGGGCTATGGCGTGTGACTAACTATAATTTACGTGGAATTCGCTGGGCGCACCTAAGGTAAGTTAAGCCGCAAGAAGTGGGGGCATCTTGTTTTTATGTTATTACTAGTAAGTATTTAGTACGTCATCGATTTTCATGACGTCAACATGCGGTTAAGCGATAGTATACATAAAGCAGACACGTGATTGAGATGGTAAAATAAGTGAAATTAAACGCTAATAGCCTCTTCATGAGCATTAACTGACGAAGTGATTAACTAAATTTTACTTGAAATTTAGTTAACTAAAAGTAGGTAAGTGAACTAATTTTACTAAATTTTAACTGTATTCACTCATATTATTATGCATCTATAAAAATGCTTAATTTATAAGTCACGCCTAGCGAGGGGAATGCACGCAGTGCGAAAAGGGGGATCATTTGATAAAAAAATAGACTAAATCCTGTTCTACTTGTTCACTAAATCATAATTAGTTAACTTTCAAGTTACGACTAAAGAGCTTTTAAATGGTTGTTTACACGAATCGTTTAAATTAAAATTGAATTAATCACTTCATAACTTAATACGCGTGAACAGTAAAAGTCAAAAATAAGTTTATAAATTAAATTCATTTTTTTTTAAATGTACAAAAGCAGATCTGAAATATTATACTGATGTAAGTATAAATAAACTAGTATCGAAAGCTAACTAGTTAGTATTAGTGAGAGCACTAAATTCGCACTATTGTTTGGGTACACATGTATCACATTGAACAAAAGAGAGTGCAGGTTCTGTGAAATCGCAGATCAAACCACAAAGCAGATCTTGTGTGAATGTTTTCCATTAATACCCATACGCAACCGCGTTCTAGGTAAGCATGTGTTGCTTCCAGAGGAGGTACAGTCGCTCTTTGCCCAAAATTAGTCTTAGGTTATCCAGGCTGTAAGTCTAGGCAGTGAGCTTTAGTAATGTAGGGGCATAATAGATCTAGCTAGTTCGCAGTTATATAGACTTCTTGTCGGAAGATAAGAATGCAGAGAGGAGAGGGATGGGGACTCTTTAATCAGCGGATGGAGAAAGCGGTGTGGGCATTTGGTACCAGGCTGTTCCCTCAGTGGGAAGACAAAGGCAGTGGCCCGGTCTTTAGACCTGCAGCTGGAGTGTCGTAGAGTGTGCTACACTGATTCCGCGTCACCCTCGAGTAAGGCGGCGGATGGTATCTTGGGTTTAGTGGGTATTCCTGGCGCTTCACGCCGGGACACTTAACAGATTTTACTCTCGGATTAGAGGTGGTAAGGAGGACGCGTAAATGCATTTCCACGTTTAAAAAAAGGTCGCAGTGACTCAGACCGTTCTAGCCTGCATAGCTTCTTTCCGAATAATAATAATTATTGTGTAACTATAGTTAAAATTTCGAACGTCATAACAATTTCATGTCGTTGGTAAAATTGTTTTTCAATGTTCTGTCTGTAAACGGTATTTGACAGACTCGTATTTTGAAAAGCAATTTCCATGTCTATTGTCGGTTCGTGTCGTATTCAGAACTGTGTTATTGAAATACAGCCAATATGAAATCAAAGTTCAATGACATCTATAACTTTACGACATTGAGATGAATCTTTAGAGTAAATTTATTTTAGGCATGTTTTTTCACCTATCTTGAAATATAAACAATTATTAATATGTTTTTTTATTAACTATATAAATTTGTTCAAAAATCTTTTTTGTGTATATTAAAAACAAATTAGTTGGAATAATAAAAGAAAAACGATCTCTCACCTATCGATCTCGAACTTTGTAATGTTTTATTTTGAAGGTGATTTTAATATCTACGGGGGGAAGTCTTCTTAACTCAGTTTTTTGACTAAGATAAGTTCTTATATACATCTCCATAATTAATGAAACACACTATAATATTACATAATAATAAAACAAATTGAGAACGGGACCACGATGATGACTATAATATCTTAATCAAGATAATGCATTGTATTTCAGATCTTGGACTTAGTTAAACATGGCTAACTCGATTTTGTTGCCAAAGTTTTTTACGAAAACTTCGAATGAAATATTAAAGTTTTTAATAAACAATGAAATCAATTTATATTTACACTTAAAACATAACTTACTTTACGCTTTATATTTTCATTTCAAAAGTGTTATGAGCGATTAGGTTTTTACGGCACGAAAAGCTGACGTACCAAGAATGATAGTTTAATCTCGGTTTAATAGACATTTTAAAGGTTCCCTACTGTCTCACGATTATATCTTACGACTCACAATATTTTCTTTATTATTCGATTGATGAAGCGCGTTAGTTTGCGGAAATTCATTGTAAATAATATGGTTGTTGTTACTTTGTTAATTTCGCTTCCAAATCATTTTCAGCTGTTAAGTTCTAAAAGACGTGACAGCTTTATTAACGGTATAGGCTCAGTGCTTTGACCACAATCTCACCTGATGTTAAGTGACGATGTGATCCAGGATGGTAAACACACTAAGCCTAAGGTACTGGTTCTTATGTAATGCTGCCGAAACACACCTATTGGTATTTGGCGACAGGTTTTCATACTTGAAGCGATGATGGCGCAGCGGATAGTGCGGTCTGATTCTGCGCCAATGGGTCAACACCCTAACAAGACGACGAAAACCCTCTAAAATGTTTCATGGAATTTTCATGGTACCTCAGAATAAACGTTTCGTGCGATTATTATTTATTTTTTAATGTTGCAAAAATTTATCACCGTATGATAATATTATTTGAATATATCGTTATCCAATCACATTTTTTTTGAGGATATGAGGAAATCACTTTTTGACTTATTATAAGGAGACTACTATATTACGATTATATTATAGGGGTATTAGCAAAACATTCTTAATGACTTAGCAGAAATTGAACAAAAGAACCCTTTGCCAGTCATATCACTTGGATATTAATCAAAATAAATCATACATCTCTGCACGCATCATTAGTGCTTGTTTGCTACAGTTGTGTTGGTTCTGACCAAAATTATTACATGATAAGATAGATTGAGTTATTTGTTTAATTTTGCGACTGATCGTGACCACGTCTCAGTGCCATAAGTCATCACTTAACCATGCACCCATAAGTAACACACACCGGTGTAAGACTTTTGTCTTGAGAAACTACGGTACCTCGAACGATAATATTCTGCGTAGCTTTAATGTGAATTTAATGTGAAATGACAAAGAAGAGGAATGTTGTTTAGAAGTGTGATCAATTTTGATGTAAATTTAACAGAAATTAATATAATAAACATTAGTTGCTTGCGTTTACCGACAGATCTAATGTCTAAATTAGCTATAAAAAAAAAAATACAAAACATTAGAAGTAAGTTAAGAATAGTTAGTTAATAAAATAAATAAACACCATCAATACAATTCTCAGTGTAGATGTACTACTTTTTGATAATAAAGATGCAGTTTTTTTTTAAATAAGTAACTATTTATTTCAATAAAACATAATTTGTAAATTAATCTTCGTGTTTTGAGCAAGCAAGTCCTATGACCTCATGACCTCGGGGTTCAATCTTGTACCTTTTGTTGTAGAAATCGGTAAAGAGGCAAATGAAGAGGGTCAAATTTGAGATCCCCATCCAGTAAGAGCCGGCGTGCATCGGACACGGCGAGATGTAGGTTTGGACCACTACATGGCCTATTACTAAAACGAACTGTACCTGTGGAAAAACGAACAAGTACCTACTAATTCTATGTGGCAATTGTTTAATTGTCCGTGACTTGTTCGTGTTTTTGGTATAAAATAAACGTTTATTTAAAACATGTTAGTAAATGCACGTTCTAACTATTCGCTAACGGCCGATTTCAATATGCGATTTTACCTATTGAAATCCGCAATTTCAACCTTTTTTTTTCTAAAGTGTCAGATCAGTGCCACTAAAATGTGCCGATACCTAATGTGTATTGCTTCAAGACTTTACTATTAAATACTTATCCTAACGTTGGATAATAAAAGTTAATTATTTAACATTTCCGGGAATACAGAAATCGTGAGTACGAAATGGTAAGTGTATGGGATGATAGATAGACAAAATCATGTTTCCAGACTCCAAAAGAAAATTAAATCAATTAATGAGAGTTTTGAAAAATACCTATAAATTACTAGGTAAGGGTTTAAATAACATAGATCTTTTCTTCTAGTTTTGTCAATTTCAAAAGTGTCTTTTTATTCAGAATTATATTCATATGTGGCTTTAACAATGTACCTCATAAAAATAAAACAAACGCCTCTCTATAGATAGATCAATTTGCTAAAAAAATCCATAAACCTTCGCTCAGGTTTTTCAGGTTATAAGTTGCCTTTTCAATGCTCGTTAAACTTTCTCTTTAATGTAATGCGGACTTCATATTTTTGACATTTTAATATGACAACTAGATCCTTGATAAATAATTTTTTAGCCGTGAATACGGGAATTCTTACGCAATTTTGAACCCGTAAATAAAAAATGCAAATATGGGAACTGATAATAAGGAGCTATTGTTATTACCGACACCAAAAATTATGCCTAAATTGAAGAACTCTAACAACTTAATAATGTCTTAAGAGGCCATTCTAGAATTACGTAGACAAAATTTTAGACATTTTGGTCTCTACCTAAGTAGCTACAAAAATAAACCAAAAGCTTATCGCCGAACTTGATTTGTTTCTAGTTGTAAAAGAAGAGTGAAAATTGATATCGAAATCACCATTATAACGCCTCGTCATCCATCTTAACAAAAATAAGCAAATCTTAGACTTTTTGGTGCTTACTTGTACACACTACTTGTGGCACCTAATTAGCAAATTGAGAAAAATCTTTTTTTTTTTTTACAAACTTAGGAAACAACATTACAGGTTGTTAAACTAATGGATAGATTGTAAATAGTTGGTATAATCATTATGGGAATTGAAACTTTAGTTGTCATAGGGAACTTTTAACTGTAACGTTAGAAAGTTTTAATAGGTCGTGTGTTGCCTTAATGTAATTACGCAGTGGAAAGGATCCATTACTGTCACTCCGTCCCGGTGGGACATTTAAAGGCGTTTGCACGTGTTCCTCGAACAATGGCATCTTTGACATGTTCATCTCTACAATGAACCTGTCATAAAAGCTGGAATTAGGACGACAACTATGTCTTATAGCAGTTTATATTGTGTATTTTTCATGATAGCCAGCATAGGTTAATTTACCAAGTTTCAATTACTATGATATTGTTGTTTTATTATCATCACACTGACTGTATTCGTTTATATATTTGAATATAAAACTCTAGTTTCGATGTAGTAGAAACAGTAGACAAAGAATTATGAAATGACTGCCATCATACGATATAACTTCGGAGTCACGTCGGGTTTCAATATCCAATTTTAAATGTTAAGATTGGCGGCCCGAGCAATAATTATGTACATGTCTATACAGTTTATACATTATCAAAACATACAATGGGCTGCGTAAGTATACATTTTATTATTTATCTCTGAGCCTGACATTCTATGGCATGTTAACAGCTAACGTCATCATAGCATTGATAATGAGAATCTATAAGTTTTTCCTTCAACGAGATTCTCTCAACACCGTTAAAAAACGTTTTCATTTTAAAAAAAACAAACTCCTTACCAACTGCATCATAGTTAAATACTTCTTCCACCACAAATACTTCGCAAACTTTGGCCCGAGCGCTGCGAATCCATAGTAAGTGTACATAACAGCGTGTATGGTACAATTCATGACGGCCATGAACGCCCAGTGATCCGACGGGTCGTACTTGAGACACGACCACGTGATCACGACCATGAATACGTGATGGTAAACATGAAGAAACGTCACTTGACTATATTTCTTACGAATAACGAAGAACACCGTATCGAATAGATCGAGCACTTTCGTGGCCATGTATTTCCAATATAGTAGTACGGCGATCGTCTGGAAAAAAGTAATCGGTAGGTATTTTACGAGAAGAAATAAGGAAAGGGATATGTTTAAGAGTGACACGTACGTAAAGTGTAATGTGGTCGTATTCACACGTTCTGGAGAATAAACCTTTATCGATAATGTAGGTGAAGAACTGCAGGCCAAAAAGAAAAAAAAAAAAAAAAAAAAATTGTATGTGTTATCATTGTAATTATCGAGCGAATTAATGTTATGGTTAATTAATTTATCTAATAGAGTTCAATAATTATCTGTCAAATAAATAATGTAATAAAGATAATAAAAAAAATCTTAAAACAACGAATATTTCTAGCTATGATTTACACATAATACATAAATTAGTAATTTAATTTAAATAAAAAATTAATAAAATTATCAATCTTCTCAGTACTTTCCATGCACTCTTGATTGACGATGGCTAATACTTCTTGCATTTAAATTTAATTTATATTCCAAGGTAACTTTTGTAGTTTGTTTATTTACAATTCTAGACGTTTTTATACTTAAAGCATTTCTGTAAACTGCTGCGGTGACCTTACAATGGAAAAATTTAATTTAGTTCCTTAAAAATCTTTAAATAAAATCGACTTACTTTATAGGCTAACACACTGGAATTGACAACTTTGATCATGTTGTAGACTAAAAGGAGCGTCTTTATTTGAAAAGGGGTCCGATGCTTCATGATCAAAGGACCAATTTTCAGCACAAATATTAAGTAAGTCGCTAAAATGAAAGCAACATCGTTCGAGTTCATCAGTGGCCACTTTTCGACAAAGCTTACTGAAACAAAAAATAAGTTTTCGTTATAATAAAATATATGATATACAAGAAAACTTTATTTGCCTTTACGTTGTGAGAAAAACGTATTCATTTAAGAAATACATTAAATCTATATATTTTTTTAATCTATGTAAATACGACTGATGTTTAACAAAATTAGTCACAAAAATATAATAAAAACGAAATTAATTTACAATATCCTTTCGGCATTTGGAGACTCAGTGGAAAGCGCCACACCATTGCAAATTATAATGTATATTTATTTCAACTTATAAATATTACATAACTTATAATTGTTTCTTGCAGACATCACGTATGTCAATGTTTATTTCTTTTTTATTGTATTAAAAATAATGTGGTCAATTTACATGAAAAAGTTTTACTTGCAAGAGGTTAGACACATTGCAGCGGATTGAAACGAATATCTTTGATGCGTAAGATTCTATTCTTTATAAAAATTAGTCAGAGAGTTTGACATAATAAGTAACTAATTACAAACTTTATTTTATACGATCATCGGACGGTTTCATTTTGCGATATCAATCTATTTTTATCTACTGAAATCTAAAAATTTACGTCTTTTTTCTATAAAGTGTCTGATCAGTGTCAGTGACCAGTAAGAAAACCCGACTAAAAAGAATCGGGTTGATCTTAATTGAAAAGTTAAAATTCGATATTGATACCGGCCATATATTTACAAGTTTTGCTATCCCTAAAAGTCCATGACAAACCTTTATTCTCATATACCTTTTAATTTTTTCTTACTGGTCAGTTATAAATTTACATTGACTTGACAGTATCATTCGCCACAATGGTACGAATTACGGATTAGAGTATTGCGTTCTACTAATCCCGCGGAATCGATCGTAGTTAAACCTATCAGTAAAGCACCATATATAAAAAAAAAAAAGTTTCTAAGAACCTATGTTATAACTTGCAGGTAGTGTGCATGTTGAGTGCAAGTAGTTTTTTTTTTTAATTAATCACAATCATGAATACAAGTTTTTTAGACCTAACTTTGTATTTTTTTAGTAATATTCAGTGTTACAACAAAATGGTGGCCCTTTGTTAAAGCAATTCAAAGTAGTTTTTTTTTGTGATATAATAGAATTCACACTCGGCGTCATTATTTTCAATATACTTCACTTGTGAATAATAACCAAATTATATGACGTAAACGTCCCGAATGACATAATGCAAAGTTAATGACAAACATATCACTTGTGCAAGAAGTTACGAATAAATAGTTCCATGGGTACAGAGCCGAATCAACACCTAGTTGGGCTTAGGCGGGATGAAAAATATGAATCCGCCTTAATCATAAATAATAATAAAAATAATAATTTATTAATGCCAATAAATATTGAAGTCCTCAGCAATTATTGGTAAATATGAATTCAAAATTCAAAACCAGCAATAACAAAAAAGATACAATAGTCCACTCTTTCCTGTTCACACGGTTTCCCATTTTAAATTATTACTTTATGGTTCCGCCACATTGCGGGCGGCTTGCGCTCGGCTCGTGTCGACACGATGAATTCTATAGAAACGTTACGTTGGCGTCCTAATCCGCCCGCTGTGTGGAGAAACCATAAGACAGCACTGAAGGAATACTATGATGTTTAAAAACGGTCGCTGTTGATCAGATACACATGTCAAAGAATAAACAACGATCAACGAATTAATTATAATCACATTAGTTGATATTGTGTTATCTACTCGTAAAAAATCAATTTAAAACGTTCTACAGGTTACGTCGTTTCGAGTGTTCGATTTAACGCTAAACTGGGTTTCACTTTACAACTTCTCGCGGTAAAGATTTCTCGAAAGTTCAACGACTAAGAAGCCGAAGGTAAATAAGGAATGAACCTTTATCGTAGCGTCGTTGTAAACTTATTTGAGAGCACAAACATTGCGGACGCGTTGTGTGTGAAATTTGTTTACCGTTTAGTAATAGCATTTCATCCCATTTGGGCGTATTTGATGTGTGTATATGACATCAGAAGATTTGTAGGTCGTATAAATGTTTGAATCTTTTTCCTAATGTGACTGATTGAGTTCGCATGTTGTCGTGGGCGCCGACATATTTATCATACTAAAGGCAAAAACACCTACATACTAAATCAACAATTTTTATTTTATTCGTAAAAGAATATCTGAGATAATTTCATAACAATAACTATGGAAATACAAATTTAAGTAATACGGAAATGTGTTTTATAAAAAAAATAAACGTATTTGTATACCTTAATCCTTACATTTTTGTAATAAAAAACTCGAATCGATTGACTTACTTAATTTTTTTTTAGATAATAGATATATTCCATGGGCATGTTTTAGTATATATTTTTATTTAATTATGTTAATATATAGATAATACGTTACGTGGATACTAATAAAAGAAGTTAATAAAAAAAAAAATACCGCTCACAATAATCGCTCCAATGATATTAGGTATGTTTCGTACAAGTAATTTTATATGTATTCATTAATCTATACAAATAAATCAATTTGATGTGTCTGTTTGTAATGTAAATTTTTTTTTTAGTAAATACATATGAATGTATATGCGACACTTATACCAAAAATACGATTTTAAAAATTTTAACTGTTTGACTGCGTGCTTGTTCCGGCTAATCTCCGGAACGGCTAGACCGATTCTGACGGGGTTTTTTTAGACATCTGAAGTTACTCCCCTTAACTTAGGATACTTTTATTTTTCGAAAATAATTAGGGTTCCACGTAAAAAAATTAAAACTCATGAAATTTAGAATAAAATCCGATTCAACGCACAGTTTCACTGGCAAGTGTTTGAATTTGTGAGAAGTAGTTTTACTTTATCTTAAAAAATTAAGGATTCGTATAAAAAATTAAAACGCAGTTATTTTGATATTACAAACAGAGACTTCAATTTTATTTATTAGTGTAGATTTATTGTAATTTCATTATTCTTCACTTCATAAAACAGCGTCTATAAACGTGTTCATAATATCCGTGTCATTTTCAATAATAAATATGAAGAGGAATATTAAACGAAGGCATCACTCAGTAGTCAATACTGTTCGAATAGTAAGTACTACATAACATAATATATATGCAATATTTTAATACCTTTGTGAATACGGTTCGCCGATATGGTTGCCATAAAGTTTTATCTGGGCTTGTTTGCAAAGTTGGATTTTACTTGTGACTTCCTCTACGATATCCTAGAGGGAGTAAAATTATTTATTCATATCTAATACTATTTTCTCGGCTTATTTGTCATAAAGTATTAATTAAGTACTCTTAATTTATGTAATTGATTCACTGAACTACCGAATTTTGAATAAACTGAACCTTTCTCACGTAAAAGCTAAATTAATTTAATAAAAAGAAATGCTTTATATGTCTTAAAAACTATTTTATAAGACTGCTAACCCTAGTCATAGGGCATCGAGCGACGTTGGGAGTATTTCATTACAGGATTGTCAATAGAAAAGTTTGGGGTCGCGGGACACATTCCGCCGGATGACGATACGGTTAAGTTTTGCGATTTGTGTTTGGTCGGTAGGTACATCACCGTGGTTTTAGATCACGTACCAAACGAATATATCGAGAGTTTAATAAAAACGCATGGTAAACATTGTCTGTCCTTTCTATTATGAACCGGGGAGACAGAGAGAGCAAACGGAGTATAGAAAGATTGGAAGCGATATGACGTGAATGTATCACAAATATTATTAATCACCAAGGCTGGTACAAAACGGATACTCTTGCACATAACACGCAGGTACATAGGTCCTGTAAGGAACCTTTTTTTATGTAAATAAAAAAAATAATGTAGGGATAGCTAGGATACAACTCGCGAGAGAGTTTTGAAAAGTCAGGAGACGGCCAAGCCGAGGTTCGTACTACTTTAGTAGCCCTTGAGCTAGTCACCTTTTTGCGGCTGAGTGCCTTCAGCACTCGCCCCCAAACTTCGGTGAAGCTGTAAAGGCCCTTCCGGTCAACAGCATTAGCTAGGTCAAAAAAAAAAAAAAAATGGAGAATAAAAAAATTGTGAATATCTGTGTTGATTACGTAGTACCGCTGTTACCATTAAAGAAAAAATATATATTTAACATTTTGGTTCGTATTCTTTAGACTTTTTTTTGGTGTCTTGTATGTATAATGATGATAAATCAGTAGTAGAGTTTCGAAATACCACGTCAATCGACATGGGTTTTGGTGAAGGAAAACCTCGTTATGAGAGCATAGTATGTTGCTATGCCATGTTCTAACGTTCGCCTTGCGATCTACCACTTTTCAATGTTACTTAAGAGCCAGTTTCTCTAGTTTTGGGATGTTTTTGTCTTCAGTTATTTTCCTCAAACTTGTTGGTGCTAAGAGAAGGCAAAGATATTTCTCATAAATTTAAGCACTTGCCAATAAAAATTTGCATTGAATTAGATTTTACTCACGATTTCATAAGTTTTAATTTTTTTGCGTGCCACCCTAATTAGTTTCGAAAAATAAAAGTAGTTTTATTTACGCCGAGTAACTTCAGCTATCTACGAAAAAAAGTCTCGTTGAAATCGGTCCAGACGTTCCGGAAATTAGACAAAATAATAAAAATTGTCTGTTTTGTGTATCAGTAGCGTATATACATTCATATGAACGAGTATTTAGTGAAAAAAAATATAAATATTTGTATAGCTCAACCAAAACAATTAGGCGCATGACAGGAATGCGGTAACGACGCCCGACCCCCGCCACTGTTCCCGTGCATCCAAGAGTGACGCACTCACGCAAGTCGTAAACTAGTCGTGTATTCGCTTTCGGGAGTGATTATTGTATTTCGTGATTCTTGAAGTTTTCATCAGTCGACGCACACTTACAAGAATAAATAAAAGAGGAAAACGTGATGCACAACCAGACACTTTCACCACAACCAGGTCCGTCAAGCCAGCCCCCAGAAGCGACCGTAAAACTTTCCACCCCTGAAAAAAAACGAGTGCAAAACAAAAAGTTGGAGATTGATGATTTGAATTGATTTTAAAACAATGACGGGGATTGAGGAGTTTGACTCTGATTCTGATTTATAAAAATAAAAATTACTATACTCAATAGTAATTTTATTATTTCTAGCAGGACTCTAAAATCTTCTCCATAAAACAATAGCACTAAATATATAGAAATCAAAGTAATTACCGTTCTTGTAATTAGGTGTTCCCTCCCTAGTTTCAATTATGTCTTAGCTGTCATGCGCCTAATTGTTTTGGTCGAGTAGTACACACTATATCTTACAACTGCGCGTACCCATTTGACCCATAAATATCTCAAATGACATTACGTTATGGCGTGTACATTCGTTTAGTAATAAATTTTGATTATCCCATTTCCTTTGTGTAAATCTAATCTTATACCAGTACAAGATTACTCCCAAAATTTCGTACAACTGGCATACCGGAAGTGTTCCTATCTGTCCGTCCCTAACTTGATTTGGAACAGGAAAATCCCTGGAATGAGCGAAGTATTGCCAGATAATGTTATCAGTGTTACAAATGTGGGTTACAATAATTTATATGTTCAATTAAGAAGATTGTATTTAATCCGAATAAAACTTTACAAGTAATACAGTTTATTGATATATTATGTTCGCAGATAGATATAGAAATATTATACTTTTAATAAATGTTACTAATAATTACAATATAATAGAATACTTTTTATTTGCACAAAACACAACACAAATTTAAACATACAGAAAATACATATCTATGCTAATAAATAAAATTAAAGTGTCTGTTTGTTATGTCAAAACTATTATTTTTTACTAAATACATATGTATATCCAATACCTACACCGAAAATATAACTTTTAAATTTGTCGCCTGTCTGACTATTAGTTTGTAATGGATAATCTCCGGAAGGGCTGGACCGATTTTGATGGGACTTTTTTCGTAGTTAGCTGAAGTTACTCCGCGTAAATTTGGGTACTTTTAATTTTGAAAATAATTAGGGTTCCGTGTAAAAAAAATAATCTCAAAAAATTGATTAAGATCCGATTCAATGCAAAGTTTTACTGTCAAGTGCTATAATATATAAGAACTATTTTTACTTTATCTTAATACTATTTTTTTTTTAGGAAAATAATTAAAGTTCCGTGTAAATAATTAAAACGCAGTGAAGAATATATGAAACGACGAGGGCAGCTAGCACACAGCTAGTTATAATATAAAACAAAAGTGTTGCGGTATGCAAACAAGGTCCAACATCAGCTTGATTGCTACACTGAAACTTCAAAAGTGTCAGAGCAGCGCTGGTATTCTGGTTGAACCTTGCTGAAATATTTTTAAAATAAGGTACAAAAAAATAGAGAGCTGTATAAAAAGTTACACAGATATTACACAAATAAATATACAAACAAATTTTGTATCCCTATTTATTAAAATAATTTATAAAACAGATTACCATCTTTACCAACAAACACGCAAATACACAATTTAGTCAAATAGTACATACATAAATACATACTTTAGTACCACTCTTAAAGACTAAACAAATAAATAAACAAAAATTATGATCAATAATTTGAATTTTTAAGCTATGATGGCGCCATGGGTTGAGGGGCCGGACGCGGGTTCGTGTCCATCTAAGCAACTATAAGTTAATTAGTGAATTACATGAACAATTCTGCCAATGTCAAATGGGTAAATTTATTCTCCAAACTTGTAAACGTAAAGAAATATAATAACGGACGATAAACCACAGTCAAAAACCCTTAGAAAATAAGCACACTGTATAATCTTCACTATGTGTATTGCCATAAAATAATAGGTAGATACGATATATAAGATAAGGAGTTGTTTGATTTGATCTGATTACCGATAATGGAAATAGTTGTCCGTCTGGTATTGACTGTTTGTTTATTGCACGTACAGTGTGGTAGCCGTTGTTGATTTGCTACTGAATTGGAACCCTGTCTCGGATTACTCGGTGATTGGTTTATTTGATTACGTTTCGGTCTATTTCGGTACTGTTGATTATTATAGACCGTTTATAACGTTTGATTAATTGAATAAAATTGTTATCATTAAAAGCAACATATTTTGAATTATATTTTACCAATTACAATACATTTAGTCTTTAGGCTGAACTAGCAGTATAATCGTATGGATGTAGGTAGATCATTTTATAGTATGGAAAATCCTTCAAAATTTTCCACCAAATCATGTTATAAAAGTGACATTCATATGTCGATGTAGGTATTAGTTGACTATTTTTTTATATAAAGGCTAGCTGTGAGCATTGAATCGGATTTTTTCATGCTTGCATTGCTTGGGTGGTTGCTTGACACGTAGCTCGAACCTCGGCTTGGATTTTTATTGGCATGCAAACTCCATGGATACTAATAAAACCTATCTTAGCTTAACAACCATAATTAAAAGAAAAAAAATTAGCTTACAAAACTCATGTACCTTGAGTGTAGTGCATAAGTGTATAATGTGCACTGTATGATCTAGTGAATGATCGTCATAATTTTAATATTAGAAAGAAGTAAAGACAAGTTGTCCGTCCCACGCTTTAGGTTAAGTAAGTGTAATAAAAGCTTTATAGGTAGTAAAATAGTATTCGGTTTTACAATAAGATCCCATGTAACATTACCGATTTACCTGACAATAAGTTCAAGTATTATGTCAAGCAAGTTTTAAACTCAAAAGGTTATTACAGGGTGGATCATTACGTGAACAATAGTGATGTCTGGAATTAACCCAGATCTCTGTGTTTCCGGTAACATTAGCTAAGACTATGATTTGTATAGTTTTTATATGAAACAAAACGATATATATTATATTTATAAAAAAAAAGAGTCAGCTCGAGTTTCTTGCCTGCGCTCTTCCCGACTTGGTTGTTTTCCGAACTGGTGATAGTGTTTTAGACGTTCATAAGCGCCTTATAAGGGTCTAAATTGAATAAATAAATTTTGATTTTGATTTTGATGAATGAAAACTCTGGGCTGGATGCATGAAGATCTTTCTCATTTGGGTATCAGAGCTGTCAGATGGAGACTTTACTATAGTGTACTTACTATATTAATTCTGCTACATCAATATTTTATATTGGTTAAAATAGTAAAATATAGTTGAATACCTTCTTAGGCAATATAAATCATGTAAATAAAAAACAATATTCGAAACAAACAAACCAATGTTTGTATAATATTTATTGGAGTCTGTGAGGTATTACGCATTATACTATGTAAACCAAGGGCTCGCCTTCCAATTTTCTTTTGGAATATCCATCCTAGGTAGTTATCCAATCACGTTCCGAGGGGTAATGGCAAACATGATGGAAATCAAATTTCAATAAACTTCCGTTGTTAAAATAAGAGAATTTATTTTTCAAGTGCTCCAGTAGTCATTATAATAGTGCTTGCATAATAATGATAGCTTTTGACGTTATTTAAAATTAATTTGTGTTTGTTATTATTACAATCAAATCGAAACGCTAATTATATGCTAATATAATTTGATCTTTTTGATAAAACTATCAAGTTTGGTTATTAAAATACTTTATTTCATACAATTCAATTTAACGTAAAAAATACACTAATTTAACTCTTATATAATTTGACCTTTTTGAAAAGACATTACTAACTCTGGTTAGTAAATTACTTAATAAGATACTTATGTTATCACTTGAAAAAAAAATGTTTAAAACGTAACGTAAAATTACGTTTTTATAAGGATTACCTATATCTATGTTATTGAACTAAATAAGGCAGCTGCTTCGCTGCTATGTAATAAATTCTGTCCATTGTACTTGCTTATTCACAAAATTATAGCTTTAAAATTAACGCATTTTTTTTTACTTTTTATTTTTATTCGAACTAGGGAATATGGTTGAATTTCATCTGGTGTTAGACGTACGAACGATGATGGCCGTCAATAAATGAGAATCCACCGATATTCGGTCCATTATATCAGTTCTCAGTGGCGAGTTTCTCATCTTGTATATTGTGGTCACTACCTAGTCGGGTACTGAAGGTTAACATTTTTTTTAAATACTTGTTTCAAGGCTCTTGGTTCAAGCCCATTATAGTCTGTTGGAACTCTACCACCCTGCAAAGTATTGCAAAGAATCGCGATTGATTGTAGGTCATTTTTGTGTAGATCCCATTGTTTATTTATTTTTATAAATGTTTACAATTATGTTATCTAACACAATACAAATCTGATCACTCAATAATCATATGGTTTAAAAAAATAGGTCATGTAAATCGGTTACAATGCAAATCCATAAGAATAACTTTATAAGTAAATGTACCTAGTTAAAAAAAAAAATGAAGGAAATAGTTAAAATACTACAAACTACAAACTAATGGACGGACAGATAAACGAATTGTATAGGTCCAATGCTTTGACCACAATTTTAGCTGATGTTATGATGTCGTCCAGTATAGTAAGCACACTAGGCCTAGAAGAACTGGTTTTTAATTGATGCTTTTGGAATACGCCTATTGGTATTTGGTGACAGGTTTTCAATCCTGAGGGTGGTAACTACCCAGGCGGGCATTATTAGAAAGTGTCCTAAAACCATGCTATGGTTTCCTCACGATGTTTCTTTCAAGAAAGCTCATGTTCATTTTTATCGTTGGATAGGTGGGCTCGAACCCGTATCCATTTACAATGAATCCGACAGCACTATAAACTGCGCCATCAATGCTTGGAAAATGACAACTTTTATAATATTTAAGGAGTTTATATGAACGTATATGACACCAAAATGAGAACATTTATTTGAAAGGTATACAAAATTTGTATCGTTAATAATTTGATGATTTCTCTTTTACATTTAAATGTACATCTTAAAATAGAAATATAAATAAAAAAGAATTGGTAAAATGCTATGTACAAGGGTTATTTGATTGTAGAAGCAATGTTGATACAACTGTATACGATTTCTTTATTTTTATACAATGAATGAATCTTTTTACGTGATGCACATTAGACGGGAAATAAATAGCTTTATGGGAGTGAAAAATGATGTTTTCGTGAGTTAGCGGCCGCTTTGAAGGATACAAAAGAGCTCTAAATAAAAGGGCGTCTTGAAAATAATCTTGTGATTTATTATATGAAAAATAGTTTAGATGCTCTATGAACGAGATTTAATTTATTTTTCCTAACCACGTATAAATCACACGTGTAGAGTTTAATAAAAAATAGGGATCAATGGGAACTGCCGACAGAACTCGAAACATTGGAAAAACTGTTTTTTTATAGTTTAACTTAACTAAGTATCTTAAGAACGTGTATCTATTCGTAAAGTTCGGTGAAGCTGTAAAGGCCCTGCCTTCATTAGATAGGTTAGAAAAAAATGTACCTACTCATGTTTTAACATGCTTCAATTTATCAAAAATAAAATAAAATAAATATAGTGCGAACTAAAATGAATTAATAATATATTTGAAATAAATAAAAACACGTGTTAAATAGAACACATTTAAAATAAATTTCAATAAAAAAATCGAAACAAATTTAAAATAAGTATTTATGGGTAACATATATTATATCTGGCAACACAAAAGTAATAATTTTATACTTAACATTCCTGTAGCATGTCGTTGACAGACATATTGCATACAGGATAGCATTGACGATGCGAATCTATAAGTTTTTTCCCCTACCAAGAATAGCTCAACGCCGCTAAAGAAATGTTCACTTCAAAATTGTTTTTTAATAATATTTTTGTAACATTACTTAGTACTCTACTCATATCAATGATTCTAGCAATAATATGTACTCGTTTATATGTTTTTTGTTATTTAATGTAATACCATTTTTTTAATAATAATAATTTATCACTCCAAGAGTAATGTATTTTATTCGACTTGGATTCCATGTGTTTTATATTAGTAGCTAAGATGCCTATATTGAAAAATTGTCTTTAGGTATTGGAATATGGATAATACCAAAGACTATTATATATAACACTAAAAATAAATTTAGTAAACAATTTCGAATTAAATTAAATTTTAAGTTTTTAATACACTTGAGAAGAAAAGTCACTGCGATTGTTTTGATTGCAAAATGTATTATTTTATGGAAATTATTACAAAACTTTCTATTTTTCGAATTTATAACTTGAGCACTGAAAGAAATCGGTTTTAATAAAAAAGTTTCGTTACAAATTTTGGCGATTTGTGGCACTTCCTAATTGCTCAGGTTTGTTTATTTTATTTTCCTTTTTCAATTAAGTGTTGCCGTTTCGTTGTAAAAATTACTTTTACATGTTGTAATTTGTAAACGATAAAATTTTTTCTTAGTGTGTGCATACTAAGTTGTTTCAGAACATCCATTTTTTTTCCTTTCTAAGAGTTATTAAAAAGGTAAATTATGATGTAAATTTAATCCTACAATAAAGGTTTAGCCATATTTAGGGGTTTATTATCTTTATATAAACAAGCAAAGGTAAAGAATATTAACGTAATATTGTGTTATTAATTTAAAAAAAATGTTTTATTTTTCATTTATATTTGAGTTATATTTCGAACATTAACTGTAATGTTTTGACGTTCATAAGCGCCTTCTTAGGGCCTGAATTGAATAAGATTTTTTTTTATTTTGGTTAGTAGTCTAAATCGCTTAACAACTAAACTTTTATTAAGTTATATATTATCTGTAAGCAACCTTTTTTAGATATAAATATTATAAAAAAGAAAGATGCTTTGAATATCTGATTTTAATGCGCTCATAACTTGTGGGTTACTAAAGTGTTTCTGATAGTGTATTTACATGATTCGTTTTTAAAGTCCAGGTTATATTATTCTTTTGGGCTGGTTTTTATTATTATTTTTTTTTGTTATATTGTTTGAAAGGAACGTTACAAGGGCTGAAGCCGCTTCTGTGGGGCTATCATAATAGATCTTCTTAGGTCGCAGTATTACAGGTCTGTTATAGTCTACATATACCCTCCCAGAACAATAATAATAGGTATTTGTTAAAAACCACTAGACGTGTAAAATGTAGTTATTTAGAATCTACCAAGAATCTACATAATATTTTAGCATGGATGAAATTTGTTCTCCATATATTTTACATTTCTTTGTTGTTTTGAAACAGAATGTCACTCAAGCGCGAACTCTCAAAAGATTCGAATGATTGTTCCTTACATCTAAAGTTATATTTCACGAAGAAATTTCGAGTGGAGACAATAACCTTACTCTTGTTACACGCTTAGCTACATAATTTTACAAGTAGAAGTTAGAAGTATGTAAAATAATATTTGATTTAATTAGTACCTATCGTAAAAAGGTTACCTGTCTATCTAGTTTAAGTTAGTTTCTTCTTCTTGGTTAATCTTGCCGATTTATATATACAATTCTGCCAGTGTCATGTGATAAATTATGTTTCCAATCTTCTGTCAACGTTTCTACGCTCCAGCAAAGCAGGTTGCGAGAACTTTCCATGGGGGTTTCGTGGCACCTCAGAGTAAACGTTTCGCGTCATTATTTCTGCTACACTTCACCTGTGCACAATAAACAAATGATACCATATAATTACACAATGTAATTAAATACGCAAGTTAATAAATTAAAGAAAATTACTAACCTACATAACAGACTGAGTTCTCGCCAAAAACTCATAGGCAATGTTTTTTTTACACAAAGGTATCGATACTATGCAGCCGAGTTTAATGTTAGTCAAAGTGAGTTAGATGAGATTGGCGAGTCTTTGTTAGAACTTTTTGGGTAGTGAATTTTATAATATATAATGACAACAATAAAACTAAATTAGGTGAAATGCCTCCAAAATGACATAATATCGAGTCAAATACTACGAGTTGATGAATTATAAAAAATAACTTTTATATGACAATCCAAGATGCTGCTCCCGTAATTTTTTTATATAGGATTTGATCATTATTTGTAACAGTAAACCTTTGTGTAATATATCAAATTGCTTAATTGCGTGAAATTAGTGCAACAAAATCTTAAATATACCTTATAAGTTAGATTTCAAATATTCTCTGGCTGAGTATATTAGGCTTTTGCCGCAAACTTTGGGTGAGATTGTAACGAACTAGCCTAGTTCATATAGAATGTTCTCGAGAGTTCATGTAAACTACGGCTGATAAAGAAAATTAATTGACCTTTTCAATATGACCCCGAGCGTCGACAAGACTGAAGGAGTTTTCAATTAAATTACGCCTACGTAATTATCTATTTACGGAAAAATATTATGATCACTGGGCTATATGAAGTTTGAAATTAAAGTAAGATTCTAGAAAAGGTTTTCTCTGAAGCCAATTAAAAGACTGACTTGTAACTACAAATAAGAAAAAAGTATTCCTTAAATTAACAAATTATATTTTTATTGCATGTATCGTAGCGTCTTGCTAGTCAAGACAAGTGTAGGAGAGGGACCTATCTTTTTCTTCTGTAGCGGAGGCGGGTTCCTTCCTCTTTCTCTGTGTCCGCCTTCGCTCTATCCCTTCTTCCTTCCTTTTTATGGGGGGCAGGAAGTATATCTTGCCCCCGGACTTTTGACCAGTGGGTCATGCCTCCCTTCGGGTGGGCGGGCGAAGAGGTGGGGGGGCAGAATCCCCATTGGGCCATTGCACGGACGAGTCCCGGTGGGTTCGCCGCAGGGGGCGACGCGGTGACTGCGAAAGCCACCCCGTGTCGCCCCCATCCCAAATGCGGCGGACGGCCCCGGGGGGTTTTAGTGGGTATTGCTGGACGATTCTCGCCCGGGTGAGTCCCACACTGGCACGGAGACGTCCCTCCGTGCCCCCTTACCCATTGCATTGGGGGACTTCGGTCTCACTAATGCAATGGGTAAGGGTAGTGCGTAAATGCATTTCCCCCCGTCAAAAAAAAAGGGGGCATTTTCTGGATGGTTGTAGTGCCTATTCGCATAGTGGTAGATCACTTTATAACAACTTTGAAAACCTGTCATCAAATACCAATAGATAAGTTCGGTCAGCATCATTTGATAACCCTGACCTCTAGGCTTAGTGTGTTTACCATCCTAGACCACATCAGCATTTAACATCAGGTCAGATTGTGGTCAAAGCACTTCTAATCAATCAATCAATCTTTAATATATTAAACATTTAAATTATTTAACTTATTGTAAAAAAATGTTAACAAAAATGCTAATATAAAACGACGTATACTCTGTCAAGTAATATAAACTTAGGCAGACGTTCATAATAACCCTTTGTGGGTGACGTTAAACACTTTAAAAAGTTGTTAACAGTAAAGTTACCGCGGTCAGCACGCGAAACACAGCACATAAATCATTTCAAGTGTCGCTGTATTTTATATTTCCACACCAGCTCCGGAAAAAAACCCTTAAAATTTCCTATATTTAAATAAAGGGTACATAGTATCCATTTTTAAGTACCGTCCCTAATTTACAAAACACTTTTTGTACCTTTGTCACATATATTTGTTTTTTCAAACAATGACAATTTACTTGATAATACAGACTTCAGAAAACTATGAATTTACAATGCGTCTTTAATTCATGTATTCATTTCAATAAATCTATTTCGTAATTTTATGTCAACGTACTAAACATATTATAAACAGAAAAGTATAAACTATATCCCTTATTTGTTCAGTTAGAGAAATCTACCAAATAATTTATTTCTCAAGGTTAGGTTAGCCTACAATAAAATAACATCGGAATTTCGGACGAAACCTAAAAACGTGCCCATGTTGTATTGCCACATGAATATTTTCTTTTAAAGACTTACTTATCATCGTTTTTTTCTATTGGTACACTTTTTCCTGGTTTTTTCGTTTCACTGTAATATGAAATAAAGGTATGAATGTAAAGGTGAAAATCGAAAAGGCATGCGTGAGAATTTACACCTTCCCGGGCAGTAGCTCCATATTTATTTATTATCTAGCTGCTGAATTATTGTAAATGGTTTGATATCCGGTACCAATCCGATTCCCTCCCGTAACCTTATATCCTGAATTCACAAAACGTTGAAATAGTTGTATTAGTAATATTTCATTTTGTAGGACCCAAATCAGTGTTTTTCTTTGACAAGACGAATTGACATGTGATAGAAACGGGAAGATCCAATAAATATTTATTCGTTAAAACCCACATCCATCGTGTTGTTTATTCGAGTTTGTTCTTATATTCAATTTCGGGTTTACTCAAAGACTGTAATTCAAACCGATTTTTTTTAATACATTGGTATTTTATTTAAATGAGAATTAATAGTCTTTTTCACAATAATAACGAAATATTTTCACGAGGTGTACCTTTCTAAAGCTTACCCAAAAACACTTTATGTCTAGAGGTATTGGTTAACCGGAACTAACCTATTGGTGTTTGGCGACATGTTTTCAAATTGAAGTCTGGGAGTTGTGCTAGGCGGGAATTATTAGAAAATGTTTTTATGATGTTTTCCTCCACCGCAAGCTTGGGCACATTGGATAGGTGGGTTCAAACCTACGTCAATCGACACCGAATCCGCCCGACTGAGCCATCGCCGCTTCAAAATATGTAATAGCTAAAATAAGATATAGCGTAAATAAAATTTATACCTGACACAAGTATTTATAATTAATAGACATTGCATTAAAATCATTAATTGATATATGAGGTAGAAAAATGAATACTTAATTTCTTAAATTATTTTATTGATAACACAACGATTACCACTACACATGAGGAGAGGAGAGGAGAAAAATGTCAGGATTTTTTTTTATTTTATTCAAGTAACATAGATCACCTCTACGCAATATAACCTGTAGATACCATTTATGTATGTTAAGATTTTTGTTGTTGATTGTACATTTCATCATCATAATAGAATAAAGAATAAAAAAAAGTGATATTAAAATTACGAACTCTGTATTCTTGGACAAGTTAGCAACAATGCATTGCAATAAAGTCACCCTTTGAAATGCGCAAATATGTACGTGCATATTGTGTGATCAATATTATTCTACATAATAACTATAATAATATTACTCTGTACAATTTAATATTCAATTTTATATAATACTAGCTGTGTGCCCGCGGCTCCGCCCGCCTTACACGGAACCCTAATTAATTTATTGAAATTATTTTTGGTACTAAAAGAAAGCAAAGATATTTCTCACCAATTCAAACATTTGCTAGAAAAATTGACCATTGAATCTTTTTATTTAATTTCATATACTGTTATTTTTTTACACGGAACCCTAATAATTTTCTTAAAACTGTTTTTGGTACTGACACTAATCAAAAATATTTCTAGCAAATTTAAACAGCTGCCAATAAGATTTTATTCACAATTTCGTGAGTTTTAATTTTTTTTTTACACGGAACCCTAATTATTTTTGAAAAATAAAGTTACGCGGAGTAACTTCAGCTATCTTCCAAAAAAGCCTGAGTGAAAATCGGTCCAGCCGTTCCAAAGACGATCCGGAACAAACAAACAGACAGACAGAAATTTTAGCTCCAAATGACAAATATTTCCGTTTAACAGTTTTAAATTTGAAGCGAATAAAATATATTTTTATTTACAGTTTCAGTACCTATTTATATTTTTTTAGAATTATAAGCATTGCCGTTATTTTTTTTAATATAAATTTGAATTGGTGTGACAATATTGGTAATATTTATATTCAACATTCCTTTGACATGAATATTTTTTGAAACCAAGGAAAACTAAGAGCATCTAAATGTTTATTGTTAAACTAACCTGTACAAAAGTCATAAAACTATTGTGATAATTTGAAATTTCACTCCGTTTAGTTGCCTTGAATCAAACGAGTAAACATATTTAATTTCTTAATTCTATTATCATTCAAATAAAAAAACCCATGAGTGTAAGTAATTAAATAGTTCGAATGACGATTTTCCTGTTTACAAATCAATACATTTACCACTGTAAACGTATTATGTTATGACGACAATTGTGATTTTTTGTAATTAAATTTTTGACGTAATTTGTGTGTAGAATCTTAGAAACAATTTTAGCTGATTCAAGTTATATACATGATGTATAAATTTAAGATATACCTTACACAGCCTAATGCGATAAAACAGTTTTAGCTCAATGGTAACATCAAAGGACGTGGGTTGGAATGAAGTTTTTATGAAGAAAAAAATATCGTTCTCACACTCTCGCACATGAAATCCTATAGATGTGTGTTTATCTGTCTTTGTTGCTTTCTCGTTAATCGAATTTCAAATCATAAGGAGTTTAAAGAAGTTTTTATTTCAAAACATATGCTCCAAATATAATTTTAATTTAGCTACTTTGTCATTTTACGATAAGTGCGTATTGGTTATTATTCTGCAGCATCAGTAACAATCCCATCGTTAACACTGATCTGACACTTTGGAGATTTAAAAAAAAAAGTAAAAAAAAAAAACTGCAACCCGACTATGGAAAAACACTAAAAGTTAAGAAACAAGATAGGTGCTATTTGATATCATCTTATTGAGTAAAACAAGTCATATGCTATGTTACGTGCTCCTAATTAAAAAAAAAAAAACCATGGTAATTATGAATTACAGGACGATAAATATTTTTACAGAAACTATATTAAAAAATATATCTTATTAATATTTCTTTAATTATTTCATTAAAGACTCATTCAAAGTAAGCATAAGAAGTATCAACTACAGATAATTAACTATCTTTAAACTATCAAATACATATGCATCGCTTATAAACAAATTATAATAACATATATAGTTACTAATATAAATGCTACTTATAAAATTAATTTTGTATTGAAGTTATTTTAAAATTTTAATCATACATTTATTATTTTTCTTTTAAATAATGATAAATTCGTTTTTAGCCCTTTATTTAGTGTATCGTTGTAGTATATATATGTTTATTTTATACTAGCTGTGAATGTTAATGTAAATAAACAAATAAATTACAAAAATATTATAAGTAACGACTATATAAAAATAAAAAAAATTAACATTTATATCATTATAATCACTTTTAAAGTTTCAAACTTTGAAGATAAGAAAATAAGCTTTAATACTATTCATAATTACGGTCGGTCGGTGTGGAAATGCCTTATGGGGATTGAAGGTCCGTTGAACCGTCACTTGTCCGCACTTCAGCTTTGGGGATAATGGTTTTTTTTCTTGTGAAACACGGAACTACCTTTTCAGGCACTGCCATTATTTGTAGCAATGAGGTATTGTTATTACTGTGAAAAATAAGTTTATTTCACATTACTTAGCAGTCTGTACCTCTCTCTTCATGCTCATCTTTACAATAATAATTGAAAAAAATTAAATTTCTGCTGAATGATGAAAATAATAGATAGTTACAATTGGATTTCACTATCGAACAATACGTTGTAATTATATTTAGAAATATGTTTTTTTAGTAAAGTTGCACCAAAATACATATCTATCTATCATGGTCTTCATAGTTTTTAAAATACCGCCAATAGTTATAAACATGCTGTGCCTGCGACTTCGCTTGCGTGCAATTCAAATAATTATATTCTAATAGACAGCCTATATTCTTCCTCTAGATGTAATCTATCTCATTAGCAATATATACACTCTGTCTATGTCGCGAGCCGTGCTGGCGGAGAAGGTCACCCTGGACAGACCAGGCCACCTCCCAGAAACCTTCTCAGTGTAATGGAGGGTCTAGGCCCCGGCACCTTCCCCCTAGGTTTGGCAATACGGCAGAGTTTAGATCCCGCCGAAAACTATGCATCTAGCCACTCTTGCCCTAATGGGCCTACACAGCATACTACCCATATGGTGATGAGTGTCACAATACAATACAATACAATCAACGGCCTTATAGCCTTGCTCCTCACACCTAAAACATTGGCCTCCCCGTTCTACCCCCTTTTTTTTTTTGACGGGGGTTATGCATTTACGCACTACCCTTATCTATTGTATTTAGGGGATCAAAGTCCCCCAATACAATAGATAAGGGGGCACGGAGTGACGAGCTCCGTGCCAGTGTGGGACTCACCCGGGCTGTGGGACTCACCCGGGCTGTGGGACTCACCCGGGCTGTGGGACTCACCCGGGCAAGGGACTCACCCGGGCATGGGACTCACCCCCGTTCTACCCCCTAACGAGTGTGACCCAGGGCCAAACACCGGAGACAACGCAGGGGCATAGATCAAACCGTTCAGGCAGCGTACTCCATATTATACAACTTTGTTTAATCTAGAAAAACGCTATTCATACATTGTAAAAATACATAAATGTTACAATTGAGTATACACTTCTACCGTAACAAACTGCATTGAAACCGGTTCAGTAGTTAACAAATTAATAAACAGACAAATAAAGTTTTTAGGTTTTTATTTCTATAGTACTATTTAGTATACATTATCTATGTCCTTGTAATGTTTTAAAACAGTCTAAATTATTCAAAATAAGTATAGCGCCATCTATGGACAATCGTCAGAAATATATATGTATATTTTTGAATTGAAATGTGAATAATTTATGTTGATTTTATTTAGTTTTATTTCTGGTCATTTCATTATTCACATACAAGATAAACAATACTATTAAGAAAAAAACACATATTTATTGTAATGTTTTAATCTGAATATAAACGCTATTTACGCATTATATAAATGTATGTATGTACAAAAATGTACATCTTTGTATGTAATGTACAATTTGGCGAACAAATGAATAATCAGACAGTCAGACAAAAATGTAAAAAAAAAAACCCATTGAAAAGTGTTCTGTTGTCGATTCTGAACCCCCTCATGGATTTTTTCTGAAGTACCTTTAATGTACAGATATCGCTCCTCTAGTCTTTTATTATAAGCATAGATTATATATACTAAAGCTTTAAAATATAGTAAAGCGACATCTAACCGAAAAGATTAGTAAATAACTGTCTAATGATTTATAATTAATTTCTATATTTACGTTAATTTTTCACGTGGAATAGATCCCCGGTGGCGCGAAAGGTGGTTACGCGGGCGTGGGCGCACGCTTGAGTTCTTGGTTGAGGAGGAAAGATTGGTTCGTGAACGTGATTAATTGATCCTCAGGATCACTTTAGATGTTATGTGGTCTTACAGAATTATTCTTCAAATTTAACATTGGCTTATAGCGTATTTAACGAAGGCATTGTCAGTAGCAACAAATCAGAGATCCGTTTCGATTGCGCTTATTTTTCAAAAACGGATACAGCTTTTTTTTAAACTTGAATACCCAACATATAGGCCACATGTCCTATATAATCGCACTAATGGGACACCAGAAGGACGCAACAGGTGTAATTGTGTTTATTTCTTTGAAGAAACACGTTGATAGTTTTTCCATTTAACGGCATTTACTTTCATCGTTAATATATATTATAGTAAAAGTAGGTAAATTTTAGGGATCTAGAAAAAATATCGATATTTTTTTTTCATATAATATATCAGAATCTTGTATCGATGATACCTTGCGATATTGCGAACAAATCATATCGATTTTTTCTATATATTTAGCATACAATATATCGAAAAAATCAAGTTCAAACCCCTGTCTCTAAAAAGTTATAATACAATTATCAATTAATGAAATAAAACGTTATTAGAAGTATCAATTGTGCATCAAAATAAAGTAGAAATAGTGTGTGTATACTTTGAATTTATAAAATCAGATGATTCCATAATATAGGGGTGATTTGATAAATTGAGACTATGTATCGATATTTTATTGCATGGTGATATATATCGCACACTCCTAATTAGTTTCCCATATGCGATCAAGACTGAATTCTAATGATTCGAGAAAGGTAAGTAAGTTCCTTTATACAACTTATTATTGTAGGTAGCAAAGGTCGTACCAGTTGATTGAACATTCTGGCTGTTTGATTTAATAGTTATGAAGCGTACATTAATCCCTGATTGCTTCTGTCTTTGTATCTGACAGTAAGGCAACTTATAGGTTGATTGGATGGTGTTCTTCATGTCAATCTTCGACCTATTTTTGTTTAATTTTCATAGCAATAATAAACATATTTCATTTTTTAATTATATGATAGTTGTTATAAGTTTTAACTAGTAATTTATAGTTCTTAGTGTGCTAGCCGTAACTTTGCTCATGCAATAAATTATCAGGCACCCATAAAGCGACTTTCAAAGATCTTATCTGACCACTATACAGCGGTTAAGGAAAGAAACCACTAAACGGCCCCCCGGGTATTAGTCTAGCCGGAGATTTACCGGAGTGGATTGTTATAAATAAAGTTGAGTGTGATTTGCTCTAATAGTCCTTTTACTCCTAGCAGTAAATAATTTTATATGAAATACAGAAAGGACATTTGATTCAAGTTGCTTTAGTGGTTTATATTTCTATTAAGCATTCTGTCTCATAAACCCCTAGACAGTTTGTCTGAGATTCATAGTAATAAGGGTAATAGAAAACATTGTTCTCTTGAATTTAAATCTATTCTTTTGAATAAATTGAAACAAAACATGTATAAGTAAAACAAAAAAAAAAAACAAATACCTATATTTGTCTCTAGGGAAAATGTTAAGAATTCATAATTGTTAGTTAAAACAAATCTTTAAAACTGTTGGTTTTAAGGATTAAAACAAAATATGCACGTTTTAGTCTTTCAGTATTGTAAAGAAAAAAAAATTACATTAAAGAAGGAAGTTTTATATTAATTAAAAATATAAATTTTGATGAACCAAGAGTTAGCTTCTAAAAATAAAGGTGCAATATTAATTCATATTTGTAAAATTGTTTCTTTAAATATTACCAACACTAAACATTTAAGCTATAAGTTATATAAATGATAGGGAAATTATATAAATGTTGTATAATTAAAGGCGAATTAGAACAAATTGTTCGGCGGCCAATGCGGTAGGTAGATCTCACATATTTAATGCGAATAAGAACCCACATTTATTACAGAGGAATTTCTACTTGCGACCTTTACGTGAGAAGAAAGTGAATCATTTTACAATTATGTTTTTTTTTTTATTTCAGGTTCCGTATTGTTTGTTAATAGGAAGATAATTTCGTTGATACACTATATTTTCAGAAAAGAGCTTTAAAATGTATTTTAACTGTAAAAAGCGCCTTAATACGTTAAGTTAGGAGACGTATTTAGTTTTTTTTGTATTATTAGATTTATTTCTATTATTTATAAAATCTAATCAATAGAAATTAAAAAAGAAGAAGCAGTCGTCTGTCCTGGTATGGACATGTGATGCGCACGGAGGAAAATGTAAGAAAGGTATTGGATATGAATGTGGACTGTTATATGGGAAGGGGAAGACCAAAGAAAAGATGGATGGACTGTGTGAAAGATGATATACTTAGGATGGGAGATGACTGCAAATAGAGAGGAATAAAAGAGAACATGTTGCGCCGAAACTAAATGAAAATGGGAAAAGGGTAGGGATATGATTATAAGGTTGTGGGGGATCATGCGTTGTGGGGGATCATGCGTTGTGGGGGATCATGCGTTGTGGGGGATCATGCCAAGGAAGAGAAGGGGAGATAGACGAAGGGAGGAATTTGTGGAGGTTTCGGAAGAGGAGAGGGAGATATGGGAGAGGATGGGAGCCACAGTGTTGGATGTGAATGGTGTGCCTGTGGCGCCTAAGGAGGAGTGTTCTAGTGCGGCGCAGGGGGTTGTGTGTTCTGTCACGCCCCCGGCTAGGGTTAAGGTTGAGGTAGAGGAGGAGAAGTGGGATGTGAATGAGGGCTTTGGTGGGAGCTTCGAGGAATATACGGATGAGGAGGTTTTTGATGTGTGTTTTCGGATTCAGGCTGATCTGGAACGCATGCAAGGGCGGATAGGGGAGTGGGATGCCGTGGCCTTTGAGAAAGGGATACGGCTGCTTAGGGTGACTCGCGGGGAGCTGTTGCGGGCTAGGAAGAATGTTCGGAAGTTGGAGAGGAAAGTTGAGCATTTGGAGGGAAGGTCTGAGGGATTGGAGGAGAAGGCTGATGAGCTCGAGGAGGAGGTCTCTGAGCTCAGGGGGTTGCCGGATGAGATAAAGAGGCATAGGGCTGAGAAGGGGGTTCTGAAAAGGAGGGTTGTGGCTCTGGAGGCAGAGCTGGTGGAAGTGAAACAGAGGGTGGAATTGCGGAAGGAGAGGACGTTTGTTGATGTTGCAGTGGGAACATCGCAGGAAGGGGAGAGTGAATTAGGAGGGAGGACTTGTGTGGATGTTGCGGTGGGAACTTCGCAGGGAAGGGAGTATGAACCGGAGGGGATTGATAAGACGGTGGAGGCCATTATGGTGAGGCTGGAGCGTTCGTTGGGGGGGATTGAGTGTAGGCTGGAGGCCTTGGAGGGTCGGGAGCGGGAAGTTGGTTCCAGTGGAAAGATGGTTGAGGAGAGGGGAATGGAGCAGGCGGCTCCGTTGGACATGGAATGGGCCCCCCTTCCTGGTCGAAGGGGGGTTGGAGAGGAAGGAGAAGCGGGGAGAGCTGGTGGGGGGAATGTTGAGGAAGAGTGGTCGGTGGTGGAGAGGGGAGGAAAAAGGAGGAAGGTGGAGAGGAAGGAGGCAGTGGTTGCCCCTACTGAGCCTCAAAGTGTGAAGGAAGGAGGGACAACGGCGGGGTTAAAGCCGAGGCTCCCAGCGCTGCCGCGTTCGGCGGCGGTGGTAGTTACCCTGCGGCCGGAGGCGGTAGCGAGGGGATTAACTTATGCGGGAGTTTTGGGGGAGGCCAGGGAGATGGTGGACCTGGAGGGTATGGGTGTGAAGGACATCTCGTGCCGCTCCACTGCCGGTGGGTCCCGGATCATTGAGATTCCGGGCCCGGCGGGGGGGGAACGGGCGGATGTCCTGGCGGCAAGACTGAGAGAGTTGGTGGAGGAGGTCGCGGTGGTCTCCAGGCCAACCAAGCGGGCAGATGTCCGTCTGGTGGGTCTGGAGGACTCGGTGTCCAGGGAGGTGGCTATGTCGAGGGTGGCGGAGGAAGCTGGATGCGGTGTGGGGGACGTCAGGGCGGGGATGGTACGTGAGATGTGGGGACGGAGGACGTTGATGGTCTCGTTGCCGGTTGAGGCGGCGGTCAAGCTGGTGAGCAAAGGCTCAATAACGGTGGGTTGGAGTTTGACTCAGGTCCGTGCGCTTGGAGCACTTCCGTTGAGGTGCTTCAAGTGCATGGGGCTGGGTCATACGAGGGCTGTCTGCACCTCAGAGGTGGACCGGCGGGCGCAGTGCTACCGCTGTGGAGTCGATGGCCACAAGGCCATGGACTGCACAGCGGAGCAACCGAGGTGTGCTCTCTGCGCGGAGGAGGGAAGGGAGGCAGGACACCACATGGGGGGCCCCCTTTGTCGGCCCCCCCCCTGTGAGGAGAGGAGTGTTTGGACCTGGTAGTAGGGTAGCGGTTGTGAATGCTTAGGAAGTGGGTTTAGGTTGTGAAGGAGGAGGGTGTATTTAGTGATGGTTATGGTGGTCGTGAGGGTAGTAGTTGGGAGTTCTTTCCTCTCTCTTATGGGTATCCCTCTCCTTACTATGTCTTGTTGTTAAACAAGACGAGTATAGGGGAGGGACCCAACTTTTTTCTTCTACAGTGGAGGCGGGTTCCTTCTTCTTTCTTCTTGGCCCGCCTCCGCTCCGTCCCTCTCTTCCTGTTTCCATTTATGGGGAGCAGGAAATATATCCTGTTCCCCGGTATGTTTGACCGTTGGGTCAGGCCTCCCTACGGGGGGGCGGGTGAAGAGGTGGGGTCGAGGAATATCCTCCCCCATCCCCATTGGGCCATTGCACGACGAGGCCCGGTGGGTTCGCTGCAGGGGGGCGACGCGGTGACATGCCTAGCAACCCCGTATCGCCCCCCATCCCAAATGCAGCGGACGGCCCCGGGGGGTTTTAGTGGGTATTTCCGGGCGACTCTCGCCCGGGCGAGTCCCACACTGGCACGGAGCTCGTCACTCCGTGCCCCCTTATCTATTGTATTTGGGGGACTTGATCCTCAAAATACAATAGATAAGGGTAGTGTAATTATAAAATATAATGTAACCTTACTTCTCTAATTTTTTTAAACCCTTGGAGCATTGATTGATATTTATTTGTCAGGAATAAATAATATTTGCAATTATTTCATCGCGTAAATAAAAAAAATCAGATACGTGATACAGAGAAATTTTCATCCATTAACATAAGAGGCATGCACACAGATACATTGATTCTGTAGGGGACCTTGAGATTCGTAGTTTCGTTTAACTTAGTTATAGCTAGTGCAAATTTCACGATATCCTGCCCCCCCGGTCTATCCTGCCCCCCCGGACGGCTGACCTTCTAGGTCGCACTTCTCTTTGAGAAGTGGGCGAAGAGGTGGGTGGGGGGGAGCCCCCCCCCCCCCAACCCCGCTGGGCCATTGCACGGTCGAGGCCCGGTGGGTTTGCCGCTGGGGGCGACGCGGTGCTTGCGAAAGCCACCCCGTATCGTCCCCATCCTAAATGGGGCGGACGGCCCTGGGGGGTTTTAGTGGGTATTTCCGGACGCTTCACGTCCGGACGAGTCCCACACTGGAACGGAGTCGTCCCTCCGTGCCCCCTTATCTATTGCATTGGGGGACTCCGGTCTCACTAATGCAATAGGTAAGGGTAGTGCGTAAATGCATTTCCCCCCGTCAAAAAAAAAAGGGTAAATTTCACGGAATTTACGTATAATGTAGCTGCTTAAGCCGAGGTCCGGACTATTTTGGTGCCCTTGCACTGGCTACTACTCTCCTGGCTGAGTGTCATAAGTGCTTGCCCCTAAAAGTTGGGTGAAGCTTAAAATTAAATATATTTATATTGAAGAACCCCAAAAATCGAAGGTATAATGTTCAATCGAAAGGTTAGAAAGTTGTACTTGTCGAGTTGTTAGTGAAATTGATGTTTTTTCATATCTCCGTTATCATTACCGCAAAAATTTTATTGTGAGCGTTTCTCGGCCGAGATAAAGGTTAAGGGCCATTTAACACCACACCTCGAGGGTCTATCAGATCTGTAGAAATATTAAACTGCATATATTAGGAATGGAATATTTTTAAATTTATTCTTATAAAACCGTCTAGTAGGTACCTTTTGTAATTTATAATACTCTTCAATATATATGTAAAATTTTAATTAAATCTTTATTTCTTTTATGACAATATTTTTGTCGATTTTAGCATTCAAAATAAATGTTATAAATGAAGTTTATGTGAAAATTATATTGAATCGATTAAATATCAGTATAACAATGTCCGTGTTAGGTTTCACATGAAAATTACTGAACTAATTTGTTTATAGTTATTTAATTTATACAAGACATGAACCTGATATAGGATTGAGACTACATAATTATTATGATTAGGCAGTAAGGTCTTAATATTATTTTAGAGCGAAGTTAACGAGCATTAGCTAGCATACAATTTATGTATTTTTTGACAGCGAAATAAATGTTGGTAAGAAAAACTATGCCGTCTTAAGAATAGTAACACCCTATATCTTGCCGTGGGTGTCTTAAAAGGCGACTAAGGGATACACCAGGAGATGGGCAGCAGCACCCTGTGAGGACTACAAACACCTACTGCGACCACCAACCCGCCTGCCAAGCGTGGCGATTATGGCAATTCCATCCCCCTTATCTTTGGAGGGAGACTAGGCCGAGCAGTGGACGACTTTACGGTTGGATAGATAAATAGAGAAAGTATTAAATATTTTTCTAATTGGCGAAATAAAAAAATATTAACTTAAATTAATAAAACAACGGATATTGAATTATGGAATACATTTTTAACCTTAAACAATTTCAATACATCTAAAAATTTAATTGAACACCCACTAACGTTACTTTCGTCAGTCAACATTTTATTTTTCGGAAGTCTCATTTACGTTGATTATATTCATAATTGATTTTATAATAGCCACTCTTTCATTTTTGAGTGGTAGTAGATTAAATTTAAGCAAGGCGATTTTTCTAAAGAATCTGTCAAAAGCATTTCCGTTATATGATTTGAATGTTTCATTATATTTTTCAGAGTTATTCAATATTTTTTATTAACCTTTCCTGTTAACTGAACTGTTTCGGTTAACAGCAGAGCATTAATTCAGGTAACCAAATTAGCATCATTAGTGTGCATGCTGCGTCTCAATTTTAATATTATCCTGGGGGATATGACTGGTTTTTGTAAGGTTGCGGGTTTGGTTGCGATAGTAGAATTCCCTCGTCATGCCTATCTCGATGTTCATATTCGTCCTCAGATTTCCATAAAAAAAATGGGGGATAAGATAAGTGGGGTAACGATGAACGTCTTGTTTCCATCGAAGTAATCATTTAGTTGTGAGGCAAGCGTATATTGTTTTTTTTTTTTACACTGTATAGGCTCAGTGCTTTGACCACAATCTCACCTGTTGTTAAGTGTCGATGTGGTCCAGGATGATAAACACTCTAAGCCTAGAGGTACTGGTTCTCAAGTGACGCTGCCGGAACACACCTATTGGTATTTGGCGAAAGGATTTCAAACTTGAGGGTGGTAGCTATCCAGGCGGGCATCATACGAAAATGCCCTACCACCATGCTATGGTTTCCTCAAGATGTTTTCCTTCATCGAAAGCTCAGGCCGATTTTAGAGTCGGATAGGTGGGGATCGAACCCGCGTCGATTGACACGTAACCCGGCCTCAATAACCGCTGCGCCATCATCGCTTCATTAGATATTGAATTACTTTTTAAATCTATAGTAATAAACAAAAATGGAGGTTTCTGTTTGTAATGTCAAAAAAGTTTTTATGCTAAATAGATATGAATGTCATCATCATCTCCCTACCCTTTTCCCATTTTTATTTGGGGTCGGCGCAACATGTCTTCCTCTTCCATTCCTCTCTATTTGTTCTCATCTCCGCATTCACTCCTTTTCTAAACATATCATCTTTCACACAGTCCATCTATCTTTTCTTTGGTCTTCCCCTTCCCATGTAAATAGATATGAATGTGAATGAATGATATAAAAAAGGATACGATACCCATACCAAAAATACAATTTTGAAAATTTTTGTCGGTCTGCCTGTCTGCTCTGTGTGGTCCCGGTAATCTTCGGAACGGCTGGGCCGATTTTGACGGGACTTTTTTGTTAGATAGCTGAAAATAATTCGCTTAACTTAGGCTACTTTAATTTTTCCAAAATAATTAGGGTTCCGTTTAAAAATTTAAAACACATGAAATTGTAAATAAAATCCAATTGAATGCACAAGTTTTACAGACAGGTATTTGAATCTGTGAGAAATATCTTTGCTTAATGTTAGGTTTCCGTATAAAAAATTATAATGCAGTGAAGAATATATGAAATACGGGTGCAGACGCGGGCCCATAGCTAGTTGCAAAATAAATGGTTAACCTTTCTCTAGACGTACATTAACCCTCGACGATCTAGGTACCCCTAAAGAAAGGAATAACATTTTAACTGAAAAGGACGATAGTAGATAGATAGTAGCTACGTGATACTAGTCCATTACTAGGGTCATATATTGTATAAGCTCTTGAGAATATTTTCAGGCATCACTTTAAACAAAGAACCGAAGGGATGTAAGAAGCCTTTGCTGAGTAAAATATATAGTTACAATATACGCTGGGTGGCGCGATACATTAGCAACATTCTTTGCACTTGGATAGGAGTTGTCCTGTTAAAACAGAGTGGTAATCCAAATACCTAAAGCTAAAAGTATTCTGAGAACTACTGAACCGATTTAAAAAAATATCAAATAATAGATATATTTGCCGGAACATAACAACATAACACATATTTTGTATTTAAACTGTGTTCAATTGTCAGGGAAGCCTAATTTTAGAACATTACAATTCTTGATACTATTTGGAGCTATCAAAAGAGCAAGAGATGAACTTCGTATGGCAAGGAGGTGAAAACCGATCAGCGCCCGGGACTTGTGACCTAGGTGTAGGTTTAAGAGGCCTCTTTCCAATGCATTAATACTCACCATCACTCCTCGAGTTTCTGTCCATGCCCAGCCTAATTTGACAAGTAGTAATAAAATAAGTGAACGGTACAAATCCTGGATGAAGTGTCTCAAACCCCGTACTGAATGACAGTCTGGCTTGATCATCAGTAATAACGCTCAATCATAAGCGAGTTGAGAACTCTGATCCGCACACGACGACGGCCCGTACCACAGAACAATATTACTTTCTAGCAGAGAGGAGGAGAGAGGAACTAACTATAAGCGCAAAATTTGAAGGGCTCTAGTTACGAAGGTATTTCAAGAATTTAGTTATCAGATTAAAGTCATATCATGTAAACAAAGCGAAATCTTAGAATGTATATGTTAAAAACACTCAAATTTCGCTGTTTCATGATACGACTTCAATCTGAAAACGAAATTTATTAATAATAACATTTTAGAGATAGAATAAAACAACAGTTTAGTTGTTCCTCAAAATATTTATTTCACGTTTGAAATTACAAGTCATAATTTCAAAAAAAAAACTACTTTATGAACTAATACTATACTACTAACTACATTATAAATAATTTACTTGTTATTTTTTCATACGAAAATATTTTATATGTACATATAATTTAACTTTTAAGATAAACCGAGCTGTACATACATACATACATTTTTCCTTAAAGTAATTAACGCCTTTCTAAAGTTATTTAGAAACAAGGGACACTGCCTCGGTGGCGCAGTTGTATTACGGTGCGACTGCCGTTCTGAGGTCTCGGGTTCGATCCCCGGGTCGGGTGAAGTGGTATTGGGTTTTTCTACTCAATATCATCCCGGAGTTTGGAATTTGTACCCGATATGGCGACAGGCTCGCCCCCTGTCACATCTGGGACGGAACTAAGCTCGGCGAAATGTGGGTGGTGTAGTTAGCTACTTCACCTCTGCCTAACCCTTCGGGGATAACAGGCGTGAGATTATGTTATGTTATGTTATGTTTTTTTTTTTTTTTTAAATTTAAGTTATAAAGTTTTAATTAAATGTAAACCCTTCAAAATATTACGATTATTTTACTTATAAATATAACTTATTTCTACGCTTTACAAGTAGGTACAGTAATAATATAAAATTATTATTTATTACAACAAAACTCCTGATACGTTTTACTAGGCTTAATTAGTTACGTATATTAATGAATTTAAGATAAATATGTCTAAAATTAATTATAAACACATTGTTCTACAGTTATTCTGTTTTACAAAAAGCTTATCACAATTACTTTATAGGTTATAAATAAAGGTTTTGAACGCTTGGGTTTGTTGAAACTTGAAAATTTAGAACTCCGACAAAATGATTGGTTTCACAATGTTCAGATAAAAAACGAAACTAAAAAAATTAAGCATTTTACATACTTTAAAGACCCACGTTTTGAGGGCATAGGAAATCACATTTGGCACATTTTCGTTGCAATTCCTTATGGCTCATATTACTGAAAATCACAGGTTTTATCTCCAAATTATTTAAAACACAAAACACGAATGCCTATATACCAAAACCATATCAACTTCGCATGTGTTTCTACTATGCGTGTTCTTGTTTTATCAAACTATTGTATTGTCAAAGTTAGTAAAAAAAACTTCTATCAAATTTTAAGGATTAAAAAAAAAATACTACTAGTTTATGATGTGATATACAAATCCTAATAACTGTAAAATGTTTATTTTTATTATAATCGAACTCTTGAAATTAATAAATCTTCGTAGTTGTAGTTATATTCGCACATATAACTTCTAGTATGGTAGATTTTTTTTTGATGTCGTTTACAACCCTACTATTTCTTTGATTGTTTTTTATAGAGTCGTATCTCATTCTCAAATATTATTCCCCGTGCTCGCATTGGCTGCTAAGCAAGTTGTCTCCCTCTGGGTCCGTACAACCTGATTCTCGATGTTTATTTATTTAATTTTTTTCTAACTTAGCTAATACTGTTGACCGGAAGGCCCTTTACAGATTCACCGTAATTAGCATATGGGTTACCAAAACGGTACGAACCTGAGCTTGGCCGTTACCTGTGTGTGAAAATTCCCGCGGAGTTTGAAACCTAGCTAATCCCTACATTTTTTTATTTAATATAAAAAAAGTTTCCTTACAGGATCTGTGTACCAGCGTGTTGTGGGCAGTGGAGTGTGTGCAGTGTTGTGCGTGTGATGCTCAGTGGATGGTCAGTAGATTCTCGATGGTTTCTAACCTAGTTAATGCTGTTGACCGGAAGGGCCTTTACAGCTTCACCGTAACGTTAGGGGCGAGTGCTGAAGGCACTTACCGGATTTTCGATTACCGGTGTTGCGTGCGTTTATAGGGACTTCGTTTGAGATGGGAGTTGCTAACACGACTCCGTCCACGTGCCACCTTTTCAATAATAAATGACGTCACTATCCCCGATTAATTATCGCTTGCTGCGACACATTGCATGCCCAGGTTTTAGTATATATTTTGTTACGTAATATATTATACGTATACGATTATCTATTATATTATTTAGATAACTTTTATTATATATTCAGATACATACTATATGTATAGTAACATAACATATAATAAAACTTGGACAAGTAATATATTTATGGTTTAACAGAAGAATTATGTAAATCGATTCAGTAGTTCTTGAGTTATAAGGCAACTAATGGACAGATAGACGTTGTGTTTTATATAATGCAAGGATAAGAATAAAACTACATAGTTAGAATGAAATATTTGTGTATAAAATACGCAAATAATACATTTCTTTTTCAAAGGTAAATCTAGAATTTTTAAATTTAAAATTCAAATTGTACGTTGAAATAATTCCACAGAAAATTCTTTTTATTTATCGGAGTTAAAGTCCTTAACGATCCTGTAACGCGGTTTTATGCTTCGTACATCTATTCAAGTAAATTACTTTTACAATAAAGTGTTTTTTATTTAAACTCGCTGCCTCTGTCATTTATAATACCATAAAACAGATTAATGTTCACAAAAGTAGGTTTGCTAGTTCGCATTTTTTTATATAATACAATGTCTTTTAAATGTACGTAATAAAAATTGTAGTCTTTGCAAGTTTCATAAAATCAAATTTGACAAGAAAATTTGATTTAATTTATACCTTTTGAATATTTTTCCCTATTAGATTTTAATAACTTTTGACTTTATCAATTATTAACTACTTGTAGGTATTGAGATTAAAGAAAATTATTTTATAGCGAAAAGAAATGCCATAGAGTACATCTATATTAATAAAGAAAGTTGAAGTGCCTGTTTGCAATGTCAAAATAACATTTTTTTTACTAAATACATGTTAATGTATTTACGTTGCATATACAGGAAATAGATTTAGTTTTAATTTTTGTCTTTCTGTTTGTTTCCGGGTAATCTCCGGAACGGCTTCACCGATTTTGACGGGGCTTTTTTGGTAGATACCTGAAGTAACTTTGGGTAAGTAAGGGTACTTTTAATTTTCGAAAATATATAGGGTTTTACAATATAAATTAAAACTCATAAAAAATTGAAAAAAATCGGATTCAATGCATAGTTTTAAAAATAGAAAAGTTGAAACGTTCCCGTTCGTCGTGCTATGGACATGTTATGAGAAGAGAGTAAGAGCATGTTGGTAAAATAATAATGAATATGAATGTGGAAGGATGGAAAAGTAGAGGAACACCAAAGAAAGTGTGGATGGAGCGTGTAAGAAATGATATGAAAGAAAAAGGAGTCAATGAAGTGATAACGACTGATAGGGATGTATGGAAGAAGAAAACATACTGCGCCGACTCCAAGTTAGTTGGGAAAAGGCATGAGAATGATGATGATTGATGAAATGTACAGTTTTACGGGCAAGTGTTTGAGTTTATTAGAAATATTTTTACTTTATTTCAGTACTAAATTTTTTTAGGATAATATTTAGGGTTCCTTATAAAAAAAATTAAAACGCAGTGAAGACACATGAAATGCGGGCGCAGCCGCGGGCACACAGCTAGTCATAAATATTATCATACAAGTGGCAATCAACTTACGTAGTACCTACCCTTCCTAATATTTTTATTTATATATTGGTACCATTTTTTATCTATCCAACTCACTATCGACAGAAAAAAAATACAATACATCAAACTGACCTCGATATCCAACAAATAGTCTCTGATTTCTCACCAAGAAAACGGCCATTTACGCGTGACTCAAATACAGAGTTCAGGTAACAGCGTTCTATTATCTTTTCATATTTTTTATTGACAATAAAATCTTATATTTTGACTTATTTGGGTAAGATTTATTTTATCCTATCTGTGTGCCCGCGGTGGCACCCGCGTTTCGTATATTGTTCTTCTTAACCCTAATTTTTTTAGTAATAAGATGAAGTAAAAATATTTCTCATAAATTAAAGCACTTGCCCGTAAACTGAATTGAATAGTATTTGATTAATTTTTTATTGGAGATTTTTTTTTACGTAGATTTTTAAGTAGATTATTTTCGAAAATTACAAGTACCCTAAGTTACCCGAAGTAACTTCAGCTATCTACCAAAAAAACGTCCCGTCAAAATCCGTCCAGCTGTTCCGGAGATTAGCCAGAACAAACACACAGACAAAAATTTTAGAAAATTGTATTTTTAGTATAGGTATCGTATATACATTCATATCTATTTACTAAAAAAAAATAACTTTGACATTACAAACAGACACTTCAATTTTATATATTAGTATAGGAGTATAGATGAAGCTTCGTTCTAACCGTTGCGGTCACGTTTACTTATGTATTACGTATTATAGAGAATAGGTTTTGTTTATGTCAAAGAATAAAAAATATTTTCACATTATAAGTAAGTAGAAGTGTGGGTGTTGTAAAAGGCGACTAATGGATAAAACCAGAGGACGGCATTCTCTGAGTACCACAAACACCTACTGCGATCACCAACCCACCTGCCAAGCGTGGCAATTATGGCAATGCCTTCTATATTGAGAGAGATCTATGTCCAACAGTGAACGTATGTTTGAACGGAGATAATATGGTTGATGCGATGATGGGGCAGTTTTGTAGTGCGATTGGATTCCGCATCAATAGACGGGGGTTCAAGCCCACCTATCCATCTTTAAAATGAAGGTAAATAGTGTGAAGAAACCATAGCATGGTTGTGGGCATTTTCTAATAACACCAAGTTTGAAGTTAAATAACACTAGGTGTGTTCCGGTAGAATCACTTGAGAACTTATTACCTCTATGCTTAGTGTGTTTACTAACCTAGGCCACATCGTCACTTAACACCAGATGGAATTGTGGCCAGAGCACTGTGTCTATACATTAACTAATTCCGATTCAAATGATTTTGTCGTGACAGTTGACAATCATTTCAAGCGGAATTACCTAAGTATCATCAACATTATAATTTACAACGGATTTCCGCGAAGTAACGCCATTGTCAATCGAATAACTGACGATTTAAAAAAAAAAGTTAATTCTTCGTTTTAAAAAGTGATTAGTGACCAAATTAGTGGGAGATCATCTGAGGATAATAGTAGCAATTCGAAAATATTGCGGAATATCAAGGTATAGAATAGGTACATATATATTAAGACTCACGTAAATCATGCAAAAAGCCTTACTCAATTAAAATCCTCTTTCGTTTTTCTAAAGTAAGAAGGCTGTTATTTACAAAGACAAAACAAAAAATGGAGAAAGAATATATTTTTTTCTAAACCTTAATAAAAGTTTAAAGTAATGTCACGTCACTCACCCTTGTAATTAGTATTAAGTGTTTAATTAAAAGTAATAATTTACGTTTCATAATTATTACGTTCATATTTTGAGTTGGTAATTAAATTGCGGTTATTGTATATAAGACATTGATGAATAGTGTTTCCACATAGTAAGCTTACGAAGAGATGGAAGCAGCATGATATACAAGATTTAATGATACTACACTCTGATATTTTATATTATGAATGAAAGTGAATGAAGCGTTCGGATCGTTTCTATCCCGTTCATATTTAATTAATGGATACATTAAGATGATATCTTATACAGGATATCTTACTATATCTATTAATTTCTTTCTGCAAGTCATTTTGGGGGTAAAATCTTAAGATAAGTGATCATATAGTGAGTGATGATATAGAAAAGGTTATGTTTATTATTATTAAAAATTTAGAATACTAGGCATTGTTTAGGAGCAGACAAACAAACAGGTAGACGCGCAAACCTACTTTGTTTCATATTATGTATAGTTTTTTGAATACATGGACTTTTATCAGAACAAAATTTTTTACCATTGAAGACAAAAATGTTCGCATATTTATCAAACAATTGATAATCTAAGAGTACGAATTAAAAAAGAAAGAGCAATTTATTACATTTAAAACCGATTTAGAACCGTTTATGTCGGACGAGATCAGCTATAAATTAGCGAGAAACATAAAGTTTTCCATGAGCATCAAATTGAAAATAATCTACAAATTGTTTATTCTGTTGACCCCATATTTTTATATTAAAAATTGTCTACACGATTTTCTTTTGTTAAAGTTTTGTTTACTCTGAGACTGTTCTTTTTTGAACGTAATACGAGTCTAATCTAAAGAGTTTGTCGCTTTCATCTTAACGGCCGGTTTCATCATGCGATCTCAATTTGTTTTAAACGTTCTGAAATCCGCAAGTTCAATACTCTTTTAACTGTCAGATTACTGTCAGTCATCAGCGACAAAATTGATTTATTTTTAGTTTAATCTTAATCTAACAGATACGATTCGATATTGAAATCGGTCGTTAATAGACTGTACGTACCTACTTAATTATATACAACCATCTATTCATTCAACGGAAAGACATCCACTGCTGGACATAGGTACCCTCAAAAAAGTCCTCAACAACCGGTCTCGCGCCACCCGCATCCAGCGGATTTCCGCAAGTTTCACCAGGTCTTCGGTTCATCTTCAGGGGGGCTCTACCCACGCTGCGTCTTCCGGCGCGTGGTAGCCATTCAAGAATTCGTTGTCCTCATCGGGCATCGGTTCTGCGAGCAATATGTATAGGCCACTGCCACTTAAGTAGCAATTCTTCGGGGAATTTGAATTACTTTGGTTCTTCTGCGGATCTCCGCATTCCTGATTTGATCATGCAGTGAAACTTTAAGCATAGCCTTATCTATTGCTATTTGCGCAACTTTGAGCTTTCATATTAGGCCCATTGCAAGCGACCACGTCTCAGTGCCATAAGTCATCACTGGCAATACACACTGGTAGAATAATTTTGTCTTGAGAAATTTCCTACAAGTATACGAGAACAGATATTTTTAATGCACAGTTGGTAGAGCGATGATTTTTTTTTCTAAAATTGAAGCAAAAATGGAAAACTGTCAGTCCTAGCTATTAAAATTAAGAGCTCATATTTGGAGAGAATTTTCTAGGTGTCTAGTAACCTATTTTTCGTTTTTTTTTTAACCCACCTTAATATAACTGTCAAAAACTTCTAACGTAGAGTCACCGATTTTTATAGGAAGCTGCACGACATGGACATTGGTCCATGTGTTTGGCCGAGATTAGTAACTTTGGCTGGGGAGTGTTAAGGCATCCGCCATATAGCCCTGACCTTGCACCTTCAGATTTCTACCTGTTTCGGTCTTTTCAAAATTCTTTAGGCAGTTTCAGGTTAATATTCAAACTACTTATAGCAATCATAACACTACCTACAAGATGCCAGAAAGTAATCGAACAAAATGGCTCATATATACTGTAATTAAATGTAAATAAACTCTGAAAGAAAAATGTCTTCACTTTTCATATAAAATGCGAAGAAACTTTTTACCCAACCTGATATTATTACCATAGATTTAAAGGTTACATTAAATATAACACATAGTAAAATAACTAAAAAGAATCATTTAAATCTTTTATTCATTCTATTACTTCTAGCTACATTGAATAAAAATGAATAGGAAAATCGCCGAGTAAAAATAAAGTTTCCAAACAATATCACCATTATATTTTCAAAAACTCGGGTATAATTCGGCAATAAATTAGTGTACAGTTGACGTTTTCATTCAGTCTAATACTTCTGAATGTGAATCACAGTTACTTTATTCATAATTGAAGCACGAAAAAAGAACTGCCAACTAGTGGCCTCATAACAAAGTGATTTTTTTTCTTGTTTCATTTCTGCTTTTTTTTACAAACACATTGGGATTTTTGCCGCTTTTATATTTAAAGGACTTCTCTTTGTGCGATGTTTTCAACAAAGAAAACGTTTTATAGTGAGCCCATGAGAAATATGAAAACTTTTTGGACAAAAAGCAAGGCGTGTTAATAATTCATATAACATTATAGACCACAATATAATGTTTCCGTAAACTGATTTATGGGTATTCTACAAGGAAATTTCCTATTTTGACAATAATCTTTGGCATTAATAACGTTATTCATAAATTACATTATATAGAAACTTAGTTAGATTTTTGAAGAATGCTTATTATGGAATTTGCTTTTTTTTTATTAATATAACTCAATAATTAGTGCAAATTATAAAACAACTCAAGACATGTTTTAATTTTTTTTTGGGGCTATAACGGATTTGACTTCGAATTACAAAACGAATTTTCGTCGATAAAAAACGTGTTCTTTTAAGGGACAAATTTTTATAAACAATACTAGTCCTTTAGACGAACTTCTTACTGCTTCAGAATGAATAAATGTTGTGTTATTATCTGAATTAAGTTTAGTTTTTCTTCCAGTTTGAGAGGAAACTTCTCGAGTCTGAGGGACGGACAAAAAAACCGATATCGGTTGATCAGTTCTCGAGATATCATTACATACAAACAAACAAACATACGTTCTTTTAATAGCTATTCGACTATATTGGTTAGAGACAAAGCCAACAAATCCAAGAACATAATCCAGCCCTCCTTGATTTATAAGCGGTGTTATTCCTTCTTTTTTAAATCTATATATAGATAAAATAACGCAAAATAGTATTTGAAAATCGGCTAAAAATATAGGAGAAAAGATTTATCTTTGTCAATTATTTTCATGTAAATGATCACAGAATCTTACAATAAGTCACCTTCTTACATATAAATGCCGGGATTTTTTACATTAACATTACACAAAAAAACAAGTGAAAAATAAGATATTAGTAAAATTGAACAAAATCTCATTTTTTAAGTACATGCTTTTGTGTACATAAAAGTAACTATGAATTATGTATGTAAGTGTCTTGATTTCTATATTTTAATAGTTGTTGTCTACTTTGAAATTTGTATTAATAAATAGCCGTAGCGTAGACACAGGGCCCGAACAATAGGCTACGAAAGCAAACTAGTCATTTCAATTATGACGTTTGTTTCCATTATTGTTCTAAGGAATATTAGCAATTACTCCGAAACTATGAAAATGGTTTAGCTAAGGGATTTCGAACATTCATTATACTGTAGCTTCTGAATACTTAATCGATCTATGGGTTTAATAATTATTGTTTGAAGCGAATTGGCTTATTGTATTATCGCTGTATAGTTACATTAGTTAAAAGCTTCGTAATATATTTTACGCAACGGTTATATGCAAAGGGTTACAGTAACAACGTTATTAAATTTACAATTCTTGACTTTTGTTTGTACGAACGTTTTTTTGATGGTGATATACCTAAGTATCCCTTTAAAGTTAGAAAATGCAACGTCGAGGACCTACAGTTATGTTCCGGCAGCATCACTTTAAAGCAAGTAAATATGTCTAGGGTTAGCGTGTTAACCATTTTGAACAACTTTGTAAACTCGACAATACATCTTCGATAACTTAATGCATATTCGTAAAAATTTAGACAAGCTAGATCTAGTGATTGATCGTCATAATTTTAATATTAGAAGTAAAGACAAGTTGTCCGTCCCACGCTTTAGACTAAGTAAGTGTAATAAAAGCTTTATAGGTAAAATAGTATTCGGTTTTACAATAAGATCCCAAGTAAAATTACCGATTTACCTGACAATAAGTATTATGTCAAGCAAGTTTTAATCTCAAAAGGTTATTACAGGGTGGATCATTACGTGAATGATAGTGATGTCTGGAATTAACCCACATCTCTGTGCTTCCGCTAACATTATTAAGACTATGATTTGTATAGTTTTTTATATGAAAAAAAAATATATATATGTATTATATTTATTAAAAAAAAAAGAACCATATCGAGTTTCTTGCCGGCTCTTCTCGGCTGGGTTGTTTTCCGAACCGGTGGTAGTGTTTTAGACGTTCATAAGCGTCTTCTTAGGGCCTAAATTGAATAAAGATATTTTTGATTTTGATTTTTGATTTTTGACTCACCGACTTTGTAAAAAACACACAAAGTGTAAAAAATCTGTATACAGTTTATAAAACAATAATAGCACATTAAGTATCGATCAGAAATAAGGAGATCCGCAGAATAACTAAAGTAACCGACATGCCCGAAGAATCGCCAAACTTAAGTGGCAATGGGCTGAGCACATTGCCTGTAGAACGGATGCCTAATGACTGCCGCGTACCGGAAAACGCAGCGTGGGTAGGCCCCCCACAAGGTAAAGCGACGACCTGGTGAAGGTCGCGGAAATCCGCTGGATTTGGATGGCGCAAGACCGGTCGTTGTGAAGATCTTTGGGAGAGACCTATGTCCAGCAGTGAACGTCTTTCGGTTCAATGGATGGAATAACACATTAGACTCTACAATATTTGTTGATTATTGGTCATACGTGGTAAATTTGCTAGCATTTTTTATGAACTGCATAGTAGCCATGGTACTTTTGGTTAAACTTAACCTACACTAATATTCTAAAGAATAAAGATTTGTATTTTTGTATGTAACGAATAAACTTAAAAACTATTGGACCGATTTAGATGAAATTTGGTTATGGAGATAGTTTTTATTTCGAATATCCCACGGGAACGGGAACCACGCAGGTAAATCGCGGAGAACAGCTAGTAGTTTATAATTATTGTTCTAATATTTTGTTGTCTTCATACATTTGTTATCTTATCTAAACGTGCAGGGTTCGTTTTAAATGTAAATAAAGCTTATATATATTTTTTTCAAAAATGGTCTTACTTTTGTACTAATGGGTCGTTCAAGTATTACGAAACGCAATTTTTGGAGATTTTTGACTCTCCTGCTCCCATGTAACACGTCGTAACGTTTTTTTGACTCCCCCCCCCCCCCCCCCCTTAAACGCTCTCTAACGCACATCTTAAGCGCACATCTATCTCAACATTCGCATCTCAGCTACACGCAATCGCTTCTCATCCATCTTCTTTCTAGCCCAGCATTCTAAGTCATACAATATGACAGATCTTATGGTGGTTTTACATATCCAGCCCTTCAATTTAAGGAGCGTCTTGGAGTCACAAATCACACCATTGACCGGCATAGACTTAAGAATCTCGTTTACATTCCCATGTAATCACTTGTTGACGTAGCTTTGGAACTTAAATGTTTTACCCGCGTATCGATTTCTATGTGGATATATGTATTTCGATAACTCAAAATAAGGTTGTATTATATAAATTGATTACTAGCCAACTTTTATTTATTCGAATGCAAGATGAAATTTTTTGAATGAATAATATTTACTATTTAAAAATTTAAAACAAATATTTTTAATATTCTCTCGTTATTGATATTAAGTTTCGCTTTAAAACATAAACTGAAAAGAAAGTTACTGGAGTAAAAATATTTTAATAACCTGAAAATATTTCTGGATTTGAGTAGTTTGTTAAGATCGCTGCTACCCTTTAATTTATTACAATAAATTGATTTTTTTTATGAGTAAAACAATATGATAAATTCGTAGAAGTATTTATTAATACAAGAATCATTGGTATAACAATAAAATAGACAAAATGAGTTTTTACTGTGATTGATTGTATTTAAATTAAACAAAACTTTATAACTAACCGATTTTCCTTTTCTTATAACATTCTCATTTTTATGATTAACTATCTGTCTGCCCGCGGCTGCGCCCGCGTTTCATATATTCTTCACTTCGTTTTATTAATTTTAAAAGAAACCCTAATTTTTTTAGTACTAAGATAAAGTAAAAACATTTCTAATAAATACAAGCATTTGCCCGTAAAACCGTGCCTTGAATCGGAGCGTATTCAATTTTTATGAGTTTTTATTTTTTTATGCGGACCCCTAATTATTTTCGAAAATGAAAAGTACCCTAAGTTACCCGGAGTAACTTCAGCTATCTACTAAAAAGTGTCCTGTCAAAATCCCTCTAGCCGTTCAGGAGATTACCCGGAACAAACAGAGAGACAAAAAATTTTAAAAGTTGTATTTTTGGTACAGGTATCGTATATACATACATTCATATCTATTTAGTAAAAAAAATATAATATTGACATTAAAAATAGACACTCCAATTTTATTTATTAGTATAGATAAACTTGACATCATTGTAACTTGGGGTAGAGTGTGATCGTCTCAATTTCTGAAAAGTGAGCAATTGTAAACGGAAGCACAATTAATTGAAAACGAAATACTAAATTATCATGTGTACTACCACTATGGGTTCGAATTTAACTCCTGAGCACGTGAGTAAATTTACACAATATATAAAAACGGAAAATGAAAAAAAAAAAATCAACATTATAAAATAACATAACATAAGCTCACGCGTATTATCCCCGAAGGGTATGGCAGAGGTGAAATTGCGAACTACACCTCCCACATATCGCCGAGCTTAGTTCCGTCCGAGATGTGACAGAGGGCGAGCCCGTCACCATATTGGGAACAAATTCCAGACTCCGGGATGATACTGAGTAAAAAAAACCCAATATCGAACATGAGACCTCAAAAAACAGGCGTACCGTAATACTACTGCGACACCGAGGCACCGAGTAAAAAATACTTTACTAAATTTAGGACCTGATAAGGCGCTTACGTGCTTCAAAATATTACCAGTGGCTCGGAAAAATAAACCAGTTATCGATATGAACCGGCAAGAAACTCGATCTGTTTTTTTTATGATCCTATACAAATCATACTTACAAAGTTTTCAGCAGATGTACAGAGAAGGGTATCCATTTCCAGATTATCATCGTTCACATAATGATCCACTTCATAAACCTTTGTAAATTTGCTTGACATGGTAAATTGTCCGGTAAATCGTGCATTGCGCCGGTAATACACGAAAGCACATTAGTATTGATTGAGTATTTAAATTGAATGTTTTTTAATGGATCAACAGTGAAGTAACTTTGCCTCTCTGTCACGAGATATTCTGCGAAATCAGATATTTAACTTGTTTTTTTTTTAAATAAAGTAATGTAATATTTGTTTAAATAACGTTCGGTCCATCCTCATAATGTACTCCTCCACTTAACTAACCACTTCACGGTGACGTCAATGAAGTATGGTAGTTGGATCACACTATACCTGTAGGCCTTAAATTACAAAAGATACCATGAAATACCACTAGATATATTTAGAAACGTTCGGGAAAATGTATAAACCACAAAAGTACAAGATTTATAAAATAATGTGCTCTCTAATGGTTTTCTTTAGTACTTACCTAGAGGTCTTAAATAACTTACCCTGCAGGATATTAGAGTAGTTTGTCATGAGGCAAGATTTCTTATTACATTATATTTTCATTTTTGTTTTAACGTAACTTTTTTTATTTATTTTATAGTTATTAATATTGATTTTTTTTTTCTGTATTAAAAATCATTTCGATTCTATTGATGTAAAAAATAATAACGATCCGAGTTATTAGATTAATTATCTCAAAACTACAGTTTGTTATTTTGTATGTAAATGTAATAAAACAAAATCGCGGATTATATTATAGTAAATGGTTTTATACAAAATTTAATATCGAACGAAGCAGTGAGACGAACGAAATTTCAAATTGAAATAAGTTGATTTAATACAAGATTTGCATTTTGTCTCTAAAGGGAGATATTAATTATTCGTACTGGTTTAGAATAAAGAAATGGATTAAATGGTTTCGCTTTACGAACTGAGTCCATTAAGTCTGGCGCTCACTAACGTTACCGCATGGCAAAAGGTTTTTGTTGTCGGAAATAATTTTGATTTTTATATTAACCCCTTGAGCACTAAACCTGGCGTTTACGCTAGCTTTCCATTGTTTTCCTATTGTCTCATTTATATGTCATAGTTATCAACTTAAATTAATATTTCTTCTACCTATCTAACTAAAGAGATGTAGTTAATTTTTTTTATTAAGGTATTTAGCTAGAACATGCAATTGTTTTGAATCGGTAAGAGCCATTGGGATCATTTCACATTAAGCGGACAGCGAAAAAAAAAATTGTCAAAATTGAAATTAATCTTTTTTGAAAGCAGTTTCTCATACTAAATTTAAAAAATCTTCATATGCGTAACTGGGAGTCAATTTTTCAAAATCAAAATTTTTGTAATTTTGGCCAAGTTTTATTTTTTACTAGCTGTTTCCGTGCCTTTACCCGCTTGGAATTCAGACAATTTGCAATTTGCCTATGTTCTTGGCCTGTATGCAATATATGTCATTACCAAATTAAATCAAATTCGGTTCAGTAGCTTTTCCGTGATTGGCGAACAAATTAATAAACAGATAGATAGACGGACAGACAGAAAAAAAAATTATAAACTATATAAATGTGTTCTGTAGTCGATTCTGAAGACCTGCATAGTATTTTTTCTTAAATATCTTCAATGTACAGATTTCGTCTCGTTACCATTTCATTATACGTATAGATTTAAAAATATACTAGAAGTTCCAAAAGGCGATTTCCATTAACTTGGAAAATGTTCTTACTTGTAGATAACGTCACGTAAACCAATCGACATAAACAAGACTACGTAGCGCGCTTAGTGCGGCATATGTGTAGATACTTTAATTTACATATTTTTTAAATTTTAATCTATATTTAAAATAAAAATTTAAAAGAAAATGTCGTCAAAGTTACTAAAATTATAACTTGAAAATGTATAGTGGTTCGCGTATGAAAAAATATATTTCCTTTCCAATTTATTATTAATAAATATATTTTTCATATAAGCCGCCATATTTCGTATTTTATTTTCATATGAGAAGCTGCTTCCAAAAAAAAAAACAATTTTTAGTTATGACAATGTTCAAATTTCCATAGATCTAGAATCAAAGAAAAAAAATATTTTGTCTTCATATTTATATTTAGTAGATGTAAAATTAGATTGAATTTCAGATCCTCACTTTATTTTGGGTTGTTCGATGTACGTTAAAATGACCCATTGGTATCATTTTCACTTTTTATCTGGAATGATTAAACACTAACGTCACTAAATTTAATCCTCATAAAATTCCTATAGCTTTTTCTGTTAGTATGTTGTACGTATATATAGAGAATAAAAGAAACGATATGTCGCTGCGTGCAGTTCATTATCTATGAAACTATTCCCCGTTGCGTAGGCTACAGACAACTGTTTATTAATGTGTCGAGTACCCATAAAAAGAAGACAATAGGACAACAATGGACAGCTGGCGTAAACGCCAGGTAAGTGCTCAAAGTGTTAAAGGATATTGGTCATGATGATGCAATAATTTATATCACAGGATTTTCAATTTATTAAACAAATTAAATTATTACACACTATTACTTGTGATGTTTTTGTTTAAATTCTAAAAACAATTAATTAAGATTATATTGTATCGAACGAATATAAGAGCGAATGTAGTCACGGATTCTCACCGATCAACGTCCCGTTGCTTCATACTTATCACGCAACGCGTAACAATTTGGATTTAATTTCTGCATATGACTATCTTTCCCCTAACATATTATAAATTCATGTTTCCCTCTGCTCGTGCATTAGTTGGCTTATAACACGAGAACGTTTGAACTATAGTAGACTTATACACTACAAGGAACATATCATAAGGAGACTGAAGAATCATCATTTATCAGGAAAATAAAGACTAAACATATTTCTCATTGTTTTGGTATTCATTATTATTAACTATACCGGTAAACTTTGTGTTACTGTAGGTTATGACATTTTATATATAGGATTTTTATATGGGCATTAAACTACACCTACAAATTATAAGCGTGCAACCAACCGCATTCATCACCGTCGCTCGTCGCGCTGCGTAGACATGGTTGACAATCTTCTCGTGCATCCTTTATAGCTCAAGCAGTCCAGCAGCGGTGCATCGTGTGTTTCCCTAACCATTTTTAATAAATCATTACAAAATGCAAGTTACAATAAAAGTTACAAATTATAATAAAATTAACAAATAAAAAGACAATTGGAAAACTACACAAACTACACTTACAACTAGACTACGAACTAATAGGGGACACGGGGAAACCGCATCAGGGCTATTCCCTTCGACGGTGGCCTCTCCTTTGTCCGCGCCTACGGACAAGTCTACTGGGTGAGGAACACAAGGTGCGTCCCTCGTGGAGTAATCTTCTGAGTTCTGGGAGCTAATCCTGCTATCGATCGGACTCTGAGGGCCTCGCTGCGTAGATGATCTCTCTTCTACTCCCGCAAGCAAATCAAATTAAGCATCTCTTATATTAATTTAAAGTATGAGTTTAGTATATACTTGATTCTGAACGATTAAGTGTTTAAAAATAACTCTCTGTAACTTATATATATTTTAACACAACTTTCGATTGTTTTAGCAATAGGCTATGAATATGAAAACACGTGTAAATAGCTAAGAATATTTTCCACTATACTTCTTCTTCTTCTTAGTTAATGGCAATCTGTGTGCACACAATTTGTGCCAATGTCATGTAGGTAAGATTTTCAATCTTGTATCAGCGTTACCAAGCTCCAACAGAACGGTGGCCTATCCTGCTCGAACTTTCCATGGAGCTTTTGTCGGCACCTCAGAATGTATGCTACGCGTTGTCTTCTATAATAAACTTAACTTGAACACAATAACTAAACTATTTCACACAAAACGCCACCAAGATTACATGATATAGAGTCAAGTACACAAGTTTAATGAATTAAAGAAAACAATTGCTACATGTCAGACTGAGATCCCGCCAAAAACTCAATGACATGCTCACCACTATACTTACAGTGTATCCTTTTATTGTAGCTTTTGTTGTGAAAACAAAGTAAATTGTATGTATTGAAAAAGGTCGGCAAAGATAAGGAGTAAATTGTTAACAGTTGAAGCGATGATGGCGCAGCGGGTAGTGCGGCCGGATTCCGCGTCAATTGATGCGGCTTCTATCCCCACCTATCTTACTCTAAAATCGGCTTGAGCTTTCGGTGAAGGCAAACATCGTGAGGAAACCATAGCGTGGTGGTAAGGCATTACTTTTTTTTTTTTTTTTTTGACGAGGGGAAATGCATTTACGCACTACCCTTATCTATTGTATTTGGAGGATCGAAGTCCCCCAAATACAATAGATAAAGGGGCACGGAGTGACGAGTTCCGTGCCGGTGTGGAAGGCATTACTTACCACCCTTAAGTTTGAAAACCTGCCGCCAAACCAATAGGTATAATGTGTTTACCATCCTGGACCACATCGTCACTAAATATCAGGTGAGATAGAGCTTTGAGTCTAAGCCGTGTAAAAAAAAAAGTTTCAATGCGGTAATTTTGGTAAATGGGATAATTGCGGTAAATTCGGTAAAAATATTTTTTTAACAAATAAAAGACATATATGATTTGAACGTATTACTTTAATTACATCTTTGGTAAGTACAATGCTTAAGGGATGGCATGGCCCCGGAATCATTTGTTCTTTGGTACCCCATACTGGTGTTCAACTAACAGAATGAGTATTTTATTCATACCATTATGGAAAAAAAAAATTATTATTCATTCATAACCATTTCTTTACTTAGCTTACATTTTTTTTAAACTTAGAGATCTTTCAAGCAATATTTCAATTTTTATTTTTTCTCATATGTAAAGAAATTCTGGAATTATTATTCCAATTACAATAATAACGAATTTTTGCTCTATGATCTTATTTATTTAACAAAAATAAAGAAACCTAAATTTGGGATTCCTAGAAAGTTGAAAGACTTGCGTCAAACTAGGTCTCTCCATTTGTGAATTTGGCCTTTGATATCTTAATAATACGACAACGCACTTTGTAGGTTGCTGTGTATTTTCAAATAAGTTTATAATTACTTTTTTTGGTAGTTAACGAAATTTGCTTTAAGGTATCTATATATTATTTTGGTTTTAATTATTTGGTAATATTTTTTTCAGTATTAGAAATGAGATAAATTTAATGTAGTCTTATATATAACAATTCAAAATATTTTCCTTCTCTTTTATTCAAATGGATTTTTATTTTCTTTAATTGTCATTGATAAGCGTTGGTGTTCACAAAAATATAAAAAAAAAAACTCGATGAATAATATTCTTAATAACCTCAGTACATAAATAAACGAGACCTTTTACAGAATAACCAAAATTTTGCTGCTTAGATTAATTAAACGGAAATTAAATGAAAATTATTTAATTGATCGAAATAATAGCGAAAAGATTATATTATAATTAGTTACTATATTATTATTTTTTTCATCAGGTACTTAACAAATTTAGAAGATAAACTCGTACACCATTAGGCTTTATAATGTTATAACTGTAATATAATGAATAGCTCGAATAATTTACAAGAGAAACATATTATTTCTGTAGGACTAGGATTCAATTTTTTTAGCATGCTCTTTTACATATTAAACATCCTTTGAATATTTTTGGAAATCTGCCGCAACAATATCAACACGTTTTTTTATAATACCTTATACTACTCTATTTATCGTATAAAAAACATTCATTATATTTATTTGTATTATAATTTCTACATTATATTTCCAGCGATTATAAACTAGAATTAATAATATTTTGCCAATTACTTTTTTGTTCATAATTTTCATAATCACATATTCGTAAATATTAACCATATAATCTAACGTATATATTATACCTATGTGTTTCAGCAATTTCTTTGTGTCAATATTAGTCATTTACATTTTAATTTTATTTTATTAAAACAATTCAAAAAGCACTTTTGTTTTATTATAATATATCTCGTTTATATTTGAATTTCACTTTAAATAATGAAAAAGAAAATGTATAATATTACATTTTATGTAAAAATAATGGGTACTTTACACGATCTTTATTAAAAGATATAACTTAAGTAAGTCGAAAAAAGCTTACGGCTTATGTTAAGCTGCCAATATTTTGATGTTATAAGCATTGTATTTTTGTTTTAAAAATAAATCGATCACTAGTTATTAGGATGCATAAAATAACGTCAATCAATACTGACACACAATTTCCAAGTAAAAAACTTTAAGGGCCGGCTTGCACCAAAAACATCTAATCTAAGACTTTATTAATTCTCTATTTTGTCTGAACGTGATTTAGCTTAAACTGATATTAGTTCGTCTTGCATTAGTGGTTTTGCAGTGCGATTTAACTAATCCAAGTATAGACCACAGACAATGCAACTTCTACCATATTTACGTTTCGTTTCCCATATAAATTGATTACTAAAAAGCATTCATAAAGTGTCGTGAAAAGAAACATGTTTAATGCCAGTTTTGAATTCGATATTCTAAGAAATAACAGTGAATACAAGTAACATACCAATATCATATGGACTAGAAGTTATTAGAATCCAAGAGGTGAAATGAAAAAAAAAAAAAGAATTATTTGAATTTTATAAATTCGTTATCCAGTAAACTATTGAACAAATTACTACGTTCTTTAAACTTTTCGGACGTCATAATGTAGACTTATATATTGTAAAATATCTTCGTCGTCATTTAATACCGAATCTTCATGGGACGTAATAATATCTATGGGATCCGAAAATATTGTATAGATACGAAAAACAAGCAGTATTATTCCCTAACCAATGCAAACTCCTTAATGTCAAACGTTAAATCGAGAATTAGTGAGATAAATCGTTGAAATAGTCGGTTTTTAATTTTGTCAACTTCCAAAATCGAGATTAACGTTAAACTGACATCGTGCAAGACGATAAACTAGATTTAAGCTAAAGTCGAGTTTATATTTTACTAAATCGAATTTAAGTCATTTGGTGCAAGCGTCCTAAACAAATAGGATAATTCGAATTTTGTATATTTATAAATAATGTGTGTATAATATATAAGATATATAATAATATTAATGTACACAAAGTTATAACACATTAAACAGCACCTTCCACGTTTCAATTATGAATAATTTCATACCGCATACAAATAATTATTATTTTTTGTTTTTGTCTTGGACATTCTTTTAACGTACGTGGTACCTACAATATCACATAATGATATTGTACTAATAGTATGGGTAAACCTATTTTAGGTCGAGTATGCGTAAAATATCGCAGGTCGCGATAAACTCAGAACAAATGAGGAAGCAATTAAAACCGTTACATAGAATTGTATGATATCGTGAACCACGTCAATACTGCGAGAACAACAAACATTCATCATCTTTAACGAACAGACTTGAATGTTAAACTGAAATCGGTGCGTTTACCGCAAACAACCGTAATTACCGCAAGCCGTTGCGTCAATGAGCACGTTGTTATTACTTTGAACTTTATGAATAAATATTGTTGTAAAAAAAATTAAAAGCCATAATGTAGTTGTAATTCTCTAAAGTGAGAATTCTATACATTCTTATAACTTATTATTTATTTTCACATTTTTTCTGTGAATTTCTCATCTCTGACGGTGATCTATAGTGTAATCCGTAAAGTATACATTCGTTTTAGGCCTGCGGTATATTAAAACTTAAGTAAAATCCTATATCAATTAATCCTATATTAATATATTCACAATATATTCACATACTAAGTTTAAACTTACAACTTATAATATCTTACGTGAGAGTATTTGGTGATTAAACATTTAATTTTATATGGATAATAATAATATAAATACTTTTATCCCAAAATTCAGTTCTGTTTTATAAATAAACGCGTAACTTGTTATTTAAAAGAGTCATTTTATTTTGTCTTTATAAAATGAAGTAAATAGAAAATATAATACAGTCACTAGAATACTAGTCCTAAATTAAATTTTAAAATAATTGTTTACTTGCGATGAAAATATCCGAAGCTAGTAACAAATTCTTTATGTACCGGGTTTAAATTTTTACGAATTTAAATATTGCGGAATGTCATGATGCTATTAAATACCTATGCATTGAAAACTCCTTTGCAAATAATGATTTAACTCAGATACTAAACACGCTTGATAGATCCGATTACGTTACAGGCTTATTACATCTATTTATTAAAAAACTATGCATATATTAGGTACTTTATAAACAAAGCTACATTGTTCAATAATGTTTATTGAAAAAAAAAAGAACCTTAATAATCTAGTCATTTCTTAACCAATCACGGACGGTTTACACGAACAACATTACTTTCCATCATACATACATACGCTTACAAATATAAAATGTTTCATTTTTAAAGAACTAGGAATAAATAATTTAGTCTCTAATGAAAGATATTTCACCGTCCGCACTTCAATAGATTCTTGTACGCTTTTCGATACTCACTGGACATTACGACATATATTATAGGGTTCACGCAAGTTGTCATATATATCAATACGTATCCTACAATATTCAAAATTGGATGCGACGTGAACTCCTGGAACATAGTTTTCGTCACTGTTATTGGTAGATGACAAACAAAGAATGACACCATTATTGCTACGATCATTGTCAGCAATTTCTTATCTTTCTTTGTCGGAAGTCGAGGCTTCGGTGGTCCATTGGGTCTTTTAAATGTCGCTACAAAACTTTTTCTAAAGTTGCTAACTGTCTCAGTTCCTAGGGAACGAGTTTTAATTCTAGGTGCACTTTTATCTAAATCGTCTGGTGTACAACTGTCAGAAAAGGATGAGAGGTCAGCGCCAGGATTGATAAAGCAATTTACGGATAACTGACATCCACCACGCTGTCTATTTGTGGTAATGATTTTCTCTCGTACTTCTTGTATTCTGTTTTATTGCATCATTATTGTAATCAATTTGCGTATTTTCCACCTCGGATACAGGTCTCATATAGATGGGTCCACGAGATTTCTTTGCCGTTTGTCTCACAATCCATAATATACGGGCGTAACAAACGATTATTGCTAGACTTGGAAGCGCGAAGGCTGATATAAACAAAAATTTTTTCGGCGACCTGTCGTTATCATCGGGCACTATAGTGCAAGACCCTGTAATATGGTCCAAGCTAAATCGTCCCCATAATTCTAAGTAAGTCGGTATTAGTATGCCGATTGGAAACAACCAAATGCCTGCGATCATTAGTGTTATATACCGTGTCCTATACAATCTGTTGGGAAGAAATAATGTCACGTTAATTTTAATGTTCTAAATTATATTTTAGAATATCGTCTATTTAAAAAATACTTACTTGGGATATAGCCTTGGGTAGGAAATCATGATGTATCTATTGATAGTATCGCCATCGCCAGGACAGTGAAGAGAGAGATTGCGATGAGAGCATATCTCGCCAACGGAAACATACGACAGAGAATCTTGCCGTGGGGCCACGACCGCATCCAAAACGTGGACGCAGCTAAAGGTAAGATGAAGCAGCAGAATAGCAAATCGGAGCACGATAAATTGACAATGAACATAGCAGTCGCATTGCGAACCTGAAATGAATAGAACAAGACATTAAGTTTTCATTTGGAACTACTTAACTCCGTTGTACTTTTTTGTAATTTTCTAAATATCCCAGTTTTATTACCTGTTAATAATAAGTCTTATTATTCATACAGTAGATGTGAATGAATGGATGGAATCATTTGTGGATTATGAATCATCTTAACGTTTAATTAGTAAGTGAGGCACATTTTTTCTCAGTGAATAAATAGCAATAGTTTAATTACATTTCAATTAAGGAAATAAATTGTTAGCCTCTTAGATTGAAATTAAAAAAAAATCGATAGTAAAGTTACTTAAATAAGCAATAGAAGATAATAATAAATTATTACATTTTCATACACCACATTAATAATAACATATATTATTAGTTACAAATCAAATGTATTTATTAAGCATGTCTGTAGATGAACTAGCTTAATTGGATACAATGCAGCTAACTTGTGGTTTTGATTTACGTGTAAGTAGGTAGGTAACGTTCAGGACTACATATGAATTTTGTTTTATGATGTGTTGATTTTTAACGACGTTGTTTTCCTCAATGGTAAGAACTGGGTAACTTGAAGTAATTATGGTTTCATATTATTGCGTTTGGACAATGCACCGCAGGTTGCGGGACTTTGAATTGTAAAATTATTTTCAGTGAAGAAAATCTATGTCTAAAACCTTTCTACGGCGGCATCAACTTTTTTAGAACTTGCTCGATAAGTCTGGAAATTAAATTCCAAAATTCGTAGCTTTACACCTATCGCCATTTTACAGCAATCGTACTTGGGATTCATGCTATTTTATTACTGTTTTCACCAGAATCATCACATAACTAACGTATCATAATAATGAAGGTCTAGATGGTAATACAAAAAAAAGGAATAACATCTGAACAACGGACGTGAATTTGAAATTTTAGTACTCTCTGCATGGTAAACGGGTATATTATCGAATGATAATATCATAGTAATGATAATGATAATGTCATAGTAAAAATAAATTACAGAGTATATGAAATATTAATTTTACCTTTCTACACCTAGCAAGCGCTATGATTGTGATGAGGTTTCCGGGAATACCGATGAGCATAAATAGAACGCAGCAGGCAGAAGCGAATCGTAGTAACGCCTCTGGATAATCTTTAAACAATATTACGTCTGCTAGCTCTCTATCTGAGCTATACTCGTCCAGTCCAGCGACAAGATCAGAAGAATTGCTATTTACTTCATACACAAGAGAACCCATTGTTGTTTTAAATCAATTAAACTTTAACACAAATCATTCAAACGTCATTTGTTCACAAGTATTGCTTTACTAATGAGTTTAGTTTGACAGAATACTGGATTACTATTTGTTTGTACAACGTTTTCCCCGATGAGTCAATGTACCACCGTCGACGGGTATGTCCGAGAAAGATAAATCCAGACTGCGGCGAACCTTCCAACTGCTTATATTTCATTTGATATTCAAATTGGTGTTAATTTCGGTGAATTACATAAAAGATAAGGATCGAGATCATAGTCATGAGTCAGGTTTATTGTTAACGGCTTCCATAGCAAGTGTTTTTATCAGAATCAAAAAATCACGGACGGTTCTCACATTTATTCTGTGCTATACTTATTTCAAAACATCATTTACACATTAAGTATAATGAATACTATTTTGCGTACGTATAAGTATTAAACTAGTGATATATATAAGAAATTTACACTTAAGTGCTATGATGCTATTATACCATTCACCAAGCTATCCAGTGGTTCAAGACTAGTCACGGCGGGCGCTTTTCTGAGGCGCCGTCGCCGGGTGATCGTCACGCCCATCGTCGACACATTAATAAATTTTTGTATGCCTGTCGGTATTCACTCGACATCACCACATATATAATAGGGTTGATGCATGTCGTTAAATATATCAGGATATATCCAGCAATATTTGCTGCAGGGTGGGATGTGAATTCTCGAAATATCTTGGTCAGTGTTATCGGCAAATAGCATACCCAAAATGATAACATTATTGCCATAATCATTTTTAAGAGTTTTCTGTCTTTTGGTGTAAGCCGTGGTGGCCTCACTGATGCTGGAGAGCGTTTTAAGACACAAGCAGCTTGACGTAACCTCTTGGCTGTTTCGCCGCCGCTAGGAGTTCGGGGTTTAGCGTCAAGGGCGCACTCTTCGTCATGCCCATCTAATGTGTCTACACCAGATGATGAAGATCGTTCTGGCCCAGGTGTAGGTGGACAATGTAAAGCAGGTGGAGCAAGAAGTGCTCTTTTCGGTGGGGCTACGAGGTTATTGTGATGTGTTCCATTTTCAGGCCCGGGGACTTTTCCAAAGCGGTCGATGCCGATCCAACAGCTGAATCCTCAAACACGGTTCTTTGTCTTCCTCGAACTGGACCTCGTGATTTCCTTGCGGCATCTCTTACTATGCAAAATATTCGAGCATAGCAAATGACTATCGCCAAACAAGGAAGCATGAAGGCGCCAACAAAGAGGAATTCTTTGGGGGATCTGTTATTACGATCAGGAAGTATAGAACAGGACCCTATGGTTGGGTCTAATCCAAACATTCCCCATTTTCCCAGCCAGGTTGCTATTAATGCTCCAAAAGAAAATATCCATGTGCTAGCGACCATAACTGCTAAATACTGACGTCTGTACAACCTGTAGAAAAAGATAATGTTAGATTCTTGATACTTATGAATTATGATTACTTAACCAATTACCAATACACTTTTATAAGACTTACTTTGGGTAAAGCCTTGGATGTGAGATCATGACATATCTGTTGATAGTAATGGCAAGGACAGTGAAGAGGGATACAGCAACCAGCGCGTATCTGGCCAAAGGGAACATGCGGCAGAGAATCTTTCCGTGTGCCCATGACCTTCTCCAAAAAGTAGACGCAGCTAGGGGTAAGTTGAAGCAGCAGAAAAGAAGGTCAGAGCATGATAGATTCATTATAAATACTGCCGTAGCGTTTCGTACCTGAAAACAAATGAAACAGTTTTCAATGATCATGATCGCTTCGGTGTAAATTTAACATAAAACTAACAACATTTAAAATATTAGGAGAAATTGTTAGAAGAGTAATTTTTAATATATATAATATATATACGTATATAGGTAATCATTTCTCTTAAGAACTGACCTAAGTTAATAAAATTGTAAATGTGATAAATAATATAATTATCCTTACTGTCGCATAAATATGTTACAAGAAACATATAAATCAAGTTGTTGAGAATTTATCGTTTATTTTCTCAAATGCGTTTTATCTGTGACGTATGTGTTTTATTTGTATGTACATCCTTTTTCAAATTATTATTTAATATAATTAATATACGCTGTGGCAGGTTATACAGAAGACTGAGGAGTATACTCCTTATAGGTATAACCTACCCCTTTGTTTAGCGTTTGTGGAATACGAAAAAGCCTTCGATTCGATTGACACCTGGGCTGTATTGCAGTCTCTCCAGTGGTGCCAAGTAGATTATTAATAGATCAAAGCGTTGAAGGATTTGTACGAAAACGCCACCATGTCAGTCCGATTACAGGACCAGACTTCGAAACCTATATATACCTTTGCGCCGTGGCATTAGACAGGCGTGACGTTATTTCTCCGAAACTGTTCACCTCTGCGCTCGAGGATGTCTTCAAGGTTCTGGATTGGCAAAGACTTGGCATCAGCATAAACGGTGAGTACATAACACACCTCCGCTTTGCCGATGATATAGTAGTTATGGCTGAGACCGCAGAAGACCTAAGTACGATGCTCGATGACCTCAGTAGAGCCTCCGAACGAGTTGGTCTTAAAATGAACATGGGAAAGACAAAAATCATGTCTAATGTCCATGTTGTGCCAACTCCTATAAAAATCGGTGACTCTACGCTCGAAGTTGTTGACAGTTATGATAGTATATATACCTGGGACAAACGGTCTAGTTAGGTCCAACTTCGAAATAGAGGTTAATCGTCGAATCCAACTCGTCTGGGCCGCGTTTAGCGTGTATGGCTGCGTGTGTGTTGTCAGTGATGACTTATGGCCCTGTGGCGTGGTCACTTACAATGGACCTTATTAGGAAGCTCAAAGTTACCCAAAGGGCAATAGAGAAGGCTATTCTCAGCGTGATCGTATCAGAAATGAGAAGATCCGCAAAAGAGCCAAAGTAACCGACATTACCCGGAGAATTGCCAAACTGAAGTGGCAATGATGGACTGGACACTTTGTTCGTAGAACCGATATCCGATGAAGCCAACGGGTTTTTGAATGGCTGTAATGGCTTAACATACTGTAAGACGCAGCGTGGGTAGGCCCTCCACAAGATGGACTGACGACCTGGTAAAGGTCGCGGGAGTCCGCTGAATGCGGGGTGGCGCAAGACCGGTCGTCGTAGAGATCTTTGGGAGAGACCTATGTCCAGCAGTGGACTTCTTTCGGTTAAATGGATGGATGATTAATTATAATAATATTTTGGCTTTGTAAATGATTTCATTATTTGTAATTAAAAATATTTTTCAATTTATTATTGATATAAAAAAATAATGAAAATACTGTAATAGTTATCATATTCTGTGAAGGTCGCGATAAAGGTCAATTGTGTTGAACAACTCATGCCGTTTTATGTGCTATTAAATTATTTTTTTACTAACCACAGTAGATCATAATTTAACTGTTCTCATATTACATACATATATATAAAATATATATTAAATGGTTTATTCATACATAAATCCATGGCTAGGCTCTTGATAAACTACAAATATGATCTTTCCTATATAACTTCTACTTAATCCGAGATTTCAATTTTCTTGAGCACTCATGAAATCAATAAAAAAGTCTGTGCGTACTTATGTACGCACGTAAAGAGATAAATACTTTGACATAATAATAGAAAAAACTAAAACGTTGACAGCCAACTTCACGGTGTTGGTTATTCGTGACGGTTTTGCGCACGCATCGAAGTATAACTTTGAAAATACTTTTTTTTTGTAATATTAAAATTTCTTGTAAACAAATTTAAACATATAATTAGCGTTTCTTATCGCTATAGGTGGCAATATCTTTCTCAGGTTTACCTTCCTACTTAAAATCCAATATTTACCTGTCTAAAAGAGGTTATTACAAGAATGCCGTTAAAAATGTTTGGAAAATTATAACAATGTTTGTCAGTAGATTTATTATGTCTGAATATAGCTTAGTGTCATTCTTATCAACGTAGTGTCACACACGGTTGACCATAAGTTACTTTATCTTATAACTTATGAATAAATTAAATAAACATATCTATTTTATGATTTATACAAATTAAGTTTGTATAACATCTATTAGAAGTATATTTATAATATTATACAGATTTCTTGAATAAATTTAATCTTTTTGTATTTAGAACACTAAACGAAAAACCTGTTAATTTACTGATTACATTTATTATTTAGAATACATTATAATCGTTTTTTTGGGTTATCACTGTCAATTCCAATTTTATTATTTCTGAAGTTAATACACCTTATGAATTGTTCGTAATCTTTGTATATATAAATCTCCTGTGCGTGTGTTTGTGACTAAACTCTTTCTAAACGGCTGAATCGATTTTAATAAAATATTTTGTATCTATTCCTGTGGATTCGAGAATGGTTTAGATTCACAATTTGGTCCAAATTAATTGTCTATTTATAAAACGCGAACGAAGTCGCGGACACATATACTATACATATAGGAAATCATAAGGCTTATAACAGTTGTAATATACTTTTAATTTACTTTTAATATACTTTTCATAACTAATAGACCATGTATCCAATAGACTAATATTGCAAAAATCGCAACCTTTTCTTATCTTGCTAATGTCAGTCAACCGTAATAATAGGTATTATTAGGACTTATGTTACTGACCTTCTTGCACCGCGCCAATGCTATGATGGTAATGAGGTTCCCAGGGATGCCGACAAGCATGAAAAGCATGCAGCAAGCCGATGCAAATCGTAGGAGCGGCTCCGGATAACCCTTAAACAATACCACCGCAGACAGTTCTGCGTCTGATGCGTATTCATCTAACCCCGGAATGGCCTGTCCTGTACTCCAGTTACCCTCTACGGCACTCGCGAACGTACTCTTAGGTATACTAGGAAATAGATCACCCATTTTATAACGAGACGAGCACACATCATTCGATCACAAACGATGTTGTTATTGCACTGTTAATAGTAATATCTTCCATTTAGTGTGACACTGTTTAGGTGGGGACTCGCACGGGCTTCATCCGCGATTGATAATTATCATATAACTCCATTTGTACGGTCAGTAAGAGAATAGTTTGCTGATAAGGCATTTTGTTGATGCTGGAGGTTGCCGGGTCACGATTGCTCAGGAAGTGAAGTCCGTTATCTAATGGCGGAGCGACTGTTGTTCAGTGTTATCTGTGGACAGATAAATTAGATACGTTTCATTAGTAATTCAACGTAAACACACTCTAATAATGTATCCGTCAATGTTACGAAGAAGAAATTACGAAACTGATAATGTTAATAGTGTTTGTCTATTCGTCAATTGTAGTGATTAAATTTAACACTTACAAATAAATAATGTTTAATTTTTGTCCTTATTATAATCTATCTGAATTAAAAGACGAAAAAGTTAAATTATTAAAACAAAACAAAATCTAAGCAGCCTAAGGACTGCTGACAGAAGTAAAACCGCCTCGAAATTATAGAAAAAAATTGTTTATTTAATTTTTTTTTTATTGCATAATTTGTTAATTTAAATTATTAAAATATCCTAATATTATTAATATTTAGGATTATTCTGGTTTTTACATCCATTAGCGCCACAAGTAATAATTATGCACATTATCATATAGTTGATTCATAATTAAAAAAAATACGTTAGCCTGAATTATACATTTTATTATTTAAATTTGAGCGCCAGCACTAAATGCCACCGTATATACTGTAGCATGTTGACGACTGACGTCATATCATTGGTAACGCAAATCTTTAAGTTTTTTCCCTACCGAGGATCGCTCAACGACACTAAAGAAGTTCTAACTTCAAGAGTAATCAAAGATTTGTTTTTAATATTGTATTAAACGCGTGAATTTACGCGTGAAAACCCGTTAAAATTAACTGATTTTAAATATGGAAAGCGAAAACTTAAAAAATTACAATATTGTATTATTTTAATACGTACTGTATAGGGTTAGTGCTTTAACCAAAATCTTATCTGATCTTAAGTAACTATAGGTTCTAGTGTGGTAAACACACTAAGCCAAGAGTTACTGCCTCTCAAGTGACCCTGCGAGAACAGAACACCCCTATTGGTGCTTAGCGACAGACCATTATTAGAAAAGGCCTTATAGCCATGTTTGTTTTCTTCACGATGTTTCCATCATCAAAATCTCGGGCTAATCATAGATTTCTTATATGTGGGAGTTATATTAAGGTGGCAATAAGTATATAATGAAATGAATAGGTCGATGTGCGCGTTTCAAATAATTCATTTATAAAACTGTGTGTGAATAATTTCGTAATATAAATTCAATTGTTTTACAGTTAAATACTGACTTTTGATTTGATTTTGTATCTATATTTGTTTTATGTGATTTATAATTAGACATATAAATTTAAAATTTCAAAGAAATATTTATGAACATTGCTCGAGTATTGGTAATTTCAAAATGGTAGTCCTCTTTATCGGCATTTGAATTTGGTTCCAAATCACATACCGATTTACCTGAAAATAAGTTTAAGCACTATGTTAAACAGGTTTTAATGTCCAAAGGTTAAGGGTGGATCATTACGTAAACGATAGTGATGTCTTGAAATGACATCTATCTCAGTGCTTCCGCTTTAATCGTTTATTGTTATGTATCATTTCCGGCTTGATAGGGACGACTGACGATGGATAACCGATCTCTCGCCAGTCGCCACTGTTTCCGGCTTGCATTGTGTCTACCATCAGGAGCAATGCCGTCACTTTGGCGAGCTACTATAAAAAAAAAATGAATCGTATAATTCTAAAACTTTTAAAAATAATATTTAAAAACAGCAGTTTGAGTTTGTTGCCGACTCTACTCTGTGTTGTATTCCGAACTGGTGGTAGTTTTTTGATGTTCATAAACACCTTCTCAGGTCCCAAAATGAATAAAGATTTTTATTACTTTGAAAAAAAAAAAAGAATAATACATAAATTACTAAAACTATAACAGAGACAACTATTGGAATTATCACTAATGTACATCTAAATCATGATAATATAGTTTTGATGACGATTAAGGTAATAAAATATTTTAGATAACGGTATAAAACATTCGAGCAAAGTTTGGGTTTTTCCCAAAATCTCGAGCACTTGAGGGTTATTTGTGGCTTTCGTCGATGTTGAGCGATTGATTCGTGATTTTATATACGACAGTTCTAACCGGCGAAATGGAACTGGAAATGTTCCACTACTCACTCTACTATCAATCTTAAGTTTGAAATTCTGTTACCGATGATAACCTATAGGTGTGTTATGACAACAACACTTGAGAGGGCTATGTCTATGGCTCGGAGTTTCGTTACGCGATCGAATCAGAAATGAGGAGATTCACAGAAGAACCAAAGTATTAATACCGACATTGCCCAAAGAATTGCCAAACTTAAGTGGAAATGTGAGTACATTGTTCGTATTATCAATGCTCGATGGGGCTAACGGGTTCTCGAATGGCTGCCGCTTACCGGAAGACGTAGCGTGAGTAGGCCCCCCACAAGGTGAACTGACGACCTAGTGAAGGTCGCGGGCATCCGCTGGATGCGGGTGGCTCAAGACCACTCGTTATGAAAATCTTTGAGAGAGACCTATGTCTTAAGATTGAATTGGATGAATGGGCTTGAGAACCAGTCACTGTAGGCTTAGCGTGTATACAATCTTGGGCCACATCCGTCACTTAATACCAAGAAAGGTTGTGGTAAAAGCACAGAATCCCTTTAAAAGTAGTTTCGAATGTATATGACTAATTACCAATTATGGATTCTCAGTGTTAAAACTAAAAGTAATTGTTGTATAGGTTTGAAATAAAAACAAAAAAAAAAAAATTACATTTATTCAAAATGCATCTAAAATCTTAGAGATTCAAACTTTATTGAGATTTAGATAAAAAAAGAAAATAATTTTATGAAATTAATATTTTCATTACAACGATTTAAAAAAATCGCAAGATTTAATTTAAACATGCTTAATAACATTTTTAATTAAAATGAATAAGGATAAGTTTTATTAATAATTTATTCACGCTGGAGTGCGAAGTGTGCTTGTAAGAATATAAAATAATGGAATGACTTCTTATTATTATTACTACTAATAAATTTCTTAAAATTTTTAAATTACATGAAAATATGTGATTTTTTTTAATTTAACGTAGACGAAAATAAATCAAATTAAGATAATTTATTTGATAAAACGAGCGATTGGTTAAGTGCAATACTAAATCTGATATATTACTCAGTTAGGCCGCCTTCAATTTTAGCGCAGGTAATAGATGCGACATATGAGATTTGCAATATTCTTACGACAAAAGCTCGTACAATAATATTTCGTAATTGATCGCAATATTTGAATTCGAGTTTTAAATAATGAGTTTCACCATAAAATATTCAAACTCTAAAAACGGATCATAATACAATTTTAGCAAAATTAAAAAAATACTTATTTTTATTTAACCCTTTATAAAGTATGTACTCGTGAAGTTACACACTTAAAGACTGGTATAATGAATGAAATCTTTTTTAAATTTGAGATTAAGGGTTTGACTTGTGAAGCTATTAAGAAATTTTACAACGATACACATATTTATATATTAAGAATAAAATGTTCATTCAAAATGATGCTTCTGGGTTCGTTTCCATGGTTTTCAAAATAAATAAGGATTATAATATTACGTCATTCTATCAGCATTCTTTCAAATCTCATAGAAATTCAACAGATCGTTTTGTTCGCTATTAACTTAATTTAGTAAAAATGTTTCTCATAAATGAAAGCACTTCCCGTAAAACTGTGCTTTGAATCAGATCTTATTCAAATTTTAATTTTTATACGCGGCACCCTAATTATTTTCGAAAATTAAAATACCCTAAGTTACGCAGAGTATCTTCAGCTATCTACTACAAAAAGGTCCGTCAAAATCATTCCAGCCGTTCCGGCTATTACCTGGAACAAACAGACAGGAAGACAGACAATATTTAAAAAAATTGTATTTTTGATATAGGTGTCGTATATAAATTCATATGTATTTAGTCAAAAATTGTTGACACTTAAATTTTATTTATAAGTATATATATTGCATATTAGGGATCATATAAAATATCTTACTAGAAGACAATATTACAAAATAATGCATAGCCAAACCTTAGCACTTTTAAATACTTACTTGACAATCTATAAGTCAATTATATTTACTCAGTAATTATCTTATTAGAAAACAGATACACCATTTTATATTACTTCATTCCATGTTTTGTTACACAAATTAGTTTTCTTAGAAATCTTTATAAGACTATATGTAAAATTACTTAGTGCCAAATAAATAAATAACAAATGATTTTATAGTATGCACTACTTGTAATGTCGAACAAAATAAATTATTTTAAGAAATTTGTATCATAATCTTGTTTATTTTTTACACGGAATAGGCTCAGTGCTTTGACCACAATCTCACTTGATATTAAGTGACGATATGGTCCGGGATGGTAAACACACTAAGCCTAGAGGTAATTGTTCTTAAGTGATGGTGCCGGAACAGAACTATTGGTATTTGTGCGACAGATTTTTAAACTAGACCGCAGTAGCTTGGTTTAACTATGGTTTCCTTACTATAATTTCCTTCACCGAAATTTTAGATTCCGATAGATGGGGATCGAACCCGCGTAGATTGACGCGGAATCCGGCCGCACTACCCGCTGCACCATCATCGCCATTTAATATTTCCGTCCACTGTAGACCGTTGAAGATTGAGTACGACGCGGCATCATATAATCCGTTTATTGTTAAATAAATCTCTTCCAAGTTAATTAAGTTCTAACAAAAGATTTAATTACCTACCGGTATTTATAGAATGAAGGATAGAAACGTCGGAATAGATTATTTAAATGCACGCCTTAGAAGACGATACCGGATAATTGGTTGTAATTTTTCTGTTTGTTTAAAAACAAGCGATAATAGCTTTTGGTAATATTATTTTCGTAAGCTGATTGAAATAAACTTTGGTGACATTATATTAATTCGTTGCTAAATAATTTGACAGCGAAGTTTAATAATAATACAATTGAATTCCAAGTGTCAATACAATTCACTCCTTGATTAACCAGTCCTTATTGTAATTTTGGGTTTTATTACATAAAACAGTATGATGAATTCATTACATGGTAAATAAAGTTTTTACTAACCAGGTAGAGATTATATTGCAAAACATTGATTTTTTTATTACACGATATAGGCTCAGTGCTTTGATCATAATCTTACCTAATGTTAAGTAAAGATCTGGTCCAGGATTGAAAAACACACTAAGCCTAGAGGTACTCGTTTTCAAGTGATGCTGCGGGAACACACCTATTGGTATTTGGCGATAGATTTTCAAACTTGAGGATGGTTGCTACCCAGCCGGGCATTACTAGGAAATGCCCTACCTCCATGCTATGGTTCCATCCCAACGTTTTCCTTCACCGAAAGCTCAGGCTGATTTTACAGATGGATAAGTGGAATTGAACCCGCGTCCATTGACGCGGAATCCAGCCACACTATCCACTGCGCCATCATCGCTTCAAAGGAATGTGTACACAAGACAATATGCCAGCTGTGGTCATCTTGATCGGATGCAGCTGATTACCACAAAAAAAAAAGTTCGAATCCAATCCAACCTTAGTTTAATTTGGAAAACGAATTAAGGTTTCTTGGTGCGAAAGGATTTCATAATATCGATTGTAACAAGACATTCAATTAATTATTGTATCAACCAATAATCGCTTTGATGTATGTATTTCGAAATAATGTTTACTTATTGGCTCCCACTTCAAAGATTTGGTAATCTAGAGTAACAGTAATTGAGATATTTTCTCCTGAAAATAATTTCTTGTTAAATTGTAGTACCATTAGGAATTAGGAGATTACCTAGCTATGTATATGCGTGCAAAACGTCTGTTTAAGGCATGGACGTAATTTATTTTCATATTGGTTCTACAAAATAGTTCCGGATGCCTTACCGGTAATTACATTATTCTGGTTCTAATCCGAATAGACTGCTTACAAGTACAAACTTGTTCGTACTTCTAGAAAATTGTATTTACAGTATTCCTTACAAACTATGATTGTAACATTGTACATGTTTTTACTAAATAGATATTAATGTATGTACGATGCCTATATCAAAAATACAATTTATAAATTTTTGTCTGTCTGTCTGTTTATTCTGGCTAATGTGTCCAGAACGGCTGGACAGATTTTGACAGCACTTTTTTGATAGATAGCTAAAGTTACTCCGCGTAACTCAGAGTACTTTTAATTTTCGAAAATAGTTAGGGTTTCGTGTAAATAAATTAAAATTAATTTATAAAATCCAATTCAATGCACAGTTTTACGGGTAAGTGCTTGAATTTATAAAAGATATTTTAACTTTATCTTAGTACAAAAAAAAAAGATTAGTGTTCCGTATAAGAAAATTGAAGCGCAGTGAAAAATATATACAACGTGGGCGCAGCCGCAAGCACACAGCTAGTATACAAACAATACATGTGGTAAACAACTCAATTGAATTTACATTACATTTTTTTTACGCATGTCCTTAAATATTATAATGCCATCGTCATTCGGATTTACTATATCCTAAAACAAAACATTTATATGGTATATTTCACAACATATATTTTCTGGAACAACCATAAATCTTATATGACATCAAATGGATAGACAGGGTAACAGCCATTACCCTAAATGTTTAGTGTAAATAAATGTGCAGTAAATTAGGAATGAAACAGAGCGGCAATGGGAAAATAGACTGACGTCCCAATTAACAGGACGAAATACCCCGCGTGGGGTGTTAAGTAGAGCCTGAATGCGAATCAACATTATTATCGCAATGTTGTTTTATACGTAATCGCTTTATAAATTTTATGACATCCGTGTAGGCGGAAAACTGGGTGCAAAAAATGAGGTAATGTGATTCTTAATCGCTCAAGGATTAGCCACGAATGGTTAGTTCGTTTTATTAAGTATTTTTTAATTCAATGCCTATTATATTTATAGTAAAGCCTACTTTCAAATGAAATGTTATTTTTATGAGTTTACATCTAATGGAGACAGGTCTCTGTTATTATTTGTGATTCTAGTATACCCTTTATATTAAACAACAGGATATATAAATCCTTTACAAGATCTGTTGTACTGTATGAATCAGTATGCTGGGTTAGTAAGTAGATGGATGAGAAACGATTGAATATAGCTGAGAAATGAAGGTCGACATGGATGTGTGATATGACAAGAATGGATAAAGTCAATTATCAGTATATTATAGGGAGTGTGAAAGTGATGCTAATGATAGAAAAGTTAAAAGGGAATCGTTTACAGCGGTATGGATACGTTGTAAGCAGAGTGGAAGGGATGTGGATAAAATGAATATAAAGGAAGAATAGAAAAGTAGAGGAAGACTAAAGTGAGAGGAATATTTAAAAAAAAAACATGGAAGAATGGAAGAAGAAACATACTGAACCAACCTCATGTGAGTTGGGAACAGGACATGAGAGCGATGACGTTTAGTTATGATTTCAAGCGTTTTAAGCGATAATGAAACAGTTGGTAGTGTGATCGGATTCGACGCGAATGGAACGAAGTTTGAACCCAGCTATCCAATGGTATAATGAGCCTGAGCATTCGGTGAAGGAAAGCATTGTGAAAAAAGCATGGCATAATGTTATGTAATTTCTTACAATGCCCGCTCGGGTAATTTATGTCTAAAAACCTATCGACATGTACCAATATGTCAGTTAAAGAGTCAGTAGCTCTAGTCTTAATGTGTTTACCTTTCTGGACGACATCGTTACTTAACATTAGGTAAAGTTGTGGTTAAAGCGCTGAGCTCACACAGTTAAGAAGCGACGTCAGTATTTAGTTGCCTTATAATTTCAAAACTGCTGAATCGATTTACATGATTCTTTTTTGTACATATATTCGAGCTCGACAAAATGATACTGGACTTCATTTGATGATTAACAAAGAACTGCCCATGAACAATGACGACCGCCGATAGATAGGAACACATCTACCACGGCTCAACCTCTATGGTCTGGATTTACAATTACTAATCCTGTGATGCTACCGCCATAATGTGTCATACCAACTTAAAGTAACCATATGAACGGTGGTCGCAACCTAATTAAAGTTCTACCATCTCACAAAAACATATCAATAATTCAATTAATCTGATTATTACAATATTTCAAATGTTATACCATTTATATTTAACATGAAAAATGTAATAGTATACATTGAAGAAATTACTATTAAGAGTACATACCCTGAGGGCACAGATAAATCTAATCAAATACAGCAACTCATATAATATAGAAGCTTCAGGCGCCGATCTAGAACATTTTTACGACTCACATTGATATTTTTTAGGTCGACAAGAATTGTAATAAAATATTGTCTACCATTCGAATATTTCGAATGTATGGGATGATTTATTTTTTGATGTTAATTTCGAATATATGTACATTGCAACATCATTTGCTTTGCTGCCTTTGGTAGCTGCCGAAGACGTGTTCTGGTTCTTAATTAGGAAAGACTAAAGAAGAAATCTATAGAGCGTACTCAGGCATATCTCAACCTTACCTTAACTCAAACTTTGCTATGCAAATGCTCAGCGCAGTCTTAGGGTTCGAATTTATAGTCCGAAAAAATAATTATCAATTAATAAGCAAGCATCAAGTATAGATTGACACGTTTCGTTTCGTCTCGTTCCGTAATCAGTCAATATAGATCGGACAATTTGTGTGGTGGTAAGTTAATAATTGCTTCGCGACAACCATAAATATGGTGAAATACCGCGGTTTTGACAAGTTTCAACTTATCTTAATTTAACATCAGGTGAAGTGCAGTCATTTTAAGAGCTCGAATAAAAATAGCTAAGATTTCCGTAAGTCGTCGAATCTGACGACTTGGACTTTGGTCAGTTTAAGCTAAGCAAATGCTAAGCTTGTGACTATAAATTGGATTTCTGGAGGTAAATGTGAGTACGCTCTATAGATTTCACCCTAAAAGGCACTTCATGCACTAGCAACACACTACAAATCATAAGTTGACGGCAAGATTTTAGTTGGTTTTAATTTATTAAAGAAAATTAAAAACGAATAAACTAAGAAGTAAGCTAGAAAGGACTAGCTTAATTTCAGTTAAGAAGTATGAAATTCGGCCCAGCTACATAACTAGAAGAGGGTTTAAGTATGAAGGCAGATGGATATAGAGGTAGGGTAGACCAAAAAACGTATGGACGGATTGTCTAAAGAACGACATGTTTATAAAGAAATATAATGTTGAAATGACAATTGACTGAGGAGAGTGTAATAATTTCTACCTTTCGATCCTAGTTAATATCGGAAAAGGCAAAAATGATAATAAAGTTTTTAATTCTTTAACTTGCGATATCATTGTGGTACCGCTGCATTAGTTAATTTCAGGCTAAAGGCTAAAGGTTAAGAAGGCATTGTTATCCTTAGTAAATTAGTTCGAAAACTATAAAAAAAAGCATTTTCGATACAATTTTAATACAAGTTACTAGTTTATAAATTCTTATTTAGTGACCGGTATAAATACAACTTTCATATTTTATCGACTCGTCTACTTTAATCATTTATAATTATGGGATTCTCTAATTCTGGCCATTAATTAGTAACTCTAATATCGATTTTAATTCAGCGTAGTTATATTAGATCATTATAATTATATTCTAATAATAATAAGCATTAATAGCATCAGCATATTCTCCTTAGTTTGATTAAATATACAAGTTTGTTAGTGTCAGGTGACTGATCACTTAACTTCAGCACAATAAAGAACTATTTTACGAATAATGCTATCATTATTACATAATCAAGTATTCAATCAATCAAGTCAAGTATTGCAAATCCAACTTCTATTGGCACATCGTGTCCACTATTTGCAGAAAGCAAAACTTAATCAACACACCATAAAAGTATGTTTGGTTTGTCAATCGTATCACTAAAATCATATAACAGAGAGGGATTCATATCGGTTTGTGTACTTTAAAAAAGATGTGGCAGGTTACTTACTTTTTTAATTATAAGCGAATTGAGTTATATAATTACTAACTAATGTAAAAAGTAAATATCATAAAACGGGTCAGTATTCGACTAACACCCATATTGATTACATTTTAGATATAATTCTCCGTCACACTAAATTTTATTAAGTTGTGATGTAACCTTACTGATTCTTTTACATCTCGTCCTCGTAATCACTTTTCTATCTTCGTTTTCAATTTAAAATTAGAATTTAGTTCAATAAAGCGTTCTTTTATCATTTGTGGTTTGAGGATTTGAAAATATTATTTTAAAAACATCTTGGAGAGTTCGTAATAAATTGCAGGCTCCTTATAATAACCATAATGCACGAGGATGTGATAACCATAAAAAACGGCGACCTTGTGTCAGCTGAGAATGTTGTCATCACTTAGTAAGTATATAATAACTTTTAAAACCAGATGTGATTCTGTTCAAACGTTAGAAAGATACATACGTCTGTCAACAATCGTGAAATCTTGAAGATATTAGATCTACAAGATAATATGTTCTAGTCTCTAAGATGGGAATTTTTATAACTAGCGCATACTAGTATGTCATTAATATTAAAGTTTTAACAATATCTCTATCGTCATTCATAAATAGACCAAAGTATGTTTGTTCACATTCAAAAGGAGTACTGATTGTTGTATCAACATTGTTCTATATATTGTCCCAAAATGACATATCAAACATTTCAATGAGGACATAACAAACAAACATGCATACGATAACGCAAGTTACGCATTGCTATAAGCGAAACATCATTCATAATTGTGTTAGCCGCGCTACTGACAATTTCATTGACATTAACAAAAGAGAGCACTGCTGATAAAAATCTAATGATATTAGTGTTCCTAATATTTTTAGTCGATTGATTTCAAATTTGGGTTGAAATTTACCTGTACAACTCTAAAATCAGCCTGAGCTTTCGGTGAAGGAAAACATCGTAAGGAAACCATAGCATGGTGATAGGGCATTTTAAAATAATGCCCGCCTGGGTAGCTACCACCTTCAAGTTAGAAAGCCTGTCGCCAAATACCAGTAGGTTTGTTCCGTCAGCATTACTAGAGAATCAGTACCTCTTGGCTTAGTGTCTTTACCATCCTAGACCACATCGTCACTTAATATCAGGTGAGATTATGGTGAAACCTGAGCCTATACGGTAAAAAGAGATTAACTGTTGCTGTCTAATTAGGTAAAATATTTTAAATCGATTTTTTTTAACCAAGTAGTAATTTGTAATTCGACGAAACGATATAGCGACATTAAAAAGGGACAAAAATATACATATATAATATGTTTATGTTAGGTTTTATATTTGCAGTTTCCACTTTGTGTGGTGCTTCGTAGCCTCCCCATTCTTAGAGAGAAAAGGCGTCGTACAGTATCTACCGCGTGTGAATTGCGTATTATGTTTTTTTAATAACATTTTCTGGCATAAGGGAAACAACTTACCTAAGTTTCATAATAAGCAGACGAATGGTTTAGAAATGCATAAAAGACAAATACAATAAATATTTATTAAAGTGAAAACTACTTTATCCGCGTTCAGCGATTCTCGGTAGCTAAAAAAGTTTATAGTTTCATGTTAGCAATGCTATGACGTCAGCCGTCAACATGCTCCAGTATATCAAGTATAGGTGGCGTTTAATTGCTGGCGCTGTGAAATAAATAATGCAATTTATACTTACACAGCGTATCTTATTTTTTTATTATGAATAAACTATATGAAAATGTACATAATTATTGCTGTGAGAGCCAACAGGTGTAAAAACCAGACAAATGTTAGGTTATGTTAAATATTTCAATAAACAAATTAGCAAATTTAAACATTAAAAACAATTTTCTAAAGTTTCGAGTTTTCATTTCTTTCGGCAGTTCCCATTGCTGCCTAATTTTTAATATATAGATTACTATATGACGTTATTTTTAATATGGCTATTTATATTTTGCAATATCTATGAATGTCTTCAGGTTAGTGTTACCATTAATCTTATTCTAATTTTAAACATTTCCGCACGTAGAGAAAGGTCTCATAATATGTCTTGGTTACGATAAGCTAAAAACGCAAGTAACTAAACATCCGTTATTTACTTACATAGTTCGTCACAGTGATGGGTTTATATGACCGTGTGGGCGATGATGAAAGGTTTGTATAATGTGTCCTCACCCCAAATACGGTCCAAGCGGTACACGATTAGAAATGGCGCAATTTGCAATTGTGATTTTGGGACAGATTGTGCGTCATTCAACTCGTGATTAAATACTCTTTGTTTACTATAACTTTTATTTTATTTTTTAATTTTAGTTATTTAAATGAACATTACATGGGATATTTAGACATATCTTTTATTTGTTATTTTAGAAGCTCCAGAAGATGAAGAAAATGTTATGATTTTATTTATAAAAATACACTGATTAGTTCATTTATTAATGCCAATAGTAATAGCAGTTTAGGGTCTTTGAATTAATCACACTTTTTTTTTATATTTCTTATGTAGTGGTTATTTACATGTTTCCATGTAACGTAAACATTAATTATGAAAAACTACAGTAGGTGTTTTAAGGCAACCACTGCACGTGCAATCTATAGACAACAGAAATAACAACAATTATAAATTATTAAAATATTATCATGTCAACTGAAATACTTACACAGCTGGATATAGGTTTCTGCCTATTTTTTATTTTATTTCACTATCGTTATTGACCGGTAGGGCCTTAACAACTTTACAGAACTTTGAGGCGAGCGGTGAAGGCGCTCAGCCTAGGTATGTTAGCCAGCACAAAGGCACCAAACTTAACCGAACTTCGGCTTGAGCTGCTACCTGTGACAAAATTTCCGCGGAATTTGCCCTAGTTTAGTAAACATTTAAAGTAATACGGGCCCTTTATATAACCTATGTACCTTTGTGTATTGTGCATGTATGTGTGTGCAATATGATGTGTGTGATTGCTAGTGCATGCAGTGTCACTGTATCGCTCCGACAGCAACTACAAGAGCTACCCCAGATGGGGGTCGAAACACGTCTTGTGCACCTACTGCAGAGGGAAAAGGAGTGTGTGCGGGAGGCTTCTCCCAAAAATCTCCACAACGACCGGACTTGCTCTATCAGTATCCAGCGGATTCTCGCGATCTTTACCAGATCATCGGTTCACCTTTTTGAAGACCTACCCACGCTGCGTCTTCCGGTACGTGGTCGTAATTTGAGAACCCGTTGGGTAAAATATCAATATCAGATAAATAGAACTGAGTAAACCGAATGACAATTAATTATTTTTTGTACTCAATCAACATAAAAGATGTAAACGAAACTAAATTAACTATATGTTACAACAAGTAATAATAGGGAAACAGGAAACGTCAAGAAATTGTAATAAATGGTTAAGTACATATAAAATAGAATTTAAGAATCGTGTAATAGAATTAAGAGGAAAAACATAATTAATAAAATCTTAAACCCGCAAGTAGTTTTTTTTAAAGAGTCAATACAACTAGGGTTAACAAAGTCTCAGGTCATGCCTGAGGTGCGTAGGGGACTATGAAAAATCTAGAATAGGTTTTAAAAGTTCTGAATCAAACTTACGGATGCTAGAAATTCTATACATTATCTAGTCAGCCGCGCAGGATCAAGCCTATAAAAGTTATCACACATTATAGGAAAGTTTTATTAAAGGTCAACCTGGATATACATATAATATGTAGCATATGGTATATATCGTGTTTTGTTACACCCTGATTGATTTATGTGTAAACGGGGAAACTCGGTGACAGCCTGCGAAAGTAACTTCGCCAACTTTTCTAGTTTATTTCTTGTTTGTTAAGATTTTCAATTATGATCTCTATCCTAAGACGGATTGCTACGGAAAATAAATAACAATGTTATTGCTAAAGTAGTTTTGTCGGTGTAAACTCTGAAGGACCTCGTATTTATCGTATTATCGAATGTTCCAATAAGTACATCACGATACGAGTTGGTTATTGTAAAATATTGCAGCCGGACCTTAAGGAGCTGGTAGTAGTATAACGTACCGTTATCGATTTTGACCGGACTTTTTTGTTAGATAGCTGAAGTTACTTCGATTAATTTAGTGTACTTTTATTTTTCGCAAATAATTAGGGTTCCGTGTAAAAAAAATTAAAACTCACGAAATTGCGAACAGATACGATCATAACATTATTTTCCAATGATTATTTATATACTATATTACGCAGTGAAGAATATATGAAACGTGGGCGGAGCCGTGGACATACAGCTAGGATACAATATATATATATATAAATATATAGATAATTAAACAGAGCGTTATAGTGGCGTTCCTTCCACCTGCGGGCGCATGTCTGACTTCTATAACGTGTGAAAAGAGTAATCTGCATAACATATTTTATTTACGAGTTACAATATAATATTTTGTTTATTGTTTTCCTTGCAAATTTGTTTTTAAAAGCCCCCTTTTTAAAGGTTCCAATACTTCCTTGTAGTACGTTCATACCTCAAGGGTAGTAGTAATCAACTTAGTTATTTGTATTATAATATACTATTCAATTGACAATGTACAAAGCTGTACAATTTATATAAGAAATATGTTGATATCAGAAATAGATTTTATATTTTTATTATAAAGTACATAATCCAAATGTAAAGAATTATGTAGATCATTTGTAATCATAAGTACAAGTTATAAAAAGTAAGTCATTCATATTAGAATTATTTAAAATAATTTCGGTGTTGTATTTATACCAAACTATAATGAAATTAAACCAGCACATGAAATATATTCGAGAAAAAACATTCAGCATTTAAATTTAATGACAGAAAACATTTCTATGATTTTGAATACTTTTGTCTGATTTCCTGTTTATGCACGCTCGTATCACGAAAAAACTTAGATGAGGATTTAGATGAAATGAAAATTCAACGTTTATTAAAACTTACTCAAAGTTGGATGAATTACATTTGTTTTATTGTTAGAATCATGGAACTTTAGATGTAAAGTCTCGACCCTAAAAAAGAAAAAGTACACTTTAGGGTTCACATAAAATATTACCTAAATGAGAAAAAAATTAATGCATTATAGTACACATGTACTATAATGCATTGTTCAAACACTAAGAAATATGGTCAAGAGTACATCTATGAAATTGCAAAGAAATAAAATCTGTACCTACATTAAATATATTTCAGGAAAACATTTTGTTTTATTAAAAACGTTTTTCCACGCGAACGAAGTAGCGGGAACAACTACTGTCATGTATAAATAAAAATGCGGTATCTTCAATGAAAGTCTCTTGTTGTATTATTATGTATTGTAAAGCTTTTATCATTTCCAGAAACCCCGAAGCGACGCGACGCGACTCGGCGACCTACTGAGTTACAGATATCCGCTAGGGATGGCGATTCTTTCCGAAAATTATCGATTTTTTTTTTCAATTTGAATTGAAGTTTAATGATCTATTCACAAAAGAATCGTGCTCTAAAATAACGATCTCTAGAAATTCAATCTTTTTATGACTTGTTTTTTTTTTGTAACAAGTATTCTTTTAAGGTAAAAACTATTTCATAAATGATTTTATTGATAACACTAAAGCTCGTCAATAGAAATTAAACAACAAAATACAAACATTCTGGGGAGAAAAAGGTACTATTTTTTACACTATGTAGGCTCAGTGGTTTGGCAATCTCAATTGATGTTAAGTGACGATGTGGTCCAGGATAGTAAGCACATTAAACCTAGGTACTGGTTCTCAAGTGATACTGCCGGAACATACCTATTGGTATTTAGCGACAGGTTTTCAAACTTGAGGGTGGTAGCTATCTAGGCAGGCATCATTAGAAAATGCCCTACCACCGTGGTATTTTATCTTCGCTTATTTATAGGTAAATCCATATAAGACAAAACAAAAGGGACACAATAATGATCGATCTTTTATCATTTTAAAATAAATAGAGTTGTTTAAACCTTTATACCTTTAAAGGTATAAAGTGATTTTATGGTTGGCAGTACACTCGAAATAGTTTTGATGTAGTAAGCGTTCAACTAATATTGTAAGTGTTTACTTACCATCAGGAAAGATATTTGCTTGCCATCTTAGTAGTATACAAAAATACATTTTTAATCTCACAAAGAAGTGAAAGAAACTGATTTTTAATTAATTAAATGAATGTACTTGTTTGGGGGTAAATAATTTTACGGTTCCTATAGAACCAGAAAAAATGTAACATTGATTTCCTAGGCTCTAAGATTGCTTCACTGGATCGATCCAGTGCATGATATCGATTATAGAATCGATTTTTTGGCGTTAAATATCGATTCTTCATTCTCTTATCGCCAACCCTCATATCCGCGACATGCGTAATGCTATCGTTTCTATCTACATCCTGTTAGAAGTTTACTATTGTGTTTTTTTGGGTAGTGTTTGTTTACTGTTTTATCGTTTCTTCATTAAGGAAGATTCATGTTCTGGAAATAATTTATGAATGTATTTTATTCATCGTTTACTATACATATAAAATCATTTTATGATTAATTGTTTTGTTATTTTAATTCCGTGATACCATGTGTATAGTTAAAATTATTTTCAATAAACATATGCTCTTTTTATTTTCATAGAAATGTATAGATTTTTTCTAATACATATTATGTAAAGATTTTGTTTGTTTTATTATATGTACGTATAGACGAGCGTGAGTAGGCCCCCCACAAGATGGACTGACGACCTAGTGAAGGTCGCGGGAATCCGCTGGATGCGGGTGGCGCATGTCCGGTCGTCGTGGACATTTTATGGGGAGACCTATATCCAGCAGTGGATATTTTTCGGTTGAATGCATGGATGGATATAATTAGACGAAATAATTAATTTAGATTGGATATAAGATTGTTAGTCATTTACTCCATTCTCGATAACCAAATTATCATGATGTCAAAGATAGTTTAAATTGAATTAAAGTTTTACCTTCTTTGTTTAGATAATTACATTTTAACTATCGAGATCGACCTCCATTTTTTGATTAACAAAATTTATTAATTCTTGTGACCGAATTAAATTTAAATAGGAAATCTCTGTGGATCCAGTGACCCGGGTGAAGCAAGACCGGTCGTCGTGAAGATATTTGTAGGAGACCTATGGGCTTTTTCGCTTGACATTTGTAGGAGAGATGAAAGTCACTTACCTACAAAAGTGGACGTAGATACAGGTAGAGGGATATATGTATAAAAGTTGTAGACATTTGACAGAGGAGAATGAAATAAGAACAAGATTTATTAAGACGATTCGCTAATAAATTTACTAAAAGGTTACAAGGTTACAGGAAACGGTTTTAATGTATTTTCGTAAATAAAATCGCATAATATACCTATTTCAAAAATAAAATAATTGACATATTGTGATTTGCACCATTACATGTACCACATGTCCTCCTAATTTCTGTTACAATTACTGAAAATCAACATTAAATTGTTAAAAACATCATTGTACTAATAGCTTATAATAAAATGCATATTTGGTATAACTATCTTACATGGGGATATACGCTCAGGAAGGAAAAGAATGTTGTAAGAAAGGCATCGGGTATGAATGTGGACGGTTATAGAGGAAGGGAACGAGCAAAGAAAAGATGTGTGGATTGTGTGAAAAATGATAAGGTTAGAAAGGGAGTGAATGTATAAATAACCTCAAATAGAAGGAATAGAATCAATAGAATAAAATATAACCTCAAATAGAATGTACTCGATTGTACATGACCCCAAATAAAAATAGGATAAGGCCAGGGAGATGATGAACAGAATGTTCGATACACTGTCACCTACACAAGATACAATCTCTTTGAATATAAATTTTCGATCAGACTGGTCATACATTAACACATTATGAATAAAAGAAAAGACTACGCACATTTATATTATAACTTCTTTATGTAAATATTTATCTTGTCGATAGAAATACAATAAATGTTTTCTATACTATGAGTAAATTAATTTCATCTCATATTGTTTTATCGGGTGGCTTAGAAACAGTATAACCTTTTTGCTAACACACCATTACTGTGTCAGTTGAATGACCTTTTCTCAGTTTTTGCTAACTTATGAAAATTATTTAGCCAATTATAAACTCTATTTATAAAATTAAAAAGGTCTCTAGGATTTGAGTAAAATATTTTTTTTGTATTGATAACAATTGAAATTATAAACTGTTTGTTATTGGTGCAATATGAAAAAGAATGGAACGAATACTAGAAAACATCTGCCGCTTAGAAAATTATAATTATAGTATAAATTATAGTCAAACCGGGGCAACGATTTTGATGACTCGTATACTGAATTGCTAAGAGAAATTAAACCACATTAATGCATGCCATTTAAATAGCATTGTATAAATATACAAGACTTTTAATATACTATTCTGGCGTTTTTCCTACATGAAAGGTCGGTTGATCTTGATCATTAAGATAGTTCCGCGAATACTCTCGGTGGATCCGAAATCTGTGTAGCTATATTGGGATCCCGCTTTAGAGATTACCATCTTGTGTTTTGTCGCTGCGGGATTGTGAGAATATGTAATCAATTATGTCGTTGAAAATTGACAAGATTATATTATAATATCAATACTTGTTTCTGAGCGAAACACGATTGCCAGCCGATACCGAACCGAATATTTGCCCTCGCTTTTAGTTTCGCCCGAAATAGTAATTGAAATCGTAACTAATGTACCTATTGACTAGATGTTTCCGGATCTTCGTTTGTTAAAGTCCAAAGCGTTTGTTATTTTATTGTAAATTCTAAAGAAATATTTGTCCCCTGTCTAAATATTTCAGTGTCCCTTTATATAAATATAACTGTTAATTGTTAACTTAATTGGGTGTACCAAAAACTTGGTAACTCCTAAACTACTCTCTTTATTCAGAAAGTGTAAACAAAGAGTAAAATATAAAAAAAAAACATATTAAAATTTGGCGAAGAATCCATATGATACAAATTTTTATTAAAAAAATCTTACTAATTAAAATGAACTTTTAGGCGAGAGTTAAGCGCACAACCAGGAGACTTGAAGCTAGTGCAATGGCATAAATATTGTTGTTTGACTTGTATTGTTACCTGAGACGTAAATGCCGCGGAATTAAACCTAAGGTAGTTACGGAAATAAACGGATCTTAAGCTCAGTTACAGAACCCATATACCTACGTGTGTATACCTGCATGTCTCTTCAGGGTTGTATAGTGCATTAAAGTACAGGATCCCCCTTAGTTCGCAGCACGTTCTGAACCGTTGCCAGATTGCCCATTGGATAGATCAACATATATGCATTACTTAATATTACGTTTTACCTAACTTTATTACAGATTATTTCCTATAATACTTACTGATAATATTTATTTATTGATAGAACTAAAACAAGTGTTATTTGACAAAATATGTTTTACACTTAAAAAAGGTTACGTGACAAAAACGTGCGCCATCTACCTAAATCCATTTGCGAATAAAGAAAGATTGATATTTTACCCTTTTTTGATATCCCCGAAATAAGTATAAACATACACGTTCAAATATATTGTAAAAAAGATACTGGCTAGCGAGGTTTGGAAAAAATAACATGTCAAAGTCTCGCTAAAGCTCACCCCTTTTCGTGTCAGAAACAAATTGTTTAAATAAGGCATCTTGTAGTAAATTTACAAACGGATCTGGGACCGTATTGGACATTACAATTCGAGCTAAAACTATATATATAACCCGTCGTCTGGTTTTTTTGTGAAATGATTAATACATTTAATCATGTTACAAATCCGTTGTTTGTGTGCAAATAGTCTACGCAAATTCTACACCTGGTCCTTAGGTATCTATTTTGAGTTAAACACAATAAAAACTTTATTTATGACTAATATATAAGTTTTTCTAAGATAGGACAGTCGGACTTGTAATTGATGCTCGAGTAAGAGTAACATTTCTGGTTAGATAAAACTATTGTTTTAGTGTTCCGGGTGTTTGTTTCTCGCGTGAAACTCTGTTACGTGAAGCGTCGGGTATTTACGAGCCATTTATGTTTTCATAGGCTTCCTAAAAGGTTAGAGTCCATTAGCAAGTACAAATCACTTATACATAACATTGTGTCTCTAGAGTCATTTATTCAAAAAGTACATAAATTTATACACAAAAATTTAAAAATCTCTTGTACATAATACGTTTAAATCTATAGAATTAAAACACTTAGAAGGGCAGTAATCGCACGCAGAATGAAGCCATCTCAAGTTGGCCTTAAAATACCATATTTACCACGTTTATCATTGCATGCCTGCGATTACGTAATTCTGTGTCGCTTACACACCTATATGATCTTTTGACTTCAATGTTAAACGAGTTTTTATATGAAAATATCACTCTTAGATCTATGGTTAAATGTTAATTTAAGTTCTCAGTGAAGCAGATATGTTGATAGATTAAATAAACATTTTCTCTACATTTATAAGTAAGTTCTATAATCGACTTCTCTTTCTCTTTACTCCTTCTCTATATTCTTCTAGTCTATTTTACTTATAAAAGTTTTATTTTTAAATATAATGTGGTTCATTAAGTTTTAGAAAAAGGTCGAACATAAAGTACTAGAATTTGATCCGTCGTATACAGAGATAAAGATTCTTAGCTATAATTTATAAGTTAGTATATTTTACTAATTTATGAAACAATTTAAATCAGCCTCATTAACGGTTCACATCCATCTAAATTTAATATAAGTCTCTCTTGAGGCAATTTCCACCACAAATAATAATAGCAGTCGTCAAGATACGTCGCCCCTTGTATTCAGCATCAGTATTTCAGGCGTGGCAGAGCCCACGGCTGCGATACCGCCGTTCCTGCCGCCGGGGACAGGCGGCTAATTTTTCTCCCGCACACTCTCCGGGTCCCCCTCAGGCGGCGACCCAAGACGTGTCTCGTTCCCCAACTGGGGAGGCTCTTGACGTCGCCGCCAGCGCGATACTGTGACACTGCCCATGCATTGAGCATTACACCCACAACACTGCATACACATTCCTGCAAATAACACGCAGGTACATAGGTCCTGTAAAAAACCTTTTTTTATTATTATTAAGAAAATTGTATTTAATTCTCTCCTGTAAATAAAGTTCTCCTCGAGCTCAAATGCTTGTTCCATGTTCTTCTCTTCCTCGTCATCTACAAAAAAAAAAAACTTCCTACACAACCTATTTTATTAGTTAATAATACCTTAAAACTTTAGGTCTACTTTCGTAGAGAAAAAGTAGATATAGAATTTCTTTATACAAGCTTGTTTTCATTTTTGGGAATTATTTTTTATGTGAAAATGTGACTAATTTTTCGTTTGTTTTTTTCCCACGGACATTTATTTCGTTTCGTATATTTGTTTTTCGCTTATATGTCATATGCACGTCTCAAAGAATATAAACATTTATTGAACTTAAGTTGGTGAGTAAAATGTCACGAAAATGGTTTGTTCTGTTGTAATGGTTTGTAATGGTGTCTATACGAATAAATAAAACTGAAGTGTCTGTTCGTAATATCAAAATAGTATTATAACTTTTTACTAAATACATATCAATGTATATACGACACCTATACCGACAACAAAATGTTTGTCCGCCTGTTTGTTCCGGCTAATATCCGGAACGGCTGGACCGATTATATAGATATCATAGAACTCTTAGTTTTTTTTTAATTTTTTTAAAAACTGTATAGATACATATTTTAACACATTATCCATGTTATTCAACGTAATGTCTGTATATGCTACACAACATCAGTGCCACTGGACGACCGATATATAATAACGAATTAATATTATTCCACTACCATAAACACAAAAAAGACTATTAATATAATCCCAATAGTACATAAACGGAACCTTTCTTACAAACATAGATGACCTACATTTAATCATAAAATAACTTGAGAGCACAAAGAGTATTTTAATTAGCAGCCCCTCAAAGTCCCGCAAATAACTAATCTCTTAACTCAAATAAGTATTAAATTTTCCGTCGAGTGACGTAGTCCTTTTGAAGACTCGAGCCTCAAAATAGGTCTGTCTAAGCCCCCTCATTTAATAGCTTCGATAAAGGAAACAACTTAATGTCAAGAATTCCTTTTTTGGAATGAATATAGAATTGTTTTGAGTGATGGTAAAAACGGTGATAGGTATAATGTAACAGGACCATTGTCTGTGTCACAAATAGGTAATTAATTTACTACCTTAAGTAAAACTCAAGAAAATTATACGTTTAAATTAAATATATCCGCATAATAGAATATTCGACTGGTGGTTAGTTTATTTAAAAAAATGCAGCCAATAATATAATTAAACAATATACTAAAAAAAAATCACTCGGATAATTAAATTCTGAGATACATGCGTTGAAAGTTTTTGGCTGGGATCAAGAGGCGACGCTCTATTCCTTTACCTAAAACAAGTTTTAGTATAGAGTTTGTCATATTAAAGCATAGTGGGCTCATTTGTTTTAGCATAAAATTAAAATGCTTTAAAACTCATTAAGTCGAACTTCGATAAGTCGAAAACCTCTCAAACTAGAAGAAATGTTTTGTTGCCATCCTTTCAAGCCCTAAAACCTACATTACTAGAAATCTCAACCCTCTATAAGTCGAAATAATCAGTGAGTCCCTATAAATTTGTTTTCAGTTATCAGCCCTATTTATGTATTTTTTACGAGGCAATGATAAATAAATAACACTGGTCTAAAGTGGTTTTGTTGTCCTAGAAATAAGATTAATTTTGAATACATTTATGCTCACCATTCATGAAAAAATGTTTTTCTTTTTTTAATTTCCTCTCGTTTTCTTTTTAATCTATATTTTTATTTTACATTACAAAAATCGGAAAACAGAAATAAAATTACAAGATATATTTATAATGTTAATTTTGTTTTGAAAAATTAAGATAGAACAAATTTAATAAGAGAAAAATGTCGAAAACAAATGTTAGATTTCCATAAAACGCCTTTTATGAGCTTGTCTTTTATAATTTTGCAGGGGACAATCTCTTTTTAATGACAAGCAATAATCTACCATCATGTGACAATTCTATCGACCCTGATACCTTTTCTCCATAACTTTTAGATCCTGGTGGAACCGCTCTCTCTGTTCCACACTATAATTTCCTAAATAATCCGGAAATTTATCCAAATGATTGCGAAGATACTCTAACTTGATACACATATTTTCTCCTAGATTCTGAAAGTTTATCAGGTAATTTTGTACAATTTCTTCATAATTTGGTACTTTACCTAGGAAACTTTCGACTACCAACACAAAACTTTTCCAAACTTTACTTTCCGAAACAGTCATAACTTTAATAAAATCTGTGTCTCTCATCAATTGCCGTATTTGAGGAACATGAAATGTTCCACTTTTCAACTTTTCAAAATGTAAGATTTGTAATACTCATAAAAACAAGACCACATTCAGTACTTTCATGAATACATTTGTAATTTGGGCACTTGAAGAAAACTTAAAAAATTGCAATGATATCCAGGGCAACACACATAATATAAAATTGTTGTAGTGCTTTGTAATCAGTTAATATTCCTATAACATGATAATGCAGAAACGTAACGTAGTATGGTTTAAACATTGATGAATTTCTGGGCGTGTAAAACTTTCCACATCGTTTATCGAACAAGTTTTGAAACACCATCAAGGGAGCAGAGTTTGAGAAACATGTATCGTGTAATGTTTCGTCCATGAACATAAACGTTTAGCGCGGTAATAAAGTTGTCAAGAATTATTCTGCTAATAAGATTTCATATCATAATATTACTTTTAGTAATCTATAAATAAATAAATAGGTAAAAATAATAATAGCTTCATTAAATTTTTCTCCTCGTTCTACCAATCGATTTCTTTCAGTTTGTATTGTAACTATGCGCGTTATCAATAAAACAAAATTGGAATCGGTTTTTTCCTAAATTTTTCAATAATGATAATTGATCAAATTTCGACCTTGAGTCGAAGACTTTACATATAAAGACAGTAATTTATGCGAATAATCCGCACCTTAAAAATCCTTTCATTAACACATTATGGTATTAGGGTCGGTACAAGCATTATGTAAGTTTCAATAGGGGGCAAGGGGTCTATGTTTTCCCTATTTTGATCAAAAAGTTCAAAATTTTGCCTACAAATACTCAAACGGCCCCTTAATACATAATAACCATCAAAGTGTAAAAAATGCTAGGCATGCAAATACCTAAAAGGAATGTAAAATATTTAAAACCAATTTTAAAAACAATATTTGGAAACCTGACTACTGCAATATTTTTTTGTTTTGAAAAATTATTTTATTCTTACAAAGATTACTTGACAAATTTGTTAGGCTAAAATTAATATTGAACATCGTATTTTAACAATTCCCTTGCCCCATATTGTTCATAGATATGTAGAAATAGAGAATCGAATGTTAACAAATCAAAAAAGTAATTAACTATTAATATAGAATTGTAATAATAGATGTGACCATTTATATAATCCCAAGGTTTAAGACAAAAAGGTTTTTTTTTTTTCCTTATTGATTTCTATTATCATAATCATAATATTTTAGTTAACATCCATTTAATTGTTTTCTGTTAATAAGGCTTTAATAATAACGAACTAGTTATAAACAACCTTTTAATTGTAACCTTTTTAAATGTAGCGCATTCTATGTAATACTCATATATACGTAACTTTCACATATTTCAAAATATTGAAAAACAGCTATATTTAACGCGATAACTCATTCATTTTATTTAATATGCTAAGACCAGATCTATTACAGTATTTCAAATATTATGTCAGTTCCTTAAACAAAACTGTTTCTTTGATCTCTCGCGATTAATATTGACCATCCGTTATCATTGCGGTTATCATAAAGACTTCGTTCAGTCGCATTTAACATATTTTTCCAATCATGATTCTGTCGGGAAAGTCCATGTTCTATAATTAAAGTTTTTTACATTATGTATATCTGTATTTATTTTATGATATTTTGGTATTATGGGGAGTACCTAAATCTATACTATATACGAATATATAAAGACGTTTGTAAATGTTGTTTTATTCTGGTAAATCTATAAATCCACGGAATCGATTTTGATCACTTTTTTTTATTGTGTTTCTAACATTATTGCGTAAGACATAGACCACTTTTCCTTATTATTTTAAATACATTAGAAATTTAATTTAAAAAAATTTAATCAAACGCTAATTATGTTGATCGTAGTGGGGGTTCAGAAATTATTTATAAATAAATTCGAATAATATGTATTTCAAATTATTATTTGATATGAATATCCTTTTTTATATAAATGTAATCTGGGCAACACTGGACATGACAGCTAGTTTAGTATTACATTTAACTTTGAATTTTATAGCATAGTCAAGAACTATGAATGTTATAAATTTATAGGGCTAAGCACAATGACCACAATCTCACCTAATACTAAGTGATGACGTTGCCCAAGATGGTAAACACGCTACATCTAGATGTTACTGGCTTCCAAGTGATGCTGTCCGATAACATCTATATGAGCTTAGAGGCAGATTTCAAACTTGAAAGTGGTAGTTACACAGGTACCTATTAGAGAAACCAAATTTCAATTTCATTGCATTCAAATTTCGGTCCTTCGAGGGGGCTGGTACCCCATCATTCGCTTGAAATAAAAAATTAATCGTTTGTTTGTTTTATAATATCATTCGTTTCAAAACTCTATTTACATAATCACTTATCGTTTCTACGTGAATACACGCCCCGAAATTAACTTAAAATGTCTTACGAGATATGTGTATACGCATCTTAAGACTAATCCGATCATTGCTAAATCAGTAACGATTCAAACATGATTTAAGTGTGATGTTAAATAAATCATATTGATCGATAGTTGACGTTCTGACAAACAAATTCGATTGGTTTTCTTTGTTTCTGCGTTTGGAAGTAAATTTATGATGCAAACGTTACAAACGAAAATTAAACATTTCTTATTACCCGTAAGTGTGCACACGGAATGTTACACACAAAGAAATAAAAAGAAACACAATAAAAAATTAATTTTAAAGATAATGTCCAGAACAGATAAGAATAAAACTTATTTTAATTCATAACAAATTTCTTCAATATTTACGCGAAAAATAAAAGTTTTTGGTTACAGTGTGTCACTTCAGCTATCTAGCAGCAAAAAACCCGCCAAAATCGGTGTAGCCGTTCCGGAAATTAGCCGGAACAAACAGACGAACAAAAATTTTGAAAATTGTGTTTTTGCTATAGGTACCTTATACACTTTAGTACATAGTTGTTATTTCGATATTACAAAATGTCACTTCAACTTTATTTATTAGCGTAGATCTCTATTTATATGGATAATATACATCTATATGTATACTTTAAAACACATCGTTGGTTTATATTTGAATAAATGTCAATTTAAGAAATAAACGTACCATATTAAAAGATCGTATACTTTGAAGTTCTCGCGGAAACTGTTCAGTCATTTTATCCTCTTCCAAATGAAGAAGCCGAGATCAATCGAATCCTTTTAAAATGTATTGCAAACGACAAAAGTTATTCAACTGGAACGAACGTATAACTTTTTTTTATTGTTGTTTGTTAATCATTTATCGTAACCCATTTACAGGCATAGTAAATTTATAACATTTAATAAATTGTTATTTAAAATGTTTATACATATAGAAAATAGCCGTGTGGTGCCGGTTAAGAATAGTACCACCCGATATATTATACCATGCGTGTCGTAAAAGGCGATTAAGGAACATAAACGAGGGGATGGGCAGCAGTAACCTCTGAGAACCACAAACACCTTACTGCGATCGCCAATACGTGTGCCAAGCGTGGGGATTATAACAATCCTCCCTTCCTTATTGGGAGAAAGCAATGTCCAGCAATGGACGTCTTACGGTTGAATGGATACCTACAGATAGAAACAAAACACTCAGAACGGCAGTAGTCACACGTGGAGTGAAGCCATTAGAAGCTGCTCTTAAAAGCCACGTACTCCTTTCGTTACGTGCCGGTGATTGCGTAATTCCTAGTCCCTTGTACACATACACACATATATATATATATAACGTCCCAGAGTAATCAAACAATGGACGTTTTAAAACCAAGCATAATTTTAAAAGTAGGCTTATAAATCGAGGTATATATATATATATATATATATATATGTTTGCGGCTTCCATTTTAAGCGAGATTTTGTATGAACCTATCACTCTTAGAGTTATTACTCTATGTTTATAACTGCCTTAGTGGGGCAGTTGTATTACGGTACGACTGTCGTTCGATCCCCGGGACGAAACTAAGTTCGGCAACATGTGGGTGGTGTAGTTCGCTATTTCACCTCTGCCTAACCCTTCGGGGATGACAGGCGTGGGCTTATGTTATGTTATGTTATAACATATCATATGTTTTAGTTTTGATATCTAAAGAGCAATATCTTTTTATCGTGTTTCTTAACGTATTGCAATTGAATAGTTATTTGAATAGGCTCTTTTAATAATAGTAGAGACTATTTATTTTATCTCTCAAAAAGTTTATTTCCTGTTAATGTTATGATATTCTATACAGTTGTATAGAAAGGAATTTATTGTTGAATCTTGATTATTTGAATCTCGGTTAGTGACAACCCTCAGTAAGGGGTCGATCCTTATTCATTAATCACGTGGTGTTTTGTTTGCAAATTTTTGACTCCCCTTCAGTCCGATGACGCACATTGAGGTTTTAGGCGAACTACCCAAAATTAGATGTAATTTGTTTTGGTACAATTTTTTTTATTTCTTTTTTTGTACTTTTCAATTGCCTTATTTTATTCTGGCAAATTTTGGAAATCGTTATCTGAATACGGCGAGTCAGTCACTCAAGTGACTCATTTTTGGTTTACTCATTGTGACGTTTTGTGATTTTTTCCGAATCCATTTGAGTCTCACGTGATTAATAGACTATATCTTAGATGATATTGTTTATTACCTTCAGCCAAACCTCTCAATATCTCGAATTGAATATTTAGTCTTTTTATTTAGAACAAAATGTTATTTCCCTAAACGGTACAATATGTATACTCTATACCTAACGTGAATTTCAAAAAGCAAATTCCGTACGCCGAAGTTACTTAAATATAATGAAGTCTTACTTCGAATTCTCCGAACTTACAGCAATAAAATTCAAAAGGAACAACTCGAAAACTATATACGTAGAAATCGCTCGTTTGTAAGTTGAAATGTTAGCAATGAAATTCTTGTTATGTTCGAAAACTCATTAAGTCGACATTTTTATCGAAATTCTTTACTGTAGGCATTTTTTTTCTCTATTAATTCATTTATTCTTGTACCTATATTATCTAAAATTTGACCTTCAACTGCAAGCAATATTTTGAACAAAATATCCCAAGTAGAAACTAACCAGTCAATATATCTTGACTCCGTACTAAGTGGTTTCTATATCTACCTACACATTGTATAGAGTAAAGATTTCTCTAATCCAGATTTATTACTCCTCCAGCGCTCTCATAAATTACTGTGCCTACTGCTTGTTTCGTTTCGCGATAGTATTTTGATGTTACATTACAGAAATGTGATTAACAGTAACTTCTTCTGTTAATATCATATAGGCAAAGGTAAAGGACTATTAAGAAGAAAAAAAACATTAATATGATATTCGGAAGTGAAAGTGATGAAACTTTTATATTATTCACATGTAAAAATAACTTTGTTTTTTATGAAATGCTCATCTTTAGCTTTAAATTTACTAGGTGCTATTTAATTCCGTAATATATTCATATAATTCTTCAGATGACTAATGATGTACCCACTTTTGAACGAAAACAATTCAAAGCGTAATAAAATAATGTTCAGTTCCCAGATATGAGAAATTTAAAAACTTTTTTCGACACGCTCGCTCGTAAAATTGCTCTTATTACACTGATCCTACGCTCATAACGCAGCTTATAAAGGCGGCAATGCTTTTCAAAATACTTACATTATGGTTCAAGTGGTATTTTATATTTATATTTTATTTAATTTAAAAAAAGTGTTTTTGTCTTAAATAATAGTGAACCTTTTTCTGTAAAACTTTTCAAGTAATGCTAGCTGGAGTTTTGGCAGGATTTCAATCTGTCATGTTAGCAGTTCTCATCTTTAATATTTAACCATGTGTCTAAGTGAACTGTATTGGAATTTGAATAAAATAAGTCGGAAAATGTATGTTGGAGCGCCACGAAATCTCCACGGAGATTTCTAAAAAGACGTGCATCTCTTTGTTAGAGCGTTGAAGTATGGAAATACAAGTTTGAATAAATATCTAATCCGCATGACACTGGTATTAGTATATAGATTGCGCACGAAAAAGTACTAGTTCGGCATTTTTTAGAACGAAGTTCCTTACGGCAGGCTTGGAGGAGATAGGGATTTTGCTGCGCGACCGAACTGAAAAAAATGTGATAGTAAAACCGTAAGAAAAAGTCCGTGGAATAAAACCGTTAAATGAGATGTGCGCAGGCGCGACAGTCGTATACACAAGCGAGTAGTGTATAATACCTTTCTCTTTCTCCTTCTTTCAGCAATAGAATTGAATGACGAGACTGATTAATAAGAATTACTTATAATAATAATAATAATAAACTTTTTTTGGTAATTATTTCTATTTATTTGTAATTTTATGTTGTCAAACAAAAATAAAGAGACATATTTTGTTATTTTAATTGATAAAAGGAATTACGATTTTTTTTTATTTTACGTAATTTATTATTTCCTAAAATACTGAATTTCCTAAATACTTTCCTGTACATAAATAAAAACTAATCAGCAAAATTTAAGAGAAAAATCAAGAAAACCTACATAAAATTGAGCACATTTTTTTTTTTTGCAAATTGTGTCGATTCTACGTTAGCCGAAGGAACTTCGTTCCTACCCGGTGTCCCACGACACCACATCTTTTTTTATAATTATTTATCTAAGCATTTTTATGCTTATATGTTTCAGTTTTTAATTTCATTTATTGTTTACCTCGTACACATGATTTTATTGATTCGATTTTCGGCCTTATGACGTTTTCGCCTATAGCTTGAATTGCACTCCGGTTTCGTGTCTAATGATTAACTAAGTCTACTTATATCGTATAATACTATTTTTTTATAAATTTGTTTCAATGTAAATATAGCCTCGGCGACTTGCTAAAACTATGCGTGCTTATTTCTATAGGTCTAATTAATAATAATTGAATCTATTTCATATTGTTAATCAGGCGAGAATATTACAAAATTTACGATTTTCACAAAGGATGAAAGCTCCACGTATAGACAAAGCTAACTAACCTTAAATTTGACGTTATTACTAATTAAATACACGTTCAAATTTTCGACGACATTCAAAATAACGTGTTTGAAATTAGTATTTTCGTGAGTAAACATACCGAGGCCCTAACTAAGCGCGTGGGTCATAATTTAACTAATACGATTTGGTCAACGGGCCTACATAAAGACATTACGGGAGCAAGGTTACGCCCTCGATTTTACTAATTTCCAGAGACACGAAATGTGAAAATTCGTATTGAGGTCAATGTTCGAGTCAAGACTAATATTTTGATAACTTAATGAACAGCTTGTTACGTTTTAGGTGACGGACTATGTAAATGTCGCGTATAACTTACTTGGGACAAATTCGATTAACATCAAAAACATCTTGTATATATATTTGTATTTAGCTAAAAGTTTTAATAGATTGTACTATTATTAATAAAAGTAATTAATCATTTATTTATTTTTAAACGGAATAGGCTCAGTGCTTTGACCACAATCTCACCTGATGTTAAGTGATGTTGTGGTCCAAGATGGTGAGCACACTAAGCCTAGAGGTACTGGTTCTCAAGTGATGCTGCCGGGACACACCTATTGGTATTTGGCGACAGGTTTTCAAACTTGACGGTGGTAGCTACCCAGGCGGGCATTATTAGAAAATGCCCTACCACCATGCTATGGTTTCCTCACGATGTTTTGCTTTATCGAAAGCTCAGACCGATTTTAGAGTCGGATAGGTGGGGATCGAATCCACGTCGCTTGATTCGGAATCCGGTCGCACTACCCGCTGTGCCATCATCGCTTTTAAGTAGGTTTTTAAATTAGGTAATTAGGTAGGTAAAAGGTCATTTTTACGCCAGCTTTTCATTGTTTTCCTATTGTCTCATTTTTATGGGTACTCGATACATTAAAGTAGGTTAATATTCATAAACTTAAACAGGGTTCTTGTACAGCTATTGACATTAAATAATGCACTTTGCGCCTTTTAAAACTACATAATAATAATTCCATGAATCCTATTCAATTTTAATCAAGAACTTATTGCAACAGATTTGAAAAGTAGATATTAGAGAAATATATTGCTATCGCGTTGCGCCCCAAAGAAAGAGTTATAAAACATGAAAGGGACAACTGCAGCTCGGGATAATTCGGGTAACGCGAATCTATAACCATTTACCTTGCTGAGAATCGCTCAACACCGGCACAGAAGTTTTCAATTCAAAAATTAATGTTGAATTTTCTATAAAACAGGATACAATTAAAATAAGACTTAATTGGTAACTCCTTCCGGCCGTACATTCACGCTCAGGTGAAAATAAACAAAGTGTAACATAATTTAGCAGAAACGGTATAAAACATTATAATTAGTAGAAAAGCTAATTAATTCGACGTTTACATTTTTAACCGGGATACAGAATGGGTAAAGTAATTTTTCATTTAAAACGTAGACTAATTTGATTCAAAATAGAACGTTATTCATTCGGAGAGAACAAATTAATATAGTCTTAAATAGTTGTCTAATTATAGCATTAGTCGTGTTTTAACTAATACGTATTTATCAAGAAGACTTGCAGTTAATTAGGGATTTATATCAAGTAGTACAAAGGTTAAGATTATTTTGTTTGAATAATTTTGAGTTAGTGAAAAATATTTTTTAAAATTATTCTTAAGTAATATTACTATACTAGTACACAGCTATGTGTCCGTGACTGCGTCCGCGTTTCATATGTTCTTCACTGCGTTTTATTTATTTTATACGGAACCTTAATTATTTTAGAAAATCAAAAGTACCTTAAGGTACGCGGAGTAACTTCAGCTATCAAAAAGTCCAGTCAAAATCGGTCCAGCCGTTCTGGAGATTACTTGGAACAAACAGATTGACAGGCAGATAAAAATTTTCAAAATTGCATTTTTGGTATTCTTGACATTACGAACCGACACTTCAATTTTATTTATTAGTATACATAGATTTACAAATTACTATAGAAAAACCAATTTATAAGAAACTTGCGAAATTAAATAGTTTTTGTGCTTAAAAAGCTTTTTAATATCATATTGTAAACTGTACCGGTATTACTTTGTCAATCATTCTATTATATGTCAGGGTGCATAAGAACATCAGTGTAAGGTATCGATGAAACTGGGTCAGCTAAATGACAGCTGTCATATTTTGCTTTCATCAACGTAAAGTAGAAAAAAAATTAATCATAGTCAGTGAGAGCAAGGCGTGACGAGACATCTCTTAAATATATGCCATTTCAAATTAAACTCTGTCTACAGTTTCATATTATGTGCATTCATTAAAATTATTAAATAATTGTAGAAATATATAAAACATTTATACAAATTGAACTGTCTGTTTGTAATATCAAAAGATCAACTTTTTACTAAATACGTATGAATGTATTATACTAGGGTAGACCAAAAAATAAAGCTATTATTTTTTCTTTTGTTACCGTGAAAATATTTTTCAAGATGATGAAAAAAATTATGCTCTGAAAGTTTGAGCTCTTAATTTTAATATTGAGAGGCACCTCTTTTGCAATTTTCTATTTCTTATTTAAATAACATAAGATTTTTTTTAACTTAACAATTTCATTACTCAGCAACTAATCTACGAATCGTAAAAAACATATATATTCTTCTAGGAAATTGAATGATCCACAAAAAAGGTAGGTTATGATTTTTTGCTATTTCTTCTCGTTTTAAAGTTATTTGAGATTAAAATTTAACCTCAAGTAGTTTATTGGCAATTCCATCTTTTTTTAACTTTTAGTAAATTTTTTAAGTCTTAATAGACATAGTTTTGAAAAGTTGAAAGGTTCCCGATTGTCCTGGTATGGACATGTTATGAGAAGAGAGGAAGAACACGTGGGTAAAATAGTAATGAATATGAATGTGGAAGGATGGAAAAGTAGAGGATGGCCAAAGAAAGTGTGGATGGAGTGTGTAAGAAATGACATGAAAGAAAAAGGAGTGAGTGAAGAGATGACGGCTGATAGGGACGTATGGAAGAAGACAACATACTGCGCCGACACCAAGTGAGTTGGGAAAAGGCATGAGAAAGAAGAAGAATAGGCATAGAATTACGATTACGATAAAGTGTATTGTTCGAGTTTCGGTCTCTCGGCCACAAAGACTATCATTCGGAATAGGTATTTAAATTATGCACACTCTCCGTAGTCTGTGTAAACTATTTATTTATTCGTTTCAGAGAAAAGTCTTGATTTCAAAATAATGATATCAAAGATATAAGAATCATATCTATATAGGTTAAAAGTACAAAGAACTATAAAATTGCACATTACGAACTATACCGCTGGAAGCGTTTTTGTGTCAACTTATACGTAGCTTATATGTTTGATTCGTATGCAGAGAAAATACTTTTTACATAATAGTAAAAATTAGTGGATAGAGATAAAGTTGTCTCATTTGTTCATATTTAACTTATCTACAAAATAACATAGTACATTATTTTCCTTCAATATCAATAGCATTGTCTTCAAGCCCTTGTTTGACTTATATGTTTTGACGAGTAACAGAGAACAAACAACAACAGAGAAATATACACACAATGTTGTCTGGTGATTTATAGTCACGATATAAAATGCATTGTCAATGCAACACACAAACTTTGATGTTCACATGTTCTTTATATGTTTTCATCGAATAGCTAATAAATCACGCTAACGTTTTTTTTTAATATGTCTAAAAAATAAAAACAAATAGGCATACACAGAGAGATGAAAGTGATGAAGAGTCTTTAAAAATGTGACGTATAAAAAAGAAGAAATATCGTCACTAGGTAAATAGGTTAAAGTGGGCATTTTACGATTTAGCTATAAATTTCTAGATTGGATCGTGGAAGTTTATATTATATTAAGATTAGCTCTACTTTATTACATTACGAGCTTGTATCGGTAAAGGGGGATTATATGGTGTTGTTTGAAATTATGAAAGCGTGTATATGATGTAAGGATAAAATATTTACAAGATCGTTAAAATTGTGTTGTTATAATCGTGCGTCGTGCGTGTGTGTGTGCATTGTATACTTTTAGCTTTATGAAAGTAATTTAAATTGTTACAGGTAGAATTTAGTGACATGTTTTTAGTTAACCTTTCAATTCTTTTTCGTGAAAGAAAGATTAATTTTATACAAATATTTCGTATAGTGTAGCCTAATCAATGTCAGCGATAGGATCTGGAACACTGTGGCCTTCTTTTGTGAACAAATCTTGCTACACGCTTTCTTGCACGGTTTGCTCGTGCCCTTCTGCCACCTTGAGACACCACCTGTCCCAAGTCTCTCTTCTACAGAGTTCTTGCCGCTACAAGTACCCCAGGAGGGGAAGGGCGGTACCTTTTGGCTTGCGACGGGCATAAGGAGGGGTTCAGAGAGGGATTTGTACCAAGCTTTCCCTGTACGGAAGATAGAGATGGGCCCGGCATGGCATATTATCCCTGCTATGCCATTTGATAGGGTCTGCCGCTGGGGCACACGGATGTTGCTCAATCCCGTGTTGCCCCTCCCAAGCGGCGGATGGTACCGTGGGTTTTATTGGGTATTCTTGGAGCGTCACGCCCGGCGATTCCCACATACCCTCTGGCATTTCTAATTCGGGAGATTATATACGTAAAAAAAGGCCTAGTCAATGTCAGTCAATGAATTTGATTACTTGTTGTTGAAACGCTTCAAGAACTAATTTGACTATTAATTTACGACATAAATTTACTTCTATTCTCCTAAAACTGACTCAATTGGTATATGGGAATTTTATAATATAGGTAGTGGCCAAACCAAGGTTCGAACCCTTGTGCTAGTTACTTTTTGCGGCGAGTGCCTTGAGCACTTGCCCACAAAGTTACGGGGAAGCTGTATATGCCCTTTCGGTCGTCAGCATTAGCTAATTTAGAAAAAAAATCAATTGGTGTAAATATGTTTTTTTTGGTAAGGACTAACGCTGTTGACTAGATTAGCAATATTAATGATATTTTTTATGTACTGTGGTTTAAGTATTTGACTACAATCTCGCCTAATGTTATATGACGAAGAGGTTCAGAATGGCAACCACTAACACTAACACACAGTTACGGGTTTAAAGTGATAGGGGATAGTTCAAGTATTAGTAGCTTTAATAGTAATTCTGCTTTTCTGGTTGAGATAAAGCCAACAGAATCGGTTCTTTCGGTTCTTGAGTTATAAATGGTGTATCTAAAATCAACTTTGTTTTATATTATTATATTGACTTGCTATGTCTACGACTCTATCAGCATGAGATTTCCAATTTGTGAAATGACGAATTTTATAATTATTTACAGTATTAAATCTCTATAATGTTCGTTGGATTAGTTGAAATATTGCCAGGATTACAATGGTGTGACTTTACTCACTATTATCCACATAACTTTTATTATATTTTACCTAATTCAACTAAATCTATACTAAACACTGACTAGATAATATATCGTATAGTTTAAAAGATAATCATATAAATTGGTTTTGTAGTTATCGAGTTATAAGGCAATAACGTACAAAGAGACAGAGAGTCTATCCTTTTTTATAATGTGAGGATAATGCCATTAAAGGAGTTAACGGTTTTGTGGGATTACGAATTACACATTAGAGATGCACTGTAATAAATAAAAAAAATACGTATATATATTGTTCTAAACTTTTGGCTGTATTTTTAGTAATGACTTCGATAAATTACGCTTTATATGATTTATACTATAACGTAGACATTAATAACTAAATTTCTATTTAGTAGCTAGGGAATACGGACATCCAAGAAACGTGCATCGCACTGTTTATGCTCGTGTAATAAAATATGAAATAGTAATATTTCGACATCTGCGAATTTAACGGTTTCTATATTTGCACCAACCTATTTACCTAACCGCAGTCTTCAGTTAATTAAGAACGAGTTATTTAAAAACAAAAATAAATGTTACATGTACCTACATACCTACCTAATTTTTAATACATGAAATGGGACGGTCATTGGCATGGACGTGTTGATAGTCCACGGGTAGCGACAGACGCTACTGATCTATACGAATAAATACAATAAAAGTGTCTGTTTGTAATAGATAAAATAATAATACTGTTTGTAATAAATTAAATTGTAAAAACTTTTGCCTGTCTGTCTGATTGTTCCGGCTATTCTCCAAGTTAGATATAACTTTTTTTTTAGTGAATAGCAGAAGTTACTCCGCGTAACTTAGGGCAATTTTATTTTATGAAAAGAATTAGGGTACCGCTTAAAAATAAATTATAACCCATAAAATTGTAACCAAAATACGATTCAATGGACAGCATCATCAAAACATGATTTTCCAATTGTTGTTTAAAAATAAATAAATTCTGTGAAAAAAAAAATGAAACGCGAGCGGAGCCACGGGCATAGAGGTAGTCTTATATAAATATGCTCGGGCAAAGTTGATCTCACGTTACGTAAATCACTTCTCTGTCTAAATAACTTACATTTTATATTATCTCTTTTATGTAAGTTAACATTAGATCGCCTATAAAAAGTACTCAGTATATTGTAGCTTCGGCCTATTTTCACAATGTTAAATAGAGAGCTACATTTTTTCGTAATATGTTATATAAAAAAAACGAGCAATATACCATTTTTGTTTATGCTTTTGTTTTATCGGGAGGGAGTGGATCATCATTCATAATCAACCTAAAGCATTAGGGTCTAAGTCTGATTATAAACGTTTTGAAATTTTAGTTTGTACTAGAAATAAATTTACGCGAGGTTCCGCTATGTATGTAATGATGTATGTATGTATGTAATGATAAAATTATAGTATTTTTTATTACAATAAAGTTTAGAAATTATTTATTTGATTGTAGTTCTGATATCATATATCTCTTAAAATATTCGTATGTCAATTATATAAGTATTTAAAATATAGCATCCCACTACTACACTACATAAAACCTATTAATGACATTGCTAAAATGGTATGTGAGTTGACTGAAAGATGACTTTATATTGTAAGAAAATAAATCTTTAATTTTAGTTATATTAGGTTATGATGGGTGTGATATGACTTATGTCAAAAGTTCCTCTCAAAAAACTTATAAAACATGTGTGTCATAAAAGTGCAAGTCTTTATAAAAGCTAATTAGTCATTAATTGTATATATATATATATATATTAGCATAAAGTATTTGATTTATTTTCGTGTTGACTGGGTCGAAATTAATTCCTTTAAGAATTTACTTGTCCGTTCATTAAATGTTACCCTAACGACCTTTGATTGTTCAATACAAATTTGGGTTCCACATTTAACGAGAAATCAATTCTTAATCTCTATTAAGCATTGGTGTTTTGTGAAAATCAAGTTAAGAAACTTTGTTTAACTCAAGTTTCCAAACCAGACATTCGTCTGTAATTGACAGCGACATTATATTGCTTAACCCCTTGAGCACTAACCTGGCGTTTACGCCAGCTTACTATTGTTTTTCCTATTGTCTTATTTTTATGGGTACTCGACACATTAATAATGAGATTATAAAAAATTGCTATAAAGAATTTTTTTTCAAATTTTTTCTTTTTAATCTTTGTCGAAGCATGTTTATATGTTATTGTTAGTGTAAATAATAAAAATGTAGTAATTTTAATTAATGTTAGGTAGGACTCTTAAGTCGTAAATAAATTCTACGACGTTAAGAAGTATATAATATGTAAGTTGTCCTTTTGACATTTTATGTCCGTCTCTATATAAAAGTTGATGCCAAAATAATAAACGGTGCTTTGAAAATGTTTTTACTTATTATTCAATTATTACTTCATTGTACGCAATGTATTTACATACATTTACTTGATAATATTTTCGAGATATGCTAAATTTTTTTTCATATATTATTTCGTACAAAAATAATATAGTTATAACATTAATCTATAGACTATTTTTCGTTAAAGCGGTAAACTGAAAACATAATAAATTTTGCAAACACCAAATATTTTTTACGGAATGTTCAAATCACATAATCTATCTTTTGAAATCTGTCATGTTCTTGTGCCTAGTAGCAGGCACCGTGCCAAAGATACGACTTCCCTGTGCGTTAGGGCTGTCACATGTGTTTATTTTTAGTAATATACTGAATTTAATACGTGACTCGAGTACAGTGAATGTGTAATACATTGTTGATTGGCAACTTCAGAAAATAACAAAGTGACTCGTGTAACTGATAACGTTGAATGGTTGAACATATTAACAGATTATAAAATGCGGTCATAAAGAAATCTTACTTTTAAGATAACTTCAAAAATATCATGAATTACAAAATGATTTTTGTACATGTATTAGTTGCAATGTTTGTAATTGGAGTAAATATTAGCAATATTAGCCGCGCCTTTGTTTCCGACCTTATAAATATATCTCTATTTTTTTTACTACAAAAGAGTAAAATGAGTAAAAAGTTTTTTGCTTTATACATTTCTTATAAGAATCTTGCTTGCTTATAAAATGCTTAATCTTATAAGGTTTACTATTTTCAACCCACAATTTCTACAGAGACTAAATAGACATATGAGACAATGTAGATAAAATAGACATAACAAACATTTAAAGGCAAGAAATCTTTTTTAAATATATTATAATAACATAAAACACATAAAATGTATTAATATTTTGATTGATTCAACCGAAAGACGTCCACTGATAGACACAGGTCTCCCCCTGATAAGAGAGGGATTGCCGTAATCGCCACGCTTGGGAGGCGGGTTGATGATCGCAGTAGTTGTTTGTGGTGCTCAGAGGATGCTGCTGCCCATCCCTTGGTTAATCCCTTAGTCGCCTTTTACGATACACACGGGAAGATATGTGGTGGTACTATTCTTAGCCGGCACCACACGGCTCATTGAAATTATTTCGATGAGGTAATTAAACTACTTCGTTTACAGAGTCTAAAGAGGTTGGTTTTTGAATTGGCATTCGTTGCTATAAAATTAACGATAACATCTGAATATACTAGGCTCATGTGGCGATCTTCCATTGCAATGGGGAGGCCGTCTGGATAAGGCTTTCCCACGTCGTCCCGTTGAGGCGGTGTGATGGTAAAGTCGTGGTGGTTATAGTGTGTATTGGACGTGATCGAAAATATCGTGCATTAATACTAATGCAGTGGCTTCGACCGCCGTGTAAGTCCCACATACCCACACACAAATGCAGGTATTAAAAAGGCTCATGTGGCAACCCTAAAGGTCCGGGCGACATGATTGGTCTCATCGTACGTATCTCACAAGCGTCGCTCGCTCGCTTCGTTTCGTGAAACGCTCCCACATGTCACATAAAGAATGTATAATATACTCTTTTGTTTCTTTTAACAAACATCATCTGTCGAACATATTGTGACGCGTACGATGTCTCCGTGCCCCATATTAGTTCATGATTGTTATACCTAACGCTAAAATACAATAGAACGCTTGCTTGTTTGGATAAAAAAAGTATTTCTTTCGTTTTTGATGTTTCATTATAAACTACACATCTGCCAGTATCAAGTTTTTAACATTATTAGCTTTTTATTATTCACTAATGCAATAATCACGTTTTATTAATAAAGCGATTTTCATATTAAAACTACTTTATTAGAGATTTTTAAATTCGTTTTCTAAGTCATTGAAGTATATGTACCTACGTACACTTTTGTATTCACTTTCAAGCGATGACAGCGCAGTTAGTAGTGCGGTCGGAATCCGCAACAATGGTTCGAGCCTAGCTATCCAACCCTAAAATCAACCTGAGGTTTCGTTGACGAAAAACATTGTGATGAGGCGTTAGGCTATTTTGTAATAATGACCACCATGTACCTTCCTTAGGTTTGAAAACCTGTCGTAAATACCGATAGATGTGTTTCGACACCATCACTTTAGAACCAGCATTTCTAGACTTAGTTTATCATTCCGGACCACAGCGTCACTTTAACATCAGGAGAAATTGTGTTAAAATCAAAAAGCCTATACAGTGTAAAAACTAATAATTACACTAAAATTTGAAAAACGAAGATTATAAAAAATTATAACCATGATCATGTTTTGTTACACTTTGTTAAGATCATTTCTTTATAAATCTAAATTCACCGAATGTCTCCTAACTATGTGCTGCATAATATATAGAATATAAAAGATAATAATTATTGGTCCAAAACAAGTCATTGTTTCTGGGTTTTGGAATAAAAATAAACTTGGAAGATAGTTCGACCTATATATAAAAACTAGTACAAACTGGGACACAATAACCTGGTACGTTGACGTGTACCAGTTCTGTCCTAAACAATGTTGAACATTATTTATATTTAAGAGTTTTTCCATAATTTTTATATAATATCATCTGAAAGCGGGAATTTTACGTAAATTCTAACTCTTAATAAAATGTTAAGAATTTTCTTGAATTTATTACGATTTAGAAACTAACCGGCATATTAAAAAAAAATGAAATATAATTTAATGTCTTTTTAGTACCCGAGCTTGAAATTTACTTACACGGAAATGCAATTTATTTGTATTTTTTTCTTTGTCGACACCTACTTGTATTAGTCGACTTAGGTTAGTCTAATCTTAAAGTGGTTCTAAATATAACACCCATATGACGCTCATATGCTTGATGACAATTTTTGCAATTTAAAGACCATGTTTTCTTTCACTGAAACCTAAAACTTTATTCAACTCGACCTACGTCAATCGACGCGGTTTCAGACTACAATGTCATTGAGTAATTATCGCTTCATTTTTAATAATTGGTAGCGTCAACTAAGATATGAAATAAAGAAATAGAAAATAACACTTTACGATTACAAACAATCTCGAACTCGTTTGTGAGTTAATGGCCAGGATATTTAATTATTCGTCCGTTTAAAAAGTTTAAATAAATCAATGTGTTAGAGTGAGATATCGTTAATGTAATTTATAATTATCTACTCAATAAAAATAATAGTTCATTAATAACCTCTATTTAAGATCTGGATTAATCTCCTTTTGACAAAAAACCTCACAACAATAAAACAGAAAGCTGGCTCAGAGGAATCTCCTTTTAAGTTAGGAATCTCATTATAAATGACACACAAAATAACGTATTCACCGCATGTGACGTGATGAAAGATTTACCAAATTAGTTTCCATTGTGGAAGTCTAATAAGTTGCGGGCGTTTTGTTTATGCAAATAAACCGCTACGGCGCTGTTTATCTTCGAGAAGAAACATTTTTAATCGAGTTATCTATACTGTGGTTTTGACCTTAATTTTACCCCTTGTTTATTCAGATTCATTCATTGTTCTGAATGAGGTAAACCAAATATTTGTGATTTTCTTTATTAGTGTATCGAGTGGTTTAATTATTATTTCATCTATTTTTGTGGTCGAGCTACAGTACAATGGCTGAGTACAATGTTCAATAAAGTAGGTACAGTCAAAGAACGATGGCAGCTGCCGGTAAATAATAATCTATTAACAGTCACCGTGATTACACTGGCCTACATCAACTATGGTTTACCCTCTAGGTTGATCAGAATATACAAGTTCTAATAGTGGTACGCTCAATTACCTCACCATCCCTCAAGATCTCTAGTACGACTAAGAAGCGATGATGGCGCAGTGGATAGTGCAGCCGAATTCCGCGTCAATGGATGCGGGTTCAAACCCATCTATCCAAATCTAAAATCAGCCTGTGCTTTCGGTAAAGGAAAACATTGTGAGGAAACCATAGCATGGTGGTAGTGCATATTCTAATAATGTCTGGGTAGCTACCACCTTCAAGTTCGAAAACCTGTCGCCAAAATACCAATAGGTGTGTTCCGGGAGCATCACTTGAGAACCAGTACCTGTAGACTTAGTGTGTTTACCATCCTGGACCACATCGTCATTTAATGTCAGGTGAGGTTGTGGTCAAAGTACTGAGCCTATACGATGTAAAAAATAAATAAGAAGAAGAATTATCATAAAGTTTTTTATATCTGTATCTTTACTCACATACAGCGAGTTTAAATATCGAATCTTAAAAGTTAAGGTTGATACCAAACCACAAATATACCGTTCTTTCGGACGTGAAAATTTTAAAGGATTGAAATTTCGGATTTCAGTTAGTAAAACATATTGAAATCGTATGTTTAAACCGGCCCTTAATTAATGTCGACAATCTCATTGCTGAGGATCGTGACTCTGTATGTCGCTTTTAAAAATATAGTTCAATCGATCAATCTTGAGCGAAAGCATCGCTTGAACACTAATGAACGGATTCCCATATAGTTTTCAGATTAATTTAGCATTGAACCCCAGGGAGAATGGAGAGTACGTAAAATTACTATCTACCTATAAGGACTAAGCAGTGAATATAAAATTAATTAACATGAAAATAGCTGTGGACGCCATCTATTTAGAATTAAAAAGAGGTCCTATGTCAACTAACGAATACAGGTCGAGGAATCAACTTTATGAAAAAATAGTTATTTTGAGTAGAAAATGTTGTTTTTAGTTTAGTTTACTAAAATGTTGGAAGGAAGACTCTACCGTTCGTTCCACAATAATAGTGAAGAGGCCACTAATTTGAAATAGTAAAACGAAGAGAATTTGGTTTCAAATTAAAAACGAAATTAAATATTGTCGATTTCCTAGAACTGAGCTTAATATTGAAAACGTTACACGAGTGCCAGAATTTATTAAAAAGACATATTTGCAAAAATTATGTATATCAATTTTATTTTAAATAAGGAAATAAGTATATGCTTATTTATACCCAGGCGGGCATTTATTAGAAAATGCCCTACCACCATGCTATGGTTTTCTAACGATGTTTTCCTTCACCGCAAGCTCAGGTCGATTTTTAGAATCGGATAGGTGGGATCGAACCCGCGTCTTCGATCGATCGATCGAATCATCTCTTCATTAATATAAAACAAAAGTTCCTTATATGTGTTTGTGTATTAGTATTCTTGATACGTTTTTAAAATTGTTTTATAAATGAGATTTGCGTTATATAGTTTCCCAAACAAAATGGACGTATTAATTTTGTTGCATCCCCATAGGGATCGGTACCGACGCAAACGATGTGAAAGAACATGTTTCTAGAATTGCTATGGAATCTCTTTTCTATTTCCCAGTAGGTTTTTGCTAATCCACATTTTAGTGCTCTTGTTCGATTATTTTTGTGAAAAAAAAAGGTTTTTTTATCTTATGTTACTTTCCTCGTTGTATTTCCAATGCTGGTTTTTTTTTTGTACTTTCTGTTTTATTATTCATCTATGTAGAAAGAGACGGTGGTTTTATTTTAAACTTTTTTATACTAATGTAATATATAGGGTTGGTTATCAAAAATATAAATAAATTCTTGATACGTTTGCAACGTTGATAACTACCCAGCGATTGAGATCGTGTCGTGTATTTCCGATAAGAAGCTATCATTGACATTAATGCAACAATATTTAATAAGCACTTGGTTTGACGGGAACATATGAATAGCTCCCGCAACAAAGGCGGGGATAAAAAAAGAAACCGTTTACAAAATATTTATAAGTGTAATGCGGGAATACAGAGGAGGGATGGGATGGTTATACTTCTAAATGATTCGAAGACTAAACACACTATATTATAAAAATACCAGTCAGCAACCCAGCACCCGTAAGCTGAAAAGCTGTAGCCGCAGCTTGACTAAGGGCGTTCACGGCCATCATACAAGCCACAGGCGTTTTGGATGAAGACCGCAAAGAACATTTTATAGCATCTAGCAAATTCAAACCACTTTACTGACCCAACCAATACTGGTACAATTATTATATTTCTTCCAAAGAAAAAAAGTTATTATCTTTATTTTAATATGCAAAATTATTTTCTTGATAAAATAAACCCTAACAAAACAGAATTGTCATATAAAAACGTATGTACTATAATAATATGGTACGTAGTTCATAACAAAAAGGGTATTTCCGCTATTCCACTATTTTCCACCTGCAAAATCCTTTGTCCCAAATCGGCTCATCTACGTGGGATCCCATGAAAGTCTTTTATTGTTTATGGTATCTCGTTATGTATATATTATCATGGGCCGCCTTTATCCTTACAATGATAATTTCAGTTTGGGGTAAAGTTTATGATTTTTTTTTTATTTGTAGACCATAATACTTTATCAGTGTTAACATTGGAGTGTGTCTATTTAAACAAAATTACATGAAGTATAAAATAAAGTCTACCATTTGTTTGTTTTCCTCTTTTTCAATCAATCAATTCAATCAGTCAATTGGGCTACTAAATAAAGAAAACAAAAAAGAATCGTTTGAGAAATAGAGCAGATAAATATACTAAACTGTGTTGTTGTTGCCCATTTATACATACATATATAGATTTTCTAATTGAAATAAGACAACTATAAGCATTTAATTTACATGTTAATATATAGTATAAAAATGAGAAGTTTTATTTTCCCAAAAAAATAAAAAAAAATAAACACCTATAGAACCCTATTCCATCTGACTAATCAACAGTCTAAGATCAAAAGTAACCAAAATCCGTGCAAACCAACGCAAATTAAACTAAACTTAGTGGTTACAATCTCTATTATAAAAACATCGCCAATAAAAGCATACTTATTGATATAAATTGCCTATCTCTAATATAGATTGCTTTACCAATAAATAGAACTATAAAATTTCATAAACCTCTCTATGGTTTTTAAAACTGTTGCAGTAAAACTTGTGTTGCGGTGCGTAAATTATATTGATTACTGAATATTACGATGATTTTTAATTAAAAAAGTATTTCTTTCATTAAAAAAGATAACTTTTTGTGAATTGTGCACACGTTTTCAATTTATTCAATTCTCTATAGCTTTAATAAGCCAGTGTTTAGGAGAGATTGAAATTAAATGCGTGTCTTGCTGCTTGAGGCGTTTTATATAAGATAAAATATTAAATTGAGGATAAAGACATACTGTAGCTTCTTTTCTATCTCCGGCTAATATTGGCTAACACCTTAAATTTTGTCTTTTACATTAGCCGAAGTTATCCAAATACGGAGTGTACTTTGTGCCCTTTATTTGTTACTTAATCTTCAGTGTTTACAAGAAGCTAATTTGTAGAAGCTATAACCACAGATAAGATTAAGTAGATTTTACTAGGAGAAATCAATCACCATGCGATTCTTTAGTAAGTCTTCCATATTGTTAGCATTGGCCGAGGAAAGAACTTACAAGCTATTCTTTACTTTATAAGACAGTTTTTCTATGACCTATGTTAGGATTTGTTAGCTTAAAATTTAAATTAAAACTTTATGTAACAGTGTTGCCATAATTTGCTTTTTTTTATCAATACAAAAAAATTAAATTGAAGTAAGTATCTGTTTGTAATATCAAACTAGCAACTATTTACTAAATAGATATGAATATATATTCAAAAAACACAATTTTTAACATTTTTGTCTGTCTGTCGGTTTGTTCTGGCTAGTCTTCGAAACGGCTGGACAGATTTCGACAGGGTTTTTTTCTGGAAGGTAGCCGTAATGATACGGCCTACTTTTATTTCTCGAAAATAATTGACGTTTCGCGTAAAAAAATTATAACCCATGAAATTGTGGAAAAAAAAAGAAATAAATAAAACAAACTGTGGCTTCGCAACGAGTTTTAATGTTAAATGCTTGTGAAATCAATACTGAACTGATATTTAATGATTTAATTGTTTATGTTACTATGGAAACACAATATTAACAATATATTTGATGAGAAATTGATTGATCGATGATACTAAAATTCGATAATTAATACTTATCTATCGGCTGTCAGCGTCAGTGTTGTTAGATTGTATTTCATTTTGCACACACCCTAGGATGTTAAGTCAAAATACTGGTTTAGTAAAAAGCGTATATGTAACTGACTGAATAAAGGCTTTATTATTATTATCATGTCGGGTAAGCTAGTAAAAATTTCGTGGATATTTTTCTTATAGAGAGTAGCAGAAAGTTGAAGCTCGTACAACTTTGTTGCCATGGCTTTAACTAACTTTTTCGGCTAAGCGCCTTATGCGTTTGTCTTAATGAAAGGTGAAACTGCCAAAGCCACAGTATTTAGCCAGTTCAAAAAATACAATTGTCGTTTCATATTCAGAAAGCAAAATCAAATAATTCTTTGTTCAATTTAGTCTGTTAGAAGGCGTTTATGAACGTCAAAACACTACCACCGTTTCGAAAAAAACAACCCAGTCGAGAAGAGCCGACAAGAAACTCGATCTGATTCCTTTTTTAATCAATAGTATTTATATCTATCACTTTTTTATACAAAAACTATACCAATTATAGTTCAAATCATGTAAGCGGAAGCACAGAGAGTTGTGTAAATTCCAGACATCACTATCGTTCACCGGTAATAACCTTCTTTTGACTTGCTTGACATAGTACTCGAACTTATTGTCAGGCACATCGGTAATCTTCTTTGGGATCTTATTGTAAAACCGAATACTATTACCTATAAAGCTTTTTAATATTAAAATTATAACGATCGTTTACTAGATCAAGCAAATAAAAAAAATATCGAAGTCATTAAGAGCTGCAATATAAGTCAATGAGACGAACAGTGAAGTAACTAACGTCTGTGTTCCTGCAATAAAACGGTAAAGTCTATATTCGTTTACTTTTCCAACACCGAATGCTTTTATGTAGTTATAAGGAATTCGATACGGGGCGCCACACAGCCTGCCGCATTATCTGTATACACGACCTCAATCTCGCGCGCTTTTATGGTGTTTTAAAATGCCATTTTATTCCCTACAATGAAAATAAGAATGTTAACATGTTTCAGTAGAGAAAATGGACGGTACGTTCACGACCTTTAAAAGGTTATATAAATTTTATTACTTCCTATTCTTATTCGCTGAAAAATTTCTGTATCAGCGAATACATTGACGGTAATTAGTTTTGTTTCTGGTATTATTTTAAAATTATGTTTGAGTAAGCCTGTAAGCTTATATAAAAAAAATAATTAATATGTCGATTACCCATAAAATGAGACAACAGGAAAACAATGGAAAGCTGGCGTAAACGCCAGGTTAGTGCTCAAAGGTTAAGTAGAGACTTTCAATTATGAATTTTAATTTATGATAGTGTAGTTTTCTTCAGGTATAAACTTTTCGCATAGACAACGTTAATAAAAGTTCAGAATTACAGGAATGAAGTACAATAAGATTAATTATCGTTCTTATTAGTTATTTTAGGATTCGGAAAAAATTAAGGCGGAAGTACTATTTATATTTTATTATGAATAATGAAGCACTATTTAAAAAAAACACTAAAGTAGATGTCATAGTAAATGTGGTATTTGTGTATGAATTTAATATACAATTGCAAATATATATAAAACAAAGTCTCTCTAACTTTCCGCTTTATGCAAGTCACTAAGCGTTTATTATCCTGACAAATGAATCGATAGAATGACAAATGAAAAACAAAAAAAAATGAAAATAAATATTTAATCAGATGAAACAAAAATTATCATAAACAAATTTAATATATTCTTGACTAGAGCAGATGAAATAACCGACCCGATTACATAATTATTCGATATTTATACGGGTAATGTGGTAGTGAGTTGTTTTCCATATTCTTATATGATTGATATAAGTACCTCTTTTAGAAGAGTATGATCTACTTGCCGGGAGTTCCCTGACCTACTTTTTTTTTTGCTTCAACTACTTAAAATACTAATTATTATTAAAGTATTATTTCAATAAATATATAACATATGCAATTATTAATCCTATGTATTATGATTTTTTGCTAATGATGAAGGCAATCACTATATTTTTTTAAATATTAACATTAAGTGTTAATTTTAGCTGTCTCAAAAGAATATTAAAAGAGCTACATTACTAAATAAGGCCAGAAATAATACATTGAGTTTCTTGAGGATTAAGATAGAATACCTAATGTGCTAGTGAGTATTATAAACCAGACCGATCGAACCAGAACAAAGTTCAAATACTTGAAATATCTGACATTTATAGCTTTGGTTCAGTCAAAACTTGCACAAGATTCTAATCACTGCATATATTTAGTGCTCACGTGTTCGCTCACAATGGGCCTAATAAGAAAACTCAATGTTGCTGGAGGGGAATGGAGATTGCTAAGCTTGGAGTTTCACTGCATGATCGAATCAGATACGCAGAAGATCTAAAGTAACTGACTTTGCCCGAAGAATTACAGTTGGCTGATTTAATTGCTCGTAGAAGCGATCTCCGATGGAGCCAACGGGTTCTCGAATGGCTGATGCGTAGGTAGATCCCCAATAAGGTGGGCCAACGGTCCAGTGAACGTTGTGAGAATTCGCTGAATACGGGTGCCGCAAGACCGGTGGATGAGGAGATCTTTGGGGGAACTTATGTTCATCAATGGAAGTCTTTCGGTTGAGTGAATGGATGGATATATATTTAGTAATATTCACAACAAAGTCGTGGACTATTGAAATATGTTTTTATGGATAAAATTTCGCAATAAATGAGCACTCACTAGGATTTTCAACGATAAGTCAATGTTTATTACCGCACTTTTATCTTCACAATCCAAAACAAGAGATTAAGGTCATATCATACATTGTTATTTTGTGAAAGCTTAGCCTAAATTTCATATTAAATTTTTCCATGTAGGTATATGTTCGAAAAATCCTATGGACTACTAACCGAACGTTTGCAAGGATTAGCTAAAAATATTTAACCTGAGATCCTTCAAACGTATGTTCTATATGACAGGCGGGCGGGCGATGGATTGTCAGTATTTTTCACAGTTATTTTAAACCCAAAAACTTTCTAAATTACTCTTGATTTATTTATTTATATCGTCAACAGCCGTACAATAATATTTAACAATATTGCAAGCATCATTTTTAGCATAAATGTACAGCTGGTTAGACACAATATTACATTTCAACTATATAAGCATAGATAATAAAATAATAAAAATCGTAATTATAATTTGTAAATTAAAATAAAAGTATGTAAAGTAACATAAATTACTCATTAATATAAAATAGGACATAAATTTATTATTTTTAAATTAGAAACATTCGCTCATTCATTTACATTCACCCTCGCAGACATTCAGCAATCGTTTGAAGTAAAGAGAATATCGACATCTTAGTACTTTCTTTCTAACCTAGATAACGTTATTGGCCGGAAAGGCCTTTACAGCTTCACCGTAACTTTGGGGGCGAGTGCTGAAGGCACCAAAGTGGCACGAACCTCGGATTGGCCGTTACCTGTGTGTAAAAATACCCGCGGAATTTGTTGGTACTTTTTGCAAAGCTCAATGTATATATAGCCTGCATACACGCGCTGCAGCACAGAAAAATGACCGAGATTAGTCCGATAGTAATGTTTATGAAATAACGGCGTAGGTTGTAGGGGAACCCTTAATTCAATCTGCCCAACGACTTAATATCATCTCTTTTATTTTTCAAAAGTTTGTAGCGGAAAATACGATCCAAATTCTTCCTCCTGTTGAACAAGGATACCATATCAAGGAGTTTCAATTTTGAAACTTATATAATTTAAAGAAAAATAGTAGGTTTCTTAAAATATTTCTTAGTAGTTACTTTGTAAGTGGATGTAAAAATTGCATGAAAACATTGTATCTATATTTCTGATCCAAATCTATAACAATTTCAAAAGTTATAAAGAACTGTAACAAAGAAGTAGAAACTTATGAAACCGCACAGTTATGATGACGTTGTCAACTATTGTAGAAAACAACGTCAACATTTTTTGTTAATATTGTTAGCACGTCCAGACAGCGACGAATCTAGGTCACGCCATGTCATCTAGGACGTGTCTGTATTAATAGTCGTTCCGTTCCCAGTTAAGATCCGACACGCCGCATCCTCCCTTACCCGTCTCGATGACATTTGTTATGGAACCATTAGGAAATTGTGCGTATCCCGGATCGGACTCTCAAGTCGCCCACTGTAATGTGCTTTTTATGGCCACTTCATCATTTTCATGTATTGCCCAAATAAATTACTTCTAGCGGTACACGTTTCACCAAAAGTTCTATTACGTTCCAGTGGTCATTATATTTTAGGGTAATATTCCTTACGCAATAATAATTCTAATTTCATTTAATTGTATTTAATTTGTTACTTTGTCTTGTCTAATAACAATAAACATGGTTTTGGCATACATGGCTAAATGGCAAACATTTTGATAGTGCAATAATCCGAAATGAATTAAGATTTTCTTTGAATATTACACTGTTAGCTTTAATGAAATTTACATCTTCATTTTAAAATATTATTGCGCATTGTTTATGTATTTTCTGTAGGAAAAGTTATGTAAAATCGTGGCCAAGAATAAAGGGTGTTTTGATGCAAAACTTTTACAAATTCTCCATATTAAAAGATGTATAAAATATAAATCATACTTTTACTAAATACATGACAAAGTAAACCTAAATTGTAATTTGGCAAATAACGATATATTTTAGTTATATCAACAGAAAATATCTATCATTACCATGTTTTAAGTGTTTTTGATAGTAGAGCATTTGAAATTACATTCACTTATAAACTTTTTCAATAGCTATAATATATTTATCTTATTATTTATCACCTTTCTACCTAATCTAATTTGATTTTATACGACTAATACATTTACAGTAATTGAAGATTTAATCTGCACACAGTTTTTTCATAAATATACAACTTCTCTATGCACAAAGAAAAAAAAAATAACATGTTTGATAAATAATGTTAAGAATGAAATAAGATGTAAGGGATAATTTTGAAAGTAATGTATTCTTTTCAATAATAAAACTTTACAGTGCAATACTAATAACGTTCGTGTCGAGAAAAATGAATTATTCAGTGGAACGCTGACAAATTCACAAGTCGTCTCTAAAGTTTAGTGCGAAATATATTCGTAGTTTTATGTCTAGTGGGTAATACATTTCGGGAACGTTACTCGGTGCTTGACTCACGACGTTCCCTTGACACGGGAAAAGATTAATGTGGCGTAAGAATACAGAAACAACGAAATCTATAAAGGTTTGAAGATACCTGGGAGTTAACGTTCTGAGAAAATACATTATTGTTACTTTGGTAAGAGTTATTTGATACAAATTAGTAGATTGAAATCACTTTGTATCATCGTACTACGATGGTGATTAGGAGGTCAGAAGTATTAAAAAAGATTTATTTAAATTTAAACTTAACCTTATTTAAATTCATATTCTCATTTTAAAGGAATATTACACAATTTCCATATGTTTGCATTATAAAATATCTTTATAAAAACCAAGTATGCGAAGCGACGATTGCGCAATTGATATTGTGATCGGATTCCGCGTCAATGGACGCAGGTTCGAGCCCACCTGTCCATCTTCAAAATAAGCCTTAGCTTTCGGTGAAGTAAAACATCGCGAGGAAACCATAGCATGGTGGTAGGCCATTTTCTAAAAATACCTGTCTGGGTATTTACTACCCTTAAGTTTGAAAATCAGTCGCTAAATACCAATAGGTGTAGTCCAGCAGCATCACTTGAGAACCGTTATCTCTAGGCTTAGTGTTTACCATCCTGGACCACATCGTCACTTAACATTAGGTGAGACTTTGGCCAAAGCACTTATCAAAGATGCTTTTTGCGGTATGATTTTAATCTGTTTTTATTAGGTTAGATAATTAATTATCTGTAATAAATAATCGAGATAATAGTGTTATATGATGAGAAACTAATCCTAACGCGTTTAAGATATATTATGGTGTAAATTAGCCGTCTACTAAATTATTTTCAATATCCATTTTTGTCACTTAAAAAGAAAATCGTAAAATCGTTCAAATGTTTCAAACAGCTTGATTTTTAAAGGGTTATTTTATTTCCGACACTCATTGTAAGATTTCTCCGTTTGGTTTCAGAACACTCAGTGAGTCACTTGTAAAATATTGTTTTAAAACGAAAAATATTAATACCAAAATGATGTGTGTGTGTGTGTGTGTGCGTATCTTGAAATGTAAGTGGTTCAAAGTAAAAATGTATACAATCTGAATCAATTATAATCACACGTTCGTTATTTATTTTAATAGTATACGTTTTTAACCAAATTTACGGTAATGCCGAATCTTTGTGTTTAATTTCAGTTGCATTGTGACCTTATTTTTTACCTTACTATACGTATATACAATAATCCTCGATATGATCCATATTAATAAATAAAATTGAAGTATCTGTTTGTAATGTCAAAGTTTTTTTTTTTACTAAATGCATATGAATGTAAATACGATACCTATATCGAAATTACGAGTTTTTTTTTTAATTTTGTTTGTCTGTTTGTTTCTGGTTATCTCTGGAACGGCTGGACCGATTATGACCAGACTTTTTTTAGTAGATAGCTGAAGTTACTCCACCATAGGAAATTCTTGAATATCATAAATAGCAACATCTGTTATTTCTCGCGCCTCAATAGTTTCGAAGGCATCATATCTGTGCCTGACTTTGCTCACAAGGTAACTTCGGTCAGTTCGGTCGTCCGAGGTACAATGTTCGCTGTCCTGTACGTATGTCTGTTATGAATTCTGTACACACTTTCAGTTATGTATTTTCGTGACCGGATTCGATGTATAAACACACGAACGCATTGTTATTTATTTATTATTTTATGGTTGTTTAAACGTTGGGCAGTGTTTGTCGATGTTTCAATATAATAAACCAACATATAAATTGTAAGTGATCGTGCTATGAAAGTAAGCGTATACAGAATTTTTTCCGAATCATGAAAATGAAAACTACTGATTCAATCCGGATAACATTTTTAGATTACTGTGTAGGAAGTAGACTGAGGACATTGTTCGCAAAATCGATGTCTGATGGGGCCAATAGGTACTAGAATAGATACCGCGGACTGCAAGACGTAGCCTGGGTAGGCCCTCCACAAGATGAACCGATGACTTGGTGAAGGTCGCGGAAGTCCACTAAATGCGGGAGGTGCAAGATCGGTCGTTGCAGAGACCTTTTGAAGAGATTTATGTCCAGCAGTCGATGTCTTTTGGTTGAATGGATGGACGCTGGATTTTGATTATTTTTTTCTAAACTAATCGTGTGTCGCGGCTTCGCTTACATATAATAATTTATATCCTTCGCAAATATTCACTTCTTTAAATCACTTTAATATAATACGATGTAACAGTAAAAGATTACTAGATCTACATTTGTTCCCGACTTAATATATTGTTGTCCTTATAACTTTTATACATGTAATACAACTTGGCAAATATATATAGGTACAAAAACTTGGCTAGAGGATTTATCTATGATTAGTAAAAAGAATTATGTAAAACGGGTCACTGGTTTTCGACGATCTGACTCGACTGTTACGATAGGGCAGACAAAGAGACATTGCTCGTTGCCCATTTTAATCTATTCTAATATTATCAATGCGTTAGTAACTCTGTCGGTCTATCTGTCGCGCTTTCACGGCAAAACTACTGAATCGATTTAAATTAAATTTGGTACACAGATAGCCTAGAGCCTGAGAAAGGGCATTGGCTGCTTTTTAATGTAAAAAAGGATTGCAAGAGGCTAAAAGGGGGTGGGTGAAAAGTTGTATGGAAGTATCGTAATTTTTAGAGCTAGAAGCTTGAAACTTATTTTTAGGCTGTTGATTCGATATAAATAAATATGACAATCATAGTTTGTAAAAGTTTTTACCTTTAAGGGTATAAAATAACAATAGGGAATAGGGGATGAAAGTTTGTATGGAAATATGTAAGGTTTATATGACTGTTTTTTAAGTATGCGACAAGATACAAAATATTAGAGTTATTATGATGCAATATTTATGAAGTATGGGGGTTATGGAGTATGGAGGTTATGGTAGTTATGGAGGGTGGGGAGCTGAGCGTGGCGGGGTGCAGCGGAGCACGGTGTGGTCTGATCTGTGTGGGGGTGATCTGACAATTTGTGTGGTGGTAAGATAATAATCCCGATTGGATCGCGACTACCATACACATGGGTGAAATGCCGCTATTTTGGCACGTTTCAGCTCATCCTAATTTAACATCAGGTGAAGTGCAGTCATTTTGCCGAGCTCGAATAAAAATAGCTAAGATTTCCGTAAGTCGTCGAATCTGACGACTTGGACTTTGGTCAGTTTAAGCTAAGCAAATGCTAAGCTTGTGCCTATAAATGTATATGCCTATAAATTTCTGGTGTTAAGTCTGAGATAAACCTGAGAACGCTCTATAGATCTCACCCTAAGTGTGTTTATCTAAACGGGCAGACACGTGAGGGCAGGCGACTACGTTACACGCATGCGAATACTGATGGCAAAAGATGGGAAAACAAAAAAAGTAGTTTATAAACATGTATTTAAATAAACTGATATTTATACTTCATTCCTTATATACTTAAATAATAATCTATTTATACGTATGTATCTTATTTGTAAAATAATTAGCCCAAATAATTTAAAATGCCACCCAAAGGCACTATTCCACGCGGACGAAGTCGCGGGCGCAGCTAGTATGCATATAAGAATAACGTTGTAAATATGTTAAGACTTTATAAAAATTAATAGTAAATAAAATACAATTAAAACAAAAAAAATAATAAGTTCAAAACCACTCTAGAAGAATATTATGAACAATAGACCTTCTAGTCTTATTTACAACTAGCTGTGTGCCCGCGGCTGCGCCCGCGTTTCATATATTCTTCAATACGTTTTAATTTTTTTATGCGGAACCCTAATTATTTTCGTAAAAGTTTTTTGGTACTAAGATAAAGTATTTCTCATAAATTAAAGCACTTGCCCGTAAAACTCTGCATTGAAACGGATTTTATTTAAATTTTTATGTGCTTTGATTTTTTTACGCGGATCCATATTATTTTTGCAAATTAAAAGTACCCTAAGTAACGCAGAGTAACTTCGAGTAAAACTTCGCGTCAAAATCAGTCCAGCCGTTCCGGAGATCAGCTGAAAATTTTATAAATTGTATTTTTGGTATAGATATCGTAAACACATTCATATCTATTTAGTAAAAAAAATGTATTTTGACATTAAAAACAGACACTTCAATTTTATCTATTAGAACAGATTTAATTGATGGCTACCTATAAATTAGTTATTTATTATTACAACGAAATAAAACATTACGCACTTGTATTGTATGTACACTAGATTTTAAAAAAAAAAAACCTAATCTATGAGTGAAAACATTATTTTAAAACTTCAATACATTTCTGAGAAAATACTCATATATTTATATCTTATCGTGTAACATAAATGTATTACATGTATGAAGGATTGTATTTGTGTTAGTAGTGTGTGTTTACTTTTGAAACGGATGATTTTACTTTACGTCATAACGCGAAGTATAAAATTGGAAACAATGCTTTGAAGGTATGAGCAATTTGAATTCAGTTAGTGTTCAAATGTAGTTTCAGAATCAAATAAAAAGGTCAATACTCACAATGTAATAAAATTGTTTTTTTTTGTGTTGTAAAACCTAAATCAATAATAAAACTTGATTGTATGGTTGTCGATCAAAATGTTATATATTTTGTGGTAAATATTTAACATGAAAACTTTTAGAGACATACGCATTTATCTATTAGGGCAACATATTTTTTTTTTAAATAAATTCATTTTATAATTGTACTTTGTTTTACAATAGTATTTTTTTAGCTTAATATGTTGTTTTACGTACAATAAAGAAACAAAAAAATACGAAAATGAAATTCAACGTAGAATACAAATAAATATCTCGGATCGAAATAAATCGGGCCCGACGATTGATTGTGCAGTTTTGTATTCATTTGTTTCGCCGGTTCTGCGACAACGGAATCTGATTAAATTCACAAACAAGCTGAAAGCCGATATATTTTCACGGGAAAGTTTGCAAAAAATATAACACTAATTAATAGTTAACAAGATGGAAAATATCATCTGTATAGGCTCAGTGCTTTGACCAAAATCTCATCGGATGTTAAGTGACGATGTAACCCAGGATGGTAATCATGCTATACTTTGAGGTTCTAGTTTTCGAGTGATGCTGACGGAACACACTTGACGGAACTTGAAAGTGGTAGCTGCCCAGGCGGGCGTTGTTAGGAAATGCACCACCGTTTTGGAAGATATAAATTGTCGGTATCTACATTATTTTACAGTTGTCATTTTAACCTATCTAACAATTCATCTCCAGGAAGGCTATAAAATATCTGAATAAAATTTATACTATAAAATTTCCAAAGACGGATTTATCTTTTACTTATCTTTGAAAAATGAACGCGAATTATAATTAAAGGCAAGACATTGTTACACTGGCGTAGTTTTAAACATTGTCGAAATATTCCGTCAACAAAATTGGTTACATTAATCAACACAAAGCGCACGAAAAGGCAAAGAACAATACCCTGATTGCTATTATTTTGAGCTCGGCCTGAATACTCAAAGTCACTGTAGTTGAAATCGGCCAGGGAGAGACAATACGGGAGATGAATTAGCGAAGTTCTTATCGGACTAAGATTCTCGAACTAAAGTTGGCTTAAACGAAAATTAAACTCGACCTTGGATTTAGAGCACAGTGTTCATATATAGCCATCAGTATAAATTGTAAGATAAAACAGTGACATTAATTATTACATAAAAGCATTTTAAATTACAAATTACAATGCCTAACAAGAGGCAGAGAATTTCATAAATTTACTATGATAGTTTAAATACATAATTACAAGTAACTCCTTTTATTATTTACTATTTAATATTAATTTATTCTATTGTGAAATGATACATAATGCGTAAAAAAAAACTATCATTTATAAAGTATTCCGCATTAAGTAAGGAATGAAAAGCTCAGTAAAACATATTCCCTCAGTTAACTTTTAACGAAACTAGAGACATTTGTGACTAAATAATTTCAGCGATGTCAAGGTCTAAAATTTAAACGGAGGCGATTGGCCTGTGGAAAAATTTGTTCGGTTTTAATTTGTAAACAACCAATGCAATTGTATAGGATTGGAAAAAAAAACAAACATGCTCATTGTACCTATAAAATTTGCAAATTTTGTATAAAAAAATTTAAGATATAATTAACATTTATTTTGTTTCTTTTGCGAAGACAGTCTTCAATGAAATGTAATGTACACAGACTTAAGACTTTACTCTTTAAAATATTTTCGTTTTAAGAATTCGTCAGAATAAAAGGAAAAAAAGTGTGTGTACATAAGTACGCACGTAAGAAGTTATACTTCTTTGACGTAATAATAGAAAAACATTAACGCGCCAAAAAAAAAAACGTTGTCAGCTAACTTCAGGGTGTCGTTTTTTTTCGTGACGGTGTGTGCGCGCGCATTATATGTTGATTAGCTACTTTCAGGGTGTGGTTTTTACGTGACGGTTGCGCGCGCATCGTGAAAATTTACTCTCCTCATTTATTCCTAACGGGCCACAAGAAGTATAACTTCAAAAAGTAAGTATCAAAGTGTAGTAATGGTGTAATAGTAGCTTGGTATTTAAGTATTAGTTATGTTTAAGCATCAAAGTAACTTTGGTTACGAGCTATTTATCATATTGTTTTCATATTGAATTACATCGCTAGAAATGCATAATTAAATATACTAGCATACAGAGATTATCATAATTATTATTACTTAGTAGCTGTAATGCATTAACCACTAACCTTAATTAATATTCTGACCCATCTTTTAAATGTCTAACCACAGTTACTATTTTATATGATTTCGAATGCATCCCATATTTATTATTTTCTAGTATAAAAGTGAAGACTGTCATGTCATTATCCTCAAAATAAATAATATTTTTCGCCCGAGTTTGAGGAAAATATATGTATTTCTTCAATCTTATAAATAATAACGAAAGATTGTCCAGAATTTGCTCAAAGAAATATAAGAAAAAAAGTCGACACTATCCCGCAAAATTATAGCTTCGAATATTGGGAAACAATAAATGAAATTAGTTCCGGTCAGAAAATTACGATGCAATAAAAAGGAGGTTATTCACCTTATGTAATCAATATAGGTATATGTAGTCTGACATTAGATATATGTATTACGAGATGAGAAGATAAGTACTGTCATTTTAAATACCGTATCAAAGACTACGGAGAAGTATCCTTTTTCGCACTGTATTTTTTTATTTGGTTACTTGAAAGAATTACTCGAAAAGCGACGGACTAAAGGACACTACTTGAAGCTGAGATGCGAATGTTGAAATGGATCTGATCTGATGGATTAGAAATGAGTATGTTAGAGGAAGTTTAAAAGAGGCGCCAGTAACAGAGGAGTTTAGGAGCAGTCGTCTGTCCTGGTTTGGGCATGTGTTGCGCAGGAAGGTAGCGGATGTTGTGAGAAAGGTATTGGTAGGTTGGATAAGAATTTTGAAGGTTATACGGGAAGGGAAAGACCAAAGAAAATATGGATGAATTGTGTGAATGATGTTTAGAAAGGGAGTGAATGTGGAGATGACTGCAAATAGAGAGGAACATGTAGCACCGACCCCAAATGAAAATGGAATAAGGGTTGGGCAATGAGGACTTGCAAGATCTGACTCGGAAGCACTTTATCTGATCTGATCTTAAATAAAGTATAGTTCAAACATAATAACGACCGTAATGTATGTCGTGATTGCGATCCAATTGGACTACATTGGCTGATACTGGAACGTGATGCATCGCGGTGTGTCACTGTTGTGGGTTTTTCACCATGTAAGTGGTGGCTGTGCCTCAAGCGGGCATGAATACCCTATCACGGCGTGGTCGACGAGAAACACATTTCACCTAAATGTCTGAAGTGAGAATGTCGAAAAAACACCTATAAGGTATATAGGTGGCTCGTTTTCAATGTGAGAGTGGTACTAGTCTGACGGATAAAAGACAATGTCCTACCATCCTGCGTACAACGATTTTGTTACAATGTCTTCCTTTATCCTTCATTGATTTTAGGATCTGCATACAGTGAGTGAGCAATTATCGCTTGAGTCATCATTATCATATCACCAGATTATAGTCAATCAGAGTTTTTTGAAAATCTCTGATCATTCACATGCCAATGTGAAGTGAAGGCTGTAAAATCCAACACCACCGAGCGATGGCATATATGTTTTTTAGAATTAACTTACTCGAATGGAAAAGTACGATGAATTGTGTTAATATTTTGACGAAATATAATTCATTTTAAAACAGTTATAGCATTTTTTTCTTATTCACTTATCTTAAGTTTAGCAATGTCCATACTTTACTAACGTCAGTATTTGAATAGATATGAACCGTTAGTATTGTAACTAAAAGTGAAATGTAGTGCACACTCAGAAACATTTAAGAAAGTTTTCTTTTATACGGTATAGGCTCAGTGCTTTGACCACAATCTCACCTGATATAAAGTGATAATGTGGTCCAGGATAATAAACATACTAAGCCTAGAGATACTGGTTCTCAAACGATACTGCCGGAACGCACCTATTGGTATTTGGTAAAAGGTTTTTAAACTTGAGTAGTAGCTACCCAGGCGGGCATTATTAGAAAATGGCCTACCACCATGCTATGTTTTCTTCATGATGTGTTCCTTCACTGAAATTTTGGGCTGTTTGTAGAGTTGGATAGGTGAGTTTGAACCCGCGTCCATTGACGCGAAATCCGACCACACTACCAACTAAGCCACCATTGCTTCAATAGAAAAACGTACGTCCATAAAACTCCCACGACCTGTTTTCTTCTATGTTAAATTAACAATGCCTAGTAAAATGAAAACATAAATTAAGAAAAACAACGACAAATATACAAATTACTTGCGAATACCAAATACCGTATTGAATTTGGGTCATCCAGCAAACTGTAATTACTAATTAGGAAGTGATTCAGTGAAAATGGAAAACTTCTGAAGAGATTTAATTACGAGTAACATAATTCATCAAGCCGCCTTCAAGATAGAGCCTGGCATAAATTTAAATAAAAAAATATTTTCTAAAATTAAGCTCGATTTTATATTAATTCCTCAATGTTTTCCAGGTGAATATCTTTCCCAATTTTTACGTACACTTTACATTACGTACACGTTATTGTTTATAACAAAAATGTTAGTATTTTTTAAGTACACTGTTCTTAATTAATTGTAATGCTGAGTATATATACATATTTCTGCCAAATTCACGTTGATAGAATTTAGTATTATTTTTCATACAATGGTCCAACATAAAGGCGGCAATTTTAGAAGTAACCATGGCAATTTTTGTAGGACCTCAGTATCCAATCTTCCTGTTAAATGAGTAATAAATTAAAAAAAATACTAGATACATGACAGACTGAGTTCCCAACAAAATCCCGACGTTATATTATAAAACTAACATAATGTTCATACAAAAAAATTACAAAAGTCTTGTGAATGGCTATCGGAATATATTATATTTATAACTGAATCATCATTCACATGTGTTCCTCGATGATTCTTACAGAACCATAATAATAACGTTTTATTATTCATTCTCCCACGCCATTATAACAGACACTTGTTGACATAACACTTAGTCCGTATTTGATTTGCTTTGTTCATTTCCCTACGCTAATTACCCGCTGCCTTTAACTTCTGGCGACCGTTAACATATTCTAATGAAGTAGATATAAATTTTTGTCTTCATTAATTACCACTTCAATGATTTATCAAACAGTATCCTATTATTGTTCCAATGAGTTTATTTGTAAAATATCTCATATATCTTTTTAATCATTTCGAAGGCAAGATAACATTCGTTTCTTTTGTATTATTATAATATTTAGTAGTTAGTACACATATCAACGATTTGGATGCTGTTCTATGACTAGTGTGAGGAATTTTTAGACTATTTCCAACCCACTGCTTAGCGTTATCGAGGTATATGTTAGTCATAACCGATTACGCAGACAATGTAATTTATTGCAAACACCATTCTTACAGATCTTTAAAAGCATCGTTGTATTTTATTATCAATCTGTGTAGATAATTTGGTAGGTTCAGGCAATATTCACAACAATAACGAGTGTTAACGATTCCCTATAATATATGAATTACGTTGGAAACTATTTTTGGAAGATGGAACGATTATAAAAACACTACTGCAATTAAATTCAATAAGATTTAGAAAAATGTCCTGACGTATTAAGTACGTAAACATGCTTACTACCTATATACATATCTACTACCTAAAAATAATGCAAACACCTCATGATGGGTTTCTTTGTCGAATCTTAAAAATTAAGATTGAGATCAAACAAAAATTTATCAGTTTTTTTGACAGTGATGACACTTTACAGAAAAAAAGATGGAAATTTAGGGAAAACAGATTGAGATTGCATATTGAAACCGGCCGTTAGATATCATTTACAAAATTAACTAAATACTAAAAAAATGACTATTACAAAAAGATGTGTCTAATTCCATATAAAATTGTTTTGTCTGCATATAAATGTGTATCTAATTGTGTAATATGTCTTCTGAGATTCCAACGGACAATTCCGTCTTTAGTCGGCGGTATGTCTCGTTCGTACTTGTTTTGTTTTATTTTAGGCCCCCGCTCTGTTATATTAAGACTTGGATTAATACTTGAATGTATTTATGTCGCAGTATTTTGCTGAGTACTGGTTTCACTGTAATTGGCATGAGTGTTTTATTTATTTTTTAATATTTCTGAAGAAAAATCTTGTGTTAAATTCTCTGCTTATTTTGTGATTTGTACTGTAGGCAAATATTATCTTTTTATCGCATAGTAAAATGAAGACCTGATTTACAGTGAGCGCTGTCATCATTGTTTCAATGTGTAAAATTCATTTCTGCGTCACTTATTTTGCGGATTTATAATGACAAAAATAATACAGAGATCTTGGCCAGGATTTAAGTTACGAGTGAATTATACAAATATTACAATGGACCAATCTACTTATGGTTTATTTCAGTTTGTTAAAACAGTTTAAGGTGAACTGCTTAGATTGGGTTTATAATAAAGTGAATTTACTAAGAGAAAGTCAATAACTACTGACAAGTATGTACGTCGACCCACGTCCAAATCACAAAATTCAATATTCTCGTGAACTTATAACCGCCTTCTAAAATACAAAAGTTTCTTAGGTCAAATATTGTCTTTCGTACTTCAAACTTAGAACGATTGATCGATGACGTAGACGTGAACTTTACTTATATCCGAATGAACTTTATTTATTTGTCCGGTTCGTATCAAAAATAAGAATTTCGTATTTAATATTATTTATATTTATTATTGGTAATAAGTAGTGATCGCTCATTGGGCGAAAATTCGACAGTAATTCATTAAACTGTTTAGCTTCTTTTAACAATTTTCGATACCTATCACGCATTAGTACTATGTCTAAATCTGTAGTTTTTTCTAAGTAATTACTTTTGTAGTACCATTTGCGCTGGGACATTTATGTGTCGCGACCATTAGCGACCGAAATATTTAGATTAATTGAAAATATTAAATTATTCAGAAAAATATCACATCAAAAATCTGAATTTCGTTAAAAACTGAGTTACGACTATATGCGTAGGAGGTTTATTTTATTATTTGAATTACGTTTTTAATTGATAGAAGTTTCTAATCTTTTCGAAGGGAAATATTTTGTCTACGTGGTAAATGAATGTAAATTAGTAATAAGTAAGGGATAAAATGACCTTGACATTGGCGGTATGAACGTAAACAAGTCATTGTAATTTGATGTGAAATATTTCATCTAATTTGAGTATTTGGAGCATTTATTAAATTAAAATTTTAGTTTTCTATCAAATCAAATCAAATCAAATCAAAATTTATTTATTCAATTTAGGCCCTAAGAAGGCGCTTATGAACGTCTAAAACACTACCACCGGTTCGGAAAACAACCCAGTCGAGAAGAGCCGGCAAGAAACTCGATCTGGTTCTTTTTTTTTTCATAAATATAATATATATCATTTTTTTTATATATATATAATAATTATTCTACATATAAACTTTAAATATGCCAAACACAAACTCCACCGTGAGCGCATTATTCTTAAAAAGAGATGCAAACATTTCAGTTCAAGTATTAACATCCTTACAAATATATTACGCAGTCTGTCATCTTCATGAGCTATTATATTATGTGTATTGATTAATAAATCAAACTGAACATATATTAATATTGAGCTGTGCACCCGTATTTCATATATATTTCACTTCGTTTTTAATAAAAAAATTTGAGTATTATGATAAATTAAAAATATTTCTCATAAATTCAAGAAGTTGCCCGTAAAAAACTATGCACTGAATCGGATTTTATTCAAATTTTTATGAGTTTTAATTGTTTTTACGCGTAAACCTAATTATTTTTGAAAATTAAAAGTACCCTAAGTTACGTGGAGTAACTTCAGCTATCTACCGAAATAAGTCCCGTCGAAATCGATCCAGCCGTTCCGGAGATTAGCTGCAACAAACAGACATATAATGAAAAATTTTAAAAATTGTTTTTTGATATAGGTATCTTATTCGTATATTCATATTTATTTAGTAAAAAAAATATTTTGGCACTACAAACAGACACTTTAATTTTTTTTATTAGTATAGATATCAGAATTGTTATGAATGATCTAATGAATAGATAAGTCAATAAGGTTTGAGATTGTATTCGCTTTCATCTCTCTTCCATTCGTGTTTGTATTTTGCCGGTACATAAAATTACACTCTCAAGTTGTTAATTTGCAATCTCTGGATTATTATGAACTGAAGTATAAGAGCATTTAGATAGTTTAAATAAAAGGCATACAGAAATATAGATTGGAGAATGTTTCAGCTCCTTTAAATAATAATAATAATAATGTTTAGTATTATAGTTTTTATATAGTCCGTTATATTGATGCATGTTGCGTATTCTTGGAATAATTAATATTTACGTCCAATATTTACATTCTATTTTATTCTATTTTACATTATATTAGAGGGAGTTTGAAAGTTGCGCCAGTGGTAGAAAAGTTTAAAGGTTCCCGTTTGTCGTGGTATGGACATGTTATGAGAAGAGAGGAAGCTCATGTGTTTAAAAAGCAATGAATATGAATGTGGAAGGATGGAAAAGTAGAGGAAGGCCAAAAAAGTGTGGATGGGGTGTGTAAGAAATGATATGAAATAAAAAGGAGTGAATGAAGATATGACGGCTGATAGGGACGTATGGAAGAAGAAAACATACTGCGCCGACCCCAAGTGAGTTGGGAAAAGGCAGGAGAATGATGATTTACATTCTATTTTTATATCACAGATTCTTAAAAAAATATCGCAGAAAATGTAGAAATCGGTCCTTACAAAAAATTACATTAAGAATAAATTAAATTTAATACACATACATTCTAAAATTAGTAATATATGTTTTTAAACGTCAGGTTGAATAAGATATTTTGTATTTTGATATTCTCGTATTAGCACTCATTGCTTCAAATGTCTATCAAAATGTCAGTTACTAGAACCTTCCATGGAGTATTTGTAGCACCTCAGAATACATTTCGATTGTGCAATTTATATCATGTTAAATGCCACCAAAACCACATAATACGGGGGTGACTATATAAGCGTAAGTTATTAGGATTAAATACAAAACATACTGCTTCATGATAGATTGAGATCCCGACAAAATCTAGCTTTTATTCTTTTCTATCAATAAAAGTATTATAAATAAAACATAGGACGTAGGAAAAGGTTTATTCTTAACGAAACTCTAATACTTAATAAAAACATCAATTTTATTGTACTCTTAAAAAACGAACAAAACTTGAGATTTGAGACTTATCATTTTGTATTATTTTATTGTCATGATTTATGATTGAATGTTATTAAATTTAATTTTAGGAATCAGGTACATAATTATTGTTTGATGAAACCTTTATGAAGCTGATTTGTCATGGCATAATAATTACATGTGAAATTAACGATTTCTTTTTAAAAATTTCGCATGTTAAAAATGGAAGATTTTCTTGTTATGTTTATTTTGTTGAGATTTTTAACGTGATTTTGTTAAATAACTATCGGGCTTTATACGTTTACATTAATTTGAATTGAGTAAGTATCTCTAGGTATCTCTGAAAAAAAGTCTCAAGTATCATTAGTAGGTAACAATGAGACTCAAAGTGTCTAGTATATTGTCTTATTAAATCAATCTTAATAAATAAAATTGAAATGTCAAAATAACATTTTTTTCTAAATACGTATACGTTTGTAAGTATATACACGATACCTACACCACAAAAATACAATTTTTCATATTTTGTTTCCAGTAATTTCCGGAACGGCAGGGTCGATTTTGACAGGACGTTTATTGGCAGATAGCTGAAATTACTCCGCGTAACTTTTGATTTTCGAAAATAATTACGTCTCCGCGTAAAAAAAATTAATACTCTTACAAAAAATTGAACAAATCCGATTCGTTGCACACTTTTACGGGTGTTTGAATTTAGGAGAAATGTTTTTAATTTATCTTAGTACTAAAAAAAATGGAAAATAATTAGGGTTCCGTATGTTAAAAATTGTAAAGTGCAGTGAAGAATATACGAAACGCGGGCGCAGCCGCGGGCACGCAGCTAGTATTATATAATAATAGTTATCCTTTTAGAAACAATGTGGTCGAACAGTAAAATGTTGCGTGGTATTTATTTTATGTAATAAGTTAACTTGAAATGGTCGCGTTTCATTTAGTCGTTTCGACTGACATTGTAAATTTAATAATGTTATGTTATCATACTTTTTACCTCTAATTATACTTGACATACGACGGAGCCTTCGGGAAACTCGTTTAGATTCGTATTTCGTATAAATTATGTCTTTTTAGACCTTCTTAACTTATTATAGAAGAATATAAGCATAAAGCTCATGGGAGATATAATTTTTGCAATATTGTATTTTTACTTTCTCTTTAGATTGTTTAGTATGTTTATTTTTAAATTAATTTTATGAGATCCATCCTGAATGAGTTTTGTAAAAAAAATTTTAAAGACAAGCATTTGTCGGCACTTCGCAGAATGGATGTAATCCAATAACGGATTATTAAAATTGTATTAAAATAATTAAGCCTACTAGTTTGGGTTCACACATACCTAGCTATAATATTAATCGAGAATACGTTTCAGATCTAGGTTAAAAGAGCAATGACTTGAATTTTATTTAAATGTGATTGTTTATATTTCTCCATGATATCTAGAGAAAATTATGTTGATCAAAGCCATTGAAAAACGATATGCAAACCTATTATAATTACGGACAGACTGACAGTAAATTTTACATATATCTGTAACACTTAGACAATGTAAAAATTACGTATATACCATACGGATGTGTCCTAAAAGTTACATAGACTGTACAAAGTCAAGATAATGTAAAACTACCATATTACATAAGTTCTGTTAGGCTTTTGTTTGCCGGAGGATAGGCAAGTTCATTTACCCAAAATTGATAGAGTACGCGAGTTTTGGTGGAAGTAAGAAAGATGTTTTTATATTCAGTCCAAATTTATTATACCTATAACTTGGAAACCGAAGCGTTCTCTTAAATTGTTCTAAACCTCTTTTGTAACAACCTCTTCGAACAAATCGTTATACAAGACACTTTTGTAAAATACATAAAACAACTTTTTTTCATAATAAAATTGGAGAGTAATTCACTTTTAAACTTAATTTTTAATATATGCCTAAAATAGTTTTTTTTTTGTTAATTTTTTCTTGCTGGTTTCAGCAATTAATTAGACGAAACATTGAACTCAGATAACAAAACATAAACTCTAGACTTCATTTTGAAAGTTAAAAAAAAAAACAAATTGTTACAGTGCTAAAGAAAAATTGGAATTAAAAGTTCGAATTACTCATAATGCAAAAGTAAGCAAATTTAAACGAGAATTTTTAGTTAGTTTTTTCATCTATACTAATATTCTAAAGAGGAAAGAATTGTCTTTTTGTATGTAACGAATAAACTTAAAAGTACTAGACCGATTTGGATGAAATTTGGTATGGAGATAGCTTAAAATCCGGGGAGTAACAGTTTTTATTCCAAAAATCCCACGGGAACGGGAACTACGTGGGTAAAACCACGAAGAGCAGGTAGTAATAAATAAGCAAAGACGGTGAAATCGGTGGTAGCCACGGGACATCCACTTTTTAAGGGGCTCGAATCAAATTTTACTAAAAAGAGAATATTTTACATATTAATTCTATCATTCGCTAAAATGTGTACAGTTTATGAATATTTTAACGTATAATCTGTGAAGGGTCGTGCTTAAACTTATTGAATATTCGGTGCTATTGGTAAATGAACAAATGGTACTTCTATGAATTGTTTATTTAAAATGGAAAATCGTGTGAACGGATAAAGTTCTATTTAATTTAAAGGATAACGGATAAATTATTATTTCTGTTGTTTTTTTTTGTTGGGTTTGGATTTCGACTTCATATTTTAAAATAAATGACTTCAATATCGATGATTAATGAACAAATATAAAATGTTAAAAAAGATATTTTAACATGATAAAATTTAGTTTTTTAATAATGTTTGCGAAAATAATAATTATTGTGAAGGAACTTGTCAACTGGAATCGTTATTAACTGTCCCCTGTGAGTTGTGCGTCTTTATGTAATTTATTTATTAGGGCCTTAAAATAAGTCCCACATATCAGTAAGATGTCCCAAAAAAAGGTGATATGAAAGGAAGGAAAATAATTCAAAGTTTAACAATCATTCATTTTCAACTATATATATATTTTTTTTATCTATCAAAAGTTTTGTGCCTTAAGTCCACCACAAAATCAGACTTTGTTATCTAGAATATATTCTATCCAAGTTTTTGTTTTTACTTTTGGAAACCTGCGTGACTATTTCGTAAATTTAGCCAAAACTTGATAACGTATCTACAGATAAGCAGACTGACCGAGTTACGTTCATTGTTTGGAAATATTTTTAAAGTTTTCAAACACGAAACTATTCTAAGGATTTAAGTTGTATTTATACTAATAAATAAAATTGAAGTGTTTGTGTGTAATGTCAAAATATTTTTTTTTTACTAAATAGATATATATGAATGTATTTACGATACCTATAACAAAAATGCAATTTTTAAAATTTTCCTCTGTCTGTCTGTTACGGGTAATCTCCGAAACGGCAGCACGGATTTTAACGGGATTTTTTTTGGTAGATAGCTGAAGTTACTCCGGGTAACTTATACTTTAATTTTTTTATTTTAACTTTTATTTTCGAAAATAATAATAGTTCCGCGTAAAAAATTAAAACTCTTAAAAATTAAAAAAAAATCCGATCACTGCACAGTTTTAAGTGCTAGTGCTTGATAAATAGTTTTAGTTTATCTTAGTAGCAAAAAAATAGGGTTGCATATAAAACAAAATTAATTGCAATGAAGAATATATGAAACGCGGGTGCAGCCGCACCGCTAGTATTAAATATCATTTTTAGAATATTTTACGATTAAGTCAGCTGTCATGTTACTAATGTACTAAAATATTCTTGTTTGGATGTTTATACTTCAATCAAGTTGCCTGGTTCTTATCAACTTTACAATAAAACTCCATTATGCCATGGAATGTGACGTAGGATTTTTTTTTATAAGGTTTTAATTATGAAATTAAATTACATTATTACTAAAATTAGTACTAATATGCGCAATGAACTAATTGGAACAACATGGTTCCAAAGCACATTACCAATTTACCAGATAATAAGTTTAAGCATTAATAAAACAGGTTTTAATACCCAAATGTTATTATAGGATCATTATGTGAACGATAGTGATGTCTGCAAATCACACCCTTCTCTATGCTTCCAATAAAACCGTTTATTATTATGAATCATTTACTTTAAAAATACTTTAAAAGAAACAAATCAAGTGTCATGGCGGCTCTTCTCGACTGGGTTATTTTCCGAACCAGTGATAGTAATTTTTTGACATCCATAAGCGTTTTTTAAGCAGGGTTGGAAGTATATTAGATTGATGCTAATTTACGACAAATATTTTCTAGTAATATTTGATTTCTATATGTATATTATATAAATGTACGCTCTCATTTAATTTGATAGGTGGGTACGACTGCTCGTTCAGTCTTTTATTTTTACACCTTTTATTGCCTTTATCGGTTGAAACTCCGTGTGGGATCTGCCCATATAACCCGTAACTTTGAAATTCAGTTTTTATTGTGGCAATAGAAGAAGACTTCACCAGATGTTACTTTATTACAAATTTAAAGTTATAACTTTAGACTTTAGTGCGTTTAAATATTAACTTTTAATTTTATTAGCTTCAAAAGTTATGTTTTAGTTATGTTATGATCTGTTTATTATACTCAAATGTTATGTTATTGGTTTTACTGTGTACTCGTATGTTATTTTAGTCGGTAACATAAACAAATTAAGTTCAAGTACCGACCGACAAAGGCCTAAAGATATGTGCAGAGTATTGAAAGGTCTGTAATAAATTGAGTTAATCTCTTCGGCTATGGTTTCTGAACTACCGAATAATATAAATGTTATCTCATTACTAAATTTGTTAGCATCATTGGATCGAATTATTCTTTTCGCGTATTGGACAGATATAATAAATAAAAGAAACATTTATATGAGGAACATTATTGGAGAGCTGTGTGAGCGTAAGAGATCGTCCATTGCAAGTGCAGTTTTTTTTCGACGTAGAGGCGAAGGGCTTTACAGCTTCACCGAACTAAAGTAAAATAAATTAAATAACATTATATCTGTATTTAATGATAATATCAAAACGATATGAATAGAGGAATACAAATTAGTTTGATTCTATCGGCCACCTGTCCTCATTTGAAAAAAAAGTCTTAATTTTTTGTTATTTTCGTCAATCTTCGACAAGGAAAACAACAAAATTTGGCCGGCTGAGTACCATAAGCACTTACCGCAAAGCTTGAGTGAAGCAGAAACCGTTAATAAGTAAAAAAAAATGACAGATTTATCGGTGGATCCTACCACTCTCAGATAAAATACTTCCTCGGGATTATTTTTGACATATCTGTAGGATTCAAATCAATTGAGTAGTTTTCATGTGATGTGCCTTCGAACACTGTAAAATTACAATCTTATTATATACTCACCCGTGTACTAAAACCTGACCACATAGTATATTTACGATTTAAATAATAATCATGCGATTCGATTTAATACTTCTCGAGTTATAAGCCAACTAACTGACAGACATACAAACGGATGTTACCTTTTATTACCTAATATTAGGATAATATAAAGATTATAGAATTTGAAGAAACATAATATAGTGATATAGATCGTCAAAAAATCAAACTACATTATAGCTGTATGCAAATATTTAAACTAAAACAGACATGGAGATATCAAAATACGAGAAACTAATTTTAAGTCAAAGCAACTGTATAGAATGTTTTATTGCAAAAATAATGATTTTGCTTGAATGAAATTTATAACAAACTGTTGGATGCAAAGTTTTGTTTAATTTATTATGAAATTGTGAATACATTTGTATTTGGTTTTGCACAAGAGGAAATATAATATTTCAAGATAAACCTAAACAATAAAATGTCGTAAATACTAGTTGTGTGCACGCGACTCAGCCCCTGTTCATATATTCTTCATTGCGTAATATAGTTTTGAAATAATCATTGGAAAATAATGTTTTGACGGTGCATCCAATGGTGGTTCCAAGAATCGTATTTTGTTCACAGTACCTTGTGTTTTAATTTCTCACAAATTCAAACTTCTGCCAGTGAATCTGTTAACTGTATCGTTTTTTATAAACAATTTCATATTTTCATTTTTTACGCAGAACCGTAAATATTTTCGAATAATAAAAATAACGGGGAGTAACTTCAGCTATCTGCCAAAAAAAATCCGTTAAAATCAGTCCAGCCGTTCCTCAGATTACCCCTAAGAAACAAACATACAGGGAAAAAATTGTGTTTTTGGTATAGGTATCATATACATTCATATGTATATAGTTAAAAGTTGTTATTTTGATTTTACAAACAGATTAATTTTCATTTAAATGTTATTATTTATTTTGTATAGAGATATAGATAATTCTGGCAAAATATTCTTAAAGTAAGTTTGGAGATAGTTTTGTTTTGTCCGTGTTTTGGATCAAAACATCCATCAAAGCCATCATAATTGCGTAGAGTAAAACAGAAGTTTACTGAAAGTTGTCCTCACTATTTAGAAACTTCGGTTTTAGTAAGATCATAAACTTGCTTTTACACGAGTAATAAGATTATTTATGACAATATTATAAGTAAAATTTAATTAAATATTCACTCCGACCACGAAGAGGTAAAAACAAAAGTTTTTACCTATCTCTGTGTAAAATTATAATCAGTTCATGATCTAGTATGTCCATTAATACAGTCACTGTTCCCTCTAGAAAACAACTCTTGCCGGGATTAAAACATTAATAATCTAATATTTTGTTTTTATTTTATATCTAACTTCCAACCGTAGAATATGCTCTAAGATTTATCTTGTTCACTGGAAGACTAATAATACCTACAGAAGAATTTGATTAAGTTATCGTAGAATTACTACTTAACGTTTATTTGAGAAGCACAAAAGTTATAAAGATTATAGATTTCTCTGTACATATTATTGCGTATAACTTTGGCATAAAATATTTTACTTATATTATCCAAAGAGAACAAAATGTATTTGGAAAACAATAAAAGTTTAATGTTATTGTTTCGTTCATTATATTAGACAAAACATTGTGCAATTATTAAAATTGTGCTATTTTATTGTCATTGATAACACGAGATTGAACTGTAAATAGGTAAAACAAACCTGAAACGAAAACCCACCTTAACATTTATACTATCAAAATATTTACAGACGAAATAAGGAAGTTACTGATGTAAATGCGAAGTAAACCACTATGAAATTGATGAATATTATCGTTGTGAGATTCGGAAATATTTACACTATTTATTTTACACATAACAATTTTTACGTGGCTTTAGTTATTCAGCTTGCTACTTCATTGTATCTATAATATTTGAACTCATGTATTAGGGTAATTTATATTAAATAATAACATTCGGACAATATTTCGGACATTATTTACAAAATGTTACTTACGTAATGAATAAGTTTTAAAGTTAATTTCGAAAACAGAAGAGTTGAAGCCATAATATATAATCTTCAAACTATATGTATATGTATTTATATGACGAAGATGTTCAATAGTGTAGTTGATATGGTAAATGGTCAGACCAGGGACGAGTTTTTGCTCCCCATCTACTCTTTCTATCAACGACGAAAGACGTGTTTCGATCATTCCCAACTGGGGATATTCTTGTAGCTACCGCCACAGGACAATACATACACTTTTTTTTTTTTTCTTTTTTTTTATAGTCCCCCGCCGGTTTCCCTCTGGCATGACCAGAGACCTTTTTATTACTTTTTGTTTATTCTGATCTTTTTTTTTGTTTTTTTTTCTTTTTGAAGCGTGTTCTTTTGCTTTTACTATTTTCTTTTATGTTGCTTATTCTTTATTTATTTACATATCAAATTCATATTCATTACATCTAGCAGTTATAACAATAAGTCCGACTTACTATACAGCATTGTCAAAACCCATGGTAGTCACTTAACTCTAGTAATATAATAAAGATTTAAAAACTTAGTTGAATTAACATTAATTAAAATTAGAAGTATAATTTATATAAAATTAAGTAAATTCAAATTAAAATCCACAATTCAATAATAATTTATAAACTTGTAAAATTTGTAAAGAATTTTTGTCTGGAACTCAGTCATAAATTCAAGTTAAAACAAAATTGAAATTTTGTAAAAAAGAAATTAAAAAAAAAAAATACATACAAGTTAGCATCACATTGGACATCACGGCACCTGTGGTACGTGGGTTGTAAGGAATCTTTTTATTTCTGGCAAATTATAAGGATTAGCTAGGGCTAATTACATGAAATTTCTTATGAGATGTCTAAGTCAGGGTTCGTACCACTTTCGTGCTCTTGCGCTAGTTACTATTTTCAGTAGAGTGGTTTAAGTGCTCGCTCAAAAAGTGATCACCCTTCCTAACAACATCATTAGTCCGTTTGAGAAAAAAAAAGTTATGTTTGCAACACACAGCGGGTAGATCGGGACGCCAGCTCGATGTTTCTATAGAACCGAGCGCGACGTGTTCTATAGTAAAATCACGCTTGCATCCCGATCCACCCACTATGTGTTGCAATCATAACAAAACATTAATGATCCTTATTTCCCCTACATGATATTTTACATTCTCTGGTGGAGTTCCTAATTAGCGTCCACGTCTTAATTTGACACATATCAATGACGTTTATCCTGTAAATTTAATGTATGTACTACATTAAAGTTTCCTAGCGCCTGAACTAGGCCGAGCCTGTATCTCAGACGTTAGTCTCTTCCTGTAATAGTATTGTTTTATGAACCTAGCTAATGCTGTAGACCAGAAGAGCCTTTACAACTTCACCGTAACTTTGGGGACGGGTACTGAAGGCACTGACCACAAAAGGTAACTAGCACAAGGGCACCAAAATTATACAAATCTTGGCTTGCCCGTTACCTGTGTAATTCCCTTTAATATAACATATACATATTCATATATAAATACTAGCTGGTGCCCGCAAATCGTCCGCATTTCATATATTCTTCACTGCTTACCTAAAAAACAAATGAATGAAGTAAAATGTTTGCTTTTGCTTTTATTAGTGCAAAAAATGTACATAAGAATAAATTGAAAAAAAAATGAGAAAGGGTCGATGGAACCCAAAAAAATCCGCGTCGAATGTTAGTAGTCCCATCCCGATATTTTCAGTAGTTTTGTGGTGATGGTGCCTCCAAGGCCATTTTCCTTTTATATGTATAGATAATGCATCTAAAGAATAGTTAATGATGAGATTTTATTACAAGGATAGTCGATTGTATCTATTACTGGAAGTGAAGTTTGCTTGTTAGTAACTCAATAGCTCAGGGCCTAGCGTCACAGATTTTATTGTCTTCCGTCGTAGCGTCGCTCGTTACAAAAATAATTCATGAAGACAAAGTGAAAATGATGCATCAAAAACGATATTGAAATTTCTTTTTATTTTTAATTATATTAGTAATTTTAACTAACGTCGAAGACTCTTGTTGACTACTATGAATTGTCATGGATTTGATGTTACTTGTATGTACGTGTTAGTGATTCTTTTGATCTCCTATTAATTAGTACATGGCACATTTAGTATAGGTCAGGATTCTTTTTACCGATTTTCCGTACTCATTTTTGAGCCCGTTTCCAGTCTCAAACCTTGCCCAGAAAAACAACAGGTTATTGCCACTAACAGGCGCTTTCAAACGTGAATAGTGAACATTTTGAAAGTTTTAAATAAATAGCACTACTGAATGGCGATGAAAATACCATAAACTTTGCGAATAATTGTGAATGCATAAGAAATGAAGGTGTAAAAATATTGTCGTCAATATATCTTTAATTGTCAATCAAACCGTCGCTGATTACGATATTATTGCGGCATGTCACATTTATCATAAATTTGAAATACATAGGTTATAAACAATATTATAACAATAGACTAGTAAACTTATTTACAACAATATTCTAACCTACGTTGTTTCTATACTATTCTAAGTTACTTATGCTTACCAATTTTCTAAACCTGTTAAAATAAATTGAACTATGATATTTCGCATAGAAAGTTCAATTCTAACCAGCTAAGTTTACGATAGCAGATAATGGAAATGATATCTATCAAGCAGTACTGAAGCTATCGACGATTTTATTGTACCGTCTTAACTTGAATATACAGATGCTTTGATAAATGAGTCGAGACGACTTAATCGAAGAATTGAGTTTGATGTACAGGGGTGTTCCATCATGCGATGGCATTGAACTAAAGATTACTGCTTTAGTAGTAATATAAAATATATGATACCATTTTGTTCAGCTTATTTTAAAACAAAATGTTAACTGAGATTTAGCGATATTTTTCTTTACGTTAAACTATATAGTTAAAAATGTTAACACAGCGATGATGCCGTAGTTGATAGTGCGGCTGGATTACGCGTCAATGGACGCGGGTTCGAGTCCAGCTATCCAACTCAAAAATGAGCATGATCTTTCGGTGATCGAAAATATCGTGCGAAAACCATAGCATGATGGTAGGGCATTTTCTATAAACGCCCGCCTGGGTAGCTACCTTGTCGCCAATTACCAATAGATGTGTTCCAGCAGTTTCACTTGAGGACCAGCATCTCTTGGCTTCGTGTGCTTACCATTCTGGACTAAATCATCTAAGATTGTGGTTTAAGCACTGAACCCATGCAGTGTAAAAAAAACCAAAGAAGATGAATGTTTCTTGTTTGCCACCTTTAGGAACACTTAAAATGTAGCCCCATGGGGTGGGCTTTCCATTCAATTTAATATAATATTCACCGCACGACAAAAAATAACTGATCAATTTTTTACTTTCTTTTTAATGTTAGAAACCGGACGTGTCTTTGCACGCATCTTATATTTCTTATGGGATCGAGGCCATCGTAAAAGGGAAGATAGTAAAAAAATAACAGTGTTGCTAAAATAATCATAAAAATATTACAGGTTATTAACTCCGAAAAGATAGTAGAAAAATATATGGGCAATACTTTCAGTTTATAATGGGTTTATGCTGCATGTTTTCAATAAACACATATCTTAACATAACAATAAATTTAAAAAATATGTATCTGCATGATTATAAACTAAACTTAGAGCAAGAAAGTATCGAAGGCAAAAAAGTCAGGGGAAAATCAAAGCGCTTAAGCTTAAACTTCAAGAACACTGCACTGTTTCAGAAAAATACACATTTAGTATTGTTAACGCCATCTATTATGATATATATTTTCTTCTTATTCTAAGTTATTTCTTGTCTATATTATCTATACGCCCCCGCTCTATTTAGTCTATGTATGCATTATCCCTTCCTCTTCCAATTCAAAAACGGAACCCCAACACGCAACCGCCGCCGCTGTCTTTCGCTATATTTTAAAGTGCATGATAATTATCCAATTATATTACTTACGAGAATATAGAACATTAATAAAGTGAAGTGAGGTGGAAACTCTGAACCAGCTTAATCGAAGGTTAATAATAAAGGTAAGTTCCGTTTGCTCCGTTCAACATCATCCTTCTAGTTATTTCCACACCAAGTATTTCGAATGATGATTAAGCTAGTGCGTTATGTAGAAACAAATGATTACCCAGCTGTTAAACATATATATTTAAAAACTGCATTAGAATTATATATGTATAAAATTATGTATTAGACAATCTAGGTTAAAATAGAAATGGATAGCACGCTCAAAACAAGTTATTCGATTACAGTCATAAGCAAATATGCAAACAATTTAAAACAGTGTCAAATTTAATTTGACCCAGGCAACTCTGAAACTTCTTGGGATTCCCTCTCCTTGCTCGTCTTGTCGGTTTGACAAGATGAGCAGAGGAGAGGGACCTGTCTTCTTCTTCTCTTCTTCTTTTCGGGTATCCCTCTCCTTGCTTGTCTTGTCGGTCTGGCAAGATGAGTAAAGGAGAGGGACCCATTCTTCTTCCTTTTGAACAGTGACGGGTTTTTCTTCACCTTTCTCTTTGCCCGTCACTGTCTGTCTCATGTTTCATATTTCATCCAGGGGGGCAGGATATACTTCCTACCCCCCTGGATGGACGACCAATCTTGGTCATGCCTCTTTCGGGAGGCGGGCGAAGAGGTGGGGTGGAGAAATATTCTCCCCCATCCCCACTGGGCCATTGCACGGACGAGGCCTGGTGGGTTCGCTGCAAGGGGCGACGCGGTGCTTGCGAAAGCCACCCCGTGTCGCCCCTATCCCAAATGCAGCGGACGGCCCCGGGGGGGTTTTAGTGGGTATTTCCGGGCGCTCCACGCCCGGGTGAGTCCCACACTGGCACGGAACTCGTCCCTCCGTGCCCCCTTACCCATTGTATTGGGGGACTTCGGTCTCACTAATACAATGGGTAAGGGTAGTGCGTAAATGCATTTACCCCAATCAAAAAAAAGAAAAAAAAAAAGGCAACTCTGAAACTGATTATTTTGTTAGGTACTGTTGCTTCTTAATTACGAATAGCCTCCACGTCTAATCTAATGCACGGCGTTAAACAAAAGAATACATTGTTTTGTCTAATATGTTAATAACGATGCACCACAATGGATTCTGTCAAGTTATTCAACTAAATGTCTTATTCTCTTATATTTCCATTTAAATTTATGTGATTATTCTGTTTGATCAGTGATTTTGACTGTATTATGGGTTTTTATATAAATAAGTTAACTATAGATTTGATGTTTTTGAGATAAAATTTTAACTACTTTTTTTGTGTGGATACATCCCCCTAGGGTACCCATCCCCGTTGTGCAACAATGGGTGGGTTATGTTGGATTTCTACCGGTTAAAACCCCACAATATTCTGTTCCTTAAGTCCGGGGTGGTGTGAGGCGCGTCAACGAAATCGTCGCACCACACCCGGTAAGGTCTCTAGCCCCTTAATGATGCCTCGCCGCGCTCAGATTTTTGGCTCCGTGAATAAAGTCGAGGACGCGTGCAGAGTATGCCACGTTCCATCCCCGGCTTGCTTGCAATGCGCCGTACTCGCCCAAGTCAGACGCGTGGGTTAAGGGTTAAGGTCATTCCTGACCCTGCGCCCACCACTTCTTCTACTACTAGAGAGGCGCGAGCATAACTGCTTCGCAGTACGAGGCTGCCGCCGCCCAAACGCTCTCAAGCTCCACCATCGCTCTCATGAGCGACGGGAGAGATAGATAGTTCGGTGCCTACTGTAGCGACTATGTCGCTACGTTAAGCGTCCTACGCCGGGCAGATGGAGAGCGTGTGGTGCGCGTCACGAGCACCATCAGGACAGTGGGTGACAAGCGGGGATGACCTCCCTGCCTATCTGACACAGGTAACTTTCGAAGCATACACGCCCCATGTATAATTTCTGACAAGCGGAATTTGGACCCTCGAGGTTGGATAGCAGACGCGCAAGTGCAGTCGCCATATATCGGGGAGTCTGCTGCCGGAAATGTGCGTCGAATGTCCAACGCCTATCAAGATTCATTCCCAGGTACGTCATTGAGGTACCGACGGTGATTCGGACGCCTACAACAGTTATGTGAGAGTTGGAAGGAGGGGCGTTCCTCCACCCGTGAAAACACAGGGCCTCGGAACTGTGCAGCGCCACCTCCAATCCACTCGTGCCACCCGTCGTGACGACGAAAGCGCGCTGATAAGTTTTGCCCCTCGCCAGGGCGAGAGTGCCGTCCGCATAACTACTTTTTACTCTCATTAACCATACTCAACCCTTCATTGCTTTTAAATTAGAGACTTAAAAATAATAATATTTAAAACATATTTCAGTCTTAACGCAAAACTTTATTTTTTGTCATGAGGTTTAAATATTCACATTTATTCTGTTCTTGTTCAAGATTTAACTTGATCATTAAATCTTGTCAGATTACTGCTGAAGAATCAAAATCTCATTTCCTATGTACCTCGTATTTGAAAATCACAATTGTACTTACTGCTTTATTAACCAGTTTACAGAAAGAATTTACTACTTATTTAAACGATTATAATACTTTTCAGCGGAGTATTAATACCGTAAGCACTTAAGTATGGAACACGACGGTTCCACTCTATTCTCGTGCTCTGTTTGTGTGAACACCGCACCGATGTGTACCGCTTCAGCGGTAACTTATATTTATGATACTGTTCACCGCTTTATACGATATCAAACAAATAGACTATTTATAAAACCTCGTATACTTTAAATCTTTTATCGAAAACGGTTTGTGATGATTGTATTTAGTGTAGAACATTTTGAAACAACTACATCGTAGTTAGAGCGTTTGCTTACAAAATAGGTTTAATAAAAATAACATAGAGTTAAAATTATTGTTTCTAAATTACATATTTGTATTTTTTAATACTTTACTAGTTTCAAAAACAGTTACATTCAAATTTAAAGTTAAATGAGATGTTTGTGATCTAAAATTGTAAAGGTAGAAATAATGTTTTCTTACAACTAATTATAAATCGGAAACCAGTTAGTTAGTAAAATCAGTAACGTTCTATAGCATATTTCCAGCATTCTCCATAACATCCAATCAGAGTGGTGCTACGATTAACCTTATTTGTCAAAATGGACATAGATGTTTTTAGAACTACTATACTAATATATGATTCTTCTATTTTTTCTTCTATATTAATGAATAAATTTGAAGTGTCTGTTTGTAATAACAATTTTTTTGTTATATAAATATGAATACATTTTTGTATCTGTCTGTTTATTCCGGCAATTCTCTGGAACGCTTGGACTGATTTTGATGGGACTTTTTTGGAAGAAAGCTGAAGTTACTCCGCGTAATTTTGGCTATTTTAATTTTTCCATAATAAATGGTGTTCCGCGTAAAAAAAATTAAAACACATGAAATAAAATCCGATGTAATGTACAGTTTTAGCGGCAGGTATTTGAATTTGAAACATTTCTTACTTTCTGTTAGCACTAAAACAATTTAAGGACAAAAAATATTGACCATCGGAACATTATGATTAATTAAAAACTATATTAGGCAGAGAAGAAAATAAAATACACGGGCGGGGCATGCGGTACGCAGCTAGTCTGTACTAATAAATAAAATTGGAGTGTCTGTTTGTAGTCTTAAAATTATTTTTTTTTTACTAAATAGATATGAATGTATATACGATACCAATACCAAAAATACAATTTTAAAAATGTTGTCTGTCTGTCTATCTGTCTGTTTGTTCCAGGTAATCTTCAGAACGGCTTGAAGGATTATGAAGGGACATTTTTTGGTATATAGCTGAAGTTACTCTGGGTAACTTAGGGTATTTTTAATTTTCTAAAACAATTAGGATTCCGCGTAAAAAAATTAAAACTCATAAAAAATGGAAGAAAATCCGTTTCAATGCACAGTTTTACGGGCAAATGCTTGAATTTATATCAGTAATATTTTAATTATATCTAGTATAAAATAAACTAGGGTTCAGAATAAAAAAAAATGAAGTGAAGAATAAATGAAACGCTAGCGCAGCCACGGGCACACAGCTAGTAATTAATATAAAATAATAAAACTTGCGTCTTATTTAATGCTGAATAGATCGTTTTTAAAACGAACTTAACATGCCTATTTATAGTGTACGTTCTAGTTTTTCTTAAGTAAAAACCTTATGTAATGTGATTTAAGTATATTGGGTTCTATGCAATTATTTAAGAAAAACGACTCACTATCGTCTAAAACGAAATGATTTAGTTGCGATGAAAACAATGAAAGTTGGCATGTTGTGTGTTTGTTCACTTTTATTCATACAACTTTCTTACTCTTTTCAATATTATCACTGTGCATTTATTGGTTTGTTTTGTAAGTTGTTGTTTTCCCGTTCAGCGTCAAAGTCACAAATGCGATTCCTATAAATCAACCGGTATTATCTACAAAGAAATTTGGGATTTCGAATCTTGTATAGATTTTAATACTAGAAGTAATCACGTACTAGCCGTCCTTATAGGCTTAGTAAGACCAATAAACGCTTTTTAGGCAATAGTGGCAAGTTCTTCAATATGGTACCAAAGTACTATACCGATTTACCTGACGATAAGTTTAAGCACTATGTCAAACAGGTTTTAATGTCCAAAGGTTATTACAGGATGGATCATTACGTGAACGGTAGTAATGTCTGGAAGTGACACCCCTCTTTGTACTTCCGCTAAAACCGTTCATTGTTATTATAAATTGTATAATTTAATAACTTAAAAAAAAACCAGATCGAGTTTCTTGCCGGTTTTTTCTCGACTGGGTTGTTTTCCGAATCGGTGGTAGATTTTTGACTAAATTGAATAAAGAATTCTTTGATTTTGATTTTGTTATATGAATAATATTATGTAGTTGGAGAAAACATTGATTTCTTAAAAAATATAATACACCAATAATGTATTAATAATCTAATAATTCTTTGATTCATCATACGCATGTTAATTTAAATATTCATTCGGTTACAGTAAGATTAAACGTAAATAAAAAAGTGATAAGCTAATTGAATTAGTGATAACCGTATAACAAAGGAATATATCTAATGGTATAACGTTATAATTCAACGGGCAAGCTCGAATATATTCTTCGTGTCAGTAAGAATGGGATATAATTACCAACGTAATTAAATATAGAGCGACACAGAACGTGTTATTGTTACGTGTATGGATATATGTTCAGAGACAAAAGACGAACTTAGCAATGAACAAACTCATTATTTGAGCTCCGTGACCGTGAACTGACGTTACAAACGAAGGAATATAATGGTTTTCATTAAACATAGACAAATCGTTAGTTTGTAAAGAATTTTATTCATTGCACTTATTTATTGTAGCACTAATTATTTTAACTTAATGTAGACAGAATAATATATATAATATAATTAGATATAAGAAACGACACAGCAATTAGATATACGCTTCCGAGTATTTTACAAGACAATTGAATGTCATACGCAGGGACGCCCTAGTGCTGTCCCTCATGAATAGTGATGTGATACATTCAATGTAAAAGCCACAACTATCTTAAAATTAGGTTAATGCTTCACATTTGACACATAATAATAATACTGAAAAACTTGCTCGGAGTTTCACTGCGAGATCGAATCAGATATTCGGAGTAGAGTTTTAAACTTAAGTGGCAGTGAGATGAGCATATTGCTCGTAAAAGCGACCCCTAATGGAGCCAACGGGTTTTCGAATAGATGACGCGTGGGTAGGTGCCCAACAAAGTGGAGCTACGATCTGGAGAACACTCCTGGAATCTGCTGGATGCAAGTTCCGCAAGACGGGTTGTTGTGGAGACCTATATCCGGCAGTGGACATCTTTTATTTATTTATGTAACACGTTTTGCACACATTTATGTACAATGGCGGACTTAATGCCTTAGGCATTTTCTCCCAGTCAACCTTAGGGTAGTGAAGAAAGTAACAAAGGTAGGTGCAAAACAAAGTATTAATATTATATACCTTTGTGCAAATATAATAAAATACATACCACATACACATATAATACATACATACATCATCATATATACAATACATTTATTAATAATAAATTAATAGAAAAGTATTAGTGCGATGATTCTGCTAAAAAATTAGTATAGAGTTGCCGTACCCTGGCTTTAAAAGCCATACGGCTCGTGGACATCCTGATTTCCAAGGGAAGTGTATTCCATAGAAGAATAGATTGGATGTAGAAGGAAGAATGTACTAAACCGGAGGTATAAGGAGGACACAGAAGGAGAAGATTATATGAAGAACGTAGATTTAGATTATGGCTAGAATTTAGAAATTGAAAGTGCGGTGTTAAGTAGGCAGGCGCATTTGGAGAAAATAACAAAGAGTATAAAGTTGTCAACGCTCGCAAACTCCGTCGCTGACGTATAGGTAGCCAATTTATCTGCTTGCGATAAGTCGATACATGGTCGTACTTACGACGTACCGACCGACTTTCGGTTGAATGGATGAATGCAAAAATAAGAATAATCTTTATTCATTACCATTTCACCTGAAAGGCGTATTAGACAATTTTGGAATAATTATTTTATTAAGCAATGAATAATTGTGTCGAACGGAAAATATAATACGCGAGCGGAGCCGCGGGAACAACAAGATATATAATATGATTCCACAAAATAACACTTCCATCAATAAATTAAGTCATCTACAGGTACACAGTGTGTATATTATCACTAAATCACTTTTATTAAACACAAATAAATACACGTTGTGAAAATAATACAACCACAAAACAAAATTAACACAAGAGAGGATTTCCGTTCGAAAACAATTCCGAGTAATATTCATCAGATAACAATAATATAATTACGGAAGTTTCTGGGTAAAAGTTCTGCGTAACGTAATTGACGGTAAGTGGGTCATTCGGTCCGATCCGATGATCCCAGTGTGATATAAATGAATGAACTTGTTCTGACTCATAAAAGGATATCGGAATCGAATCGATATTTTATTTATATCAGTGCTAGGCAATTTTAAATGAGTCAGCACCGTTTCATAATTATATTATATTAAAATCATTTAAGATAGAATACGGCTGCACAACTTTTTTTCCAATCAGGTCCAACGGAAGATTTATTTTTGGCGGGCCACTAATTACTGTTGTTAACTATAATTATTATTTAATAGCGGCTGAGCCCGCGTTTCATATATTATTCACTGCGTTTTACTTTTTTTTATACGCGACCCTAATTATTTCCCTAATATTTTGTTAGTACTAACATAACTACTCATACATTTAAGCACATGTCCGTAAAATTGTGAATTGAATCGGATTTTATTCAAATTTTTATGACTTTAACTTCTTTTACGCGGAACCCTAGTTATTTTCGAAAATTTAAAGTCCCCTAAGTTACCCAAAGTAACTTCATCTATCTACCAAAAAAAGTGCCGTCAAAATCCGTCCAGCCGTTCTGATGATTACCCGGAACAAACATACAGATAGACAGACAGACAAAAATTTTAAAAATTATATTTTTGTAATATATTTTGTATAGGTATTAGATGTTGGTAGTAACAATAAGTCATAAATATGTTGTTCAGTTAGTCATGTGCAGTACATATTTAGATGTTTATACACGACCAAGACCTTTTTTTTTGACGAGGAGAATGCATTTACGCACTACCCTTACCTATTGCATCAGTGAGACTGGAGTCCCCCAATGCAATAGGTAAGGGGGCACAGAGGGACGACTCCGTGCCAGTGTGGCACCCACCCGGACGTGAAGCGTCCGAAAATACCTACTAAACCCCCCGGAGCCGGCCGCCGCATTTGGGATGGGGGCGATACGGGATTGCGTTAGCATGCCACCGCGTCGCCCCCTGCGGCAAGCCCACCGGGCCTCGTCCGTGCAATGGCCTAATGGTTATGGGGGGAATGCCAGGGAATATACTTCCTGCCCCCCCCCCTATAAAAACGAAAAAAGGAAGAATGGGATAGAGCAGTGGCGGGCAAAGAGAAAAGTGGAAGAAACCCGCCACTGCAACAGAAGAAAAGAAAAAGCCAACCTCCCCTGAGGATCGCCCAGGAGCAACTACCCTCCGAAGGGTGGGAAGAGAGGTGATTGCTGCTCGGAATGCAACCACCTCTCCTATCCCCAACACCACCGCCCAGCATCACACGACCAAGACCTGACAAAAGTTTTTCATAAACATGTGTTGATTCAAAAGTACTTAAGAATTGTAATGCCAGGTCTTTATGGCAGATGAATCTTCTGATCTAGACCGCGTACGCGAGACTTGGCTGAAATATATTTTAATCTCATTGGCCATTTACAAATCGTAAACGGACTATATTACGTCCCGCGAGTATAAAGTTAAGTATCCTTGATACTTAGATTATTATAGAGATTAAAACTTTTGGAATTCAGTTGATTACAAAACATTTAATAAAGTAGCCTGTAAAATTTAACCTTTGTTTTTTTGTTCAACATGTCAATGGGTTTGAGCAAATAGGTAACAATTTTAACAAATCATGTTTTTTATTTTATTTACTACCAATTACCATTTGGCAATGGTTCAGTAGTTTGATGTGTTTTTGTGATATTTTTAATTTGATCCAATGTTTTGTGATACTTTTAAATGTAAATAAAATCATAATATTAACCAATCCCTTTATACTAAATAGAGAGTGAATTTACGTTTTTGAATCTGCATAATTACTGAATACCGACTGTCATGTTAGGTAATTAAAGAAGAGTGGCGGTGTTCGATGTGTACACCACCTATCATGGTTTTAGTTTATTAATAATGTTTTACTTAATTTCCTGTAATACAGGATCATTAAATTATTTAAAAATAGGAACATATTTACCGCTTATAAATGCGCAAGAGCCATGCAAATAAATCGCATAGAAAATACGGCTCAAGAACATAGAAAAAATGCACTTTTTTATCAGAATTTATTACGACTCTAATAAAGATTGTTAAAAAAACTATTTATTTATTAAATGTATTGTGCCCGCGACTTCGTCCACGTGGATAGCGTCGATAGCGTCCGTCTTTGGGTAACATTTTTAATTATTTAGGCTAATTATTATACAAATAAGACACATTTATTTTCTTATTATTAAGACACATACGTTTATGCACTTTAATGAGCTATTTGTAGTGTTTCAATGCAAAGAGCTTATTACTTTATTTAAGTACATAAGGAATAAAGTATTAATACGAGTTTATTTAAAAACATTTTTAAATAAAAAACTACGTTTTTTGTTTTCCGATCTTTTACTATCAGAATTCACATGCGTGTGACGCAGTCGTCTGCCCTTATGTGTCTGCCCGTTCGGGTAAGGACACTTAGGCATTTTTCCTCACCTACAACGCGCCGTACCACGCCGCGCTGCGCTCATATAAACCATACATATATCCATACAAACTTTCATCCCCTATTCCCTATTGTTATTTTATAACCTTGAGGGTAAAACTTTTACAAACTTTGAATGCCATATTTACTTATATCGAATCAACAGCCTAAAAAATAAGTTTCAAGCTTCTAGCTCTAAAAATGACGATACTTCCATACAACTTTTCATCGCCCCTTTCAACCCCTTACAACCATTTTTTCGCATGTAGCCTACATCCTTTCACAGGCTCTAGACTATTTGAGTACCAAATTTCATATAAATCGGTTCGGTAGTTTCGGCGTGAAAGCACGACAGACAGACAAACAGAGTTACTTGAGTATTTATAATATTAGTAAGGATTATGATAAATTGATTGACAATTATCCAATCCCTCAAAAGAGTCTGATTTACTTTAATTATAAAAAAAAGATCTAAGTAACTTTAAGAATATAAAATTGAAAGATAAAATTGAAGCCAACATTTATCTTATCTCTTAGGGAGTAATCAAACGAAAAGCATTTAAATTCCGTTATGAAAAACTTAGACAGAGTATAATTATAAATTTAGGCCAATGCTTACAAATTTTTACATTGGTTTTTTTTAATAATTTGCAAAAGATTTCTTTGAAAACGAAAAATATAGCTGTCGGCTACATAACTAGATATTTTAGGTAATGTCTTTGGTAACACATTATTTTCCATTATTGTTATCGGTTTGAAAAATCAATTAATACTAAACTTACCTTTTTATAAGAAACTATTCCTTATTCCATCCATTCAGCCATAGAACGTCCACTGCTGGACATAGGTCTCCCCCAACATGGGGGGGATTTGGTTTGGCGGGTTATTCCTTCTAATTTGATCCTAAATTGGGTCCAGAAAGAAATTCGTACAAATGAATCTCAGATCTATCACAATGATTTATACTTTTTGATGTACTGTATAGGATCAGTGCTTTGCCCACAATCTCGCCTGATGTTAAGTGACAATTTGGTCAGAGCGGTAAACAGGCTAAGCCTAGACGAATTGGCTCTCAAATGATGCTGGCGGAACACGCCTATTAGGTATTTGGCGACATCTTCGTATTTAAACTTCTATTAATATGAAACCTAAGGCAATGATTACTTAATTTACTTTTACTTTGGTCATAAGGCTGTCACAATTTTCTTGAACAAAACTGTATCTTAATTTATTTTTTCATTTTGCAACACGTATCGAATACATTTTACTTAATGAAATGAATAAATGAAAAATGTAGTCACATAAGAATTAAATTATTAAACATACACATATATATTTATTTGATACGTATTTACAGAATATAAAAAAAGCTTAACCTTCTCAATCGAATCTATCAAAATTCTGTTGTCATTCTCAGACGCCTTTTTATAACTGAGAAATCACAGAGTCTCCGTATTTATTCGTTCCCGCTTTTATTTATCTCTTATAATTTGATCCGATACGTCAATATCATCGACTTTAAACGTTTATTAATATAAATCTCTCGTTTGTGAAGTTTACGCTTGATTTTTTTGTATATTTTACTGTTAACCATCACAATCTCCTGTGATGTAGGATGTGGGCTGTACTTAGCAGCGGCTCTAGTGCTTGTAGCGGCTGTGTACCACCAAAATATTCTGGCGCTCTTTGAGAGACTTGGCATCCCGAGCGACGCATCTTTGTAGATGTTGCGAGCGTCACTTGGCGCCTTTTAAAACCCTGCGTCCATATGCGATGCACACCCTGCATAATATGTTAAGATGGTTCTGTCTGTAGCATACCTAGATGTTAGATAGATGTTAGGCAATAGGTTTTGTAACTCGAAAATGATAGCTAGATAGGCGTTGTATCGTTATCATAACTTAAATGCGTTGTAAGCTTTGACATTTAGGTCCCGGCCAATTATTAGTATCGCCAACTTTTTGGTTTGTCATGCACATCAATGTCAGTTCAAACGAAAGAACCGTTCAAACTCTCGATCGCGTCACATGTCCATTGATTATCATTTTAACGAACATCATCATCATCATCTTGTGTGTGTATGTGTGTGTGTGCGTTTAATCAGGATTTTAATCAGGCGGTATCTAACCACACTACCTTATGTTTTTAGGTACTTAGGTTTTATAACCATAATCATTTCATTACTGTTCTATTAACAGAAGTTTACGATAAAACTTTATGATTAAATTCGAACCGTGTGTTATAGATAATATAAAAATATCTATAAACTGTCATTAAAATTTATTCCCCGAGTGTTTAACCTCCCTTGAAGTTTATTATACTACAATCCAACTAGATAGAATTACACACTAATTTGATTAGTTCAGCCAAATGCGATGCGAAAGTAATTTAACAAAAAAATATAAATACATATTTTAATATATTCTCGCTTCTGACATTGGCTTTTAATTAAAATGCCTGTATGTTAGATATTTAATTTCGTTTCGATTGGACATTGATAGTTAACAATTCACATTTTTCTACACTACCTACCTAAAATCTCTAACGGACAGCATACATAGTACGCCGGACGACAAAACTGACGAAAACTATCTGTTACCTTGTGGACACAGTCATGTACGGACCAGTGGTAAATATATATGTTTCAATAAGAACAAAAAATACATATTGCTTATCTCATCTGCATTGTATGTAATCGTCTATTGGAAACTTACCTAATCAAAGTACTACAGAAATTCCAAGACAAGTAACCAAGCACGATATCTTGTTTATAAATAATTCTGTACTGTCTCTTTTTTTCGCGGCACTACGAGAATATTTTTAAGTATCTAGGTTATTTATTTGCATTATTATTATTGTTAATGTGAACTAACTATTAGTACATATTGTTCGGCATATGCCATCATATTCGAGCTAAAATCATCGAAATTAGAGTCCATATGTGAATAAAATTATTAATGGTCTACTTGTCTCTAAATTTAAATATATGTATAAATTTAAAAAACAAAACGTTCGTATACAAATAATTACACGATTAAAGTTAGACAAAGCACGTCACAAGGGAATCTATTCTCTGGATAACTTTTTAAGACGATCTTAGGAAATTGAATAAGAAGAAATAATTTACTTTAGAAATAGTAAGACACAGCAATATAACTTTTTCAACGACGCGTCAGTATGCAATTACAGACTTTTAATGAGATATTGAAATAAACTGAGTTTAGTTTGAGTAACTACTAGACAATTCATTGAAGAACATAAAAAACAGCTTTAAAACTAATACTGTGATCCGTTTTCAATACTAATTATTTTTTTGTCTGCTATTGTTTTTACCTATATCGAATAGGGACTTTTAATAATGTTTACTTTGCAATTCTAGAAGTTAAAGTGTACGTTAATTAATTCAATATATGAAACATTAAAAGAGTAATTAAACCGTTATTTTATCTTAAATTTGATTTCATAGTATAATAAAGATATTTACACACAGGTAAATACATGCGCGGTACAAATTATATTCTATCTCAAGATACACAATCGACCAACGCCGTAAAAGATTTGGACGAATTACCTCAATGTTTCCCTAAACAATAATGTTTTATTTATTTGGAAAACACACAGTTAATAAAATACACATATGGAATTGCATAACAATATTACATAAACCAGTCAAGTTTCCACTACAATTATAATTAAAGAAAGTAAATATAACAAACCTCTATCATTAAAACATTAATATTATGGTACACTAGAAGTCTAAAACTATTTTCACCAATTTTTTAAAAGAACTAATGGGGCATGCAAATATATCAATTTTAGTAAAAAACCTTATTATATATATCGCACGAACGAAATAAATATGTGTTCTTCTCATACCTCGTACTTTATATTATTTAAACTATATCAAATTAATTAGTAATCGGTATATCAGAGCGACCAATCGCCTAATAATTATGAATTCCTTTAGCATCGCAATCATCTTCAATTTAGCTACAAATTGGCAATAATTTATAGACCACAATCCTTTCACATTGATGAATAACCTAGACATTAGTGTCGCATAAATTCGTTTGAAGTAATATCTACCACATTATTTACAATGGATTTCCTCTAAGTAACGCTTTCATCATTCGAATAACCTAGAGGTGAGATTTATTAACGACAGAAGAAATGTAAAAAAAAAATGTTTGTGTAGACTTTTCTGATTATCCAATTATCCGATGCCTATGGTTTCAAAAAGTAGTCAAATAACCTAAGTTATAATAAAAAATATAATTTGAAATATACATGTGTCTTCAGTTAAAGGCCAATCAAGTGTTACGTAAGCAGATTTTAGATACTTTTGACTCCCTCCCTTCCTTGTCAGTAAGCAAAACTCGTACACCTCCTTCCCCGCGAGGCCTAATTTTAACAAAAATAAAGTAGATAAGTTAAAAGTGCTTACGTAATAACTACCTTTCAGATCTCCCGTCCCCAATTTCATAAAATATAAAGCAAAAGTATATCCACCCCGCCTCCCATTGATGCTTACATGATGTTTGAAGAGCCTCTTATCGACTAATGGGAAGTTTCATTAAACAAAATTATTAAAGTATTGATTGTTACGATACGGGACGTCACACGAGGTGAGTTGTATCCTGGATAAGCATCGTGGTTTCCGTTAGAAGATTTATTGTTAAAAAAAAACTATTTTAATATAAAGCGATGATAGTGCAATGGATAGTGCTGCCGAATTCCGCTTGGAGGGACACCTAAAATCAAACTTTTTCTTAAAAGAGTTGGCAACACGCACGAGATACCTCTGGTGTTGCAGGCGTCCATAGGCGGTGACCGCCTACCATCAGGCGGATCGTATCCCCGCTTGCCATTTAATTGGTATAAAAAAATCAGCCTGAGCTTTCGATGAAGGAAAACATAGTGAAAAAATTATAGCTTGGTAGTAGGGTAGTATTTTAAAATAATGCCCGCCTGGGTAGCTACCACCCTCAAATTTGAAAACATGTCACCGAATACCAGTAGGTATGTTCCGGTAGTATGACTTAAGAACCAGTACCTCCAGGCTTAGTGTGTATACCATCCTACACCACATCGTCACTTAATATCAGGAGAGATTGTGGTCAAAGCACTGACCCCATGCCGTGTAAAATAATAAATATTACGGTATGTTGATTTTGTTTTATTAAATACTGTTTTTGCCCGCGGTGCAGCTCGCGTGCATAATTTTTTCTATCCTTCAAAAATTAGTCACTGGAATAGTTATATTTGAAATATTGAATATTTGATGGAATAAAATAAATTGATCAGATCCAAGATTTTTAAAAAAGCATGTAAATCGATGCTGTCGATTCTGAAATATAAGCCAACTAACGTACAGAAAGACAGAGATAAGTATTTTTATATATACTATATAGCATAGCTATATAGCATTCGTAAGCACAGAACAATCCAAAAACAGTAACGACCACCTATCGATCAATCAATCGATCATCAATCGATGGATTTATTCATAAAAAAAATATGAAATTTATATATCTGTATTAGATTTATTTTTGCACAATTTTTAACGAATATTAAACGTATAAATAATAATTTATAGACATCAGAAAACTTTTTATTACCCCGATAAATTATGTGTATTGCGACATCAGCGAAGTTATACAATCATAAATCAAACAATGTTCGGAACATTTGGTGAAACCTGATTGTAGGGAAAGATAATCAATCAATCTGCCGAGGCATGGGTTCTCTTGACGTCTCTTTTCAAACTGGGACATAGTAAAATCTTTGATACGAAGCGAGAGACTGAACTATATATATATATATCTAACAACACTAGCTGTGTGCCCGCGGCTGCGCTTGCATTTCATATATTTTCCACTGCGTTTTTAATCATGGAACCCTAATTATTTTCAAAAATCAGAAGTACACTAACACCCAGAGTAATTTCAGCTGCTGTCTACCAAAAAAAGTCCCGTCAAAATCGGTCCAACCGTTCCGGAAGACAAAAAAAATAAAAACTTTAGAAATTGTTTTTTTTGGTATAGGTATCGTACATACCTTCATATCTATTTAGTAAAAAAAAAAACTATTTTGACATTACAAACAGATACTTCAATTTTATTTACTAGTATAGATAATGGAATGTTTATTATTTGAAAGCATTATTGCAAAGTGGGAGACTAATACATTTTAAAATTAATTTTGTAACTGAATTTTGAAATAATAATGTATTTGTATCGTAAATATGGCTTAAATTTTTAATATCCGGGGAACTTTCTATTAGACCTCTTATTAATTGAATAATATTCAGCAAATTATTAAATCTAGATATTAATACTAAGAAAACCATTGATTATCTTGACAACACAAAAACACTCAAATACTTACAATACTCTTTACATCACATTTCAGCTAATTCTTTAGTTTTTAGTGATATTTTAAGATTTCCATGGCCATAAGAACGACAAATATGAAGAGACAAAAAAGAACAGGGTCGACAAACCGACTTGTAATCCAAACCGGTCGTTGTCCCATTTTGGCTTTTCAGGGTTTCATTAGTTTCGTCCTTGACTCGAAGGTGTTTTTTTTTTTATTGTAAGGACCTTTATTTGCTCACTTCATATTATTGTCACCTTCTGATTCGGACGTTGGAACTTTTTTTACATTTAGAAGAGTTCATAATGTGTGTTTTCCAATAAGAATTATAGCATTCATAACGTCGATCTTTCCGGGAATTCGAAAAAACAAATTAGAAGAAGCCTTTTTTAAACGAGGTTTTTTTAGCTAATAAAATCACTTTCTTGAGGTAATTTTTTATGGTTTAAAAAGGCATTTTGCACATTGGAAAACGTAAAATTCTCCTACGTTATATAAGCGCGTTACGTAGCATAAATTGCTTTGATTATGTATTTTATTCGCGAATATTTATAATTATTTTATATACATAGGTACATTTTATTTTTAACGGAAATACTCTAGAAAGAATGTTAATATTTGTTTTGCAGTAACATTACGTCTACAATTAGACAAACATTCCTAAATATATGACGTTCAGGGATTAGAATGAATATTACCTAGCTTTGTTGGCTATTTGATTCTTTCTATTACACCTTCTACTATAACTACAGTTATATCGTTTAATTAATTGTGTCTTTGTTTATTTTCTCGTTAGTGTATTGTTTCATAGTCGTTTTATATATTTATTTTGTTCATTCGGTTTCATCTAAATATTATAAATTTCACTAAGCAATGACCGAAATTAACCAAAATGAAAGTAGCTAAAATAAAAACTATAGCCATAAGTGTAAATTAAATTAAATTAAAATGTACAATTGGTTTAATGAATGTCTCTTAAATTGCAAGAGAACGTTGACCACGTCGTCTTAGTGGTCTTCTGTCGCCATTTTCTTCATAACTATCGGTTTAGTTATAACTTTTATGTTTGGAATGAGTAATATCGGTCTTCGGGAAACCTTGAGACGTTATTCGTGGTCGGGTTTAAAAATCTATTAATAGAATATTCGTGAAGTTTTAATTGAAAATAATGAGGTGAAATCTACACAATTAGTAAGTCATAAAAAGTAATATGCAATACCAGACCGAACGAACGAACTTCTTACAGCCGTATGACCAGCAACAGATTGTGATAAGACCACCAATGTGATACAGGGACACTTTCATGCACTAATATAATACGTATTACACTGTACTCCACACTCCTACACATTACACGCAGGTACAGGGACTTTGTAAGAGACCTCGAGATTCGTACTTTCCATTAACTTAGGTATAACTAGGGCGAATTCTGCTGAAATTACGTCTAGGGTAGCAGCCCGTACCACTTTAGTACCCTTGCGCTAGTTACCACTCTCCACGCTGAGCGTCCTAAGCGCTCGCTCCAAAAATTCGGTGAAGCCGTTCCAGTCAACATCATTTAGTGAACACCAAAAAAATAAAAGCTTAACACGCATCGACATCCTTTTTTTTTTTTTTTTTTTTTCGAGGGTAATGCATTTACGCACTTGCTGTCCAACCTAACCCAGGGCAAACCCCCCAGGAAAGGCTGAAGCCGAAGATGTGTGACAGCCTTTCACACGCAAGGTGAAAGGCTGTCACACACCAGAATTAGTGTGGGACTCGAGGCGAGAAGCGCTAGTCACTACCCACTAACCCCCCCGGTTCCTCCCGCCACCTTGCGTGGGACAATACGGGATGGCAACGCATTCAACCGCGTTGTCCCAGTGGCTATGTGGACCAGAACTAAACACCGTCCATTAGTATAGAATGAAGGGGCACCTCCGCAGCCCCCTACGTCGCTGTCGACGCCTCCTCAGAGAATCCGCTCCTGGATCACGCTCCCGGACCCGCTCCGCAGCTTCTTTTGTCTGCATCACATCTTCACAAAATGATACCACAGCCTCCCACCCTGCTTCATCCTTGAGCATTCCTTCTACCACCCTTCCATGCACGCATCGACAGCCTACGTAAAATGAATCAAGATCTTCTTTTCTTTCGAACTAGGTAACGCTGTTTGCCAGAAGGGGATTTACAGCATCACCGTAATTTTGGGGGTGAGTACTGAAGACACTTAGCCGTAAAAGGTAATTAGCACAAGAGCACCCAAGTGATCACGATCCTTGTCGCAGCGCTATCTTATACGGATTTCGTTAGCGAGGCTAGTTGTGATTTAATAAAATGTTTCCAAATATTTATATCATAAATAACCATGAGTTGTGAAAACAGAAATGTCATTACTATTAATTTACCAATATCGCATGCCATTCGCATATCAACGTCGAGATCTATGTATACCAATGTTTTTTTTTTTTTTGGAATTAGGGTACAAAGAATTCATTTGACTTTAATCGGTGACACTAACGGGAGACGAATAATAATTTATGGGAAAACTTATATGGTTAAGAAATGTCAGAATAAAACATGATATTACTTTTTTTGAGGTAAAGACGGTAAAAAAAAATATCTTTTTTCTTTATTCGTCTAGCTAAACAGTTGAGAAATATAGAAGTACATATTTCTTGAGGTTTATAGTTGCTAGTGCGTCGTGTGTTGGAGTGGTAATTATATTTGTGCCTTTTTTGAGAATAAAAAAAATTTGCTAATGAGTAAAACTTTATGTTTACCAAAAATTTTATTTATAAAGGACAATGCTTTTATGTATATTTAATCATTTCTAGGGTATACTTTATCATATCATGTAAACTGTTCTGTAATTCTTCATAGTTATCTTCTCCGCTCATAAAACTGGATGTTATTTTACTTGCTAATTTCAATTCAAATATTTTTCTTTAAGTCAAAGCATGGATACAAAATATTTCTTTTTTTTTTTTCGAACCTAGCTACCTCTGTTGACCGGAAGGGCTTTTACAGCTTCACCGTGACTTTGGGGGCAAGGGCTGAAGGCACTTAGCCGCAAAAGGTGACTAGCACAAGGGCTACCAAAATGGTACAAACCTCGGCTTGACCGTCACCTGAGTGTAAAACTCTCTCGCGAGTTTGAACCTATTCCCTATTCCCTACATATTTTTTTATTAACATAAAAAAAAGGTTCCTTACAGGACCTATTTACCTGCGTGTTGTGTGCAGAAGTGTTTGCAGTGTTGTGCGTGTAATGCTCAATGCATGGGCAGTGTCATTGTATCCCGCTGGCGGCGACGTCAAGAGCCTCCCCAGTTAGGGAACGAGACACGTCTTGGGACGCCGCCTGAGGGGGACCCGGAGAGTGTGCGGGAGCAAAATTAGCCGCCTGTCCCCGGTGGCGGGAACGGCGGTTACGCGGATGCAAACAAAACATTTCAATTACAGGCCCCATTAAGATTAGCAATCGAGTCCAATCTTCTAAGTCCAAAAAAAGTGTAATTTGATTGTAGGTTAAATTAATGTACAATAATGTATATTAATGTGTCGAGTACCCATAAAAATGAGACAATAGGAAAACAATGGAAAGCTGGCGTAAACGCCAGGTTAGTGCTCAAGGGGTTAATAATAAGTTACCCCTAAGTATTAACATATTTTTTTACCAAACATAATTTAGTGTTTATAATAGTTTATCTAGTCCTTTAAAATGTTTGCTCGCTATGAAGGCGTAAATATGTAACTTTAATATGATAATTTAAAAGCACCTCTTTGTAAGATTTTAAATATATCACGGTATATTCTTTTCAATAGAACATATACTTATAAATACCTAAATATCTCAAATTCCAAAATCTTCAAATATTTCGTATTAAAAGAGAATGCAAACGGCACCCAGTACTCAATGTATTAACGCATTTATTTACCGAAACGTTCAAAAGATTTCATATCATATTTACTTTGCGGATAAACGTAATGTGTAAGCTAATTATCACAGATCAGTGCGTAAACTTCGAAATCCGTGCCGAGATGTTGTTAAACATTTGTGTCAACAATATTTCACATCGTGGTCTTGGGATTTGATCGGTATTATGTAAGGAAAAGTTTTGATTTGGGAGACTAAAACATTAAATTCCATTTATGCGTAAATCGATAGAATATTAATAAAAAGTTAGGCTATAAAATTGAACAGCCATAAAAACCATTAATAATTGTGATACACGCCGTGGTAAATTCAGAATTAATAAAAAAAATACAAGATTTGACAAACAAAATGTTCATCTACATTATGAAACTCTTCATTAGTCTGTGGAGATTTATATTTAGAGAGAGTATTGAAGTATTCATTTTTAATATGATTTAGTGTTAAAAAATAAGATAAACCTTATTTTTCATTACTGCATGCGAGTGGCGCAAGTTCGATCGTTGCGGAGGTCTTTGGAGGAGACCTATGTCCAGCAGTGGACGTCTTTCGACTGACCGGATGGGTGGGTGGATGGACTTTTCATTCGTGACTATTTTCTAGATTAATCCCTTTAAAAACAATATAACCAAAGATTATATCATCAACTTCACACAATATTATAAAAGTTGTTTACGTCTACCTATGTGTACCAATATTTATCCGATTTATCTGTATTTTTCACTAAATACTGTTAGAATTCACAGATAATGTACACAGTAATTGTGTAAATGTTGACTACATATATACGTACGTACAGCCATCGTTTGTATCGTTTACATTTATTTATTTATTTTGTATTTATTTATTTATACTAACAACAATATTATTGAAACCACAATGTGATTATGCGGTTACCTATTATATTGTTCACAAGTACCAATAAAAACATAATATTTGTAAAAGAGAGATCAGAATTTATCTTCAATTACTAGAGAAAGTTTTTCAATTTTTACGCAAAATCGAATTATTTTATAAGATATAATAAGTATACTTTATGTGTAGATTACCCATAAAAATGAAACAATAGAAAGACAATGGAAGGTGCTCAAGGGGTTAAATAATAAATCTTCATCATCTTCTAAACAGTTTATCGTCTAGAATGACCGCTTACCATCATGTGGATCGTACGTCTGTTTGCCACCCTCGTGGATAAAAAAACTTGTCTATTAACACAGAAATGCAGTAGGTAGCGCTTCAATGAAAACCAGAGTCATAACTTTTGAGGTCGATATTTCCCACGTCATACGTTAATTACAAGCTTTACTAATTATTAGCAGTCTGCGACTTCGTCTACGTATTTATCTTAACTGAATATATCTCATACTCTTGAGATTTCCTGTCCTGATTTTCTCATTATAATCAACCTATCAGACAAAAGATACATGCTTCCCGTACACCAAATTTAATCCTAATATTTTTTATTAACATTTCTTTAATAATTTCTAAAATTGATATTTATAACATTTATAGCCTATTAATAGCTAATTAACATATATTTTATGAACGTACAATGTTATCAAAATCGGTAAATCAGTTTTTGAGTTAAAGACAAACAGATTTTTTCATAATTTTTTTTCGCGAATTTTCGCGAAATAATAATTTAAAAAATATATCTTATCAATTGCTTCTCGATATAGATACTGCCCGCGGACAGAGTTTCAGCAATATCGGGAAAGTCGTTTTGAGTTAAATCCTCACATAAAACCAGACAGACGCATAAACAAAAAAATAATTAATGTCGTATTTGACATTATTAATGACTAAAATAGAAATCTGTCAAAAAAAAAAACGAAATAAACAGACAACATTTCAGATTTAGTATTATATTAGTGTAGACACTCATTATAATATAAGACTAATAATAAGATAATATTCATTCCATTGTGTTAGTCCAAACAAGCGATTATATAAAAAGAGATCAAAACCAACCAAAAAAAAAAAATTGACGACAGCGACGGAATGGTTGTTAATATAAGAACGTTTAAAATTAAAACATTGCTGCGTTTATAATCAGGAATGCGTGTCGCGTTTAGTTGTCATTATGAGTTTAACGTACTAAGTTACGTGTGATTTATTAACGGAACCAAGTTTTTAAATCTAAATGATGACGTCACAGATACACACACAAAACAAATTAATTCAGAACGTGACGAGCCTAACAGAGTTAGTTAGTTAATCGAATGAGAGAAACGAAATTTAACCATTTTCAATCAAAACATCGTTGATCCCTTTGACGCTCCATAAATAAATAAACAAAAGCGAACGAGATTGAAAAAACAAACTCACGTCAATAACGGATCGAAAATAATGTTCGATCTTTATTTTGATACACAATTTTGTACGTTCGTTCATTGCTGTGATTCAATATTGAATGCAAGTAAAAATGTTGCGTATACACGCATTGTAACCACAATAAACACGTGAGATTAAATAAACGTAAATTACCGTTTTGTTCTGTTGCACTGTTGCTCCGTACCACACCAGGCAGGAGTCTATTTCTTGCCTTTACTCAGTACACGTTCGGTTTCCGTTCGTCGACCACAGGAAGCCGCCGGTCAAAGCATTAAATCACAACTATGCATCGCCTGGCAATTGTTTCCAAACGATTTCAACGAATTTCAATTCCAAACGAAACATTAATTATAAGATGAATCCCGCACTTTATAGTAATAAATTAAATCCTCGGAATTTTTTATTTACATACAAATAAAGCCGAGAGAGAATTATGTCCTTTTTTAAACACTTCAATGTTCTTGTTAAAATTAAAACAAAGTTTTGTTTTTTTAGTTTAAATACACTAGTAAACCGAAAGTTTAGATGTTGACTTTCGTATACTTCCCGCTAAAGTTTAAGTGTGTCTAATTATTATTTTTTTCGCTCATTCGTTAACATACACGATGTTATTTACGCGCGTGAGTTTCACAGTTAGACTCACGTAAAGTCGTCTTATACGTGCGACGGTCCACCGTCGACTGGAGTTTTCCTTCAGTAGTACTGAAAATACACGCACATGGTAAGTCGGCCTTCGTTTTTATGAAACGCAGCCTCCGCGTGGGGTCAATCAACTTAGAAGGATGGGGGCTGAGTACGTACTCGAGTCGCGCGGTCAAATCAAAAAAGAATATCAAATTATAGAGACCGCTTTAATTGGTGTTGACGGCGAAATTAAATTATAGGTAAAATTTTACTCTATATATACGCATTTATTTATGTGAAATTAATAATTTAAAAATAAGAACATATTTTAAATATTTATTTATTAAGCAAATTTATTGTATGCTGATTGATTTACATTATATTCGTCAATATAGTTTTTAGAATTGTTATATAATATAAAATTAATATTCACGAAGTATTTTGATTGCTATATTTTTCGACTTTTAAAACAAGCTTTTTCGACAACTCGATATGAAGGTTCATGCGATTTATCATCGTCATAGCGACTTACAAATAATCCAGAATTGCGAGGTAAAGTAGCGATAACTGTCGGTTACAGCTTTCTATGATCGAAAGAAAAATCTTCATTTTTTTATCACAAACAAACAGGTTTTCTCTTCCTATAATATGCTATCTCATTCTATAAGTAGGTATTGGATAGTTTGCTATGCAAAACATAATTGTATCATTTTGTTTTTTTTTTTTATTTCATTTAAAAAATATGGTATAGATTTAATGTAACTTTTAATTTATTTAATACTAGCCGTGTGCCCGCTTTTCATATATTCTTCATTGCGTTTTAATTTTTTTATACAGAACCCTAATTATTTTAAAAAATTAAAAGTGCCCTAATTTACGCGGAGTAACTTCAGCTATCTAAAAAAAAGTGCCGTCTAAATTTTTCCAGCCGTACGGCATTAGCCGTAACAAACAGACAGAAAGACAGACAGAAAAATCTTAAAAGTTGTATTTTAGTATAGGTATCGTAAATACATTCATACTTTATTGTGTAAAAAATATTATTTTCACATTACAAACAGTCACTTCAATTTTATTTATTAGTATAGATTGTTAGATGAAAATAAACGGAAATAACGCTTTAGAAATGGATATTAAATTTCTTGACCTATTTATGAGCTTAAACGATTTTAAAATGAAACTGGTGTTTTCGCGCGGCGTGGGCTTTTAGGCGCTTCGTAAATAACCTGCTTTATGAGATAGGCTCATCCGTGAGACTGTCGTTTAAGTTACACGGTCATGGTGTTTAAGAAATTTTATGATTTAACTGTCACTTACTAATTTAAAAACTTTACTTGACCTACCTATAGGTTAAGTATACTAATTTTTTCAGTTTACATAGTTGATAGTAATAACAATTTTATTCAAACTGGTCAATGGTTACGAATGTCGAATAATTAATACTTAGGAGTAAAATGTGACTATCAAAAATTACATCAATTTATTTCAATTACATTTATTTACGTAATTTATTTCTAGAGCGATATATCTTTGGATTATAATCTACCATGTTTGGCCACTCAATAGTCGTCTAACTTTTATCTGATTGATATGGCATCACTATAGAAAAACTCAACAAAACATTCATTACTGCAAACAGAATAAAAACACGCATAGTATTACTAAAACATTAATGTATAATAGAGTATAAATATATGATTATAATTCCTTCCATCCATCCATTCAACCGAAAGACGTCCACTGCTGGACATAGGACTCCCCCAAAGATTTCCACGACGACCGGTCTTGCGCCACTCGCATCCAGCGAATTACTGCGACCTTCACCATGTCGTCGGTCCACCTTGTAGGGAGGGGGATGGGTACCCACGCTACGTCTTCCAGTGCATGGTACCCATTCGAGAATCCGTTGATCCCATCAGGTATGGGTTTTGCGGGCAATGTGCCCAGCCCACCGCAACTTATGTTTAGCAATTCTTCGGGCAATGTCGGTTACTTTGGTTCGTCAGCAGACCTCCTTATTCCTGATTCGATCACATCGTTTATAAATACAACAAGGTAATTACAATTAATTGTATTATGAATTACAAAGCGGACAGATTCTCTGGTTAAGGTTGCGGCTAGCACAAAACTGCTCGTTGTGGAGATCTTTAGAGGAAATCTTTGCCAAAGAGAGTGTACGTCTTTCAGTCGGATTCATTAGAAAATATTTTACCATCAAATTGTTATTAAAATAAAGTATGGTACCTAATGAAAAATTAAAAAGAAAAGTATTTCTAAAATACGAAACTTTATCCATTATTTAATTATACTTCGTATCTATATATATAAATGATTATTTTATGATATCGTACATACTTCCTTGCATTTTATTTGAAACACCCGCTTACGTCGGTGTCAATGACCGGACTTCGAATATTATTGCAATGATTCCTATAACCTATCGGGATTATTCCGTTCAATTTCATATCAATTTTCGACGTTGACATATTGCATTTATGTATGATATGATAATATTATAAATGAAATTGTGCGTACCGATGCGTATACATACTTCTTTATAAGTGTGTGTGGGTGCGTGTGTGAGGTAGGTGTTTTAGAGCGTTGTTAACTCGAAGAGCGTTGTTAGCTCGGTGGACTAATTCGTATGCCTCCGGCGGAAGGTCGGAGGTTCGAACCCAGGGTAATTACACATTTTTGGGGGCGAGGATTACATCTCGCCCCTCAGATTGCAGACCATTCTAGGTCATACCTCCTACGGGAGGTGGGCGAAGAGGTGGGGTTGAAAAGTGTGTATACTCCTCCATCCCCGCTGGGCCATTGCACGACGAGGCCCGGTGGGTTCGCTGCAGGGGGCGACGCGGTGCTTGCGAAAGCCACCCCGTGTCGCCCCCACCCAAATGCAGCGGACGGCCCCGGGGGATTTTAGTGGGTATTTCCGGGCGCTTCACGCCCGGGTGAGCCCCACACTGGCGCGGAGCTCGTCACTCCGTGCCCCCTTACCTATTGTATTGGGGGACTTCGGTCTCACTAATACAATAGGTAAGAGTAGTGCGTAAATGCATTTCCCCCGTCAAAAAAAAAAAAAAAAAAGTGTAAAAGATATTTACATTTTACATAATGTACTAATGTGACAGCGGCTTCATTCTCATGTTAACTTTTCTTAATATATCATTATATCATATTAATATTAAATGGTACACTTAAATTTTTTTTCGTTTAGGTAAATCGTTTTGTGTTCATTTTTTGTCGAGTATCCTTTTATTTATTTTCCTTTATTAATTCATTATTAATCCAATAACATTTTAATATGCTGCTGGATAAAAACACTTAGAGGTTTTTTTAAATTAAAACTAACAAACGGACATATATTAAAAAGTTAAGATTATCTCATTGGGCGTTTAAAAATCTGTTTATGCGAAATATTATCTAACACATTTTTATATACCCTTAATACATCCAATGATATTACAAATAAAGGGTGGATAAAGTAAATAAGAAATTAGTATATAAATCATGATGGCAAACAAATGTGAATATAAAACATATTTCCATTTGAAAATCTAACGTTCTGTTGGTACAGTTATAATTAAACATTTAACTATAATATATCTTACTCGTTTATACTAACAAACAGACAGACAGACGTTGCCTTTTTATAATGTATGGAAGGATGTAAAAAGGAACATTAAAATGGTCATTTTTGTAAAGTTTTATCCTATTAATCTATTCAATGGAAAAAATAATACACTAAAACCTGACCAGATAATATATTTACGATTTAGAAAAGGAATCATGTAAATCGTTTCGTTGGTACACGAGATATAAAGCCAATTTAAGAGACATATAAACGGATAGACGTTGCCTTTTATATAATATAAGGATAACCTTGTAAAATAGTCACGTGATATCACAGGCTTTAATAATCCGGCAGGTAACATCACTTCCGCATTCGCAAATTAATATTAATTTGCGTATCACATGCCGGCTTGCCCGACTAATTCAAATAAATTAATTCTTATTAAAATTAATTATAATTTAGTTACTGGACAAAGTATTATAAAAAAAATCTGAATATTATCTTTAAATTACTTTAATTATGAAAATTTTTGGAAGTCGTTGCCTGGGAACGGTCAGTCAAGGTTCGGGGTACACATCGCGCTTTTAGCGAAAAAATAAATACAGTGAGATTTCACTCAATAACTTTATAATCTAACTTGAGAGTTTATCCAGCGCCGGCCCTACTAAACTTTAACCAAGGTTGAGTAATACTGTCTTTTCACACATGTCATTGTGTGGCCTGCGCGCGTCCTTGACTTTGTTCACGGAGCCGAAGCTCTGACCGCGACGAGGCTCCATCAAGGGGCTAGGCCTTACCGGGTGTGGTGCGACGATTGTGTTAACGCGCCCCACACCACCCCAGACTTAAGGTACAGAGTATTGTGGGGCTTTAGTCGGCAGAAGTCCGACATAACCCACCCATCGTTGCCCACACAAAAAAATAATATCGTCTTTCCACGCTATTTTTCACTTCATGTTAAATGAATGAATTACAAACGTTTTTAAAAATTACTATTTATTTCTAAATTCAATACTAGTAATCGAATATAAATTAAATTACGTTTGCTGTTTGAAAATGGTTTTCTCATTGTGCATTTTGATGTCCCTTGCTACCTAGCGCCTATAGCGACCGAACCTCTGCCGTACCCTAGAACCGCCCCTGATTTTACTGACATTTTAAAAAAGAATCATTAGAATCTCTTGTATTGTTCGTGAGTTATAAATCAACTAACCAAAAGACTGAAAGATGTCGTTTTTTTATAATACGCAAAGAAGACCTATGCAAGTTTCATTTTATAAATCGTCATAAAAGTGAACTTTTTAGGGCGTTTAATAAAAAACCATTAAACCTTGTTGTTAATTTTGTTGTTATTTCTCCGCTCATAGAAAAAAAATCCAATAAATTTGAGTCGGTACTTTTTAATCTGCAAAAATAAATTTTGAGTCAGGAAATTTTTTTATGCCTCTTTATATAATATTACTTACTGGAGTAATGTAATTTTTTCTTACAAAGTAATTAATGTATATTTTACAGTCCACATATAATATTTAGAAATATTGCGAGAGTACGTGATGAATAGAGAAAAAATATTTTTATGATAAGCACGTAAGAAGTTTAGATACTGTATGCAGTAAATATATTATTACGTATTATTCAACAAAACTCGTTTCTTTTCGAAAAAATATCTATAATAAATTACAATTCACTTGACAAAACGCACTCGACACAACATGGCGTCTTTTGGCAAGATCCTTATTTGTCATGTAGCTATAAAAAATGTTTCTTATTCAAAAGCTTGAAGTATTTGACACGATATTAAGTAATGTTAATAAAATTTTGTTTAAATAATTATAAATGATAAAATGGAATGTGAATTCTGAGGTGCCACAAAAAGTTTCTTTTTTTTCTAACCTAGCTAATGTTGTTGACCGAAAGGGCCTTAACATTTTCATCGAACTTTGCAGAAGGCACTCAGCCGCAAAAAGGTATCTAGCTCAAGGGTTCGAACCTCGGCTTGGCTGCTACTTATACAAAAAAATTCACCTGGAATTTGATCCTATCTAATCCCTACATTTTTTATTCTTAAATAATAAAAAAAGGTTCCTTACAGGACCTATGTACCTGGGTGTTATATGCAGGAGTGTGTATGCAGTGTTGTGCGTGTAATGCTCAATGCATGGGCAGTATCACTGTATCGCGCTGGCGGCAACGTCAAGAGCCTCCCCAGTTGGGGAACGAGACACGGCTTGGGTCGCCGCCTGAGGTAAGCCACAAAAAGTCCCTACAAACTTGTACCAATATGGCTATCATTTTGCTGGAGTTTAGATGCTTTAATATAAGATTGAAAAAATATTAGTAAACTAGCTGTGTGCTCGCGGTTGCTCCCGCGTTTATGTATTCTTGGCTGCGTTTTTTTTTTATACGGAACTCTAATTATTTTCATAAATTTTTTTGGAAGGTAAAAATATTTCTCATAAATTCAAGCACATACACATAAAACTAACCATAGAAACGGATTTTATTCGAAATTTCATGTGTGTTTAATATTTTTACGCGGAACCCTAATTATTTTTGGAAAATAAAAATACGTCCAGCCTTTCCAGAGATTGCCCGGAACAAAAAGACAGACAGACTGACAACAATTTAAAAAAATAAATTTCTGGTATAGGTATCGTATCGTAAATACATTAATATCTATTTAATAAAAAATATATATTTTGACATTACATACAAACACCTCAATTTTATTTATTAGTATAGATAAAGCTACCCCACTTGGAACCTTTATTTTAATAGTACAAAAAACCTAAATAAATATTAAACGATATTATGGTAAACAATTCAGATTTTATTTTTATTCCCGTTATTTAACGTTAAAATATCAAAAAGTAGATATTAACGCATCGCTGCTTAAACCGATGAGCAGATGGAAGGTAAACAAAACCATGTAATATTGTAAACAACGAAACGCTCTAGTTTTAGCTAAATTATTATTATTGCCCTTATTATTATTATATGGACCTTTTGCCTCCTATTTCAGCTATTATACCTTCCATAAAATTATGTTGTGTATTACAACCCTGAAAATTAGTTAGAATCTTATCTTGCTCACTTTACATACATTGTTGTTTAAAAGAGTTAAAATACATGTAGTAATTAATTAGGTGAAGTCAATGAAATTATGTTTATTTGTTTATTTTAAAATGTCTTAAATAAGTACTGGATTAACATATAACATAACATACTCTCACGCCTGTTATCCCCGAAGGGTTAGGCAGAGGTGAAATAGCGAACTACACCACCCACATTTCGCCGAGCTTAGTTCCGTCCCAGATGTTTCAGGGGGCGAGCCTGTCGCCATATCGGGCACAAATTCCAGACTTCAGGATAATACTGAGTACAAAACTCAATATCACTTGACCCGACCTAGGGTTCGAACCTGAGACCTCAGAACGACAGTCGTACCTTAATACAACTTCACCACCGAGGCACTATAAGTACTGGATTAACTGTTTGAAAAGTAGGCGCAAAAGTTTGGTAAAGCTACTTCCGGTCAACAGCATTATGTCAATTCGAAACAAAAGAAATTTTTAAATTAAACAACCATTTTTGGTGTTATTCTAAATGTATGCGGGTTGGCTATAAAGTTGCAAATACACGAGAGTTCTTATAATAGGATGAACAAAGAAATTCATAAAGTTTATCTTTGCCGCAAATTTGGAATGGACTGTCTGCCAACTTGTATTTTAAACATATGGGATCCTTCAAAACAGGCCTGAAGAGGCTTGAGGCCGTTGTTTTTGGTACCTCACGTACCCTCAACTTGCTAATAAAAAAGAGACTTGGAGAATTTGTAAAACTAAAAGTCCAACTACTACTTTTACCCGCGCAAATTGCACTCATATTATACGACAATGATATGAGAGAGAATCATAAAAATGTTTTTTTTTTCAACCACGTAAATATAGTTTTAAAAGTCTTCTATAATAAAATCCACGGTCCAACAGAATTTTTTTCGTAACACACCATTAAAATGTAATTACTGAAATGACATGAACAGCTCTGAAAATTATTTTATTTTTTATTTTTCTGGGGTTTGGGTTACATATGTATTTATAAACATATTATATAGAATTTGTTTGGAAGGTCATAATATGTTCAAGAGATTCCGTTGCTCTTAGGATTTGTAACTACGGTTTCTAAACGACCATGAGAATTTATGTTTATTAGTAATATCTTATCGAGTAACTGGCAGTATGTTAAATACACTAATATCTAACACATTGTATTTTGTACGTGGGCTGTATGTTCATGGCATAGTGTGCATAAATTTACTCGTAAATACGTCACATGAAATTAATTTAAGTGTTAATTCGATTTTTTAAATATTTAATTCATTTACAAATAACAATAGGATTAATTGTTAAAGAAATAGGGCGTCATGGGCACTACCAATAGAAGTGAAAACTTTGTAAAAACTTATTTTTAAACGTAAAATTAATAATACACGGACTATAGTTCTGAGTCTGATTTATTACAAATGGGGGATTTTAAACAACCAAAGGAATAATTTAGTATGAATCGTTTCTACTCAAACATTTCATTTATTTCATTCTATATTGTATACCAATTTATTCGGACATTTATGGGAAATATTTGAGATGCGGCAACATAGAAGCGTCCACTTAAACACCATCTTATATTTGGCATACTGTACTTTATTTGAACGTGCAGAGATACCCGTCTCGTACTAGCCCGACTCGAATACCCTCCCCAAGATGCGACGACCGCGTAACATCTTGACCGATCGTGACGATAACATCACTCGTATGAATACTTAACCACGTTTATTTGCGTTCCAACGCCCACGCCCACGAAACCGCCGTTCCCGACGCCGAGGACATGCGGCTAACTTTGCTCCAGCACACTCTCCGGGTCCCCCTCCGGCAGCGACCCCAGACGTGTCTCGTTCCCCAACTGGGGAGGCTGTTGACGTTGCGCGATACAGTGCCACTGACCATGCATTAAGCATTACACGCACAATACGGCATACACACTCCTGCACATAACACGCAGGTACATAGATTCTGTAGGGATTTTTTTTAATTAATAAATAAAAAATGTAGGGTTTAGCTAGGATTAAATTCAGCGGAAATTTTTTAAACACAGGTAGCGGCCAAGCTGAGATTCGAACCCTTGTGCTAGTTACCTTTTGCGGCGAGTGCCTTCAGCACTAGCCCCCAAAGTTACGGTGAAGTTGTAAAGACCCTTCCGGTCAATAGCATTAGCTAGGTTAAAAAAAAGACATCTGTAGAGTGTCGCTGACGGGTGATGTGATAGGTGACGTGAATCTATAAGTTTTCCCCTATAGAAAATCGCTCGACGCGGCTAAAGAACTTTTTCACTTCAAAAACATTTAAATATTAAGGATTGAAATGTAGATTTTATTCATAATTTTAATAATTATAATACAATTACGCTACATTAACAATAACTAAATCTTCTTCATTATTATAGCAATGATTTAGTAATTTAGACATTGAATTAGGATTACGAGAATTAGACAAAATTACTAATCATCAATATAATACTTATCTTATAAATATAAATCTTCTGTGCGTGTGTATGTATGACTAAACTCCTCCTAAATGGCTGAACCGATTCTAATGAAATTTTTTGTGTCTATTCCTGAGGATTCGAGAATGGTTTAGATTCACAGTTTGGTCAAATTTAAATTTTTATATATGAAACTCGAACGAAGTCGCGGGCACAGCTAGTTTCCATGTAATAATCGTAATGAATGAAGGTTGTGAGCGACTTGAGCATTTAAAAATATACTCACTCAAGATATTTGTTTTGTCTACACGATGGTTCGTAACCATGCTAGGATAAAATTACACTCGTCTGCAAAAGAAAATATATTTTTCTTCCTTCTAATTTTTTTATGGTTGTCTCTTGTAGATTTTATAATTTTAAAATATCATTCATAAAATATATGTACCGCGTATATGTATGTATATTTGTTGTAATGATTATTTTAATTATCACGAATTTCAATCTAATACATTTAATAACTTAATAATTGCGAATTTAATAACTGAAAATATTATTCCAGAATATTGAAAAAAATCATTAATACTATTATAAACTTTCTGGTTAGAGCATTTTATTTTGAAGTTTTTTTTGCTTTCCGCCTTCTGTAATGGAGTTGCTTTCAACTGACAAAAATGTCTGGTAGTGTTACTTCTTGCCATTTCCTATAGAACTGTTTATTTGAGATTAACGAAGAAGAAATTCAAGTAAGAATTCAAAAATATATTTAAACTGAGACGTGATATTTAAAGCTTTATAAGAAGAAAGGTTTTGAATAATTCATGATAGTTCTTTTTTTTCTAAAACAATTAGGACACATCCTCGAAATAATCCTGTGCTCTTATTAATTAAACTTAATTGTACTTTTGTTTTTCTCTCAAAAGCCTTCTTATTCATCACGGATCTAAAAAAAAATCCTTTTCTTTTTTCTAGTTTGCGCCGCCAGTGTTTTAGTACTAATAATATACTTAACTAGTAAATATCTTGCACAATTAAAAATACAACAAAATTTAGTCTAGCTTCTCTAGAGGCCAGTTTATGTCATTACAACTTTCTGTTAAGCATAAAGGTAATTGTGTGTGTTTTTTATTGTAATTTTTGCGTCATGTATTATTAATTAATTTACTTTTATGATTATTGGATGTTACTACTAAAGAGATTCGGGAAATTATTTATTACGACAATATTCCGCCTTCAAACAAGCGATGCGAAGCGAAGTGATGATGGCGCAGTGGGTAGTGCGGCCGGATTCCGAGTCAATCGACGCGAGTTCGATCCCTACCTATCGAACTATAAAAATCGGCCTAAACTTTAGGTGAAAGAAAACATCGTGAGGAAGTTTGAAAACCTGTCGCCAAATACCAATAGGTATGTTCCGGTAGTATCACTTGAGAACCAGCACCTAGGTTTAGCGTGTTTAACCATCCTGGACCACATCGCCACTTAACATCAGGTGAGATTGTGGTCAATGTCAGTGCATTATAACCTTATCGTATTAAAAAAAAAACAAATAATTACAATTTGTAACTCTTCTTGTTTCGTTCATTCATAGGCTCTGCGATTACCGAATCCTCCTTCGACTTTCTCCTTAATTCTGATAGCAGACGGCGTTAGAACAATTGTAACTGATGGTTGCATGCCGTGCGGTGCCGGCTAAAAATAGTACCACCCCATATCTTTCCGTGGGTGTGGCGACTAAGAGATAAACCAGAGGATGGGTAGCAGCATCCTCTGGGAACCACAAACACCTTCTGCGATCGGCAACCCGCCGGCCAAACGTGACCATTATGGTAATTCCTCCCTTTTTGGAAGAGACCTATATATGTCCAGCAGTGGGTGTCTTTCAGTTCAATCGAACTGATATTATTCCATCTTTTTCAACCAGTTAGAACCCTTTTTGTATACTATGAATACGATCCAAATTCCGAGAACGGCACAAAAAATATTGAATTTTAGGCAAATATAAGGAGTTTTATATATAAATATATACACATGAAAAAATTTAAAATGAAAATTGATTTATATTTAGCGAGTTAAACTCTTGATACTAATCATATTTTTCTTTGAGGGAGGATTTAGATGCCGAACAGTGTAATTGGTACAGTAGCCGTCATAAATAAATTATATGACGTTGGGTGAAAATTATATGCTTACCATGAACTAGTTTGGTGCCATAAAAGATCATCACAAAATACATGATAACGATGTGGTTAAATTACTAACAAATGTTACGTTTGCTTCACAAACTAATCACGTCAACAATTAATAATATAAGTAAACATCTAATAAGGGTATAACGTGTATCATTTAAATTGTAAACTTCTATAATCTGTTCGAAGGTAAAATGGCAAGGTAATATATAGGAAATAAGAGGTCATGCGGTCGGAATAGTAGGTATTTCAGAAATCTATTGCTCTCGCGTTAGGCTCAAAAAAAGGATGATAAAACACGAAAGGAACAACTGCAGCTCGGGCTGATTTTACCCATGAAAAATATACAAAACATCACTTCGTAGTTTCACACCCTCTTTCCTCCGCCAAAACTGAACCGATTTTTAATAATCTTCCAGTTTTAGAATAACAAAGACTTTTGCTATGACTGTAAGTTCTTTCTAAAGTTTTTTTTTTGTAAATTTTATCCATCGAATTTGTTTGACGAACGTTTAAAAATGGCGGTAAAAATAGAGCATTATTTTCATTTTCAAAGGCTACTAGTTACTACAATAACTAATATATAAAAATATAAGCATACGGGCATGGCGATGGTGGATATATATTATTTGGAGAAATATTTACCATAATGCCATAAAATAATACCAGAGAGGAAACAGGTGACTACGTTTGTATGGAATAAATGCCACTAGCATATCCTCTTAATGGTTGTTTTGTTAATTTTGATAATGTACAAATAAATGATAACTATACGATGATAATAGGATTAATATGAAATTGTAGTAGTCAATGGAATGTTTATCAAATTAAATCCAGAAATTTGTTAAATAAATGTAGTACTTGGGTTGGGTCCGTCAAAAGAGGCGTGAAGAGGTACCGAAGCAGGCCAGCATGACTAGCAGTGAATTCTGTTCATTGTCAGTCGCCGCTGATTTGGATTGTACTGAATTTAACATCACGTCCGGTGCAGTCACTTTGCTGCGCAACATAGAAAAAAAACAACGATGAAACTTTAAGAAATATTTTAAAAAGAAATATTCACAAAATAAAGGTTTATGTTACTTACAACCTTATTATATTAATGTTTATTCATATTTACTGTATAAAGTATAACTATATAACCAAGCTTTTGAAGCTATTTTAAATGGATATTCTTTTGGGAGAAATAACACAACTTTGTCTTGAACTCGATTGCCTTCCAAAGGCTGTTGACATTTGTAAATCTAGAACAACTTGTGAATTTGTTCGTATCAATATAGAAATTGTACATCCACTTGAAGCGAGATCTAAATAAAGGACATAGGAGCGCTAGAGCTTCGCCAAAACTGAAGTTTCTTTTGACGGAATTAATGGACGAAGTTTTATCTTTGTTAATAAAATAGTTGTAGGATTTCTTCCAGACGTTTTTAGCAGTGAACATATTTAAGACGTCGCCTATTTGATTGTAAATTATTGATGAATTTCGTTCTAGAAACGTTGCTATGACATTTTTATCGTAACAAATTCTAATCGAATTACGGCGGATTTCTGTATCGAATCTTAAAAGTTAAAATATCTCAATCTTCAAACAATTAATTAAACAAAAAATATATTGGTTTTTCTGACTAATTATAATTTCGAATTTCATTAGCTAAATAAGATAGAGATTTCATATAGAAACCGGCAGTGAGTAATATTATTAATATTACATTAGCCCTACTGACTAGGCACAAAAATTTCACTCCTTAACTTTAATTATTTTCCTAAAAACTTTTTAGTACTAATAAAAGTAAAAACATTTCTCATAAATTCAAGTACTTGCTAATAAAAATGTCCATATAATCGGATTTAATTCGAATTTTTATGAGTTTTTTTACACTGGACCCTGATAATTTCTGAAAAGGAAAATTATCCTAAGTTATGCGGAATAACTTCAGCTATGTATCAAAAAAAGCTCCATCAAATCCGTCTAGCCTTTCCGTAGATTAGTCGGAACAAACAAACAGACAGACCAAAATTTAAAAAATTGTATTTTTACTTTAGGTTTCGTATATACATACATGTAATATATTTAGTCAAAAAACAAAAAAAACATTTAGTAAATTAAAACAGACATTTTAATTTTATTTATTAATATAGGTATATCTTAGAATATTTTTTGTTTATTAGATGTTAGCTAGCACTTGCCCATTTCGCTGAACGTAAATGAGTTGTAAGTATGTTTTCCTTTTATTGATGCGTTACATATTAGGTATATGAATAATTACTATAAACCTAGATAGTGAAAATTCAGTTTAGTGTTTTTAGCAAAGCATAAATATTCAGTAGTAATTTAAAACGGGAGAAACCGTACAAGATAGTTGCCACAATAAATTATGATATGATTCAGAACAATCAGAACTCATAGGCGGATGTTAAACAAAACGTCTAGATAGATTTACTTTGTATGCGTGTTTGCGTATGCGTGTGTATATGAACGAAAATAATAATTTTGTAAAATATGATATTCCGTTATATTTCTGGCCTTTACGTCCGAACTACGGTGTATCGATACGTTTCACGTATTATTTATATGTCCATTGTGTTTTAGGTAACGGATTAATATTGCGATGTGGCGTACGAAGCACGTATAAATAATTCGCAATACGTTATTAGCCACATGCTTAACTGTATATGCCGTTTCCTTTGCAAACAACAGTGGTACTTAGTTCCGTCGACTTGCGACGAATTTTAATATTCGTCTCTGGGCATGTTACAGTAATACAAATGTTACGAAAAACGGGGCAAATAATATAAGGTTTGATTAACTAGAATAAATAGTTCACAAGTAAAACAAGTATAAAAGTGATATTCTCAATGTATAAAAAATATCTAATAATTTTACCTGTAAAGTTATTTATACCTTCACTTATGTATTTATTAATTATTAAATTATATGATTAACCTTATTACGAGTAACTTTTTTAGCGGCCTTGAGAATTACTTGGTAGTGGTTAAACTTAAAGATTCGCATTACTAATGCTATGAAGTCAGCCGTCAATATGCTACCGCATGTCAAGTATGAAATGGGGCTCAGAGATAAATAAAAAACGTATATTAACGCAACCTATCGTATGTTTTGATTGTATATAAACTATATATAAATGTACATAATTATTGCTCGGAGCGTCAATAAATGTAAAAATCCGACAATTGTTAAATGTATTTTAGGTTATGTTAATCATTTCAATGAAGAAAGTATGAAATTTAAACATTAAAAAAAGTATTCCAGAGTTTCGAGTTTTCACTTTTAAAGCCACCCTCCGGAGCTGTCTATTTTTTTTTTTTATTGTGTTTCTTTGGATCTATTAATTGCATTACTTTCGAAATATTAAACGTCGTAAGCAATTAATAAACAGATACTTTTGTAGTGCTGCAATAGTATTTAATATTCGGGAAGCGGGCCGTGTGTTACTGCCCTTTAGGTACGAAGTGTAGCTACTTCGTCCGAAACTGTGATGTATAAGGACTCCAATCAATTTTTGATGTATGTAAATAAGTTTCTCGGCAGACAATGCGAATTCGTTGTTATGTTGGTAAGAATAAATGTTTATTTATCTCTGTGTTTCAATTTCATTCACTCATAAGTGTATAATAAATGATGTAGGTATGTGCGAATTTTACTTTTTTTTGTAATAATAATAATTCGTGCATTTATCTTATACCCTGTCAACATTTGTAATTTAATTACTATTAATTTGAAATTTCAGTGAATACTGTCAATACCACTTTGGTTTATCAGAAACTAGTATTTTTAATTCAACTTACGGCTGGTTTTAATATCGAATCTTAGCTTTTATTAAAGATTTTTTTTCCACAATGTAGGCTCAATGGTTTGACCACAATCTAGTCTGATGTTAAGTGACAATGTAGTCCAGGATAGTAAACACACTAAGCCTAGGTACTGAATCTCAAGCGATGCTGATAGAACACACCTATTGGTATTTGGCGATAAGTTATCAAACTTGAGGGTGGTAGCTACCCAAGTGGACATTATTAGAAAATGGCCATACTGTTATTGTTTTCTCACGATGTTTTTCTTCAACTAAAGCTCAGGTATCCAATGAAGCCGAATCCGACCGCACTACCTATTGGGCAATCATCGCTTCAAAGTACAAACTAAGAGGACACCTAACCATAAATCAACCAGAATTTCTGACAGACACTTTTATAGACACAGAGAATAAGGATTGAAATTTTGAATTTCAGTAGGTAAAAATAGATTGGGATCGTACATTGAAACCGGCCGTATGTCATTGAAAATATATCGAAAAACAAACTGCACTAAAGCTAAAGCTCATTAATAGCTACTAAAATAAAGAAGATAAATTGATTTAAATGTACTAAAATTTAACATTTAATTCAATTTATGAATATGGGAATATTTCCCTGAGGACGTGAAAGATTTTAAGAATTTAAAAGGAGAAAATGCTTGAAACGTGTAAGACGATTTTGCACAAAATATCTATTGCAGTAAGTTTATTGACTTTCCCGATACATAAGATGCAAAATTTCTAAAAATATTCCAGATTTTTTCCCCTGAGGAACGAATAAAATCCGTAGTTCAATAACCACTAAGGACGAAGTAAAAGGTAGCAAAAATAAAATATACTTTAAAAAAATAAAAGGACAACAATAGTGAACGGAATTGAATTATGTTCGTTTTAATCTAATCCAATTAATTTTTTACTAATATCACGTTTCCCCAGTATTTTCTTTAATGTATTTTTTTACACGTGATAGGGTAATTGCTTTGACTACAATCTTACCTGATGTTAAGTGACGACGTGGTCCAGGATGATAAACAAACTAAGCGATGCTGCCAGAACACACGTATTGGTATTTGGCAACAGGTTTTCAAACTTGAGGGTAGGAGCTACCCAGTCGGGCATTATTAGAAAATGGCCTTCCACCAAGCGATGGTTACCTCATGATGTTTTCCTTCACCGAAAGCTCAGGCTGATTTTAGAGTTGGATAGGTGGTCTCGAACCTGCGTCCATTGACGCGGAATCCGGCCGCACTATCCACTGCGTCATCATCGCTTCTCTGTGCTTCTAATACTCGATAAACCATATCGAGTTTCTTGTCGGTTCTTCTCGATGGCTGGGTTGTCTTCCGAACCAGTGGTAATGTTTCGACGTTCATAAGCGCCTTAACAGGGCTTAGATTAAATAAAGCATTTTTGATTTGATTTGATGTTACATATTATTACATTATTATGGCAGTTCCAAAACATCTTGTTACTTTCTGTTTAGATAATGTTTCAACTTTACTTGACTCATGCTAAATTACACATTTATGTAGATGGTATTTAAAAAAAACAATTACTCTTAACAGATAAATCGTGGAATATCTTGGTTGTTTTAAGATAAGATGAGTATTAATCTTTACGGCCTTCAACAAATAGTGATATTTAATATGTTTGTATTATCAACAAAGTTTACAGAAGTGTACATACATACGTTTTTGCATTTACCTTTCATTAATAAAAGATTCAAACAAGTTACTGTTTTAAACATAAAAAATGATTTTTTTATTTTGTGGAATAATTAATTAGCGACTGCACTTTTTTTTTTGTATGTATAAGTATCTATAAGATTTTAGCATCTATGTATTAATGTGAGGCTTGTTATACGGCTCCAGTTCAAATATAGTACTACATGATCTAATAATACTTTTAAAATATTACGATGAGTAAGAATTGTAAGAAAACTCTGCTAACAATATTTAGAAAGAGCCAAACTTAAGTATCAATGGGTTCAGCACATTTCACGTAGAACCGATGCCCCATTGGACTAATGTGCTCTTGAATGGCTGCCGTGTACCGGAAGACGGCGTGAGTAGGCCGCCATAAGGTGAACCGATGACCTGGTGAAGGTAGCAGGAATCTGCTGGATGCGGCTGGCGCAAGACCGGTCACTGTAGAGATCTTTGGCAGAAAACCTATTTCCTGCAGAGGACGTCTTTCGATTGAATGGATGGAAATTTTTTTGTTATTACATTTTTATTTCATAAATTCAATAGACCTTGATCAACCCTCACATAAACTTTAGAGCCAATACAAATGAATGCATAGATTCTTTAGGTTACAAATACGGATATAAAATAAGTTCTATTTGGCAATTTTCGCCATTGTAAGATCAGAAACAGAAGTTTTCACGGACCTTTTGTCCTAAACTATGTGTAGACTACATAAGTCTCCCGAAACAAATTACAAAGTCAAATTAAACTACCAAGAGCAATTTGAGGTCGGTTAATTTTAAAACTTAAAAGGGTACTACGTTGTCGGCAAGTGGTTTACAAGCTTCTACATTCAGAGACATAACTTTAATTATTCACCTTATTATATAAGCTTCAAATAGTAGCGGCGTGGTAATATTTCCCCGTCCTAAACTTATGATAGTAACAAAAATATCTATGGGCCAGAACTTTTGAAACCTTAACAGACGTGCGGTTGGACGACTGAACTGATGGAAGGTATTCACTTGCCTTTTGGGTACAGTAAGTTACGGATGTCATGCGTCGAAAATTATCTAAGCCCAAAAAAAATGCTATTTATGCAAATAACAGACATACAAACTGTTACATGTTGAATTTTATAATATGTAAAAAAGTTTATTTGGGGCGTTAAAGTTGCTGCCATTTTTCGCGCTTGAATAATAACGTCCATACCTGACTCTGCCAACAAGGAGATTGACAACTTCTGTCGTTTGTCATACCATGTATGTAGACTGGTACGCGCATCTGTTACGGAATTTAGATAGGTTTCAACCGCTTATAGTTATAAAGCATTTACCCTTGTTCATGTTAAAACGTTTAAAATGATGTATTCATTTCATTTTCGCACCTTTACTCCATTTTGCTTCACAGTTATGACGGTCTTGCCCCTCCCAATAGGGTGTCATTGACGCTTAAATTACTGAAAACTAAATAAATAAATAATATAATTAAAAGTATATTCGAGCGGCGTTTGTTTCATACAAAAGTATTCCCATGTTTCCTCTCTGGATAATGGCATTAAATGGGACTGATATGTTATTGCTGAACCTAACTCCCTAAATTAAATATAGATAATAATAAAAAAAGCAAAATATTTTTATACCATATAATATATGTCTACCACCGCCATTTACAAAATGTTTTGATTTTTTTGCCAAAATTTAATTATGATATCAAATCCCTTCGAAAATGCAAAAAAAAAAAAAAACGCCTGATTATTACCGTCGTTTTCAGGTATCCGTCAAATAAACATTTAATGCAGTATAATATGAAAATAATAATAATATGATTGTTGCTTCTTGTAACAATGTGGTGCTTATAATTCTTGAGTTTTAAAACCAGTTACAATTATTAAAGATATATAGGTAGTTTTTTTACATTAAAATACTAAGTACTTTAATTTATACGCATTATATTTACAGGTTAAAAAACCACACAGGAAAACAAGAACACTAAAAGTTATTGATCTTTTTAACTTGTATTCATTATGGCTACATCAATGAATAAACGAGGCGACGCAGAAAAAATTTAGACCTCGCTTTCAATGGGATCTTTAGCCGCAAAATTTCTTATCAAAGGAAATGGAATGTTTTAAGTTTCTCAACGCAAAAACGTGAGTCTTCTTTGGTGTTTACTAAGATATTTGTATATAAATAGGGAAAGATAAAATAGTTCAGTACCGTTTTTTCTTATGTTTGACAATTGATTTATTTTTTGTATTTTATTCAAATTTTTAATTACGATTTTGATCGACTCTGAGGCAAAGCAAATATCATACTATTATCAATAAATGTATTATTCAAACGAAAATACCCATTTACAGACTACAGACTAAGTACTTTTGTCTCTGATAAATCATTAGGTTGTTTTCGTGTGTCCACTAGCCTTTTAAAAGTATTTTTGTCTAGGTTGGTTTTTGTCTAAGATTTAGGTTACAGTTAATGTATTTCTAATGCCTTTGAAATATTTTTATATCACTTCAAAGCCGCGGAGAAAAGTTACATGAAATGTACCTTTATTGATTTAATTTACTTATTGTGCAATACTCACTAATTTCACTAATTTTCAGATTTGATGAATTCACTCTATAAAAGAATGAAATGTTTTTGTTAATCGTTACAATACAAATCACTTACTGTATTAATTTTATTTCAAATGATTGTACGTAATCAATGTCCGCTAATGGCCCAGATTAGTCAGTTCAGGTTTTATCTATACTAATAAATAAAGTTGAAGTGTCTGTTAGTATTTTTTTTTAACTAAATACGTATGAATATATATAGGATATATACCAGAAATATAATTTTTAAAATTTCTGTCTGTATGCCCGTCTCTCTGTCGTTTGTTCCTGGTAATTTCCGGAACGGCTGGGCCGATTTCGACAGTACTTTTTTAGTAGATAGCTAAAGTTACTTCTCGTAACATAGGGTATTTTTGATACTCGAAAATAACTAGAGTTCCCCGTAAAAAATTAAAACTCATAAAAAATTGAGTAAAATCCGATTCAATGCACAATTTTACAAAACACATTAAATTTATAAGAAATATTTTTAATTTATCCTAATACTAAAAAAGTTTTATGTAAATAATTACGGTTCCGTATAAAAAAAATTAAATTGCAGTAAAGAATATATGTAACGCGGGCCCTAACGTGGGCACACAGCTAGTTATAAACATGTTTTGTAATACCATCTGTAATTTTTTAAGTTTTCGCGTTCCATATTTAAACTCAGTTAATTTTAACGGGTTTTCACGCGTTACCTTTGATTTTTTCTATCCCGACGTTTCGGCTGGGTTTCACCAACCGTGGTTACGGGCTGACTGGCGGTGCGCGGCGTCGCCTGTTGCGTTGAGGGGTATTTTGATGAACTACCCCCGTTTGGTCTTTATATTTATTATAGTCACAACACACAACACTAACAGTGTCCATCGACGATGCCTGTGACAATAAATCACGAACCTTTAGATTTTCTAGCAACGGATTCCACGCTGAGGATGCGAGGATAGGTATAGGCTTTCCTATTATGTAATTATGGTAAAAATAAATGGCTTATGTATAAGTTAAATAGATATCAAACATCATAACGGTTTAATTGACTGCATAAAACTCTATACATTAGTTCATGTCATAGAAAAACCACATTGCGTTTACAAACTTAAACAAATGCTACGTGAGGAGACCAAATTAGTTTTGTTATAACTTAATTAAGACTTCACAAATCGCTCTTCTTTTCTCTGTTCGCGTTTTATTATATTATTTACTAGCTGTGTGGCCGTGGTTCTGCACGCTTTTCATATATTCTTCATTGCATAATATGGCTTTTAAATAATCATTGGAAAATAAGGTTTTGATGGTACTGCCCTATAAATCGTATTTTGTTCACAAATTCAAGAGTTTTAACTTTTCTACACAGAACCCTAATAACTTTCCTGGAATCATTTTTGGTACTAACAGAAAGCAAACATATTTCTCACAAACTCAAACACGTTACGCGAAGTAACTTTAGCTCTCTGCCAAAAAAAGTCCCGTCAAAATTGGTCGAGCCGTTCCGGAAATTAGCTCGAACAAACAGACAGACAGACAGATGAAAATTATAAAATTGTATTTTGTAAAAAAAATGTTATTGTGACATTACAACAGACACTTCAATTTTATTTATTAGTATAGATTTTTTATTAATAGGTAACGATAATGATAACACTACTAATGTGATTGGAACCTTAAAATAAATGTTACAAAAATTCTGTAACTTGTGTTTCTATTGCCGTACTCACCACATCGTTCTTCCATGACCCGTGTAAGGTTTATTTGGTATTTAGAAATGCGTAATGCTAATCAAATTCGCTAATTACACGTTCATTTCTCACAAACTCGGCGGGAATCGGATGAATGTTTACAAACTACCATCGATTCGGTTCCGACTACGAATAAATATTTGAGTTAACGCAACACTTGAACGGAGTTAACGATAAACAGTTAGTTGCCTTTTTGGTCAAATATCGATTCAAATTGTATACTCATGTTTAATTATACGTATATGTACTACAACTGAGTACTCGCGGGTGCGCCCATGTTTCATATAAATGTTCCCTGCGTAACATACTTTTAATTTTCTTATAAAGAACCCTATTTATTTTCCAAAATTTGTTTCGCTATTATTAAGCAAAGATCCATCCAACCGTAAAGGCGTCCACTGCTGGACCTTGGTCTCCGACAAAGATAAGGGGAAATTGCCATAATCGCTACGCTTGGCAGGCGAGTTGGCGATCCCAATAGATGTTTGTGGTCCTCAGAAGATGCTGCTGCCCATCTCCTGGTGTATCGCCTTTTACGACATCCATGGACATATATATGTATAGGTTGGTAGTATTCTTAAGCCATAAGCACCACACGGAATAAAATTTCCTACAAATTAAAATACATGCCAGTAACATTGTGTATTGAATCGGATCTTATTCAAAATTTCATGAGTTTTTTTTTTTTTTACGCAGTCCCTAATTATTGGGCGAAGTAACTTCAGCTATCTACAAAAAAGTCCCGTCCAAATCTATCCAGTTGTTCCGTAGATTACAGACAGAAAGACAAAAAGATTAAAAATTGTATTTTTGGTATAGGTATAGTAAATACATTCATATCTATTTAGGAATAAAAAATTATTTTGACATTACAAACAAACTTCAATTTTAATTATTAGTATAGATTTTTCTATATTATCTCATCTAACTACAATTAATGTTATTTTATTTATTAAAACAATTGCGTATTAAAAGTTGTTTTAAATTCAGTGGTCCTCTCTTAGATAACATTTGTTAACAATATTTTCGGCACACATCCGGCGGCGCCCTAATTATGATGCACCAATATTTATGAATATTATACTAGCTCATTAATATAAAATGATATCTTTCCGTACCAACATTTTTACCATTAAGCAACCTACACTACATGATTGTTACGAAATTTCAAAAAATTAAAAAATCCCAACGTATGTTTTAACCAGATTGATTAGTTTTAATTTTGTTACTGATCTTGTAAGATTGAAAAGAATAAAAATATTAATGATCAATTAACCATTGTGTTACTAACGCAATTAAACTAAACAATTCTGGTGATTTTATTCCTTGCAATTTGGGTAAGGTTAAGCCACTAGGACAACGAACGAAGCGTTCGGTTATTGTTTGTCGTCTTTGAGGTCGATAATTCTAAAATCGAAGGACAAAAGGCTAAAATAAACCCCTAGGCGGTAAAAGGACAGCGATGGAATTTCGCTCGAGACAAAATAAAGAAGATGTACAGAAGGTTTGGTATCAGGAATAAGATTTAAAATACAATATTGATTAAGTTAGGATTTATATATATAAATAAAAAAATATCGAAGCCCTCCAAATCGCCGCCGCAAGAAAACGTATCCAGAATTGTGGAAGCATTGTCACGTTATATGGTAATGCTGATTCTTTGACCGAGAAATAGTTCAGCTTTCTGGTCATTAGAGGTCTCGACCAAACGACCCGCGAGCTCCCCTTACAGGCTACGAGCACTCGACCCCCACGGTCTCAGAGTTTCAACTAGAATTAGTTAGGAATAATTATTATAATACATAGCAAAAAAAATGTTATTATAGCTTATCACTTACGGCCGGTTTAAATATGCGATCTCAATATGTCTTTACCTACTGAAATTTGAAATTTTAATTCCTTTCTTTCTCTAAAGTGTCAGTGATCAGGAAGGAAAACCGATTTATTTATGTTTTGATCTCAATATTAAAGATATTATTTTAAAATCGTTCGACAGTGAGGCACTGGTTGACTTACCAAAGATTTATCAAAAACAATTAATTACTTTATTAAACTCCAAAATAGGTACGCCTAAATATTTGCGGAACGAAGAATGTAATAACTAATATAAATCGTCATTCGTATTTCGTAACCAGAGCTTAAAAATACTAGATATGTCTTGAGGTTTTTGTTCATTCTACTTTAAGTGTGATGCGTGGTTTTTTTGACAATGCCCATCAATCGGTATCGTTATAACATCCAATGCTGTGCTTTGTAAGTTATATGTTTCAATTATATTTAACTAACGTTAAATCCACGTCAAATTATTTATTTAATGGTTTCAGTTTTATTGTATAATATTGAATATGGTCATGGTAAATATAACAATAGTATCAACAAATTAATTTGATGATAAAAATAAAATTATTACAATAATTCGTTAGTGACATTCAACATATCTCTCTTTAGTATTTTAATTTTTATCTTAAACGTTGCTGTTTGTGTTTTTATAAAGGATTCTAGATACTCTATATAGCCTAAAAATAAAACACACTTTTTTTTTAAAACCTATTAACTTAGTAAGGTAGACTCCATAATTTAGTATACCTTCTTCGTATTACATTTGTTGTGTACTGAATAAATGTTTTTTCTACTCAGACACATCTCGTTACAAGACGTCAGCCTCATTTTTGAGTGCTTTGTGCGTTCTCGAAAGGAAGCCTTGCTTGACCATAATAGGGAAATTGTTTTCTTTTTTTGTATCTTAAAAAAGAACCTATATTTTTATCGAACTTTTTCGATAACACAAAATCTCTTTATGATTCGCAAAATGTACTTCGTCCACATCAAATTATGATCTTGCTCTTCCACTGTCTGAACAGTTAAACTATTCTGATACTATTGCAATTCTGTATTAAGTTAAGATTTACAAAATCCGAGAAAAAAGGGCGTGTGTATAGGGTACACGCGTCAGAAGTGAAAAATGTTTGTCTGTCTCTTACACTCACGTACACACACACACACACTACTTACATCCTTTAATCTTCAAAATCATGACGCTGACATCATTCTGATAATAATATTTTATCATTATAGTATAATACAAACTTGAAGCTTTACTGTAACTACGTTCAAAGAATATTCACTTACAAAATTCAAAGTACTACTTTGTCTTTACTGCGTGATCGAATCAGTAATGAGGAGTTCCGCAAAAGAACCAAAGTAACCGACATTACCAGAAGAATTGCTAAACTTAAGTGGCAGTGGGCTGGGCCTTGCTCGCAGAATCGATGCCCGATGGGGCTCACGGATGTCGAATGGCTACCACGCACCGAAAGGTGGACCGACGACCTGGTGAAGGTCGCGGGAATCCACTAGATGCGAGTGGCACAAGACCGGTAGTCGTGGAGATCTTTGGGGAAGACCTATGTCCAATAGTGGACGTCTTTTGGTCGAATGGGTGGACTACTCTGTAAAAAAAGTACCAGAAAAGAAACACAGAATTACTTATTCATAATTTTTTTTTAACCTCTTATACTTCCACACACTCAAATATACCTCTAGTTCTTATTCCGATGAGTTAAAAAAAAGATTTATACGTTAAGTTAAGCATAAATATTTGTTCTTCAAAAAACAATGGAGTTGTTAAGTGAACCATTTAGGAAAATTATTTCAGAAAGTAGAAAATCTTTTTACTTCGAAATAAGCACGTGTAAGGTTACGGTTAGGAAAAACGTCAATATCCCTGATTGGTATCGCGGTGTGGAAGAAAAATGGTGTCATTGTTAGAGGATTTTTCCTCTTTTAGTAAGCAAGTCACGAAAAATATTGGATTTTTACATTACGCACAAGGGGACACGACTAGATATCAGAATTAATTACTCGCATGAATATTTTAGTTAACAAGGATTAAGTTTCAATAACCTTACGTTGAATTTTGCCAGAAAGGCGTTGTAATTTATAAGTCTAGCATTTAATTATCATGTAATCTAAAACGTATTTTGATTTATTAAAGTATATACATGTTTAGTATTCTGTACTGAGTTATTTATCTTCTAACAAGATGATGCCGATAAACTGATAATGGGTCAGTAGTAATGAGACCGAATAACGCGTAGATAGGCGAAAGTTCAACACTATCGTTCTTTATTATGATACCACGGCTAAATGACAATGGCATTGTGCAGACTTAGTATTCCAAAACCAATGGTAGCTATTAAGATATCTTCTATCCAATGGCAGTCGCCACTTTTACACTGGTCTCTACTAATATATCTTCACGTTATATATAAAGAGAGTGATGTCAAAAGAAGCGATTGCGGCTGGAAGGCTGTTCCTTAGTTTTATAGTAAAGCAAAAGTAATACGATTCAAATTTTTTGTTCCGCGCTGAAGTGGAAGTTACCGTAAAACTGTGGCTCCGATTCCCAACTCGAGCATAGGACATTTTCGAATAATACCCGCCTGGGTAGCTACCACCCTCAAGATGAAAACCTCTCGCGAAATACCAATATAAGTGTGTTCCGGCAGCATCGCTTGAGCACCAGTGCCTCTAGGCTTAGTGTGCTTACCATCCTGGACCACATCGTCACTTTACATCAGGTGAGATTGTGATCAAAGCACTGAGCCTTTACCCAGTTAAAAAACCGTTGACGAATTTGACCGTACTTCATAAAAAATTATTAGGTTTTCCTCATATTTTCAATAATGATTAAAGTCGAAATTGACTGCGAATGACTAGATATGTAAATAGATTTATGTTTACATGTTATCTTTACTTTAATAACGAATTAATTCGTGCGGAATCGTTTCCCTCCGTGTTTTAATTAAAATCACCTTGTTTAATTGTAACAAAAAAAGTTTTGTTTCAAACTCAACTGAAGTCATTTGCCGGGTTCGTTGTTCTGTTATTAAAAGGGATTTGAACCCTGCATTTGTTTGTTCTTTCAATTTCATCTCAAAGGTTTCAATAATATTTGCATATGTTTTTTTCCCTCCGAATTCGTTTCCGACATTTATCGGGCCTCGTCATATAAACGTGTATTATTAGATACCAATTTTGTTTTTTATGAAAAGAACATGAAATAATCTTGACATTACTATGTTCACATTAAATATGCTCGCCCAGAAAATAAAACCTTTAAGGAAGGGTACGTATTTAGTAATAAATCTGTTTATAGAGTTAAATACTACTAGATAATAGATATATGAACATACAGACAAAAATATAAAATGTATTAAGTTTTTAAAATTATATTAATCATTATCGATTGCTCATTGAAAAAAACAACATTTCAATAGAATCTATTAAATTGTTATTTTTTTCGACTTGTAAACATAATATTGATATTTTCTATAGTTTATCTATTCTTCATTGGTATATACTCCCTACCTACAAAGTTTAATAAAATTCGGCAAAGCCGTTTTTTTTGACTTAAGCCCGAAAACACACGTATAGATAAACCATATGTTTTTTTTTAAATATCTCATTCGAGATTAGTAATGCTTAAAGAAATACATTCATACGTTTAAAGAATTTAAAAAACCGTACTGACAAAGCTTATAATAGATCTATTAGAAAAATAGATAAATGTAAGATTCGACTAAAATATTTGGAGAACTATTTGTACCCATAGTAAATCGTCTCTTTGAGTGTTTGTTCGTTATTTGGCTTATTACTCCAACACCAGAGAATCAATTTACATGATACTTTTATTAGTTTTAAATTAATTAATTGTCTGTCTTGCTTTTAATATTTATGTCGCATTCGGTATATAGTATTTTCAAAAAATTATGCCTTAAAGTCTGCACAAAAATTACAACAACGCGTTCCTTGCATAAACCTATCGAATATTTTACATTATAAAATCGAAATCATATAATTCTTTATTCAATTTAGGCCTTAAGAAGGCGCTTATGAACGTCGAAACACTACCTCTGGTTCGAAAAATAAGGCAGTCGAGAAGAGCCGGCAAGAAACTTGATCTGGTTCCTTTTTTTTTTATAAATGCAAATATATGTAAACAAAATTATTTTTAAATAAAAACTATACAAATCATACTTACCACCATTGTTAGCGAAAGCACAGAGAGGGGTGTAATTCCAGACATCACAATCGTTAACTTTGTAATAACCTTTTGAAATTAAGACTTCTTGGCATATTGCTTGAAGTTATTGTCAGGAAAATCTAGTTTTAAAACCGAATACTATTATTACCTTACAATAAAATAAATTATATAGAATGAATAAATATTATAAAGAATAGAAGAAGTTATGTTATATAAAAAGTAATTAATAAAACTTAAATCAAGAAAATTTCTAAGAAAGTAATGACTATATAATAAGACTTCAGCTATTTAAGTTAAGTACTTAATTTTCTAGGCGTTAATTATATTATAACACAATGAAAAAGGGTATATAGAGGCAGAACGATATTCGTATTTTACATCTCTTATTCTGTAATACTGTAAAAGATGATAAAGCTGATAACTAACGGATAGTTGTAAAAAAGGAAACGATATAATAAAGAGTGTCTTAATTTTTTTTTTTCGTAAAGATTTTTCTTTGGCAAAAATGTAGCCGTTACGGAATACTAAACTTTTTTAAAAAATAAAAAAAAACGTTTTTAACTTCTTCAATATGAGACTATAATATTTAGAAAAGTATTGTTTTCGTACTGGCCACATATATTTTGTAACAGTTGTGCCCGCGACTTCGCTCGCGTTGAATTCAGGCGTCCCGTCCCGTAAAAAGTACCCTATATATAATATAGCTTTCTTACAGTGAAAGAATTTCCAAATTCGGATATATATGTGTAAAAAGACGTTATTATAAAGTATAAACTAATAACATACCCAATTGCATCCAAATCGGTTCAGTAGATTTTGCGTCATTGGCGAACAAATTAATAAACAGAACAAAAAAAAATTTAAATCTCGAAATATGTCGCGTAGTAGATTCTGAAGTCCTAGATAGTAATATTTCAGTACATTCCAAATTATTAAAAAAATAGTATAGCGCCATCTATGAATAATCGTCAGAAATACATAGATAATCTGCTACGTAATCACCATTCATAACACATCGTCCCCCATCTCAGATATAAACAAAATATGTACCGTCTAATTATAGCTAGATTTAAGTAATATTATGTTCCCCGCCATTTTTAACCCATTGATATAATTAATTGAAATTCAGTTCACTACTTCTATAAACTGACTCCTTAATACAACGGCTAAAATGCTTAGATATTGTGTAAAAATATAGTTTTCTCAGTTACTGTCTTAGATATTTATTATTTATATACTTTACATATATTTTATATTATATCATTTTGTTCAATTTTAATCAATCCATATTTTTTTGTTCTCGAATAAGAAAATAAACGCATTTATTTACAAACTCTATTCTTTCATACTAAAGACGCCGCGTGTCATTCAAATTACTATAACTTTTGATAGAGTAGACCGATTTTAATGAAATAAAGTTTTGATGTCACCTTGGAATATGCTTTTATATCTTTATGAATTTTTAAAACATACTTAGTACTTTCAAATTGATACCTGCTCAGACAAACAGACAGACAGACAGACATTTCTAAAAATGATAGAAATGTGTTTAATTCCCTATTTTTGGCCCCTTGCAATAATTCTTTTGTCAAAAATCGAAAATGTACAGATACGTGACGCTTACAATTTTATTATTAATATAGATACGTAACGAAATTTGCAAATAGAACGATTTTAATCCCTTTTTTTATTTTCGATCTTAGTTTGTTTCATTTCACCCTCGAATGTTTCAGCTTTCAACGATGTTTAAATTTGTGTTTCTGTTTTTGTATTATTTAATTGTAAAACCTCTGTTGATTTTTAATCAAATATACATAAATCAAATACATAAAATCCATAAAGCAATATCTCTGAAAACACAATTAAAACTATTATTAGGTACTTAAAACAAATGTATGTATCGAAGATCTCACGAAGAATATCCCAAATGATTTTTTTTTTTCGAACTAGCTAACGCTGTTGGCCTTCACGGCCTTCACTGCCTTTACAGCTTCATTGACCTTTGCAGCGAGCTCTTAAGATATTTACCGAAAAAGGTAATTAGCACAAGGTCGCCAAAGTGGTACGAACCTCGACTTGGCTGTCACCTTAGTAAATATTCCTCTGAATTATATCCTAGCTAAATCCCTACATATGTTTTATTACAAAAAAAAAAACGAATACTTATAAAAAAACTATTTACTACCCCGTGTAATGACGTCGTTACGCCGGTTGGGCGTCACGAAGTTTTTACTAAGTTTAGACCTCGGCTTAAGCTGAAGCCTAAACTTACACACTGTCCCTCAATTTTGATGGGATGGGTTAGTTTGTCGTGCGATCAGCATACGTATCTTGCGTTGCCTTCACGTTCATTTAGCAGATATTTTCGACACAACAAATTAAAAAAAAATCAGCTTGCATATTTTATATTCCGCTGGCGGCCGCGTTAAGTTGGGGATTGAAGCACGTCTTGGGTTGCCAACAGAGAGGGACTCGGAGTGGGAGCAGAACGCCCCACTGCTCTTACGCGCGGTTATTTATTGTTCAAAACCCGCGTGATTATTTTACTAGGTAATTATATAAATAATGAATAATATTGATATTTTAAAGACTGGTTGTCGTGCACGAATGAAGTTTATTGAAAAGGGTAACACGGAGTATCAATTCTAAGATGTCAAAAAACTTCTTGGAAAGTTATAACAAAGCGCTGCCATTTTACTGTTACACTAAAGATTATAAAAACGGACACAGAAAAAAAAAACTTGAAATCATGGGTGTAATAAATTTAAAAGCAGAATATCATTTGGTTTACTTGTGAACGCTTCTTAACCCCTTGAGCACTTACCTGGCGTTTACGCCAGCTTTCCATTGTTTTCCTATTGTATTATTTTTATGGGTACTCGACACATTAAATACTCTGAATAAAACGTTTTGTTATGTAGTCTTTGTTTATTAAAGGATATTTCAATAACGATTTAGACATTAGTTAAGGATAAGATGTCGAGAAAGCTAAACGAATGGCATTCTGTAGTCTGGAGAATATATTATCTGATTGTTTTTTCTATTAACGAAACCTATCGTCATTTTTAAATTTATTTTGAGAAGCTAAATTTGCAAATATAGTAATCATGCGATTGAACTATAAAAATAGCCTCGCTTAGGAGCAGTAGGGAATTTGGGATATTTTTAGTGAGATCTTTGAAGCGTAAAGTTGACTTTTGAATACTTTTTTTTTATTGAATTCTCAGAAGTCTTTTTTTATAGATTTTATGTACAATTACGGGTCCGCTCCGACATTTACGTAACCTTTCAAGACTTTAGTTATGAGTATTTAATAAAGAATCAATAGAGGATAAAGTTATTTATTCAATCGTTTGGAATAAGTCGAAGACCTATGATTTATTTGTAGAGCCGCTTCTTAGTTATCACTCACAACGACAGCACCCGAAAAGGGTTACGGTTTGCTTTAAAAAGTAAGTAGTGTTTGTTCGCCTAATGGAGGGTCGGTATAAGGTGAGTAGATGTCAACTTTCTACTCTCGAGATGTATTATTCCTAAACCCTTCTCAAATATAACAGATGTAGTGTGAAGATAGTAAGATTTTTTTATGTACATTGATGATTGAAAATCTTTATAGATAAATGATTGAAACTGGATATCGTGAGGACCAGAAACCTTCAACGTTTGTAAAAAATTGTGGAAAAATAAAGAATTATGTACTTCTTGACATTTACAGCGGTCATCACACTGACGTTTGCTTAATAGATATATAATAATACTGATATATTAGTTGACATTTCTCAGTTCACTTATTGGTGTACTAACAAGTATGTCCCAATTCTCAGATTAAAATCCTCAAACTGAATCAAGAGCACTTTGAAAAATAAGTACTAAGGCTATGACTTTTCACTGTAGAATGCGATATATTTTGAATAATTGTAATATTTAGTGAAACGTTTTTTAAGCTCTGTCTTCTATATGTATACTGATAATAAATTGTAAATTTTACGTGTCTGTACATTTCCGATTTTTGTGAAAAGAATTATTGCAAAGGACTAAGTGTATTTCTGTAGACTATTCATAGATGGCGATATACAATTTTTTTTTAATAATTTGGAATGTTCTGTGATATAACTATGTAGAACTTCAGAATCTACTACACGACACATTTGGCCAGTTTCAATTTTTTTGTCTGTTTATTAATTTGTTCGCCAGTCACGCAAAAACTACTGAACCAATTTCGATGAAATTTGGTATAATAGTAGTTTATACTCTATAGTATATATAGTATATACCATATATATACATATACATGAATAGCGTTTATTTAGATTCATTAAAAACAATGAAGTGTATGCATAAGACCATCGATACTATTATTATAAAGAGGTAGAGTATGTGAGTTTGTTCGGGGTACTTTTTACGGGACGGGGTGGTTTAGAAATTACACTATAAACCTCTTAAATGTTAATTGACACTTCCAGAGCTTGGCGACATATCACCAATTTGCAGTCGACAAAGTAATCAGTGTTCAAACATACCACTGCTTACTTACTATCTTTATTAATATAGGTATTATAGACAAAAACAAATGAAATGGAAATAAAAATCATATATATAACATATTAAAAAAAAAACTCCGCACAAACATAAAGAGCGTACCACGGAAGGATAAAGGGTTTCGACCGGAAATTAATACGCGATATGAACGGTGGAGAGTTCAAAAATATATTATGTATGTAGTAACATAACAGAAAATAAATAAGCCAACTCAATGATTCGTGAATTTCTATGCAATTAATAAAACAATTATATATAGAGTATGTTATATACACTATTATATGTCGTAGCAAGCGATAACTAATCGGGATAGTCATTAGTACGGGTCATACAACGGAACACAAGAGACGTTAGCGCGCACCGTGACGTCATTTGTTATTGAAAAGTTGGCTCGTGGACAGAGTCGTGTTAGCCATCTCCAACACTTTCCGGATCCCCTTCCGGCGGCGACCATAGACGTGTCTTGTTCCCCAACTTGTGGCTCTTGATGTCGCCGCCAGCGCGATACAGTGACACTGACCATGCTCTGAGCATCATATTCACAAGACTGCACATAACACGCATGTACATAGATCCTGTAAGAAACTTTTTTTTTAATATATATGAAATAAAAAATTTAGGGATTAGCTAGGATTAAAAATCTGCGGGAGTTTTCACACTCAGGTAACGGCCAAGCCGAGGATCGAACCTTTGTGCTAGTTACCTTTTGCGGCTGAGTGTCTTCTGCACTCGCCCACAAAGTTCGGTGAAGCTGTAAACGGTCTTCCTTTCGACAGTATTAGATAGGTTAGAAAAAAAAACCCCATCGAGAATCAGTGTTATACGGACCGTCGTCGCGTGCAGCCGGACTGTGAACCCAGACTGTGAAGCTAGAAGCTCAACTGTCAAGCCAGACTGTCATTCAGTACGGGGTTTGAGACACTTCGTCCGGATTTCTACCATTCACTTAGTTTATTATTATTATCTAGTTAGGCTGGGCATGGAGAGAAACTCGAGCAGTGCAGGTGAGTGTTAATGCATTGGAAAGAGATCTCTTAAACCTACACCTAGGTCACAAGTCCCGGGCGCTACTCGGTTTTCACCTTCTTGTCGTACGAAGTTCATCTCTTGCTCTTTTGATTGTTCCAAATAGTTTTATTAGACGAATTATACTGTTCTAAAAATTAAGCTTTCCTGACAATTCAACACAGTTTAAATACAAAATGTGGCGTATTCCGACAAATATATGTATAGAGGTAAAATTGTTTTTTTTTTTGTTTGTTATGGATAAACATAAAAAACTACGAAACCGATTTATATTCCTTAACCCGTAGCAAGCTCCATCATCAATAAGTAACTAAATTAATTAATAAATCCGTGCGAAGCTGGAGCCGATCGCTAGTATTAGGTATTTAATGTGTCGAGTACCCATAAAAATAAGACAATAGGAAAGCAATGGAAAGCTGGCGTAAACGCCAAGTAAGTGCTCAAGGGGTTAAACATAATATTTGAAAGGTAATTTATAATTAGTATCTGGTAAATACAAGATTTTTGTAATATTTTTTTTTTCTTAGATACAGGAAAATATTACTCTAGCATAAATTACACTAATTGTTCCGGAAACTGCCGATACATTTTAATTGGTTTTAGTTCTATATTTATTTCAAGCACTTGTGACGCAAATGTCGAGAGGTAATCATTCCGATGAATTCGTATATCTTTTATCGGTAAATGAAACCTTTCAACGTCTAGGTAAAGGTTTCAATTTCGTTTTATTTTGAGAAATATCTAATTCATTGCATTTTTATTCTCAAAATAAAACTGTTGGATCATAAAACAATCAATAAAGGTCTCCAGTCATTCAAATCACAAAGAGCCGCCAAAAGACTCGATATAGTTTATAGAATAATACAACTCCTAGTTATAAGTCGTTTTTAGCAGACGCACAGAGAAATCTATCATTTACAGACATAACCATTGTTCACATAATTAATCACTCTATAATAACTTTTTGAAATTAACTTATTTGAGATGGTTCTGTACATATTATCCTGTAAGTCGTCACTGTGTCACCTTACTGTAGAACCTGACACTATTATCAGTTAAAAGCTGTAATTAGTTCTACCTTTGGGTCTACTGAGTTGAAAACAGATCATTAATTTGTTTTTATTTCTAATATGAAAATTATCATAGTCTTTTACTATTTCAAGCTTGTCTATGTTTTTGCAGGCATTGATTACGTTATCAAAATAGGCATTGATTATGGCAAAGTCGATATACTGTATAGATTATAAACTCCTTTTTATCTTGCAAATTTAGAAAGGGTTCTCTATCCAAATACGCTTCATTGTTAGTTACAGTTTTCACTGGAGACAAATACAAACCACACCAACTTCCTTCGGAGCTCAATCACGGCTGATCTCTTGTGTTCTGAAACGTAATTTCCGCAAATCGAGCACCACTGCAGACTTAAATTAATAAAATTGATTACGAAAAATCAAAATGTATTATAAATATACAATTTATCTATTCTATATTCCATATATCTATATTTAAATATATATTATTTTATGATAGTATTTATTACTTTATATAATGCGTAATATTCGTCTTAAATGAGCAAATGAGTTTTAATGACACTAATAATACTATACGATAGTAAAGGAACTATCATTTTGAAAAAGCATTATTGCAAAAAGTACCTGGCTAAAATACTTCTGAAAGCCTGAAAAAACATTCAGCAAATAGGTCACCGATTCTTAAATTGATGGATCCACTGTGTTACCACACGAATAAAATAAAGAATCCTGTCACAATTCGATTTGTAGCTTTTTCTTAATACGAAAGAAAGGTTTTTTAGAGAAGGTCGTCAGGAATCAAGAGATTTATTTTTTACCTTAGACATTGGCTTCATATTTTCAAACACAATAGTTTTATTACTGTAGAAGATTTAATGTGAATGTAAATTTGTATTGTTTGCAATAATCGAGTCATTTGATGTGCTATGTATTTTATGATACACCATTTGGCAACTATAAAGATGTTATAACCCCAAGGCATCTTTTTGACCCCTATACTAGTGAAGCTACTGAATTAAGCTCACAAGTTGAATTATATATGGTAATAATATTCCTTTTGCGAAATACATTCACTTTATTTTATTTTTATGACAAGTTCACTTTTCCCTGTGGCTCTGCCCTTTCAATTTCCCCATTATACTTCTTGAGTATTTAATATGTTAGGACATTTGAAGACAATGTGCTGATTCATAATTATGCTCAAACTTGTTCCGTGTAGTAAAACTTAACAGAAATAATTTATTGAATTTACGCGCTGATAAGATAAGGCGGTGATAGATAGACAACACTCTAAGCCGGAGGATATAAATATAAGTTTTCAAACAAAAGTTCAATGTAAATTTTCATTATAATAATAATAGAAAAAAATATTGCTTTCATGTAAAACGAAAAAATATGTGATAAATATACATTTACAAATGAATAAACAACTATAATTGTTATTATTTAAAATAAAACATATGATAAATACCTATAGTAAGATTACATGAATTATTACGCAGATAGAATAAAAAATGCTTCAATTACAAACACACTTTATTAAAATCAAAGTAGAATAAAAACTGATATAAAAAAAAGAAACATATTATTTGGGAGAATCGAATTCAGTCCAAAAATATTCAATACTAAACGACATTTTTTTCTTAACAAGAAGATAAATTGTCGCGGATCTCGAGTCTGACTGACACTGACAGTTGGTTGGATTTCGTTCATTTTATCGTATACCATGTATATTCGGACCTAAATCGGCGTCTTCATTAGACAGGAAAAAATATGTACGTCTCACTTGGAAATAGGTACTTATATTTTTAGGTTTGATCTTTAATTTTACAAGTAATCGTCTAGGTAAGCAGTTTTAATCGTTCAGTGAATAGTATCCATTGTTATCCCATGTATTTCGGCGGGTTTCAATATTGAATCTTAAAAGTTAAGATTAAGAGCAAACCAAAAATTTATCTGTATTTTCATTGATGACAAACACTGATATGACACTTTAGAGAAAAAAAAGCATTGTAATTTCGGAAAAACAGATTGAGATCGCAAATTGAAACTGGGGGATGAGTGGGCAAACCCAGTTTTTATTACGGTTTGGTATTTTAATTATAGTCCACAAAAGATCCGAACTAGATATAAGCTCAATTAGAATGCAAACGGTTGATAAAATAAAATTGACAAAATCTAAAAGTTTTCAATTGATACTAAAAATTGAAATTGCTCGAATAAGTGAAACCTATTTATGTATTTTTACAAACCATATTCAAATATAAAAAGACAAAATAGTTCCAGATATTTATCAGCCGATTAATATTATTAGTAAGATTATGGAAGTTTTTTTTTTACTATTTTAAATTGAATTTTTATAAAAGTATGGTCGAATTTCAACAACTGGGCGAATACTAGTATTCTGTAAAATAAGATTATAAAAATTTCTATAATGGAATTGTAGGTAATTCTAGGCGATCCGAATAATGATATATCTATTTGACTAACCAGCTGTGAATAAAATCTGTATATTTATTTGAAAACTAATCGAATCCTAGATACTTTGACCCCGAAATTATCCAAAACATTTATCAATGTCAAAAAGTTAGAAAAGTTTTATAGACTAGAGGTACTTTAAAACCCAATTTTGACTTTGTAGTCTATTTTATTAGTGTGATAGAGAATGTTAGTTTGTAAGGATTTTGGTTCCATACAAAATCTATACAGAACCAATGATAAAATATTCTCGAAATGTGATTGGTTCCGCGTCGCTTCGTTTTGTAGGATCCTGTTTTGATGATTTTGTCAGAGTTAAATCACAAGCGTAAATAAAATTTTGAAAGTATAATGATAATTTATACTGTATAGGTTCAGTGTTTTAGCCACAATCTCATTTGATATTAAGTTACATAAGATCACAAAGATTTGAAGCCTGTAAGTACTAATTCTTAAGTGATGCTACCAGATTACACAGATTTAAAAACTTGAGGGCCGTAACTTGCCAGACAGGTAATTAGAAAATTACCTGTCACAATGATATTGTTTCATCCCGATGCGAAATAAGGTTCATTATAAAATAAACGAAAAAAAACACTGTTTCCAAATGTTTTTAATTTAAGAAGAAAAAAGTACTGAACTCTTTTGTTATTTTATGTTATCTTTGCTTCTTTGTATATAAGTTATTATTACTACAACCTGCTGTGTGCGCTCGTTTCATATATTTTTCACTGCGTAATATAGTTTTTAATTGTTGTACGCGGAACCCTAATTATTTTCGAAAAAAATAAAGTAGCCTAAGTTAGGCGGTGTAACTTCAGCTATTTAACAAAAAAAGTCCTATCCAAACCGGTACAGCCGTTCCGGAGATTAGCCGTTGCAAACAGATAGAGAGACATACATTTTAAAAATTGCTTTTTTGATATATGTATCATATATACATACATATGTATTTAGTAAAAAAATAGACATGTAAATTTTATATATTAACGACATCAAAAATTGATTTTCTTTGTATATTATTCTATATTATTTTCTTTCTATTTAACGATTCTACAATAGCGCTTTGGTTCTGTTGTCTTCCATTAAACATATACATCATCATTCGTCATTTACTGACCTTGCGTTTTATTTGTCGCAATTTTGTAAACGACGTTTTGTTTGTCTTTTTGAAAGTAAACGTTCTTTAGCAATTTGTGATTTGAAGATCGATGAAACGAATAGGCGACATTAATATGTCAATTACCCATAAAAATGAGACAATAGGAAAACAATGGAAAGCTGAATGGAAATTAACCCACATCTCTGTGCTTCCACTAAAAACTACGATTTGTATAGTTTATTATATGACAAAAAAAAAAATTATATATATTATATTTATGAAAAAAAAAGAACCAGATCGAGTTTCTTGCCGGCTCTTCTCGACTGGGTTGTTTTCCGAACCGGTGGTAGTGTTTTAGACGTTCATAAGCGCCTTCTTAGGGCCTAAATTGAATAAATAAATTTTGATTTTGATTTTGATTCTGGCTTAAATGCCAGGTTAGTGCTCAAGGGGTTAAAAAGAGGATACACACACACCTATATAGGATTTAATATGATTTCAGTATGAGATGATAGAATAGGGTTGGTGGATTCGTACGTATATCTCTTGATGACCATCTAGATAGATGTTCACAGATGTTCAACCATATTATCTCTGAACTATAATCGGTTAAAAAATAGCTTTTTCTTATATCATAAAAAATATTTTCACATAAGACATCATAAAAATTGATTTAGACTTTTTTTTGTAAATTAAATTAACCTAAATAGAAACGCTAAAGGCCTTGTCATCACCGTAATATTTTAAAACCTCTTTTAGTTCTAGATGAGTTTTCAATAATGTTGTAAAATTATCGAGCGAGGACAAAAGCCCGCTTTATTCTCACAATGAACAGGGCGTGAAGGGGCATGTTTTAAATAAAGGTATATTGTTATAAGATCGCCCGCAGAGCCAACAAAAGCTTTCGTGATTTAACAATGAATCTCCATTAGGATCACGGGTCACGTTGTGTATGACTGAGCCAGTAAATCTTGTGATGCCTTGAAATATTTCTGATTTGATGCTTTAATCATTTTGATTGGTTAAGTGTTAGTCTAGCTGACTAGAAAAAAATTCAAACATAAGCATTATTGAAAATTAGAGGAAGACATACATTTTTCCAACATATTTCTACCCTTAAACATTTATGCGTTGGATATAAAAACATATACGTTTTATATGAGCTTACAATATAAAATATTTCATTAAAATTTTCGTCACGAAGGTGCAAAAAAAAAATTTTTTTTTGAAGTGCAAAACTTCTTTAGCAGCTTTAGAAGAATTTTGGTAGGAGGAAAGCTTGTAAATTTGCATCACCTACGGTTTTTTTTTCTAACCTAGCTTATGGTGTTGCCTGGAAGGCCCTTTACAGCTTCACCGAACTTTGGGGGCGAGTGCTGAAGGCACTCAGCCGCAAAATGTAATTAGCACAAAGGTTCGAATCTCGGCTTGGCTGCTACCTATACCAAAAATTCCCGCGGAATTTGAACCTAGCTAAACCCTACAATTTTACTGTCTTAAATAATAAAAAGGTTCCTTAAAAGAAAAAAGGTGCCTTGCATCACCTATGACGTCAGCGGTCAGCCTTATATACTATAGTCTGTCAAATATAAGGTGACGTTTAAATAGACAATTTTGTATTGCCACATCTTTAATATTTTCCTATAAATGCCCGAATAAAATGTTCGAGTAGAAAAACAATTACCACTAAATTATTCCGCTGGTTGTTTGAATAAGATCATGAGAATTCAGTCAGACTCTGATCGTGTTATATTATTAACTTCACTTTAAAAAAAAGACTTTAATATCGGCAGTCCTTATGACTAACTAGTTTTTTTTAGTGGTAACATTTATTACTCGACAATAAATACACAACACAAAATGGGGGTCTCTAGGTTTGGTTTGATGACTAAAAGTTGGAAAGGTCTTAATTGTGATTACGTTAGGAATGTCTACCTATTTACTATTCTTTTTTTCTTTAATTATACCAATCACAAAAAGAGGGGCCAAGTAAGTTCTTTCTTGAGAAGTGGGAGAAGGAAGCACAAAAATCTCTTAAATTATGTTTATGCAACACCTGAACACAGCAAATTTAACATTTGCCATAATAATATAAAGCTATTTCATCATTTCGCGACCTTGACCTGGCCGTAGGTCCACCTTGTTAGGGACCTATCTACGTTGCGCATAATATAATATATCCAATAAGGAATTCAGAAATTTTCTCCAATAATGACAATGAAGTTGTCATAGATAATTATAGTTTTCGCAAAAGTTTGATCGTGACATACATTCGGATTTCATCATAAATGTTTGACAGCAGTAATGAAAGACCCTTGTATTGTGTACACAAAGGTAAGAATACTCTGCCCTACATACCGGGGACGTGAGACCGCGCAACGCCCCCAGAAACCCGCCGTCGTTCATATTAATTTCCTGAAAACTTGTTGTACAGAATATATGGGAGCATAATCCAAAAGTTCTTATCATTCACAATACGCAGGAACGAGTAATAAATATGGATTTTATTTATTACACCCCAAACACACCTTAGGTCAGGCATCTTTTAGATGAGATAGAAAAGGTGAGTTATTTAGAACGGTATTTGATCCCTTTTAGTAAGAATACACTTTCAGGTATTCGTAATGGCAAAGATACTAAGTTAAATTAGTTTTACTACGTTTAAGTGTCTACTTATTAATTTGTTTTAGTTGTAGATATTTTATCACAATTTCATATAAATAAATACATATATGCAATTTCATATATGTTTTTTTATTAACTGTGTGTTTACCCAAATTAATACAAAGGAAATAAATTGACAACGGAGATAATTTTGCATTTTTTACCATACATTCTGTATACCTGTTTCTTAACTAAAGTATGGTGTCTAAATTGATGTTCTTTTTTCGTAATCTATAGACTAATAGGTCAAAGTTTTGATAACAATCTTGGGTCAAGTTAAGTGACCAGAATGGTTCAAAATACTAAAAATTTTAAAACTGGTAACTGAGTTTAATGTTGTGTTGCCGGAAAAATCCTATTGGTGCTTGCCAGGATATTTTTAAACTTTAGGATAGTTAGCTAGCCAAGTGGTTATTAGAATAAGCCTTATCACCATACTATGGTTTCTTCAAGATGTTTGATTCATCGAAATCTTAGGCTCAAATAGGATGAGAGCGTGGTTAGTCCGGTGGACTAATCCGCGTGACTCATAGATGGTACGACTGAAAGGTCGGAGGTTCGAACCCACGGTGGGTAACACATTTTAGCCACTGGAGCAACGCGGTTGAATGCTTTGCGATCCCGTGTTGCTCCATCAAGTTGGCGGGAGGAACCGGGAGGTTTAGTGGGTAGTGGTTAACGGCGCTTCTCGTCGCGAGTCCCACATTAATTCTGTGTGACAGCCTCTCACGCTTGCGTGTGAGAGACTGTCACACACCATCGGTCGGTTCCAGTCTTTCCCTGTTTGGGTACGTCCTTTTGGGTCAGGCTGGACATCAAGTGCGTAAATGCATTCCCCTCGAAAAAAAAAAAGGCTCAAATAGGATAGGTGGACGCGACACCCGACGGTACTGAGTCATCATCGCTTCCTTTGTCATCACTATGTGTTGGACTAATTGTATGTCATCCGTTTACCAAGTTACAGTAGGCATGTGAAAGTTTCCTCTCATTAGTTCCCTTTATTACCCATGCAATAAAAGTTTCGTACTACCGTCGTAAAACAACAACTCAGCGATAAAGTTAAAGTACTTACACAGTATTACTTTCAAATTGTTGGCAATTATCTGAAAACTAAGATCGAGTTGAATTGAACTTTCCAAAAACAAATGGATAAAAACGATCCAAAGTTTTGGCTATTGAAAGTCTTTGTGTTTAGGCAAATGAAGCAATCTATTAAAATGTTTCTTTGCTTATCTTTTTTTGTTAAAATAAATATAAATTATTTTAGTAATATACCATAAAGGTGCCAAACAGACATACGATCCGTCTAATAGTAAGCTGCCTCCGTACTCTATGGACGCCTGTGAAACCTGAAGAATCACATCCGCGTTGCCGACTCTTTAAAAATTCCTTCACGCCGCTTTTTTATATCTCCATATTCCCGCTGGAAAACTATTATACTTAGACTTATTGGTTCGATACCGTATAGGTTATAGGTTGTGAGTTTAAGGATAGTCAACGATTCTCTGCGCTCTTCTAAGAATTAAGTAATTATATTATTTTATATAAACTTGTAGGAACTTTTAGAAAAAAAAAGTGATAAAATTTAACAAGTGATTAACTTCTGAACTCGATACCTAAAATCACTTGATCAAATATAATGATTTATTTCGTATGTAGATATGTAGATATAAAAGTATATGACCAGGAGTCACTGGGTTCTCGAATGGCGCGAGCACGTACCGAATTACGCAGCGTAGGGAGTGCCCAACAAGGTATCCGATGACCTGGTGAAAGTCGTGGGAATGCACTATATACGGGTGCTTTAAACCAGTCGTTTCGATGGACCCTGAGGGAAGCCTATATCTATTAATGAATATCTTTAAGCAGAAATGATAATTAGGATACAAAATTAAATTCTTGTAAAAATTAAAACAATAACAATTGAAAAAAAAATTAATTATGATATTGTTATTTTGAATTGTAGTTTCAATACTTATACTGTATTATATACTAGCTGTGCCCGCGAATCCGTGCGCATGTAATTCCGTGTTCGTAAAACGACAATTTTAATAAAATGTAGATACACATTCACAGGATCTTTATCACATTGGACTACATCGTGATTAAACATCAAGTAAGATAGTGGTTAAAGGTAATTTTAAAATAAAAATAAGCGATGATAGCTGGAAGCGTGGTCGTATACTTCCCCGATGAACGTAGTAAGAAATTCACCTTAGAATAGGAATTCTGCAATAAGCCTGAGCGTTCGTTAAAGTTAAAAACAAAAACTGCATATCTCTGCTCGTCAAGAAGTTCCATAGAAGCTTCAAAGTCCATCATCAGGTCGATCTATTCAATGCTGTAGTAAACTCTCATTACTACACACTAAAGGAACTCAAAAATGAAATATTTGTTAATTTAGAGCGATGATGGCGCAGCGGATAGTGAAGCCGGATCCCGCGTCAATAGATGCGGGTTCGAATCCACATATCCAACTCTAAAATCAGCCTGAGCTCTCGGTGGGAAAACATCGTGAGGAAAGCATAGCATGGTGGTAGGAAATTTTCTATAATGTCCGCCTGGATAGCTACCGCCCTCAAGTTTGAAAACGTGTCATCAAATACCAATAGGTGTGTTTCGGCTGCATCAATTGAGAAACAGTACCTCTAGGCTTAGTGTGTTTATCATCCTGGGCCACATCGTCATTTAACATCAGGTGAGATTGTGGTCAAAGCACTGAGCCAATGTCGAATAGAAAAAGTATATATAGTGAACATCAGAGTGCAAACAAATGATAATAAAGATTATTCTTTTGTATTTTAATAAGAATTATTGTAAAAGTATATATCTGTAGCAGTCAAGAAACCCTATAGGAGCTTCGAAGCTCCTCATAAGGTTGATATATTTAGTGTTATGGTAACTGGCAATACAGTTCATTTTACTATATCTGCTATATAATATACAGTATATATAGTATGAAATAGAAAATCTTGACCGCATAAGGTAATTCTTAAAAACTTTAAAAACAATAATTAAAATCACCTAATTAGCAAATTCATTGCCTTATATTATATTTACGATAAGTTAATAGAAAAAGTGCCAATAACAATGAAACAAAATTTGTGAATTTCTGCTTTTACATTTAGTATTAAAATAACTAATTTTTACTAAATACATATGAATGTATACGTACATATCGTATACGGTAACTTTACAAAAAAAACGCATTTTTTTTCTGTCTTTCTTCAAGTTTTGTCTGTCTTTTTGTGCCGGCTAATATCCGGAACGGCAGGACCGATTTACATCGGACTTTTATTTTAATAGATAATTAAAGTTACTTTGCAAAACTTAGGCCACTTTAAATTTTCTAAAATTATTAGTGTTCCGCATAAAATATTTGAAATATGAAATATTTTAACTTTTTCTTAGTACCGAAAGTTTTAGAGGAAAATAATTAGGATTACGTACAAAAAAAATTAAACTCATGAAAATTTCAATAAAATATGATTAAATGGTTGACACCGTTATTATTACCGTTATATGATTAAACGTTATTTTCCGATGATTATTAAAAAAAATGTGTTACGCACTGAAAAATATATAAAAGGCGGCCAAAGCCACGGGAACACAGCTAATTTAACCTATAAATACAAATTAACTTCATACACAGTCCTTTTAATGTTTCAAAACAAACACAAATTAGTTATAACGCCATCTATGAATAGCCATGGAAAACATGAAATATATTTATTCAAAAATTTTCAGTTGAAATTATATGAAAAGAATTTAAGTAGGTTTAATTTCATTCTATTTTTGTTAACTTCGCTATTTATTGGTATTCTCATTATAAATACATTTAATTATTGTGGTGTTTAATTTGAATTTAGATAAACGCTCTTTATATAATATATTATGTAAATACATACATATATGAGTTAAAAAGTACCCTACATGTTACTACTAAGTATAGAATACAACCATATCAAATTATATCCAATTCGGTCCAGTAGTTTTTACGTGATTGGCGAACAAATTAATAAACAGATAAACAGACAACATTTTTAAAAACCGTTTAAATGTGTCGATTCTGAACCCCTCAAAGTATTTTTTCTGAAATATCTTCAATCTATTTTATTATAAATATAGATTTTGTAAAAATGATGGTACAGTGGTAGTTTGATCGGATACCGCATTAGTAGTCGTAGATTCAAATTCACCTACTCTATTATTATTATAAAGACCCTGAGCTTTCGTTGAAGGAAAATGTTGTGAGGCCAGGCTAACTACCACTTTCAAGTTTTGGAAGTTTGGCTCTAGGCATCTGTAAATGTATTCCAGAAACATTACTTGAAAGCCAACTATAGCTTAGTCATACCATATTGTCAACTATTCAGTACAAAAAAGAAAAAAAAAATTTAATATACTTTTTGTATTATTTATGTTATTTTTTTTAACATAACATAAGCTCACGCCTGTTATCCCCGTAGGGTTAGGCAGAGGTGAAATAGCGAACTACACCACCCACATTTCGCCGAGCTTAGTTCCGTCCCAGATGTAACAGGGGGCGAGCCTGTCGCCATATCGGGCACAAATTTCAAACTCCGGGATGATACTGAGTAGAAAAACCCAATACCACTTGACCCGACCCGGGGATCGAACCCAAGACCTCAGAACGGCAGTCGCACCGTGATACAACTGCGCCACCGAGGCAGTTTTTTTAATTTACCCTAAAATATTTTTCTTCGACTTGATTCTTTACAAACATATTTTCATATCAGTTTGTTTGATCTATCGCATGTGACGTGCTATTATTATATCTTCACTAAACATGAATCTAATAAACAAAGTGGATTCAACGTTTTATTGAAAGTATTCCCAGTATTTTTTTTTCCATGTAAAATATTATGTTTGATCGTTTTTATTAGACTCCGCTGTTTGTTTATATTGTAGTTCTCCTTCGATAAAACCTTTGATAAAAAAACGTTCTAATAACTCTCGTTTTAATATCGATTATTCCGTCGTCAATTTATGTTTATTGCCGTAGCTTTAAGCAAAATTGACAAGACTATTATGTGAGATTTAAGATTAAAAGAAAAAATCTATCAATAATATTAAAGTATTACATTGAAAATAGATATGAATTGACTATGCAAAATTTAATCTTATTTAGGCAAAGACAAAGTTTATTGCAATTGTTTCCAAGGTTTATTAACCGACTTTCTTTTTTTATTTACGTATTAGCTATGAACGAGTTTAAACAGGATAGTTTCCTCCGTTCTTTTAAATAATGACTATGATCGAATTTTGATCACTAGGGGGTAACGTAATTTGACACCATTTTAAGCGGACTAAACTTTCTAAGAGATTTGTTTGAGTTCCATTTTCTCGTTCGGTGTGTTTTCAAAAAGACAGACACATTTAATAGTAAGAAAATCAAAATAACATTCTTAATGACTTTGGAAACGTACATTAACATGCTTAATTAGTTGTTACCATTTCCTAAGATCTAGAGACATTATAATTTATGAATATTCATAAAGCACTTGCACGTTGTGTATAAATTTAAATAATGAGAGCTTCAGTGTAAAGTCAGAAGAACGCAAAGGGTGTTAAGTTCGAGTATAATTCATAGGAGTTTATACTTTCGTTAATATTAAAGACCTCCGGGGGCTTCTATTTAAATCAAAAGTTTAATTACATAAACAAAATTCGCGATGAAATTTAGCGTTGCCCCATTTAGGTAAAAGATTGAAGAACTAAAATTAACTCAAACTAATTAATATACTTATATTCAAATATGTATAAGGGACGGGAAGCATTTCAATTTTTTCAATAACAATCCTTTTTCTATCGAGGGAGAACAAACACGCGAGTTCTGATATATGAAGGTTTCTTTGAATTAATGACCACATCCAATTTTCTAGAGGTAGGCAATATTAGTTATATGTAATTAATTACTTCGAGTTCAGGATTTATAAATCCATTTGTATTAATAATGATTGTTTGTTCAGAGCTGATTGAAGTGGATATTAGTTTTCCTTGTAAAATATGAATATTAAATAATTAATATTTTTTGTTAGAGGGAAGTAACAAAATAAATATTTAGTTGCTTAAATCAAAACATCAACAATATTGCACTTGTAACAGAAGTCAGTCAATTGTTAATTTTGAAGATCTGGAAGGCCTCATATTTCAATGTGTTTTATTTATTTATTTGTGATGCATCTATTGCCATACCTTGTTAATGAAGCCGACTCGAATCCCGTAGTTGCAAAGGTTAAATGTTTCATATATGTCGAGCGAACCGTGATGACCAATCTTACAAGTTACTGCATGCAGCAGAGAAGCGAACGCTGTTATGAATATACACCATCGGGGACAGTTAGAAGGAGTTTGAAAGTGGCACTAGTGGTTGTAATGCTGAATAGAAATCGTTTGTCACGGTAAAGACAAATCATGAAGACAGGATAAGTTTGTGGTGAAAAGGGTAATGAACGTTAAAGGGTTAAAAGAGAGATGACAGTCAATGAAAATATGTATAAAATATGTAACGGAAGACATAAAAGCAAAAGAGGTGAATGTAGAGATAATGGCTAATACAGATGTATGAAAGATGAAATCTTACTGTACGCATTCCACAAATGAAACAGGAGGGTGATGGGGGCTGGCTTGCCAGTGATTTATAACGTGATCAGATGCTCCTAAATTGCATTTTATTATTGATATTGTTTCCGTTTTCAATCACATTACTCAGAATTTTGATTTTTATAGTTAAAATCGATATTCATGCCCATAAACAAATTACGCACGCAACCTTTACCACACTTGTACATCGTAAAAATAAAAACACAAATCAAGCTGTGCTTTTATGTATAAAAATGTGTAATTGTGAAGAATGTGTTATTTTCAAGGATTATTCTGTTGCTGAAAAAGGTATACCAGAAGACAAATTAATCGTCTGTCGATCAAATGATATCATACTAAGTCTGGTCTTCACAGGCCTAGTTTCTATAATTTGATCTAGTATGACATCTATCAATCGGAAAAATATGTAATATCGTTTTTGGTCTTACATTTGGTTACCTACATCTTATTTTGGATAAACTTGAAACAATGCGGTATTAAAATAAACAATTATTCGTCACGCGTATAGTGATCGATTTCCCATTGACTAAGCATTCAATAGTTAAACTAACAGAGAGAAATAAAATAAATGATCCAAGACAAAAAAAAGGAAAGAGTTAGCTCATTTCAGTACATTGCTTTAAGTTGTCCGTAATTTAGGGAGAGACCTAACTTTAGATCTATGTTGTAAGTCGTTGAGGAAATTGGCAAATGTTAGAAGCTACAAGGCGGAAACTTCTATTACCTATATCCCCCACAGTATCTAAACAGCCCTTAATCTCCGTTATTTACCGCGGAACTGAGCCTCCTTGGATTGTGTGTAATTCACCAACAAAGATTTGTACAGACGGTACGTGATTCTAAGATGTAACTACCATATTATAGAAAATACTCTTCTGAATTATTTTGTGATCGTATTTACTTGTATGTATATTTTGAAGAATAATGTATGTTCCCTACTTACATTTTTAGATTTTATCTTCGATCGATATTTAAGAAAAACGTTATTAAGAAAAAACGGCAATGAAAAATGTATGCCAATGATGATTTATTTAATATTCCTCTACTTGTTCTTTGTACTTGTAATATACCTTTGTCTGCGATAAATGTACAGTAAATGAGTCTATTCTCAATATAGATTCCGAAATCATAACTTTACGTTAATTATTATAAAATTTTCAATCAGTCGTGCATAAATTTTTTGCACAATATGACTTTTTTTTAAATAACAAATGACATTTAAGCAACGCTTTCTTAAATAATATAACTTGATAGATTTTCATCATAAATGTTTTACAACCAATTCTTTAAAATCATGTACGTAATATTTGCATGTAATGCATTTAAATTTCCCAGTTGGACCTTTCGAAACGGCACTTGGCTGACGTCCAGATTAATATTAGTTTTACCCACCACAGCGCAAACTATTGTGTGGTTTAGTGGAAATCCTACTAATGACTGCAGTGAGACAACATTTCAACAATTCTGCGCTGCGAATATGCTAAATTGTTCTAATAACTAGTTACACGGTTTACGTCAATTAATTTCTAACCTAAAATTGTTACAGACTTAAAATTAATATATCTGTAGTAATATTATAAAGAGGAAACATTTGTATTTTTGTATGTAACGAATAAACGTAAAAAAAAACTACAGGACCGATTTGAGTGAAATTTGATTAGTTTGAAGTTAGAAATCTAGGGAGTGACATAGGATAGTTTTTATCCCAAAATTCCAACGAGAACATTAACTGCGCGGGTAAAACCGCAGAGAGCAGCTAGTCAGAAATAAAATTAAAGTGTCAGTTTGTAATGTCAAAGTTATTTTTACTAAATAGATATGAATGTATATACGATACCTATACCAAAAATACAATTTTTACATTTTTTGTCTGACTATCTGTCTGTTTGTAATGGGTAATCTCCGGAACGGTTGTACCGATTTTGTACGGAACTTTTTTTGGTAGATAGCTGAAGTTACTTCGGGTAACTTAGAGTACTTTGAATTTTTGAAAATAATTAGGGGTCCACGTAAAAAAATGAAAGCCATTTAAATTTGGATGTAATCCCATCACAGTAAAAATTTAGACAAGCTAGATCTAGTGAATGATCGTCATAATTTAAATACTAGAAGTAAAGACAAGTTGGCCGTCCCACGCTTTAGGTTAAGTAAGTGTAATAAAAGCTTTATAGGTAATAGTATTCGGTTTTACAATAAGATCCCAAGTAAAATTACCGATTTACCTGACAATAAGTTCAAGTATTATGTCAAGCAAGTTTTAATCTCAAAAGGTTATTACAGGGTGGATCATTACGTGAACGATAGTGATGTCTGGAAATAACCCACATCTCTGTGCTTCCACTAAAAAACTACGATTTGTATAGTTTTTTATATGACATAAAAAAATTATATTTATGAAAAAAAAAAAGAAGGAACCAGATCGAGTTTCTTGCCGGCTCTTCTCGACTGGGTTGTTTTCCGAACCGGTGGTAGTGTTTTAGACGTTCATAAGCGCCTTCTTAGGGCCTAAATTGAATAAATGAATTTTGATTTGATTTGATTTGATTTGACAGTTTTACGGGCAAGTGCTATAATTTATAAGAAATATTATAACTTTATCTTAGTACTATTTTTTTTAAGAATATAATAAGGGTTCACTATAAAAAAAAAAAATGCAGTAAAGAATATATGAAACGCGGGTGCAGCCATTGGCAGACAGCTAGTTAATTATAAATTCGTTTCTAGAAATCAAAGATTCAAGCTTTAAAATAGAAAACAATATCTTATAGACATTTTTTTTCTTTAAATTTAATTGTAGGGCTTGTCATTTAGCGGATTAATTTAAATAGTTCAACAGTTTCGTTTAGTCTTTTAAATATTTTTTATTATTATCTAACTCCTATTTTACTTGAAGTGACTTTGTGTCCTAAGATATTAATAAGTACCTATGCTAAAACTATATGTTTTACGAAGAAGTATGCAATTAGCGTTTTATGTGTGAATTAAAGATTTTTATAACAAACCTCCAAAAAAAACGGAGCGCCAAACTAAATTAAAAACGGGTTTTCATTTCTAAAGTTTCCATTAGAATGTCTTTCTTGCTAGGTGAAGTGATAATGAATTATTTGTTAGTATGTTCGGATTACGCGTCGATGAATGTTAGGTTCACACCCACCTAACTCTATAATGAGCCTGAGCTAAAGATATGATGAATAACATCGTGAGGAAACCATAGCATACTAATAGGGCATTTGCTAATAATGCTCGCCTTGGCTACAATCCATCCATACATCTAGCTACCGTCCATTACTTTGAAATCCTACTAATAAACACCAATAGTTGTATTCTGGCAACATTATTTGACAGTCAATAACATTAGGCATAGTGGGTTTAACACCATCCTGGACCATGTCGTCACTTAAATCAGATAAGATTGTGCTCAACGCTCTATACCTATATACAGTGTAAAAAGCTGTTTCCGCTGGTTTAGTTTGACAAGCAATGGCAGCTAACGAAGCAAGTACCAAAAATAATACAAATCACTCAACGCTCATCAAACTGTTTGAATTGTCAAGAATTTCTTTACTCATTCTCCTTAGACGTTCGTAACTTTTTGCACTTCACATAATCTACTTGAATATTACAATAACAAAAAAGTCACTAATAACCTTTGTTAGAAATTTATTTGAATTGTTTCTTATTTTTTCTAAATTTATTCATAAAAGAAAACTTTGTACATTAGCAAGGAGTATAAAATTGGAGCAGCCCTATTTCGGTTATACTAGAAACGATTAATAAATGAGATATTTCGTAGCTACTTCAAACGGGTAATTAATGAAATTTTTTTAGAGTTTTTCATTATGATAAATTAATTGAGCATTGTAAACTTTTCATAGCTATATTAATATTAATTATAGTATGGGTTATTAGATATTGTGATTTTTAAATTTGTGTTATTGTATTGTTTGTTTATATTTTTTTCAGTATCACTTTTATCACTGTTTTGGTTGCAAAACTTGCAGCCGAAAGAAAGCTTGCATTACCACACATAAATGTCAGTACCATGTCACGTATTTTTTAGGCTTTGCATCTAAATTAATTTCTTTGTCGTAATAAATGGTTCAAATGAAAATAATCAAATGTTAAATACTTAAGACGATGTTACTTTGCTCTAATTTCGTTTTCTTTGCATATTATTTTTATAGTAAATCATCTAAAAACTTGTCAACTAACAATCATTTCAAGCGAAATTACCAAATGAAATTTTTACGATGTATTTTCGCAAATTAAACCCTTCATCAATGATATAATTTAATATAATATGTATTTATTTATTTTTAATACATTAAAACGATGAGTTCGGTATTGGTATATATAATTTAATTTATGTTTCCGTAATTTCCGTTTCACTAATTTTTGATAACATAAATCGTCGCTTAGAGCACGCGCCGCCAAACTAATTCCTGAACAAGTTTCAGCTGGCACTGGTTTGTATAATAAAACAATTAATTACATTTAGCTTTGTCCCATTTCATGAATTATTGATTGTTCAATGACAAACTTGTACAAATAACAGTCCTTTGTTTGTACATATAGGCCATTCTTATAAATAAATCCGTACCTTTTTATTCACTCTGAAACATCAAAGCTATCATTTTGATATTTGACAACAATGAGATTCATTTATGAATCGAAAATGTCTACAACTAAATTAGGTACACATTTGAATTGTAAACTATTAAAGCGGAGAGAAATAATATATTTCTAATTTGTTACGAAAGTACAAAGTATTTCTGTTAGTATTGTAAAGTCAAGAACTATACAAAGAACATTTATAGTGTACACAAAAGTATCACTGATTTTTGAAGCATTGATATTTAAAATATCAAGTCATAGTCACAAAACCAATTCTATGTGTTGCATTCTATGACATTTTAGCTATACCTATATAATCTATATATACGAGTATAAGTGGTATACGCCTAAAATATTCCTTACAAACGGCATCAATAAACAATAAATGTACCACCAACCACTGTCATCGCCGTCGCTTATGTTGTGTTCTCTCTTTCACTCCCACACGCAAATCAAATCAAACATCTCGCTCATACGTTTCATGGGTGATGATAGAATAAACTAATTCAAATTATCATTTTTCTTCACATATTATAAGTAAAGAAAATACAGTGCTTAGACATGACCACAAATATTTTTCCTTTCCCTTGCAGCCGAAATTTAATTTATACATTTTTCGATAAATACAGAAAAACAGTGTGTGAATATCATTCAAAATTTTTAAAATAGTTTGATGTTGAGATGACAGCCACTAACATGTATGGTACGTGACTAGATGTATGTCAGGCAATTACTAGGAGAACTTATGGTACCAATATAGATTGTGATTAACATATAGATATAGGAACTTCGAAAATAACCTCATGTTGGTAGAGCATTTTCTAGTAATGCCCGCCTGGGTAACTACCACCATCAAGTTTGAAAACCTGTCGCGAAATACCAATAGGTGTGTTCCGGCAGCATCACTTGAGAACCAGTGCCAGTTAGTGTGTTAACCATCCTGGACCACATCGGTAACTAATATCAGATGAGATCATCGTCAAGTCGCTGAGCCTATACAGTGTACAAAAAAAAGTGTCCGTAACGATCATATAAAAACATTTTAGTCGTATCTCAAGTCCTCGTCAATTCCTAATACTTTATCATCAGTTAAAGATAAAGATTCGTGCTAGTAATATTTGAAACGTTTTGTGTGTATCAGCGCCATTTCCCTCCGTCGATTTACGAAGCATTAAAGAGCCATCAATATCTGTAGGTTGATCATCAATAACTCCCACGCTTTAATCCTTTTGAAGAATGGTTTCACCTTTTATACATCTATTTTATTATGATTACTACTACACCTTTCTCCGCGAAATGTTTTTCTTTCAACTAAATCAATTGTAAACAGTTTAAAAATCGAAATAAAAACAAGCCACTTTATATTTAAGCAATACTGTTAATATGCATTAATTAGGTTCTTGCATATGAAATAAGCGTTTTATTTGGAAAAAGTAAAATGAAAAAAAAAATGCTAATTACATATTTTATCAATTGACACATTCGCGACCAGAAGGCTGGCCAATATTTTGCACAGGGTGTAAGCATTACCATCTTACTTGGCAATGGGGTCAACCTCCTGAGAACCTTCCCAGTTAGACGGCATTCATTAGTTATAGTTTTATATAATATACTTCGAAATATATATGTATTATTTAGTTATTTCAGTAAATATACTGTCAATCAATCAGAATTCGATTATCATTATTATCTTTACTCGCCGTGTGGTACCGGCTAAGAATAGAACCACCCCATATCCTACCATATAAACCAGGAGATGGGTAGAAGCATCCTCTGAGTACCACAAACACTTGTACCACAAGTACTCCGATCGCCAACTTGCCTGCCAAGCGTGGAGATTATGGCAATCCCCTCCTTATTAAGAGAAACCTATGTCCAGCAGTGGAAGTCTTGTTTGAATGATTGAAAAATTATTTACAACTTCTTTGCTTCTGCCAAGAATAGTATTTTTTTTTGGATATTGACTTATTTGTTATTGTAGCTGTGGAAGGGATTTGACAGCTTCAGCAAACTTTTGAGGGAAATGCTTAAGATACTCAGCCAGGGGAGTGGTAGCTGGAGCAAGGACACCTTAGTGGCCTAAACTTGGACTGAAAGAAAGAAAGAAGAAATTTATTGTCGGATTATAAATTACAAAAACAAACATTACAAGTACTTTAGAGGTTATCCAACAACAGCCCCTCATGCAGCTACTTGTTGCAGTTTCTCCTTTCAGTATAACAGTAGTAACCGTAAATGTCACGGAATTTGACCAAGCTATATCTAAGTTAAGGAAAACTACGGATTTGCAAGTCCCTTACAGGACTCATGTGCCTGTTTCTAGTGTGCAGGAGTGTGTAATGCGTTTTATGCTAGTGCATGATCAGTGTCACTGTATCACACTGGTGGCGAATACAGAAGCTTCCCCAGTTGAGGGTCGGAACGCACCCTGGGCCGGAGGTGAACCCAGTGGATAAAATCTGTTGTACACCTGTCGCCTACGCAAACTAGTTCATATGACTTTGTCGTGGATGGAAGATTATACAACTCGTCATAACACTAACTATGATAAAAACATAACATAACATAAGCTCACGCCTGTTTTCCCCAAATGAGTTAGGCAGAGGTGAAATAGCGAACTACGCCACCCACATTTCGCCGAGCTTAGTTCCGTCCTAGATGTGACAGGGGGCGAGCCTGTCGCCATATCGGGCACAAATTCCAAACTCCGGGATGATATTGAGTAGAAATACCCAATACCACTTAACCCGACCCGGGGATCGAACCCGAGACCTCAGAACGGCAGTCGCACCGTAATACAACTGCGCCACCGAGGCAGTCAAAAACTATGATAAAAACGATAAGAAACGTTTAGCAAAGCAATATTCCCTTCGCAGCTGAACTTCTTACCATCTTCATTAATTACGGGACGGATGGGCAGTGGGTACAGCCCAAATAATAATAAAATATATTTGATCACGTGATATATGCCTATCTAATTTATCTCTCTTAAAAATATCTCGATGTCTTAATTAATGCTTCGTTTTGGCCACTTAGTGATTAATTTGAACCAATTTATCCAATTTGCAAGTAAAGTTGCCAATTTATCAAAGAACATTTCATATTACCAATCACAATTATACTAAAGTTTTAGTACTTTTTAAAAGGTTATGAATGTAAAATTATTACGCTTCGAGCATTTGCCGAGAACTTTATAGAAATAGGTAATAAAATTTATGCAGAACATTTAAAAAGCTATTAGAGTATTAATTGAAGGTAATCAGAGGAGTAATGATAACGATTGTTACTAAAAAGTTATTCAAGAACTGATATTCAAATTTAACGACCGCGTTGTAATTAATTAGCATACTAAAATTAAGTGAAGACACTTCATAGAATAATTAAGTACTATAAACTTGACCAATTTTACAATCTTTGTACTTTCTGATATCAATTATTAATGTAATAATGAAAATAATAATTCATAGCTATATATAGCTGCTAAAAGAAAATCATATTATCTGTCACAGTTAATCCATACTAGTAAACAAAAATGAAGTGTCTGTTTGCAATAACAAATAACAACTTTTTACTAAATACATATGATTGTAATAAGGAACCTATACAAAAACACGTTTTAAATTTTTTTCTAATTTTTGACAGCAGTTTCCATTTTAAGTAAATGCTATATTTGTATTCATGAGCTGTGTTTATTATACAATAAAAATATTCACGACAATTTTTTTATGTCATGTTTATTATTTATATCGTGGTCTTATGACACCCAAACATCTTGTTCCTATAATATGAAATATGAAAAGCTGAGAACTACTACTAAATTGTCACTTAAAGACTTACTATAATTAAAATTGAAAATTAAAAATATAACACTTAATAAAATACACAATGGACAGAATAAAAATAATATTAATAGTGAAGATTGAAGTAAATATGATATTCGCGCATTTAATTACAGACATTGTGAATGTTATCTATACATATAATAAAAATGTAACGGATCGCTGTCTGTACATGGAAGATATATGAGAAAAAATATTATTAGGACCTTTATAAACGCAAATAGGACCCAAATATATGATTTTTAAAATTTTTGTCTGTTTGTCTGTGCGTTTGTGCACGCTAATCTCAGAAACGGCTTATCCGATTTAGATGAAGTTTTCACTAATATATTGTAGTGAGCTTCACTTAACATTTAGTGTTTGTTTCATGTCAATCAGTACATAAATAAAAAAGTTATGCCAATTTAAAGAATCACGTTGAACATTTACTCTATCTAAATTCTTTCTCTGTTCAGATGCATTGTATGAAACTTTACTAAACTCCATAATGGTCTATATAAAAGTATGATTATATATTAATAATAATATGTTAATAAATAGAAGTTAAAAATGATCGGTTTCGGAAGTGTTAATATTCCAATTTAAGTTGACCTCAGACATATATCATCATTCATATGAAATAGGGTTCAGGTTAGGCTGGCAATTCAGGTTGTTTATATATGTATAGATAAAGCACGTCGAGAGCCGGGCCGCTTTTGGAGGCGCATGGCGTAACAGTTGCATTCGATAACACTGACTGTTTGCTTATTTTATATATTTATATTTTAGGGTTTGTAAATACATATTGTATGTATATAGTATAGGTTAATTAGTTTTCAAATTAGGTAAACACGTCTTATTAGTTAAACTGTAAATAGAAGTTTATACAAGTTCTTAATTTTTATGTTTAAAAAACAATTTAGTAATTTGCGATTAAGGTTAGTTTATTACGTCTTAATAGTTATTAAACTGTAATAAAGTTTAACTGTGTAATAATCTGTAAGTATTTAATTTTTTTGTTTATGATGAGTATGTGTTCATTAAATAACGCTGAGTTAGTACTAATTACTACTTCTTATAAGAATGCCTCGAAAAAGATCCAACCTCCTCCGGTGCAGCAGAAATGCTATAAGGATGAGATTAGTTCTCATTACTTCACTGCATTTTTTTCAGTAACGTCAGGCCAGGTTTCATATTACAGAAACTTCAGCTCAGCGAAAATCTCGATTGAGTTCACATCGTTCTCGAATGATGGCCACTTGAGTTAGGATGAACAGGGAACAGCGTGAAGCACGTTTGTCCACCGATCGCAAGGCTCATGCAATATCGCGTGAGTCTGAGACCTTTACAGATAGGGAAACCCGCCTGAGCTCTCAAAAAGCACGAACTTTGCAGTCTAGAAAGCTGGAAAGTAGCTTAGATCGTGAATCTCGATTAAGAGCTGATCGAGAAGAAGAAAGAAACTGCAGAACAACGTCAGTCACGACTAAATGCCTATCGACTTCGGCATATACTCAATAAAATGTTATCAAGTTTGATAGAAGACCCAGAAACTGGAGCGGAAATTGATATCCTTCCATGGATTATCAAAGAGAAAACAGGTTATTTGTATTCACCCAGAATTAATTACTCTGAATTCGCATCTATAGTAGGTATGGTGGTATGTTGTCAGTTTTGTAATGCTCAAAAATGGAGAAAAGAACCATATGGACTATGCTATTCAGGTGGCAAAGTGCTCATTTAAACTTATCATGAGCCCCTTTATAAAAGTTTTACTAAATAGTGAGCATCCTCTCTGTAAACATTTTTAGACTATATCTGTTTATATAATAGTGTATTCCAAATGACATCTTTTGGGGTCAAACATATCACATCCAACTTTTAAGGTGCAGGGCCAATTTATCACTTGATTGGACCTTTGCTTCTCCAAAATGAGCCAAAATTTCTTTACGTTTATTTTGTATCAAATTACAATTAACAGGCCCATATACGACATCATAACTTTCCTCAACTGAACATCAACTTTATATTTCAACTTGAGAATATGTTACATCAAGTAAATCCGTATGTCAGAAGTTTCAAAGATAATAAATAAAAATAGATTCCATCCCACAAGGCCAAAATAACAATTATAAAGTTATAAATAAGGCTGATAGACGTCCTGCGGAAGAACATCGTGAAAAGTACACTGTCCCCGTTGCAGACGAAGTTGCAGTAATATTAGTCAATTAGGAATGTGATAGACGTGACATCGTGCAGCGCACTCATGATGATCGCTTACAACGTATTTATGAAACACACCGAGCATATGATGCCCTGCAGTATCCTTTGATATATTTCCATGGTTAGGATGGGTACAATTTCAGACTCTACCAAGTTAATCCAAGCACTAGCATAACAAATTATAATAAAAAATATCAGCCTTACAGTTTTATTCATACCGGATACAAATTAGATGAAATTGTTGTATCTATTGCTACTTTATTTTCTCTATAGTAACTTGAGATCGGTAACGGTGTGTATCTGCAGGAACAAGCAAAATTTGTTCTAAACGCAAACCTATGGTGCGAAGTTTCATGAATGCGAGACCTCATATCATCCGTGTATGGAAACGCAACGCAAATACCAACTTGCGAAAATTCATGGCTTTGTGAAAGAGCTATTTTAAGTCCACGAAACGACCAAGCAACAGCAATAAATGCTGAAATTTTGAGCTTTGTTTCGGAGGATAATGTAGAGTATATCTCCATTAACAGAGTTATAAAAGATGAAGAATCTACCAATTACCCAGTAGAATTTTTAGAATCCCTCAGTGCTCCTGGACTACCAGCTCATAAAATAAATTTAAAGTCGGCGTGGCGTACCCATAATGCTGCTAAGAAATTTAAGACCGCCAAAACTTTGCAACAATACTTGATTAAAAGTGAATTTTTCTGTTTTAAATTTCTGATTCTGCGAAACCTGATAGAAGCAGAGATTTTAACAGGTGGTAGTGTTTTTATGCCTCGGGTTCCTCTCATTCCAAACTATTTTCCGTTTAGTTTTAAACGAGTTCAGTTTCCAGTGAGCTTATGACCAGTTTCGCGATGACAATTAATAAAGCCTATGGTCAGACGCTAAAAGTTGTGGATGTGGATCTAAGTATTAGCTGTTTTTCGCACGGTCAGCTTTATGTGGCTTTATCACGTGTTAATCATTCTAGCAGCCTGTATGCTTTGTTCCCCGATGGCTATACGATGTAACGACGGTGATTATAATCCAGAATAAACCAAAATCCGAAAAATGCTGCCCAAAGTCACTATTCCACGCAGACGAAGTTGCGGGCACAGCTAGTTATGTATATAGCTTCATTGAATTACCTCTACATTCAATTCCTGTTATGAGGTCTTTAAGGGTGTTCTAAATACCGCATAATTCAATCCTCTGCTTCACTCCACATTAAGTGAGTGATAAAGTCGGGAGTTATTGCTTATAACGATCCTCGAAAACATTCGTAGACTCTCAGAAATGTAATTAAACAAATCGGTCGCATTCGATCTTTCCGTCTGTTCAAGACTATTGAAAAATAAAAAATACTCTTTGAAAATAATTTCTGCCTCTATGAGTTATGTCTCCTGTTTGATACTCTGACTTATATGTCAAAGACTTGTCGTTGGAATTTATGTTATTCCGGGGATTTTGCATAGTTACTCAGTAAACCAAATTAAAATGCAGTGATGTAATAACATAATTATTTTCGAACTTGTGAACGAATGATCGCTTAATGGTAGTGTTTTGGGATATTACTCTGGATCACTTGGTCCTGAGGTGTGTCCGGTGAGGTTGAATTATCCTTGAATTAAATCATCATAATGAAACCATAGCATGGCTTTAGGATATTTTCATTTTTTTTATTTTTATTAATTTTTTACACGGTTTAGGCTCAGTGCTTTGACCACAATCTCACCTGATGTTAAGTAACGATGTGGTCCAAGATGGTAAACACACTAAGCATAAAGGGTACTGGTTCTCAAGTGATGCTGCCGGAACACACCTATTGGTATTTGGCGATAGGTTTTCAAACTTGAGGGTGGTAGCTATCCAGGCGGGTATCATATAAAAATGCCCTACCACCATGCTATGGTTTCCTCACGATGTTTTTCTTCATCGAAAGCTAAGGCCGATTTTAAAGCCGGATAGGTGGGGATCGAACCCGCGTCGATTGACGCGGAATCCGGCCGTACTGCTCGCTGCGCTATCATCGCTTCACTTCATTCGCTATTGTCCGCTGAGCTAGCTAACCAGTATTACCAAACATCAATAGGTTTGATGTTCTTGTACATTTGAGACCAAAATAATTTAAGCTCATCATATTAACATCTTCGCTTACGACATCACTTAACGTCAATTGAAATTGTGCTTAAACCCTAAACCTAAAAAATATGGTGGTATTTTTTTCAAACTATAACATAATCAAACCCTAAAATTGTTGTATTATGCTGATAATCAAATATTATTGGTTCAGAATTACAGGAATGTCTTCAAAAATACCTCAGAATGGATCCATTCATATCGGTCATGAAAACTCTTATAACGATAACAATGAAAATCATAGAAGCGGCTATACGAGCCGTAGTTGAAGCCACGTTGTATTTAGCAGCTTGTATTATTATAGTCTCTGGTGTCACTCTGTTGGGATTAGTACTTTTAAGATATTGTAATTAATAAATAAATTTTTAATATTATTAATTAGTTTTTATTTCTTTCTAAGTTTCATAATATTATAGTTATAAAAGAAGCAATAATTGTTAACTAAAACTAGAAATCCAGTTCTAAAAGAATATTGTTTAAGAAAAATAAACTTTTTCCACCTCTTAACACACTCAATATTTATTTATTATAGTAATTTCAAATTAAAATTACAACAAATGTACACGAGGTATTAACAAATTTCAGAACACTTTGCAAATAAACTTTCTTTACGACGAAGTGTAAATTGATTTTATACAAAGGGCAATATTTTCTAATAATTGATGACAATTTTGTAGAAACTGATAGATTTTTCTCCAGTTTCTCTTCTCTTCTTTCTCGGTTTAAATTATTATAGAGATAGACTAATTAATAATTTTGGAAGTTTCTGTCTATATAAATATGTTAATGTAAATAAACTATTATTAATTTAATCGTTCGGTATAAATAATGATTAATGGTTTTCTATTATCTAATGGTATAAAGTTTGCGGATCAGGTAGTTGTTTTTGTAGTCCCGGCAACTTTACAGTCATTAGCGCGGTCTGTGCTTTCCCGACGTACATCGTATAACCTATATTGTGCAGACAATTTATCGTGACATTACAAAATTTATCACTATTCATAATAAGGTTAATTTTGTCCATACATGTACGTACATAAATAAAATGATTGAAGTTTGTCACTGTGTATGCCTGACGCAAAAACCACTGGATAGTTTTCTATTAAATTGATTTATTTTCACTTATTAGATAAGTACTTGGTTCTTATCTAAATTTTAAAAAAATTTAATTATCATTAATTAATGTATCATTAAAAAAATATTGCTAAGATAATAAAAACGCAGATAAAGTAAGCTAATACTCTTAATAATCTTAGTTTCTTTAAAGATTATTTATAGAATTCAAAAAGTTTTTATAATCAATTATTTTACACTTAATTTATTTGTGCTCTATTTAAAAAAAAAAAAACAAACACAAAATTAGATAAGCTTTTTGTATTTATATAATTAAGTATCAAGAAAGTATTTTTGGTATTAAATAACTTTGAGAGTCATAGGAGTATTAAATTAATAAATAAATATAAAAAAATATTCTACAGAAACAACAATAGATAACATCTGTTTAGTATTGCAATATTATGTAGTTTTAAACAGAATTGTAGGCAATATGCACAATAAAACGAAAATCCAAGTACTTAATGGTTTTCTCGTAAAACAATATTTTATTTTATTATTCAAGTAATTAGGTATTAGGAATATACATTTTTTTTCTCTAAATATTAAAGGAGTTCTTAACAGGAGTCGACAAGAAGCATTAGAAAGTCCCGACGGAATCTATGTCAACGTACCTTGAACTCCCGACAAATTGGAAATATTCAATACTGACGTGCCGTTCGCATTCGGCGTCTGTCATTAGGTGCTTTGACACCACTTTCAGTGTGTCCCAAAGTAATCAAACTTTCGCAAATCAATCACTGTAGGTGAGTGGGCAATTCCAGAGTAATTCCAATGGAATTTTAAATCAGAATACCTTTTTTTTTAATTAAACTCTGATTATTTTCGATAACGCTGAGTATTCGTTGCGTTACACAATTTTTAATTACGTTAAATAGCTGTTATTAAATTAACATATAATTGAATCGTAACTTTTCGTAGTTGCAATAAACTCAATTTTGTAATTGCTATATATTTAAATATATTTTGAATGTATTTTATTAAAATAGAGCTGTATAAAATAAAATCAGAAGAAGCATTTTAGAATGCACATTTTATACTTAAACATAGGAGTTAAATAGTAATGGCACTATTACTAATTAAAAAAGTAAAAGATTGCCTACATTTAACCCAAAAAAAAAACAAGATCCTCTATGTTATTACCACTCACACGACATATTAATTTCAATGTTTGCAGCTAAATATATTAATTTATGAAATACTGGAAAATCCAGAATATGCCCTTTGACAGCTAGAACTCCAGTGTCTTACACCAGCTTTTTTTAACGCTTAACAGCTTCACCGAATTTTTGAAGCGACCGCTTAAGGCATTCAGCCGTAATAAGTAACTAGCACAAGGGTACCAAAATAGTACGAACCTCTACTTGAGCTGTTATCTAAGATAAATTTTTGCAAAATTTGTCCTAACAAGCCCCTTTTGTTAAATAAGGCCTTTACTTACAGAAGCCATTTACATGCGTGAGATGTGAAGGAGTGAGTGTGCGCAGTGTGATGCTAAATTGCATGTAGATTCCCTTCATCACGCTAGCAGGGACTACAAAATTGAGGGGATCCGTTGTGTGTGCGGGAGTAAAGTTAGCCCGTTCCCGGTGACGCAAACGATAGTTACGGGTCATGGATGCAGAAACGCAAGAATTCTCCGTTGATGAGGAAAAGTGGGGTTCGCGCATGTGATGTAATTATCGAGGTCCTATAGAATATTACGCGTTCTCCACATGATTGCGGTACGTTCAGATTTGGAGGGCCTCCCACCGATTCTACCGCTTCTTAACGTTTTTGACATACAGACAAGGCGACATCGGATATCATGCGATAACACATGAAACATGGAAAAACATATTCACGTGAACCAAATCGTTTATACCAAATACAGTTTAATAATTTTAATTTAATTGTGTTTAAATATTTACCGGGTGGTAGATGACTAGGTGGGGACTAGGAAATACCACCATACCATCTATGGTTTACCGGTTACAAAAAAAAACTCCTATATATGTACGCTTGGCGAAAGAGTTTCAAACTTGAGGGGTGGTAGATTGGAGCTAGAAAATGCTTAGCACCATACTATCTATGGTATCATCTCGATGTTTACTTCACCGAAAGCTTAAACTAATTATGGAGAACGATATATGTATTCGAACCTACAACCATCGACGATCCGACCTACGATCTTCCAACCACTTCAGAACTATCATCGCTTAAGCTAAACAAAAACCGAATAGTTGTACAGGAAACTTCAAGTTTCAAGTATTATAAGTGACTTTTAATTATTTTCATGACATATTTGCAATCATTCCAGAAAGAAAAAGAACACAAACTTAACATAGAACAAACTTCCAAATGAAGTTGTCTGCAAAAATATTATCTCAACGAAAGAACATCTCATCTCATTATGTTTTGATAGATTATTATAATCCAGTAGAAATATTTTACGTAGAAAGGAGTATGACTATGTAGATTCTTCTAAATCGTCGAAATAAATGGATAAACAAGCGAAAATAGGACATATATAAAAGAAATCCATGATCCGTAACGAATGTATTCCTTTGAATCCCTGGTACCTTAAGTAAAATATTGGGCCGTGAGCAATCATTCAAACCTTTACCAATGTTCATTCGCAAGAATGGATTTATTAGGAATGGCACCAAATTCACGAAATGTTCGTGAATTGCGTAATAAGATTTTTGAAACAGTGCGTATAGTATTAACTCCTTTTTATATTGAAAGTCATTTCTCAATAAAACCACACCAACTCCCAATTATGACTGGTTTCTTCTGTTCCGAAATATAATTTTCATACACTGCCGGAAATCGAGTTTGAGCTACATACAGACTTAAATTAATAATTTGAATTACAAAAAATCAAAACTTTTTATAGAAATACAACTTAATCATATTTCATGACAGATCGTGAATGATTTATTATTTTATATGGTAAGAAGTTCCATTTTAATCAACAAATTATATGGTATACTGCTAACAAGAGATGAGAGTCATCATCTCCCTACCCTTTTCCCATTTTTATTTGGGGTCTGCGCAACATGTCTTCCTCTTCCACTCCTCTCTATTTGTTGTCATCTCCGCATTCACTCCTTTTCTAAACATATCATCTTTCACACAGTCCATCCATCTTTTCTTTGGTCTTCCCCTTCCCATGTAATCGTCCACATTCATATCCAATACCTTTCTTACAACATTCTCTTTCTCCCTGCGCATCACATGTCCATACCAGGATAAACGACCGCCTCTTAACTTGTCTGTTATTGGCGCCACTTTCAAACTTCCTCTAATATACTCATTCCTAATCCTGTCCATACTTGTTACCCCACACATCCATCTCAACATTCGCATCTCAGCTACATGTAATCTTCATTCGTCCGTCACCTTTATGGGGTAACATTCTGATCCATAAAAGACGACAGGTCGTATTATGTTCTTGTAAATTTTCCCCTTTAATTTCAAGGAGATTTGCGGATCACACGTAGTAGCCGAAACCTGCCGCCATTTCATCCATGCTGCGTTAATTCTATGCTTTACCGTCCGGTCTATTTCGCCATTGCTTTGCAGGAGTGAGCCGAGGTACTTGAACTCGTGGCAGATTGGCATTGGAGTGCCATCTAGTGTTATGACAGTTGAACTAGAGGTGCCGCCGAAATCACAAAACATATATTCCGTCTTGGATCTGCTCACTTTTAGGCCGACACTCTCCAGCTTCTGTTGCCACTTTACCAATCATAACAAGAGATGAGAGTGGGAAGATTAAAAAATGTGTAGAATTATGCTTACATTACCTCAAAGACTCATAAGTAAGTTAACAACTTTATATGTTGACAGTAAAGGAATACAATGTAAAGAAATGGTAATTAATATTATGAGTTTTCTTAGAAATGTTTAAAGGTTTAAAAAACATGCATATTTAAAAATTGATTATACTTTACAAACTAAGGTACAGATTAATGTGTACTTTAAATCGCAAATACATCTAGATATGAAGTATTGATTCCATCCGTAGCTTTAATCAATAATAAACTTTCCGTTGATATATAGACATTAACAGACTAAAACGATTTTAATTAACATTTTACTTTTTTTTCTATCTTTTTTTATATATACAGTTTTGTATTAGGTTGTACTACGCTTTTAGAATAATTATATTATATTAAAATTTAGCGCCTGCAAAAATAATCAGAGCAAAAAGCTCAAAAGAAAAAGGATCTCTGTCATAACCGTCGTAAGTTACCGCGAGTTAATGCGCTCCTAAGGGACGAGCGGAGAGGTTCAGGGGTGTACAATGATAAATTTCAACGCTAGAACAGCAAAAGGGTTCATAAAACCTCGTTAAAGTCTCGGGTCTTCTGGGTGAAGTGATTTTGTTTATTTAAATTACAGCAAATAATTTTAGTTGTAAATTGTTATGGTGTTTTTACTATACGTAAATCACTGCGAGAATGGCCTATGTTTCTTATAACAATAAATACTAAGGTGCTAGCAGGCACTGTAAGGGTGTAATAGAATAATAAACAGAAATGAAGAGATCAACTCATGTTGAATTAGTAACAAGTTGTACGGATAATAATTTTCTTGTAATAAGTCTACCGAAATATATATATATTTTGTACAGTATGGACTAAATGGTTTGACCACAATCTCACCTGATATTAAATCACGATTTGGTATACATAGGTATACTATAGGATGATAAACACACTCAGCCTAGAGATATCGATTCTTAAGAGATGCTGCCGGAACACACCTATTGGTATTTGACGACAGGTTTTCAAACTTGAGAGTAGTAGCTACACACACGAGCATTATTAGAAAATGCCCTACCACCATACTATGGGTTTCACATGATGTTTTCCATAGCCAAACGCTCAGGCTGATTTTAGAGTTGGATAGGTGGGTTCAAGCCCGCTTCCATTGGCATAGAATCCTGCCGTACCATCGCTTCATATGATTAGCACAAGATAATAAACAAAATGTAGAAGCTGCAAATCCGTTGCTTTTTGCAAATAAACATAGTATCGAAAATGAAGAAGAATAAAAAAAATAACAGTTTTAAATATTCCAGTACTGCAATTTCGTATTTCACTTTATAGAAGGCAAATAAATACGGCTTAAAGGACAAAATGAACTTGTCTTATTTATAATGGTGCACTTTCATCTGCACCTCAAAAGGAAATTAAAAAACTTCTTTCTTAATTGCAATCAGGGGAAAAGAGCGAAGTTAATAAACTGAGTTGTTTGTTTTTACTTGTACTTGTAACCCTGTGCTGAGCCACGTTTCTTCGTAAAACACTCATATAATGTCGCACATATTACTATGAGTACATACAGGTTCGTATTTATAATATATTAAACGAATTAATTGAACTGGGACAGAAACTGTGGAAGACAAATAATATGATCACAAAAATTCTAAGACAGAAAAAAAGTATATCTTTAATAATCAACTATTGTACGAATTATGTTAATTGATTTTCAAGTTCTTAAACACATAATTTATGAGAGTTCCTTCTAGATACAGTACAGTTATTCATGCCATACATTACCTTATATTGAGAAAAAGTGTTGTGTTTGGGAATCGAGTGAAAGGAGCCCTGCGTTACTCTATGTACAGCCAGAATGCGTATAAAAAGGCACGTTTGGCTGTGCATCGGGGTTTGCTAGTCCCTACGCTTACGTATGGTAGTGAGTGCTGGGTCTGGCAGAAGAAACATGACTGCAATAATAATGCAGTAGAGATGGGAAGTCTAAGAAGTATAGCTGGCATGAGAATGATAGATAAAGTAAGCAATAGTGTGATAAGGGAACGTTGTACTGTGGTAGAGGATGTAGTGACAAAAATAGAAAAAGGGATGCTTAATTGCTTTAGATATGTAGAGATCATTGATGAAGGAAGATTGACGATACAAGTTTACAAGGCGAGTGTGACTGGGCAAGGTGGGAAGGGTCGTCCTAGGTGAATGTATCTCGACCAGATCGAAAACGTTCTGAAGAAAGGTCAACTCAAAAGTACCGGTAACCGAAGAGCATGTATGAAGGTGATTATGAAAGTAGAAGAAACGAAAGATATGTGTCGGGATCGAAGGAAGTGGAAGCATGTGGTCTCTGCCTGCCCTTATGGGAGAGAGGCGTGACGTTATGTATGTATGTATGTACGTACATTGCCCTTATATTATTATCATAATTTTGAGCCACTTTAGTAAAATAATAAAAATGTAATATTTAACCTGATAAATACAAAGTTTTATATACTTTATAAGGTAAATACAATCCTGAAAGGTTGGAAAATTTAAGATTAGTATAATAATTATACAAATTTAAGAAATTTTAAGAAATAATATTTTTATGTTTTTATATTAACTCTCATAAGATTTAATGAATGTTTCGATATTTTCAAATACAAAAAAAGACGTTTTTTTATAAAGGAATAAATAAAATATGAAATCTTGAGACACTTAATTTCATACCTGTACATTTCTTGGTAATAGAGTATAGGAAATATTACAATGTTAGGTAAAGACTGAGAAACCCCATTCCCAATACTATTCTGAGAACTGTTAGATGGAATATTAAAAAGCTAAAGTTGTGTAAATTATATTAATACAAACATATGCATATTTACTTGTTCTTTTTTATTTTTAGTATGAACATAAATGAGAAAGGGTAGGCTCGTCGAGTACCACTCACTTTGCCGTTAGGCAGGACGTGATCGACCTTGATTTGCCAATGTTGAAAACTCGTAATTCCGTAATTAAAAGCGTGACCGTTCACTCGAATTGGGAGATTGTAGCTCTAACCGTTTAGGCCACAAGTAAGACGACTTAATTTAAAAAAAAATACAGGAACGACACCTGTTTAAAAATTAAAGCGAAAAAAAGACTGTTGAAAATGAGTAAGATATAAACCTCGTTAAAAATTGTCAAGGAAGAGAAACTCTTTACAAAACATCGGGCAGAAATGGGAAAGAAAACGTTCTAAAAAAAAAAACATCGTTCTTTACAGCTTGTTAAAAAGATACAATGATGACTGAGAGGTTGTGCTCGGACCTAGGTTAGTGAAGAAGTTTTTTTTTTTTTTGTTGAGCCGTGCTTAATAGGGCACATGGACGAACGCTAAAATGATATTTGTTGTCCTTGTTAATAGGTGTTTTTGGTTGGGATTTTAGTAGATAACCTGTTGTACACCATGGAGTCCGAGTACCCTTTTTTATACGTGTGCAATGCACTTACGAAACCCCGGGAGAAGTATCATCCGGATTTGAGATGACAGGAGGTTATGTGGGACTCCCCCGGTGTGAAGCGCCGGGAATATCCACTAAAACTCATGGTGCCATCCGCCGCCTAAGGGGGGGCGAAACGAAATTGAATAACAAGCTCCGCGTCACCCCAGCGGCATGCCCAAAAACCAGGCTCCTTCCATTATCTTCCCTCTGACAATCAGGTACCAGCTACCCCCCCCCCCTCTTTTTCACCCGCTTACACAAGGTTCCCGCTAACCCAACCCAATTCTTGTCTGAGAAGATAAGAAGAAGAAGTCTGAGAAGAAGTCATGAGGAGAGGGAAGTAGTAGGGCCCTGCCAGCGTCCGAGTATCTATGATAGATAGATGTCCCCAAGTATAAAAAAATGTATTCAATATATTAAATCCGCCAATATGAGAGATAATAAAGCTGTTCATTCTCCTCTTCGTTGATCTTATAAATGTCCACTAAATAATCAGCTAAAGATTTGATCTTCGTAAAAATGATTTACCGGATCCATTTTATTTACTTACAAGTCATTCACAAATACTTAATAACAAATGTCCACATTTCACTCTTATAAAGATAACTGATTTTTGAACAGCGTGACTAGAGCTTAAAGTTTCCCAGTCATGAATTATTCTGCTCATAAAATCCATCACTTAATGATAAAACTGAACACGATTATTAGTTTTATTTTATCTTAGAGCTGGTTACATTTGTTATTATTATGATTATTTAGAGATTTCAATTAGACATTTCTGCGTCAAAGATAACAAATGTGTACGATTAAATGGCGTGCTGGCCAATAATCTAACTTGGCTCATTCCATTTAATATTCATATTCCAGATCTAGATCAAATCATGAAAACTGTTAGGTAATATTATAAATTTTCTAATGTATTATATATTTGATTCAATATCTGTTCGAATGTTAATAAAACGAATTAATAAAACTCATACGCCAACAGCATAAGTATAATGATCATCAAATAATAAATTAACATTAATGAAATAAACGTTCGTTGATGTTACAAGGCAATTTTCGTTCATATATCACAGGTAAATAATATTAAATTACGAAATTGTGAATCTGTAGAAATAACTTATTACACGTTTTCGATCTTCCATTAAATTACAAAGTAATGAAATCATTTAATGAACAGGGATGTATGCTGGTGACAAATTTGTTGACCCGAGTTTAATTTTTTTTTTATATATTTCCAAAACTTTACATTTCAGTCTGTTTGCTAAATTACTTATGTTAAATAAATAACTCGTGAACTTTTAATAAAAAAATAAATTTACATGGATTAATTAGTTAATCATAAAAAGTATAATCCACATCTCAAGATACTCCATATAGTAGTGTACTAAGCCCACCTTATGCAGTGATTTGCGTTCACAGGTCTGCATGCGTCGTTTACCCCCGTCAAAAAAAAAACAAAAAAAAAGGTCTGCATGCGTCGACTTCGACGTAGAATAGATCACAAACCTGTTTTTCTTTCGCACTTGCTAATACTGTTGATCTGAAGGGCCTATACAGCTTTACCGAACTTTGTGGGCGAGTGTTGTAGGCACACAGGCACAAAAGTAATTTGCAAAATATTTATTTGTAAAAATACCTGCCTAGTCTTATTTTTACCAATTTTTAAACTCGTAATACGTATCTGTAGTCAAAATGAGAATAAAATATAAAATGATTTGTAGTACTTAAGAGGATATGGGGTCGGAAAAGTAAGTATTTCAGAAATCTATAGATATCACGTTGCGCCCCAAAGAAAGAATAATACAACACGAAAGGGATAACTGCAGCTCGGGCTGATTTTACCGTATGCAATATAGACAAAAACATAACTTCGTAGTACCCCGTTTCCTCCACCAAAATGAACCGATTTTTAATTTTCATTCAGTTTAAGAATAATAAAGCCTTTGGATATCCCTTTAAGTGCTGTTTTTTTTTTAATTTTATCTATCAAATTTGTTTTACAAACGTCTGAAAATGACAGTAATAATCGAGCCAATTTTCTAGAATATCTAATTTAGGGAAAAAATCAAAACGTACGGGCATGACGGTTGTGATATAGAATATATATTATTTGGTATAAAAATATTTACCATAATGCGATTATCCTGGAAGGAAACAGGGGACTACGTTTGTATGGAATAAATGCCGCTAGGATATCCTCTTAATTGAGTCGAGAGAAAATATTATTAATTTAAAAACAGACGCGGTGATTTTATGACGAATCGTTTTATTAGGCTCTTTGGTACCTAAGGTATGACCTTATCTTACCTTGAAAGAAATTTAGAATGAAATTCTATTTTATTGGGAAGTAAGCCTGAACGTCTCTTGCCAGGCTGGACACCATTATTCATGTCGCATGTGATTGGACGATATACTTATATAGCTCGATACCAAACACGCACGTACATCCAAATGCATTTTGACAATAATCCCACATATTTTAAATCATCCATCCATTTATGCATTCAACCAAACGACGTCCACTGCTGGACATAGGTCTCCCCCAAGGATCTCCACAACGACTGATCTTACGCCACCCGTATCTAGCGGATTCCCGCGACCTTTACCGTATCGTTGGGCCACCTTGTAGAGGGTCTATTCTGTGGAGGGTACTGTTGTGTGGTAACCATTCGAAAACCCGTTGGCCCCATCAGGCATCGGTTCTGCGAGCAATATGGCCAGCCTACTACCACGTAAGTATAGTAATTCTTCGGGTAATGTCAGTAACTTTAGTTCTTCTGTGGATATCCTCATTCCTGATTCGATCACTCAGTGAAAGGGGGTGGGAGGGATTACCATAATCGGCACGCTTGGCAGGCGGGTTGGCGATCGCAGTCAGGTGTTTGTGCTACTCAGAGGATACTGCTGCCCATCTCCTGGTTTATATCCCTTAGTCGCCATTTAGGACACCCTCTAGGAACACTAGGAAGTGATGTTGCCGGAACACACCTATCGATATATGGCGACAGGTTTTCAAAGTTGAGGACGGTGCTACCTTACTTACCATTATTAGAAAATGCTTCACCACCATGCTATGGTTTCTTCACGATGTTTTTCTTCACCGAAAGCTCAGGGTGATTTTAGACTTGGATAGTTGGGCTCGAACTCGCGTCCATTGACGCGGAATCCGGTCGCACTGCGCCATCACCATCAGAAAATGAAGATGATGCAATTGTCTTTTTCTATACGTCGTTTAAACTGTAAACAGAAGAAATTTTAAACTACTTTCTCGACTTTGCGTTTCACGGATAATCTAGCTAAGTTACTTACGACGTCTAAGATGCTTTGTCTGGTGTTAGAATTAATACATTTTATTATGAAACAAACTTGAATCTTTCTCGATTACCAACAGCGTACGTTGGAAGTTGTACTTTGTAAATCTATTAGACAACTTTTCCTAAAGGTAAAACCTATTAAAAGAAAAAAATAATTATAGGTATGTAAACAATCAATTGGAAGTAATATGAGATTGGAGGCAATAAAGTTTATTCTTAAGGATTCTTAAATGTAATGACGATCCATGAAATTATGTTAAAAAAATACTGAGAAAACGTGATAGAGTTGAGCTACCTCTATCAATGAATAGATTAGATTAAAACGAACATAATTCAATTCTGTTTACTAATATAATATTCTGCTTTTACTACCAATTATTTTTACTACCGTTTTCTTCGTCTTTAGTGGTTATTGAACTACTCACTATGCCATCATCGTTTATTACAACTTACCAACCAACGGAAAATCTTGTACCAGTTACGGTTTACGAATAACTATAGTGCGTATCTTACTTACCTATAATCCGAAAGTACACTTATGGATAATATTCTGTCTTCGTAATTATTTTTTCCTTGTTGAAACTTCTAACCGTAGTTCTTTGTAAGTAGCAGTGAATACAAAAAGATAAACCCTACTAGGAATATTATTGGTGTAATTTGGATTTTCCTTCTACAATGAACAAAAAAAAAAAAAGAACAAAATAATTTTAGAGGACCTTTAAAAAGAATTAGCTTTTGTTCCGAGGGCAATTTTACTCATTTTGTTGTACTTGTTTGTATATCTCAAACGAGTGCCGGTTAACCTTAAATTTGCATAGATATGACGATCCTTTCCTGTTTTGGATCATTTGAGTTCATAAATTTTACTACCAGACTCATGGAGGTAGTGTGAGTGAATTTTTTTTACTTCTATTTAATGAATATTTTCAATCAAAAATTATTTATTCAATTTGGGCTCTGTAAAGGTTCTTATGAATGTCATAAAACCACCGGTTCGGAAAACAGCCCAATTCGAAAAGCCAGCAAGAAACTCGATGATTTTTTTTATTTATAAATTGTTTTTTATGTATTAATTATACAGTTTATAGTTGTAGCCGGTTTAAGCGGAAGCCCAGAGAAGGCTATCATTTCTAGATATCACTATCGTTTATCGTAAAATAAAACAATTACAAAATATATTGAATAAATTAGACAATTTAAAAATACGTGGTTTTAAAAGTTATTGAGCAGGGATAATCCGGCAATCGCTTACGCGTCCTAGCTATTAAGATCTTTCAAATATCATTGACAATTAGTCAGATAAAATATTTTCCTTCCTTTTTAGCCCGAGTTATTTATAAATGTACGTTAAAGATATTACAAAGTATTTCTAAAGTCCTTTTAAGAGTTCTTTTTATTAATCATGCGTTTAAAAATCTTTTTTTATAACTGATTAAGAAACTGTTGATTGGCTAAGCCTCGGCAGCTTCATTGAACTTTTAGGATGAAAAGCTTAAAGCGATAAACAGGAAAATAACACGTAAATAAAAAACGGGCACCAAAGTCCTAAGGTCTCGATTTGGGCTGCTAGCTGAGACATAAGTTACGTGAATTTTTCCTTAGGCAAACCTATCGTGGTTGAAATAATCTATAATATCGTAACGCCTTGAAAAGAATCTTTTATGTAATATTAATAATTAATTTATTTATATATATAAGTACAATAAAACTAAATTTTAAATATATATATACGAGTATATAAACTAAATAGAAGTTAAATTGTACAATTTAGTTTTATTGTAATTTTTGCAAAGTTCACATACTGAATTTCCGTGAGTCGCTCTGGGCTCCAGTTGAAAATCAGTGCTGAGTATCTGTTGGTACTTCAGCATATGCTGAGTTGGAGACCCTTTCATCTAATGATATGCGCTGGTGGGTGACATGTAGTTAGCCTGATAATGTGTTTTTTTTTTATATCATTTTTTTTCATTGTTATTAGTTTTTTTTTTCTCATTTTTTTAGAGTGTGTTTTGTATATCATTACTGAAGAAAGGCTTTCTTTCTTTCAATATCCTAATGTATGGAAGAATCATTGACTGACGCTGGCGGTGGGTACAGAAGCCTCTCCAGTTGGAGGAGGAGATCACGTCGTAAGATACTACCGGACCATCAATACGATTAAGGCCTTATTCACCTATTCATAAAATTGTTTTTTGTATCGGTTATGAAAATCATTGTATTAATTACAGATATACAAAATGTAGTTTACTAATACGTATAGATTTGTTTGAATTCAATCTGTTTCCCTACCATATCTGTTGCGCAACAAAACGCATGTCACCTTGGGACGAAGTGTTACACGCTATTTGCTCAAGTCCCCCTTCGTTTGTAATAAGGATGTCACTAGTTGATATTCGTTCCCCGTGCGATCTCCTCTCATGTATTTTTGCCATTTAGATCATCATCAGTATTAAGTCTTATTTGCATATACGAGATAATAAAACGAATATTTTATAAACCCTTCCTTTTTATTTGATAATTATAAAATCGCTTAATGAATTAGTAATACTTGTAACCACCCGGTGGACATGAAATTGGACTATATTTATTATCGAAAATGTAAAGATATAAAAAAATCCTATTTTTTTATCTATAACACTTAAAAACTATTAATAGCTACGAAAAACAGGCAATAAAGAAAAATCAGTTAATAAACAAAGGAGAAGCCTTGGATCTTTTTATCTTTGTCTGCTCATATTATAATCATCATCATCAGCCAACCGATAGACATCCACTGGGGGACATAGGTCTGCCCCAAGAAAGGGGGGAATTGCCATAATCGCCACGCTTGACCTATGGATTGGAGATAGCTTCAGTTATTTGTGGTACTCAGAGGATGCAGCGGTCGATTCCCTGGGTTATCCCTTAGTTGCATTTTACGACGACCACGGGAAGAATGGAGTGGTACTATTCTTAGCCGGTACCACACGGCACGGCAATATTATAAATGATTTTATAAATTTTATCTATGCTTATACCTACAGCATATAGTTTATAGCATATTACTTTATTAATTTTGTTGAAAATTTATATTAATATAACTGAAAGTAACATAAATAACTAAGATATAATATTTAACAAAATCCTACTTTTGCTTTACTTTAATAAAGTATCTATGTTTTAACGTAAAAACTAACATAAAATCAAAATATTATATATGAATTTTCTTCATTCCTTTTTACTACACTCTCTTTCAGGTGTAAATTTTCTTTGTGGCTAATCCCTTTCCTATTTTATTTTTTACTTACTCAGATAGGGCTTAAATAAAAATTACTGACGTAAGGGAGCGCGAAGATTGTTTTAACAGGGATTTTTCGCCAAGAAGTTTATTTACTTTATTTACGTATTTCTTTGACTCGATCTCATTTTTATATTGCACAATATCATGTTGTAATAGACAATATTCCTCCAAACGATGCAGTAAGCATACACTTCATTGTTGTTACGTAACGTAAAGTTTTGGTTGACGAATTATTATCACACAATTTGAAACTCTCAGGTTCTTTACTGACTCATGAAAAAATACTCCATAAATTGAATAAAATCAACATTAATTGGTCCCCTTGGTAATTTAAAGTTGAATGTATAGTGTCTTGCTCGCTAATATACAATAATTTTGGACCTCTTGATTATTTAAATTTCTGTTATTTTGAACTGTTCGTATTTTGAAATTATTCTTTGCTCCCTTGTATTGTAAATTATTGACAGTCGACTGTATACTCAAATCTATCTATCTCTGATATTCTGTAACTGTTTTTAAGATAACTAAATTGAATAAATAGTGATCACAATAAACACTAATAGTTATTATGTGGGGTTATTTGTAACTATTGTTTTATATTTCTTGGGGTATGTTGTAACATGTTACAGCTTGCTTGCTCGTACAAGCGCGAACAAGTAAAGCCAAAAAGATGTTTGAGTTAACTAAAATTAAAATTTTATTAAATGAATACGGTATTAGGAACTTAAGTCAGAATTTAAAAATATATCAATCATGTGTGTGAAAGACGTGTGTGTCTTTTGTATGTGTTTAATGTATTTGTAGTACATTAAGAAAAATAGAAAAATGGAAGTCCAAACAAAGCTAATAGAATCCGGATAGAATCTGAATCTGAAGAATGATATTGTCTAGACTCTAGTCTAGATTATAGTGTAGGTAATAAAAATAAAGATTGAGTAGAATATTTTATTTTTAAGATGAGGCCATACACATGTTACAGGATAAATCATTTCTTTTGTTTAGACATATTGTAATCGAAACGTAACTAATCTAAAAATTGATTATTGTAAGCAATAAAAATATAAATATGGGATTTGATTTTAAGATACATACTTTAAATTACTGAAATTGTAAAGTGCAATTGAATTATTAGTCTAACATTATCTATTAATCTAATAATATAAATAATACTGAACGAACGAATAATAGATATTTAAAAAGTTCATCTTTAATATTGATAATTTACAAGTTGGATTTCATTTAATTTCCTTAAAATAACATAATATGTAAAGAGTTTACTTTTGTTGATAACGAACAAATAAATAAATAAATAAGGCTTTGATGAAAGATTAGAGGTTTTTTTCGTTTTTTTTTTTAAATTTTTGTTACTACTCACCCCGTTAATCGTTACAGCTAACCCCGAGCAAGGACCGTAAGTTGCTTCGTTTATTAAAAAAATATTAGATATAACATAAGTACAAAGAAGTCCGATTTATTTTTTAACTGATTTAATAGAAAAAGAGTTAATATATCAATCTTTGTTTATTTTGTGGTAATTTAACCCATAAATCTTAAGATATACTCGTTTTTTTCTGAAAATTGTTACAAAAAAAAAAAAAAAAAACCCGCGCTCATTTACTATCTACTAAAATGAATTTAAAATATTTTTGCCATTAGACAAAATTTCAAATGAATAAGTAATTTCCATAAAAAACATTAAAATTAAAATTAAAAAACATATTCATAAATAACATAAAATGTCAAAAGATCTCTATGGTTCCATTTTCTTATTTAAGAAGCTCTTTTATAACCTTTAATAAAAATACATCGTTTGCGACGGACACAACAAAAGAAATCTATTCTCAATGCGTAAATAAAAAATTTCATCATCGCTCTGATACTGTAATGAACATTTATCTTTGAATAATCTTTTAGGTTCGTTTGGTGCGAACCAAATATAGAATATGAAATAAGTTAGGGGTGATTTAATCTCGGTGGATATTTTAATACTTAAGAGTACAAGGAAAATTTAAGACTTTTTGACTCCACTCCCTTGTCACCAATAGTAAGCGTTTGAAACGATGATGGCGCAGTGGATAGTATGGCCGGACTCCGGGGTAGCATCAATTGAGAACCAGCACCTCTAGGTTTAGTTTGTTTATGATCCTGGACCACATCGTCATTTAACATCAGGTGAGATTGTGATCAAAGCACTGCGCCTATACCGTGTAAAAAAATACCTATAGATTTAAACTTAAATTCGTTAACATATCGTTATGACTAATGCAATGAAATTTATTTTACGTCTCCCATTAAACATATGTTCGTAAATAGTCATAAATAAAAATTACATAAAACTGGACATAGATTAAAAAAATACATCAAACTGTATTATTATTTCTATGTAAAAACGTATAAAATGCTTTCTATTTACATTATTCTGTATAAAAGTGTACGTTTAACGATTTTGCAGAGACTGAAATAAAATGCAATTTGACTTTATTACATACTAACTGTTGCCCGCGGGTCCGCCCGCATTTCATATGTTCTGTGCATATGACGTTTCATTTATAACTAATTAAAAAAAAAAAAAACAAATGGATTAATAAAAGTAAGAGTATTTTGTTTTTATTAGCGGAAAAAGTGTATATAAGCGTATATCGAAGTGGAAAATGTACAAAAGAGTAAATCGAAAAAAAAAATGAGAGAGGATCGGTGGAATCCAAAAAATACCTGTCTACGAAAAATACTGCGTCAAAAAGTATTAGTCCTACCCCGATATGTTCAGTAGTTTTGACGTGATGGTGCGTCAAAGGATAAATGCCTATCTTTTGTTTTATAGGAGCAAATAAATTAATAAACAAACAAATTGAGAAAACATGGCAAAGGGCTCGTAGAATTTGAAAAATATATAGCCTATAACCATCTACGATTAATTCCGCGTCGAATGGCTGTGGTTTCATGCTGATCGGTCCAGTAGTTTTCGAGTTTACCTCGGACAAAGAAAACAAACTGCTATATATATAACTATATATATATATATATATATATATATATATATATAGAAGATTACGATGAATTTATTGGGCAATTAATCTATCATTATTTCTAGCTATGTTCACATAGGTTTGATCTTGGTAAAAGAGATACAACTGACTAAATGGACTGTTCATCACATCTGTTCATTATCGTCTATTCACATAATAAATTAATATATTCGCATATATTTAAGACATATCGAACATTATCTTATATTATTTACCCCTGGGTAAAATTTACTAAGAAAATCTTTATTTACAATTTAAGTACATTTGATTTCAGTATTCTTATACTGAAAAAAGAAAAAGAAAATCATTTCACATTTTTAGATATTAACAGCGCTAACCTATATTGACCTTTATTTGCTGGATTTTAATATATTTTACCGTTCATCATAACGTGGAGTTAACCCTCCAGACATTCTTAATATCTATCTAAACGTCGTCTAGTCAAAGAAACATCAGTGATATAAATATAGAATTTAATATATATTTTTAATTATTTCCTTAAGTAGCCATAAAAATAAGACAATAGGAAGACAATAGGAAAACAATGGAAAGCTGGCGTAAAGGCCAAGTAAGTGCTCAAGGGGTTAATCTAGTATTATGTAAATATTTATAATTATTGAACTTGTAATTGTAATCTATTGAAATTGTAATCTATTTTCTTGTACATAGTAGAATCTATTGAAATAGTTTAAATTGCCAACTTAATTTCCAGGTTATTTGTCTGTGAACAATCATTATTTATTTTGAACAAAGTATCTTTTGCAATGTTTTTTTTTTACAAATGAACCTTATAGTCCTGATATAACTTGGATATCTTTAACAGACGATTCGATTCGTGATAAATTCGACACCGAATCCGGACCAAAAGGACACAGCTTCCTTTGAGGAACTTTGGCGGATTACTGACATTTTTAAATTACAATATATACGAAAATATTTTCACTTTGTTCCTAAAATATGGGACGAACTCACATGAGGGTTTTAGTTATTTTTTACATTAGTTGAGCCTTAGTTTATGGGTACAAATTGGAAATGTCTGATATTAACCGCGTTGGCTACCTCCTGAAATCAGTTAAATATTGGATTTTCTATAAATAAATTCATTGTAAATTTTGAGTACAAGTCAAAATTATTTACTAAGATATTAGGGCAATTAAACATCCATGAGTTTCGTGATAACATAATATATTATACTTAATAACATAGTATTTGGATTTAATTTTATTTATAAAACTAATTGCGTGCACGCGGCTCCGCCCGCGTTTCATAAATTCTTCACTGCGTAATATACTTTTTAAATAATAATTTAAAATTAATGATTTAATGGTGCTGTCCATTGAATTATATTTCGTTCGTAATTTAATGAATTTTTAAAATATTTTCCTAAAATTTTTCGGTACTAACACAAAGCAATGATATTTTATCATAAATTCAAGCACTTGCCTGTAAAACTGACTACGGAATAGTTTTTTTTTTCAACTTCTTGTTTATAATTTTTTACGCGGAACTCTAATTATTTCGAAAAATAAAAGTAGCCTAAGTTAGGCGGATTAACTTCAGTTATCGGTCAAAAAGTCCCATCAAAATCGGTCCAGTCGTTCTGTTACCGGAAATACATTCATTTGTGTTTAGTAAAACGCTTAAAAATTAATTTCGAACAGATTACTTAAAAATCATAATAATCAAAACCCATCTAATAAAACAGAATGGAGGGCCTCAAGAAAGATATCGATGTAAGTATCTTGTAAACAAGTAATATAGTATTAAATTACCTCTACATATACAAAGAAAACATCGTGAGGGAACAAATAAATTGCAGACTCCGATTGCCTTAAATCGGAACATCAACGAAACTTACAAAATAAGTCACTACGCTCATATAAATTGCTTTTTCCAGCTTTTTTTTCTCTAAGCATAAGTACGCGTTGCCAACACGCAAACTGAATACTTACTATAATAAATCAGCTAGATGCTACCATTTTTGTCTTGATACGATTTATTGTACTCTAGTTTACGAATAATACTGAACTCTTGTGTCATCCTTACAACAGTAATAATCATTATTATTATACAGGTAGAATTTATAAGCGTAAACAAATCATTTACATACAAAGAAATATCAAATATTTACTAATAAATAAAATTGAAGTGTCTGTGTGTAATGTCAAAATATTATTTTTTTACTTAACAGATATGAATACGATACGATACCTATACCAAAAACTACAATTTTCATTTTGCTGTCTGGCTGTTTTTCCGGGTAATCTCCGGGTACTGTAGGTTCCGCGAAAAAAAAATACTTGTGAATAAATTCTGATTAATGCACAGTTTTTACTGGCAGGAATTTGAATTTGTTATAAATATCTTTGTTTAATGTTAGCAAGAAATTATTAGAAAACAATTAGGGTTCCTTTTAAAAAAAAATTAAAATTATATTACGCAGTGAAAAAAATAAGGAACGCAGCCGCAGCTGCGTGCACACAGCTAGTATCAACATAAAAATAATGTTTATAGATACAATAAATAAAAAAGTAAACGTGACGAGAGGAGAGGGGTTAAAATATTAACTTTATTTATCATTGCTACCTATCATATGACTTTAATATTAAACGTTCGTCAGACTGATATAAATAAAAAAAAATTTCAACGCACGTGCAAAGAATTTATTTTTGTCTACTGGAACGTAGACAGTGGTTAATCTTGCTTTCGCCTCAAATGTATGATTTGATTTACCTTAATGATTTCGCCAGCGCGCTTTTACTATAGAAATGGTCACGTACAGCTCGCGCACGGCTCGCGTCGTCGCGTTTTCTTTTATAAAAACATCGCGTTAGCGTCCGAAGCCGCTCGCTGTATGGCGAAATCATAAGCCATGGATAATAAAGGTAAAGGAGGAACGTTTGGAGGAACGTTTGGAACATGGTGGAAAGTTAATAAAAGTATGCAGTTATAAGAGTTAAATAACAGTTCAAAAACCCTCTAAAATAGTGCTAGCGTAGGTAAAGGATATGGCATGAACATAGCAGATGTTAACGGATTGAAGCCAAGATGGCGATAGCGTAAGCTAAGAGTACGGTATGAATATAGCAGTTGTTGACGGATTTAAGTGAGTCGAGTTGAAAAATGTAATACTTAATGAAACCGCAACATACAAAAACTCGACTGTTTACGTAGAACAAAATATTTTTTTTTCCAAATGTAACTTAAAAAACTACTGTGAAATTTACCCTCTTGCTACAGTAGCGCCTTTCTAATTTATGGTTTTTCGGCTGAATACCTCAAGCACATAAATGGGACTCAAAACCCGGCGAAGCTTTCAAAGTCCCTTAGGTTAATAGCGTTTGGTCAATCTATCAAATAATAAAAAGATAATGCAGTAAATAATCTACAAGACCTATAAATGTTATCTACGGAGTCGTGCAGTACTAATAAATAGTAAATAAATACTGAAGGGTCTTACATATATCATAAGATAACCTCTACTACACTACTCACGAAGTTGTTTTGACGAAGTATTGATCGAAATTGACCGAATTCTGATGCACAACCCGTACAACCTCGTGAGAAGTTTATTCACCGGCATCTGTTCGCTGTGAATAATGAGATAATTAATATTCAAGAGACAGTTGCCATTCCAATGTGCACGCTCGCTTGTTATCATACTAAGTATGTTTTCGTACATTTCGATGCGAACTATAGTTACCGAATACTGTAAAACATGGGTAAACTTCCGAGTCGATAACTTTAGGGAAATAACCGACAATAATTGAATGTCGCCCGAGGTAAGGCGAGTTATAATCTCCCGGATTATAGATACCACATACCCCATATGGGACTCACTCGGCGTGAAGCGCCAGGTATGCCCGCTAAAGCCCACGGTACTATCCCCCCTTTAGTGTGGGGACACGGTATTGCAAGCTCTGTGTCGCTCCAGCAGCAGGCCCAACCAAAGAGCATGTAGGAAAGGGTCCCTATCTTCAGTCCAGGGACCCTCTATCGTATTTGCTTGAATTCGATCAACTTCCCGAGTAGTGTAGTGCAAATATAATATTATAAAATTAACAATTTCACTGACTACCTTCAGGGTTGTCAGGCTAACGACCTTTTAATAATGGCGTTAATTTATGACGTATTTTGTTACTTTCTCATTTTCACGTGTTAATTGTTGTACAATTAAATTACTCTTTGTAAATCGAGTATACGTTCGCAATTTTTTCAATTATCCGGTTTGAACCTCGTTTGTTAATGACAATACCAGAATGATTTAGCCTCGTAACTGCCTCTTGTATTTATTTTTATTTTAAACATTTAAAATTTTCATAACCTAATTTGGTTATACTTATTAAATCTAAATACTTTATTTGTTTACAAACAAGCATTTAAACCTACGTATTTGATACATTCGCTTTTTAATTAGAATACTGGTTTTATGTTTTTACTTCGTCGCTTCTTAAACTTTTATATGACGTCACTACCTGCATAACACTGAAACGGCAAGGAGTTATTTTCAAGCAAGTAAAACTTGATATAATCTAAACACGATTTTCGCTTTTCTATAAATATTACATTTATTATATTATATTATACTTATACTTTTACAACTTAACCTCAATTTTTAAACATAAGATTTTTTATTAAAAAAAAATAATATACGGCATGTCTTACAAAACTGGCTTTATGTACCGTCTCATCTAATTTGCACTGTAGCATAACACGTATCACACTGCACACACAGTCTTGCACATTACACGCAGGTACATGGGTTCTGTAAAGGACTTTTTGAAGTGAACATTTCTTTACCACCGTTGAGCGATTCTCGATATGGGAAAACCTATACATTCACGTTACCAATGCTATGACGTCAGCCGTCAACATGCTACAGTATGTTAAGTATAAGATAGCGTTAAAGTGCTGGCGCTCAGAAATTAATGTATTGATTATGAATAAACATAATTATTGCTGGGACCGCCAATAGATTTAAAAACCAGATAAATGTTATAAATTAAATGTTAGGTTATGTTAATAAAGGAGGCGGGTTCTTTCCTCTTTTCTCTTTGCCCGCCTCCGCTCTGTCCCTTCTTCCTCTCTGTTTATAGGGGGCAGGAAGTATATCCTGCCCCCGGATGTCTGACCAGTGGGTCATGCCTCCCTTCGGGGGGGGCGGGCGAAGAGGTGGGGTTGAGAAATATTCTCCCCCATTCCCATTGGGCCATTGCACGACGAGGCCCGGTGGGTTCACTGCAGGGGGCGACGCGGTGCCTGCGAAAGCCACCCCGTGTCGCCCCCGTCCCAAATGCAGCGGACGGCCCCGGGGGGTTTTAGTGGGTATTTCCGGGCGCTTCACGCCCGAGCGAGTCCCACACTGGCACGGAACTCGTCACTCCGTGCCCCTTTACCCATTGCATTGGGGGACTTCGGTCTCACTAATGCAATGGGTAAGGGTAGAGCGTAAATGCATTTACCCCGTCAAAAAAAAAAAAAAAAAACTAGCGCAAATTTCGCGGAATATTTACTCAGGTAACGGCCAAGCCTAGGTTCGTACTTTGGTAAACCTTGTGCTAGTAACCATTTTCTTTTGAGTGTATTAAGTGCGCGCCCCAAAGTTCGGTAAAGCAGTTAAGGCACCTCTAATGTCTTCCCAGCTCTATTGCTTTGATTTTGAAAGTTGTTTTAAAAACAGATAGCTAATGATTGGTTGAAGCTTTTTTGTTATTAAACTTTATGTTTTGAATGACATTAAATAATACATTTACCGCAAGTTACAATAAAATCTTCTATAATGGTAAGATTCTAATCGAAATTTTATTGTGACGTTGAAACTAATTATATTTTAAAGGTTAATTTGTAAGTCAAATGATCCTTAACGACCTGAAAGGGTTTCTGGTTAATGTTGAATATCATTTTTGATCCCATTACGAGCGGGTAATGAGATAAAATATCATTTTAAATCTCACATTAAACGTGTAATGTGATGAGTTTTGAAAGGGTTAAATAATTATGGTTCTGCGGTAATATGCTAGGACTTTATTTCAAAATGAGTCTGAGATTTTGGTGTAGGTAAAAAATGCATCATAATCGACGCGTAATATAGTGGTAGGGAATTTTCTAATGGCGCCTGGCTACCAAACACTCTTTAATTGATAGTCTGTAGCAAAGTATATTTATAGGCTTACTAACTGAACCCGGCAAAAGTTGTCTTACCCGTGTACCGTGTATAAATAAAATTGAACTGTCTCTTTGTTATATCAAAATAACATTTTTGAAGTGTAAACTTCTTTAGCGGCGTTGAGCAATTCTCGGTAGGGTTAAAACTAATAGATTCGCGTTACTAATGGAATGTGCTGCTGTCAACGACATGGAAAGTTTTAGTATTTTATTTTTTGAAGTTATACCTCTTTTTTGAGCGTTAGGGAAAAATTATGAGAGTAAATGAAATATGCGATGCGCGCGCAATCGGCAGGAAAATACGATAGCCTGAAGTTAGCTATTCAACATACGATGCGCGCACACACCGTCACGAAAAACCAACACCCTGAAGCTAGTTGTCAACGTTTTAGTTTTTTTCTATTATTATGTCAAAGAAGTCATCTTATGTTCGTAAATAAGTAGACACACACTTTTTTCTTTTCTTGGTGTCGCAGAAGCATTTGCCAGAGTTTTATTATTTAGCTCTGTCGGAAAGGAATGTTAAGTATAAATGCAGATTCCTAAGTTTTTGTGTTGCCACATCTAGAATATCATTTAAACGATGAAAAAAGGAGCAGTCTTTATCAATGTTTTCACTTCTGTCAGCAGTCCCCATGGCTGCCTAGTTTTTATTTAATAAAAATAAATGAATATAAATACGGTACCTATACCAAAAAATACTATTTTTAAAAGTTTTCGTCTGTCTGTCGTCAAATTATATAATATTCATATGTATTCAGTAAAAAAAAAAATATTTTGGTATAGCAAACAGACAGTTAAATTTTATTTATCTCTATACATTAGTGTTGGTAGCTACAAGCTTCGTCTAACTTAAAAGAAAATAAAAAATTTGCTAAAATATTTTACTCTATTAATTCAGTCAACAAGTTAAGAAACGTGTTAATTTTTGATAAAGCCCCCAAAATACGTGCCATAGCTCATTAAAAAAAACCGATTGTATTTTTTTTTTAATTAAAATTAGCTTTTAATTTTTTCTACGACTTAATAAATGTTTGAAACCGATCGACAAACACATACCACCAAGAAACGTCTTCCAATTAGGTATATATGTTGTGCCATTAACTTGGCAATTAAAGCCCCTACTAACTACAAATACGATAGAGAAGCAATATAACTAGCGCTCGGGAGAATAGTCGCATCGATACACAGTTCGACCTATAAAATTCCTTTCGTAGTGCAAAGATTTTGTGAACTTTTGCAAGGATTAATTAATGTCATTATTTATATTAGTATATGAAACTATTATATCAAGAAGATGTCTGTCCGGTGTCACTAATACCAACATGCAGTTTGTTTGTTCTTTTAATGCTGTTTATGCTCAATGGTATGACCACAGTCTTATCTGATGTTAAGTAACGATATGGACTAGTATGGTAAACACACAGGGTCATCCTACAATGGATAAAGGGTCACAGCGAATCAATGGGTAACGACGCAGCAGATGAACTGGCAAGAAGAGGATCGACAACAACAGTGGCAGGCCCTGTGCCTTATCTTCCTCTTGCTTACAGTACTTTTAGATCATAGTTGCGTCAATACACCCACAGCACTCACAGTGAGAGATGGGCTAACATTCCTGGCTGTAGACAGTCTAAACAAGCTGTCCCGGTAATATCACGGAGCTTGGCCTGGAGACTGCTCAGCTTATCTCGCACTGATCTTCGTCTAGTGGTGGGTGTAATGACGGGACATTGCTCACTTAATAAACATTTATTTACTATAGGTCTGACAGATAACCCTATGTGTAGGGGATGTCTGGAAAAAGAAGAGACTACTACCCACGTGATCCTGGAATGCACGGGAGTAGTCAACCAACGGGCAAAACCCCTCAAGCAAATGGGGTCGTTCCAGGAAGCCTGTGATCGCCCCAGGAGGCTTCTGCGCTTCTGGAAGGAGCTGGGCTGGCTCGAGTAGCTGGCTGATCCTGCACGCACAATGGACCGCCAATGTGTCTAAGTGCGGAAACAGGAGCCCACCAACAAGTATGGTAAACACACTAAGCCTAGAGGTACTTGTTCTCAAGTGGTGCTAACGGTGAAGTTGGTAGTGCTGTCGGATTCTGCGTCAATGGACGCGGGCTTGAACCCACCCTTCCAACCTTCCTTCCTTGTTTATCATCCTGGACCACATCATCACTTATCACCAGGTGAGATTTTGCTCAAAGTATATATAGTATATGAAAAAGGTTGGGATCCACTGACCTATATAAATTTCCTCACCGATCCCGAAGATAAAATCACGTGCGAAAATAGGATCTTTTCCTATTAAGTACAGGTTCCCACAGATTAAGTATGCGTGCCAGCGTCCACGCCCTTATACGGGACCCTAATTATTATCCTAAACATTCTTTAGTATTAAGATAAATTAAATATATTTCTCATAAATTCAAGCATTTGTCCTTAAAACTGTGCATTGAATCGGACTTTATTCATTTTTTTAGGAGTTTTTAATTTTTTTTACGCGGTATCCTAATTATTATCGAAAATTAAAAGTTACCTGGAGTAACTTCAACTATCTACCAGAAGAAATCTCGTCAAAATCCGTCCAGTCGCTCCGGAGATTACCCGGAACAAACAGACACACGGAGAGACAGACAAAAATTTTAAAAATTGTATGTTTGGTATACGTATCGTAAACAGACACTTCAATTTTATTTATTAGTAGAGATATTAATTTGGAGTACGTTCAAGTATCACGTAAACATCAATACTTTGTTTATTTTTGATGATATGGGGGACGGCGATTCTGAATGGTGATTACGTAAGCAATATTTAAGTATTAGTTTATCAGTTTGTTTTTTGACAAATTATGCTAATGCTTACATAACGTAGTACTTGAACGACCCCTTAAGATAATCAGACAAGAATATGATCAAATAAGTTTAAACATCCGATAACTTGAAACTTACTTGATATTGGAGTAAATCAGGTTGTAAAGTAATCATCAATGACGCAGCCAGCTGTAGACAGATCAATGAGTCACCCTTTACTCCACTCATATTTAATTATACCATGTAAAAATATGCTCTATGTAAACTGTGTTACGATTCATAATCCGTTGTTCTGGAATTGTAGATTCAGTATGTCCCAAGTTTATTGTCAAATGCGTGCGCGCCTTGTACAGAACGACTCAGTTTGTCAATCGTTAGTAAAACACGCGCGTTCTTTTGTAACAGACGTGTGTCAGAAATTTTAAATGGACGCTTTCTGTCCAAATATATTTCTTTAATCAAAACAGTGAAATTTTTACAATCTATGTCAATAAGAATCACGAGAGAGAAAATCGTTCATTTTAAATAGTAGTGTATTTTTTTTTATTTCATGAACTTTGATGTATTTTATCGGTCTTCATTGAACAATTGAGTATCGGAAGAAATACAGTAATTGAATTTGTATTGGATTGGTTTCATTAACCGGTAAGTTGTTTATTAATACCCGCACGTTTCATTAATTGTTTTTTCTTAAACTATGCATCAATATATTTTAAATAATTATTTTGATTTTTACGCTTTCATTATGAAATTATTATTAAATCTTATTGAAGGAAATACGTACAACTGAGTAATTAATATTATTCATAGTTTATTAGCAAAGCATAAAGAAATTCATAACAAAGTTTATTTCTTAATTAGCAATTAGAAGTAAAACGTAAAATTACAGTAAATACAAAAAACATATTATATATTACATTTTTTATATGTGTTTTATAATGTCAATTTTAAAACGCTTAGGATTAAATATGTACATCCTTATTAGTTTAATGTTAATTGTTGATTAACAAATAACAAAACGGACAAAGGACACAATGAGTAAGGGACGAGATAAGTCATAAATAACAGGATTTTACTCCTAAGAATAAAACGTTATATTTAGAATGTCCTATGGTTTTAACACTAATAACGTAAGCAGGATGTCCCGTTCTCAGAGGTATCCATGAATGATTTATTTTTAAGATATAATCCATCCTTTGGACGCTCATAAATGTCGCCGCTTGCTTTTGAAATACATGTCGCCATGTTAGGTTTATTCACTTGAAACAGCTGGACAGCTCTTGTGTTGTTTGAAGGCTGTAAAACACCAAACAAGATTTGCTATGACGCAGACAATTTTATAACATCCACGGGTTTGTTTAATCGTAAAAAAACAGATAGTATTTGTCATTCTTAACAACTTTAGTTTTGAAGCGATGATTAAGTCAATATCTCTCTAGACGTCCCGCATCGAAAGACGTGGGCTGGAATCCCATGGTACGCTTGACATTTTGGCAAAGGAAAGAATCTTTATGTTGTTAATAATCATCTAGTTAATTACGCATCACGTACGTGAAAATCATGTGAGTAAATGTAAAAAAACGTTTACCTATTACACACATTTTAACTTTAGCTTATCAAAACCTAGCCTGTGACACAGATAAATAATACTCTACCCAAAGCTACAAACATAATCATAATTACAGTTCGTTCTAGAATGAAGTAAAAAAAATCTCCAATAGTTATCGTCTCCATACGTAATATTAGTAATGTGTATCCAGTTGCAAAATCATAAATTTGTATGACCCAGTTTCCAGCTGTTTTTGTGTTGAATACTATAATTTTTATTATGACGTGTCCTGGTGACCCTCAAAACTAATTATCTCAACTAAATTATAGATCTGCATTATTGTTTCGAAAAAGTTTTTCTATCAAAAACAATTTCATCGCAAATTATTACCAAATCGTAATCGAAGATTTAGCTGAAGATTTCCGCCGTGCCCATAAAAGTTTAATGGTTAACAAACGTCGCTACCGGAACACATTTATAAGTACTCGGCGAGAGATTTTAGTAAGTTGAAAATGGTAGTCGACTGATTCACAAAGTGTGAATGTCTCGTGAAGAACTTACTATGTAAATGATTCAACGAAGTAAAGTCATTTCGTTGAAAATGTCAATGAGTTTAACGATAATGATGATAATCCATTTATGTATAATGAATTAATTTTGCAATCTGTAAACATTCGCTTTGACTTAAAAACTAAATTAATTAACTAAATTATAAATGAACTAAATGCTAAATAGCTAAATTTAAAACAACATTTTTACTAAACCGAAAATACACCACATTGCTTCCTTCCTTCCTTCACATGTGAACAGCTCTAACATAACGATACAAGATTGTTGCTCCTAATTTGTTGAAGTTATAATGTATTTTATAATTTATTTTTTAAATAAACTTGTCCTACAGACGGAAACGCAATTAAATTTAGAGACATTCCCTACAACAAACTTAACGAAGGCAACATAAATATTATGATACATATTTATATAAAACATTTGTATTTGTAATAAACAATTCATACTAATTTGCTCTTTTTGAAAAATTCATGTGGGAGCTTAATTAAAGAAATAAATTTATTTGTTCTATGAATGTTAGAGTTAAACAAGGGAGTGCTTCTCAATGGTTGTGCTCCTAATGCGCGTTGTTAAATTTTCAATATTGAAGCTGGCAGTTATTCTAACGAGCTGTAGAAAATGTCCATATTGCGATAGCATTATCGCGGTATTTTCTATGGCCGAAAGCACAGAGACTCTTTGCAGTATTTTAGCTAGCGTTGATCGGCTTAGCCAGTAGACTCTTTATATCTTCACTGGATTTACGAAACGGGTTAAAATAAAACTCCCGAACTCATTTCTAAGAGACTCAACGGACATAATTAGGTTTTCATAATGCACTAAAACTTGTCAATCTTACGACAAGCGTTTTGCTTTGAGGCTTGTGGACACTTTTGCATTACCAGACTCATGGGTTGTAACTATCATGTAACTGTACCTCACGAACTCTGGTTAATTTTTTTAAAACGAGGTCCAGAACTACGAATGGCTTAAGTCTCTCCAAAGTTACCCAAATATTAACGATTAAGATCCGATAAATAGAGACCAGAAGCAAAATGAGTATAGAAAATATCTGCAAATGATTAGTGGGAGATAAATGTATAGACCAGCCCAACTCTAATAAATTTAACGTAGGAAATGCCAAGAATACAAGTATAATAAAACAAATAAAGGTATATTTAGTACACTGAAAAGTCTATTCCAGAATGGGTAATGCAATATATAAATGAAAAAACATACAGAAAATAATGCATATAAAATGATATAATAAGCATTTAAATAAGAATATAGATCTGAAAAAAATTTTTTTTTTACCTAGCCTATGCTGTTGACCGGAGCGCCTTTACAGCTTCACTGTAACGGGCGAGTACTGAAGGCACTCGCAAAGGTAACTAACACAAGGTCACCAAAATGGTACGAACCTCGACTTGGTCGTTTACGTGTGTAGAAAAATTCCCTAAATTTTGATCCTAGCTAAATCCTACATTTTTTATTTACTAAAAATAGTTTATAGAGGAAGTAGGTATTCCGTGAGGCGGTGTACTTAATGCGCACAGGAGTGTCTGGCTTGGAAACCAAACTGTTGGGGAGGTATGAGATTTTTGTCCTTTATAACCTGGTAGAATTAATACAGACCTAAAAATAGTGGTGAAAAAGGACAATAAAAAGAAAACATTAACGTGCAAAAAAAGTCCATCACAAAACTGCACGTGTGAGGTGCAATATAATGTGCGGAGTTTCCAAACGAACTACCATTAAACCAACCTCGCTTCCAGTGAAGTACCATATAATAAATATAGTTGTATCGTATCGGTGGTTTATTAAAACCACATAACGTGAAGTAATACCCTTTTCCCGAAGAATATTTAATCTTTTATGTCATTACGTGAACTTACTACCATAAAATTAATACGACCGATGAGTAGTTTTCATTCTATAATGGTTTAATTTATCTAGGTATTTCGTTGACGTCATACCGTCGCCATTAGCTAATTTCAACAAATGTTACCTATACACTGTCAAGTGCTAACACGGTATACGAATTAAAAGTACCTACAGACACAATTAGTGAACTAACGGACGATTAAAAAAGTTTTAAATATAAACTAGACGGAATAACATTTAGTTTAAAGGTTTGTGTGTAGTTTTAATTGTTATCTTTTTAATAGTACACCGATATGTTAATAAAAACATGTTATACGAAAAGCCTAAAAAACGTACTCTGCTAAAGAAATAGACATACCATTTTAAATACGTTTTTAAACACATGTATATTCGTATTTAATTGCGCAATTTGATTGCTAATCCATTTATTTTTTTCATTCAGTTGCGATAACAATTTTTTTTTTAGTTTTAAATATTTAAACCCATGATTAGTCGATATATGTATATAGGTGTCCCATTAAAAATATTTTAATTATTCCAAAGAGTTTTTTTTACAATTATCTACTCACGAATTTGGTTATGTATGACACGCAAACATTTAATTATACTGTAAGTTCATAAAATATTTGATTACAACTTACTCCAGTTAAAACTTTACTGGCAACTGATGATAACTCCGTGTTTAAAATTCATTTTAAAAACACAGACTTTATGTTAATATTGTTTTTGTTTGTTTAATATATATTTCTATACTAATAAATAAAATTGTCTGTCTGTAATGACCAATTGTTTTTAGTAAATAAATATCATTGTATACGATATCTATAATTATTTCAGGAACGGCTAAACCGATTTTAATAGGACTTTTTTTTAGATAGCTTAGTTGGCTTTTTTTAGTTACTCAGCGTAGCTTAGGCTACATTTATTTTTTGAAAATAATTAGGGTTACGCGTAAGAAAATTAAAACACATCAAATTTCGAATAAAATCCGTTTTAACGCACAGTTTTAGCTAACAGGTGTTTGAATTTTTACGAAGTATCTTTGCTTTTTGTTAGTACTAAAAAGAATTTCTTCAAAATTATTAGGGTTCCGCATAAAAATATAAAACACAAAAAGTTTGGAAAAAAAGACGATTCTGTGGTCTGTTTTACGGGCAAGTACTTGAATTTATGAGCAATGTGTTTACTTTATCTTAATACCAAAAAAAAATAATGAAAATAATTATGGTTCCGTATAAAAAATATCACAGTGAAGAATATATGAAACTAGGGCGCAGCCGCGGGCACACAGCTGTATTAAATTTTGAAGCCATAATGGCTAAGTTGGTAGTTCAGTCGGATTTCGCGTCAATGGACGCGGGTTCAAACCCACATATCCAACTTTAAAATCAGCCTGAGCTAACAGTGAAGGAGCACATGTGGAAACCATAGCAGGCTGGGTAGCTACCACCCTCAAGTTTGAAAACCTGTCACCAAATACCAATAGGTGTGTTACGGCAGCATGACTTGAGAACCAGTACCTAGGCTTAGTGTGTTTACCATCCTGGACCATATCGTGACTTAACATCAGATGAGATTGTAGTAAAAGCACGAACCCTACACTGTGTAAAAAAGAGAATATCTTTTCATTCTCTTGACAGTTAGGGACCATTCAAGCTTTATGGAACCATTAATGGGGAGGGGGGCGGCTAGAAAATTCATACCTTCCTTTATTTTTAATGACTTTGAGGAGGGAATGATCTGAATGGTGATAACATGGGCAATATTTACTTATTCAATTTTCGTTTTTGAAATTAAATCGTCTTTACTGGGGTTGAGCGATTCGCGTTACCAATGATATGCCGTCACTTTTGTAACACATTTAAGATATTTTTCCATAAATGCTTATTATACCACTATTTGTTTCGAATTTTATTTACAATTTAGTTTAAAAAAGAAAGAGATTTTTTTTTTTAAATTGATTTCGAGTTATTTAAATTGTGTTTTATTCGATTGGAATTATTTTTTTTAATTTGTTTTAATTTCATAATATATTTAAGCGTGAAACATGAATAGGTTCGAAAGACAACGGCATAATTTAAACATTTGAAAAAAACAGATTTTTCAACTTTTTGGGTTTTCACAGTTGTCGGCGGTCCCCATGGCTGCCTAATTTTTTTTGTTACAAAATTTTACTAATATTTACATTTTTGTTAGCTTTAATTACTAAAGCCCAGAAGGAAGGGTAGTAAAAAAATTGTTTTTAGGTTACATAATACTTTCACTACGTTTTTTTATTACAATAAAGAATGTAATGTAACCTATATTTTTAGCTTATTCTGTCACACGTAACAGTTTTAAATTCTTATCGGGGTCTGCGATCACATTCGTTCGCTTTAATAAGACATATTAACAAACGTCATCAAGTGAATTACGTGAATATGTAGTATGAAATCCAAATAGTATGTAACAAAGAATAATTCAAGGCTGTGACCTTATGAGATAATACCGTGTGACTAATTACGACAAATGGCATCTTATTTACGTCGCATATTTATGATAATAAATATACGGTAGTTCGTCATAAAGTATGAACACTGTATTAGATACAAGCAGTTTTATTAAATACTAGCTATGTGCGCGCGGCTTCGCCCGCTTCAGACGGTACCTTAATTTTTTTTTATTGGTACTGATATTAATAATATTTCTCATAAAATCAAACATATGCCAATAAAACTGTGAATTGAATCTTTTTGATTTTGATCTTTTGAGTTGATTTTTTTTACGCGGACCCCGAATTATTTTCGAAAAGTAAAAACAGCTCAAAATACACCGCGTAACTTCAGCAATCTACCATAAAAACTCTCGTCAAATTGGTCCAGCAGTTCCAGAGATTACTCGGAACAAACAGACAGATACACATATACATTCGTATATATTCAGCAAAAAGCAGTTATTTTGATATTACAACCAGACACTTCAATTTTTTATATTCAAATAGATTCGTATGGAATAAATGTACTCGAATTTGTGGTATCCAAAATTGATTTACAATTATTCTGTATATAGTTACGTCAATCTTTTCGCAATTAGTCCATTATTATTATAACACTAAGTTCTTGAATTATTTACTATTTCTAAAATATTAAAAACTCTTAGTATTTTAATCCTTAGAACGTAATTAGGTATAGTTGGTGGGGATGCAGGAAACTTTTGGTTTGACAGATAACACGTCATCGCTCTCCTTCCACTGGGATTAGTTTATTAAATGACTATTACAATATTTATAATATCGTAACAATTACTTCCTGGAATATATTATTGAATGAGAATTCTATAGGGTTGAGTCATCGACGTAGGTCTGCGAAAACTGGCAAACAACTCATACCAAATTAAGTGTATTATGTTAATAATTTGGGCATTTATATTTCTCACTTCACTAACTGACGTCATAGAGGTATTTGCCGAGATCATTAAAACTCTTCTAAAAAATCACGGGATTCGATTCTAGGGTTTGTGAAGGTTTTGTAAGAATAATAATGAAAATTTTTCTTGAATGTCATCGAACGTTTATTCAATTATACAAATATATATCAGAAAATATTTTTTAATAAAGATGCTGAAGTATTAGCTCTATGAGACCATTTCCCTAAAAAAAGTAAGTGATTTATGAACAAACAAAGAAGCAAGTAGTAACCTAATCTAAGATTTTAAGGTATTCCATTAAATCACTTACGAGTACTTTAAAGAGATGACCCCCAAAGAGTTTTTATTTTAACATCTTCAGTGAATTTAGGGATTTGATCAAATCTCAGTTTTCATTATTTCTCTGCGACATAATTATATTATTATAATGCTCGCTTAATAATGTGTAACTTGATTCGTAGAGATCATGATGTTCACCTTCACACACTTTGCGTAAATACTCGTTTTTTTTATATTGTTTATAAATTAGCTTTATAACTATACCTTAGCGAAGATAGTATAACGTTAACCTTAGAAACGATATCTTCAACTGTAGCTTTTGTAACATGGCGAGACCACGATTAAAGTTTGGCGACAGGTTTTTTTATTTTAAAATAGCATCTAGTCAAATGTGTATAAGAAATACCTGCCCTACATACTCATCATCACTATCATGATATTTTCTTTTATCGAAGAAAGCTCAGGCTTATTAAAGAACGCGAATCGACGTTGTTCAATGCGGTTTGTACGCCTATTGCCAGTACGATTACAAACAAATCCCTATCCGCAAACAATATAAATGGAGATTTTATTTTTGGATTACATTTAACTGCGTAATTAATCCAACTAACTGCAAGTGTATTTCCTCACGTAATCTCTAAAAAAAAGAAGCAAATCTTTTATACTTTCGCTATCTTAGGCTGGCGTGCATCATCTAAGCTTATATTTGACAAAAGTCAAATTCGTAGTTAAATGTACAGTTAGGCAAAAACGTGTTGCACCATCCGAGTTTAGCTTAAATTACGTCATAATTTAACTGTAACCATAAACCACAAAATTTGGGCGTTTAAAATTTAAACCGAGTTTATTTCGATTGTCATGTCATCTGCCAACGATATTTAAGAGATCCTATTATTTATATTGTACAAAAATATGTCTCTATTGTAAGATATTTCGTGGGAATTGTCTTCTAGCGATGTTTTTCTCTTTTTGTTTCAAGCTAATAACATCATTTTTTTACATAAAATGTAAAATGTTTTTATGTTTATCAATAAGTGTTTGAAGACTTAATATTTTGTAAAGCTACTAATTTTATCCCTAAAACATAAACACGAATGAATAAGTAATAATACTCGGCAACAATAATAATTAAAATGTCTTTCATTAGGTTCATTCATATTACAGTAATAAATGTAAGACATATACTATCTTTTTTTAATTCTTGATAAACTTACTTGGTTTTTACAGTTAATAGAATTTGATCCATAACGAAATATATCCAAAATTTTCGCTTTAGTCCAAACTGACAACAATAACAACACGTTTGTTTTCTGTTTGTCAATATTGTTTTTGACATTTTTAACGATGTTACCATACATAAAATATTCTCCTTAATATTTATTAGGAGATTGATGTATCTTTCAACTGACAACCCTTTTAACTTTAACCCTTACTAAAAGTTGGGTTGTGCACTCGAAACTTTGCTACTGATATGGTTAAAGATATAATAAAGATTAAGTTTAAATTTAATCTTACCTATAACCGGAGATTTCGTGCACTCCACCCTTAACTATTAGGTTGTATATTTATATTAACTGTTTGACATCCTGTGACAACAGAGTAATTGATTGGATGACGGAGAACATTTTACAATGTAAGTTGACTAAATTACTGCACAAAACCGTCACCACTCCAAGATTTATTTATTTTATTTTATTTAAGCATATCCCTTTCTATTTATATATATTTCTTCTTATCACTCTCTCTATCTCTCGATCTTCCCGGAAAAAATCGTTAACAATGACGGTATGACGTTACATTTCTGATCACTTTTACAGCGATGCCTTTGTTGGTTTCAGTCTTAGGCTTGCTGGAAAATGTGCTCCAATTCTTTAGGATCTCGATCAGACAAACTAATGAATGATCAGTATAAAGTAATATATATCTGGTACATCAACAAACATAACATAAAAAAAATCTAACAAAACCACTTCAAACAAAATGATAATAAAGGTCAAATGTGCTCGATAATTACGTTCTATATCAGTAAAAGATGTATACACCTGTGTGATATGGAAAACAGTGCAGTAGTTATTATCATAACATAATGCCGTACACTTTACCTTTACCGTTTGTGATCACTGATTAGTAAATGGTATGACTATCGCGCCGTGTGCTATTTGTTTGACAGCAAGTTTATATTTATTTATCTTCTGCATTTCTTTGTAGAACATAGAATAATTCTCAAATAAATAATAAAAAAAAAAATACATACTGTAGTTGTGTTAGGGTTATCGTGCTGGAATGATCCTTCTTCCTCCCCGTGTTTCTCTTCTATTCTCTCTTTACTCTTCTCTTGTCTTCCTGCCTCTTCGCACTTCTTGATCCCTTTTCTCCTAAACTCTTGTTCCTGAATAAGAGCGAAGGGAGGATCATTTTTCCTGGTGGCAGTCGGAAATGACGGGGAGGCGGACTATGCCCACCTGCCCCTCCCTATGACGGAAGATAAACGAAGGAAGCCGAACCGGTAACAGGTCGGATCTGCTGCTGGGGCACGCAGAGCTAACAAGGATGCTCCCGTGTCGCGACAAAAAATGTGGCGGATGCCATCGCGGTGTTTTAGTGGGTATTCCCAGCGCTTCACATCGAGCGAGTCCCACATACCGCCTACTAATTCTAATCCGGGAGAAATCCCGGATTCGATTTCTCCACGTTAAAAAAAGGGTTGCCGTGCTGGATCTTGACCACTCCGTAGTGACACCTTAAGACGCGTTTCTTTCCGAAATGCATATCTAAAAACTACCCAGAGATTTTACCCGAGGCAGATGTAAACAAACATGATGACGCTGCCTGTCTGTAAATTCTCGTCTATCGGGGTTCTTCAATATATAGAGCGCATCCAGCACATTCAAACCACTTAACTGGTCAAATCAATGAGTGATTTTTATCGTATGTTACAAGTTATAATGCCCCAGAAGACATACTTTCACGCGTCCCATTATTGCGAAGTTGTCGATACTATAAACGTAAAAGAAATACTGGTTCTCAATGAAATACCTACAGTAAGGTTACGTTTATAGACGCTTGGCGTTAGATATTCTATTGAAAGCCACTTGCTGGTATTAGAAAGAGCTCTTCACTTTATGACTTCATAAAAATCTTTATTCACACTTTAACCTTAGGATTTCTCCTTGCAATTCTAACTCAAGTACTCCGATGCGGGTATAAAATGCATTGGTACTTGCTTGGCTAGTACAGTATAAAAATGCATTACTAGGCTTTTTTTAGATATCTATTTATAGCAATATCTAATTCTTCAAATATTAGATCTGCAGAATCATACAGTAATTATTATTGTAGATGTTTGACAAACAAAGCGACAGAACAGATATAGTTCATATATATTTAATAGAAATGAATCCGTTTGCAATATTATCTACTTTTCCCTTTTAAATATTTACTTGCTGTCATAATAAAGAACGCGATCTTCAAAAGAATTATTGTGCAAATATGTAAACGACTACATACTTACTTAATGAAACGAGGCTCACGTTACTGAAGTACATAAAATCGTCATCATAGTTAGGAATTATGATTAAAAGAAGTGTCGAATTACATATAGACTCTTTTAATTTAGACGAAACCTTTGATATTTAACCAATAAATTATGATCCGTTTCATTTCATTGTTAAATTCATTTCGAATCCTTATCTTACGTAAGAACAAAGCGCTTTGCTATTTTATATATAATATTTTGCAACGAATGTATTTTTTATTTCATTTAATTAAGTATTTTGTGATTAAACATTCGTAAATATAACACGTTGTAAATAACATAAACAATCAGAATGAATTACGAAAAAACAATCGATTTACTAATAATCCTTATAGAATTGAATACATAAATCGTCAAACTTAAAAAAACTTTTTTTATTAAAAACAAAACCTACTTCAAAAGAAAAAAATTTAAAAAGCCACAAAAAAGTCAATAAATAATTACTTAATAATCTGGTTCGTTAATTTTGAAATCGGTGCCAGCTTATGGATAACAATGTGGTGTAAATGTACGTTGCCCATTATAATCAATTTTGATTAATTGTTCTTTAAAATCACCCTAGTCCTTTATTTAAGTTTTGTATAATTGTGATAAAGTTTAGGCAGTTATTTCCATTTGTAAATGATTACATTGGTTATCTCTAGATGGCACTGACTCCAAAATTAACGAACCAGATTAATAAAGTAATTATTTATTGACTTTTTAGTGCATATAGTTTATTCTTTAGAAGTCGCCTTTTTTTTAATAGTTTAAAGGTTTTTATTCTACTTTTTATTTTCAATATGTACTTTTAGGTATAGCTGTAAAACCTACTCCATAGCTTTGTAAACGCATATATGAAACTCGTGTAAGTGTCTATAATAATCGAGGGATTTTCAAAATTTTCCTGAGTTCCACTGATCAGATCCTGATGTGGTGGAAATGGGACCAACTCGGAATTGTACTCCTTCGATGAAAAAAAAAAATGCAAATCAGTCCACAAATGACGGAGAAATAGCGTAACAAAAAAAACATCCAGTCCAATTGATAACCTCCTCCTTTTTTTAGTCGGTTAAAAAGTAATATATAAGAAAAGTTTAGGGTTAATGTACTTAGTTAACGAACTTATAGAATACTAACGGTTTTTTATTGTTTAGGAAATCCATATTTGTGTGAAATGGCCTATTCAAAACGAATATTAATGAATTACTCCCATACAGTAAACGGACGTTGTAGCGTACAATACAAGAAAATAATAAAGATATTATTATTATTTGTACAATTCTGTTAGTTCAATATTTAAAACAAGCATGTCCCTGCGATTTTATGCACTTTAAAATAATCAATAAAAATTACTTAAAAAAAACTTTTTTAATTAAAAACAAAACCGACTTCAAAAGAATAAGCCATAAAATGCACTGAAAAGTAAAAATAAATGATTACTTTTTTAATCTGCTTCTGTTTACTTTAATATATCCTTTATTTTAATATCAATATTTAATTTTGAAATCGGTGCCAGTTTACGGATAACAAAGTATTGTAAATGTACGCCACTAATTATATTCAACTTAGGTTAATTTTTCATTAATCACCCTAGTTCTTTATGTAGCTTATATGTAATTGTGAAGTTTAGACAGTTATTTCCATTTATAAATAAGTGCATTGTTAACTCTAGCTGGCACCGACTCCAAAATATATAAAAGTAAAACAGAAGCAGATTAAAAAGGAATTATTTATTTACTATTTTAGTGCATTTTTTATTAGTGCTTATTCTTTTGATGTCGGTTTTGTTGTTAATTAAAAAAGTATTTTTTTCTACTTTAGTTTAAGTATACACTTTAAGGTTTAGCTGTGAAGTCTACGTAATAGTTTGGAAACAAATATATGAAACTCGTGAAGTATTTATAACATTTGAAGGTTTTTCTCGATTTCCCTGAGTTTCACTGATCAGATCCTGATGTGGTGGAAATGGGACCAACACGGAATTGTACTCCTTCGATGAAAAAAAATGCAAACCACAAAAGAGAGTATCAATGGCTAAGACACTCAATGTATATTCCACATTGCTTTAAAACGGTCTCTCAAACGATACCAATTAGGTTTAATTGTCGATTAGCTGTTATTCTACAAAAGGAACTAACATATTTTGAACTGGGAATGAAGATGGAACGAGATCAAATGCATTTGAACTTAAAAGTTGTGATAATAATTGACTTGAATGAACTCATACAAAAATAGAACAGTTCCTTTTTTTTTGTTTTGTCACGGTAAAATATACATAACGTATTTTAAATTATACATAGTTATTCGAAAACCAAATATAAATTAACGTTTATAATATCGAAAATTTATAACCACATGTCTTCACTTTCCTTTTAAAGTGACCAATGGTCCTATTGATTTTGTTTTAATTTGTTTACCGCGTAATTACAACAATAGAATTTAACAGAGTAATATAGTCTCAAAACGTGTATGTATATCATAAGCATAAACGGTGCCAACTTTTAATAACTTATTATTATTGTTCTACCTCAAGCATTTTCTCCTGACAATTTTGTATCAAACAATTGTATAATTTTCTAGTAATTAGAGTTCAAATAAATAACATTTCTAGTATTAACTATTATAAAAAAATATTTGGCTGTTTTACAAATATTTTTTTTTATATACAAATTGTTTTTTTTTTTACAAATTAGGTCTGCTTCAAGGCTTTTGATTTACGATTTACAATTTTACGTTTATAATTTTATATTACTTCAATAATTACGCTTCAAAAAATAGTTTTTTTTTTCTGGTAAATGAGAAAGGTATAAATATACCTCTCATTAACATGAGTAAAACCCTGGTAAGTAATTTAGACTGATATATTTCCACTACTAGAAATAAATGTGCTCACCTTAACGAGATTCAGACCCAAGAGTTTTCATACAACTACCTACATATAATTACTACCAACATGACGGTGGAAAGCGAAAGTATCACGAATACCCCTGAATTAATGATATTGATAAAGTAACTAAATCATACTTAATTAGCGCGATTTATCGCGTATGAATTTTAATATAATTTACAGCTCAAGTTACATTGGTTAATTAAATTAAATTTCACACTTCACGAACGAAACTGTACCCTGCATATTAAAGAGTTTTATGTAATTAAATTAATTTTCTAATCTACTTTCTATGCATATTTATGGTCTTTTTTTGTTGATCGCGTTTTAATTTCTCATTTGATACTTAATCATTACACCGAAGCTAAGATGGTGCGGTTGGTAATTCGGTAGGATTCCACGTCGAAGGACGCAGATTTGAACCCACTTATCCAACTCTGTAATTAGTCTGACCTTTCGGCGAAGGAAAACATCGTGAGGAAACCATAGCATGATCATAGGGTGTTTTCCAATACTGCCCGCCAGAGTAACTAAGCTTGAAAACCTGTTGATAAATACAAATAGATGTCTTCCAGCAGTATCACTTGTAAACCAGTATCTCTAGGCTTAGTGTGCTCATCATTCTGGACCACATGATCACTTAACATAAGCTAAGATTGTGTTCAAAGCGCCTTGTCTATACATGTAAAAAAAAACCAACAAATCTACAACGAAATGCCAGAACATTAAACATAGTTTTTGTTACTATGTGGAAGTTATTTAATTCCATTTTTGGGTTAATTTTATTTAGTATGAAATGTAAATTATCTTAAAATAATATAAATCAAACCAGTTTTGTTGATTGTTTTATGGTATGACATTCGTTGATCAATTATAGGATGTCAGGCCGAAGTTCATTGAACCAAACTAGTAATGTCAAGCTCATAGACATCTGTTATGCATGCATGCATGCATTGTTTGATAAGTAACTACGAGAATATTATCAAATACATCTTTTGTTTTAGTGTCATGAGTAAAAAACTTTTAAATTTACATGGCGTTGTTATAATTGTACTTTCTAGAAATATTACGAATATTTCATCTTTGTTTATTTGGAATATATATGTAATTGGCTGAGGAGTGTAATACGTCTTTCGGCTGGCTTCAATAACGAATCAAAAAAGTTTAAATTGGAATCAAACGAAGATTAAATCGATTTTTCTGGCTGATTACTCACACTCAAAAAAGGATTGAACTTTCGGATTTCTGTAGATAAAAACAGATTGAGATCGTATAGTTAAATCGGCCGTTAGAGATTAAAAATAGTCTTACCTGTAAATACATTTTTCGAGCGATAAACGACTATATTATCGCGGCTCTGGAGTAGTCCACTCGTGGCACAATAACGTAGTGATAAATATGAGGCCGAATATTCGTTTCATATTCGGTTTGCAGCAACTTTACCGGACGTTCGTATTCGGCAAGACCGATTTTCAAGACCGAGATACAAACAAACAAGCGTCAGGCCGTTCTCGATTTATCATACAAAAGAACGTTACATACAAAATGTGTAAAAAGAAAAAAGTGAATTTTCTTCATCATTCATTTTTTATATTGTCATAATAATTATTCTTCTATCCACGATGGTAACAAATCAAATATCATAAAAATCAGTTCACCCATTCGTAAGTTATAAATAGTGTAACGAACCCCATTTTGTTAAGTATAGCGACATTCAGCCAACGTCCAACTTTTAATAACCAAAGAAAACACAACCGTTTAATATGATTAATTTAACTTTAAATTGATGTAACCACGAGTTGAATCTGATTACATACATTCATTACCCACTGAAATGTATCGTGAAATCCTCAGAGAAATTTCGTACATATTTGTACAGTATATTCTACGAATTAATCTCATTCGTAGGCTTCTCATAACATGACCGACGTTTAATTACAATCTACATCTCTATTCACTTGGGCATACACTAAATATATATATAAAATTTAGAATAGTTGTTGTTAGAACGTTTGAAATATCGTTAGAATAATCAAATAGATAAGTATGGAAATTTACTGTAGAATTAAATTTGCTATTTGCCTTTTAGCTTCGAATTTTGTATTTATCTTTTTTAATGGTAATACGGCTAAATGACTGCCTAATTTCAGCACACAGACAACGGTTATCATGGACACATAATATAACTTTTTACAGTGATCAAATGAGAATAAAATCAATCATAGATTGAAAACATTTATTCAAAAAGTACATAAAATTATACACAAAAATTTAAAATTAAAATTAAAATAAAATAAAATACTATAAATAATGAATGCCGTCCAGCTCGCCGCCAGACGGGAAGGTACCCAGGAGGCTGGCCATATTGCCACGTTGGATGGCAATGCTAATTCGCTGTGCCAAATATTGACCAGCCCTCTGGTCGCGAGACTTGTCGACTAGACGACCCGCGAGATCCTTAAAAAGGCAATGAGCACTCGGGCCCCACGGTCCCAGAGTTTCGACCCCAAACGGGACAAATATGTAACTCTCACCAAGGGTAGCATATTTGCGCCGCTTGAGATCCTCCGCTGATGAAGCTGCTGCACCTGCCTTCAAAGAGGTAATTGGAAGATGTGACGGTGCCAAAGTATCGACGCAAGTAGCATCCCATACCAAGGGCCGCCCCATCTTCCAAGGCAGAAGCGTAATCCCATCGGGTCTTTTGCCATCGTCACGCACCAAACCAATAGGTTCCAAGCTGGCTGGTACATTAGCACTGGCAAAAGCCCGACGTAAAACGTCATTGAGGGTGGCGTGACGCGAAATACGACCAGCGCTTTTACTACAAGCCAGACCGTGATGCCCGAGCGAGTCGACAATAGTTCCGCATTGGCAGCGATGTGGAGACACCCATGAAATCCCTAAACGCAGGTAGACGGACAGCCTGAATGTGGTGTTATCTAATTTAGTGCCAATATTTGAGGATGGTAATACCTTTAGCCAGATGCTTGACTCCCACTCCTGAGCGGCTAGTAGACGAGCACGCTCTGCTGCACTAGTTGACGTATTATAAAGATTATTCCGTACTAGTTTACAGAGCGGCTCGTCCCAACACCTTTGAGAGTTTACAACCTCAGGATAATTAGAATTTGCGCATGCGGCAATCCAAGCATTTTTGGCTTCCGTTAAATTTGATATTTCTGAAATATCAAATATATATATATTTATATATTTTCTGATTGAAAACTATATTTTATACTGTAAATATTGCTTCTGAGAAATTTTTACAATCCACAAAAAAATACTCAATTTGTTTTATTCAATGAATAGTATTGTACATAGGAAAAATTAAATGTAATAGAATAATAAAGTTATTTCTATAAAAAAACATATATAGTCACGACCGGGTCACCGCTTGTGTATACCAATTTGTTCAATTCTTACGGCAAATTAATTACGGCATTACCTACACCTCTTTTAAACGTGTAGTTAAAATAAAACAATAAACGCCCTGGAGGTTAGTTTGAGTCAACTTTATTTACTGTACTCTTTGAACTTGCTCCATATTTGAATTATTTTAACAAATTTGACATTAAATATTGGCCACTTAATACATGTGTTTGATTTTAAGAAATAATCATATAAATCGGTTCAACGATTTAAGAGCTTTTTATATACTTTATTACACCCATGAATGCAAGTAATTTAGGCCCAACTTTATATTATTTCCATAATCTTCAGTGTTCCGACAAATTGGCGGCCTTTTGTGAAAGCTGTCCAATAAAGTTACTGTGAGCTTTCAGCTTCGTTTAATTATGTTCAATACACAAACTTCACTTGTACATAAAAATCAAACTATATCACACAAAATTCCAGCAAAACATATTGCAAGTTAGTGAATTAGAAATATAACTGCTGCGTGACAAATGAAAATTATATTAAATCCTATTACAAATATATTAATGGATAAAAACACAGACAAACATAATATTTCCAAATATTACAGTAATCTTGTTTAACGAAAATTGAATTTGAAATCTCTACAAAGCTGAATATTTACTAGAGTCTAGACAGGTCTCCTATTAACTTGTATGTTTAGAAAATAACCTTCAGAACATTAATGAAGCAACCTTCATCCACTCGATTATGTTTTTAACACACAGTGGGCGAGTTGGCACGCCAGCGCGATTTTACTATAAAAGTGGTCGCACTCAGCTCTACAGAAATATCGCGCTATCACCCCGTCCCGCTCTCTGTGTGTTGAAACCATTAGGTCCCAAGAGGCTTGATACAGGAAAACTTGTAACAGGATATTTAAATAAGCTGATCCGTCACGGTTCGCATACTACGTTGTAGTGAATTTTAATGTGTCGCCACGTGTATTGGACTCACCATATTTGTAACAAGGTATTGTACTGATATTGCCTGGACCTTATTTCTAGACCTCTAGGCAAACGTCTTCGGGTTTCGGGTCGGGTCTTGTATATCTAAGATACAAAGCTTCATAAAATCAATTTATATGTAGGTAATACTATATTTAATTTCGTTTGGCTTTTGTTAAGTTTGTTATTGAACTATCTCTTCAATATTATGCTACGTTTTGTTGGTACTGCCCATTGAATCTTATTTTATTCACAATTTCATGAGTGATGGTACTAAAAGAACGCAAAGATAGCTCTCACAATTTCAAACACCTGCCACTAATCGTTTGTTAACATAAAAGGTTATGAATAATTATTTTTATAAAACTAAATAATTATTAAAATCAAAGTGAACAAGAAAATGAATGTATATAAAACGATTACATATTGTTTTTTTTTTTTTTTTTTCATCTTAATACATTTCATAACCTTGTTCATCATTATTTCTTAAATTTCAAGCAGTTTTAAATATCTGTCTGTCTTTTTTATGATAAAATGATTATATTCCAAAAGACCGTTTGTTAATAAACACTATAATTTAACATTTTGTCATTATCATATAAACATATTCTGATCGAGATAACATATTATTGAATTATTTGAGCACTAACTCTTTTAAAACTAGAGTAAACGTCCATTTATTTACACTAGTTGTCTCTACAGCAAATAGTATCGGGTTATCGTTTGCGATAAAAATGTGATGAACTAAATAAATCTAAATAGCATACGGGGGGTGGGGGGGATTTCTTTAAAATTATAAAACGGTCTATGTGCTGTTTTTTTTTTTTTTCAAATTAACATTAGCTGTTAAGCGGTTTTAAATTGACCTTTTTAATTCATCACCGAATGATACTAGCCAGTACACAATAATTGTCTTCAACGTTTAGATTTCAAGCGCGATTCGTTGACGCTTTATTACACTGGCAACACATGCAACATACTTGTACATCAAAGAGTTCTTGACGCGTTTTCGCTCTGTCATGTTCTTATTTTTCATTTATTAACTTTATGTTTGAGTCTATATTATGTAATTTTGTATGGCGTTTTACGTCACATAGTTTTGTTATTGTGTACAAGTAAAGTGTATTGAAAATAATGACACTGATCGTGTATTCTTAAATTTACCAACAACCTCATTGAAGCGCTTAACAAATAGCCGTCATTTTATTGGACATTGAAGATTAGTAAACTAATACGATGTTGAGCCTAAAGAGCTTGTATTGAAAGTCGTAAACAATAACTTAACCTCAACTCCACTTGCAAGGAAAGTAGGTTCTGTAACCATGTTTTTATTTATAATTATTTAACGTATAGGTTTAGCTAAAACAAATTTGCAGACTTTGCATAATGATAACAGCTCGATCCAAAGTTCATACTATTATTGCGCCCTTGTTCTAATTATCATTGTATGACAGAAGGCCCTAAGCGGTTGTCATAAAGCTCTTTGTCAAAGGCTCTTTAGGTCATCAGCGTAAGTCAATTGGAAAAAAAAAAGCATTCTTAGTTTAGTAGGTACTACATACAATGTTAGCATATTTTACCGCGATTAGTGATGTATTATGAAATCCTATAATAAAATATAACTTTCATTGGAGAGGAATATAAAGATTTTTTACACTTTATCTAACAATTAATTAAATAAATAAATCTTCAAAAGTTATAATTATATCAATAGGCCTCTGCGAGCATATTTAGTTAAATTATTAATAGAAAAATGTCTACAAAATTAGAATAATAACAGAAAATTAAACTAGTTGATTATCACGGGTTCTTAAAATTCGTTTCCGTTTCGTTTCGATCGCGAAAAGAGTTCCAACTAAGGAGTTTCCCCCCAAATTTAAAGGGATAATACGTTATTGGTTAATGGTTTTTTAAAATAATTCTTTTGATATTAAATTAAGTATGAACCAGAGAAAAATAAAATTACTTTTGAATTTTAATAACCTCTTGAGCACTAACCTGGCGTTTACGTCAGCTTTCAATTGTTTCCTATTGTCTTCCTATTGTCTCATTTTTATGGGTAATCGACATATCAATAAGAAGTTGTAAAATGGTCTTGATTGTTATTAGAATTATCACGATTTAGCTTGAAGGGTAAATATTTTCAGGTTTGTACCTTGATCCACGTTATAACTACAGATAAAAGCTATAAATAAATAATTAAAGACTATAAATACAGATAGACTGTAATTATGTTGTTTTTTGGTTCACGCGTGACTTGCTCCGGAAAGGGAACAAACTAACGTTAGTTACAAAAATAGAAATAATTTATCCTCTGCATCACGGATTAAAAACAGATATCGAATATCGTATACGTCCTTAAAAATTTATTATTATGAAGGCTATTATATCTGCCTGTTAGTAGCTTATAACTGAAGTACTATTGCAACGATGTATAATTGTAATATTTTTTGAAATCTTTAAAATATATTCTCTAGACAGGAATTGACATTAATATTTTCTCATAAAGTAATACGATCTCATAAATACGATCCGCCTATGGTAAGTGTTTAAATATTTAAGAGGTTATGATGCAAATATTAATTGCTTTGTTTTGTGTTGTATGTATATTTATTTCCCTTTCGCTCTTGTTCATATCTTTCATCTCTCTTATGTAACGAAATCTGCCTAAACTTGACGCATGTTTGAAATTTCACTCTAACAAGTTATTATAATTGCAGCCTAAGGCATTTCATTAAAAAAATCTATTTTCATAAAATACATTTGTCAGAATATTATGTTTATGATTACAAATATGACTATATAACATAAAATTAATAGTGACAATTTAGTGATTAAAGTTATGAATGAGTTTGAGTATCCATTTTTATATGTATATAGTAGACATATATAAAGTTGTCAAGTTACGGTTATCAGTTCAAAGTAAATTACGTCTTTGACCCGATTATAATGTGGTTCTTATAAACCGCAGATATCGCTGCTACATTTATTTACCCTAGGGATGTATTTTAGGATAACATGACATGATTTTTCTTTATTATTTAAAATTTAAATATAATTTTTGGATGTTTCCGAACTGTTACGACATATTTTGTATAATTGTTTCTCTTTCTACTGTAACAAACTAGTTTATTATCTAATGTTTATATACACAATCGATAAAAAAATCACATTATTACTATAATTAAAATCGTATTATTTTAAGCTAAAATAGATAACAATGTGAATACGCATTAAATTATTTAGTATTTGTGACAAAATTAATATGAAAAGAATTAAAGCTTATTTCATATAACGCTTCGAAAATATTAATGTTATAGAAAAGGTGGGCTTGCTTTTTTTTCTTTAATTAGTTTACGATTTATCCGAAATAGTTATTCTCTTAAAAATCAAGAATATTTACAAATTGGCATGATGCAATGAAAACGATGATGATGCAGAGGGTAATGCTGCCGGATTCCGCTTCAATGGACGCGGGTACGAACTTACCTATCCAACTCTAAAATCAACCTGAGCTTTTTGTAAAGGAATCTTGAAGAAACCATAACATAGTGGTAGGTATGTTTTTCTAATGATGCCCGTCTGGGTAGCTACCACCCTCAAGTTTGAAAACCTGTCGCCAAATACCAATAGGTGTGTTCCGGCAGCATTAATTGAGAACCAGTACTTCTAGGCTTACTGTGCTTACCATTCTGGACCAAATCATCACTTGACATCGGTTAGATTGTGGTCAAAGCACTGACCCTATACCGTGTGATAAAAAGAAACATATTTTTCAATCGATCTCTACAATCTATTACCGATATAAAAGCGCATCCCTACAGTCGACTTGAATTTACGATAACTTATGTCAATCTAAGGATAATCTTAAACGCACACAAGTTTTGTAGAAATTAAACATAGCTTATTCGGCGAATTTGCGTTCGCGAAAAACGCTTTGACGATTACTCATCGATTACGGAAGAAATGAAAGTATTTTAAAAACCGTCTCAGTCTTGAGAATGCGACCTGGTAAAAATGTGTATTATGAGTCATTTCCATGTTTCCTTATTCCAATGTATGTAGGTATTCAGAATCAGAAGAATTTATCTTCTGTTTCAATGAAAAATTGTTGTCGTCTTATTATTTACCATTAAAAAAAAACTAAACAAAAAGATGGTAAGTTAGACTTGTATGACAAAAAAAATATATTAATTTGTACTTGTTTTATTTTATCTTTATTTTCAGGTACATACACGACTGGATAGCTTATAAACAATAGAGTTAAATAATTGAAATATATTATTATAACCCATATATTTATTACCTACTATAAACTAGATTATAATTAATACACTTCTTCAATCCAAATTCGGTTAAAAACAATCCTACTTATAGCCAACGATCGATACAAACTCAACGTTTTGACGCTAATTTTATTTTTTTTCTATTTTAATTTAAAACTTATTTACACGTGTATGTAACAACCAATATATATAGATTCAAAGCGTATTAACAAATGTGCCTATATTTTCTCTTTTGTTATAAAAGAAAAAATATCGTAGTCGGTCTTAATGTCATTTTGTTTTTGTTTGTGATACAAGTTTTATCAGATATACTGTACAATTCTCGATTTGATTATATTATAATAGTTATGTACCTTTTCAGTAGAGGAATATCTATTTTCGAAATAAAAGATAGAAACGCTAATAAAATATAATATATCCAACAGGCGTGCACGTTTTTGTTCGAATTAATGTGGACAGAATCGAAACAATCGGTTCGTGACATTGCTAAAATACGATTCGCACGAGCGAATTCACTCAATTCATACCTACGCTGGCCGCGCACTTACCACAATAGATCATGTTTTTATTACATAACTAGCTGTATATCCACGGATAAGCCCAAGTTTTAACTTTTTTTATACGGAACCCTATTTAAATTAAGCAAAGATATTTCTTACAAATTCAAATAACTGCCAGTAAAAGTATGTTTCGAATTGGATTTTATACGAAATTTCATGAGTTTAATTTTTTGTTTACAAGGAACCCTAATTATTTTCTAAAATCAAAAGTACCTACGCTAAGTTACCCGGAGTAACTTCAAATATCTAACAAAAAAAAGTCCCGTCAAAATCGGCCTAGCCATGCCGGAGATTATCTGTAACAGACAGACAACCAGGCAAGAAATTTAAAAATTGTATTTTTGGTATATGTATCGTATATACATTCATATCTATATAGTAAAAAAAATATTTTGACATTACAAACAGACGCTTCAATTTTATTTATTAGTATAGATATGTAATTTCATAACCATTATTAAATTAATCATGATCTGTTAAGTGTTATTTTATCTTCCTTAACCTTTCATTTAAATAAATAACTTGCATAATATTGCATAGTTATCTTCAGTTATTAAAAAACTGCTACCAACTTATTTATAAAAAAAATTCAGGAACTTATTTGAATTTTCGATATAAGGTTATGGCGATGTAAGAACACTTTTTTTCATCGCAGTGTTTTTTTTTAAATTGAAACAAAGAATTACTTTAATGTAATGTTCAAATTAATATTGAAAGACAAAATCGTTATTGTGTTAGATATAAAAATGATTACTATCCATAACTGGCTCTTCTCTAATGCATAAATAGTCCAAACCCCCGCAGTGTTTACGCTGATAATCAGATACGATGTCATATCTCGACTATTATGAAATAATTTTACTATTTAATAAATAAATATCTAAGTTTATTTTCATACATTTTAAAATGAATAATATTATGGAAGATCTAATAAAGTATCTATTATTTGAAAACTTATAATAAATGTGTTTATATGAATAAGTAGATACATAAAGTAAGTTAGAAAGTATTCTTGAGGATAATCAAATATTAATTTATTTGATTATACTTAATATAATATATTTGACATTTACAAATTACATATTATAACATAAAATTGAACATTTCATTTTGAACTTAATTGATCCTAATCTAAACAAATAAAAATATCCATAATTTCAGATGACAAATAAAATGTATTATTTTTTAAGAAATTATTAAAAAAACCTACCAATACAAATTAAAAAAGAACAACAAATCAGAAAGGCAACATATTTTTCTCACTAGAGATAGATTCCATAAAAAATAGCCGTCAGCTAAGGACTACTAACATAAAAGTTGACTGAAAATGACAATTCCCAGAGCGCACCAGATGTGAACCTTTTTGAAATACGATCGTTGTATATTATAGTCTCGGACGATCTATTGTAGTATAGTTAGGGTGAGGTCAAACGAGCGTAATTTTGTGAGTTGGGAGTCTCGTTTTTTGCGTCGCGTAATTTCGTTTCGGCTGATATTCGGTTAGATCACCAAACGGGAGTATTTAATTTAGTTGCATAGTATTAGGTGTTTGTGTCATGCAGAGTAATGTACCTATTATAATTATATGTATTTATGAAGCATTCGAAGATTTAAAACCTATTACTTTATAATTATAAAGATAAATTAATGACAAATGAGAAAAAAAATGTATTGAATCATCACATTTCATACTAAACTGACCACTTCCATCACTCTCCGCTCCGTATGTTGACAAATAACTTATTTTGCGTTGTCGTGTGAAATAAAATACGCTTTCGAATGCAGCGTAACTTGCCAAACGTAAAATGCGTAAAAAAAAATATGCGACTCAAAACTTACAAAATCACGCCCGTTTGACCTCACCTCTAAATATTCAAAGTCTTCCGAACTCTCTGTAATGTTATATAATATGCGGAAAGCGTGTCAGCAGTCTTCTTTAAACTTTATTATGTAGTCTTTTGAGTATATTTTCTTTTAATGAATAATTCAATATAGATTTCATTTTCGTTCTTTATCAAACTAATTTTACACGAAGACCGGTAATATTTCTAAGAACATTCTGTTACTTTATCGAGATACGTGGTCAATCAAATATTACCTAGGTATGTAAAATTTGAGACATTTTCGACTTTCTCGTTTTTATTATAACGTAAGAATTGGCATAATAAAAACAACGAAAAGAAAACATGTAAACATTGCCAATGCTTCATTTAGAAGATTTCGATCCCGATTACATTAAAATAACCAAATATATGCGACTAGTTAGGAGTCACAAAAATGAACTAATTCGATTAGAAAATGACCACCAGAGAATTGCAGTAATTATTTTACCTTTGATTTTTTTGGTATATACATTTCTTTTTTGTTTTTCAGCAAAACTAGGATACAATTAGTAGTTTAATATTTTAGTTGGTAATCCCAATGGCACTTATTTATGCATATATATATATATATATATATATATATATATATATATATATATATATATATATATATATATATATATATATATATATGTATGCGTGGTGAATCACGATAATTTGCTGACTCAACCAAGTATTCTATGTTCACGTCTCAGGTAGTGGTAAGTAATTATGAGTCACGAAATACGCAATAAACGTGACGAGCGCCTACGGTTCCTTCGCCAGATACAATCAGTTCGTCGATATCCGTTACATTAAAAATATAGGTTATTGATTATGTTATTATTAACAAGGCTGACATAATCAAATCCACAAATTAAGTTCAAATTGTTGTTTTTATAAATAACGAATGTTTCTAATGAAATAACTAATCCAGTGATTTTTACATTTCAGTTTTAGGAGGGAAAATTAATTTGTTATAACTAGTTACTTTTTATTCATTTATTTTTTTTCCTTTGAACTAACTAAGCTGTTGCTCTAGAGTCAGAGATAAGTCTTTCCTAGCTTTAGCGGCCTTTGTTGCAAACGCTTAAGCTATTCAATATAAATTGTCATGTACAACTCTCTTGTTATCAAGAGAAACATCACAATAGTTTGTACTTCGGCTTGAATTTATGGGTTGCCTGAATGCAATCCTACAGAATTAACCCTAGTTATTAAATTACCAGTTTTTCCAAAAAAAGGTCCCTTACAGATCTGTACTGTAATGATTGGATTTTATACAATTTGTTTTTGTAATATTTATTATATTATGATTATTATTATTAGTTATTTATCTTCAAAATTCAAAAAAGACACTTACACAAGTGGATGCGATAATATCGTAATAATTTTTGGCCAAAAATATTTGGACTTCATTCAAACTATATATGTATTATCCTACGATATAGTATTTACTTATTATCCTATTATTTTAATTATATATCATCATTATTAGATATATTTTTATTCTTCATTCATGCAATAATCTCCTTGAGGTATATCATCCACCTCAGTTTTACTAGATTTAGCCATATTTCTTGTTATAATTTAATATCAAGACTATTTCTAAATAGTATTCAACCTTCAATAATACATTGTCAAAACTATATTATTTATTTGACAGTATAATGTTATTTCGTAAATAATTAACAATCAGCTTTCAAAATATACATATTTAATTATAATATTAGAATAATGTATCTAATTAAAAAATGAAACGTGTGCTGGAAATAAGGGCAGTTATCGCTGTCTTGCTTTATTAATATCTATTCGACTCTATCGCACGCATCGATAAAGCCGTTTTATTTGTTTGTTTTCTGTATACGGTTCGAGTATATGTTTCGACGTTGTTCATTTTTTTGTATAGAAGTCCCATCTCTTGTTTATAAACTGTTTGGCTATTGCAACAGCATACCACTGACAGTAACCGCAGGAGCTTTAAAGATCAAAGAAAGCCTTTTGGTCGCTGTCAAAGGAGGTCTCGTATAAGTGCAGAAGCAAAATTAACCACCGATTTGTAGATGTAGGAACGGTATGCTATGCGTTAATTCATCTGATTATTAACCATTTATTGGACAGTTCGTGGGACTATTTAATCAAATGTTTACAGTATTTAACGGTTAAATAAATTACGGTTGTAAGAAACATCATATGCTTTCATTGTATGAACGGAGAAAAATAGCTGATATACTTTATTTATTTTGCATACTCAACGGTTATATTGATTGTTCGGAGATACTGAGTAAAGTTAACTTAAGTGTACCGGCAGTGCAGTGTAGAAAATGTAATATGTTTTACAATTCATTAGTTAGAGGTACATACAGGCAGAACTCATATTTCACTACAGTGACCGATAGCACAAATAAAGTGCTCAATGAAGTAGACTTAGATTTCTTCAATAGTAGTCTTAAGAAACTGAAAAAGATTTTAAGTTCCTCGTTCTTTACTTAAACCCTTTGTGCTTTTGTCTGCTGTTAGTTTCTTTCTATTTTTCTGTTATATATATATATATATATATATATGTGAAAACTTGTAAATGGCCTTCTGTTTTTATTGTGTACAATTTTATGCTTTATATTAGCTGTAAGTTTTCTTAAAAGTTTAAAATAAATAAATAAATAAATAATTGACTTAATTTTATATCTAAAACACTAAGCCTGGAGGTACTGGTTCTCAAGTAATGTTGCCGGAACGCACCTATTGGTATTTGACGACAGTTTTTCAAACTTAAGGGTGGTAGCTACCCAGGCGGGCATTATTAGAAAGATTTGTTATAAGTCTGTTAACATATTCAGTAGCCGAATGCCGAAAATGAAATTGTCTCATCCACGTCAAATGAACAAAATATTCCAAAAGTTTCTAGACGTTAAAACTTTTTGCTTTAATTCTATTTTACAATTTAATCTACAAATTCGTATAATTCTTACATTTTAGTACACTAACTTCTATCTATTAGGGAGACTGCAAAAAATGGAGATAATAAAAATTGTTTTAAAAAGTTTTATTTTAGTATCATGACGAAGAAGTTAAAAACTTAACCGACTCAAATTTAGTGCTTCAGTGGAACTAAAATATGTTGAAACAGAAATGTGTTATTACTTTGGGTCGACTTTTTATATTCAAACTGTCATAAGTAATGTCAGTTAGTAACGAGAGTAGGTTCAGAAGGGAATGTGATGAACTGTAGCCCGAGGCTTTAATAATTTACTTTCGTGCATATTTTTAAATATGATAATCTTTTATAACTCAGATTGATGAAAATCTATAATTATAATAAATGGCTAACGAGACGAAATCTGTACATTGAAGATATTTAAGGAAAAATACTATGCAGGGTTTTAGAATCGACTACAAAACACATTTCGATAGTTTTAAAAATTTTTGTCTCTTTCTCTATCTGTTGGTATGTCTGTCTATTTATTAATTAGTACGCCAATCACGCAAATCTACTGAACCGATTTCGATGTAAGTAGGTAATGACATATATTGCATCCAGGCCAAGAACATAGACTAATTGCAAATCGTCTGAATTCCAAGCGGGTAAAGCCGCGGGCACAGCTAGTATGTATAATATTTTTCTCTTTACACTTACAATGCATATAGCAAAGTTAAAATAATCAATATTAAAAGATAAAAAAAAGCTTTAGATATTATTACCACGTTAGAATAACAACAATCTTCCTAGTATATTCGTTTTTTATCTATACCAATAAATAAAATTGGAGTGTCTATTTGTAATGTCAAAATATTTTTTTTTACACAATAGATATGAATGTATATACGATACTAATATCTAAAAGACAATTTTTAAAATTTTTGTCTGTCTGTCTATATGTTTGTTCCGGGTAATCTTCGAAACGGCTTGACGGATTTTGACAGGACTTTTTTTGGTAGATAGCTGAAGTTACTCCGGGTAATTTAGGATACTTTAAATTTTCTAAAATAATTATGGTTCCGCCTTAAAAAAAATAAAACTCATAGAAAGTTGAATAAAATCCGATTTTACGGGCAATTGAGAAATATTTTTACTTTATCTTAGTATTAAGCAAAAATTAGGGTTCCGCATATAAAAAAATGCAGAGCGCGGACACACAGCTAGTCTTATCTATAATTAAGATGTTTCCTAAATTGTCTAAAAATATTATTTACTTTTGTCGTTAGTAAAAATAACATTACTAGAGAGGTAATTGAACCTTAATTTAAAGGATGCATCACTTGAAAACTTTCTTAATGCAACAACAACTTTAACAAGGAAAGACAAAAGTGTAGGCGCTTCCTGTGTTTATCAAATTCAAAGACAATTACCTCTCTCGTCATTCCTTTGCAGTGTCAAATTAGTTAATTGGCGGTGCAGCTCATCTGAGTCTACAGACTCTTCCCTTTCTTTAATTTGTATGAGAATATTGTTGTATTGGTTACATCTTTATTTTAGTATATTACTTTTTTTTTAAATCTTTGTTCAAACAAAATATATTGTCTTCTTCCTTTATAAAAATTAATGTTATTATGTCTATCCTCTATGCGCTCCTAAACTGTTAATCATCGGATGTGTCTTGTTATGAAATTCTGGTAAGTAGTTCTGGGCACTTTTAAGAAGTTTCATTTCTACTACTTACTGTGCAATGATATAATAATATATTAACATTGTTTCAGTGGCATTTGAAAACTTACCGGGCACAGTTAGTGCTACATAAAAGTTCTACTTGTTATAATGATTTATTTAAAAACTAGCTGTGCCCGCGTTTCGTATTTTCTTCACTGCTTTTATTTTTTTTATACGGAACCCTATTTTTTTTTTTTTTTTTTTTTTCGGTACAGAAATAAAGTAAAAGTAAAGTAAAATAAATTCGGGCACTTGCCGGTACAACTGTGCATCGAATCGAATTTTATTCGCAATTTAATAAGTTTTATACACTATTTACTAAAAAAAAAACTCGTCTAAATGGATTCAGCCGTTCCGAAGATTACCCGAAGAAGAAACAGGCAGACAGAGAAAAATTTTAAAAATTGTGTGTTTAATCATATATCCATTCATATGTGTTTAGTGTTTAGTTTATAAAAGTTGTTATTTTGACATTACGGACAGATATTTTATTTTATTTATTATATTATATATTTATAAAATAGATGTGCTCATAATGTGTTAGTCTGGGTTTTAGACCAAACTATTATAAAATATTTACAGGATTATTCTTTTTTTTGATCCCACGACTCAAGATGCCTCGTAAACGCCTTGTGATACGGTGTTGTTTAAAATGAATCAAAATGACAAAAGAAACAGCCACCCACGATGGACACAGATGTTTATCTCATTACTCTCTCACACTGGAGTTAATTTAGATAAATTGTTACGACGCCTACATAATCACTTGAATAGACAATTACCGTACTTTTGAACCTACGCGTGTGCTCTGTGCACTGTTCGGGTTTAACCTTTACGAGAGTGACGTATTTTGACCTAGTGAGGCCCTGTATTACAATATATAGAGTATTTAAACCTGACTGTGGGCAAGCCCGAATAGAGGGCAATGATTTTACACAAAAGAGACAATAGACGTATAGATTAATTATGAATAAGTAAAAGTAACATGTGCAAATAATTATAAATAAATAACTACTTCCAATTAAGACTGTACCTATGTACCAGTGGACGTCTTTCTGTTGAATGGATGCATCGAGTGATGCTAAGAACCAAGCTAAGGAAACAAATAAAATGTACATTTTTCTTCCTTTCTTTCTGTTAACTTAAGTATTAAGTCATTTAAAGTTGAAGACCGAATTTAGTTTTTTTTTGCTCTGTACTAACAAGTCTGATAGAGAAACTTAGCATTTAACTTGAAAATTTAATTAAATTTTTTGCTAGCATACTTAAGGTTCCTATTGCTCCATACCTGGATACGACAGTAGCTTTACGAATTACTGTATATTACTTACAATGCTATAAAACTATTGTAATTACTATTTCTATCTCAATTACCTATATTGAGCTTGTGTGACGCGACAGAGAGGCCTTTATGCTTTCGACTAATTTCGCAAAATTACAGCATTGAAAAACGCTCTCATTAGGATCTAGTTACGTTAGTAGATCTTCTAAATATTAATATTTATAAAAAGAAATGGTTTACAATCAGTAAGTAGTATGTTCGTGCAAAACATGAATAGCATATTACTACTTGAAAAGCAAATAAAATCATTAAATTTTTTGTGGCATGCTGTATTTTTAAATCTCGTTGTTTGATATATTTTACTGCATAAATACACATCATTTAAGTATTTATGCAGTGAAAATAGTATTAAAATTAAGACTAGAAGGGACGATAGAAAATGAAGGTCTTGAAATATAGTAAGATGTAGTAAGTAGGTGCTTGATGGCAAAACTTCTACAAAAACAAATTTATTTTCCAAAATTATAAGTCCATAAAACATTATTATTACTAAAAGTAGCAAGTAGTATAGTTGTTTTTGTAATATTTCATATCTGTTATATTAGTTACAAGAGAGAAAAATATTTATTAAAACTTTTCTTAACGAAATCCATTGTCTTTTTCGTCAAGGGAAACTAGAAAATGTACCTGATCGTAAAAAAATATTACTAGAAAATATATGCGAATTTTCATAATAATTATAAATCACTTTATGAAGGTATTATACATAAATTACTTCATTACATACACAAGAGTGCTAAAATCTGTGGAGTAAGGTAAGGTAATAATAGAGTCCATATTTTATCGGGCCTAATCGTCACCCACTGCATAAGTCAAATTCCGCTGGAGACTGTTTTAAAGTATTACATACGCACCAAACGGTTGGCTTATTTGATGAAATGTGAAACGGGGGAGTCTAAATGCTGATTACATAAGCAAGGTTTAATTATAAACTTTTTCCAATACTTATGTTGAGATTGTATGTTGTCCACAATCTCACGTGTTGTCGAATATAACGTAGGGTTCAAGACGGTAAACAAATTTAGTAGTACTGGCTTCCAAGTCATACTATGTCCATTAGAGACTGGGCGATAGATTTCCAAACTTGATATTAATAGAAAGCCATTAGAAAATACATTATTGTGGTTTTATCATGATGTTTTTCTTTAATAAAAATCTCGGCCTCATTATAGAATGATTAGGTGAATTCGAACCTATAACAAACGACGCTGTAACTGACCACAATGTCTTCAGACCATCATGGCTTCAAGTACACACGATATAAAGATCGTGGATTAAATTTACTCGCAAAAGATTAAACATGACGCTAAATATATATTGATAGATGCACTTACGTGCCAGTTTACTTTTTTTCGAACCAACCGAAAGAGCAATGGTGCTGGACATAGGTGTCTCCCAAAGATCTCCACAACGATCGGTCTTGCGGCACCCGCATCCAATGGATTCCCGGGACTTTTACCAGGGCGTCGATCTACCTTGTGGGGGGCCTTACCATCCATCAGGCATTGGTTCTGCGAGTAATTTATTTTCCCAGCCCGTTGCCACTTTTGGCAATTCTACGGCGAATGTGGTTTACTTTGGTTAATCTTTGGATCTCCAAATTTTTATTCGATTATCCTTTAAACTTTTTTTATTAAGCCCATTACGAGCCCATAAAATTGGCTTCCTCCTGACTTAACATTGGGTGGCTTTGTGCTACAAATCAACACAAAAGTACTAAATCGTATCCTAAAACCGATTGTTAATCTGATTATTTAGACGCTTTGAGGTAAACCTCTGTATACCCTTGCTCCTTACTGAACAACTAAAATAAGGGTATCACAATAGTATGAATGACGAATTGAGCCTTTAAAAAAAAAAAATATTGGTGTGAAAGAAAAATTCGACGAAAATATATACAATTGTAGCAGCAGGATCTCAAAAATATAGATAATTAATACTCGAGCTCGAAGTATAATCGCATTTATCAAAACAGTCATGGATTTTTTTTGTAATTTTTTGTAATTCACGTCACGGGCTCTTTCCAAACTCCAAGCGGACAGTGAATGCTCAAATACGAATTAATCGGAGATATTGTTAAGGGACCGAGTGGTCCCAAAACATTGCACTATATCCACTCAAGAAACTTCTACTAAGATAATTAAACTCGTTTGATCATCGTACTCAGTATATCCTCTGAATATTTATAAAACAGATATTTTATATATGAATTAAATTTCTAACACAAGATTTTCTGTATTATCAGATGTTTTCTTATAAACACATTTTTTCTTTTAACATGTCTTTTTATAATTATCGACAACACTAAATTTAATTTCGAGCGGTATGTCAATCAACTGTAGTAATGTCACAGATTAAAGTAATAATCGATATTATAAAGTATAGTACCATAGGATATAGCATAATTTTGGTAGTTGTAACATTCAAAATTTTGTTTTGTTTTAACTAGCTAATACTGTTGGCAGGAAGGGCCTTTACAGCTTCATCGTAGCTTTTTGGGCGAGTTCTGAGGGCACTCACATGCAAAAAGGTAACTAGGATAAGGGTTACCAAAGTAGTACGAACCTTGGCTTGGCCGTTACCTGAGTGATACCTTCAAATTTAAAGTAGCTCATAACAAACTCTGTTAAGTAGTTAAACAGCCACATTAAGCCTAACATTATAATGATGATGATAGAATCTTAAATGAAGTTACTGTAACACTTCAATGAGTTAAATATTTCCATTTTATAAAAGAATCAGATATAGCCATAAAAACCATTTCTTCGATTTCGATTAAGATTTTCGATATTACTTAAACGTATACAATTACTGACATAGTTCAAAACCTGTGATACAGATTTATGCAAACCAACGACGACAGTGGGCATTGAAATGCATTGACATTTGGTTAAAAGATTAACAATATAAAAAGTTTGGTTAGCAATATAGAACTTATGAATCCTAATAATTGTAGAAATTAAATAACACTATGCAAATTCTATAAGCTTCCATCTTAGACATACTTTCAGAGGATTTTTTATGATATACATATATCGTATATGTAATACTACATTTTTTTAAACAAGTTACTATCAGTCTATCACATAATTTTTCAAATGATTGATTAATTCTCTAAGAATAATTTGAGAATAATAGATCGACGTAAATGATCACCAACATGTTTTTTTGCAGTATTTACCCAAACTGTTGAATAATTAAGAAGTAAAATGCAGTAAACAAAGGAGTTTGTTATGAGTAAAAAGTTACGATACGAGAGACAGTGGTAAAATTGATAGTAATAAAACCACATCATTATCCATTAACACAGGTACGTTCTAAACTTGGCTGCCTCATTATTAGTAAAGTTGCTTCTTTCCTCTTTAATTGCTCCCCCGAGTAAGCAATCGCGCCTAACTTACCAGAATACCTACCTATTTTCTTAGAAGATCACTGACCTATCTCATACCTACAGAGTTTGAAAAGATTCCAGTAAAGTAAATATGTTTAAGTTATTTTAGACTTTTGCTGCTATATAATGTACGTCTTTTCGTATTAAATTAATAATAAATCTCGTTACAACTATTAACACGTATTACAAAGTATTTTTATACCTTTCCGCTTTCATTATCAACAATGTAACAATGTAGTAGGTATAATAGGTAATGAACCTTATATAATTGTATCTATATTATAAAATTAATATGGTTTAATGTAACCATGGCAGGACTTCAAACTTCGATTTCTTTTTTCATAAAGTTTATCTAATATCCTTTACTAATCATATTTCTTATATTTTAAACTAATTCTAATAATGTTATGTACATATTCAATAAATATATCGTTATTTTTCTTGCAAATATTTCTCTAACATAATTTTCATATTACCGGATCAAACATTTGATATGAGCGATGTATAGGCTTCTTTTACGAGTTTTTGTGTTCAGATAATATCGTGACTTATTTTTTTTTTTTTTTTTTTTTTTATTTTGTAAGGATATTGTATTTTACTTATTTTTAAGACAGTAAATTATGGCTTATGTTTATATACATTACATATATTAGAATTATAAATAAAGCGCCGAAGTGAAGACCATATTACTAGACAGGTCTTAACCATAGAGGCGTTGAAAGAAAAAGATGTCGCCAATCTAATACATTCTAAAATAATATGCTGACGACGAACTTAATGCCAGAAATGATGCAAAATTTCCTGGGGTAATAAACTGTCCCTAATTATGGAGAAAATCTGGGTTTTAATTCATTGATTACATTTTAAAGATGTATATTTCAAATTGGGCATTATCGTTTACAAGAGTATCATAATCCCCTAAAGACTTGCAAAGTGAAATTTAATTTAAATTTTATCCATCTAACATTCTACGCATAATATAACATAAGTATATTGGCTTCTAAGGCGACATTTTATATAATTGAATTTAAAAAAAATACCGAATCTTAAATGTATCATTATTAGATTCTCAAATGACCCTGGATTCTGGAATCAATTTATTCTTAAACTTTACACATTACCGCCATTCCTGGTAGTTCTTAAGTTCTAGTCTGCAAGGTATCTATATAAATATCTCAATATATCTATCTATATACTCGTACATCTTGTTTAAAGCAAACGAAAAAAATTAAGACCTCGTTAACTAGGGAACATATGAAATTAATTTTTATTACTCTGGAGATTGGTCGCAAGCTTAAATATTTTTTTTCTCTTTATAATAAGTAACTAATTAGAAAAAAAAAACCTTGAGATGAGTTTTCATAATATCTAACTAACTAGACGTGTGTCGGCGGCTGCTCCCGCGTTTCATATATCCTTCTCTGAGTTTTATTATTTTATACGGAACTATGCATAATTGTTTTAGTACTAAGATAAAGTAAAAATATTTCTAATAAATTCAAGCACTCTTCGTAAAACTGTGCATTGAATAGGTTTTTTAAATATTTTTAGGAGTTTTTAATTTTTTTACGTGGAACCCTAATTTGTTTCGAAAATTAAAAGTACCCTAAGTAACCCGTAATAAGTTCAGCTATCTACCAAAAAAGTTCAGTCAAAATCCGTCCAGTCGTTCTGGAGATTACCCGAAACAAACAGACAGATAGACAAAAATTTTAAAAATTGTGTTTTTGATACAATTATCGTACGTACATACATTCATAACTATTTAGTAAAAAAAAAAAATTACCTTACAAAGAGACACTTCAATTGTATTTATTAGTATAGATGAAGTCAATACACGTTCAATCGTGATTGAAGTATGTTTGATAAGTTTAATTAACGCAATATATTTTAATTATATTATATAATAAAATGATGTTACAGAATTATTATAATGTAATATACAGTACGACCCCGCTTAGCGCGACCCCGTTACGCGCGGTTTCACTATAACGCGAATGTCAAATTTCGCGCTCAAATGCCTCGCATTACGCGAAAGAGTGCGTATAAACATAATGTAAAGACAATAGATGTATTTTTCCGTAAAAAATAAGAGTATATATTGCATAAAGTGTTCTTAGAATTAAAGTGATTTATTAAAATGATTTGTATTTTTTTTTTTGTATTAAATTTTGACTATGTTTAATCATAAACCTCGATATACGCGAATTTCAGTTAACGCGATTTTCTTCGAAACGTATCCCTCGCGTAAAGCGGGGTATTACTGTACAATATTTAATTAATTTAATTATAAATTAAATTTTAATTTTACTACACCGCCTTTTTGTTTTACTTATTTCGCCATAGATTTATTTCCTGACTTTACATTATTCAAATATTCAAAATAAATGAAACTACTTTGGTAAAAAATTACAAGATAATTTACTCTTGATTTTGTTTTTATATACTCAATTGCCTTGCTAATTTTGTTCTATATATTACGAAATTTAACAAAATGTGTACTAAAATACGCTCAAAAGAGAAGAAGAGACGTTTTTTAAAGTAGTTATGTCGTTTTCTAATGTATAAGAATGTGGATAAATGGAACTAATAAACAATAATGCAATCTATCTGAAGTAAAATAATGCTTGCAATTAAATGACTCAAACAAGAATATAGTTAATTTTCAATGTCTCGGAGTATTAGACATGAAAGCCTTTGTAATGGAATGTTCACAGTATTGCAAATATTTCTAAGCATACTATAATGACAGTAGTTACGTGGCCAAACTTTGTATATGATTTATCCTAACACCTCGTGATTCCAAATGAGATATGGCTCCAAATGGAGCTAATACATTTTTTGAATCGAGAACAAAAGAATTTCCTTCCACAGAGTTTTTAAACTTTCAATGATCACGTCTTGAACGTTCGGCCAGTGTTAAGTGATCTAAATTGGCGCTTTAAGTCGTTTAAACAATTGTGCCATACAAACGTGGGGCGGTGTTAATTAGTTCCCTCGTAGTTTTTATCTCACTCTCTCGCTCGCTCGTATTGTAAATTAAATGATTACAACACAGAGGAAATAGTTTATAATGAATACGGTTTGTAATGCAGACTTTTTTTTATAAGATTGCCAACGTCCATTAACAAAATTTTTCCGAACTTATGTAGCTTTTTATACTATATTTTTATTACACTATATTATCTAATTCCTTTTTGCCTGTGAATTGAAGAAACTATAAAAGTTTTTAGTGATAACATGATTTTCACAGCATTGCTTTACGCTAAACTCGTAGCACCCCAAATCCGAGATATGTGATTAGTCTTTTTAAATTCTTTTTAAAATAACATATTTTTTTTTTTTTTAAAAGGATTGCTCTATAAGTCTGGCAAACTCTGAACGAATGGCAAATTCTGTTGTTTGCTCGAATTTTTTTTAAACGATTTTTATTATCCTTTATTGTCGTCTCGTATCCTTCAAAGTATTTATGTGTATTATCTATATTCTATACGAATAAATAAAATTAAAGACTGTTGTCTGAAGTTGAAGTGTTGTCTGTTTGTAATGTATAAATAACAAGTTTTTACTAAGTACATACGATAAGTATTATATACGATACCTATACCAAAACAATATTTTTTTTAATTTTTGTCTGTTTGTTTGTTTGTTCCGAGTAATCTCCAGAACGGTGGGACCGATATTGACTGGACGTTTTTGTTAGATAGCTGAAGTTACTCCGGGTAAATTTATTTTATAGAAAATAGTTAGGGTTTCACGTAAAAAAATTAATAGTCATAAAAATTGCGAGAATTTGAAATTTCGAGAAATATATTTGCTTAATGTTAGTTTAAAAAAAAATTGGAAAATAATTAGGGTCCCGTATAAAAAAAAATTAGAAACTATATTACGCAGTGAAAATACATATGAAACGCAGACGCAGCCGCGAGCACACAGCTTGTTTTAATAAAGCACGTATAAAACTCATGAAATTTTGAATGCAATGGTTATTTTTACGGGCAACTGCTGGAATTTATGAGAAAAAATGTTACTTTATCTTAGTACCAAAAAAATTTAGGAAAATAATTAGGTTTCCGTCTAAGAAAATTTAAAACACAGGGAATAATATATGAAACGCGGGCTGTGTCTGTGTAGTTATTTAGACACATATCAATGTTAAATACATTATGTCTGCAACTTGTAACAACAATGTTCTTATTTCAAGTTATACCTTTTGTTACATGAGCGTCATTGAAGTATTTACATATTCAGAAGCTTGTCTTGAATTTGCACTCCTGCCAAGATATTCCAATTATTCCATAAGTTTGTGAGTAGTTGAGCTTCTTTGTTATGATGAAAGTGGACAAAAGGGTGTAATTATCTAAAGTAAATCAAAATTAATTTGGTTTTCATAATGTGTCGAGACATTAGAATAGCTCGACTTAGTTTAGTACTTTCATACAAGCAATTACCTATATTACGATATTTCAGGTAATTAGTAGGTAGAAATTACATCCATTTGTTTGCTTCACACACCTCTTTCACTTCCTCTAATTTCGTGAGTGCTAAATAACATGCTTGCCGGTTATGGATACTTTTCACCTGGCATTTATTTCAGACGTGCTCGATATGTTCAAAATACGTTAGTCTTTTTTTTTTACGAGAGGAATGCATTTACGCACTACCCCTACCAAATTCATTAGGAGGATCAAAGTCCCCCTGATGAAAGTGGTAATAGGGTTTGGAGGGACGTCTCCACACCAGTGTGCGACTCACCCGGCGAGAAGCGCCAGAAATACCCATTAAACCCTCCGTAGCCGTCCGCCGCATTAATGCGGACGATACGGGATCGTGGTGACAAGCACCGCGTCGCTCCTGCGGCAGGCCCAACAGGGCCACGTCCAAAAATCAGCCAAGTTGAGGATGGGGGGGAAGTCGCTGCCTGACCCACAGGCTCTCTTTCTCACCCACCTCTTCACCCAAATTCTCAAATGAGAATTTCGTCCGTGGGAAAAATACGTTAGCCTTAATTCAACCCTTGCCCTCATAGCCAGTCTAATCGCCTACTATCTAATCTACTCTTGCCTTATAAATTCATTTCGTTAATCTTCTGTCATCCACCCTCACCACGTACTCAAACGAACTAAGCATACCTTTCTCCATCTTGATAACTACATCCTCTACCACTCCACAGCATACTCTTATCATCTGTGTCAATCATCTTCACTCCAGCTACATTTCTCAAACTTCTCATCTCCATAAAAATTTCATAAGACAATTTTTTTTTTTATACTATACCAACATAGTGCTATGATCACAAATAAGTGATAGAGTGGTCCAAGTTGGTAAACATGCTAAACCTAGAAAAATTTTTCTCTCAAGTGATGCTTCAGAAACTCACTTGTATGTGCTTGGTGACAGAATTTATAAATTTGAATGTGGTAAATAGCTAGTTGAGCATTAGAGAAAATCTTAATGCCATGGTTAAATTACGATGTTTTCTTTCACCGAAAGTTCAGAATATTTATGGAACAGAATAGATGGATTCAAACATACAGCCGAATCAACATTTACTTGTACTGAAATGTGAGGTTATAGCATTAATACTCATAGATATTGAAGCCCTTAGCAATTATAGGTAAATATGAAGTCGAAATTCAAAACCAGCAACGAAAAAGGGTATAGGTAATAGTCGTTGACTACTATAACTTTAAAATAACATTTTATAGAAAAACCATATCAATGAATATTAAAATAAGTTCAAACAGAAGAACCTTTATAAATTCCGCGTTAAAATAATGTAACGATATTATATTAACAATGTTTTTTTTATCAATGAATTAATTTATATACTTAGTGAAATTTTTTCCTTATTGGTGTCATTTAAAATTGGAGTCCCCGTGTTCGACATAACCTTAAGAAGGCTCTGTTCAAACGTGTTCTGTATATCCTTCGATGGGGTATTCGATCAAACTACCACTGGCATATATCATCCATTTTTAATCTTTTAATGTTCATAAGTGCAATTCACTTATGTATTCCAGTCGTTGTATTTGGCAACAAGATGGCAATTTTAGTAACACACTTTTAGAACAAGAATAACTATAGATTAAAGTGATCTTTTAGTAAAACATGTTTTAAACGATGAAAGATATGTTTAGTATATCGCGTCCTTTGATGATTGCCAATCCGTTTGACAGTAGTATCGATCGATCAGAGGACAGTGGATACCAGCAGTATATAATAGCTTGATAATGTTTGTTATTCGTGGAAGGGTTTTCACGCACGGATAGAGCATGTCACGCGTGATCAAACTCCACGGCCTCACGTACAGGAGCGGCATTCAGAATTCCCATGAGTATATGCATATATAATCTGTATATATACGCTTAAAATAAGATATACGATAAAAAGATAACTTATAAGTTAGGTGGAAGGGTTTGTTGATCGCCTGAATCCCATGGTGAATACGGTGAAAAACCCGTTTCGGCATCTAAACAAAGCTAAAGACTTTAGCCGTTATAAATGTAGGTCAATATGATCATGGAAACAGTCGATATATTCTTATCGGGCGGCAGTTAAGAGGACATGCGGTCAGCAACAGATTTAAAAAGTAGGTATTTCTGAAAACTATTGTAATCGTGTTGCGCCCCAAAGAAAGAGTTATAAAACACGAAAGGGACAACTGCAGCTCGAGCTGATTTTACCTATGCACAATAGACGAAAATATCATTTCGTAATACCCTATTTTCCTCCTCCAAAATTGAAACGATTTCTAATTTTCATTCAGTTATAGAATAAGAAAAACGTTGACTACGCTTTTTTATGAAATTTGTTTCATGAAAGTCTGAAAATGACGGTAAAATTCGAACATGTTTTCATTTTCAATGTTTCCCAGTAGTGGTACGGGCATGGCAGTGGTGAATGTATCTTATTTGTTGTAAAAATATTTACCATAATGCTAGGGAGGAAACAGGAAACTACGGTTGTATGGAATAAATTCCGCTAGCATGTCCTCTTAAATCATACAAAATTAAGAATGAATTTAATAAATAAAAAGGTATCTGAAAATCACTTATTTATTTGATGCATCAGCATCTGATATAAATCCGTTAATACAAGAAAAAAAAAACGAAATGTTTGCACTTTCGGTAATTAACACTTTTAAAAAATACGAACGAATATGATTTCAATGGATTTGTTCATGTTGGGAAATTTCATTTATACAATATTTCTACTGAACCGGATGGAAGTGACTATCACTTTAAAGAAGTACCTAAGACAAATGTCGTAAATAATAAATACTATAGAGTATTTCTATACAGGGAAAAGAGCCGGAATCACGCCACTTGATCACGTTAATACTGACGTCCGTCAATTCTTCAAGGTGAATCAGACAAATACATTACGAGACGTAGAGTGACTTGACTACAGTTATGGTATAATGTGTGGGTCACTGTTAATTGACCCTCAACACACTGTTAATTCTTAAATTACTGGCTTCATTAAATTAATTTATTCAATCACGGAGATAATCTTATCACATCCTGCTCTGTGTTATTTTTGACTATAAATACGACAAAGTCTTTAAAATTAAAAATCTCAATATAGTGTTAGGTAACTCGTGACATTTCAATAAAACAAGTAAAAAAAACTACATGGATTAATCAATAACTCATATGAAGTAATATGGGGCATTTCAAATGAAGCGGACAGCAAAAAAAGTGACTTTCTGAAATTCTCTCATATGCGGTGTAATCGTAGTTTTACTAGATATATTTGTGAAGACAGAATATTTGATGTTCATTTGTTCAGTTACCGACGTTTGAAAACAATTGACATAATAGAAATTCGTCATTTTATAGAAAACAGTTTCTCATATTATTTGCAAATCAACTTGGAAACAAATGTCTCTTAATGTACATGACAGAAAGTAAACTTTTAAAATCAAAATTTAAGCAAGCATTTTTTTTTTTCATTTGAAAATATTCCTTAAAATATATTTATAATACCCGAGAAGTTTCAAAATAGGATTGCTAATAATCTAGAAAATATCTAGTATAACACACTTCATTGTCGCACTAAGCGCGCTATCTAAGCTTGTTTAGGTCGACTCGTTTGCGTGACGAAAATCGAAGCTATTGTGATACCGCAGTGAAACATTGTTATAAGTAAAGAAATATTTTTTTATATTTTTGATATTTTAAAAAGAAGTTTTGGTCAGTGCGGATAATTGTCATTAAATAATAGATTTAATTTTAATAGATAACTATAAACTGTAAATTCATCACCGATGACTATTAAGAAAACCATGTAATTAGAAACTTTGCGTATAATTTTCTTAAATTCAATTTATATTTTTATAGTATAAAAAAACCTCTTAATTTACTAAACTCAATATAACAATCTATAGAGGTTAATTTGTAACTAGTTGACGGTCGTAATTTCATTCAAGTGGAGTAACTTTATCATTAATACTCCTATAAAATATTCTTGGTCCTCTCTCAAGCCCTCTCCTATATTAGTCTTAGAGTAATACTAAAAGATATACAGACACATAGATTATATTAAAAGTCCTTTTAAAATGAAACCTTTTTAGTATATAAAAAATAAATGAAGTATTTGGTATATTTCCTAATTTTAATAGAGTGAATAACTATTTGTTACAGGTACACCAAAAAAATGTCTGAAGACAATGTAAACTTGACAGACGATGTGACTTCGAGCTTGGAGCCCAGCGAACTATCAAAGTAATTTAATCCATTCAAAAGTAATCTAAACTGCTATGAGAAAATTCTTAGAAAATAGTTTTACCTAACTTTGAAATTTTAATTTTGTTTACTGAGTTAGATAGATATAGATCGATTACCTAGATAAGTCAAATATTAAATGTGAAACGGAATAGAGAAACTTAAATGAACCCTTAAATGTTAGATTAGGTCTGATTTATTTGAAAACTGGTAGAGACGTAATTCACTGTCCTCCATTAGAGGTACAGCGAGTACCAGGTACGGAAATAAATTTTCGAATATGAAGAACGCAAACGAGAAAATATTAATTTTAATATTGTAACTCCATATCTTTTTTATAATTTATTGACTCAGCTCTTGGACCCGAATCTCACCTAAGGTTAAACTCTGAAGTAATGCTGGCGAAACACTCATATATTTAGATATTTGGTGAGAGGTTTTCAAATTTCATAATAGTAGCTACCAGACTGGCATTAGAAAATGTCCTACCGCCACCAGTTATTTATACAACCAAATTTAACTGATCAAAACAAAAATAGAACCCTTAACTTTCACATGTTTGTTTAAAAGGTAAAAATGAAATTCGTTTAATACATAATATAATTTGTAATATATTTACGAAATGTTGGGCCGGTGTTGATTCACAGTGCCGCAAATTTTATTCCTTAGCGTTGGTAAATACATAAATATTTATTTCAGGCGATCTAATTATATTTTATAAATACTTTCATATGTAAATAGAACACTTTGCGTGCTAATTAAATTCCCTTTGGACTGATTTTATGTGATGTCAATAAAACCATCGAACATTTTTGTTTATGTCCAAAATATATAAATAAAATCAAATTAAGGTAATGTAAAGATGTAAATTCAATCAAAACAGAAGAATGGCGTGTTCATTTGAAGTCTATTAATAATTTTCTTAGTGATAATAATATTATTATTTAATTAATAATAATAATAATAATAATTTATTTCCCAAAATTTTTTTTTTACAACAAAAACATAAGGTTAGGCCCTGACACCTGAACTAGGCTTTTTAGCCTGTGTTTCAGGTGTCAATGTCTTCCCAATATACAGAATTCCTTACTCTATTATTCTTATTAATACAGAAATGCTTAATTTAGCGCACTTTTCTTGTATATATGATGTTGCATGTGCATGTGTTGAGTATATGTTTTGTATGTGTGTGTTCGTGTGTATGAATGAGTATGTGTCTATGTATTTATTGGCTCACATAAGATATGGGTAATAAAACTTGTATCTACTTTATTGCTTTTAGTAGATTCTCTATCCTAGTATAATCATATTCAAACAATAATATAATTAACTATATAATTTTTGTATACTATAAAAGAATTACTTTATATTTTTACTTCTTACACTTCAATACCGCTCACCTAAATTATTTAAATATTATTGTATTTTAAAGTAAAATCCATGACCAAACATATATATATATATATATATATATATATATATATATATATAAACGTATGAATACACATACCTTTACACTCTTTATACGTATTTAAATATAAATATTCATTAAATTATTCTCGACAATACTGAATGCAGCCTTCGAACAATTACCAACAGAGTGAATACACGACCCAAAGCATAATCAAAAGAGTGCCCTACAATAAATTTCCTGTGAAGCTCAATCTGCATACACTGATCAATAGTTTACTGATTAAATTCAACTTTGAATGAAATAAATTGTCCGATGTATTTTGTCTTTCTTTTATTAATTCAAACATATAATGGGCAACCATTGGAAAGTTGCGAGACGAGTTTTGAGATGCTAATATTGTTAACGAGGTTACAGAACAATAGTTGTAAATATATATACATAAACTCTAGCTCCGCCCGCGTTTTATATGTTCTTTGGGTGTGAGTGAAAAAGTGCATATAACATTTAATTAATACCAAATCTAAAAAAAACAAATGAATGAAGAAAACTGAGACTCTTTTGTTTTTATTACTGGAAAAAATGTACATAACAATAAATCGAAGGAAATAATGAGAAAGGGTCGATGGAATTCAAAAAAATTATAGCCTATAACCATCTTCGTAAAATTCCTCATCGAATGGTAGTAGTCCTATTTCGATATTTTCAGTACTTTTGAAGTGATGGTGCGTCAAAAGAACCCCATATTCATTATATATATTATTATTTATTTATTTTATATAAATCAACTAAAGTTACCTTAATTATGACTTAAGAAACAAGAACACCTCATTATCTTATTATAGTGGGAATTAGAAAAAGTCTCTTTCGCATGCGATTTTCAAATATTTTGCCAGCCGGAAAAAAAATGTATGGCGGCCAGCATCCATCCCCCGAGTTAGACATTTCCGTATGGGTGAAACGATTTCGCTGCCGGCCTTATATTTTAATGGAAATATGAAGGCAAAAAATTTCCTGAAAATTTGAGGCCTTAATGTTATTTCTAAGTACTCGCGCACAGCGTGCTCTAGCCCAAAGTCGAAATTTTTTCAGATTTGAATTTTCAGAATTCTGTTAGAAAAAAAAAACATACATATCCCTTACACATCATTTATATTAAACGACGTAATTATGATCTCTATTTTTACAGATTCTCTCCAGGCCTGCTAACCTTTGCTGCGATTGTAACGGGTGTCATTATGGTGGTGGGTTTATTCGGAAACTTACTCACTGTTGTTGCTCTGTTAAAATGTCCGAAAGTGAGAAATGTCGCTGCCGCATTTATTATTAGGTTTGTATTTTAAAATTGTATTTTTAAATAATCCTTCTTTATACATGTACATTTATAACCATCAGATAGTAAACTAAACGATGCGCAGAAATAGTATGAAACGAACTAATGCATACTATATTTAATTCAATTTTCGTTGTTCGCAAATCGATGATAGCGCAGAGGGTATTGCGGCCCATCTATCCGACTCTAAAATCGGCCTGAGCTTTCGGTGAAGGAAAACATCGTGAAGAAACCACAGCATGGCGGTAGGGTGGCATTTTCTAATGATGCCCTAATAATACCCTCTAGTTTGAAAACCTGTCGCCAAATACCAATAGGTGTGTTCCGGCAGCATCACTTAATAAGCATTACCTCTAGGCTTAGTATGTTTACCATCCTGGACAACATCGTCACTTAACATCAGGTGAGATTGTGCTTAAAACACTGAGGCTATACCGTGAGAAAAAAAAACTTACGGACAGACTGAAAAAAGTAGTTTTTGTTTATAACGTGGATGCGTCTTTTTGCATTACTTAATATTTATAAAACAAATCAACTAATTGCTTTAAACACAACGCATACACAGAAGAGTAGAATTTGTGCTTATAATTGTGATTTGAATAGCGTGATATTCAAAAAAATTCCAGTGTATTGACTTATATTTTTACTGTTAACTCAACAATTATTCGAGTATTTGAAATAAATTTTATTCGTATAAGATAATTAATAAATTAATTTCAAATGAGCAAGTATCATTAATCTATAATGAATATTTTTTGAAATACCTAAACTAAGAATGTAATCTGTTACGGATGAAATATGCAATAACACATCCGAAAAAAATCTATTATGGTAATGGAATTTAATACGTGAACCGAAAACTTCGGATTCCTTTTAAATAACACTACGCGAACGTATTCTCCGTGAGATTTGGCGTACGTACATAAAGTGCAAAACGATAATATTTTTATATAATATGCATTAGAAATTCATTTTTTTTTTCAAGTCATTACACACAGTTGCGTTTGGCAAACACATATCCGTGGCGTAGGTAGGTAGGTCACTCCAAAAATCAAAACTATTATAATTAATAATATTGGTATTCCTAATAAATCAATGGCACAGTTGTAATATGACAATTTGGTCCCACCAATTCCCTAACTACGCCTTTGCAGTCTGCACATATCTATTCTTATCCCATACGCCTACCTATGTATTATCAGCCACGTGTCATTATCAAAATTAATTTACTGCGTGAACATAATGAAGGTTTTGCAAACAGAAGAAAGCGAGAATTGACAAAGAAAAGGCAAACAAAATTGTTGGCATTTTTTGAATTAATCATTACTCTTTAATTAAAATGAACTAAATAATTTAATGATATATGTTTGAATTTCGATCACAGGCGAGCACTATTAATGTTAATTCCACTTAATTACCTATCCACTAAAATATTTCTGCGTCTAAAATTAGCATTATGTTTAGTGGGCATGTCCACCCACTACGAAGCCTACGCAATAGATAATTACCATAATTAATTTGCGGCAATATTTACGAAAATTCTGTGATTGACTTCCGACTAGCGGCTTTGCTTGCATATAATTATTAATATTCAATGCATTATAAATTCTATTTATTTACGGGCTTAGTTCAAGGGTAACTTTTTTATATTCTATCTGATACAGCATAATATTATGTTTATATAACATTAGTTTTATGCCCGCGACTGCACCCGCGTTTCATATAAATTTTAACTATGCAATATAGTTTTCAATTTTTGCAACCGAAACCCAAATTATTAAAAAAAAAAAAATGTTGTTAGTAAAAAGTTCTTAGTAACACTAAATAAAGATACTTCTCATAAATTCAACTCGCTTACTTGCCCGTAAAACTGCGCATTGAATCGGATGTTATTCAAATTTTTATGAGTTTTATTTTTTTTAACGCGAACCCTAATTATTTTCGAAAATTTAAATTACCCTGAGTTACGTGGAGTAATTTCAGCTATCTATCAAAAAAGTCCTGTCAAAATCCGCCAAGCCGTTCTGGAGATGAGCCGGAACAAACAGACAGACAGACAAAAATTTTAAAAATTATATTTTCGGTATAGATATCGTATATACATTCATATCATTTACTAAATTATTTTGACTTTACAAACAGACACTTCAATTTTATTTATTAGTATAAATATAGATGATGTAAAATGATAAGTATCTAGGTGCGAGAGGTTTTTTTTAGATATGCAGAACAACAAACAGAAGTTACATCACAATCTGATAAATTGTTTAGGAATGCATATAGAACGAGCATAAGTTGATTTTGAATTATATAGATAAAATATATTATTAACCGTTTACCATATTACATTCCAGTTTATGCATAGCGGACTTTTTATTCTGCGCCATAGTGTTACCGTTTGCTATATCCGGCTTCTGGACTAGAACGTGGTCCCACGGGGGCGCACTCTGCAAGCTGGTACCGTTCCTACGGTACGGAAATGTTGGCGTCTCATTATTGAGCATTGCCCTCATAACTTTAAACAGGTAAGAGTATTTGATTGCTGTAATTTACTCAGACATTAGATCGATTAATATAGTTAAAAATTTATCTTACAAAGAGTTATCTTACCCATTTAGTCAGTTACCACCATGAAATTCATAAATGCTAAACACCTACATATGTGTTCAGGCAGCATCGCTCCAGATCCGATTCCTAGGCAAATTATTAACCTCTAAGGAAACCTAGCCCCTAAACATCAAGTGAGGTGGTGCTAAAAACTTAATTAGTTAAATTGAAAAAAAAATTATGATCATAAGAATGATGTTTTTAAATCAACTATGTCGGTTTTATAGAAGAAAGGTCACATGCAGTCACACGCTGTTATACACAAATGTACATTTTTTTGTACTGCAATAATCATGCCACGGTTGTCATTTCTCTTTACTGCTAGATATTTATATACGTGTGTTATTATTTTCCTTACAATATCCATAGCTGACATTTTAATATAGGTTTTTGTGTAAAGTAATTTGCTCTGTTTGAGTTAATTGTGATAAATTATATACTATACTAGATGTGTGCCTGCGGCTACGCCCGCGTTTCATATATTCTTCACTTCGTTTTATTTTCTTTATACGGAACCCTAATTGTTTTTTTAGTACTAAAATAAAGTATGAATATTTCACATAAATTCAAGTATTTGACCGTAAAACCATTGCAAATGCATTGAATTCGATTGTATTCAACTTTTTTTGTGTTTTAATTTTTTTACGCGGACCCCTTATTATTTTTGAAAATTAAAAGTTACTCGGAGTAACTTCAGCTATCTAACTAAAAAAAAAGTCCCGTCAAAATCTGTTCAGCCGTTCCGGAGATTAACCGGAACAAACAGGCATATAGATAGACAGACAAAAGTTTTAAAATTGTGTTTTTGGTATAGGTATCGTATAAACATTCATATTTATTTAGTACAAAAAAAATTGACATTACAAACAAACAGACACTCCAATTGTATTTATTAGTATAGATGTACATAGGTGCCGCAGTATAAATGTATACGTAAATTTAAATCATTTGCTGTTCGTTTGTCCTTTAAATAAATAAAGGAAAAAATTGTGGGAAACAGATTTTTAACTGTAAAATGTTCAGTGATTATCGTCTAATATCGAATATTAGGCAAATATTAGTAATTAGCAAATAGATAAAAACGGATATTTTATACTCCGAATCCCGTCTGGGGAGGCTCGTGTATCCGCCGCCAACGCAATACACAGTAACTCCGCATGCATCAAACGCATCATACTGCACACACATACTTGCATACTACACGCAAGGTACTGCATAGGTCCTGTAAGGGACCTTTATTACTTAACAGGTTTACTAACCATTAGGTCATATAGGGCAAAGTCCGCGAAATTTTTAGCACGAGTAGCAGCTCAAGCCGAGGTTCGTATCATTTTGGTGGCCTTGCTAGGGCTACCATTTTAGGCTGAGTACCTTAAACGCTCGCCTCAAAGTTCGATGAAACTGTCAAGCCACTTCCGGTCAACAGCGTTTTGTCAGTTAAAATAAAAAAAGGATACTTTATAAACGTGAAAAATCCAAATAGAAATGACATGAGATAGGTATATAATATAAATGTTATATCGTGTATATATATATAATCTACGTACGATACGTATTCACTTTACGCACGTAGAAGTCGCGGTAAATTGAACAATTTTATTTACCTGGCTGCCTTTGATAGATTTACGTGGAAAAAGGCTTTGGTTGAAATAGCGTTATTTTCCTAAACGTGAGCACAGAGACACGTGTCAAGACAGGTCAAGTCCTCTTTAGTAAACAGTTATACATAAATATAAATAAATTGATCATTTTACGTGTTTGTCTAGTAAAAGAAATAATAAATAGGTACGTAATGGAAAGAAACATCAATCACGTAAACTTTGTTTTAACTACTACAACTAAAATGACATCTATTTTATTTATTAAACTACATATATTAATATGAAAATATATTTTAGGTATTAATTATACCTATTAATAAAAAAACATCAGTTTGTGGACACCACCATTTATTATTTATAGTGACTTTAAAACATACGTTTCGATATCCTGAATTTGTCATAACTTTGAAATACACTTGATAACAACTTTAAGGTTCCAGTGTATATACTAATTCATCAACCTGAGCTTTCGTTAAAGAAAATTAACGTGAGAAAACCATAGGATAGTAGTAGGGCATTTTCTATTACCTACCACTCTCAAGTTTGAAAACCTGTCACAAAATACCAATAGGTGTATTCCGGCAGCATAACTTGAGAACCAGCACCTCTAAGCTTAGTCTGCTTACCATCCTGGACCACATCCTCATTTAACATCAGGTGAGATTGTGAATAAAGCTTTGAGTCCATACCGTGTCAAAAAAAAGCACTCAGTGATTTGACCACAAATATTCCAGGATGGTAAGCAGACTAAGCCTAGAGGTGCTGGTTCTCAAGTGATACTGCCGGAACACACCTATTGGTATTTAGCGACAGGTTTTCAAACTTGAGGGTGGTAGATACCCAGGCGGGCATAATTAGAAAATGCCCTACCACTATGCTTAGCTTTCCTCACGATGTTTTCCTTCACTGAAAGCTCAGGGCAATTTTAGTGTCGATTAGGTGGTGATCGAACCCTCGTCTATTGACGCGGAGTCGGGCCGCACTAACCGCTACGCCTCATCGCTTCCATTCCATTCCATGTATACAATACCTATACCATGTGAAAAAACTATGTCAAATGTAATAAAAAAAAATATTTTCTGTCATTTACAAGACAGTGCTCTTACTTAACGAAGAACTAAGTACTAATAAATAGTTAAAAACAAAAATAATAATTGAGAAAGTGTGAAATTCACAGGTACATAATGATAGCTCATCACAGTTGGTACGGACGCGTCTATCGCAAGCACAACATAGCTCTGATGATTGTGTTTTCTTGGATGTTCTCCTACGGAATGCAGATACCGACTCTTCTTGGAGTTTGGGGATAAGGGCTACACTATTCATAGAACAACGGCATCTTGTTAAAAATTAAGCGTTACAAAAACTCTGAAAGATTTTCAAAGACTCGTCATTTCAAAATGAACGAGTGTCTTATTGTTTTGAAAACGATTTTAAAGTATTCTTTTTTATTTAACTTATAACTGTCTTACCCAACAATGCCCAGGCTAATTTTTAAAAACAAAAAAAACTTAAGTTGAGCTAAGAACAAAAGTTTAACGGTCTACAAAATTTTAATAAAATCGGAGTTTATCGTGGACAAACAAACAAAACTTTTTTATGTATCGTATTGTACTCGTATTAGATCGAATTAATAAAATACAATAGGTATTTTTTTGGGAACATCGTTTTAGTAATTAATGTTTATATCTTCTTCTGTTTTGTGTTTTGTATATTACTTAATTGTTCTAGGTACATTCGACTACGATCTTGAACTAGGGACATGCTCTATAGTGCCAGATGAATTCGGACACTCTTCCAAAACGGCACTGTTTGTAATCGCATTTATTGTACCTGCTCTGCTCATATTTATTTGTTACGCGAGGATATTCTGGGTGGTACACAGGTAATATATTTATGACTTCTCCAAAAAAATCCTTCATCTAAATACCAAAAGTCTCTTGTGGAAAAAGTATTGATGAAATCTCGAAAACAGATTAACTGATTTCGATGAATTTGATCGTTCGTGTCGAATGCGAGGATACCCTCGCGCATTGGAAGGATAGCTTCATTCAAAAATTCATTTAATAACACAAAATAGATTGTCTCTGAAGCGTTACGAAGTTCACTGGGACAGTTAGTTTTATATAAAACAATAATGATATGGACACACAACGGACGGTTCAGGACGCTAGCGCGTTTATACTATAAAAGAGGTCGAGTCCACGCGATCTCTTCTACAGAAACATCGCGCTGCCGTCTTGACCCACCGGCTGTGTATTGCGACCATAAAACGCCCATCCTAATAAGGAACTCAAGGAGTATATTGAGTGATAAAGGTAACCTATTATATTGTTATTTATTAGTTCAGAACAAAGGATGCGTGAACACCAAAGATCACAACACAGTACTCCTGGAACCCTAAATAATAGCACGACGGACAAAAGATCCACTATTAAAGACAACAGAGAAACGAAGGCAAGACGCAACGAGTGGAGAATCACAAAAATGGTGCTCGCTATATTCTTATCATTCCTTGTATGCTATTTACCTATTACGATTGCAAAAGTAGCTGATAATCATGTACATTATCCAGGTAAGTTCATATATAATAAATTAATATATTCAAATTTTCAAAACTCCTAATACTTTTATTTATTGTAAATTACTAATGCTATTACTATGTTATGTTAAAAACTATGTTACAAATCCTATCTTTGTGTTATCATGGAAATTTTTATATGTAAAAGTGTTTGAGTATTGTAAAATAATTACAGACTCACAAGGGCTTGAAATTAGGGGCTTAACGGCCCTACGACAAGTTAATTAAAAAATCAATACCTAGAGGCTACGAACAGAGGATAAACATGTAGTACTGAACTGTTTTATTTACACATTTAAATAAAGATATTTTATGTTTATTGTAATAATTTCAGTGTTCCACATAACTGGGTATTTGCTCCTGTACGCTAGCGCATGCGTTAACCCAATCATCTACGTGATAATGAACGCGCAGTACCGAGCGGCGTACGCGGCCGCACTCTGCTGTCCCCTGGCTCGGCTGTCAGGTCTCACGAGCGGTGCGTATCCCTCATCGCCCGTCGCATGCCAACAGACCATCAAGAAGTCGGAGCGTACGTCAGCACTCGCCTCCTATATCAGACCGTGAAGGTATCACCACCGATAATGGATACAACACGCTGCGTTATTACTTTTATCTTCAACAGGATGTTAATAACGTTCTAATAGGATGTTAACTGATTATGTTTATTGTCTGATACAAAAATAGACAATAAATCATGCTGACCATTGAAAACAAATTTACAATCTGATCAAAATTAAAGAACTTATTAGCATTTTAATTTTATTCTAGAGCGCGGTATGCTTTACTATACGGAGCTTCATGCAAATTATATCCTAACAACATCCGTTTTTCCTCACCAAAAACTTTAAAATGTTGGTACTTGAATTAAATATCCAGTTTTAAAATACATAATACAAATGATAATATGCTATAATCATAATGAAATTCAAAATTTTGTTGCCAGTAAATAAAATATAAATTGAACGTTGCCGTAGTTGCCAGATGAACAAACATAAAAACGAGTAAAATGTCATTTGTATTCTTTTTACACTGGTTGTAATTTTACCTTGATCTTGTCCATTTTACAATAACTGTAATCATTCATTACATTACAAAATATGATGTCATTTTGCTTATTAGTTATATCTCGGCCTTTACTACTTCCATTACTATTTTCAAATTATTACTTATTGTATTTTTCTATATTATTTACGTTTATATCTTGGAAATTAATAAAACCTTCGTAGCGTGTTGTATCATAGTCATACAAATCCATTAAAACCATTAAATTTGCATGTTCTCTTTTACCATTTTTTCAATGCACTTTATATTTACGTACGCGAACTTTAAAAGTGTGTATATTGAAATCCAAATTAGTATAGATTAGTGTAAATAATTAAGACAATTAACTAGTCCCCCGTTCTTTTAGAGAAATGGAACGAGCGTCACGGATACAGTTACAGCAACACACGAACGGCGCTCAGCCAAGTGTCACTGGGGGAGTCCAGAGCAGACCCTCGGCCGTCCCTAGGTCAGGTCACGCATGGAACAAGATAGACAAACCACCTGAAACACGCACTACGAGACCCACCGCACACACAACAATACGACTTGAAGAATCTTACCCGCAAATCAAAAGAGAAATAATCGTCCCCCAGAGCTTCGGACCGAAAGTTACCAGATTCCAAATAGTTACATGCGGCCAAAGAAACGACAGGCAAACCGTTGTGTAGTCACTTGTCGTTCGTTTATAAGACGCGTACCAAAGAATAATAATAATTCTCAACAAAGACTTTGAATGACCAAAAGAAATATAGCGTTAATTGAATAGAGTATATAATTAAAGGTGCTGTATTACCTCTGAAGCAATATTATTTTCAAAGTATATTAACAAAACTCCGTCCTAAAAGCGAACGACAAGTCAGCGTTTTATGTAAATAATGAATACAGGTGCCTTTTCTTAAATGTAAGACACTATTTATACTATATAATACTTTGTAAGTTTTATACATTTTAGGTCTTCCAAAAATACTCCACCTTATTTTAATAATGTTTTTGTATTCTAATTGGTTTCCAGCTGAAACACATACATTCCATTATTATTTATTATTATAAGTATACATATTAGTATAATCTTGAGGTGACATAAATAATCTATAAATACATTACGCTAAAGTGCTGTTTTTCGTTTAGATAAAAATGTAATGAACGTTCAAAGAAAACGATGCATATGTTTAATGGCCATTTCTTTTGGCGCTGTCATTCTCTCCGAAATAACTAAATAAATCTGTACAAAGATACTTGCAAAATCTAGTTAGACCAGAATGAAAAAATAAATGAGTTGCCGTCTAATAAATTTGTTTTTAAAATGTTCAGTGGATAGAATAATATTACAGGTTTTTCAAAAACCCTTTATGAGAATTATGATCGTATTTTGTAACTGTTTGTAATGTAGTCTTTGAGATTCTGATAGTCACGTAAATATGTAATAAACGCAAAATGCATAATATAATGTATTGTTATCTACGCGCTATTCGATATAGGTATAGAAATTCAACTTTCCTCGAGCTAAATCGCATAATTGAAATCGATCAGTGGCTTATGGTAAAAAAAAATTATGAACTGGATTATTATTGAGTCCTTTATCCTTTATCTAATATCTAATCCTTTTTCCGAGTATTAGAATGTCTTTGTTGAAATTAGAGATTCTACAGTAGCTCCTACTAAGAGTATGTATAAATTTATGCCTCTATTGACTTTCGGGACAATTCACGAATTTCGATTTGAGATTTTTTTCAAAAGTACTTCGCGGGGTGTAATTTTTTTCATTTATATGCCTGATATTTTATTCATATTATTTAAAACATGATAGTATAGAGGCCCGTTTAGCGCGAATCCCGGACATTAAAGCTTCTGGCACCTCCTATAAATCCAGTCATGTATCTAATTGGATGGATACACAGGTACCCTGTAACAATGTTAATTCCTTAAATGGTGTGAAGATTTTGATGTCATCTTACAAAGTCTTTCGCCTTTCAACGAAAGAATGCCTATTCTTCTTATAGTAATCTGTAAGCCTGAGCTCACGGTGAAGAAAAAATTGATGATAATACTGTAGCATGTTGGTAGAGCATTTAACCTGACTGGTTTAGCGACCACCCTCAAGTTTTTTTAAACGTCGCCATGCACCTACAAGTATATTTTAGCAGCATCGCTTGAAAGCTGGTCAATAGATAGCTCGCGTTATTAGGATCTTATCCCACTGTGTCATTTCAAATTAGGTAAGATTTTGGTCTAGAAGCTGAAGTTATATATAGTATTACATGCATAATCCACAACCTCAAAAATAGACTAATAACGCTAAGAAAGAAAGTTTCATACAAAATTATCTTCACATTGAATCCAAATGTATTATATTTACATATGCATGCATTTGTATGTGTGTAAACGACGCGGAATTACGTAATCATCGACACCTAACGAAAGATGTTAATGGCCTTTTAAGATCAACTTGAAATTGCTTCACTCCTCGTGCCACTACTGCCGTTCTGAGTGTTTTAATTCTATGGTAGAAAATTTAAAATATCTTTGTCCGCTTATCAAAATTTTCACTCCAGGGACATAATAAACTTTTATGTATTTTGTCTTACCACATAAATACTTAACTTTTAGGGATTGAATGTGTTATAAACACATATAATATAAATATGGATATATACAATTTATCTGCATATTTAGCAATTTATTCCCAGGCGAAATTTGCTGTTAGCTAAGTTACTTTGCATACGACTCAGTCAGTCCCCAGAAGTGAAATTTCGTTTTGTAGCAAACATTACATTTGGACAATATCATTCCGAAATAATCTTAGAATAATAATTAAGCTATTTTCTGGGACCACCCTTGTAAGTAATTAAATGTATGAAGTCTTACTATATGCATAAAACAGAAGAAGATAATGAAAATATTTTGGCCAAAGAAGATGTCTTAGATAGAGTAAGTAAACAAATAATTTTAATTGTAATATATAAACAGTATTGTTGTAATATTTATTTATTTTAAATATTGATCAATGAAATTGTTAATCGTATCGACATGCCATAATAATGTTAAGTTGTATGAAATTTACAATAAATTATTTGTAAATAATTAATGATCAGTTTTATTTCGAAAATTGTCACATAGTAAACTAATTCACCAAAAGAACGCCTCACATTTTGCTGGATCCCGAAGACGAAATTATCGTAGGCAAACTTGTGTTATAACTATTGGTATTGCCTTACTTCCGGCGGCAGCTCGAGACGTCTTCAGCCAGCTTCCGGCGCCGGCACCACAAGTGTTTACAAATTGTCTCCACATAGCCGCCTTACCTGACCTGAACTCGGGTTGGAAACCTGACCAGAGTTAGGGCATCTAGTTGTATCGGATCCAGTTAGGTCTCTTCGCCGTTGACATGGTCATGTATTACTCACTCAGACACAGAGGCTACCTCCGATCCCGCATCCAAAAGGCTGTGAAGACCCTAAGGTTTTCGTACAAAAAGTGGTGCATAGCTATCAACCAAAAGAGCGCCCCGATCATGTTCTACCCCTACCGGAAAACGACCCTCCTCGGCCCATTAAATTGCTACGAGTAGATATCCCCTAGGCCACCGAAGTCAAGTACTTAGCACACCTAGATGCAAAATTGACTTTCAACACTCACCTCGAGAATGTCAGGCGCTATACTGCCATGGTACTAGGCCATCTCTACCCCCACTATAACTGTGATAGCAAAATGGCTCTCCGCCATAAAGTTACTCTGTACAAAATAGTGATTAGACCCATAATTACGTACTATGCCCCCGCGTTCGCTCATATTAAGAGTTCCCTGATGTACACCTGGCAAAAGATTCAGAATCGTTTTGTAAGGAAAGCCGTAGGCACCCAATGGTATCAGAGAAATATGGATATACACAGGGATCTAAACCTGCCCACCATCAAATTTGTTTTCAAAACCCAGTGTCGTGCCTTCTTCGAACGCGTCTCTACACACCCGAACCCCTCATAGTACAAGCTGTCTCATACTCGCCCGACCCGAAAGATGCGACGACCGCGTAACCACATCACTAGCATGAATAAGATCTTCTCGCATCAACGTAGGATCGTTTTTGCATACCCATATCTACAATTATCTGACACATTTTCGCGCTCCATAATCACATAACAGTATTTGACTACAGATCTAATTATTTTGTACCTATTTGTTTATATAAATACTTAGTAAATAAAATAAGGGGATAAAAAAAGGTGTTTACTTACGCGTTAAGACCCGTTGCCAAATAATTTTAGATCTAGCTAAAACTATTACTAAATATCGGTTGAGTACATTCAACGCTCGTTACAAAAGCCCGGTGAATTTGTTAAGACCCCTCAGTTCGGCAGCTTTAGTTTTAAAATTAAGTAGAGAAATACAAAAAAGTCCGGCAAAGCTGTAAACTTCCTTCGGGCTTAAATGCGTTTATCGAAGTTTTATTTTAATAAGACCTCATTAGGTCCTCAGCGTGACGCAGTTTTTCGGTGTTCACAGTAGCGGCGAAAAACAAGCCTTTTAAAACTGTCCTAACCATTATGCAAACATTTAGAGAATTCAAGTGAAATTCAAATGACAATTAGTACTTAAGGGAGGGCCCCCAAGTATTACGCGAGCATCAATGGAAGGCGGGGGATTAATACCCAAAAACCAGACAAATATTAAATGTTAGGTTATGTTAATAATTTGAATTAATAAATAACCAACTTTAAAAATTAAAAAACTGTTTTTTCAAAGATTCGAATTTTCACTTCTGCCGACAGTCCCCATGGTTACATTTGCATTTAAATTACATGATAGATTGGGTGTCTGAATTGTGATTACATAAACAATATTTACTTAATTGTCGTCTTTGCTTCTTAAAATTATGCCAATGCTTACGTGCTCATGGGAGGAGAAGAGCTTTGCCTACTATTGCTGACAATGGAGACGAGTGTCAAAATGGCCAAAATGTTGCTTACGTAATACTTGAAAGGGCCCTAAACGGTAACATTGGTAAAGACCTTTGTGAACTCATTGGAGTGTATTGGCTAGGTAGGTAGGTAGGTATATGGGGTGCGGTGTCAGACAACCTCCTCGTGGTGTACCCTGGGCAACGGCAGTCCTTCTGACTGTCGGCTAATAGTCTGACTGGGTGGCTGGGCGAAAGCCCACTTTTGGGGGGGGGGGGGGAGAGGTGATTACTGCGGTCGCAGTGATCACTCCTCTTCCCTCCGGAAGGTAATGCCTCTTTCAGAGGCGGGCGAAGAGGTGGGGTAGAGAAGTTCTCCCCCACCCCCGCTGGGCCATTGCACAGACGGGCCTGGTGGGTTTGCCGCAGGGGGCGACGCGGCGACATGCCTTGCCTTGTTTTAGTGGGTAATCCCGGGCGCTTCTTGGATTGGAGGGACTCAGGTCCCACTAATACAATAGGTAAGGTGAGTGCGTAAATGCATTTCCCCCCGTCAAAAAAATAAAAAAAAAAGGTAGATAGGTATATGACGAATAGAAGCAGATAATCGTTTTTCAAATAAATGTACATTAGAGTTTTATTTCTTCTTATTAGATAACTAATAAAAATTGAATCCAACGTTATAATGTAAGCGATACGTCATAGAGTATTTAGCTATATTTAGTAGGCGCAAAAATTAAAATAATGTACTAATTTTTGTAATTTAATAATTAGCTTAATATGTAGTTATTCTTCTTGGTTAATGGCAATCTGCGATTTACATACACTATTCTAAAATTTTAATGTTATAAGTTGTGTAGTCAATCTTATGGCAACGTTTCTAAGCTCCAGCAAAATAGTTGGATCATGTTGCTAGAAATCTCCATGGGGCTTTCGCAGCACCTCAGAATAAACGTTTCGTGTCATTATTCCACCTTCACCTGTGTACAATAACCAAACTATATCATATAAAACGCCACCAAAATTACATAATAGGAATAGAGACATATACGCAAGTTAATGGATTAAACTATAAAGACAATAACTATTACATGACATACTGAGATCCCGCCAAAAAAAAACGAAAAGAAATGAAAGTTTTGTGTCCTAGTGTTGTATTATCGAAGTTGAAGTCATAAGTTGCGGACAAATACGCAAGCGATATCTGTTACCCTTGAGAACATATGTGAGGGAAGCCATGTTGAGGGTTTTTGTAGGTACATATAACACATCTAATGTCTTTCGCGGAAAGCTGGTACTCCACCCGCACACACAACGCGTTTTCCTCGAACTAGGCTAACGGAAAGGCTAGGAAACGAAAATGCACTGTATTAATATTTGAATAAAGACAGTAGTCGCCCGAATACAATGGGAGGGGAGGCCATAGGAGTTATATCTCCAAAATCATACACGTTGAATTGACACATTAATTTCCTTCTTAATAAAACATTTGAACAATGAAATCAAAAATAGGTCGGTATTCAAAATAATTTTGAAAAATACGTGAAAGACGATAATTTTGAGATCATCCAACCACTCCTTAGGAGAAAAGCTTTAACAAAACGATGAAAAGTAATTTTGGAATTTTATTATTTCTTTGATGACAAATATTCCTAACGTCAAACTTGGCTACATAGTCTAGTATTTTTGTTTTTCCCTATAAAGGAATAAATGGAATAAAATGCGAGTTCTAGGCGGGGTTTCAGTCTGTCACTTAGTAGTTATTTTCTTTAATACATTGAACTTATTTCACAATATTATGTACCTTTTTTTTTTTTTTGCGGGGGGAAATGCATTTACGCACTACCCTTATCTATTGTATTTGGAGGATCAAAGTCCCCCAAATACAATAGATAAGGGGGCACGGAGTGACGAGCTCCGTGCCAGTGTGGGACTCACCCGGGCGAGAGTCGCCCGGAAAAACCCACTAAAACTCTATCTATGTATCTATTATGTACCTAATCTTGTACATGTACCTAAGCGTTTTGTGTGATATATTTTAGTTACAGTGTTCAAGTTTATTATAGAAAATAACGCGTAACATATATTCTGAGGTGCCGACAAAGCTCCATGGAAAGTTTGAGCAGGATGGGCCACCGTTTTGCTGGAGCTTGGTAAGGCTGATACAAGATTAAAAATACATTTTTACCCACATGACGCTGGCACAAATTTTATGTATACAAATTGCCTTTAAGTAAAAAGAAAAAGAATGGAATAAAAAACAACATTTTAGCTCTTATGTCATTTAGGGTTGTTGGATTAAAAAAAAAGTCGATATTATAATATTTCAATTTGTATAATAATTTTAATATCGATATTTCGAGGAAAAATATCGATTTGTCGGTCAATACTTTTTTTTTTTTCATTTGCGGTATTAAGCTAATAATGTATTTAGTTCAGCCTAGTTCAGTAATATCAATAGTCATAATATCTTATCATTTGTCATTGATTTCTAACACTGAGAAGACCTCGCCAATGATCATGATAAGTGGAATATAATCAATTCAAATGGCCTCAAAACACACAAAAATACTTGGTTTAAGGTACTATCCCAAAAATGCAGCTACAATGCTAATAAGAGAATGCATAATTTGGCTGTTCCAATAATTCCCCAAAGGTTTTTCTGCCAGCCAGTCATGATCGTAGTTGCCACCCCAAACAGGTGTTGTTTTAAGCTATCTGGAAAGATCCTCTAGGCCTATGAGGATTTTTAAAAGGATTTCTCTATATTAGGCAAAATTCCAAAAGTATAAAAAACTAAAAAGCTATCTAATATTTCTAAGCTCTATTTAATAATTCAGGCAAACCCTACATTGGTAACAAAAAGTACCTTTAAAAGAACTCATGAATGAAACCGTTAAGTTGTCATTCTGAATATGTGTTACCATGGTTGGTATGCATTATTCCCCATGATTTTATTGCATTTACAATTTGAAAGAGGTTTGATTAACGTGTCATATTTACAATAGACCCACCGGTAACATGAGTTATCACAGCAAAATATATTCCGTTGCTACTGATTACTTTGGAATGTCAATTAGCCGGATATACATCAGTTGTAAGATATATGTTTCGCTAAAACCTGTAGTTGGACATCCATAAAAAGCAACATCGTTTAAATGTATTTTATTTCCGATTGCATATCAATCAAACCCCTCTTATAAAAACGTATTTTTCTTAGAGTACTTAGTATTGAGACATATTAATATAATATTTATTTATTTATTGCATTATGATATAAATCTGTGTTTTTATATTGATATTATAATAAACCGAGATGACTTTTTCAATATTTATACATGTAAAATTCAGAAACCTTTAATACACAGATAATACTATTTTACGTCCGCGTCATGGTGGCAAATCATTGACGAATGGAATTAACAGAGCTTTATTTGATCTTTCTTGTTTAAAGTATGTACCCAAAATATTTGTAGCACTAATTTGAATTTGTTTTGACATATTTTACGATTTCAATGTACTATAAAAAGCAAAAATCGAAAACGATTGACAAAATATTTTGACTTCGTGATAGCTAGTAATTCGAAACACACCATGATGAAACTTCAGATGTAAAATAACTGTGAACGAATTATACACGCAACGCAAATAAAACATACTACTCAATAGTTATAGACAATGCAGTTACTTTTATTCGTTCGTTCTTATCGTTTACGGTATTGGGTTTTAGCGACTTTAGTTACATAAATAAAAATATTATCGTTTTCGATGCAATTTTCGATATTGGATATTTTGAATCGATGTATCTGATTAAAATATACGGTTAAAAAATCGACTAATCGAATTAAAAATGTCGATACATTGCACAACACTTTTTCAACAAGCCTAAGTCAAATGTCAATAAAGAACCTATACTTTTTTCTGGTTTTTCTCTAGCACATATTTCATAATTTGTAATAAATGAGTATTCCCCGTTGTTTCAACATTTCAATGTTGTACATACTTTCTAAATATATTATTTAAATAAAACTATTTAGCTTTTACCTAGTATTCGTAGTATTTTAAGCTTACAGTCAGCAAAATGGATGTGGTCGGGAGTGAAATTGGACAAAAAATGCGTGTAAATATAATATAATTGTCCATCATTCGAATTTTATTATTTCTTCTATACAAGATGTCATTAGATTCCTTCTATAATTAAATTCAATAAAGTATTTTACTGTGAATGCTTCTCTATGGCACCGGCAGTATTATTGATTCGCGTATTTTTGTTTTCAGTCTGCAATCAAGGCTAAACTAACCGAACTAGGATGCTATGTCGGTAAGTTATTTCCTAATAAAGTGATCATAATAACAGCAATGTATTTTCATACTATTTCATATTTAAAAATCAAGACAACGAACAGTTACAATAAACCTTAAAGTAAATTACATTCTCTATCTAAAATTAATCTGTATAAATATTAATTCGTATAAAAGTGACTAATTAAATCTAATAATAATGAAATTGTATAAATATAGTGTAAATAAGTACTTATTTATTTCTTCACTTTAGAGATGGTGATCTGAGATCAATACATTGAAGAATTGATCTTTAAGACTTAAAAGTCGATATTATAATCAATTTTTATCACTGAAATGATTCAGTGAATTGATCATGAAATCTAGAAAACTGGGGTTCAATTTTGTTTTTGTTTAATAAGCACATTAAAGTTATTTACTATTAAGGATGTACCCAAAAACAAGTAAACATGTGAAAGTTTTTCGCTTAATTAGTTAATATGTGGCTTTGTGGTTAGTTTCTTTTGCGGATTTGCTTTAGTATCCGGCTGTACGATTTTCATGATAATTTTAATTGGTATAGGTAGGCAATAGGCCATTGAAGTAAATACTAGTAGGATTTTCTGAGGAAACTTATAATTTTGGAGAAATTAATTATTTAAGTTTTATAGGTTAACTACTAGGAAACGCATAGAACACTATCATTACTATCACTATCATTCTAAAGCATTAGAAAGAGACAACTTCTAGTTATATCTACTTTTAACGCACTTGTCATTCCAGACCTAAAAAATATCCTGGAAAAAGAAAAATAAAACTGAAGTAAATATATTTTTAACAGTCTTTCAAGTTGACTAAGTTTTTTGATGTTATCATTACGGTTGACAGCCCGATTCAGAGCAATCCCACTCAGACAGTTTAGCCTTTGTGGTTATTTTTTATAACCACAGAGAAACAGGAGTCGTGCGTAGCAGGGCTCCTTGAACATATCTTGGCAGGTGATAATCTGGTACTACGCTATATATAATGTACTCTGTGTTACTAGGAATTGCATAGGTTAGGATAGTTTCCTCTCCCTGGCCGTCCCCTCTAACCAAAGTGTGCGGGCGGATACTAAAGCAATACCTCTTTTGCCCCTTTGTGAGATTAAAAATATACTTTTTATAGTAATAAGATGGTAGACAAATATCTTGTCTGATTGTATATCTTTTTCTCCTTAGTTTGTTATGTTATTTATGTACTTATTTGTAATTTAGTTATTTTCAATAAAGGAGTCAAGGAATATCTTTGTAATATTCATAGATGAAATTATACATACTACACTTTATTACTTAGAAACAGTAATCTCCTAAGAAAATAGTGATACTTTAGAAATCGACTACTGTGTGCCTTAAAGCTAACATAATAAAGAAATATTTTTAATGATAATGAATAAGTAAAAGTAGAAGCACTCACATTACATTAAGCAAAAGTTAAACTTACTTTTTAATATGTGTATTTTTTTTCTCTTTGTTGCATGAACTATACTTATTCTATTGTACTCATCTATTTATCTAATTTTCTAGCACAGTTATTGTTTTTTATTACCAACTATCGATTTTCCATTAGAAATGTTCCACAAAAATTTGACCTTGGAGTTTTATTCTACTAGCTAGTGAAAAAGATTTGCTTAAAAAATATTATTATCTGTTGCAGATGATGAATTACCAGATTATGTAATGGTAATGGTTGCAAATAAAAGAACTCGCACACAAATGGAGGACGATTTACAGTTATTCCTTGTTGATAATACTAAATTGTTTGTGAACTGGTTACATCAAGTGCTCAAAAAATTACAAGAAGTTACAGTCACCACTCCAATAAGTAAGACTACATTATTTTCTAGGCAATTGAATGCTAATAATATAATAAATAGGTGTATTTTGTTTGAATTATAGGTATTTCGATTACAAATTTAAATTTAATATTCAATGTTTTTTTTTTTACTTTTCTAGACTGAAAAAAAAGATTAGCTCTGCTATAAAATTTATATTCCTGTTGTTTTCTTACAAATATAATTATTTCGTTTTATAGAAACAAGTGTCAGTTTATGTTAATGTTAATAAACTATGTTAAAATCAAACTCAGTTTATGAAATGTATTAGTTAGTATAAATTTTGAGGCAGACCTGAATTTACATTTTATTACCAAAAAATTTTATACTCTATTAAATTCTGTTAATTAAAGGTATATAGGAGAATGTATATATTTCTGTATTTACTTAAAATATAAAACTGTTTAGTACCCTTTTTCATGTGAAGTTAGATTAAATGATTGTTTCTAAAAAAATATGTTTTCTTAACTTCGCTAAAGTTGTTAACAAAAGCTTATACTTGACAAACACAGGGAAAAATAACAAAATCAGCTAATCAAATGTTCTGTTTGTACCTACCTATTTATTATAGAAAAATTACATTATTAGTAAATTGATCCACACATTTCTGTTTTACTCAACCTTAATGTTAGAAATAAAATGCACCATTTCAGAATTACCAGAAACAGAAACAAGTAAAGATTTACTTCTATCAAAAGAACATAAATCTAAGGAGAAGAAATCGAAAAAAAGTGATGTTAAAAAAGCTAAAAAAAAGGAAAAAGAGAAACATCACAAAAGAAAGGAGGACAAGAAAGTACACAAGAGTAAGAAAAAAAGCAAACACCATGAAATGATTCGTCCTAATGTTCCACCTTTACTTATGAACATGGAAAAAGAATCGGAACCTTCTATAACTGACGTCTTTGCTGGTCAGATTCTAAAAAGGCACGGGTTCATTTTAGATGAAACAGTAGATAGTCCAAAAAATATAGAAAAGAAACCAGTGGTAATAGAACCTAAGAGACCTATACAACCCATTATAGATCCGGCAACAATACCATCGCAATCTGAACCAGAGATAGTTGAAGGTAGTAAGAATGAAGCAGAAAATATAGAAAAAAATAATACATCATCAGTTGAAATAAATAGAGAGGAGCAAATTAAAGAAATGAACGCTATAGAAGAGAAAATTCATGGTTTAAAGCAAAAATTAACTGAACAGTTGGATTCAATGTCAGAGGATGATGAAGACTTTTTGAATATTAGAACTGAAGCCGATGAGTTGATGAATGATTTTGCTGAAGACGTTTTTCAGGTAGGTGTGATTAAAGGATTAAGATAAAGTCATAAATTTTGACCTAATTTGGTTAAATATTTTTTGATATTCGGTTGATGTATGTATGTGTGTTCATTATAGTAACACTTTGTAAACTGTTTGAAAATTACTTTCAGATGTCACATCTCTTTGAGGTTCTGAAAAAGAGACAAAAAAAATTAAAAAAATGTGTGACAAAAATTAAAGGCCTACCAATTAATATGTGATAAAAATATATATATATTATTAAAAACTACCAGAAATAAATTTTAAAAAATATTACTTAGGCGAACAGTTATCACAGATAAAAATTCTATCGCGATTCCCTAGTACATCCGTATGGTTGGGTCGTTCGAAAGTAAGTGATGCGTCGACGCCTCACTCCCCAGTTGAAGCCTCCATTTATGCGTCTAACTGGCGTCACAGTGGCGGCGTTTTCTTTTAGTCAGCTACCTTCTTGTTTACAATATAATAATAATAGTCATTTGAATTATAAGTAAATAAAGTTTGTTCTATTGAAATGCGTAGTTATGTGGTTTTACTTTTTTTTCTTTTTTTTTTTAATATTCTGTAACGTGAAGGAGCAAGTTTTGGAAGTGACAATAAGAAGACTTATAAATCAATTTTCGATTTCGACATTATAAATAGTGCTGATTTTTTTTTTAATATGATATAGGTCCAGTGCTTTGACCACAATCTCACCTGATGTTAAGTGACGAAGTAATCGGGGATAAACACACTAAACCTAGGTACTGATTCTCAAGTGATGCTGTCGGAACACACCTATTGGTATTTGGCGACAGGTTTTCGAACTTGAGGGTGGCAGCATCATTGGAAAATCCCTACCACCATGCAATGGTTTCCTCACGATGTTTTTTTTTTTCACCGAAAACTCAGGCCGATTTTAGAGTTGGATAGGTGGGATCGAACCCGCGTCGATTGACGCGGAATTCGGCCGCACTACCCACTGCGCCATCATCGCTTCACATTTTGTTTTTATTAGTTATGTCACTTTAAAATTACTTATTTAGATTAAAATAGTTTAATAATTATCAATATATACAAGTAAATAACAAACAAATAGAAATCATCAAACCATTATATACAATATAATAACCATTATCTGGAGGTTATTCCACATTTATAGCATTTTAATATACAAAATCAGCATTGTCCTAGCAAATCAGAGTGTCACTATTGATTTTTCACTTTTTTTTTTCCAAAGTCGACATACTGTTTTTTAAACAAACAACCTCTTTTATAATATTATAATTATAACCTCTCATGTTGATGAATGATTTTTAACTCATTGAAAATACTTTGACAAATTTTCTCTAGTTGTCCCAAATTTATATTTATTACAGTTTATTTATTATTTAATATTTTTAGGAGATATCTCAACCTCCACCAGCAACTCCCCCGATAATTCCAAAATCTCCTATCATCCCTACTACGCTCCCTATTGCCCCAATCAATACTCCCGATACTATACATCAAGAAGTTAAAGAAACTCTGCCTCAAATAGAACTTAAACTACCGAAAAGACCATTGAGAGAGCGACATGAAGATAATAATACGGCTGCTGAGAGCAAAGACAGTGGGAAATCAGATAAAAGGACTAAAAGTCCCGAAAGGTTGTTAAATTACGAAATCCTTTGAGGTAGTAAGAAAAAAAAGTACTTTATTTACGTTTTTGGATTATTATTTTTTTTTAAATTCTTTATCTTCAAATCCTCGTTTCATAAGTTGACACATAATATTTACCTAATTGAAAATTCATAATTAATTATTCGCTTATCCATTTAAATGATAACACAAATTTTTGAATTACGAACGAATCAAGAACCGGCGAAGGAAAAGTAAAAATTTAGATATAAAAAATTTCGTATAGATGATTAAAATAATTACTTACTGTTAAAATTATTCGATCAAAATTTTTTTTTTGGTTCCTCTTCTTGGCATCGCAGAAGCATTTGCCAGATTTTGGTTCGTTTATTCCTTTCTGAGTTAATGGGAAAGTTACTAAATCATGTAATAATTATTGAAAATCCGAGAAAAAAAAAAATTTGAAAGCTCATCGATAGACTCTAAATCAGTTAACTAACAAAGAAGAAAATGTTTTATGTATGCCTTTGGATACAGATAATTTTGAAAAAAGGAATATAGATGGTTATTCGATCCGTGTTTAAATAATCGAGAATATATTCCTTTTTTTTTTAACCACTGTACCGCGGTATAGGCTCAGTGCTTTGCCCACAATCATACCTGATGTTATGTGACGATGTGGTCCAGGACGGTAAACACTATACCTAGGTACTAGTTCGCAAGTGATGCTGCCGGAACACACCTATTGGTATCTGGCGACAGGTTTTCGAACTTGAGGGTGGTAGCTACCAAGGCGGGCATTGTTAGAAAATGTCCTACCACCATGCTATGGTTTCCTTCACCGAATGCTCAGGCTGATTTTAGAGTTGGATAGGTTTGAACCCGCGTCCATTGAAGCGGAATTTGGCCGCACCGTCCATTGCATCATCGCTTCACTTAATGAAAATAATTTAGTACTTCAAGGTTTACTCCGGACCGAGTGCCAATAGCTGGACCGGGGTCAGTCAAGAGTCGTCTCGGCAATCCACGTGAGAAAAGGAATTCAACATCCGATGATAAATTTTCTAGCAAAACTGAATCCGTACCTAAGAAACTTAATTCCAGGTACATATGTTTTAATGTTACAATTTTACCATAGTTATACGTAAAAAAAAAAATGTATTTGGTAAACATTTTCTTTCTTTTAAAATTATACACCTATCATCCTTCCTTTTGTTACAATCATTCATAACATAACATAAACTCACCCGTGTGTCCCCGAAGGTTTAGACAGAGATGATGTAGCGAACTACACCACTCACATTTCGCCGAGCTTAGTTCCGTTCCAGATGTGACAGGGTGCGCGCCTGTTGGCATATCGGGCACAAATTCCAGACTCCGGGACGATACTGAGTAGATAAACCCAATATCAGTTTACCCGGACCCGGGGATCGAGAACCCGAGACCTCAGAACGACAGTCGTACCGTAATACAATTGCGCCACCGAGGTAGTTTGCTACAATCGTGATGCATAAATTTCGTTTCTAAGCGTTCCTTTCTCTATCTTTATCATTATCTCCTGCAATGTTCCTCTCGCAATCACACTAATTCTTACTTTATCCATCTCTTCACTCCAGCTGCACTTCTCCGACTTCTTATCTCCACAGCATTAATTTTAATTAAGCGAAGGAAAGGACGAGAGGGTGCATCTGTGTCTGCGCATACACTTATGCACCGAAATATTTCCTGCGCATTAGACCGCATTCTGTATACCGGAGTTTAGATGAACCGGTCCAGAATAGATTTATTTATTTATTTATTTATATGGAAAATCTACAGCAATAAAACGATATAGCACTAAGAATATACAATGCTTAGCCAATTACAGATTTTCACGAATAGATATTAAATTTCTAGGAAATACACATGTGAAATAAAGTCACAACGTTATATCTAACTTATTTTATTCTAAATTTAAAAAGAGAAAATGATATTAAACATTAAAAAAAATTGATATTATAAGATGACATGATTAACAAAAAAAGTCCAAGCTCAGCTGTCTTCTAGCAGATACTAAATTGCTGATGACATGAGTTGCTGTTGCCGAAAGCGGCCAGGAAGAACACATAATTTTATTTTTATGGTCCTTTTGTCAAATCCTATGAAAACACTTGTTTTTTTTTTTTAAGTAAAGTAGGAATCTTAACATTTTTCAGAATATTATCTTGAAATATTATTATGCTATATAGTCATATTTTTTTTTCACAATATTTAGTACTAGTATAATTATGTGAAAATGACAACGGCGATTCAGAACCACTCGCGCCGTTTATCGGTTTAAACATGGTGTGTTCGATGAAAAAATAAATACCGGTCTTACTGCAAAGAAATTCTCCCGCTTCTGATATTTCGTGATTTTGTACTAACCCCCCTTCCTCGTTTGAATCTCATGTCATTAATGGAGAATCCCATGGGGTGGGCCCTACTCATCATATTTCTTAACAAAACTCTTTGCCCAATTTCACAGTCACACTCTCTTACAACCTTTCACTTCATCCATCCCCTTCTCCAATCAAACAGATGCGACTTAAAAAACACACACACCACATATGATTTTATTAATTTTCGTCGTCGCAGTTAAACGGCAATCTGTGTACACACAATTTATGCCAATGTCATGTGGGTATTTTTGGTTGCTGCTAGCCAGATGAAGGATGACTGGAGGCAAAGTCGTGGTACACGTTCGAAAGTTATTTATTATCTGATTCTTATTTGATTAATTGATTATTGTTGATTAATGTTGATTAATTCTGAGGACATACAGTGAAACTTAAATTCTAAAAGATCCCTTCGTTAGTCGTAGGGCTTACAAAGATTACGGTGGCTAATCAGAAACATACAGAGTGCGAGCGAGACGAGACACACGGACTTCTCTCATACGAGGTATTAAATATATGTAGCTCGTGCGCCCGCGGCTCGCGCTAGTGTGCCGTTGGATGTTGATGAGGTCTCTACATATTAAATGTATTTTTTAATCTTGTATCACCGTTACCAAGCTCCAGCAAAACGGTGGCTCATCTTACTCGAAGTTTCTATAAGAAATACTAGGCGTTATTATCCATAATGTCCGAACTAGATCACACAAAACGCTACCGAGATTATACGGTGAAGAGTCAAATACACGAGTTTAATGAATTAAAAAAAAAAAACAACCGCTACATGACAGAATGCGATCCCGACAAAAAACTCCCATTGTTAACTTCGATTAATATTGCTACAGGGTATCGGTATTAGATAGTAGACCTTCGCGGTCATCTTGCGCTAGCGTAGTGCGCGTGCGTCCCAGACCGCGCGTGCAGGCGCCATCTTCTAGCCTCCTAATGAAGGCTATGGCCGACGCGCACAAAAGTTTACTAAACGTGAGTGCGTACCATACACTAAGTTAATACACATGTAACATAATAAACGCCCACGATACAGGAAATGAAGTGACCAACATACACAGCCCGGTCGAACTCTGAATAGATGAAAAGAATGAAAAATCAAGAAGTAAGAACTACTGGATGATAACAAAGTCTCTGATCACCACGTCAGGGGAAGATCTGGTCGTTTCTAATTCAATTTAGAAACATTAAAAAAAAAACTATAAACGCACACTGTGATACTGATCTGTTTAGAATCGATTACAGATATTTTTAATATATGTTATAATTTTTTTTTATAAGATATAGGTTCAGTGCTTTGACCACAATCTCACCTGATGTTAAATGACGATGTGGTCCATGATGGTAAACACACTAAGCCTAGGTACTTGGTTTTCATGTCATGCTGCCGGAACACACCTATTGGTATTTGGCGACAGGTTTTCCAATTTCAGGGTGGTAGCTACCCAGTTGCTACCACCATGTTATGGTTTCCTGACGATGTTTTCCTACACGGAAAGCTCAGGCCGATTTTAAAGTTGATTAGTTGGGATCGAACCCGCGTCGATTGACGCGGAACCCGGCCGCAATACCCACTGACCCATCATCACTTCAAATTAACTATTAAGTAATTTTTTTTAACTAAATTATTTAAAAATAAGTAAATTAATCGCCCCCTGGTTGAACCGTTAGTCGAGCCGTCTCGTGACGTCACGCGTCTGTTCACTCTACAAATGAGTCGTATAGAATCAAAAGTGACTATCTACACTTCAGCTCATTTTTGGCAAAGTGGAAAAAAAGTTGTTGAAGTTATACTTCTTTAGGCGCGTTATGAAAAAATGATGAGAGTGAAATTTTAAGATGCGCGCGCATCTGTGACACAAAATTAACAGTATGAAGTTGTCTGCTTAACCGCTCATTAAGTCTCGAAAAAAAAGCTACCAACAAAATAGAAATTGAACCTCGATATTAGTCGCGCATGTTGGTACGCTCGTCACCTCTGATCATTGTTTTCATATTTATAATATTTATCAACATGTTTCTAGTTTTTTTTTTCAGTGATGATTGTTGTATAAATAGTATTTTAATCTATTGTTATACAACAATCATCACTGCTATAATTTAGAAAAAAAAAACATTTGTTCCACTTTGCCAAAAATGAATGAAGTGAAGCCACTTTTAATTCTATTACGACGCATATATATTGTACGTAGAGATTTGTAATGTGACCATAATACTCGTCCACATTTGGTTTATCTAATTCCGTAAATGAACAATATCAAAACACATGCAAGTAAATATGTTTCGTCTGTATGTATGATTATAAATTAATGCTTTAACTGAGGGTGTTTGAGGATGTGTGTTATTCCCGTTACATGTTGTATAATTAAGTTGGTGCTCCATACTGTTCTTTTTAATCTGGTTCGCTATTTACCGTTCGTTGTTTTTTAAAGACCTGTCATTATCTGTTGTTGCAAAGCTGAATTAATATAAAAAAACATTGTTATTAAATGTATGTTTGGAAAGAGATAAACCTATCCGGGTAACTTAAAAACTAAAGCATTACGGAGATGTAAAATTTCATGCAAATCGATTAATCCACGTATGAGAAACTAGTATAACTGTGGCTTTTAACATCTATATAATTAAATAGAAAGTGTGCGTCCTACAGAAGTGATAAGGTTATATTTATTAATACAATCTTTTGCCCAAACCCAAACTATGAGGTAACTATGCGGACACGGACCTAGTTCTGCTTGGCTTGTTACGACCGTTAATAAAAAAAAAAAAAAAAAAAAAAATGTAATAATTATGTAATTAATAATAACAAAATAAGTTTTTACAAAATAATTTAATATATAGATATAAAAAATTTAATAGAAGTAGATTTAAGCTCACATATGCGAAAGAAGATTACTAACTGCATAGCTGCTTGAAATGCTATTATAGGCAATTTTTCCGACGCAAGTCGATTTAAATCTCCAATCTAAAAAAAGGTGCGGACCCAGAGTCTGCAGATAGTTTAATTTAAATAATAATAATAAAAATACAATCTTTTATTGATTATAAAATATATTTTATTCTTAGTTACAATTCTTGTATGTATGTATGTATGTAATTATTAGTATGATATTATTTAATCAACAGTATATATCTATCGCACACTAAACACTAAGTAGAGAGAGAGAGAGGGAAGCGTCTATCTGAAATACGGCTAGCGCTGTGGGTTAGAGTGAGAGAGGAGGCGTCTGCATACCGTATGCGTGAGAGAGAGGGAAGCCAGACAGCTGGCGTTACGCGTTACGTAAGAAAGCGGTTCACCCTCCCATAAGTTATCACTTGAAAAGATTAAAGTCGCCATTTTTTTTATTTTTTTTGTAGATACCACCAAAAATAGATCACGAGAGTCACGTTAAACGTGCTCTAGTTCTGCCGATGCGTCGTACTATTGACGCACAAAAGATCGTCATACAAGTACCAGTAGGTAACACAAGTCGTTCCGATGAAAATGATACTGATAGACTCGGTGATGACTCTATCAGCTTGGGAGAAATGGACAGTGACGATGATAAGAGTTTCAAGTATGTTAAGACACTTTGATTCACCTATAGATGTAATTTTTTTTATTCATTTAATAGGGAAAGAAGTTGTAAGCAACGCTTTAAACACCATCCGCTACCTAGAGAGACTCAACTGTCTATCTATCGGCTATTCTTGTGAAAATTATAAGAAAATTTAGAAAATAATTTAAGAAATTTTCCTCCTTACAAACCGATTTTCTTTATACATTTTTTTGTTTGTTTAGTAACTTTTTAGACGAGAGTTATCAGTAAAAAAAATTATGAAATTTTGGATGATACAAATTGATTCTTTAGATCCAGTATCCTGTTTTTTTTTTTTATAGGGAAACAAGTCGAACAACAGGAAAAGAAGAGTATGTTCCTAGGTCAATTAAAAAGAAAATTACGAACAATGAATATATACCTTCAAGGAGGAATGAAGGTAGAAAAAACTAGCAAGAAAGATGACACACTCATTATAGAAACCATGTGAGTTATATATTTATTTGAAAGAATCTTATGAGTTATTATCCTATGAGTTATTTTTTTATTTCAAACATTTCTAGTGTACTGATTTTGTTTCTTAACAGTATTATTATTGGTAAAGACAGAGTTCGCATCATCATTAATTTCAACTGTTATCGATGAAATTAATTTTCGATTAGTTTTTTTAACTTGAAAAAATAATGATTTTAAAGGGAAATTTCTATATCGTTTTTTTTTTTCTTCAGAAATATACACAATCCAACAGTGGACAAAGATAAAAGTACACAATTCATCGTCACAATGGACGGGTATCATCCAAACGCATTCCTCGCCAAGAAACTCCAGAATGAGGGTATACTGAATAACGAAGATGAACTATCCCCGCAGAAAGAAACTAAAGATAAAACACCTATCAAAGAGAAAACGGCAGAGGGAACAGACGAAAATGTCGTGAAAATAAACAATAACACAGCGGCGGAAAAGTCATTAAGCAATACCAGTGACGAGAGTTTCACCGAAGTTATAATAAAGAAAGAAGAAGTGGACCCAACGAAAAGCCTGGAAAAGCCCGAGGTCACTTTGAAAGTGGAAGAGATGACAACGCCGCCGGTTAGGAAGAGAAAAGCGTCCCCGATTGTCTTCGATATAGCGAAGAAGGAGAGAGAACCGGCGAGAGTTCGAACGGAGAGTGTGAGTAGTGATAGTCACGTGACTATTGTCACTACCCCCGCTACTCATAAATACGATTCACTGCCCCCGTGTAAGTATTTTACTTCTTTTAATATCAAAATAATATTCATACCGCCTTAACCTTTATGAGCCAAGGATGTCTAAAAAAGAACAAAAAATCTCATGAGGGTAGTTAACAAAAAATCACACAAATCTCTACAGATGCATTGCCTAATTATCTATGATTCGATTATAAAATAATTTATATGAAAATAGTTTTGAGTAACACTTTTATAATCAGTAGTCTGTGACATTTACAGTAATACCCCGCTTTACACGAGGGATACATTCCGAAGAAAATCGCTTTAACTGAAATTCGCTTATATCGAGGTTTATGATTAAACATAGTCAAAATTTTATACAAAAAAATACGAATCATTTTAATCAATCACTTTAATTCTAAGAACACTTTATGCAATACATACTCTTATTTTTACGGAATAATACATCTATTGTCTTTACATTATGTTTATACGCACTCTTTCGCGTAATGCGAGGCATTTGAGCGCGAAATTTCAAATTCGCGTTATACTGAAACCGCGTGTAACGGGTTCGCGCTAAGCGGGGTATTACTGTGTTTACGTGACAAAAATATAACTTCTATAAGAAAGAAAAAAAAAAAATTAAAATCAGATTAATTTTGGAAATTGACGTTGTGGAAATTGACAAAGCAATTCCTATCCGGTAATAGACACAATCTCATATCACATTTTACGTACATAACAGTAGTATGGCCTTGAATGCACTATCCGATACGTCGATACTCTATTCATTCGTAATATTTGAAACTAGCTGTGCCCGCGACTCCGCTCGTATGGAATTCAGACAATTACATTCTAATGGGACAGCCTATATTCTCTCGAACTGTCCCGTTTAAGAAGTTTAGCGCCATCTATGAATTGGAGATCTTTACACTCCTTTATTCTTTTGGGGTTGTTCGAATATTACGTATGCATCAATTTGAGGCAGGGATGGGGGGGGGGCTTTTAGTGGGTATTTCCGACACTTCCCGTCTGGTGAGTCCCACACTGGTGTTGAGACGTCCCTTCACACCCCCCTACTACCAACTTCATTGGGGAGACTTCGGCCTTCTTAATGAACTTGGTAGTAGGGGGGTAGAGCGTAAATGCATTCCCCTCGTCAAAAAAAAATAGGGGTGAGGGTCTATGCTTTACTTATTTTTGATGACATTGGGGATCGAGTTATCCGAGTGTTAATTACGTAAGCAATATTCATTAGTAATGTTTGTTTTCTATTTTCAAAATTCTGCTTACATAACGTCTTTTGGTTGAATGGAATGAAAAATTACAATATAATGACGTCACACTAGGCGGAGGGAGTGTGGCAATGGCGAGTGGCTAAAAAAAAAAAGTACAAAGCCCCTAATAGTGAGCTTATAACGACAGTGTCCGAAGCGGAACGAAAGCCGGCTACATGGTGCCGCGCGTTCCCGCTCTGTCAGTACGGGGCCGCGTGCGCGTTCTTACATCCGCGGTGCAAGTTCGCTGCGGCGTGTACGCGACGTGATTGCGTATACTCGCACGGGGCGGGGCCTGCGCTCGCCCCGCCCCACGCACCGCCTCTATCACCCGCGCCCATGCTCGGTCAGTGGCATATCTTTGCATACAATACCGCGAATGTTAAACTGCGAAAGCTCGTAACAGACGAGCGGACCAGACCGCGTCCGTGGTGCGGCAGACGATTGAAACAGAAATCGATTATTGAAGCGCGAAAATATTGCTACTGCTCTGGTGGCGATATAAACGTCGCCGTAAAAATGTCCGTTACTTGCATTAATAGCAAAGTCATTTTTTCACGCTCCGATAATGACGTCCGTATTTAAAACTAGAAAGACTGAAACTTGGTATGTACTTATGTTGCCCAAAAGCAGTCCAAATGACTCCTCTTGGGGTAATATAGGTACCATATATATACAGGAAATGAAGGAGAGGAGCGGGAGGTAAGCGGATGTTGCACAAAAAATCACAAAATTCTAAGATTCTAAACTGTGTCATTATATACATAATTGTTTTTCTATCTTAAACTTCAAAAGCAGTCAAAATGACTTTTTTGGGCAATCTAGTGTTACGTCTAGAAACATACAAGACGCGCGGAACGGACCGCGTTCATGGAAATTGCCATTTACACAATAACGGGCATACGGATAGACAGATAGATATTGCCTTTAAAATAGGGGGGGGGGGAACCCTTTTTCTACCTTTTCTCTCTTAGCTTGCCGCTACAGCAGCGGCTTGTTTTCGCGGTTCGATAATGACGGCCGGACCTGACTGTGTCCATTAGATGACCGATAACTTTGGTCCGGTACGCCCATCCATTATGGCTTGTACAGTTTATTTATCCTTATTTATGTATTCAACCTATGATTGAAATTAGACCAAACAAATGTTATTAAAAAAACCTGCTTCCAATTTATTGATAAAACGACAGCTCGTTAATAGCTGATACTAAACAAAAAAAGAAAATGAAAATCGATTTACAAACAAAGGGAAAAATTCACTGAACTGTTTTACCTTCCTCTGTTTATGTTCCGGTTAATATCGTGATGATTTTAAGTTGTTATTTTTATTGATTTATTTAATTTATTTGTTAAAATTTTAATATTTGCACAAATAAATTTGTTTTGTTAATAATTATCCCTATAAAATAAAGGGAATTTTTATAGGATTTCTGAACAGTGACAAAATTTATTCCAATAAATTGTAGGCAAATGGAGTAGTTTCAAGTTTGAAAGTTAACCACCTTTCACAAATTCTGATACATTTGTGATATTAAAAAAGTAATTATAATTTCCATAATATTTCTCTTTTTCTCCTCACGATATGCAAATTTACTCAGTTTTTTGTCTACTTTTTTATGTTCACCCGATTATGGCACAATGTGATGATGATGTTTATAAGATTCTATCATGCGACAGATGCCTGAAAACTAAAGTTGACTACGAATTCCGACAATTTAATTAAGACAATTGTGATAATTTAATTAATATAATTCTTACAATTTAATTCCATTAAGTCTATTTATATATGACTTTTGAAGCAACTTAATGAACCCTTCATTCACAGCATCTCACGTTGTCCCGGCAGCTAATTACAAGTCGATATCGACAGTCGGGATCCCGGGAATGTGCAAGTATTACCCAAACTGCGCGAACCCCGGCTGCCATTATTACCACCCAAAACCATGCCGTTACGGCAAGAACTGTACCAATAAATTGGAGTGTAACTTTTATCATATCGATGCACCCTCTAAATGGAAGATACCGTTTTAAATAAAACAAACTTAGAGTGTATTTTGTTTTTTGTTTCATTTATTATCCCTAATACATGGTGTTAGAGCCAAAGCTGCTCAACCCTAGTATATCCTGCCTCACGGACTTTCGACCAATGGTCGTACCTCTCTTTGAGAGGCGGGCTAAGAGGTGGGTGGGGAAGTATTCCCCCCCATCCCTACTGGGCCATTTCACGGACGAGACCTGGTGGGTCTGCCGCAGGGGGCGACGCGGTGCTTGTGAAAGCCGTCCCGTATCGCCCCCATCCCAAATGCGGCGGACGGCCCCGGAGGGTTTTAGTGGGTATTTCCGGACGCTTCACGTCCGGGCGAGTCCCACACTGGCACGGAGTCGTCCCTCCGTGCCCCCTTACCTGTTGCATTGGGGGACTCCGGTCTCACTAATGCAATAGGTAAGGGTAGTGCGTAAATGCATTTCCTCCCGTCAAAAAAAAAAAAAGGCCCGCCGGCCATAATGTGGCTCGCTTACGATTTTTTGAATGGCCCGCGCAAGCCGAAAATATTCCCACCAAGTTGAGAGTATTGCGCACGCGGTCACTAACAAAGAATATTTATGAGCAACTCCTAGATCTTATTTATGTAAAAAATAAATACCGCACCATCAGTCATTGAACAATATATTTGTGATCTATTGTTACTATCAACAACCAATTTAACGTCTGGCATAAACTATATATTGCAATAAAACTATGAAATCACAATGATTATAGGTTTCGTTTACATACAAAAGTTTTCATTTAAATTTCTTTGGCATAAGATGAATTCAAAAACCGATCTTTTTCGGAATGAACCGACATCCCTAGGATGTATAATTGATCAGTGACGTCACGAACTAAAGCAATATGGCGTTTTCGCGCGGGAATTTATAATTTAAATGACTTTTTAGAGCACTTAACGTTATCTAAAAAAGAATGTAAAACTTTACCCTGTTATAGTTAGCAACAGTAACAGTTAGTGACCCACCAAAAGTTTCTGAATCGTCCGTTTGGCCCGACTGAGCAGCCTTGTGTTAGACGTCTTGATACACGTTGAACGTAACATTTAAAGTTAAAGAAAATTCTAAGCCTCGAAAATTATTGATATGACTCCGATGTGAGAAGATTAAGAATGATCGATCCAGCATTTGGTGTTAATCGAAATACTCTTAACAAGTTTACCTAATTTTTAGCGCGAGTGAATAGGCCACCAGAGTATTAATTAACGCAAGGGCACTAAGTCGTATAATATATATTATGAGGAAAAGCGGTCGGCAACAAATCATTTAATTCAATTCAATTATTTCATAATCTATTGCAATTGCGTTACTCCTTAGAAAAAAAATTCCAGAGCACGAAATGTACAACTGTAGTTCGAGCTGATTAAAAAAAAAATCATACGAACATTTTAGTATCATCGAGAATAATTAAGTAAAATTAAATAGGTAATTAAGTAAATGTAACAAAGATACCGTATCTTTTTGCATCTTCGCTGTAAATAATAATAATTATAAAACATAGAATTTAAATATAGGTACGGTACAAATTAAGTCAAAAATAATTAATTGATATCAAGTTACATGCATATATGCAAATAATGATAGACAATGAACGATAGAATAAACTTGTTCTATGATATTTTACTAATTATATTTTACTAATAATAATCACCAACAAAATGAGTTCATATCATTATGGGCATGTTATTAAGTATTACATAAATAGTCAAATTAGAGCGCCTGACAAAATAAAGTTAGCAATGTCACACAAACTACTAATGATGGGTGCTCGGAATCTAACTTAGTTCACTAGTATGCATTTCTTATTTATCTAATAATGGAGTCTATTCAGTGATTGACAACTTTATTGTAGTTGTATAAATCGGATAATTAATATATATGTCGGTTACGATCAATGTTATCTTTATTTCAATTGAATATATGTCAAAAAATAAAATATGTGTTTTATTTCGTCTAAAATTACCAATATTATTTAGGTCAAAATAAGATCTTGGAGGCTGTTCTTACAACTATTATAGTAGATACCTAAAACAAATCAATCTCAGTTAATATTCTGTTATTGCACTAATTACTTAGCACATTTTACACGATATTGTGATGTTTTTCAGTGTAATAACTTAATAATATTGCGTCTTTGAAGCTGCTTCATTTTGAGTGCCCTGAAGGCTGTTTAATTTGATCTTTTTTTTATTTTTCATAATATTATATATATATATTATAAAGGTAAACTGCCTCGGTAGCGCAGTTGTATTACATACGACTGCCGTTCTGAGGTCTCGGGTTCGATCCCCGGGGTCGGGTCAAGTGGTATTGGGTTTTTTCTACTCAGTATCATCCCGGAGTTTGGAATTTCTGCCCGATATGGCGACAGGCTCGCCCCCTGTCACATCTGGGACGGAACTAAGCTCGGCGAAATGTGGATGGTGTAGTTCGCTACTTCACCTCTGCCTAACCCTTCGGGGAAAACAGGCGTGAGCATATGTATGTTTGTATATTATAAAGGTATATAATGTTAACACCGGAGCGAAAATTTTATGGGAACCAAACCAAACTAAATTTAGGCAATATAATAATATAGTTGTGTACAAAGTTGTTGTGGCTCCGTCTCACAGAGTATTATGAACCACATTTTTGTTGCATGCTTTTATTATAGAAATAGACCAGTGATGGGCAAAGTACGGCCCGCGTGCCAACTCCGGCCCGCGAAAGTATGTAATCCGGCCCGCCGAGGGTCCATCGATATGGATAGTATATGGCCCGTTATAATTACGTTTTGGCGGTCGAGAAGAAAAAATAGATTCTACTTAGTAGAATAATAGATGCATAACCTACATAGGTAAAGCTAAACTAGCCGCGTAGTTCATGCGATGCGTAATACTGATCTGACTGATGATGATGATTAAAAGCTTTAATAAAAATTCATTTTTTCTATAATTCTGGCCCTCCCTCCTCTAGAATTTCTGAAACTTTTTGGCCCGCCATTAAAAAAGTTTGCCCACTACTGAAATAGACAGTTCTCATTATTAGATAAAGAGAGCATTAGAGTAAAACTCCGGAGTCGATACGGCAAGTAGTTTTTTTTTATAAAAATTGACAAACTTCACCAAAATCCGGGTCCTAAAAATCCCAAAAATATGTACTACTTATGTAAGTTTTGATTACAGTCAATAATTACACACATAATATTACATATTTAATGAAAGACGAAGTAAATTTTACCTTTGCTTTTTTGGTGATTTAAATTTACAACGAAGAGGCACTTTAGAAGCATATATCAACAACTGGTATGGGATACTTCGAGTACTATGTAAGCAACTTTTTGATCATTTTTGGGAAAGACCCCCCCCCCCCCCCCCCCCCCTTCTCAAACACTTACCACCAATAATAAGCAAAGCTCAATCAATGAATTCAATTTTATTTATTAGTATAGATAACGTAGATTATAAACATGTAGTAAGTTATTTTATGTATCCTTCCAAGTTTTCAAAACGCACGACTTGTTTGCTTTTATAAGCAAAGCTTTAATAACTTTAATTACGGTATTGTAATTATCGTAGGTAATTCTTATTAAAAAATAAATAAATTATAGACCATATTCCTCGATGATAATTTAACTTTCTACAGGTGGATTTTTTTTTTCAAAATCGGTTATGTAGTTTTTTATTTCATTCATTACGAACATGAATCAATTTTTTTACTTCTTCGTTTAATACCTCTTTGTGTAATAGTTTAGATACTTTTTAACTACTCGATATAGCTCTGAAGTTCTCTAAGAATCTTCACAATTGAATGACTAAAATGGGAATTTAAAGGCAAAGTGTAATTTCAGTTTGTTAGTAGTCGTTGCGTCATTGATACTGGTATTATATATCCTCAATTGCGTTGACTATTGCTGGCTATTCATGAGAGCCACTAATAAGGAAATCAGTACCAAAAATCCTGCGCACCGACAATTGAGTCAAATAATTTGACCTTGTAGCCTTGTAACCTCTGGAATCAGTTTTGGTTCTCGATTGGTTAATCTTGTATTCCAAATGGGTGGCGATTTAACAACACTCTTTTATTAGAAGTGTTTTAAAATAACGGATGGAATGTAATTTGCCACTTACCTTTTATTTATGCGTCTTTTGCATAATATCAGTTAATCTATACTAATAAATAAATTGAAGTGTCTGTTTGTAATGTCAATATTAATATTTTTTTACTATGATATTATTGATATATTTATTAGATATGAAGACACGATACCTATACCAAAAATACAATTTTTGTCTGTCTGTCTGTTTGTTCCGGATAATCTACGGAACAAAGAGACGGATTTTGTAAAGACTTTTTTTGGTAGATAGCTGAAGTTACTCCGGGTAACTTAGGGTACCTTTAATTTTTGAAAATAATTAGGGTTCCTCGTAAAAAAATTAAAACTCGTAAAAAATTGAATAAAATGCGTTTCAGTCCACAGTTTTACTGGTAAGTGCTTGTATTTATTAGAAATATGTTTACTTTATCTCATTACTAAAAAAAATAGGATTCCGTATAAAAAAAATTAAAACGCAGTGAAAAATATAAAACTAGGTGTGTGCCCGCGGCTGCGCTCGCCTGTCATATATTTTTCCTCTTCATCTTCTCTCGAGGGTGCTTTTCGTGTTCTCACGTGATATCTTTGACAGTGTTTATCCTTACGAATTTTTGTAAGTCTAGTCGAGAACCGTTTCCATCCTAACTCTCCGCGTACAAATTACATAGGCATAGGTATCACAGTATTACAGAGTTCTATTCCTAGCCTGCTGTCCTGAGTTACCAATGAATGAGTTAACAGAATGTGCATGTGTACGAACTCACAGATAGCTCCCATCTCCTGTGATTTTTCGGTAATCGACTAACGGTTTGCTCCCAACGTTTCTTTTTACCCTGATGGTTATTTAGTACATTTTTTTTCCTGAAATGTATAATAATTTATGGTTACTTTGTATAGGAGATTTGTAATCACACACGCCAAGGAACCCATATTGAGGCCCAAAGGTACTGTGAAACAAGACATGATATTATCCTTGGACATATTATTATTTCAGTTTTAGGAGTAAATAAATTAATGTTTTTTTTTTTTCCTAACCTAGCTAATACTGTTCACCGGAAGGGCCTTTACAGCTTCACCGAACTTTGGGGGCGAGTGCTGAAGGCACTCAGCCGCGAAAGGCAACTAGCACAAGGGTTCGAACCTCGGCTTGGCCGCAACCTGAGTGTGAATAGCGGAATTTTGATCCTAGCTAATCCCTACATTTTTTTATTTATTATAAAAAAGAAAAGGTTTCTTACAAGACCCATATACCTGCGTGTTATGTGCTGGAGTGTGTATGCAGTGTTGTGCGTGTAATGCTCAATGCATGGGCAGTGTCATTGTTTGCGCTGGCGGCGACGTCAAGAGCCTCCCCAGTTGGGGAACGAGACACGTCTTAGATCGCCGCCTGAGCAACTTAATGAAAAACATTAACAGTTTATATATAATGCATACTACATAGGTATCCGATACAAGTATCTTCACAGTTTGTCAAGCTTATTTTGCTCACCCCCCATTGCTCCTCCCACCCTCTTGTTTAGACTATATTGTTAATCTGCCCACGTCCCTTATGCGCTATCTAAACGCCTTCTAATATTATATGTATCTTCAACTTCCGTTATCGTCCACGTTGAGAACCTAGGATCTAATCAGTTTTTAAATCAACCGCATTTGTTTAAATTTTAATATAGTTGCCAACGTGTAAACTTTCAGTATCCAAAACCAGTAGTTGCACTGCAAAAAAAAGCATGTTTATTTACAAATCACACAAAAATCTTTTGTATTTTGAATTACCTCAAAATAGATGCATTACATCGTTGATCTGACATTTTGCCTGAATCATCTTCAAGGGAACCATGGAGACCTTGTCACATTTCTCGTATATCTCTCTTCATTAAAATATACAATGATACTATGATATACCCATGACATCAACGACTCAATGCGATCATTGGATTACGCGACTTCGGTCCCTGTAACCAAAGTATTTTATTTTTCACGATGACTGTATTCACGATCATGCATGATTCGATTAGCGTACAGGTATGTCCGAATAGCAGGCTGATTTACCTACACTAATTAATAGAATTAAACCGCCTGTTTGTAATATCAAAATAACAAAAATTTTACTAAAACATATGAATGTATACCCGGTACTTATATCAAAAACAAAATTTTGTCAGTTCTGGTCTATCTGTTTGTTTCGGCTAATCTCCGGAACTAGGTAGACAGTACCGTCAAATCATTATTTTCCAATGATTAATTGAAGACTATATTACGCAGTGAAGAATATATGAAACGCTGGTGGAGCCGCGGGCGCACAGCTAGTTCTATAGTATAACACATAACTCATTATCTAACTTACATAAGAGTTTATCATAGGAAAGCAATTGGTCTTCAACACTTAACTTTTAAACAAGTAGTATCAATTTATTCAAATGCATTTATGCTTACATAATCTTATAAAAGTAATATGACGGCAACTGTCTGTTTGTCATTTCTGTTAATTCACTCATAACTCAAGAGCAACTAAAGAAGTCTAAATGCTTCTTTTTTAAAATCGTTGATCTATTACCTGACCACATTTAGTATACATTTTGATATATATGAGTTTTAAATATAATAATAGGTCGGGAAAAAGTCTTTTCGCATATAGTATGTATTATACACTTTTAATAAAATATCTTTGACTATACTATTTATATCCAGCTAGTTTTGATGATTTTAAAAAGGTTACATTTAAAAAAAAGAAACAAATTAGTAAAATGTTGTGAAATGAAAGAAATAAGGAGTTTTTGGCGGGGTCTCAGTCTGTCATGTGGCGGTTGTTTTCTTAATTCATTAAATTTGTGTTTTTGACTCTATATCATGTAATCTTGGTGGCGTTTTATGTGATATAGTTTGGTTATTGTGTAGAAGTTTAATTTTTTATAGAAGATAACGCGTAACCTTTATTCTGAGGTGCCGCACAAAGCTCCATAGAAATTTCTAGCAGGACGAGCTACAGTTTTGCTGGAGCTTGGTAACGCTGATACAAGATTGAAAATACATCTTACGTACATGACATTGGCACTAATTGTTTGAAAACAAATTGCCATAAACGAAAAAGAAGAAAGAAAGAAACAAAACGAGTGAATCTAAAGAAGAAATTCGATACATTTTAAAATTGAAAATGGATCATATATACTATGATTAATTGTAAATAATATTTGGTAAAAATGTCTTGAGTTTTCATACAAGATGCGATGAAACTATTTTCACCGGCCTAATATTATTAGTAAATTAAGTTGTTCAAAACATGTGTTCATCTAATGTTTTCCTGCAATTTAAATATCTATTACTTAGAAAATTCAATATGAACACAACTCTGTGAATAACTGTAAGGAATGGAATATTTTATATGCAAGCGGAGTTAATATAAATCCGTAATTAATATGTTTGTATAAACTGCTTATGATTATTATCATGTGTGTTTTTTTACCGAAGCTATTTAGAAAAATATCATATAATTGAATTTAAGTATATCTAAAATAAGTAATTTGGCACAATTATAAAAATATTATCTTAGGGTTATATTATTTTGTATATTTTATTTATAATACTTAATTATGTAAATTATTTTTAAAGCTTAAACAGCTGTGTTATTTCAGTGCAAATACTCATGGGTGTTTCATGTAAAGAGTTAAAAAATTTAGCTATATACGTTATTGTAGTTTCATTAAAGCCAGTTATCTCGTTAATTTAAATACTTAGCCCGTCTATAGAATCTAAATAGAAATTTAAGTACTTTTTGGAATAATAGTACTGTGCTAGGGGAAATATTACATAGCATGCCAAGTAATAAAATTGATAGGCACCAGAGAAACATCCGCATAGAGGCACCCTATCATCCTGTCATCATTCGCACTCTGAACTCATTGGGAGAGGGACCAGAACACATAAATATATTAGTGCAAAAGTTTTAAAAATTAAAACCACACATTTTTTGGTAAGTCTTTTTTTTTAATAATTACAATATCATATTTTTAGAGTTATTTTTTATAGGGTTAAAAGTTTGCAATAATATTTTCATCTCTGATTGATTCCAAAAACTCGGAAAAAAACACAATTACACAGTACCTTTTAAAAAATAATTTAATTAACTACTCGGCTGTAGAAACAGAAAAACCTTGCGTTGAAAATTACATTTTTATTTATTTGTCATCAATTAAAATAATATACAAACATAATTTTAGAAAAACCAACGTCACCGACTGACAGAATTCTTTATAAGTTTATTTCTTTGATGCAGATAAAGTTAATAATTTATAACTAGAGATATCATTTACGATCGTCTTCTCCTATGAGGTTGGCATAGTCATCTAGCGTAAACTCCTTGTTAGTTGTATAGATTAAAAAAAGACATAGATATATGATATTTAGTATCCACGTGATGCAGTCTGGAACAGTTGACATTTCGCGGGTACAGTTTCGTTATTTCGCAATGATTATTGTTTGACAAATACTGGCATACTAATAACGTAAATTATAAATCATATGCATATACACATAAATAATTAATGTATTTATGAAAATTAAAATAAAATCCATTTATTAACCTGCTCCAGATCAAATGTGAAAAAAAAATGTTTTAGGTACGCTACTATACTTTCGAATTTATGATAGTCTAGTAAAATATTTAGTACTAAGTGCCCGTGGCTGCGCCCGCGTTTTATATATTCTTCACTGCGTTTGAATTGCGGAGGAAATTCAGCAATCTACCAAAAAAAAGTCCCTTCAAAGTTCGCAGATTACCCGGAACAAACAAACAGACAGACAGACAAAATTTTAAAAATTGTATTTTTGGTATAGGTATCGTATATACATTCATATCTATAACAAAATAAAACGCAGTAAGGACATTTTTGAGCTTACATTTTTTTTCACAAGTTCGGTTTTCTTTGTACTGCCTACTAATGTTACTGCAGTTATTATTACAGTTACAAAGTTATTCCACCGGTCCCCACGTATATCTACTAACCGAACTCGCTACTCGGTCCGCGGCGATGCACCATCCGCGAAATTTGAAATCATTCGTTGCCCCCCTATATTGGTTTCGGACGGATAGTCCGCGGACCACTAATTGGGAACCTATGTTTTCAATTTTTAAACTGCCACGGTGTTCCATCGTTCACCTATTTGGTACAGTAGTAGGAAATTCTTTCGCATTAGGTACCTCTATTCCTTAATATAATACTAACCTGATAACATACAACTGTTAGTAAAGTATTAATTAGTAATTATGTTGTTTTTTAAACGACTTAATTGTGAATTATTAATTATTGAGAAAGATTTTTTTTTCTGAAAAAAAACAAACTATTATACATAGGTATGTATAATCTGAAGTTTTCTCTGTATAATAATTCAGGAACAGGTGTTCATTTTAGGGGTTACTCATCTTGAATCGGGCATTTTTTGTCTGTCTGTCGGTGTGTATGTCCGGATTTAACTTGATAACGGCTTGACCGATTATGACAAAAAAAAAATTAAAAAATATTAGCGATAATTAGGTTATAAAAATAATCAATATATTTGATGGAAAAATTAAAAAAGTAATAATTAAAAACTTTGAATAATATTCGATGTACGGGAAGCAAGACTTTTGGTAACCAATAAACAAAACAAAATCAGAACACCCCTCGTTCAACCAAGATAAGACACGTAGTGGAAGTCGCAGGCGCCCGCTAGTATATTATAAGTTTTATGAAGTACTCGTATATAATTTTACTAGACAATTTCCAATGCTTATTTTTGAAGACATGAAGAACGGGATGGGGGTCTGAAATGACGTAAGCAAAATTTACTTATTAAAATTCTTTTTTTTAAATACAATGCTCACGTGAACATGGGACCGAATTGTTTTGCTTCCTGCTAACAAGAGGGAGAGGTGAAATCAAAATTTTTCTTACGTAATAGGTACTGGATCTGGTCTGTTTGTGTTCTATTGATGAATACTTAATTTTTGCAAATACCTAGGGCTACTTTTTTGATTTATGTATTTGATCAAGTATATTTCTTTTTTTTAACTAACTCTGCTTAGCGAAAATCTCTTAAGAGTATGCGAGTTGCGTTTATTCCTTACAAAAGTAATCCCCTGTTTCCTCCCTGGATATTAGCATTATGGTAAATATTTTTATATCAAATGTTATATATCCACCACCGCCATGCCCATACGTTTTGATATTTCCCATAAATTAGTTATTGTAGAAACTAGGAGCATTTAAAAATGAAAGAAATGCTTGATTTGTGCTGTGATTTTCTGACGTTTGTCAAACAAATTTGATGAATAAAACCAAAAAAAGCAAAACGTAGAGGCATACCCAAAGCCTTTCTTATTCTAAAACTGAAAGAGTACTACGAAGTGATGTTGTCGTCTATTTTACATAGGTAAAATCAGCCCGAGCTGCAGTAGTCCCTTTCGTGTTTTATAACACTTTCTTTAGGGGGCAACGCGATAGCAATAGATTTCTGAAATACCTACTTTTCATATCTGTCGCCGACCGCATGTCCTCTTAATAGCTTCACCTAGGCTTTATGGCGAATGCTTAGGGTACTCAGGATCGGGTGTCTACATGGCTTAGGAAACAAAAATTTAAATACATATAGAAATCATTATATATGTTAATAGGTATTATTATTTTACATTTGTTTTTTAAGCCCATATTATTCACGATGATAATTTCACAGCTATGATGGCTTAATTGGTAGTGTGGTCGGATTTCACGTCATAGGACGCGGGTTCAAGCCCACCTATCTGCCTATTAAATCAACCTGAGATTTCGGTGAAGGAAAGCATCGTGAGGAAACCATAGCTTGGTAGTAGGACATTTAAATAATGCCTTTTTTTTTTTTTGATGGGGGGAAATGCATTTACGCACTCACCTTACCTATTGAATTAGTGGGACCTGAGTCTCTCCAATACAATAGGTAAGGGGGCACGGAGTGACGAGTTCCGTGCCAGTGTGGGACTCAAACCCGGGCGAGAAGCGCCCGGGAATACCCACTAAAACCCCCCGGGGCCGTCCGCCGCATTTGAGATAGGGGGCGATACGGGGTTGCAAGGCATGTCGCCGCGTCGCCCCCCTGCGGCAAACCCACCAGGCCCGTCTGTGCAATGGCCCAGCGGGGGTGGGGGAGAACTTCTCTACCCCACCTCTTCGCCCGCCTCTTAAATAGGCATTACCTTCCGGAGGGAAGAGGAGTGATCACTGCGACCGCAGTAATCACCTCTCCCCCCCCCCAAAAAAGTGGGCTTTCGCCCAGCCGCTCAGTCAGACTATTAGCCGGCAGTCAGAAGGACTGCCGTTACCCAGGATGCACCACGAGGAGGTTGTATGACACCGCACCCCATTTTAAATAATGCCTGCCTGAGTAGCTACCACCCTCAACTTAGAAAACCTCTCGCCAAATACCAACAGGGTGTGTTTCGGCAGAATCACTTGAGAACCAGTAGACCAGTACACTAGGCTTAGTGTGTTTACCATCGTGGACCACATCATCACTTAATATCAGGTGAAATTATGGTCAAAGCACTGAACCTATATCGTGCAAAAAAAAAAAGAAAAGATTATGGCGGTTTTACAATATAATTATTATTGTTTTAATATATTAATTAAAAACTATTTTTAACACTACGATTATGTTCAATTATACGGAATTATAAGAAGTTCACACTTGACCCGAAGAATTTGAAAACGTTACAAGGTCCCACTCATAATTGCACATGTGCAAAAATTAACGCCAGTATTTTATGCATATATCATAAATCTAAATTTAAAAGCTGCTGCTATGAATACTAGACTATTTGTATTCAAGGTAAAACCTATTGCTCGTTTATAATGACTAAAGAATAAATTAAACACTATAATTAAAGTTTCACTGTTTTATATTCATAGGCTATTTTTGTATTGACGTGTATTTTAGTCATATTGATTTAATGATAATGAAAACGTGAATTTATTTAATTTATTTTTAACTCTATATAGATTAACTTCTAGATGAATTGATTATTTGGCTTCAATGGTATGCAAGTTTTATATGGTACTATCATTTTAAGCGTTATTACTTTATGGATTGAGGTATTGAGAAATGAAGCCATTTCGAAGCGATGATGGCCCAGCGGGTAGTAGCCCTCTTATCCAACTCTAAAATCGACCTGAGCTTTCGGTGAAAGAAAACATCGTGAGGAAACCATAGCATGGTGGTAGGGCATTTTCTAATGATGCCCGCCTGGGTAGCTTCTACCCTCAAGTTTGAAAACCTGTCGCCAAATACCAATAGGTGTGTTCCGGCAGCACCACTTGAGAACAAGTAGCTATAGGCTTAGTGTGTTCCTGGACCACATCGTCACTTAACCTCAGGTGAGCTTGTGATCAAAACACTAGCCCTATTCTGTGTAAAACAAAAAAACAAAATATAAAGACAAAATCAACCTAAAGAATTAGATACCCATGCCAGTGAAATATGAATTTTATTTTATTACTGGATAGCAACCATTACATAAACTGAATAATCCTTCATAGTGGCTCGATATGACGTGTTGCCATCTAATACGTCCCATTTCAATATGCGTTTTTCCGGAAATTTAATCCTTTATTATCAGTCATAAGTCATAAAACAGATTTTTTTTTTGGTTTGATTTCAATCTCATGTTTTAATATTCGATAGTAAATCCCGCCGCTATAGATTATCATATATTGGCGGTTGTCGTTGTTCTTGAACAGCACTTTATTTAATATCAGACGAGATGCGGTCCAGTCCAGCGCCGAGCTAGAATAAAATCTCCATTCAACCATAATACATCCACTGCTGGACATAGGTGCCCCCCAATAAGAGGGAATTGCCATAATCGTCACGCTTGGCAGGCGGGTTGGCGATCGCAGTCAAGTATTTGTGGCACTCAGGGAATGCTGCTACCCATCTCCTGATTTATCCCTTAGTCGCCTTTTACCACACCCACGTGAAAACATGAGGTCGTAACATTCCTAGCCGTCACCACACAACATCAGCATTTACAAATATAACTATATTTAACCCATTTTCTTTGTTGAGCGTGTGAACAGCATCGACTTAACCAAAGTCGATTCCTGTAACTTTTAAATTTTGCCTTGCGCTTAATCAATATTCATTCCAAATGATAATTTCATTAGAAGTTGGAGCCATGTCAGCTGAAAAGGCAATTATATGGATATCATCAGTATTCATGGTACTATAATAACGATTCCACCCACCAATATTAAATGTCTGTAGAACCGACAGACATTTTATATTGGATTTTAAAAATTTGTTAAATTAGTGATCTTGTGCCTTTTACCATTACACAGTTTGGGTGGGTTTAAATTTCTTAGTAACCTAATTTTAATATAATTTTGCAAAACCAGAAAGCGTTAAAGAATTTAAAAAAATACTATCTTGGTTAAATTCCTCGTTCTTATCCACGATATATCAACTGAGTAGTAGATGTCTGATAATACTCCTCCGATCACAATCACTCAAACAAAAGTATGTTCACAGCAATACATTTTAATTTTAAAATAAGTACGTGTCTACCTAAAGACCACAGAAAACAAAAAATGGACCTTAAAATTGAAACAAAAGTAATAAAAACCTTTCATATTAATAGAATTTTGATTCAAAATGACCATTAAACCAAATGTAATCATGGAATAATGATTTGGTGTACCTAAATAAAAAATCTCGACCGAAATTTTGCCACGATAAAAAATATTTTTAAAAAAAGGATTTTTTTCTATAATTTTTTTATCAAAAATGGTAAAAGATGATCAAAAGTTGGGTCTAATGTCCTACAATTTCCATAAGTTACTTTAGTTTTTAATTTTGAAAATATTTTACTGCTGTTACCTTTTTGTGTGGTGGCGTAGCCTCACTACTCATTTCTCAGTTGGTATAATCTTTTCCGTCATCATCAATAATTATCGTCCTCATCACCATCATCATCATCGTCGTCCTGCTCCCAAATTAAGGCCCAGGGGGCGGTGGGCACGCTACGTGCGGAGCTTCTTCCGCATGTAGACGTGCGGGGGGGGGGGGGGGGGGGGTTGGTGTTGTGGTGGCGTGTGCCGTAGAAGTTGGGGGGTGTTGGTGGCGTGTGCCGTAAAGGGGGGGTTTTTGTGTGTGTGGAGGCTTATGCCGTATTCTTCTGTCTCTTTTCTTGGTTCTTTTTCTTCCTTCGTTTCTCTTCAGGTATCCCTCTCCTTCCCACGTCTTGTCGACTAAGACAAGACGAGTGAAGGGGAGGGACCTACTTCCCTTAAAGCAGTGGCGGGTTTCTTCCCCATTTTTCTCTTTGCCCGCCACTACTCTCTACAATTCTTCCCTTTTCTTCTTATGGGGGGCGGGAACTTATCCCGCCCCCTGGATGTCTGACCGTTAGGTCATGCCTCTCCTGAGGCGGGCTAAGAGGTGGAGGGGAACTTTTCTCCTCCATCCCCACCGGGCCATTGCACTGACGGGCCGGGTGGGTTCGCTGCAGGGGGTGACGCGGTGCTTGCGAAAGCCACCCCGTGTCGCCCCCATCCCAAATGCAGCGGACGGCCCCGGGGGGTTTTAGTGGGTATTTCCGGGCGACTCTCGCCCGGGTGAGTCCCACACTGGCACGGAACTCGTCACTCCGTGCCCCCTTATCTGTTGTATTTGGGGGACTTCGATCCTTCAAATACAACAGATAAGGGTAGTGCGTAAATGCATTTCCCCCCGTCAAAAAAAAAAAAAAAAGGTCATGCAGGAGTTCCCGGCAATGAAGCTGCGGATGCGCTTGCAAGAGCAGGGGCTATGGAAACGTAAATTGGGCCTGAACCATTTTGTGGAATTCCAAAAAGCCTAGTTCGACTGACCATAAGGGACCAATATACCTATAAAGCTATAGAATTCTGGAATAAATTGCCAGGACAAATTCATTCCAAAGAGCTCATCAGAGCATTTACTCAGCGCAAAGCTGAAGAAGCCCTGATGCTCAGTAGGAATCAGCTACGAGTATTAGTGAGAGCACTAACTGGTCACTGTTGTTTGTGCAAGCATATGCACTACATCGGTGTCCAGAACACAAGAGAGTGCAGGTTCTGTGAAATAGCAGACGAAACACCAAAGCGCATCTTGTGGAATGTGATCCATTAATACCCATACGTAACCGAATTCTGAGTATGCATGTGTTGCTCCCGGAGGAGGTACAGACGCTCTCTACCAAAAAGATCCTACAGTATATTCAGGTTGTAGGTATAGACAGTGAGCTTTAGCAATATAGGGGCGATCACAATAGATCTGACTAGGTCGCAGTGTTACAGGACTGTTTAAGCCAGCATAGCCTCTTTCCGAATAATAATAATAAGGGTCTTTGTTCTAACACATGATTTGACTATTTTTTTTTTTTAATAAGCCTTTTGATAATGAAGTTGTTGTATTCATATTTATTTCTCTTAAAATTAGATTGATAATAAACGACCATTTCTTTATTATTGCAGTATATAATAATATATTAAATTCAATATATATTTTAACACGGTTTTAATTGAAATAAACTTTATTTTCTTTTTCGACTGTACTTGATACTGTAAATAAATTACCATTTCAATTAGGTGCACGTACTCTAATTTGAATTGAGTTTAGTTTTCTAATATCGCTCATATTCTTAATTAATTCTTATCAGTAGTTTTAATTTCCTTTTCACATTCACGTCTTGCTTCAATTATTATTTCATCATTGATTATTCTCAACTCAACAAGGATTATGTACGTATATAATTATTAATTCTTATTATTATAGTGTTAAGTGAATTCCATCAATTTGCTACCGTACTTTGTTCCTTCATCAGTGTAACTCCTTAATTTTTAATTTGGCCGATTAAATAAACACTGAGTGTGAATATTAGATATCTATCTCGACAAAGAAACAACTTTTTAACGTCGATCAATTCGGTAGAAACCCGTAGCAAACACTACATAATCGGGGACACATTGAATCTAAATATAATGATTGAGAGATTCCGTCTGATGAAGCCTACGCTCCGTCTAATGCTCGGCCAAATACAATACCTCGAGAGCTTTAAACTCGAACCTAAAAACCCCTTCTATTTGCTAGGGAACGAAGGGGATAAGTATATTGATGGATTTATAGAAGCCATCCATACGATCGAATCTAAATTCTTTAAGACCCATCGTATACGTAGAACTGGCAAGCTCTCTGAGTCTACCCTCATGAAGGAAAGACGAGAGATTATCGGGTAGTCGTCAGTTGATGCTAATAGATAGGTTATTGATAGCTCAAAAGATGTATTTCTAAGTCTCTTTAATTCGACCTACGTCGGTATGACACCGTTCGTATAAAAGAGCCTATAGAGCGAAACAAAGTCCAGAAAGTTTACCATAGAGATCTGGCTATAGCGCACACGATGCTACATAGACATCTTACTTCTGAGATGAGTCTTATAGACATGAGTCTATAAGTTATTTTTGAGAGTCCTCACGAATCGAGTAGCACGTAGCCTTGACGACTTTCAGCCTTCTGAACAAGCCGGCTTCTGAAAAAGCTTTAGCACCGTATGCCACATATACTGATTAAAAGATCACCATGAAACCTATATCTCTGTGTCGTGACCAATCTGTCCAACCTCCAAAAATGTTCACCGCCATGTACGAGGACGTCTTCAAGGTTTTGGACTAGAAAGGAATTGACAACAACAAAACAGCGAGTTAACAACACACCTCCGCTTTGCCGATGCTATTGTAGTTTTAGCTAAGGCAACAGAAGACAAATAAATACGATGTTGGATAACCTTAGTAGAGCCTCCGAACGATTTGGTCTTAGAATAAATATGGACAAGACAAAAATCAAATCTAATGTCCGTATTTTTGAAATGTACAATTTCTGAACATAAACTTTCAGCTCTTGCTCGTTGGTCGATTCCTGATTATACATCACCATATTTTTTATAACTTCAGATGCAAATTAAATTTTTCATTACAAATTCATCTTTCATACATACGTCGATAAAATAGTAATTTTACTTGTATTTGTTTTGCTACATTGAACAATTGCTACAAGTGAAAGTTAACGTTGAATTTCTACATTTTCTTTGCGTCGTAACTGTTTACGAAAATGACACCTACAACCCACGCCACCCAACCTGTTTCAAAGCCAACTTATTTTATATTGTGTGTGTAACGTAGCTAAATATAGTTATAATAAACAATTATTATACAGTTTTAAACTACTTGTAATCGCAAACGCTACTTCTACTTATTTTCATTACATATTTTTAAAGGTTTATTCTTTCATACTATTCCAAATGTGCGAATTTTGTCGTATCACGGATGTTCGTGTTACTCAATAAATTAAAAAATGCAAATAATACAGTACTTAACGCTATATCGACTATAATTATCATGTTGTGTAGATAAATATAATAGAGCATTGCGTATGAAATCGGGAATATTCATTTGGTATAGAATCGATCACCGTTACTTATTCATCCATAAAAATGCATTTGGTGACATTCGTATAATAATCATGCCTAAAATCATCGAACATCGATAATTTCTTACATTGATCATACAATAAATAAAAGGGCAGAATCCGTGGGTGCTTGGCGCGATTTTGGTATGTTATGTTGTCGTCTTTGTTTTTAATTCATTATTTTGCATTATTTGACTATATATTATGTAATTTTGGTGGCATTTTACGTGATATAGTGTAGTTATGATACACAAGTGAAAATAATGACGCGGAGTGTGAATTCTGAAATGTCCCAATAATTCCCGTTGTAGTCGTAACAGAAGGCCACCATTTTGTTTACGCCATTTATTTATTGATAGTGTTCCTAACGTCTGACTTGGCTGCATGATAAACTAGTACCTTTGCCTTTTCCTTAAAAAGGAATAAAAAAGAGCAGAATTAATTCGAAGAACGAGATTATATACGACAAAAATGGAACACATTTTTAGATTAATTTATTAATATATGTACATAATATTTTTGTTCCCTATTTCGTTAACTATAATGCACGGACTTTGCGTACCTATTTATAATCTTTATGTTAGCTAATCTATTTAATTAAGCGTACCAATACTCGATATTTATTATTAAAATCTATTAATATGCCTCATTGGACACGTAAAACAGATAAGAGCCATGTTCAATGCTAATCCATTAAGTACTGTTTTAATAGATTCAGTGATTTATTATCGGATCAATCAAGTTTGTAAATCGCATAATTGTAAGTTAAATTGGAACAGTGCAATAAAATGACTTCAACATTCATTATATTCAAGGACGTGCTCTTACTGTTTTTTTGTTTCTTTAATGCCAACCTCATCGTTACTTATACCTAAATACTAATTAAAAGCTTAATCTAGAATAATAATATAAATAAAGATCTCTTAACCAAAAGTCAGTTATTATTAGCAAACCAATTTAAAAATAAGGCCTACTGCTTTATAAATAACTAGAAATCTTATAGAAAAATTATAAAAACAAACTTATTAAAAAGTAATTCCTTTTGTTTTTCTATACTGTGTCAAGTTTTTAAATATAATGGCTTTAAAATACTGTCTCCATCCATCCATATATTCAACCGAAAGACGTCCATTGCTGGGCATATATCTCCCCCTAGGATCAAAAAATATTTAATACAAAACATTTTAAAATTAATTTAAGCCTCATATTTTATACCAAATCTTAAAGTGACCTATGGTGTTTGTATGGCATTAACTGTTGATTTCAAAATTTTATTAATTTTATTGTTCCACGTTTGAGATATACTGTTGAGTGACAATAACATGAGGGTAGGGCATTTCCATAATGCCTGCCTGAGTCACTTAAAAGAGACGCTTAGTGTCTATACCATCCTAGACCACATATTCACATAAAATCAGGTGAGATTGTGGTCTAAATGCTGAGCATATACGCTAAATTAAGAACAATAAAAGTAATTAGCAATAAAAGTAGCAACAGTAATTAAACCGGTCACTATCTTAATCTTAGTTAGACAGGACTAAATGCCTTAAATAAAAATTGCCACGATAATTGTTATAAACTTTTATTATTACAATAAATTCAACAAACCTGTTAATTCTCACAAAAAAAAAATTTAATACTTTTTTTTTGTTGTTGTTAAAAACGGTTCTAGTTAAATTTGAGTTGTGGAAAAACAAGATATTAACAATGTGCATATTTATTTTACAAGCTGTGCCCGTGGTCTTACCCGCTTGGAATTTAAACAATTTGCAATTTGCTCATGTTCTCGACCTGGATGCGATATATTTCATTACCAAGTTTCATCGAAATAGGTTAAATAGTTTTTACGTGATTGGCAAACGAATAAATAAACAGACAGACATTTTTGTGTTCTGAAGTCGATTCTGAAGCTCCAAATAGTATTTTTTCTTAAATATCTTCAATGTACAGGTTTCGTCTTGTTAGCCCTTTATTATAAATCAATATATTTACAACTTTATATCATTATGAATTTTATATGCATAGAAAAAGCATAGAATAAATGCTTTATGCTTTAAATGTTTAGTTAACTAGCGGGTGTCCGTGGATTTGTCTACGTGTTTTATTCTATATTAAACGTAGGATGTCCTGATTTCGTTTTGTTTTTCATAGCTATCAGTTACCGAACGACAAATGCTTCCTGTATGCTACATATAATTGATTTTTGATACTATCTAAAAATTGTATCAAATTTATTTTATCAATTATAACTTGACTGATTCATATTCCCGGCAACCACTACAGCTACTAGTACCAAGATTATTTATGTTCATTTATTTATTTCTAAATAAGCCTAAGTCACTGAACTATTTTTTGGCAACATTGAAATAATTTTTTTATAACAGATTTCAACGGATATATTTTTTATTTTATATAATATAATCAAATGTAATCCAAGGCTTGGGTTTAAATTGATAAAACGCAGTTCAGTTACTTAAGTTACAATGTACAACTTACATATATTCAGTTAAATAGATCATGACATATTGATTACGCAAATGATACGCGTAGATTGTTAATTAATTTAATCTATAATAATGTATCCCTATACATAGAATAAGACAACATTTCTCGGTCTGTGTATCTGCATGTTTCTCTATTCGTAAGTTATTTGGTCCTTAACTTAAAGATTATGAAGGTAAAAGTTGATAAATGGTTTTAATAATAGGCAACCTATTTCTATCTGTCTGTTCGTTCAATTTAGACAAGCTAGATCTAGTGAATGATCGTCACAATTTTAATATTAGAAGTAAAGACAAGTTGGCCGTCCCACGCTTTAGGTTAAGTAAGTCTAATAAAAGTTTTATAGGTAATAGTATGCGGTTTACAATAAGATCCCAAGTAACATTACCGATTTACCTGACAAAAAGTTCAAGTATTTTGTCAAGCAAGTTTTAATCTCAAAAGGTTATTACAGGGTGGATCATTACGTGAACGATAGTGATGTCTGGAATTAACCCACATCTCTGTGCTTCCACTAACATTATTAAGACTATGATTTGTATAGTTTTTTTTTATACTTATGACAAAAAAAATTATCTATATTATATTTATAAAAAAAAGAACCAGATCAAGTTTCTTGCCGGCTCTTCTCGACTGGGTTGTTTTCCGAACCGGTGGTACCTAGTGTTTTAGACGTTCATAAGCGCCTTCTTAGGGCCTAAATTGCATAAACAAATTTTGATTTTGGTTAGTTAGCTTGATAAACACTGAACCGATTTACGTACATATTTTATAAATTTAAATAATAAATACTATAAATTAACTTAACGTTATTTCATATTAGGTAGGAAATAACATCGTCATACAAATTATCATTATCATGTTTCTTGAGAACCACTCAACCGATTTATAGGATTCCATTTTTATAGTCATTGATGTATTTTCATAGAGATAATATTTACCTAAATTATAAAGTAATATTATTTATAGTGAGTATATTATCTTGCAAAATTTAAATTAAACCACTGAATATTTATAAGTTCCAATTAATTATTTTGAAGAGTAAAAATATTACACGCAGACGGAGCCGTGGGCACAGTTATTATTAACCGACTTCAAAAAGGAAGAGGTTCTCAATTTGTCTGTGTTTTTTTAAAATATTTGTTACGAGATTTCTCCATCAACTGTAGACCGATTTTAATTTATTTGTTATTCAAAGGCGTATACTCCCGCGGTGATCCCATTACCATCAAGTCAGGATCTGATCAGTGGATCTCAGGAAAATCGAAAGCACCCCTCGAATACCGACGTGTTTCATATTTTTGCTTCCAAAGCTATTTAAGTATTTCCGTATTCCTGTCACCATCTTATTTATCTAATCTGATAATGGAAGGTACAATATTTTAACGGGTAGGAGTTGAAGAATTGATTTGTAAACCTTATTTATGTACATTATTGATGAATAAACAAGAGAAAGGCGGAGAATTTAAAACGAAAATAAAATTTTATTTTCAGAGGAAAAAAACAAAAACTGGCGTCAAAATTACACCTAAAAGTACATAGTTAAAGTAAAAAATAGAAAACAAATCTTTTTAAATTAAAAACAAAACCGACTTCATAATAATGTATGTTCTACAAAATGCACTGACAAGTAAATAAATAATTACTTTATTAATCTACTTCTGTTTACTTCAATATATCCTTTGTTTTGGTACGCCGTTCGATAAATGATAGATAGGCTATGAATAGCAAAATAAAATTAGGACATCCTACATTTAATTAAGATAAGGCACGTAGACGAAGTCGCAGGCAGCCGCTAGTTATTCTATAAACATGAAGGTTTTATCATTTGTCCGTTTATTACAAAAAAAAATTAAATCTACATCTATGCATGCGAGCCTGCCGCCCAATAAATGTTAGACAAAGATTAAGTTCTACATAACTATATATAGCTATCGACATAAAGGAAAGTACTTTAATTATAATTGCAGCGTGCAATCTATATCCGGTTACTACCTAAGACGTCTATCTATGAAATAAATGGGGTGTACTATTCAAATTTTTTTTATTATAATAAATACGTTTTATATAATTAATATATTTACTTTGTATCAAAGATTCCTTATAATCTGTATAGTGTTTTTTTTTAATTAATTAAATTCATAACATGCAAATAAAATGTATTACCATTAACATAGGTATGTCACGATTATCTATGTTCACGGATCGTTATTTACTGAAGGTCTAATGCATCTGATAATAAAATATACTTACCAAAGATATAGAAATAGACATATATATTTACCGTTTTTTTTTTTTTTTTTTTGACGGGGGGAAATGCATTTACGCACTACCCTTACCCATTGCATTAGTGAGACCGAAGTCCCCCAATGCAATGAGTAAGGGGGTGCGGAGGGACGTCTCCACACCAGTGTGGGACTCGCCCGGGCGTGAGGCGCCCGGAAATACCCACTAAAACCCCCCGGGGCCGTCCGCCGCATTTGGGATGGGGGCGACACGGGGTGGCTTTCGCAAGCACCGCGTCGCAACATATATATTTACCTAAGAAACATCAGGATTAGTAGCATGAGATTTGTTCCCAAGTAAATCAACTCTAATAAATAATATTGCAGTGTCTGTTTGTCATATTAAAATAACAACTTTTCATTAAATAGTAAATACACAATTAAGAAGAATACATTTCTTTAAAATTATGTCCGTTTTTCTTTCTCTCCGTTTGTCCCGGCTAATCTCCACAACGGCAGGACTGATTTTAACGGGATTTATTGTCCGATATCTGAAGTTTTCGAAAATAATTACGGTTTCGCGTAAAAAAACTAACACGCATGAAATTGTTAACAAAATACGATTTAATTTACAACACCATCAAAACTATATTACGCAGTAAAGAATATATGAATGGCGGGCAGAGCCGCGGAGACACAGCTAGTCGCAAATGAAGTACAAAATCTTTTTTTCATTTTTTTTTACACGGAATAGGCTCAATGCTTTCACCACAATCTCACCTGATGTTAAGTGATGATGTGGTCCAGGATGGTAAGCACACTAAGCCTAGAGGTACTGGTTCTCAAGTGATGCTGTCGGAACACACCTATTGGTATTTGGCGACAGGTTTTCAAACTTGACGGTGGTAGCTACCCAGGCGGGAATCATTAGGAAATGCCCTACCACCATGCTATGGTTTCCTCACGATGTTTTCCTTCACCGGCAGCTCAGGCCGATTTTAGAGTTGGATAGATGGGGATCGAATCCGCGTCGAATGATTCGGATTCTGGCCGCTCTACCCGCTGCGCCATCATCACATCTGTAGTCAGTTATTTACTTCGGTCCATTAGATTTCACTTTCTTCTCACGAATATCCTAGAAGCTTTTAGTAATGATATTATTTTTAAAAATTTTATGATTTTTCTTTGAAAACTTTACTGGAAAAAGCTAAGGATAAGGTTTTTGATAACAAAATACAGTAAAATCAAAAACAAATGTGGCTACCATAATCATTAGTATATTCATATAGTCGCCAATTATTTTGTATTTATTTACTGTTATTATTCAGTAGCAGAATACGCTGTGTTATGATTGTAAATTAATCACATGAAATATAAATATCCAATCGCGAAGTTCTCTCTAGGATTTAATAAAATCTAATTCAATTCAATTATCTAATTATCTGTATTTTATCTCTTGTGCATAATTCTGATATATTTTTAACATGTAGCCATTACGTAAGCCAGGAAATTTGATTTTTGACGACTTGCGTACAGAATGTTATAAAACCTTCCGTGAAAAATTTTCTAAATGCGGATGTAAATCCGTAACGTGGTTTTATTAAGAGTTAGATAGATTCAAGCGGAAAGCTTTGTTTTATACCATATACTAGTGTACCCGCGGCTGCACCCGCGTTTCATATATTCTTCAATTCTTAATATGGTTTAATGGTCCATTGAATCGTATTTTGTTGAAAATTTAATGAGTATTATTTTTTTAATACAGAACCTTATTTATTCTGTTAATACTAAGAGTAAGCAAAGATATTTCTCACAAATTCAAGCACTTACCAGTAATACTGACCATTGAATCGTTTTTTTTTTTTTTTTTACAATTTCTTAAGTTTAAATTTTTTTACTTTTTGCTTTTTTTATGACATGCGGGGTTGGGGAGAAGAGTTATCTTAAAGATGATTAAGTAAACAATATTTACTTATTTAACCTCTTTTTTATTGTTAAAATTTTGCCAATGCTTACGTAATTATAGGGTAAAAACTTTGTTTAATATTGCTGACAAGGAGCTATTAGGGAATTGCTGCTACTGTCAAAAATTTCCAATTCCCACAACAAGAACACACGCTCTGAGCTTCGGTTATACGATATCTCTCATACCGGCACGAACCAAATAGTTCGATTCACCTTACCTCTGCCGTACCATAAGTCTATGGAAAATTCTCACGCCCGCTGTATTCACTCCTTACTACAACATTGGGTCCTTCAAATGCAATATGAAGAGACACTTCTGCATAGCAACAACGACCGGAAGTCGATTATGATCTTTCGGTAGTCGTCACGGTTTTTGGATTGTTCTGTGCTTACGATCAGGCACATAGCCTTGATTTTGCCGTGCTAGTATAAAATATGACTAAAATTTTACTAACGTAATATTTAAATAATCTTTAAAACATAAGAAACTAAAGAACACTTTTCCGCAATTTAAAAAATTAGCGTATTTAAAAAATATTTCTACTTCATTGGCTTACGTGGTCCTTACCAACGCACAGATAGTCTGTTTGACCATACAAAGTTATCAGTGAGTGATGTCAGTGGCGATACTTCCTTCCAAGTCTAGATAAACTTAACAAGCTTGGCAGGTCAATGTCATTTCAAACACGATCTACCGTCAAACATTTCAAAAACCAATGGTACTAGGAGATAAGCGAAATTTCATGTTCTTATTCTAAATTATTTCCATTCGTCCATTGACATTGACCCCATAAACCTTTCAGGTATTACTTGTGCAGAATATTAGACGGTTTTGATTTCCCCTCCTCCTAGAATGTAGTTATAAGTAAAGCTTTTACCTTTTCCCCCATATAGTAACTTAAACATTGGTATAACTTTTACAAAATCTAATTGGGTAATTAAAAGTAAACTTCCTCGCATTCTATTTATGTTTAATAGTCTAATACTTAGACGTCTCATAGTAGCAGAAACATTGACAAGAAAAGGTGAAACAAAATTGTTAATATTAACGTGAAACTTTTTTCCATCGCCTCAATTTTTTTCTTCTGTCTATCGCATGTCGCATTACAGCCGGCCCGTAGAGTAAGCGTAAAGAGCAGCTGAGGCAAATATGGTGGCGATCAGCTAACCGTGTAGCATTTATATTCGCACTGATTCCTGCAAGTGCTCCAGGGTGTTTGTGTGTTTTGAAATATTTTATGTTAACTAAATTAAGTAAATAATGACTTTTTTTATAAATGATTACTATTATATAGAAAAACTAGGCATCCATATCGACTGCAGACAGAAGTGAAAAACACACAACTTTGGAAAAACTGTTTTTTAATATTTAAATTTCATAGTTTTACTTGAAATTTATTAACATAACGTAAGATTTAACATGTTTGGTACTTACATCTATTGGCACTCCGAGCAATACATTTTCATATGGTTATTAATAATCAATACTTACGATAGGTTGTTTAAGTATACATTTTATTATTTATCTATGAGCCCCAGCATTTAAACGTCAAATTATACTCGACAAACTGTAGCATGTTTACGGCTGACGTCCATAGCATTGGTAACGCGAATTTATAAGTTATCGCTCAACGCCGCTAAACGAGTTTTTCTTAGGGATACTTTAATGAATTTCGATCACATACGATTACTAATTTCTATTAAATTACGATCTTTAACCGTAAATACACATATTATGAACTTCTAAATAATTGAATTTACAAGTAATAGTATTGATCGTTTTGAATGTATTTGTTAACGATATGCTTATGGCGTGCTTCCTTCCTACCTATTAAAGTGCATACAATGAATTCATTATAAGTAATTCAAATGAACATTATTATCAATTACAATCTCCTTGTAAAGGGCGCAATAAAAAATTACAAACAGAAGTAACAAATACCCAATATTATATTTCCGCAAAACAAACTTCGTATAAAGTGACAAAGCCAACGCCTTCCTAATACGGTACATTGAACGTTCATATAATAAATTCGACTTATGTAGAGTATAATTGCTTAAAAATATATGTTTATTTATCAAAATATATTTTCTATCAAATCATTATCAACAGTGTATTTGACAAACACCAAAAGCATAATCTCCATTGTGCGCTAAATAAATGAAAACCTGCAAAAAATTTACTTACCAATATTTAGCTGCTTGTGGCAAACTGACAAAGAGTAAAAGTTACTAAAACTACTAATTCTATATTAAAACTATCTATCGAAGGTTAAATGTATATCGTAAATTTACAAAACTTTTAAATTAAAAACAAAGCCGACTTCAAAAGAATATACTGTAAAAAATCCACTAAAAAGTAAATAAATAACAACTTTATTAATCTACTTCTGCTAACTTCGATATATCCTTTGTTTTAATACTATTAATAAATATGAAATCTTATTTCAAATTTGCAAATCGGTCCACAATTGACAGAAAAATCGAGTAACAAACATGCAAAAAAAAAACATCAGACGAATTGATAACCTCCTCCTTTTTGAAGTCGGTTAAAGTTATTAATACATTAGGAAGAATTTCGCGAATACGAACCGCCAACTAACAATAATCAATAAACCTTCTCTCAAACGCTCTTTTATTTTTTCTCTATGAAGTTATTTATTAATAGCAAAATATTAAATCTCCTGCAGGTAAATATACATCACAGATAGGAAATCCCTATTTATCTCTGTTTATAGAAACGCAGATATAGCTAACGCCTTAGTAGCCTAATAGTTTTCTTTTTAACAATTTTTTACGTGAAGTCTGTTATTGAGACTGACCTGTATATTGCACGTGACTTCGCGACAAAACGGATAAGCTTTCGCAGCATGTTTGACCGTAAATGAAACTTAGAATATTCCGGTAATAATCTATGTTAGCATTGAGGTTAAACTTTATGTAGGTAAAAAAATGTTGTTTGCTAATTGCTATATGACTAATTTACTACTCGAATTTGCAATATAAATAGCTTTTATGAAATAGTTACTGCGAAATAAAATCATTATTTTATTATTTCTGCATCTTCAAAGCATTTTTTAAAAATTAGATTAGATATCAGATTATAAATATTTGTTTAAATAAACACAGCATCCACATAAAAGCTACCTAAACTAAAACCTATAATACCTAGTCACTCATTGAAGTGTGAGTATTTAAGTGTATCTACCATTATTTTGGTATTTGGCATAATGGTAGACTTAGTTCAATAGCGTCAAGTCGAGCTATTAAGAGAATATCCTAGCGTCATTTATTCCATACAAACGTAGTCGCATGTTTCTTCACTGGATAATAGCAGTATGGTAAATATTTTTATACCAAATAATATAATATCTACCACCGCCACGCCCGTTCATTTTAATTTTTTCCATAAATGAGTTATTGTAGAAACTAGGAGCGTTTTTTTTTTACTGTCATTTTCAGACATTCGTCTAACAAATTTGATGGAGTCAATTTAAAATGTACAGGTAAAGCCAAAGTCTTTATTATTCTAAAACTGAAAGATAATTACAAATCGGTTCAGTTTTGGAGGAGGAAACAGGGTACTATAAGTGATGTTTTTGTCTATTTTACATAGGTAAAATCAGGCCGAGCTGCAGTTGTCCCTATTCTTTTTTTGAGGCGAAACACGATAGCAGTAGATTTCTGAAATAACTACTTTTTCGACCTCATGTCGTCTTAAAATGTGTTACAAGAGACTGTATTATTATTACACTGTTAAAATAAAATGTTTTTATTCTTATAAAAGGCAATGTGTCTGTTTGTCTATCCGTTAGTTGGTTTATAACTTGATAACTTTTTTCGAACTGTCTAAATACTATTGACAGGAGAGGCCTTGACAGTTTCTTCGAACTCAAGACTCAGCCAGGACAATGACAGCTAGCACAAGGGTACAAAAGTGGTGCGAACATTAACGTGGAAAAATTTGCCCTAGCTAAATCAAATGTGGTTAAAAGATTAACTAAAAGATCCTTATAGAACCCATATACCAGCGTGTAGTGTGCAGTGTAATGCGTGTTATGCTTGCCAATGAAATTATGAGGATTGAAGTTGACAAAAATATTACTACCAATTAGTTATTTTTTTAATTTAAGTTAACCTGATCCATTGGATTTTTAATGTACATAAATAGTTAATTATTATAATTTTTGTAAATTTTAAATAATATGCGAACAAAGCTGTAGAGTATATATTAAGTAACGTATACCCACGTGGAAGCACTTATTACATTAGTTACTCTGTCAAGAATTTTTACATAACTCAGTACATTTTTGTTTATTAACATATTCAAATGGTTCCGTGTTAAAGTCAAAAAACTTCAACAATTCCTTTACCTTGAAACTGTATTTTCGTGAATTTTATTAGTACCAGAAGTGTTATTTTCCATAAATTACTTATTTCAAATATACAAAAATTTAATTACTTTTTTTTCATAATTATATCTAAATTTGTTTTTTTTTATATCTCAAATTTTAAGTGATTTAGCTAAATTATACCAAAGTAATGTGCTAATGGTAACTTTTTGCCTTAATTCACATTTATCTTCATAAATTGATCAGTTTAATGATTTTGAAGTTATAAACCAACCAACGGACAGACAGTCAGATAGGTACTGCCTTTCTATGCAATAAATAAAGACGTAACTATTTTTTCGTTTGAGTAAATCTATTTCCCTCCCACTGGACCGTTTTCAATTGGTATCTTTATGTTGTTATGTTATTTTTAATATTTTCAAGGACATAATCTAAGTGTTCTTATTATTTTGCATCAAAAATTCTATAAAATTACAAAAAAACTCTATCCTATAAGAATACCCCGAAATATTATTACCTTAAAACCATAGAGTAACAAAGTCGTTGCGGTGATTAAAGAATGTAACAAATCTATACAAAGTATGGGAACTAAGTGTGCCGTTTTCGAGGGTGTAATGAGGGGCGCGAATGTAAAGAGGGGCGTGGTTGTAAGGAGGGGCGCGGGTATAAGAGGACATGGGTGTAAGGAGGGGCGCGGGTATAGTGAGGAGCACGGGCGTAAGTAAGGGTGCAGGATTAATTAGGGGCGCGGGTTTATTGAGGAGCGGGGTGTAACGTGGGGTGCGAGTGTAAGGAGAGGCTCGGGTGGCAGGGGGAATTTGTACAGTGATGCGCGTCATGTGCCGTTACGCATACCGTATCGATAGTTTAAGAAATAACTTCGATAAAAATGTAAATATATTAAAAATAATTTTTAATCTAATCTATACTTATAGTAAAAGGTTATCGAGACAAAATCTGTACACTGGAAATATTTGAGAAAAATACTATGCTATATAATTTAAAGAAACTGTATTATATGAGCTTTGTAACTTTGGTGTAATATGTAAGAGTGCAAATATGATTTAAAAAGAAATATTTCGTTATTTAAATACAATCAGTTAATCACGCTTACATAAAATAATGTTAACTAAATAAGATTACCTATTAAAATCATGTAACATAATTATATTATAAATACTCGTTATATACAACAGTCAAGAGTAGAAAGTCTAGTCCAAACAAAAGCGTCATGCGACTATTATTTTTGTTACATATAATAAAAATCATTAAATACTTACAGATGAAAAGATTAGGGTTTAGAGTTTAGGGGTTTGCTTCTATAATGGTTTTTGCAACTTTTTATTGCACAACTGGTCACCGTTTTTACGTCAAATAATCATCAATTATCACATACAGTAAATGGTTAAAAAGAGCGAACCGACTGAGGGCGTTCGGGAAGCATACATATAAAATCCATGTATGAGTGATATGGCACGCGCAGCCGTATAATATAAGGAGAAACTTTGCTGAAATCACAACTTAATAAAAATCCAATGAGTTTCCGCTAAGAATTACCAGAACGCTACATCCCGGAACTTAATGGTTATATTAGAACACTTGATAATATCATTTATACTAAACGAACTCACACAATACATCCGTATACATTAATAATCATTGGTTTTTACCATTTATATTTAAAATAAAAAATTTAAAACGGACTATATAAACCAGTTAGGACTATTGTAAGGTAAGAGGAACTACAAACCGGTAATATGCAAGCTCGTTGAGCGCAAGGGTTGCAAAAAAGATTTTAGAATAACTAATGGTTTCGTCACACTGCGGGCGGCCCGGGACGCCAGCGTAATGTTTCTATAGAAGACATCACCTCGATGCGAGGTGAGCGCGAGCTGTGCACGACTTTTTCTATATTAAAAGCGCGCTAGCAAAAATAAATTATTTAACAAAAATTATTATATTTTTGCCGCTCAGTGCATGGCTGTAGCCAGAGGGGGCATTACGGGGCAATGATCCTACCTTAATAAAATATTACAGAGTGATACAACAATTGAACCCGAATAGATCAATTGTGGCCTTCTGAGTGCCTTCTGCACTCGCCCACCAAGTTTGGTGAAACTGTAAAGCCCTTCTGGACAACAGCATTAGCTAGTTTAGAAAAAAATACAAAAAATCGCGAGCATCGTATACATGTGAAAATTTCGTCAATAGTTAGGAGTCGTTCAAGTGTTACGTTAGCAATGTTTTGACTCCTCCCCCATGATTACGTAAGCATAAGCATTATCTATACTAATAAATAAAATTGAAGTGTCTGCTAGTTATATCAAAATATCAAATTTTTACTAAATAAATATAAATGTGTACATAATACTTATTCCAAAAATACAATTTTCAAAATTATTGTCTGCATGTCTATTTATTCCGGGTAATCACTGGAACGGCTAAACTGATCTTCACGGGACTTTTTTCGGCAGATATCTGAAATTGCTCCGCATAACTTAGGGTACTTATGTTTTTCGAAAAAAAAGGGGTTTGCGTAATAAACATTAAAACGCAGTGAAGATGCAAGTACACAGATAGTTAAAATTAAAAAAAAAAAAATAACTAAATAGTGGTTACGTAATCACCATTCAGACCCCCTCCATCTATTTGTTTATACGATATAGGCTCAGTACTTTGACTTCAATAAAATCAAATCAAATCAAAATTTATTTATTCAATTTAGGCCCTTATGACGTCTAAAACACTACCACCGGTTCGGAAAACAAGCCAGTCGAGAAGAGCCGGCAAGAAACTCGATCTAGTTCTTTTTTTTTATAAATATCATTTTTTTTGTCATATTTAAAACTGTACAAATCGTAGTCTTAATAATGTTAGTGGAAGCACAGAGATGTGGTTTAATTCCAGACATCACTATCGTTCACGTAATGATCCACCCTGTAATAACCTTTTGAGATTAAAACTTGCTTGACATAATACTTGAACTTATTGTCAGGTAAATCGGTAATGTTACTTGAGATCTTATTGTAAAACCGAATACTATTACCTATAAAGCTTTTATGACACTTACTTAACCTAAAGCGTGGAACGGCCAATTTGTCTTTACTTCTAATATTAATATTATGACGATCATTCACTAGATCTAGCTTGTCTAAATTGTTACGAATATGCATTAAGTTATCGAAGATGTATTGGGAGGGCAAAGTTAAGATATCATATTCTTGAAACTTGTTCTTTAGAGAGAGATTCGCGAGGTCCCATATTATATATTGCTCGAACAGCTCTCTTTTGTAACGTAAAAATGGTGTCTACCTCTGCTGCTGTACCCCACAGCAAAATACCGTAAGACATTAAGCTGTGAAAGTAAGCAAAGTAGACTAACCTAGCAGTAGCAATATCCATCAACTGACGAATTGTGAATCTCACCTGATGTTAAGTGACGATGTGGTTCAGGATTGTAAATACACTAAGCCTAGATACCGATTCTGAAGTGATGATGCCAGAACACACCTATTGGCATTTGGCGACAGGTTTTCGAACTTGAGGTTGGTAGCTACCCAGACGAGCATTGTTAGTAAATACTACCATGCATCTTCCATATCATCAAACATAACAAATGCATAGATCCGCCGCCTGATTATTCATTACGTAACTCTTGGACGATCCCTTACGGGCGTCATAAAACAGGTTTACGAAATAACTAAACTACAAATAAAAACAACATTATCTATGGTATGCATAAAAGTGATCGAATGTCAATTGCATCTGAGACAGTCAAGGTTATCGAACGTCTATCATTATGGCCACCAACGGGTTGATATTATCAGGCAATAATAATAATAATCGTGTCCTTTTAGCTGTCAGTTCATTCCTATTTTAAATGTCCTAGATCTAAAATTAGGTAGTTAGATTTGCAATGTGGGTGTCTGATTTATTGTTTTTATTAACTACTAACGAAGAATGATTGATTATTTAGATAAATTGACAATATTATACGATACAGCGATGACCCCGGCAGTTGGTAGTGTGGTCTGAATCCGCGTCGATAGAAGCAGGTTCGAGTCAACTTAACTTTTTTCAGTGAAAACTTTTTCAGTAGCGTTATGCGGTTTTCGGTAGGCGAAAACTTCTGGGTTCACGTCACCAATATGATGTGACGTCAGCAGTATGTTAATATGACTGACTAGAAGTGTGATCAGTTTAAATTTTACGGAAGCCACGTTGAAGAAATACTGAGATATACCTACTGACTTATACGCCAGTTAAACCAATAAAAATTCCGAATTTCTAATAATTAAAACAGTTTTCCAAAGTTTCTAGTCTTTACTTCTGTCGGCAGTTCCCATGGCTGGCTAGTTTTTCTTATTTATTTTTTTAACTGACTTATGCTGTTGACCTGAGGGTCCTAAACAGGTTCCCAGAACTTTGGGACGTGCGCATAATGCGCTCCGTTGAAAGAGGTAACTAACAAAAGAGTTTTTGATTTTGATTTTGAAAGGACCCAAGTACCTGGGTGTGATGTGTAGGAGTGTGTGTGCCGTGTGATGTGTGTAATAGTATCGCGCTGGCTGCGGCCGTAAAAACCTCCCCAGTTTGGGATCCAAACAAGTTTTGCTCCGCTGCTAGATTAGACAAGCTTCCGAATCCACCTAACATATATTATAATGATCGTGAACTTTCGAAGAAGAAAAAAATCGTAATGAAATATTTTCTAATGTATAGCTAGCTAACAAATATCCAGTTTTAAAACCTTTTTTTATATACTGTATAGGCTCAGCGCTTTGATCACAACCTCACCTGATGTTAAGTGACGATGTGGTCCAATATGTCAAACACACTAAGCCTAGGAGTACGGGTTCTCAACTGATGCTGCCGGAACACACCTATTAGTGTTTGGAGATAGATTTTCAAACTTGTAGGTGGTAGCTACAAATGCGGACATTATTGTGTCCTACTACCATACGAAATATGTTGTCAAGCACCTTCTTTTGATAGTGGGAAATGCCTTTACGCATACCCCCAGCCATCGTGAGTTCACTCCCGGATTGCAGATGCTAGGGGTTACGTTGGACTCGCCCGGCGTCAAGCGCCGGGAATACCCACTAAAACCCACATTACCTACCGTCGCCTTCCTGGTACGACACGGGATTATATTGCCAAACACCTGTGTTTCTGTTCTGAAAGCATAATTTAAGAGCCGGTGCTTTTAGGCTTAGTGTGTTGGCATACTAACTTTGATTATATCGTCACTTAATCAGGTGATTTATAATATGCTATAATCTTAACAAAATTCAATATTAGGTAATTATACCTGGAAGTACCATGAAAGTATGTACACTAAACGATATCCTACAACACAACAAAGTTAAAAAAAAAACAATAAAACGATTATTCAATACGGAAATCGAACTAAGTATCAATAAAATACAAACCACATTTAACTGTTAATAAATAGCCTCACGGAATCTAATTAATAAATAATTCTCATTGCAATAATATTTTATAATGTACTACTAATACTATAAATTCCGACTTTAAAATTGAAGCAATTATTTAATTATCTAATATATAAAATTGAAACGTTTGTTTGTAATATCAAGTTAACTACTTTTTATTAAATACACATTAATGTGTATACGGTACCTATACCAAAAATACAGTTTTTTTTTTTTATTTTTATGTATTTTTGTTCCGGCTAAACTGATGGGCCTATTTTGACGGGGCTTTTTTGGCAAGTAGCTGAAGTTACTACGCATAAATTAGGCTACTTTTATGTTTCAAAAATAAGCAAAGTATAAAGCTCTCAACCCCCATAGATGGTTAAGGTTTGCATATACCTAAACAGCCCCTAAATCTGTTTTTATGATATTATTCAAAGTGATTATTCAAACATTTTTCCGTACGCAAAAGGTTTTGAATCAAATATTTAAATCAAGACATGTGCGTAAATGCATTTCTTCTACATCCAAACACTCTTAATTTAGAAAAGTAAAAATGTCACTCTGGTATCATTTGTGATCTGGTAACCCAACAATATTTCTTATACAAAAAATCAGTCTGTTATCGTTTATAGTTAATACAAGTGTATTGCGAAAATCTCCACAAATTTATATTATAATAAAAAAATAAATACTTTATGATTTTTCCTGGCCGTTATCAAAGTGATTGTAAAACGTTTTTGCCATATTCTCAAAAGGTTGAACCTATTTAAATCAATACATTTGCGTAAATGCAATTTGTTCACAAACACAACAAAAAAAAACTCTTAATTTACGTTAGGCCAACCGGGTCGAACAGTATAATAATGTTATTTTTCCGAACCAGTAGTAGTTTTTACGTATAAAACTCTTTCATTAAATTTTTTACATGAAAAGGAAGCTTACTTTCATCTATGCTTCAATACTAATAAGTGTCTGTTTGTAATGTCAAATATATATATATATATATATATATTACTAAATATGTATGTATACACGATACCTATACCAAAAATAAAATTTTCGAAAATGTTTGTCTTGCCGTATGTTTGTTCTGGGTAAACTCCAGAACAGCAAGACCGATTTTGATGAGACTTTTATTAGTGAATAGAATTTACTCCGTGTAAAGTACCCTAAGTACTTTTGACTTTTAAAATAATTAGGTTTCCGCGTAAAAAAATTAAGACTCATAAAGTTGTGAATAAAATCCTATTCAATGCATAGTTTTACTAGCAGGTATTTGAATTTGTATTAAATATTTTTACTTTATCTTAGTGCTAATTTTTTTTTTTTGCGAATATAATTAGGGTTCCCTTTACAAAAAAAAAAAAAATAAAACGCTGTGAAGAACATATGACTAGAAGGCGCAGTCGCGGTCATACCGCTAATTCTAAATAAACTTAAAATCGTAAGCAAACAAATTTGAATCACACAACAAAATCCCTAATGGCGGGTGTTAACGGCTTAATCGTTTATGGAAATTGCTACTTTTACTATCTACTATCGCTAAATTGAAACTTAACTAAAAGTGTAGATTCTAAAATATGTAATTAGTAAATAAAAGTATTTTATTATTTAAAAAAAAAACTAAGCTTTTACATAACGTTAAAACTGAAAGAAACACTTTGATGTCGTGCACACGGCGTTTGTTTTCACAGTGCTCAGCGATGCATTCAACTGAGCTGAGTAGAAATGGAAAAAAACACTGATCTACGAAAACGAAATTTAGCTACAGCTAGGTTTTTTCCTTTAGGCGTATGTGTAGTATTATCTATTACCTAATAACATTTTTAACTATCAAACTGAGATTATAATTAATAAATATTAACATAGCCTGTCTTTCAAATACTCTGTCTGTACAGGACAGTAATTTAATTAGAATCGAGTGTTGAAATAATTTATTCTAAAACAAAAATTCAAGCGGCTTCTATACAACGAAATATTAGTTACTCTAATATCTTTAGTACTTAAAACAGATTACTAGTAGTTAAATAAATGCGTTGTATATTTTATATGACAATATTAATTGCTTCTATAACTTTCATAAAAGGTCAGTGTATCAATTTTAAGTGAATTCAAATTATATTTATTGCCCTCGGGTAATGTTTATTTTTAGATTAAATTATCTATAAATAAGCCGTGACATTTATTATGACCTAGTTAGGTACCTGTTAACATATAAATAAATAAATAGCTTCGTTTTAATCATACATACATTTTAGGAAGTTCTTGCGTCATATTTATCGTTACTGAAATGTAATTCGTAATGATCGAATATTTGTTACATTTATATTACACACATTTTTTACTATCTATGCTCTTGGCTTCGCTCGTAAATAATCGTTTTAGTGTCTTCTCGTGGTATGGTTTGGGCACACAGCGAGCGGGTTGGGTCGGAACATCGTGCTGGCGTCCCAATCCGCCCGCTGTGTGCTGAAACCATTAGGTATTTACCCAACTAACGAACAGAGAGAGAATTGCCTTTTATGCTGTTGCTTTACTTCTGTTTTCTTCTTATTATTCAGAAGTACAAATTTTAAATATCTTCAAAATTATGATGACTACAATTTGCTAAAATCGCAAAGGTGAACGACTTTTCGTTAGAGTGTGTAAATTGAAACAAATTTATTTCCTTAAATACATTATCACTCTCTCGTATATACTCTAATTCTTTCGTAGCTCAACAAACTCATCCATGTTTATGGCAAAAGGGCGCTCTTGAAGCAACGAAATAAAAACAGTTTGAAATGAATGTACCTACACAAGGCTTTCAAAAGATTGTTTATTTTCACATAAATAAATTAATAAGTTGCAATTTTTCCTTCGTATTTTCGTTAGTTTACGACAGTAAGACGTGGTTATGTACAATGGACCTAATTAAAAAGCTCCACAGCGTGATCGAATCGAAAAGAAATGAGGAGATCGGCCGAAGAGTTGCCAAACTTAAGTGGCAGTGGGTTGGCAAACATAACTCTTAGAACCGATGCCCATGGGGTCAACAGGTTCTTGAATGGCTGCCGCAGACGCAGCATGGGTAGCCCCCCACACATGGTAGACCGACAACCTTATGAAGGTTGCGGGAATCCGTTGTTTACAGGTGGCGAAAGACCGGTCGTTGTGGGAATCTTTGAGTGAGACCTATGTCCAGCAGTGGACGTCTTTCAGTTGAATGGATGGGTGGATTAAAGTCGATAGTTGTCTTTAATTTACAACTCTATTGTTAAATTGGGTAAGGTATGATGATTTATGAGAGATTTTGAACTAAATTTAAAAATTTAAATAAATGCATATTCGAAGTATAAAATAAAAACAGCCACTGTCCATGGAGTAGTTGGAGTGGACAAACGATATGTTATTCAGTTGCTCTTTGTGTTTTTTAATAAATAATTTATTAAAGTTTGTATTGTTTTGTTACATATTGTGACATTAAACCCTGCAGCATAGTTTACACGTTTATCTTATTTCTCTTAGTATTCTCTTATCTATTATATTATTTATCTTAAATCGAATTACAATATTTCGGGACAATGGGGGTTTTGTAAATTATAACTCTAATAATACCTTAACTATATTTTTATTTCATGCGACAAAAGACGATGGTTCAGTAGTTGATATCGGATTCGCCATCGATTGACGTATGTTCGAATCCACCTGTTCAAATCTGAGCTTTTGGCGATAGAAGACATCGCAAAATAACGATACAATATTAATAGGGCATTTTCTATTATCTGCTTACTTTAAGTTGAAAATTAATCGTCAAGAAACTATAAGTGTGTTTCGGCTTAATCATCTGAGAGCCAGCGTCTTTAGGCTTAGTATATTGTGCATTGAGATTATCTTCAAACACTATATACCCAAAACATATTTCGAGGTATCTGTATAGAAATGCTCAGTTGATAAAATCTTCAATGGTGTCCTTGGCATGATTTTGATTTGTCATGTTGTTGTCTTTTATAATTCACTAACTTGCAGTAGGTTGGTATTAGACTTTATATAATGTAACTTTGGTGGCAAATTTATTTATTTGTGACACAACACAATACAAACACATAGATGAAAAGATGATATAACTAAATGAATAATAACTATACACAAAAAACGGAATGTTGTGCGGGAACTAATAGGCCCGGCTTTAGCATAATTGCTACACTGAAACCATGAGTTAATAGTGCAGCGGTGGGATTCAGACTGCGCTTTCTAACCAGACGTCACGGAAAAAATAAAAGACAAATAATATACATATTTATATTCAAATATATTCGAATTACATAGAAACCTAACCATATATAGACATAGAAATATACACACATATATATGATATTAGTTACAGACGAGTACAAAGTTTGCGGGGATAATACACACTTTAAAGATGCGGGACACTTTAAACGGGAATTAAATTGTACATTTTATGACCAAACTTTACATTGAAAATCCCTGATAATTAAAAAGGGAGGATTAACACATAACTTATTTGCATCAATAAGTGTCACTTGAAACTAACTGTAGATCTGATTTTGTATTAACAACTTTTTAAACGTGGCTTTAAAATTTGCACTGTTTTTACCGCACGCACTAGCGGATCATTACAAAGTCATAAATTGGTGCTTTGAAGTACTTAGTACATTAGTACACCTTCTTCTAGCAAACCTTGATGTCGATTCAGATTTTACGTGATATATTTCGGTTATTGTGCATAAATAATGGCACGGAAAATGAATTCTGAGACTTCACAACAACATCCTTGAAGAGCTTTGACAAAGGGCCGTCATTTTGTTGGAGCATTGAAAGTTAGTAAAATAATACGAAAGTAGATTCATAGACGTAGTAAATTATTAAGAAATAGCTTCCATTGAATAGAATAACTAAAATAACGTAGAAATATTTAGGTATTATGATGTAATCACAACAATTATATGTTCCTTAATCATTAAAGGATGAGTAGAACTTATATACTAATGAAAACGTTTCCAACTATAATTAAAGTTGTATAATTAATTAGTTTTTTTTATTAAAACATACCCTGTACCTACGTGATTTTCGTTAATTAAAAGTAAATTCAAAATAGATTGTCAAATTAACCTTCAAGGATCAATTAAATTCGTTAGTTAATTATTTCCACTTTGATTTGTTTTTATTAATATTACCAGTACCTAATTATTTCTAATGTACGAATGTCATACAATGAAGCATCTGCATGTAATTAGAGTCTTCAATAACTTTCCAGTTTCATTTTCGGCAGACATCCCAAAAGAGTTTTTAACTCTGTGACCTTATTGGAAGATATGCGAATAGTTAACCCGGAAAATCACTGTTTATAGCATGATAACTTTTATTTGGCACAGATAAAGCAAAAAACATTTATTATATTTTATTTTGAATAATTAAAATGAAATTTAAAAGCTTGTAAAGCACTTAAACACCATCTTGTACTTGACATGCTGTAGCATGTTGACGGTTGACGTGATATCACTCTACGTAACGTGAATCTATACAAAATTTCCCTATTGAGAATCGCTCAACGCCGCAAAAGAAGTTTACACTTCAAAACCCACTACCATGCGTTTGACAACGATTATCAATGCATTATCGATCACGTGTCATTGTCAGGTGCGTAACATGTATTTACTGCGTTGACAAAATGTCTAATTTTGAGAAAGTTTTACTTTTAGCAATTAACAACGAAAGGTAAACAAAATTGTTAGCATTTTAAAAAAATAATTATTACTCTTTTACAAAAGAAATTATATATTTTACTCGAATTCCGATCAGAGACGATAATTGGTCACAATAATTATATGCAAAGAGATTCTGCAATAAATATTAGAACAACAGAAAATACTGACAGCGTTATTTAAGATTCAATCACAAAAAAGACGCGGGGCAAAGTTAACTATTGACTGGGAATATAGCTCATTCAACAACGTGATCATAGTCGTATAATTTAATTTTTTTTTCATATATTATCATTACAGTTATTGAAGCAGCTTGTCTCATTACATTTTGAATGCATTTCTATAATCTCTTTTTCTAGTTTTACTGAGATGTCATTTTATAATTCTTTAATTAAATAACATGAACCTCGTTTATAAAGTTGAAATGTTTAGGGTTAATATTATTTCAAGATATGATACCCTGTTTAAAATAACGATGTTCGATTGCTTATAGAGTACAGCCTCTATAAGTCGAACCTCAACAAGGGAGCCATAAAAACAAATTCGAGTTTCGAACAGCTTTCGGCTTTTATTTTACACCATATAGGCTCAGTACTTTGACCACAATCTTACCTGATGTTAAGTGACGATGGTAAACACACTAAACCTAGGTACTGGTTCTCAAGTGATGCTGGCGGAACACACCTATTGGTATTTGGCGACAGGTTTTCAAACTCGAGGGTGGTAGCCACCCAGGCGGGCATTATTAGAAAATGCCCTACCACCATGATATGGTTTCCTTACGATGTTTTTCCTTCACCGAAAGCTCAAACTGATTTTAGAGTTAGGTAGGTGGCATCGAACCTGCGTCGATTGACGCGGAATCCAGCCGCACTACGTACTGCACCGTCATCGCTTGTAGAGGAGGAATTTATTCTAACTAATTCAAATAGTAAAGAGTTACTAAATATTTATTTACAAATTACGTAACATTGCGTATCACTTAGATTATGTATTGAATAATACTACATGTATATGGTACCGCAAATTATATATTTTTTTAAAACCAGTTTTTTTTATGAAGAGTAGAAAATTCTTTTTCATCCGAGTTGCTGATTTGCGTGATGAACTAAAATTCTTTTCAAGTCAATAATAAATACCAAAAAGAAACGTGTTAACATCTGTCATAAATTCTTTTATAGAAATTATATAACGGAGTATGTATCATTTCATAGAATTAGTAATGCTATATTTATTGTATACTCTTGATGACTGAAAAACAATGACTCTGATTGCCGACAGAGGTAATTACAGATATAATTAGTTTTAAATATTAGAGTTGTAAAAATTGTAAAATTGTAAAATCAAACATTGCTATGTTCCACATACAGAGGTGTGTTTAATTTTTTCGAGTTATGGAAGGAAAATATTTACGGAATTGACTTGTAGGGACTTACTAATTATTTCGACTCATAGAGGCTTGATATTTCGAGTAATGGAGGTTTTAGGGCTTGAAAAAAAGATTGAGAGGATTTCGACTTTTCGAGGTTTAACTTAAAGAGGTTCTACGGTATCAAACAGAATCAAAACCATATCTGGAAGACTCCATCAAAGAGTATCCCATTTCGAGACTTATCAAATACTACTTGCGTGATGTAGATATAGAAATATAAACTCCATGGAAACCCTTCTACCATGATTTAATAACAAGAACAAATAACATTGTTCGTCGCAATCTCACCAAGTTACCTATTTTTAATGTTCAAAATACGCACTTGGGAAAATCACTAGCCGCTTATTATACGACATAGGAAATGTCAAATGGCAAAAAAAATTAACAACGTCATTATTACCATGGCAAATAAAAACCCTTAAACACAAATTGTTCTGATTAAAAGTATTATTTCCTATCTATACTAATAAATAAAAATAAATTGTCTGTTTGTAATATCAAAATACTTATTTTTATATTATTTTACTAAATACATATGTATTTAGTGTATATCACATATATACCTTAAACACAATTTTTGTCTGTGTCCGTTTGTCTATTTGTTCAGTGTAATCACTGGAACGGCTAAACTGATCTTCACGGGACTTTCTTCGGCAGATATTTAATAATGTTACTCCGCTTAACTTAGGCTACTTACATTTTTCTTAAATAATTAGGGTTACGTGTAAAAAAAATCAAATCCGATTCAATGTACAGTTTTACAGGCAGGTATTTGAAATTGTAAAAATATGTTTGTTTTCTGTTATTAGAAAAAACTTTAGAAAAATATTTAGGGTTACTAATTTACTAAAAACATTACTGTCCAGTGATTATTTAATAACTATATTACGCAGTGAAAAATATATGAGACGTGCGCGAAGCCGCGGGCACACAGCTAGTAATGGAATAATTATGTATATATAAAAAAAAAAAACAAAACAAAATACAAGTCACCGATGTGGTATTATGGTATTTGCAATCAACCGTATCTGGTTGATATGCCGGAAGAATGTATCGCGTGAAGGCTTAATGCGTACAATCGGTACATTCGAATGTTCGTATTCATTCCATTGTTACTACCATTCCGAGGTACGGGCCATTGTGGTGATTTCTAATCACCATTTTCTCGTTGAGTGCTCTAAGCGCTCATCACTAAGTTGATGAAACTATCAAAACTCCTTAGATTTATTGGCCGCAGTCTTCACCTCGATAACCGATAATCAACGCTTTGACCACCATCTCATCTGGTGTTAAGAGACGATGTGGTCCAGGGTGGTACTGGATCTCAAGTGATGCTGCCGGAACACACCTATCGTTGCTTGGCGACAGGTTTTCAAACTTGAGGGTGGTAGCTACCCAGATGGCAGTTATTATAAAATGCCCTATTTTTTTGCTATTAGCTATTAGCTAAAATAGCCATGTGTTAAAAATTACAAAAATGTATGGACAAAAACTCCGTTTTATTATAAGTATAAATAAGGATGAAGACAAACGAGCGTTATTTGCGTCGCGCACTTTGTGCCGTGTAATCTACGTTGTACTGATATTCGGTTGGATCGCTAAACGTTTAGAGCTATACTAGTAAATAAAATTGAAGTGTCTGTTTGTAATGTCAAAATCATTTTTGTTTACTAAATAGATATGAATGTATATACGATACCTAAACCATATCAGTGTGTCTGTCTATTTGTTCTGGGTAATCTCCGGAACGGCTTTACCGATTTTGACGGGACTTTTTTTTGGTAGATACTTGGTTATTGGTACATTTTTGTTAGGTACTTTTGTTTTGCGACGCGGTGCTTGCGAAAGCCACCCCGTGTCGCCCCCATCCCAAATGCGGCGGAAGGCCCCGGGGGGTTTTAGTGGGTATTTCCGGTCGCTTCACGCCCGGGTGTGTCCCACACTGGCACGGAGTTCGTCCCTCCGTGCCCCCTTACCTATTGCATTGGGGGACTCCGGTCTCACTAATGCAATAGGTAAGGGTAGTGCGTAAATGCATTTCCCCCCGTCAAAAAAAAAAAAGGTACTTTTGGTTTTTTTTAAATAATTAAGATCCCGCGTAATCAAATTAAAACTCATAAAAAATGGGATAAAATCCGATTCAATGCACCGCTTTACGGACAAGTGATTGAAATTGAAGAAAAAAAATGTATCTTAGTACTAATAAATCACTCATTTTGTGCGTGTTTTGCACACACTTTTGTGTGACACCAAATGCAGCGTAAATTGCGCGACTCACAAAACAACGCTCGTTTGGTCTAACCCTAAATGTTAACAAAGTTAAACTAGGTATTAACTAGATACAGGTCAATGATTGAATTCAAATTATGTACTCGTGTATGATTTTGCAAGGTTAAGTGTCATTTCCGGACTAATTTATAGTTAATACGCTATTATCACCGTAAAAGGTTTGACGAGGAATTAAAATCATTGATAATTAGTTATTAAAGCATTATCAAACATGGTTTTTTTTCAGTTTCGCATGTTTTTTTAATTATGATGGTCATGATAGTATAATATTATTGTCGATAATTTTTTTTATTAAGAAACCTTTATATATTTCTGTAAAATATGTAGGCAGGTAATAATCTAGTAAAGTTATTACAGAAAACGCGAGATGGTAATTATTTATCCCCAGCGTCTTCATTTATTATAATCCCTACAATTCTTATATATTTCTATTATTTTATAATTCATAATTTTTTACTCAAATGTTACAAAAATAAGAAAGAAAATTTACTTAAAAAATGTTAGTGGGTTTATTCGTTATAAGCTTCGAGTTATAAGCTAACTAACGGATTGACAAATATACAGAGAAATGTTGCCGTTTATAAAACATAATAAGGTTAAGGATAATTATGGTAACTGAAGAATTACAAAGCTCACCTCCAATCTAATATGTTAAGGTCTATTGATATGGTCTAATATTTGCCATAAGCAAAAAATAACAGAGAACGTACAAATCACAATTAGTCAAAAATAGTCTAAAGTAAATATAAAAAAATGCTTGTACAGGACTTTGAAAATATACTTATATATAATATGTCCTTAAAAAGTCTAAATATATTATATTAATGTGGTAGGGCATGTCAAAAGACTTTAATTATGGTAAGCTCTTTAATATCATTAAGTAAAAAACTATTATTTATAAAATGCTCTTAGTAATATAATATCTAGATGCACTTCTCACAGTTTCTATAAGGGAAAAATAGTGGTTTTTGTTGCTCTAGGCTAACTGAATTCCTGGAGGCCAAAGAAACCATCATGAGAATCTTTCTAAATATTCTAAATTTTTAACATTACATTATGTAAGTAACTTTTACACGGTATAGATGTATATATGCTTTGACCACAATCTCACCTGATGTTAAATGACGACATGGTGAAGGAACGTAAACGCATTAAGCCTAGATACTGCTTCTCAAATGATGCTGCCGGAACACACCTATTATTATTTGGCGACAGGATTTCGAACATGAGGGTAGCTACCCAGGCGGTCATTATTTTAAAACGCCCTACCACCATACTATGGTTTCCTCGTGATGTTTTCCTTCGCCGAAAGCTCAGGCTGATTTTAGAGTTAAGGATTTGAACATGCGCCCACTGACGCAAAACCCGGCCGCACTATCCACATCCTCGCTATATTGCAACTAATAATAACTATTGTCATACGTATAAGAACAAATTTAAATGAACATTTTGCTTTTACACTTTACTAACGGCGGGTTTCAATATCGTATCTTAAAAGTTAAGACTGAGATGAAACTAAAAATATATCGGTTTTCCTGACTGATAACTGACACTTTAGAGAAAAACAGGATTGACATTTCGGAAAGCGGTATTGCAAAGCGGCCGTAAGACATAATATTAGAGGTTTATCTACGCATACGAATCATAACAACTAAATAGATCTAAAGCAGTAAGTTACAGGTTGAAGGAAAGATTTGTAAATAATATACGACGTTATTAACGTACTATAGCTTTCTGTTCGGCTAGATTCTAGGCTTCAACTTGTATTTTTCTACAGAAAGTCTGCCTTTGGTTTCTATGCCTGAAATTTTCGCTGTTACAAATAGACAAAATAATATTTTTGTATGAATGTATTACTAATTATGAAAATTATAATCATCTTGCCTTATGCTATATCGATATCTAGCAATCACTTATAATACCATATATGTTTTAAATTAACTGTTAAACGCATAAAACATGTTGCCAAACAAAATAAACCATTAGTATTCCCAATTCATACACAAACTCGGTTATCCGATACACGGTAATTGTAACAACAAACGAACTTTGTAAATTACAGTGCTAATTATGAATCAGGTGAGTTACATTTATTCCTTAGTCCTTGGCCAAGTGAATCTAAGTTCAAATGTACATAACATATTACGTGATCCGTCGTGTAAACTGTATAAAGGACACTCGTTCATATCGCGGAGAGTTTCTTGATTAATTAAAGCCCGTTTGTTTCCTTGAATCGATTTAGAAATACTTAATTACTATTTGTTTTTTCAATTCGCTATTAATCTTATTAAAAAAAAAGAGTTTTATTTGATGTGCATACAGCGGGCGAGTTGGTACGCCAGCGTGATTATACTTTAGACGAATTTGCACTCGGCTCACGTCGACGCGACGCGATGTCTCCTATAGAAACGTAGCGCTGCCTTCCGGATCCGCCCGCTGTTTGTTGCAATAATTAAATATTGATTGCATAACAAAGTTACATTTATTAATTACATGGTCCGCCCAAAAAAATTTTTTTTAATATTTCGTTTATATTCAATTTTTGCTAGACTTAATGTTACTCTATCAAATAAATTATATACTTACATGTGAAATTGTAGTAAAAAAAAAAAAACCATTAAAGTTTTACTCCTGGTGAACCAAATGTTTTCTATTTTCATATATAAATATAAGTTTTTACAAAACATGTTAACAACTCATTCAAAGATTGTTCAGATATTTTTTATTTGTTTTATATTTGTCTATTTATATAACTATAATTAATTATCTCTGATAGAAGTTGTGTGTGTGTGTGTGTATTATTTAAAAAAGTTCATTCAACTATGCAGACGGGCATTATTAGAAAAAGCCTATATGCTACTATAGTTTCTTCACTATATTTGTCCCTTCATCGAAAGCTCAAGATAGAGTTGGATAGATAGGTCTTACTTACGTTCATCGACTAGGAATCTGACCGCATTACCAACTGCCCTAGCATTGCATTATAGTGTTTTGTCGCAATAGTATGATCTTCCTATTTTTACGTAAGCCTTATGTGTTAACAAACGCACTTTTACGTGATCTAGATCTTAAGTAAATCGGCATACAGCGGTGCATTTAAAATATTGTGCTTATCTAGAATGCGGTAAATACTATTATATCTAATAGTGGCCTTGTCATCAACTCGTTTAAGCAAATACAACGAATTCGCATGCTTCAATTGTATTTATACGACGTATATTTGAATACAGAATAGTAGCGATGCATTTATTCATGCATTTTTGACTAGGTTTTAACTAGAAACTGAGGACAAGTTAGTATATGCTGTGAATAGAAAAAAAAAAAACGGGTTTTTCAATTAGTAATATGCTCACGGTTAGCCTCGATTGAATAACATCGCAGAACATAATATAGTTACAACAGCTGGTTCACTTACAAACAAACTCGGCTGCGTCTGAACGTTGGGGAATATGTCAATTTACTCCAATCATCTCTCGTAATATAGGTTTACTAAAACAAAAAACTAAGCAGCCAAGAAGAATGCCTACAGAAGCGAAAACTCATTTTCTTTAATGTTTAAATTATAGTATAAATAATTAAAATTGTATAATTTAGGTATAACATTTGTCTAGTTTTTTACATATATCAACGCTTTGAGGAATAGTTATGTACAATTTCTTCATATAGTTATTATTTATCTCTGAGCGCCAGTACTTAAACGCCATCTTACACTTGACATACTGTAGCATGTTGACGGTTGACGTCATAGCATTGGTAAAGCGAATATATAAGTTTTTCCCCTAGCGAGAATCGCTGAACGCCGCTAAAGCAGTTTTCACTTCAAAAAATGATGTTTTTCGTATGTCATAAAATATAAACACAATCAATTACGTAAACCATAATATTGTATAGAAATAAAGCGTTTATGAGATAATTGGTCGGATTTCGCAAAGCAATGAGCCTGAGCTTTCGGTGATGGAAAGCATCGAGAGGAAAACATAACACGGTGGTAGGGCATGCCCGCCTGGGTAGCTACCACCTTCAAGTCTGAAAACCTGTTGCCAAATACCAATAGTTGTAGTCCGGCAGCATCACTTGAGAACCAGTACCTCTAGGCTTAGTGTGTTTACCATATTGGACCGCGTCGTCACTTAACATCAGGTAAGAATATGATCAAAGCACTTAGTTTATACAGTATTAAAACGTTTCTCACTACTGCTTACATGTTTTGGGATAAACTAATAATGGTTCGTTCAAGAATAACGTAAACATCAATGGATCGGGAATCTATACTTTGCTTATTTTTGATGACATGCGGGGGTTCGAATGGTGATTATGTAAGTAATATTCACTAATTCATCTTAGTATTTTTTTATCCAAAATTATGCTAATGCTTACTTTCATGGAGAGGTATGAACTTGCTATTTGCTGACAAAGGGGAGGTAGGTTAAAATGGAAAAAAAATCTTTAATAACAATTCTGTAGAATACCAAGATGAAACAAAAACGTTAGCACATCTAGTACAAAATATAGTTAGTAAGTATACGCATGGTGTCAGCCTGTCTGACGCCATTACTGGCGCCTTTAATTCGACACAGAATCACTGTTTACTTGTTTATAGCTTATCTGTGAACACGCCCACGGTGAGTCATTTCCTACCCTAGAGAGAACATAACAACAGGAGGGAGAGAATACTCAGATAAAAAAGCTCAGTGAATATTTTACGTTTTTCCAAGAATATATCACCCGTTAAATCTATGATACAGTAACATATTATAAACGTTCTTTTATTTATACGATATGATGATTATTATAATAAAGAAAAAGTTTAGAGAAGGACAAAGTTTCTGAAGAAAAAAAAGGCATTAAAATATTTTTAGAGGTTAAAATAAACATTTTACTTAATGAAAAACATTTTAAAACGTGTTAAATCGTAAACTAAAAGTGTAGCAATAAATTATCATATAATTATGCTAAAAAAGTGTTACATATTCTAATTTATTGAGGAGCCGTAACGTACGTGTAGGTGTATATACTTCAATGTTCTGAATACGAGTCATGTGTAACGAATAACCCTTTATACGCTTCGGTAAGGAACAGACAACCGGATTTTAACATTATTAGCGGTTACAATTGCTACCATTAGATCCAACTTCGAAAAAGAGGTTAATTGTCGAGTCCAACTCGGTTAGGCCGCGTTCAGGAAGCTACGCAGAATCTTCTCGTAAAAAATACCACAGTGTCTCAAGACGAAAGTCTTCGACCAGTGTGTATTGTCGGTGATGACATACGGCACTGAGACATAGTCACTCACAATGGGCCTAATTACAAAGCTCAAAGTTGCTCAAAGGACAATGGAGAGGGCTATACTTGGGGGTCGAATCAGGAATGAGGAGATCCGCAGAAGAATCAAAGTAATCGACATTGCCTGAAAAATTGCTAAACTTAAGTGGCAGTGTCTGGGTACATTGCTTGCAGAACCGATGTCCGATGAGGCCAACAGGTTCTCGAATGGCTACCACGCACCAGAAGACTTAACATGAGTAGCCCAGGCGTTACAAGAAGTTGGAAATTTGAATCCACCAAGCTGGCCTCCTGATATCTATGAAGCATATTTACCATTAACAAATTTTATCGTTTACTTAGAGAGGCTTAAACTGTTGTAAAATTAACCTCGTGTTATTTTATCAATGCCCATTAAAACGAAACTAATACTTCTACTAATTATGATTAAAATAACCGAAGCCAAAACAAATATATTTGATTTAAATATAATTTTTTCTACATTAATTTAGAAGTACAGAGGCACATATGAAGCTTTACTTTCAGTTTTTAACATTTAAAAACTCGTCTCTATAAAACAAACATGTAATTGGTAGTCAAACTGCATACACACAGTTCATGCAATAAGAATTGTGGACACACTTATTAGGTGGAATTCGTTCACCACGTATTTAGAACGCGAACTAGAGTTGTGCATTTAAAAGGTCGTTCTCGTGAACTTTACACAATCTTTTAGTCTGTCTTTATAATTCTGAACGATGTATTAAGAGATTTTTTTAATATTTATCTCGGGAATGTAGAACACCTGATAGTAATTGCCGTACAGTAAAAAAACAATGCCTCGTTTGAAGACCCCGCTTTTATAGGAAGGAGTAAACATGATGAAAAGGAGTCTATTCCACATACGGGCAAAGTTTACCAGAAAACTGCCCAGTCATCGAGAAGAACCGGCATGAAACTCGATATGGTTTTTTTTTCATGTGTTTATTTCTGTATTCATAGCTATAAACTGCAGTGTTTAGTTTAACATAAAATGAAGGACATTTTTTAAATAATGTATTGGCACATAGCTAATCTCGAGTGACAATGGGATCTGAAATGGTAAGCATAGTAAGTTTAGAATTACTGGCAACCGATTTCCACACTTAAAATTGGTATCTAATCAACTGGATATTAGATAAAGCCGTAGAATGCCACATTGCTGCGTCTTGACATCTTCCTTCGTCGAAAGATCAGGCTCATTGTAGAACAGGATAGTTGAATTTAAAAATGGATACAAAAAGATGGTGGATACAGTGGTATTCTCATACATTATTTCGCGACTCCTGACTATGAACAATATAATGTCACATATACACTCATATTTATATTTTACATATGTAATATGGTTAATTTTCTGAAGTATTGTTTGACCTATTCCCATCAAGTCACCATTCAATAAGTACATATATTGCTTACCCTTCTGTACATTGATTTCAAGCATGTTTGGAAATGCCTTCGTTTACCTTAACATTATGATCGTGGCATTGGGATCGTCAAAATCATACAGTGCTAATAAACGTTTTTCGTAAAAAACTTGTTTTGTTATAGGGTATCGTATATACATTCATATGTATTTAGTAAGAAGTTGTTATTTTGATATATTATAAATAGACAATTCAGTTTTATTTATTAGTATAAATAGAAGCCGTAAGTCTATCATCTTAAGACATTGCCTATTGCATAACTGCTTTAAGTACATTTTCCAAAATAAATACCGGCGTACGTTTTTTACCTTGACTCGAATTAACCGCACATGCCGCAGCATCATTAATAACGACATACTCTTGATAAAACTTTACTGCCTCTTATCATGAAATAATCCTCGTTGAAGTGTAGATAGTAATTTCGGTTAGTTTTAAATTTGATTATAATGTATATGAAGCGATGAAGAATTGACAAAATGGAGTGGCAATGGGCTGGGTACATTGCTCGTAGAACCGATGCCCGATGGGCCTAACGAGTTCCGAATGGCTGCCACGTACCGGAAAACGCAGCGTGGCTAGACGCCCACAAGGTGGACCGACGACCTGGTGAAGGTCGCAGGAATACGCTGGATGCGGGTGGCGCAAGGCCGGTTCTCATGAAGACCTTTGGGGGAGACCTATGTCCAGCAGTGAACGTCTTTCGGTTGTCTGACATACCAAGCGTCAATTCGCATCTCGTGAGTTTGTATACAAGGCCTATTGTGTAAATTTCACAAAATTTAGTTTTAAAACGGACTTTAGTAATTTTTAGGAATTAAACCAATAGTAAATATGAAACATTCAAAAATAAAAGATATGGTTTTAATGAAATAATTGTTAGAAAGTACTGTACTGGACGTGTATGTCAGTGAGAAATACAAAGCAATCATTTTTTTAATCATTAATTTCATTTTTTTTTAATAGAAATTATTAACATAAATTTGTCTGCTTTTTACATCTAGTGGTACAGTCAGCGCAATAATTATTATGTACATTTTCATATAAGTTTATTCATAATCAAAAGACAAGATAGGCTGCGTAAGTATACATTTTATCATTTACCTCTCTCAGTACTTAAACGACATTTTATACTTGACATACTGTAGCATGTTGATGGATGACTTCATACCATAGTAAGTAACGCGAATCTATACGTTATTCCCCTACTAAGAATCGCTCAAAGTCGCTAAAGAAGTTTTCACTTTAAAAAAAAATTGTAACCCTTATTAAATTGTAAATAATTTCATTTCATGTAATTAAAGTAAAAAAAAAGTAATATAGGACCTAACTATAAATAGAAAATAGATTTTGACGAGAAAGAAAAAAAAAACAACGCAAAAATTTGTTACACTTTGATTTAATCCAACAAGAAAGAGTTAACATAAAATTTTACGCGGTAATATTTATGAAAATAATAGTATGATATACTGTAAAAGATTACTTGTAACAAAATATTATTACTATATAAGTAAGTAAGTCATTTAAGTTTGAACGTTTTTAAGTCGTTGAGTTAAATATTCGAATTGATGAAAGCTATACTTTGCGGAAATCCATCATAAATAATATGGTTATATTTTTTTACTTTGCTAACTACGCCTTAAATAATTTTCAGCTATCACGTCTAACTTGATGTATAGTCGAGCCTGTACGCCTATGGTTGCCGTTCTTAAATATTCGATTGATGAAGGCGATACTTTGCGGGAAACCATCATAAATAATACGGTTGATTTTTTTACTTTGCTAACTCCGCCTTAAATGATTTTCAGCTATCACGTCTTTCCGCGAAGTATCGCTTTCATCAATCGAATATTTATGAACGGCAAGCATAGTCGTACAGGCTCGATTATACATCAAGTGAAACGTTACAGCTAAAATACAGTTAAAATCATTTAAGGCGAAATTAGTAAGGTAAAAAAATCAACTATAACATTCATTGAGTTAATTTAATTCGTTGATAAAGTCAAATCCACGACACATCTACAGAGTTAAGTTTGAAATTACTGGTCAATATATATCCATAATTATTTTTTCTAATAATGCCCGTCTGGTTAGCTACAACTCCTCAACTTAGAAAACCTGTTGTCAAATACCAATTGGTGTGTTCCGGCAGCATCGCTTGAGAAACCAGTACATCTAGGATTAGTGCATTTACCATCATGGACCACGTCGTCAATTAACATCAGGTGATATTGTGGTCAAAGCACTGAGCCTATACCGTGTAAATAAAATAAATAAATCCTTCGGGGAAAATAAAATAAATAATTTAAAAAAACTTTAAACCATCCTTAAGCAATAACTGGTCTGTCATAGCGCACACGGATACTGAGTAGCACCAGGATGTAAGTGGGAATCGATTGTATCTCAAAATGTCCTTGACTACAGGCATTATATGAAACTGTCCATCAATCAGGTGATTTTTAGCAACCTTTTATTGCCCCCCTCTGTCGAAAATCACGTAAGTTTTGAGTACAAAGAATCGTAGAAAAATCATAATATTAAAAGTGAAACCTTTAAATTAATACAAATATAAACTAATTTAATTCTGTAAACTTTAGCTCCATTAAGGTTCAACGAGGAAAAAATACGTGACTTTTTCCTTTCCCTTTGTAATAGAAATAAAATACTCACACGCGGAATCATACGCAGTCACACGCGGAGTAAGGCCATTTTAAGTTGGCCTTAAAAGACCACGTTTGCTTTTTGTTAATTAGGCGATGTCGTTTACACACTCACATTAACATTTTTTTTTGTCTTGAATGTTAAACGAATTTATGTACGGAACTATCACTCATAGTGATATTACTCTATGGCCCCTCTCCAATTACGAGCCTGACGTACCTAATTAATAAACGATCCCTATAGGTACTGATAAAAAAAGTTCAATACTCATCATGTTGGGTATTATTTTTTAAACTAAAAATCTATCATCAAACATTTATCAGAATTCAAACGCTGGCACCTAACATTTTTAATTTGTTCAAGGCCTCATGATACGAAATCTTTGCTCCCACTATCAATGAACATGTGATTTTGTCTAATATGTATGCCAAGCGTGTATATTATAACATAAAGCGATCTGAGTCAGTCTTCTGATTGAGTAAGCTTTTAATGACTGGACTCATAGATGGGCAATTGGCAATTGGAGATGGCCTTTCTTGTCAATGTATGGAATAAAAATAGACATTCTTACATCAATAATGCTTTTATAATTCGTTCCACTCTAAGTTATTATTAAGTCATAACTTTTTTTTTACAATTTGTAACATTTATAGTAATGAGTAATTTTTGTATTTAAATAACTTTTTTCTTTAATCTGCATAATTTGGTTTTCAGATATATAAACTGCGATTAAGTGCATACATTGCTTAAACATTATAATGTCACTTATCTTTATTTCTCAAGGTTACTTAATATCGCACTAGCGTATTTAGAAATTAATTTTTAAATATTTAGCAATTGTACAGACTATAATATTTAAATTTTTTCACTATTAAATAAAATTGAAGGGTTATTTTTAGGGAATATGTCAGTATTTTACGAAATAGTTATAAATGTATATAAGATACCTATACCAAAACTATCATATTTAAAATTTATGGCTGTCTGTCCGTTTATTTGTTCCGGGTAATCTCTGGAACTGCTGTACCGATTTTGACGGGATTTTTTTTGTTAGATAGCTGAAGTTACTCCGCAAAACTTAGGTTACGTTAATGTACCGAAAATAATTAGGATACCGCATAACAAAATAACACAATAAATTTTGAATAAAATCCGATTCAATGCACAGTTTTACAGGTATTAGAATTTGTGAGAAATATCTTTGCTTAATGTTTGTAGCAACTTGTTTTTGAATAATAATTAGGGTTCCGTATAAAACAATTAAAAACTCTATTACGGTGAAAATCTATACGAAACGCAGGCGCAGCCGCGGGCACACAACTAATAATATAACAAACATAACCCATATACCGAACAACTAAAATGTTAGCAATCTAAATTACTCTATTATAAAAAGAAAAAATCCAAGTCGACTAAAATTAATGTAATTTTACTAACCTAACCAAAAAGTGATGTCGTTTTTTCTAGTATGAGAAATCTCAATGAAACCGGCGCTAACCCGTAGTAATTACTTTATTTGCAAAATGAATTGACTCCACTGTATATCAGCTAAGACATCTATCACGCTTGCTTGAATAGATTATATGTACATAGGAAAGGGAATAGCAGTGCGGGGGCGCGCTTTGACAACGCTTTTATATATAAGAAGCGCGATATTTCGCAACCATTCAATGTTGGAATCTCGACGTGATCCTACCGTGGAGCGCGGGAGAGCCGATTAAAACGCACCCTCGATTATTTTTACGCGCGAAAAGTGACGATTTCATTTGTTTTATTTCCAATATGGCTGTTTCAAGTTACAGGAATTTAGTGGTCTTGAAGGAGAAAGGACATTTCGAACAGGATAACGATGCTAGAATTGAAAAATATACCGTGAGTTCTATTTTGCATTTGTTTTTAATTATTTACCTTATTAGAATTATTATTTTATATTATGCTTGTAGGTATCACGACTTAGGCTTAATTAGATGTGTATTATTAGGTTATTATATGCAGGGTCATTGTAATTAGCTAACGCAAGATGAATACTAGTTGTTTATTCTATATTATTAAAAATATAACACAAAAATAAGTGTACATTAGAAATAAACAATTATTTTTTTACTATTCTGAAATTCTAGTATCAAGTGTCGAAATAATTAATTAAGAATATTTTAATTGTTATTGCCATAGTTACAATTTAAAAAAGCATTAATTATTTTTTATTCGTATTCTATAAGCAGATGAAACATAATATTTTTTATGATTTTTTTTTTATTTGTATTCTTCTCCGTGAACAATCTTGAAAAATCTTGGCATAATTTTAGTTTCTCAATTGTCTTAGATAAACAAAACCGAGTAGCTTTGAAAAAAGTTGTTTGCTTCTTTTCATCCTGATATGTGTTTAAAAGTTTTCTTCTTGACGATAAAAACGTCTCAGACAAACTAGCTTTCCCTCCCTATTCTGGATTTTACGAAAGTCGTTTATTTGTACCTATTCAAGGTATTCTTAAATACTGTTAGTGCATATCGCACTCGTATTCGCTTTAAATTTCACTTTCGGAAATCTAATCATGTACCTTAAAAGTTCCATTTTACATTTAACACATTTTTTTTTCTTCTTCAAATGATCTCATATTTTCAAAATACTATTTCACTTTCTCTAGAATAAACGTATAGACGGTTAAATATTACGATTATTTATACTATTACGTTATTGAAACATATCTCCGGAACGGCATGACCAATTTTGACGGGACTTTTTTGTAGTAGATTGCTGAAGTTACTGCACGTAAATTTACTTACTGTTGTTTTTCGAAAATAATAAGGATTCGGGTAAAATTGTGAATAAAAAGCCACAGTTTTCTTGGCAGATACATGAACTTGTGAGAGATATCTATTGCTTAATATTAGTAGCGAAAAAAAATGGAGAATAAATAGATTTCCGTACAAAAAAATTAAAAACTATATTATGCAGTGAAACGCGGGCGCAGCGGCAGGCACGCTGCTTGATTTTATATATAACTTCTAATCAACGTCTATCGAATCAAATCCGACAATTTATTCGATACGATTCGACGATATTCCTATGTAAATCCTAATTGAACGATTTAAATATTTGATAAGAATTTATTAACGAATGTTAAAAAAACAAACCAAAAAATCAATAGGATATATTGAAGTTAGCAGTAGTACATAAATAAATAAATTATTTATTTACTTTTCAGTGCATTTTTATAGTACATTATTTTGAAGTCGGTTTTGTTATTAATTCAAAAAAAATGTTTTCTACTTTTTAGTTTATGTATTTACTTTTAGGTATAGCTGTGAATCCTTTTTGATAGCTTTGGAAACAAATATATGAAACACGCGTGTTTATAATATTCGAGGAATTGTATCGATTTCCCTGAGTTCCACTGATCAGATCTTGATTAGGTGGGATTCAATGGGACCACCACTGGAGTGTACTCCTACGATTAAAAAAAACTGCAAATTGGTTCACAATTGACGGAGATATTGTGTAACAAACATACAAAAAAATATGGACGAATTGACAAACTCCTCCATTTTGAAGTCGGTTTAAAAATAGTTGTAAATTAGCAAACACTTTAGTTTTGATATTGTTACTCTCCCTTTTTATGTAGACCATTCGTTTAATATTATTATTATGTTTCATCAATACGTGATAAATAAACGTTTATAAGGATTTACCATATTATTCTATCTGTAATTCCCAATGATTTAAACTGAAATAATTGTCCTTATTTCTAAACAACAACGCCCGTCTGTTTTTCTGTTAGGTGGCTTATAGCTCAAGAACCACTAAAACGAGTCGGATAATTCTTTCTTTTTAATTCATAAGATGTTTTCTCTGGTCAGGTGTCAATATATATTTTACAATATTAGGGACAATGGCACAATAATAATATGGGATAAGTTATGAAGTTAAAAGTGAATGAAATTTTGCAGGACTTTCGGACTGACTTAGATGGTAACTATCATACATAAGCTCACGCCTGTTATCCCCGAAGGGTTAGGCAAAGTTTAAATAGCGAACTACACCCCTCGACTCACATTTAGATGTGCTTAGTTCCACCCCAGAAGTGACAGGGGCAAGCTTGTCGCCATATCTGGCACAAATTCCAGACTCCGGGATGATACTGAGTAGAAAAACCCAATATCACTTGATCCGACCCGGGGATCGAACCCGAAACCTCGGAACGACACTCGTAGTATAATACAATTACGCCACCGAGGCGCGTAACTATCATACATATAGTGAAAACATACTTTTGTGACACATTTCGGTGCCTTGTGTCTCGCGATCAACTGCGTAGCAATTAACGAAATCTTAGGACAATTGTTCCTGACTGGATCGCGACCATAATATCACTTATGAAAATATGAATTATAGTGCCACACTAAGGAGCGTCGCATTATGCAATTACCCGGACTATTTAGCCGTGGTAGATAGATGTAGGTCATTATTCTTCTTGAACAATACTATACCATGATGGCACAGTTGATAATGCGGTCAGATTGCGCGTCAATGGACGTAAGTTCAAGCCCCAACTATCCAACTCTTTGCACTTAAATAATATTGCGAAACGTTAACTCTGATGTGCCACGAAAACTCCATGGAAACATCTGGCAAGATGGACAACCGTTTTGCTAGTGATTACAAACGTTGATACAAAATTGAAAATATATCTTTACGCACATGACACTGGCATAACTTACAGATTGCCATTACCTAAGAAAAAGAAATTTAGCTAAGCTCTCTTTCACTCTCTCTCTCTCTCTCTCTCTCTGTGTATCTTTCTCTCTCATTCGTATATAATAATATGCTTAATCCTTTGGAAGGAAAGTAGACCTTCATTGATGAAATAAAAAGTGTCGGAATAAAAAACAATTGTTGACGCTTTCCTGAACGTTCGGCCTTGTCCTAGCTCAGGCCAACACTCATATCTACATCGTGACGCACTGTTAGAAACATCCGTGTTATCTAACTCAGCTGGTGTAGACATGAAATTCTTTTTAGGGTTCAATTTTTATTTTTTAATTACTGGCTGTTTGCCCGCGACTACGTCCGCGTTTCATATATATAGTGCGTAATATTATACTTTTTAAATTATATTGGAAAATAATGTTTTGCTAGTGCTATCCATTAAATCGTATTTTGTTTACTATTTCGAAAAGTTTTAATTTTTTTTAACACGGAATCTTAATTAATTTTTGTTTTTGATACTAACAGAAAGCAAAGATATTTCTCACAAATTCAAGTACCAAGTAAAAGTGTGCATTGAATCGGATTTTATTCACAATTTCATGAGTTATAATTTTTTTTGTCGAGGTACTCTAATTATTTTCGAAGAATAAACGTAGCCTAAGTTACGTGGAGTAACTTCAGCTATCTGCCAGTAAAGTCTAGTCATAATAGGTTCAGTCATTGCAAAGATTAGCCGGAAATTAAAGTCAAAAAATTTAAAAAAATGTGTTTTTACCGACACTTCAATTTTATTTATCCTGTATAACATTTTACCGTATTTAACCGACAATTTTTTATAACCAAATATGCATTAAAATTTTCATACATTATTTCATTGCTTTATTTATTATTGATGAAATTTATTAATGAAAATTAAAATTTAAAAAATGAACCAATAAATGGTCATTTGTTTTCTACAGTAGATAACTATACAAACAAGTTTTCTTATATTCTCCACGATTTGGAGCCCTTTTAGTTTTTTTTTCGAAAAATATTAACCATACTACATCTGGTTATAAGTATACACATGACTACAGAATATGTCTACGATTTAAAAAAATAATAACGTAAATTAACCAGCTCATTGTAAAACGGTAGCACCTTTTCAATTTTGAAAGTTGGGTACAAAAGATAATCCTACGAAATCGTCCGTTTTAAATTCGTACACTTATGGAACGCGAAAATTTATTTTAATCTTGGATCGGAGGCCAATTAATGGGTAGACATACATATACGGTTTCAATATGCTTTCACAATCTGTTTTTGCCTACTGAAATGCGAAATTTAAGACCTTGTTTTTTCTTAAAAATGTCAGTGATCGGTCAGAAAAACCGATTTATTTTCGGTTTAATCTCAATCCAAAAGCTAAGATACGATATTAAAACCAGCCGCAGACAGACGTTGCCTTTTATAAGTAAAATTGATTATCGAATTAAATTAGCATACGGAACCGACCGTCAGTTTTAGACAGCCGGATTAGTGCAATAGGATTGTTGCTTTGATTAAATATGGACTAGGTTATATTCTAGGAAACACGCTTCGCCCTGAGGCTTTGTCGGTTCCGGTAGTGTTTACTGATCACGATTAACTACATACTAAGAATGTCATTGTATATTGTACTATAGTATGTAATTTTTATCAGAAAACAACAACGGTTAAATCAATCACACAGCAAAATCGTAAAATAATAGAATTAAAATCATATCAATAATTTATAATCAAATCGACCTCCGTGTCCTTTACGTCCGCAAGTCGGTTACTTTTTTTGTTATTTATGTTTGTCTATTTTTTATTAAGTTACTAAATTTGATTAATTTAATTACTTGATATATTTTTTATATTAATTCCTTATTAAATATAAATTTTCGTAGTATAGTTAAATACATTACCAGGAAGACCGTAAACGACAACAGAATTAGGCTTAATAATTCCGCCATCCCGAAGTCTTTCATATTATAAACGAATTTGTAAAGTGTCACATTAACTTAATCTATACCAGGGGTCGGCAACCTTTTGAGTCGTAAGAGTCAAAAATTACAATTTACAAAATGTCAGTTTTCTCTCAAGTGTTATACTTATTTATTCATATATAAGTATTGCCTAATTATGCCGTCGTTAATCGATTCGGAACGATTTTTAAATGTTTTTTTGAATTAAAATAAATAGCATATTTTGCGTTTGGAAGTAAAGAGTCGCAGTTTCACATCCAAAGACATGTGGCTCGCGAGCCGCAGGTTGCCGACCCCTGGTCTATACAGTCAAATTTCTAACTATAAACGGACAGACAGTCGCGAATTAAATCAACGCAGCCATTAGTGAATGTTCCAAAGACTTCCTTTCTGGACTCTATCCTAGTACTGCGTTTGGATTTTCAGTTCCTACAATAACCTGAAAGGGATAACCGGGTTCATAATTATATTTGAGAAACTATACGAAATACGAGCGTATAAAACCGGACAAGATCAACCTTTTGACTTTCAGAGTCGAGTCAACTCGGTCGTCGGATCGAATGTCCGATCATCGTGTTGGTTTTTTCAGGCTGCCAAAGAGGCAGGCAGGTTTCAAGCGTATCCGTGTATGTGGTGATATAGTTGGGTATAGTGTCGATCAATACCTGGTTATGAGTACCAAGTTTATCCGTTCATTTATTTGGTGACGTAAAGACGAGCTGTGGTCGTTAGAACCATTACCAAGGTCTTTCAAACATCTCTCGATTTCTTAGGGAAAATTTAATGAAACAAGTAAATAAAATAAGGATTTTTGGTTGGTTTCCATGCATGCTATGTGCATTTTTGTATAACGGAAGAACGCAAGAGTTACTTACTTCTGTTATTTGGCTAATCCAGTGCTGACAAGCTCTAAGTAATTAAGTATAAACAGCATAAATATAGTATGTGACTAATCCAAATAATTAACAGTTTAGTAGAATCCGATGAATCTTTGATCGCTTGGATTTATATCGTAAAAGATGTTTTTAAAATTGGCCTTTTCCCATCTACACAGCATTATTTTATGGATTTCTACATATCTCAGTAGCATATTTTCTGATGACTCGTTAAACCAATACGAGAAAAAAAGCCGCGGCCGCACAGAATGCACTGAAAAAATAAGTCAAAGTACATTAGCTTAAAATAACGAGAGATCAGAAATACATTATTTTAAATTACCCCCTACATATTAAAAATTAACAATATCTCGTGTCTTTTATTGTAAAATCTTCAGTATCCTTATCATGAAATAATGTTTAAATTTTATATTCCTAATTTAACCAAACTTTTGCGTGTCGATCAACCAGAGTCTGCTTTTAAAGATTCTCCGGTCGGGTTACCTACTTGTTTAGTTTCTTTACTAGATAATTTGGGTTCCTAATTTTAATTTTTACAACACTTTTATTACAGTCATTAAGAACATCTCGTATAATAATATTATTAAAATTTCATTAATTAAGTAAGACATGCAATGAAAAAAAAATAAAATAATGAATTGAGTATAACTCTATAAACAATATATAACAAACCGGTTTATTTGCGTATAAAACGTGTTATTTCACCTGTAAATGTTCTTCATAGTAAATGAACAGAATTAATTTCCTTTGTGGTTATCATTTACCTAAATAAAATGGTATCTTAACATTACCAGATTACCAGAATAACACAGTGTCACAAGATGAAAGTCTTCGACCAGTGTGTGTTGCCAGTGATGACATACGGCACTGAGATGTGATCGCTCACAATGGGCCTAATAAGAAAGCTCAGAGTTGCTCAAAGGGCAATGGAGAGGGCTATGCTTGGAGTTTACGATCGAGTTTATTGAGATTATAATCTCTAGATACTTTAGGATACCTAAAATGAACATACCTATTCAATATCAGTTTTGACATTTTAACATATACAGACGTCACGTTTGTTTGTCACCTCCGTGGTGTAAAAAAACAACTATGATCTGAATGTTGAGTAACTAAAGAGACTGATGAAAGGATCGTGCATGTAACTGAGATGCGAATGTTAAGAGGACATGCGGTCGGCAACATATTTAAAAAGTAGCTATTTCAGAAATCTATTGCTATCGCTTTGTGCCCTAAAGAAAGAGTAATAAAACATAAAAGGAAAAACTGCAGTTCGAGCTGTTTTTACCGTATGCAATATAGACGAAAACATCACTTCATAGTACGCTGTTTCCTCCTCCAAAACTGAACCGATTTTCTTTCAGTTATAAAATAAGAAAGACTTTGGCTATGGTTCTACGTTTTGCCTTATTTAATTATATTCATCAAATTTGTTTAACGAAAGACTGAAAATGATGGTAAAAATCGAGAATTTTTTCATTTTCAAATACACCTAGTTTCTACAATAACTAATTTATAGAAAAAACGTATGGGCATGGCAGTGCTGGGTATATATTATTTGGTATAAAAATATTTAACATAATGCTAGCTAATGCTAATAATCCAGGGAGGAAACAGGGGACAACGTTTGTATGGAATAAATACCACTAGTATATCCCCTTAAAGATCTTATTCATAGTTCCAACTGGAGTAATTTTCTTCTGTGCTTGGGAAAGTCTATGAATATATTTTTCTATAATGTTAAATAAATTAATATTAATTCATGATATTTATACAAATGAATATCATAATATATAGGTAATAAAAAAGAATAAATAGTAATTAAAATTAAGAAAACTTACATCTTTTTTTTATACAGTACAGGCTTAGCGATTGATAACAATGTCACCAGATGTCAAGTGACATTGTGATCCATGATGGTAAACACACTAAGCCTAGAGGTACTGGCTCTAGACTGGTGATGCCGGAACACACCTATTGTTGTTTGGCGACAGGTTTTTAAATTTGAGGGTAATAGCTACCCAGGTAGCTATTATTAGAAAATGTTTACCTTCACCTAAAGCCCAGGTTTATAATACAGTTAGGTGAGTTCGAACCTGCATCCATCGACACAGAATCTAACCGATCTGCCAAACCAAGCCATCATCCTTTCAAAACAATACATCTCATGTATGCTAAACTAAATTTAGTTATAAACTTATCACTTGTTTGGCTGAGAATAAGTTAAAGAATTATTTTAAGCGATTACGCGAATCATTCGTTTTCGGTTCGGCGGTTCATTACTCGAATAATATTAATTATCAGAAATGACTTGTTATCTGTAAGCAACAACTAAAAAATATAATTAATGATTGTAATCAACACATTTATAGTAAAAAATACACAAAAAAAAAAGGATGTAATTGATATATACCTGCATTGTGATTGATTGATTAGCAATTGGCAGGTAAACTAAATATATATCCATATTTTATATATGTATGTATCTGTATATAGTTAAAATGGATGAGTTTAGTCAGGCTTAGTGTGTTAACCATCTTATACCACATCGTCACTTAACATCAGGTGAGATTGTAACAGTGTCCATTCAACAGAAAAACGTCCACTGCTGGACATAGATCTCCCCCAAAGATAAGGGCGGAATTTCCATAAGCGCCACGTTTGGCAGGCAGGCAGGTTGGTGATCGCAGTAGGTGTTTGTGGTGCTCAGAGGATGCTACCACCCATCCTCTGGTTTATCCCTTAGTCGCCTTTTACAACACACACGGGAAGATACGGGCTGGTACTATTCTTACCCGGCACTAAAGGAAACCGCTGAAGCTTACAGTATATAAAATTAAGAAATACTATTATTAAATAATAAATTCAATCACCTAATATCATTATTTACAAATAATAACGCATTACTAATAACAGCCATAAATAAATAACATTACTAATAGCATTTAATGTGTATTAATTAATTTCTAAACGCAACCATCTCTTTTAATTACGTGCTAATATTAGATCATAATCACACTGAAATCTGAAAAACAATTTGCTTGTTGATTAAACAGGTTTTTTTTTTTTCAATTGACAAAATTGTATTGGCCGGAATGTCTTTGGCAGATTCACCGACATTTTGGGGCGAGTGCTTGAGACCATCAAAGTGGTACAGACCTCGGCTTAGACGTAAATTCTGCGGATTGGCCCTAGCTCCAACTAATTTAAAAAAATCTCAAGGTTCCTTATAGAACCCATGTGCTTCCTTGTAGTGTGTAGGACTGTAGAGTGCAGTGTGATCTGTGATACAGAAGACTCTCCATTTTGAGATCGAAACACGTCCTGAGCCGCCGCTGCCGAGGAGAGCCTGGGTGTACTTGACTAAACACGGTAAACCTAAAGCAATACCTGGTTGTCGAAAGTTCTTCCTTTAAGCACGAAATGTTTTTCGTGAAAGATTTCCATTTTCAAGTTGTGGGTCGCGCAAATAATAATCTTTCAACAAGAGCTCTGGTTCATTGTAGGATTTAAGGTTAGCATCTTTAAAAAAAAAACTAGGCTTCCATGGAGTCTGCTAACAGATTGATAACTCGAAACTTGCGAAAAACTGTTTTTTTTCAATGTGGAAAATATTAACCTTGTTTTTTTCTTTTTTTTGTCGGGGGGAAATGCATTTACGCACTACCCTTACCTATTGCATTAATGAGACCGGAGTCCCCTAATGCAATAGGTATGGGGGCACGGAAGGACCAACTCCGTGCCAGTGTGGGACTCACCCGGGCGAGAGTCGCCCGGAAATACCCACTAATACCCCCCGGGGCCGTCCGCCGCATTTGGGATGGAGGCGATACGGGATTGCAAGGCATGCCACCGCGTCGCCCCCTGCGGCGGAAAATATTAACCTAACCTAACATTTAAGATATAACATTTGTCTGGTTTTTACATTGCATTCCGAGCAAAAATTATGTACATGTCATATAGTTTATTCATAATGAATACATACGATGCCTAAGTATAAATTGTATTACTCATCTCTGGGCACCAGCACTTAAACGCCATTTTATGCTTGGCTACTGTAGCATGTTGACGAATTACGTCATAGCATAGGAAAACGAACCTAAAGTCTTCCCCTACCGAGAATCACTCAACTCCGCTAAAGAAGTAATCACATCAAAAACACATTTAACACCGCTTATCCCAAATACGGTAAATCAGTATGTTTTTAGTAATAAATCTGTATACAACTATACAGTATGATCATATTATTTTCTCATTATCAAATCAATCACCGTTTGAATTCTATAAGCTAAATGATATTGTTTTCAATTTAAACCGAAACACGTTTTTACCCAATAATAAATCAAAATAAAATAACACTCATAAATGCAACCGCATATTCGTCTTTGTTAGATGAACGTTTATGTCAGTACGGATTTTTTATATGTCTAGTCTATATTACTGTTTAATATCAAAGGCAATCGGCAAAATATTTAAGATCAATTTGAGATTTTCCATCACCGTCTCAATGAGTAAACGTCTGGCCTTGTTCACGTTCAATATCAAGGTTCAGAGTTCGACGATCGCCTTTTACTTTAACTAACAAGCGATATTTAAGATTTCGTTCGACAATAATGTATTAAATTAAAACCGCACGACAATAATTGGTTTGGTTTTTTTATTTTATTATTACTAGGTACTAATTGAAGCGATGATTGCGCAGTTGGTAGTACCAAGCCGCCTATCCAAATCTAAAATCAGTTTGAGCTTTGGGTAAAGAAGAAAACCATGGTGGTAGGGCATTTTCTAATAATGCTCGCCCTGGATACCTAAACACTCATCTTTGAAAACCTGTCGCCAAATACCAATAGGTGTGTTCCGGCAGCATTACTTGAGAACCAGTACCTATAGGCTTAGTGTTTTTACCATCGTCACTTAACTACAGGTGAAATTATGGTCAAACCACTGAGCCTATAATGTGTAAAAAAAACTACTTAATGATTGAATAAACACCTAGTAATTTATACAAATAATAATTTCATTAGTGACTAACATTGTAGATTTTAATGTTTTCTTTTTTTTGTAATTACAAAAATAGACATAATTTTATATAAATTAAACAATTTTATATTGGTTGAAATAATTCTATGAACATTTCCTCATTCGTTCATTATTAGGCGTATTATTAATTTCGTAATTATATTCTGCTTATTAATATTGTGCTATTAAAAAATCAAACTATTCTACTAGTTATATCCTTATTCTTTTGTTTTATTTTTTTTTACATCAAGTGATGTAGTGAATTAGATCGATAAAATCTACTAACAACAAGCACTTTATTTTGTAATACTTTTCGTAAACTCTTGAATATTTTACACAATATAATTCGGTAAATAACACTGATGAATACAAAATGTTAATTAGGACAAACTCACAGGCCCATCTAGTATATCTTTATATAAAATTGTTAACACACGTACGGACCGGACCGCGGACATGGTACGGAAGGTTATCCGTAGCTTAAGTAGGGTTGGAAATCCTATCCGAAAAAGATCGATCTTTGAATCGATTCGAATCTAAGCTTGATAAATCGATTTACAAAAAAACGAGGTCCATAGTATTGATCTTGCACACTAATAAAGAATCGATTATTAGATTATCCTTTTTGTGTGCTATGATATGATGAGTATTTGTAAATAGGCAAAAATAAAATAGTTCAGTGTCACTTTTCCTTAGTAGGTTAGGCGTTCTCCTTTTTTTGTTTAGTTGCTATTGATGACATTTAGTGCGGTTAATAAGAAATTGGTAACGGTTTTTGCAATAAATGATGATTATAGTCTAATCTCGCGCACGGGAACTAATAAAAAGTCAGATAAAGAAGTCGGAAAAAAGACTGAACTCTTAGACCTCGATGTTTTATAAATCGATAAAAAAAATACTACCTTTTGAAAAATCTTATACTTCATTCCTACCTAGGCGACTGATGACCTCGGCCGCTCGACACATCATGCCCGCGGTCCTGTCCGTACGTGTGTTAATAGCTTAAATAAGTAAATACATGGGTTTAAACAATGAAACAGAAATGTAAAAGGTATTTCCATTTTTTTACACTACTATTGGAGATAAAAACAAATCTATTTCTGTTTTATTTTTCTTTATAACCCAGCCGTAGATTTTCTGTATAAAAAGAAACTTTATGCACGTCTCAAGATCATATAAATGTGCTAAAAAGCAACGATACACATAAATACGGTAAATTTTTTATTTGTTTGTTATTTTACGTTAATATTTCATTTCCGTTGGTTTGATTAAGTTAATGTTTATAATTAAAATAATGTTTGCGTACTTTACGTAATATTTTATTTAATTCTATTTATAGATTCACCTTACACAAGCGATTCGCATTATTCTTACGTATGCTGTTTTTTTTTTTCATTAGTTCTAAAATATTACTTCATATCGTACATAAATTATTTACCGAGGTTACATATTATCATTTATTAAATTAACCAAAAAATAAAATTTTTCACTGCGTAATACAGTTTTTAATTTTTTTATACGGAACCCTAATTATTTAAAAAAATCCTACTAACATTAAGTAAAGATATATCTAACATCCAGTAATTGAATCGGATTTTATTCACAATTTCATGAGTTTTAGGTTTTTTATACGGCACTCAAATTATTTTCGTAAAACAAACTCCAGCTATCTACCAAAAACAAACAAACGGAACAAACGGACAGACAGACAAAAATAAAAAAAAATTGTAATGTTGCTATACGTATTGTCTCATTTTTATGGGTAATCGACACATTAATCGATATTGAAAACTTGTTGTATTTTTTATTTCTGTCGTCAAAATCAATTTTCTATTTATTTACAGAGTAAATCTGAAAAGCTCTGTATTCCTAAAAGTGGCATACAAAACTATTACACTCAGTTTTAAAATAAATATCACAATTTTTTTATTATAACCACATCTTGTAAACCAACCAACCATATCATTAGTTTTTTAATGTTGTTGGAGTTCCTAAAAAAATATGTGTAAGTACAGTGATTATGTACTTGAACCTTGAAAATACATGTCTTTAGACTATAGACTAAAGTATATGTGTAGAACTAATGATAGAAAAATTTAACACACTTGAGAATCGAGACAGACCCACTCCACTTAACATAACTCCTTCACTTAGACCTTAGATATTGGACTACATCACTAGAAATACTAAAACTACCGCAAAGAGAAATCGAACTATATTATAAATTAAATATTATAATTGCATGTTTTGTGGTGCTTACTATATATTCATAATGACGATCTTTTCTCTTGATCTGAAATACCCGGGTTATCTAAATATAAACTATAACATGCAGTTATTATTAGTTATCTACAGACGAAAACAAATCTAATTCCAAACCGCGACGTCATTTGTAAATTATATATCTATATCTTGTATGTTCATAGTAAAATCACAAATTTTCCCTGTTTACTTTTTGAATATTGCCAAAGACTAGAAAAATATAATAACTTATCTATGATATTACTGAGCAGAAGTGATTTAAGACAGACATTTAAGGGACTGCAAATTTAGGGTGTTATTTAGAGTTGTTATTAAATGGAGAGAAGAAAACATGTATGTATGTACTAAGTAGCAACCTTATAATATTGAAAACTGGAACATGCCAAAACTTGATTAAACTTCAAAGCTAACGTTTAGTATTTAACTTTTCAATTATTTAAAAAACGTAAATTCTTAAATTTTTACGTCTATTCAATATGGAAGGCGTAGAAACCAAACGAAACCGCTACAGTAACGAAAATGTTGCAAAATGGCTGCCCTTTTGTGTTATACTTTCCTAGTACGACCAGCTCTTTCAAAATCTTGGTGGTGGAAATAAAGTTACAAAGACAAAGACGTGTTATGTCAATCATCGACTTAAAATTGAAACACTCAGGGGCTGTGCCAATATTACGTAGGCAAAAAATTTGGACATTTTACCCACACCCCCCCTCCCCCTATGTCGTCAGCAATAGTATTCAACACTCTTATCCCCATGATTATGTAAGCATTAGCATATTAAAAAAAAACGTGAATTAATAATTAATTTCGCTTGCGTAAGCACCATTCAGACCAGAATCTCCCCTCAGCCCCAGACGGTGCCTTAGGCTAAGTTCTCTATGAATGTGACCGTCAATTGTGAATTGTCAACGCTCGTCTTTAACATAACACAAAACAATATCTTACATACAATGTTTATACATTCAGCTGCAGGTTATTATTAATTCTTTAGGATATATCGATAATATTTTTTCAAGAAAACTGAATCTAAACAAGGCGATAATGATCTTTCAGACAACTACTGCATTTTGTACTGGTTGTCCTTAGCTAAAATGTAAACATGACATTCAATAATACTCAACTTCATGGCATGTTATTAGTGGCAACGGAATGTAAATTATTTCATACAACAGAAGTGAAGCGTCCACAACAAAGGACCAACTAAGTAGGCGTAACGAGTTAGTTTATTTATATATTAAAATATGCTTAAAGATGTTTTTATACTATGTAATTGTTACATTTTTTGCCCATAGATAAAATTACTCTTAACTAAAGATAAGATAATGGATTGAAATGTAAATGGTATAAAAAAAAGATACATTTTTTATTTTAAATTCTATTACGCATATTTAATTAAGCCGAGTGTCGACTTAAAACACAATTTCAATGCAAAATGCAACTAACTGATCGCTATTAATATTTGCTTAATGTACCAAGTGCCTGTTCATTCCGAGACGTCAATTCGGCTTAAATATCTAAAATTATATTTCAAACCGGTGCTATTATTGTAATATAATATATAAACCTATTTGTTATTCGGATAAGTAAGAAATTTCGCAAGTGAGCGCTTACTGCTTTACTACAGTATAAATCTACATCTATTCTAACATTATAAAGAGATTTGTATTTTTGTATGTAACGAATAAACTCAAAAACTACTGGACCGGTTTGGATGAAATTTGGTACGGAGATAGTTTGAAATCCAGGAAGTGACATAGGACAGTTTTTATTCCGATAATCTAACGGGAAAGGGAACTACACTGGTAAAATCTGGGAGAGCAGCTAGTTATTTATATAAAATATTTTAAAGTTAATAAAAGAACTCGAAAAATAGTTTTTTTTTTTTACCGGAATAGACTCAGTGCTTTTACAACAGTCTCGCTTGATATTAAGTGATGGTAAGCACACTAAGCCTAGAGGTACTGGTTGTCAAGTGATGCTGCCGGAACACACCTATTGACATTTAGCGACAGGTTTTTCAAACTTGAGGGTGGTACCTACCCAGGCATATTAGAAAATGCCCTACCACCATGCTATGTTTGCCTCACGATATTTTTCTTCACCGAAAGCTCAGGCTGATTTTAGAGTTGTATAAGTGGGCCCGAACCCGCGTCTATGACGCGGAATGACGCGGAATGCGGCCGCACTAACCACTTCGCCATCATAGTGTAGTGGTGGAGTATTTTCTACCTGGTTAGTCACCAATTCCCATAGGTGCGATCCGATAGTAGAACGATAATAATGCGCGTCCATCGTTTTCTATAATATTGCTAAATACACAAAGAAATAATAGTAACTAAATCCTTTCGTAATTAGACACACTTCGTGATCGTGAAGCTATAAAAATAGTAACGCACTTTCCGAACACCTCTTTGATATTGCGGATCGTTTGAAATTGTTTTTTTACGCGTCGCAATTCAAACTATAAAATTTCACAAATCTGTATTCTAATAAAAACTAAAAGTGAAAATTCAAATTAATTACATATGAAATTAATTGAATTGAATGAATGTATTATAGACAAACAATATTGTGATTTTGAAATAAAAATCGGAATTCTAAGTCAATCTGAAAATGTTCGTACTCAAAGTGATAAATTCGGTCAGACGTCAATTTAATTGGGGGTAATAAATATTTTTTTATGTTCAGTATTGTTTTATTTATAAACAGTCTTTCTCTTTAATGTAAACTTCCATAAGCATTTAATTGAAAAAAAAAAATATTTTACGCAATAAATAATTTAAAGATTTAACTATTTTATGTAATACTAGCTGTTTGCCCGCGGTTGCACCTGCGTTTCATATATTCTTCTCTGCCTTTCATTTTTTGTATACGAAACCCTAATTATATTCTTAAAAAAAAATAATATGGACTAAGATAAACTAAAAATATTTCTCATAAATTATAGCACTTGCCCCTAAAAACTGCATTGAATCGAAATTTATTCTAATTTTTATGAGTTTACTTTTTTTTTACGCGGAACCCTTAATATTTTCGAAAATAAAAGTATCCTAAGTTAACCATAATAACTTCAGCTATCTACCAAAAAAGTACCGTTAAAATCGGTTCAGTCGTTCCGGAGATTACCAGATTACCATTACAAACAGACAATCAATTTAGTAAAAAAAATAATTTTGACAGTACAAACAGACACTTCAATTTTACTTATTAGTAAAAAGTATAGATTATTTAACATATATACACAATACAACACTTAAATATTCGTAAATTTAAAAATCAAGATAACTTTAAAAACAATATATATTTCTTAACTGCTATTTCAAGGGAATGTAGAAAAGACTGACCTCAATTATACAACTAATAGATCCGCATTTAAATCCAGGTTATAAATTAGATCACCTATATAATAATAGGTACTTGTATTGAATAATACTAACAAGGTATACTATGATTGCTTCCGGCATTTTGACTTTATAAGACTTGATAATACCTTGCTAATAATCTTCCGGAACATATAAAATGAACTATAATGACTTCGCTACTATGGAGATAAGACATTAATTCGTAATAACTACACTGCTGTCCAAAGAAATTATACTTATATGATAGTACTAGCTGTGTGCCCGCGACTGCGCCCGCGTTTCATGTAATGCTAAATTGCATTTTAATTTTTTTAAATGGAACCCTATTTTTTTAGTACTAAGATAAAGAAACAATATTTATCATAAATCCAAGCACTTGCGCGTTAAACCGTAAGCTAGGATCAAAATTCCGCGGGAGTTTTCACACTCAGATAGCGGTCAAGCCGAGGTTCGAACCCTTGTGCTAGTTTCTTTTTGCGGCTGAGTGCCTTCAGCCCTCGCCCCCAAAGTTCGGTGAAGCTGTAAAGGCCCTTCCGGTCAACAGAATTAGATAGCTTAGAAAAAAAAAATAAAACCGTAGAACAACATTTTTATGAGATTTTTTTTTTGTGCGGACCCCTATTTATTTTCAAAAATTAAAAGCACCCTATTTCACCCGGAGTAACTTCAGCTATCTGCCAAAAAAAGTCCTGTCAAAATCCGTCTAGCCGTACTGGAGATTACCCGGAACAATAATACAGACAAAAATTGTAAAAATTGTATTTTTGTTTTATCTATCGTATATACATTCATACCTATTTAGTAAAAAAATAAATAATTTTGACATTACAAACAGACACTATAGATTTATTTCATTCAAACTCATTTTACACTCATGTGGAAGTAATTTATCAGCTTATGCACCAACGACCTCGCACGTGTGTAATTGTCATTGTTAAGACTAAAATAAAAATACATCCCAACCAAATATTGTGCATCACAATTTAAAGATCAATATTAGTTACATATACAGATGATATATATAGGTCAATTGTTGAGTCTCCTACATCAGATTTTACTGGAATTCCGTACAATTTCATACTCTTCTTATCATTTTTGGAACTGTGAAATAAGTCGATACAAATAAATATAGAAGTATATTTTAATTACATTGCAAATATAGAAATACATATTTTAACAACAGTAACTACCCGATAATTAAAAGGTTGAATAAAAGAGGAAATAACATATTACAAATAATAATTGAATGTGAACGAAATTACTTATACGCTATTTTTTAATACAATTTCCAACTATAACTCATCGATAAAGGCAGTAATTAAGGGTACAAAAGCATCATGATTTTAATCATTTCGTTAAGCTAACAATGTGTCTATTTACATGTAAATCTCATTATTTATTTATTTTTATATTACATATTTTAAAACGGCTCCAACTAATTAGTAGTGTTAGGCTTGAAGGGTTTTAAAGCATTTACATTTACCATTATATGTGATTTAAATAAATTAACATACAACCAAAAAAAAAAAAAAGATTACGGAATGCATAATATATATTAGAATGTGAATTATTATTATTAGAACTAAGCAAATTCTTTTGTTACAAAGTATAAAACAATGCGATATCAGAGTGACGGGACAATAAAAATAACCTCTACTTAGCAATTACAATGCATGAGTATTTGGTTTAAAAAAAAAACACGAGAATTTATTTAGCGTTAAGTTACTTTATTTAGTACGCTTGGTAACGTTTCAAATAAAATAGTATGATGTGTTTTTAATTTTGGTACAGTTAACGTCTGATCGTAATCTTGACACTTGAGTGTGAATGTAGTGTGAAGACTATATCATGCTTGTATCCGAACTGACTAAGACACTGTTGACTTGAGGTTTCTCTACAGCTTTACTAACCTTTTGGGCGGAGTGCTTAAGGCGTTAGTCGACAAAACCGTGGCTAGTACAAGAACACCAGAGACCTCGTTTTGGGCTGCCACATGAGAAGAAAATTTAGAGGAATTTGATTAATGGTTGGGAAAAAACAAAAAACAAAGTCCCTTATAGAATCGATGTAGCTACGTGTATTATGCAAGGGTTTGGAGTGCAGTTTATCACGTGTTATAATCATGAACTTTATCACGCTGGTAGCATGTACAGAAGCCTCTCCAATTGGCGCGATTAGTATCACGCTAAGCATGTAAATGTTAAAAGGAAACTGCGTGGCGTCTATGCAATTTTTTTAACTTGAGAGTAGTTGCTACGCAATTGATTTATAAGTAATAGGCAACCATTTCGCTATCACAGTCAAGGTGCTTTTATCTATTAAAAACTTCGTTTAAATAAGATTACGTTCACTATCAAAGTGTTTCAATATCGAATCTTAAAAATTAAGATTGAAGTCAAACCAAAAATATATGTTTTTTTGACTGATCACTGACACTGATTTGACATTTTGAACAAACAACAATTTGAATTTTGTATTTCAGTATGTAAATATTGAAACCGGCCGTATGCTGCGGTCAATCGCGATATGTTTGAGAATTAATCTTACTGTTTTATAATTTTTGAAAGTCCGTTATGTCAGGAACGATGAAAGAATAAATTGCACAAATTCTAATTACAAGGTTTTTATTTTCACAAATTGTAAACATTACAAAAATTTTATGATATTAGTTAAAAATCAGTGAGAATATACTAGAAAAAAAGACGAAACAGTAAAGCAATATTTGAAACAATTTTTTGAAAACGGTTTTATTTGACGTTTGTAAATATAAAACAATATTTAACTATTCTCTTCACTATTATTATTTAGAATCTATTAAATTTAGCTTTACCTAGTTACTTCATTTTAGATCTGTGACTATTAGAAATTGTTTGCAAAACAGTTTTACGTATTAAAGTCTGAGTAGACAAACTGTGGAACCTTATCTATGAATGCAGTCACAAATAAATAAAAAATTAGGTCAAAACAATTGCGCAAACAATATCTTACGCTAAATATATTATTTATATTTGACGTTCCTTTGTTTATCTATACTAATAAATAAAATTAAGGTATCTGTTTGTAATGTCAAAATTCTTTTTTTTTTACTAAATAGATATGACTGTATATACGATACCTATACCAAAAATACTATTGTTATAATTTTTGTCTGTCTATCTGCTTGTACCGTGTATTCTCTGGAATGGCTGGATGGAATTTGACGGGACTTTTTTTTTGGTAGATAGCTGAAGTTACTCCGGGTAACTTAGAGTACTTTTAATTTTCGAAAATAATTAGGCGTGAAAAATAACAACTCATAAAATTTGAATAAAATCCGATTCAATGCAGAGTTTTACGGGCAAGTGATTGAATTTATGAGAAATATTTTTACTTTATCTTATTGCTAAAAAAAATTAGAGATCCGTATAAAAAAATTAAAATGCAGTGGAGAATACATAAACAGCGGGCCCAGCCGCAGAGACACAGCTTGTCCTTTTAATACAGTGCTTGATTTTTAATACTTTTTCTATTGTTAGAAGTTAAATATATCAAATTTGAACATATCTCGTAGACCGTTTTCTGTGGTATCCACATCTTTATTATCGTATCCGACAGTTATTATACCGTATTTTACTATATACGGCAATCACAGCAGAAATATTGCCTTTAGGTAACCAGACGAACACTATGAAATGTAAAGTATAAAGACATCTCTAAAAGACTAAAGTAATTTCTGTTAATGTTTCTATTATAAGTTAGCTCCGTATTTGAGTAATTAGACTGTAACATATGCAGTATATATTTTATACGGGTGCTCAATTCTCGCGATAGTTACTTAGTTAGATGCACTCGCCCTATCTCACTACATATGCTTTCATTTTATGCCGCTGTCTTCGATCGTATTCAGATAGTGGCCAAAACGTTTTGACATTTTTATAACAGTATTGTCGATGGATTACCCGAACATCAATATCTTCACCTCCTTAGTACTTCACTACACTTTACTATTCCTTTTATAGTAGTATATAATTGTGAATAATTTATGTTTAACGTTAGCCTCAGTACTCAGTCTGAAATCTAAATCACAGCATGACTCGTATTTGCATATTTATCATACTAACTAGTGTACGAACCGACTAAGCTAAAACAGTACATATTTCATTATTCATTTTAATTAATGAATAAAGTGTTATAAACTGCTTCAAATGGATTTTAATGCGAAATGAACGGTATAAATCTCGCTTAATAACACAATCCTTTGGCTTTAAAAATATTACCAGAAAAGGTAAAAAGAAATTATAATAATATAATTGAGAATTTACAATTAACCAAAAATTAGAAGATTCGCAAAAGAACCAAAGTAACCGACATTGAATTGAGTGGCAATGGGCTGGTCACATTGTTCGTAGAACCGATGCTCGATGGGACCAATGGGTTCTCGAATGACTGCCGCGTACTGGATGACGCAGCGTGGGTAGGCCCACCATAAGGTGGACCGACGACCTGGTGAAGGTCGCGGGAGTCCGATGGATGTGAGTGGCGCAAGAACGGTCGTCGTGGAGATCTTTGGGGGAGACCAACGTCCAGGAGTGGACGTCTTTCGGTTAAATATATGGTTAAAAGAAATTTTAAACAATCACGTTGAGAAATTGAATTTGAGTCTTAAATATAAAAGTAAATCAATCGATTAATTACATATGATAGATTCATTAGTATGCCATAAGTTAGCTGTGCATAATCCTTTTAGTTTCATCTAGATATGAAGCCTGTTAAACAATTTGGTACTTAATTTATTACTTACGGCGGGTTTCATTATTAAATCTTAAAAGTTAAGATTTAGATTAAACCAATGATATATGGTTTAAACTGATAACTGATACTGATCTGACACTTTAGCTAAAAAAAGGATTGATATTTCGGAAAACCAGATTGAGATCGCAAATTGAAACCGGCCGTTATCCAAATTAAACTTATCTTTACCTAACGCCTCAACTCAAATATGAAACTTTCAATATCGCTTTTACATAATCTGGAAGTTTATACTTTATATTGTTTTGTCATTTACTTCAAAAACTGTGTATTCTCGAATTTGCATTGAAAATAAATATAAAATCATAGTACGAGTTAATTACATGTTATCATATAATATTTATGTCAAGGTTGTATTTTTTTCAACAGAGTTACGGGCATTCTTTTAGCCTAAAATTACGTACTTGATAATTATGTAGGTTAGGTTAGGTTTTTTTTTTCTAATAATTAGTGCGCTGGGACTAAGCATTGCTGTGGGGAAAACGAAAGCCATACTCTTTCATGGCCCTCGGCGGGGTCCTCCTACAGGAGCTAGAGTGACGGTATGTGGGGTCCAGGTAAAAGCTGAGACGCAGCTCAAATATCTGGGGCTCATATTAGATAGGAGGTGGAAGTTTGATGCCCATTTTGAGGAGCTTGGTAAGCGGGTGGTTAAGTCTGCGGCATCTCTTGCCAGGTTTATGCCCAACTGCGGGGGCCCTGGTAACAGATGCCGCAAGCTTTATTCAGGGGTCATAATAAGCATGGTCGCCTACGGGGCATCGGTATGGGTTGACTCCCTCAATGCCCACAATACTCGCAGCCTTTGCAGGGTGCAGAGGATTGTGGCGCAGAGGGAGGCCCATTGTTACCGTTCGGTATCCGGTGGCTTGCGTCCTCGCCAGCTCCCCTCCGTGGGAGTTTCAGGCTGAGGCGTATGCCTCCACTTATCACCTTACCGCTAGGAGGAAACAGCGAGGGGAGGTCCTGGCATTGGAAGAGGTTAGAGGGATTAAGAAGGAGTGCAAGAGGATAGTGATGGCCAAGTGGAGGACGGGGTTGAGATCAGCTATGTATGGGAGGTACACTACGGAGGCAATTCGTCCACATCTGCGGAAGTGGTGCAGGAGAAGATGGGGGTCGCTGTCCTACAGGATGGTGCAGGTTCTAACCAACCACGGGTGCTTTGGTTGGTACCTGCACCGCATTGCTAGGAAGGAGGCGGACACGTCATGTTATGAGTGTGGGGCAGTCAGGGATGATGCAAGACACACATTGGAGGACTGCCCTCGGTGGGAAGAGGAAAGGAGAATACTTGTTGGGGTAGTAGGCAATGACCTCTCGCTGCCAAACATAATTGCTGCCATGATTGGCAGTGAGAGGGCATGGGATGCCGTAAAAGGCTACTGTGAGAAGGTGATGGCAGCAAAGGAGGAGGCTGAAAGGATGCGGGAGTTAGATCCAGGGGCTCCGCAAATGAGGAGGAGAAAGACGGGAGGAAGGCGTCGCCGCTATAGAACGGCGATGCCATAGTGACGTGTGTGAGGTTTTGTCCATGCCAAGTTCATGAGGTTGAGAAGCAAGGGAGGTAATCAACCTCTTGGCTGGATAGTGGGGCATGGAGGTTTGGGGCCCAAGTGAAGGGCCATCCGCTGAGCACTGCGGTCAGTGCGAGACCGGTACCGTGGTGCTTAGATAGGCAGTGGGGTGGCAAAAAAAAGGTTTTTTTTTCTAATACCCTCCTAGTTAACTACCACCCACACTCAACTTTAAAAATCTATTGCCAAATATATTACACCATTCCAGAAGCATCACTTGAGAGCTAGCACATATATGTAGGTCCATAGCGTTTCACATATTAGTCACTTAACGTCAGATGAGATTGTGTTACTACTATACAGTATAAAAAGAAAACAATAAAAAAAACAAATTACATAGTTACAGAACCGGCACCGATTTCGAAATTATTAATGGTATTTAAACAAACGATATACCGTAGTTAGCAGAAGTAGATTAATAAAGTAATTATTCATTTACTTTTAGTTATTTTTTATAGCATTTTCTTTTGAAGTCGGTTTTGTCTTTCATTTAAAAAAAATGTTTTAAATAAATAAACATAATGTCTAAGATGATATTACACGCTAGATTAGAAACAAATTCAGTCGTAATTGTGATATAAGTAAATACATAACTAGACAGAGGAATGTCTCTATATTGTTATATTTTTTTAAATATAACATAGAGATTGTCAAAACGTGCCCAATTGTCGGTTCAGTCATATCGAACGTGACTGCAGACAAATTTATGTTATAAACCATGACATTTAAATGCAACATTGCAATATATTGCATTTTAGTCAGACGTATATATAGATTAATTTAGTTACCCTCTCACTGCAGAACATTTTGAAACGTATAATAAAAGTCATGGATCAAAAGACTTTTGTAAATACACAACGATCTTTCATGCCATTCAACCTCGAACCTTATAAACTTTGCAGATTTTATATTATTTTTTATTAGATACATGTCTGGATATCTAGCCAGTCAGAAATTTTCTTTGGAAATCATAAACAATTTGGATTTCCATTATTGAAAAAAATAAAACAGATTGGTCAGATACACGCATTAAATACCTATTTTAGTGTTTTCTTTTTTTTTTTAAATTATGTATGATTTTTTCAAGTGAAATCTGCTTTAGTCGCGTCGTAGGATATTTGGTGGAGGCAAAACTTATAGGTTCGCGTCACCGACATGTTAATGTGACGTGTTGCGTTAAAGAGGTTATATAGAAAAATGGATAATAAAAACTAGCGCGGGAATCCGCTGGATGCGAGTGGCACAAGACCATTCGACGTGGAAATCTTTGGGGGAGACCTATGCCCAGCAGTGGACGTCTTTCGGTTGAATGGATGGATGGATACATCATGCAATGAATATTGTGGCTTGGAAATCATCATACCAGCGGGGTAATCACATTACTAGTTTTTCTATAGTATTTTATCGTGGATTTAAAAATTCTGTAACAGTTATTTCATAGTTTTGAGTTTTCACTTCTATCGGTAATTCCCATGACAACCAATTTTTTTTTATTTGTATTTATGGGGTTGTTTACGTGATTTATATATTTTAAAGACTGTTTTTCCGATCTAAAGCCACATGTTCAATCAGACGGATTTATTTTTAATAGGTAATAAAAATAATTAGGCACCATCAATATTTGCGTCTATCTAAACCATCTTTGATAAATTGAACCTATACAGAGGTCAGTGAAGAAATTAAATATTATACAGACAGTACAGTATTTCACGAGTAATTTGTTATATAATAATATAGGATCCCACCACAATTCAACGCAAAACCAATAGTCTAAATATTTCGAGTTCAATCCTAATTGACGGCTATAAAACATTTTAGCTTATTAAGTTGCCTTGGCATAACGACAGGCGATTCAGAGTTGTTTTTACAGAGCTTAGATATCCTATTTAGCATAATCGTGGGGTTTTAATACTAATAATAAATAGTAATAATACTAGTTATATTGTAGGTATTTTTTTTTGTTACATTTGCGTCTGATCTTGCGTAATAATATTGTGTAATGTGAGAATAATATTGTAAATTTTGAGAGAAGACCTTTTTAAAACGAAATGAAATTTTGGGATACATTAAATTTGGAGCAACTTAATATCAACTTAGCTTGAAAACGACCGACAATTTTTTAGAAGTTTGCTGTAGGTTTTGAATGTATGCCCTTCGTTGTGGAGTCCACGTACTCTCAGACTCTTATCAGCGCTTTATAATGTTCTCAAATCTTTACTCATTCTCTTATTTGACCACCAATGCTTTACCTTTCTTCAACTATTTTGTAATACTGTAAAAGTGGTTCATTCTCAATTAATATATCTCTTCAAATATGTTTTACATTTAAAAAAATCGAATTTTTGAAAGGTTTTAATGAAGAAAATAGTTATGATATGACTTGTAGTAAATTGATATTTTTTGCGAATCACATGTCGGCGTATTCCAGAAAAGGCAATGACACTTTCAACTATATATCAATACATAACAACAAGTTAAAGATAAAAAACAGCCTGTGGATTATTTAAATTGATTTTTGTTCAAACATAACTCTAAGGTTTTACTTAAATATTTTCAAAGTTGGTCGACGATCGAAAGTACTATAGTTTCATTGGAATTTACGCCCTATAATTATTATCAAAGTATGAATAAAACTATATATATTTTTATAAGACCTTATACTTATTCAAACATTATAGTTCTTGAGTAAAAACAATCATATGGATTTGTGGGATTGAATACAAAAACTACCCGTTTGTAGATCAACATTTATATCGTTTAGTTAAACCATAAAATTCCGGAAGTATTGCAGAATGTTTTATCGTATTAGATCTTTGTTTCTTAATTGACATTATAGCGTAGTGTAATAATGTCAATGTACAACAAACAAAGGAACAATATTATCTTTCATTGCATTTAACCAAGGTGACACAGCCGGACGTAAACTATGAGCGGTATGTAAAAGGGTTCGCATAATAATTGTTGTTCCATAAACCAACCAGTATTGTAATAGTGGTCTCAAGCACGTACTAAACTTTGAGTGGTAATCAAGTATCAATTATCGACAGTAGTAATGTTTACTCTATTTAGCTTTAATAAAAAACACGTAGCTTGATCTTAAATTTAGCAATTATTTCAATAAAATGCTATTTTATTACAGGCATTTACTAACAAGTAATTAAAAAGCAAATAAACAAATATTTAGAAATAATTTTGTTAATTTGTTAATCACTAGGTTGTGTCTGCGACTAGAGTCTAGAGTTTTTATCAGACTTGTCAGTGCTGTCTATAGAAATAGAAAATCTGGAAAAACTATAATCCTCTTCATCTATGAGTGCTTTCTTAATGATGTCTGCCTAAAAATACCAAAAAGCATACATTCAAAGCTTTCATCAATTCAAATCCCCCCAAAGGTCTCCACAACGATCTGTTTTGCACTTCACGCATCAAGCGGATTCCCGCGAAATTCTACAGGTCGTCGGTCCACTTTGTTAGTGGTCTATCCACGCTGCATCTTCCGGTACTGGCAGTCATTCGAGAACCCGTTGCCCCCATCGGGCATAGGTCCTACGAGCTATGTGCCCAGCCCAGTGCCATTTAAGTTTGGCAATTTTTTGAACAATGTCAGTTACTTTGGTTCTTCTGCGAGACTTCTCATTTCTGGTTTGAAAACTTTGGTTTTGACACTACGGTATATCCTAGGTCAAGATTATGTGTACTTTCCCGAACGCGTCTCAGCTGAGTTGGATTCCACGATTGACCTCTTTTTTAAAGTCGGACTTATCGAACTGGCCAGTTTTTTTTGTAACGTGGAGAAACCTTCATGGGTACTCTTTCGAATGAAGGAACACTAGAGTTATGTGAAACTCTTACTTACTAAAGCTCCACTGTGTACCTACAACCGGCAGGGCATGGGACGATGCGGGGTCGAACTTGCATTGACCGCTTCGCCCTAGCGGCTGGCCTTTGTACATGGGCCCCACCCACTTGAGAGTCATTCGAGGTGCATTCGACCTGTCTCCCCCTACCGTTATACCAGTGCAATGGGAGTGAGTTTCCCCGAACTCACTCCCTTAGTGCAGTTGTGTAAAGACTTCATGGGAAGAGGGTCCGCTGATAACGGCGCCTTCTTGTTCCACCAACTCGTCTCCTTGCAAATGGTGCTTCGGAGTCCATTTAAACTGGACAGTTTCTCCCAGGTATACATAAGTGTCAACAACTTCTAGCGTAGAGTCAACGATTTTTATAGGAGGTGGCAAAACAGAAAGAGTTGTAGCTACCCAGGCGGGTATTATTAGAAAATGTCTTATTATATAGCTATGGTTTGATTTTAGAGAAGCATGCGTGGGCTTGAAGCGCCATCATCGCCTCACATCTCCTTAATATTAGGGACATACAATGCATGATTCAATACCCATACATATAACAAAAGTCAAATAAAGTTTACATATTAATTGACTAGTTCAAGAAATAGCGAAGATACAAGCTTTACTTAGTTCAGAATGAAATGGTAATGTAATATTGGTTATCTTTTATCTATACTAATAAATAAAATTGGAGTGTCTGGTTATAATGTTAAAATTATTTTGTGTACCTGCACCAAAAATATAATTTTTGTCTGTCTGTCTGTTTGTACCGGGTAACCTCCATACCGGTTTAACCTATTTTGACGGTTATTTTTTTGGTAGACAGCTGAAGTTACTAAGGGTAACTTAGGGTACTTTTGATTTTCAAAAATAATTAAGGCTCCGAGTAAAACAATATAACACATGAAATTATGAGTAAAATCCGATTCAATGGTCAGTTTTAAGGGTAAGTGCTTGAATTTATGAGAAATATCTTTACTTAATGTTATTAACAAAAACATTGTTTGGAAAATACTTAGGGTTCCGTATAAAAAAATAAAAAAACTATTTTACACCCTGAAAAATATATGAAACGCGGGCGCAACCGCGGTCACACAGCTAGTCTATACACAATACGATTCACAAAATTTTCCAGAATTAAATAAGTAATAGCCCCTATTTAGTTAGTATACAATCTTATCACGTATCAGCATGGGCCTATCCCAGGGTGATATTGAGAAGTTGCTAAAAGTTGATTAATGAACGATATAATCTTGAACTTGGAATGAACTTATCAATAAAATTGGAAAAAAAATAGTTGTTTTCAAATTTTCTATAACGCTTATGCAAACAGACAAATATACCAGCGCTGCTCTGGTACTGTTGAAGTTTCAGTGCAGCAATGAAGCTGAGATTGGACCTTGTTGGCCATAAGCGCAACACTTTGTTTTATGTCGTAATAAATATGTATTTACTGTGTATTTAAATTGGATATGTGTGTTATATGCTAATAGAAAAATATATATCCTAACACTCTTTATTATTGTTTATTTAATTTTTCAGCTTTCGGACGAGCTGCCGGCACAACTGGCATCGCTGAACCTTCGGCCACGTGTAATGACGCAACCCACTTACACAATACAAAGGCTCAGCGCAGCCGACAAAGATCTCGTTCTAAAGTTCCTCAGAAGGTATTTAACTTCCTCACTTCGTTTCTTCATAACGCATTATAAATTCTAAACACGTTTTTTTTTGTGCTCAAAAGAAAAGGTATTCTAGGGAACGGATCTACTACGGACTGTAACGTAATAATTAAAACACAATTGTCAACAATCGAGATAGAATACACTAGCTGGTGCCTGCGGCTCTGCCCGAGTGTCATATGTTCTTTAGGTGTGAGTGAAAAAGTGCATATTAATAAAAAAAACAAATGAATGAAGAAAAATGAGAGTTTTTTTATTAGCGGAAAAAATGTACATAAGAGTAAATCGAACAACAAAATATAAATAAGAGTAACTTAAAAAATATATAAAAAGGCTCGAAGGAATCCAAAAAATATTAGGTGAAATTGTTTTGTCAACTTGGAGAAAGAAATGATCACTTTTTATTCAAGATAACTTTCGCAATTGACTGAAGACTGGGTTTTATGTTTTGTTCTTACTCGCGTTAACCTTAGTTTCACACTTTGTAATGACTCCGTAAATGTTACATCAGAATAGCTCTAATATTTTGTCTTTTGTCGCAAACTTATAAAACATTCACATAAATCTTACATATTTCCATACAAACTTTCATCCCGTATTGATATTTTACACTCTTGAGGGTAAATTTTTACAAACTTTGAATGTCATATTTATTTATATCGAAACAACAGCCTAAAAAATAAGTTTCAAGCTTCTAGCTCTAAAAATGACGATACTTCCATACAATTCAACCCCTCTTTCAACCCCTCACGTCCCTTTGTTCGTATTAAAAAGTCTATGTCTTTTCTCAGGCTCTAGACTATCTGTGTACCAAACTTCATTGAAATCGGTTCAGTAGTTTTGCAGTGAAAGCACGACAGACAGACAGAATTACTTTCGCATTTGTAATATTAGTAAGGATTTAAGGGTTACTGTCTTCACCACACTGTAATTTAACATCAACCGTATAAAAAAAAACACTTAATTAACTAAAATATATTAATATTAAAACTCGATTTTTATAATTAACTAAAAAATACGGTAATTAGTGTTAAAATATACTAAATAAAATTTAATTTATTAACCTTAGATTTAGGTACGTCTTATGATTAAACTGTAATGTATCTAGCATTTTTATAATTATCAAATAAAATTTGTATTTCAAATATTATGTAAAGTCGAAATCTGAATTGAACCAAGCAATTTATTGATGGAAGTACCTACTCCAAGATATGTGTAGTGCATTACACTACTGAAATAATGACATCATTAATTCTATAAATTTAATTAATTATATTCTTTTAATTTTTTTACCTCTTCCTAGTTTATGATTAGTTGTGTCGGAAGTGTTGCTATTATTTCCCTGACATTTAATAAAAACAAAAAAAAAAAATATATAAATAAATAATTATATTTCACTGTAAAAAATTTAAATCCTTAAGTTTGTCTTTGCCTTTCGACTTTTATATCTCGAAAGATTTACCGCCCTAAGTCCGGACCTCGATTCGGTACTTAGAACGGAACCATATAACGTGGATAATACGTGTACTTACAGAGAATAATTTTCGTAAAACGAACATCTTTTCTCACTTAGATTCTTCTTCCGCGATGAACCCATGAACTTAGCAGTGAACTTACTGGAAACGCCTGAGTCTAGATGTATGGAACTAGAGGATTACGCAGCTACGACTCTCGATGAAGGAGTTTCAGTAGCGGCTGTAGATGAGAACGGGGATTTTGTGGGAGTCATCATTAATGGAATCGTAAGACGAGAGGTATGTTTATTTAAAACTAAGTTGGATTATATTTATTATATACTAGCTGGGGCCCGCGTTTCATATGTTCTTTAGGTGTGAGTGAAAAGGTGCATATAAGAATTCATTTATACCTAACCTAAAAAAACAAATGAAAGAAGAAATTTGAGTCTTTTGTTTTTATTAGTGGAAAAATGTACGTAAAAGTAAATCGAAGGAAATAATTAGTAAGGGTCGATGGAATCCAAACAAGAAGTAGCCTTGTAACCATCTACGCAAAATTACATGTCGAAAGGTAGTAGTGCCATCCCGATATGTTCAGTACTTTTGAGGTGATGGTGCGTCAAAGGAACCCCATTTTCCTTATATATGTAGGTTGTATTAAGCAATTATAAATACACATGAGAATTTATGAGAAAGTTACATATTTGACTTACTGTATAGGTGCAGCGTTTTGACCGCAATCTCATCAGATATTAAGTGAACAATTGGTCTAAGTTAGTAATCACGCTAAGCGTAGTGACGAATAAGACACCTATACCATAAGTGCTCGGAAACATGAATTACAAACGTGAGTATGGTAGATAGCAACCCATCTATTAGAAAAAGCGAAACACGATTTTTTTCTTTACCGACCCTATATGAAGGTAGATTCGATCTACGTTCACGCTGCGATACCTGGCCACAGTACCACTGAACTATCAAAACTTCATCGCATCGCATTTTTCATAGAACAAATAAAAATTACGTGTTCCAAATACGTCTCCCATATACACCGCACATGGTTACATATCCACCGCACGTCGTTCTATTGTATCCAGAATGAACTGAAATCTTACTCCTTAACAAGCAAGTCCATAAATGTCCATACCATAAATATTATAAGTTACTTGATGCATTAATTCTATAGTGTCTCGCACTTCCGCGCAGGTGTTCAGTTTTGCAATCAACAGTTACAGTTACTAATTGCCAATGCAAACCCTGATAATTGATTTAAAAAAAATATCCAAAACTACTTAGATGTTCTTTGGTTACTTAGAACTATTAATATGTGCCATTAAAAACGATTACTTGAAATGCTTCCTTCAGACACTTCTTCATACGAACTTTAGATAAGAACTCATGAAAAATAAAATATTTTGATTGATTGATTCAACCGAAAGAGTCCACTGCTGGATATAGGTCTCCCCCATAAAACGGGGAATTGCCATAATCGCCATGCTTGGCAGACGGGTTGGCGATCGCGGTAGGTGTTCGTGGTACTCAGAGGATGTTGCTGCAAATTCCCTGGTTTATACCTTAGTCACCTTTTCCGACACCCACGGAAAGATATGGATACTATTCTTAGCCGGCAACACTCGAACAAATAAATAACTATATTTTATACTAAAAATAAAATATATTTGTCCTTAAATAAACATTTCTCTGGTGGAAATATAATTTCTCTCCCTAAATTTCCTGTGACATGAAATGACAGGAAATCAAAAGGGAACACCTTCCCGAGATTCAACTTCGCAATTTTCATTTGAATGTTATAAATGTCGTTTCATTTTAAAATTGTATTTAAAAATATATTGTAAGCACCTATTTTAATGGTAAATATATGTTTTAATTAAAGATTTATGCTTGAAGTTATTTTTAAACTTAAATATCCTATTAGAACCATCACTTCGATGTAATGTTTTTTTTTTCTTGAAACAACTACCTTGACTGTTTCCTTTTTTTGCTTAATTAAATTCCGATCGTTGGCATTGCCCTGTCATTCCAATATCGAACCTTGAACCTCATTATATAACGTCGTAAGAATCCCGAAGCTTCGACAATCACATTAATCTGGCTCAAGGACTAATTAGAACGGGTCACGCTTCACAAACCGACACGCTGGGACGTTTTCTAGACAATTCCATTTATCGAATCGATCTTTTGAAGATTACAAAAATCTCTTTCTTTCACTCGCGTTATAAATTTGTTAGCTATTAGCACTTGTGACTATTTACAATTAATATAGTGTAATTTTTATTGCTTTTTAACTGTGAGTGATGGATAAAAATGAAAATTACGTGTTATATTTTTTTTATCAAAACATTTACTACAAAGCCCTCTTGTAACATAATATGAAAGTTTGATTTATGGTAGTTTAAAAAAATAAATTCCCCATATATTTAGGTTACATATTATATTCTTTGATTATACATAAAAAAAAAGGAATTTAAATAAAAAATTCTTGAATAATTTAATTTTGTGTAGTATTATTATATTTATAGCAACCATGGACGCACTTTTACCCTAATTTTTCAATACATTAGTTCAATGGAAATTAACCAAAAGTACCATATTATATTAATTAATGTTTACAAGGATCAGGAATCTAAAATGTTTTTTTTTATTATTTTACCAACTTATTATTAAACAATTCTATCTTCACATCGAGATTGTTTTTATTAGTGCAATAAAGTATTATATGTACGTCTTATCTAAATTTTAATGACCATAGACTATGATTTAGTTATTTGTTTTTAGTAAATATTTAGCATTTATGCAAAACAATTCTTAGCAGAAAACAAATACGGTCTAAAGTTATCTTTTTTTTTTTATTAATGATTATTTGCTTCGGTTTATTGCCAAATATTTACTGTCTTATTTAAGAGGTACTTTTATCAACAGATTGTGTGAAGGATTTTATACTTTTTATAAAGGTTCTATGGTAATATCAATATCGTTTTTAAGTAGACTTCTTACGAAATATTTAAAACAACCAGACATTAAATGGATTTTTTCTTTTCCTTGCAGGAAGTAGACTACACAGACAAGTCAGCCGAATGTCCTAATCCGAAATTCAGGCGTATACTGCGAGTTCTAGGACATTTGGACCGAGAAGCAAGGATCTGGGACAAACTGCCGGAATGCTGCGACAGCGTATTGGAAATTAGGATAGCGTCAACTCATAGCGCTTGGAGGGGAAGGGGCCTCATGAGAGTACTTTGTGAGGAATCAGAGTGAGTATCTTTTTAACGGTTTTTTGTTTGTAGTAATTCTTTTTGATATTGTATTGTGTGAACATACATTTCATCATGATAATACCAATGTTAATGTAATCAAAATAAAAAAATCTTTATTAAATTTAGGCCCTAAGAAGGCGCTTATGAACGTCTTAAACACTACCACCGGTTCCGAAAACATCCCAATCGAGAGAAGAGCGCAGGCAAGAAACTCGATCTGGTTCTTTTTTTATAAATATAATAAATATCATTTTTTTTAAATATAAAACTATACAAATCATAGTCTTAACCAATGTTAATAAAAATAAAAATGCCTTGGGAGCAACGATGGCTCACTTGCTAGTGTGTACTATTTCCATGTTGAAGGACGTTGTGATGATGATTGAACCCTGCTATCCAATTCTAAAATAAGCCTGAGATTTTAGTGAAGCAAAATATCGTGTGGTGGTTGTTGAGTTATTGATTCAACCAAAAAGTCCACTTCTGGGCATAGGTCTCTCCAAAAATAGGGGAATTGCTATAATCGCCACGCTTGGCAGGCGGGTTGGCGATCGCAGTAGGTGTTTGTGGTACTCGGAGGATGCTGTTGCCCATGCCCTGGTTAATACCTAAGTCCCATTTTACGACACCTTCGGGAAGATACGGGGTGGTACTATTCTTAGCCGGCACCACACGGTTTCATAGTGGTATTTTCTAATAATCCCCGCTTCGGTATGAGACACCGTCAAATTTGAAAACCCGCAGTCAATCACCGATAGGCAAATCACTTGAAAGCCAGTACCTGCAGACTTAGCGAGTTTATTTTCATGGATCACGTCGTCACTTATCATCAAATGAGATTGTGGTCACGGGCATTACAATATAAAATAGTATACTTATCTATAGATATACAACTTATCTTTTTTTAAGGACTACCGTTTTTCTTTAAAAACTATATCACATTTCGATGCATTTCAAGTAATGCGCTTTCGAAGACGGACTATTTTCAATTTTTTTACCTATGCATATTATCATAGCCTTCATGTAAAAATTTAGCATATTTTTCGCATAAGGAAAAATAAGTTAATTTAACCTAAGTGCACTTCCTAAATGTCGATTGATGACAAATGTCGAAATTAATTTCTTATCCGGTTCTTATTAATAAAGTATTATTCGATGCATATATGTTTCGTATAACGGCAAAATCGAATGTACAAAAATGCAGGACATTCCATTAAAAAATCATGTTTTATTGCAACACGAAAAAAATCCCAATGTTACAAGTCGAATAAATCTACATATTATTTAAAATGTATCGTTTATATTAATATCAATGCAATAATTGTATAAATAAATAAATAATAATAATAAATATGGACAAACGTCCATGTTCGATTTATGTAACAAAAATATATAAGATAACAATAATATTAATAATTTGATAGATACCAATTAATGTTTTTATGCGGACAACTTATCTCGCGTAACACACACTTATGTTTTTTTTTTTATGATAGGACTTATTGTCGGAAAGACGAATGCAGGATACGACAAAAACCTATAATTGATCACGCTCGGACTGAACAATGAAATAAATACCTACCTATATGGAATTTCACAATTAAATTACTTATAAACTAGCTGTGTGCCCGCGGCTGCGCCAGCGTTTCATATATACTTCACTGCGTTTTAATTTTTTATACGGACCCCTAATTATTTTCCTAAAAAAAATTTGTACTAACATAAAGTAAAAATAATGGATAAAATAAGGAATGAATATATTAGAGGGAGTTCGAAAGTTGCGTCAATGGTAGAAAAGTTGAAAGGTTCTCGTTTGTCGTGATATGGACATGTTATGAGAAGAGGGGAAGCGGATGTGGGCAAAATAGTAATGAATATGAATGTGGAAGGATGGAAAAGTAGAGGAAGGCCAAAGAAAGTATGGATGGAGTGTGTAAGAAATGATATGAAAGAAAAAGGAGTGAATGAAGAGATGACGGCTGATAGGGACGTATGGAAGAAGAAAACATACTGCGCCGACCCCAAGTGAGTTGGGAAAAGGCAGGAGAATGATGATGATAAAGTAAAAATATTTCTCATAAATTATAGCACTTGCCCGTACAATTTTTTTTGAGTATTATTTTTTTACGCGGAACTCTAATTATTTTCGAAAATTCAAAGCGCTCTAAGTTACCCGGAGTAACATCATCTATCTACAAAAAAAAAGTCTCGTCAAAATCGGTCTAGCCGTTCCGGAGATTGCTCATTGCAAACAAACAAACAAAAATTGTTCTTTTTGGTATAGGTATCGTATACAATGTATATCTATTTAATAAAAAAAACTTGACATTACAAACAGATACTTCTATTTTATTTATTAGTATGGATGTACATATTTCTAATTTTAAGTATCTATAAATAAAAATAGGCAAAGATAAAATGGTTCAGTACATTGTAATCCTCTGTTTTTTTAACAGATTTTTATTTTTCATTAACTAGAGTGTTGTTATCATTAAAAAGAAATTGAAAAGAGTTTTTGTCACCTTAAATTTTCTATAATAATTATAATAAAATTTCGACCACTAGTTTTCTTTTTAAATTAACAAAGTGGCTGAAGATAAAATATTAAGGGTACAATTTGGTCTAACTTTTCAATAAACATAGAGAGCGGCTCATTTCGGTTCCGTTCATTCAGTTGCCACAATCTTTTCACGGTTAGTTTGCTCATTCGATCATCGATCGCGTTCTGTCGACACAGACTAAAGTTAGGAAACCTGGTTGATTTTTATTACTACATTTTGCCTTGGGAAAATGATCTATTTTCTCCGGTTTATTCGCTTTGCCAATATCCATCATAATCTTATTCTATGTGTATATAATGAAGTTCAGTTATTAATCTATTATACTCAGTTATTTAAAACAATAAATTAGACTAGCGTATCTCATTTCGGAGTGTTTCAAAAATTACAAGTTAGTAATATAGGTTTTTGTAATAGTTAGATATACATAAACTGAAAACTAATCGCAACACCACGAATCGAGTGACTACAACAAGTAATTTTGATTATATTAAGTGTAGTAACCATGATGTGTTTTACATCAACTACCGCTATTCCATTTTTCGGTATACTGCATAGTAAAAATGTATAAAATTATAACTCTGCTATCTCTTTATTATTCCCGTATGGCGCTTGCCAAGAATACTACCGCCCCATATCTTCCCGTGGGTGTCGTAAAAGGCGACTAAGGAATAACAACCAGAGGATGGGCAGCAGCATCCTCTGAATATCACAAGCATTTACTCCGATCGCCAACCCGCCCGCCAAGCGTGGCGATTATGGCAAACCCGGGGCTTGGGGGGGTTTTTGAGGGAGACCTATCTCCAACAGTGGACTTCTTACGGTTACATAGATAGATAAGACACGTAGATCCCGTGGAAGAGCAACACAAAATTTTTACGTGAACGTAGACGAAAGCACAACCTAGTGTAATTAATACATGAAAAGACGTTTCAGAGAAAACAAAAATGATAGATTTATGGTGTCCCGTGGCCTAAATAACATACGATTAATAAAAACAGACGTACGTTATGCAATTATATTGTATGCGTATTATGACATACAACGCAATATAGTTAGGTCAAGGTTGGTTATGTAATGCGTTGTTCATTGGACGGGGAAAATTTAATCGTTTGTCTCGGTCTACTGATTAAAATAAAATAACAATATGTTTGTTTCATCGTTATTCGAAAAAGTCCACAGCTGGACATAGGTTTCCCCAAAAGGTTTCAACAACGACCGGTCTTACGCCAGCCGCGTCCAGCGTATTCCCGGGAATAGATCGTCGGTCTACCTTGTTAGGGGACTACTTACTGCATTTCCTATATTAAAAAGGGGTCTACCCAAGGTGCATCGTCCGTTCCATTCGAAAACAATTCTGCGAACAATGTACCCAGCCCACTGTTACTTTCGTTTAGCAATACTTCAGGCAGTAGATGGCACGAGACTACTACCAATCGACGCGGAATTTTTCGTAGAAGGTTATTATAGGCTATTTAGTTTTTGGATTTCATCGATCCTTTATTTATTTTTTTCGATTTACTCTTATGTACATATTTTCCACTAATAAATACAAGATTCTCATTCTTCTATATGTATTTGTTTTTTTTTTTAGATTAAGTATAAATTAAATATTATATGCACTTTTTCACTCAAACCTAAAGAACATATGAAATGCAGGCGGAGCCGCGGGCATCAGCTAATAAACTCTATATATTCTTTATAATTATTTACTGTACGTTTAGCAAATATTGTTTTATGTTATTGTAAGCGCGACCATAATCTAGGTGGAAGTGACGATATGCAAAAAAAAAAATCGTAAAAAGATTTTTATCGAAATACGATTGTAACAAGTCTTCCTGTTTATATGATTTGAATATATAAATAAATTAGAATAAGAACGCGAAGAAAAATACAACATGACCAATGATAGAAAAAAATACGGAACTATGTGTCTACTTTGAATTATCAAATATTCGTATTGTTTTCGTTAGACCGGCTTATACGTTTAGAGTTGTAATAAAACTTAAGACCATGTTTACACTCTTTCTAAATTAATAGTTTTCATTTATGACTAACATATTAAGAGGTTAGACGGCGTTTATTCCACACAAATGTCTTCCACTATTTCCATCTTGGACAATGGCATTATAATAAACATATTTATACCATTTATACCCACTATTCCCATGCTCGTAGGTTTTTATTTTCACCATAACATTTTTTGTTATACTAATATAAAATCGAAAATTAAAAGAAATGCCCATTTTTTACAATCGTTTCCAGAAGTCCGTCTAATAAGTTTTACAAATAAAATAAAAAAAGTTTAAAATCGGCCCAAATCTGGAGAAAAAAAGAGGGTATTACAAAGTGATGCGTTCTATTTTGCATAGGTATAATATAATTATCAGCCTTAACTGCAGTTGTCCCTTTCTCGTTTTAAAACTCTTTTCTTGGCACGCAAGATAGCAATTGATAGCAATAGATTTCTAAATCTCACCTGATGTTAAGCGAAAATGTGGTCCAGGATGGTAAACACACTAAGCCTAGAGGTACTTGGGGACCACTCAAGTGATTCTGCCGGAACACACCTATTGGTATTTGGTGACAGGTTTTCTTACTTCAGGGTGGTAGTTACCCAGGCGGGCATCATTTTAAAATACCCTACCACTAATCTATGGTTTCCTCACGATGTTTTCCTTCACTAAAAGCTCAGGCAGTTCCAAAAGAGGGTTTGAACTTGCGTCCATTGACGCGAAATCCGACCGCACTACCAACTAAGCCACCATCCCTTCCAAACAAAAAAAATATTTATTGCATACCCCATGTCTTGTCACGTATTATAGTGTTTTCCGAAACCCCTCCCGACTCCCTTACGAGCTTCACGTGATTAATGGATACCCCCTCACGTAAATACTTGAACCGCCCCTGAATAAAAATATTAAATACAGAATTTAAAATTTAAATTATAAATAGTTTTTATCGAGAACGATTAATTTAGAATTGCGTGTGATAATTTCAGTAATTTTAGATGCATAATCGTTTCGCGGTGCATGATTTTATCAATTTATTTATATCCAGGTAGGTATTAATTTCGTGTTTACGTCACTATATCTAAGCGGAAGTATTTATTATAAAGCGTTATTATCTTATCCAAGCGCGTCCGTACAGAATTATTCGCGTCACGACGACTGTTTTCTGGCTTAGAATTAATAATTTCCACGATACTATCAAACCGTGACGATTTTCAAAATGTTCCGTATTGTAGAATCTTACACCATGAACATGTTATGCATAGCTGTGAATTATTTGGTTGCTGTGGTAAGAACATCAAAAACCATTGGCAAGGATGACTTGCCGAGTAATTTTCTCTAATCTAGCCACAGATTTATACAGATCCGACCTATAGAGTGGCCACACATGAGACAGAAATATTTTCTAAAAGTACGGCTTTTGCAACTTAAAACACTGAAACCCATCATCACACTTATAGTAATTACAAGTAAATATACAGGAACTAAATTAAAGATAAACGAGTCACTGCTTCAAAACGAACTTTTTAATGAAAAAAACGAAAACACTAAACATTACAAGTTTGTTAAAGATAACCTTTAAGTTCGCCAAGAAATAAAAATTGGCCGCGGCGACAAGTGCAAAAAAATATATTTTGTCTTTTTTTATCACATAGTTAATATAATTTAAACATATCATGTAGTCTCTTTCTGTCATATTAGGTAACATTCTGGGAGTAGTCATTCTATTCGTCTAACAATCCACGCCGCTCTACACACACTACGTTTGACTTATCTTTTCAAAAACGTATACACGCGCAAACCGAAACCGCTCCGCAACTTATTAAGTACGCAGCAAAAATAAAAGCAATTTTACAATTGACATTTTTATCTATATTTCCACGTGTGTATGTCTGTATGTCTAGATAAAACTCAAAAAGGACTTAATCGAATTAAATGAAATTCGATGTACGCAAAGCATATGTCCACTAATTCCTAAGCAAAACTAGTATAATTGAAAAATAAATACATAAAAGGACATCCTATATTATTCCAAGACAAGACACGTGGAAGAAGTCGCGGGCACACACTAGTCTACATACATATAAATAGTCAAAGATTTAGTTTAGATATAACTTATGTTTTGTCAAACGATTTTTTTTTTTCCTTTTCTCTTTTTTGTTTATAGCCTTCAATAAGCTTTAACTTTATCAATAAAAAAATTGGAAACACATAATGTTTTTTATTAAAAATTTTGAAATGCGAACTGGCGTGATTATACTTTCTTAGTATATTTGCAAATCAGGGCAAAGTGCAGACAGGAGCCCAAGAAATGATCTATACCACTTTGGTTGCTACATATATTTAACAGTTAATTCCCACTCTCCCGTCTAATGCTCGCTCCAAAAGTTCAGTGAAGCTGTCAAATCCCTTCCAGCGTCTATTCAGAAAAAAAACCGACGCCTGATGGAAAATATAGTTAAAACTGACAACGGTACACACTCGCTCAATAATAACTGGTTCATACTACTTTTAAATGCTTATATATAATCATCTCCCTACCCTTTTCTCATTTTAATTTGGGGTCGGCGCAACATGTCTTCCTCTTCCATTCCTATTTTGTTGTCATCTCCGCATTCACTCCTTTCCTAAGCATATCATATATCACACAGTCCATCTATCTTTTCTTTGGTCTTCCCCTTCCCATGTAACAGTCCACATTCATATCCAATACCTTTCTTACAACATCCTCTTCCTCTCTCCCTTCCCTCATCACATGTCCATACCAGGACAAACGACCGCCTCTTAACTTCTCTGTTATTTGCGCCACTTTCAAACTTCCTTTAATATACTTATTCCTAATTTTGAATGCTTATATATTCTTTGGAAAAAAGACGTGACAACCATGTTTCACATTCACACACACATGCACACTGCACGCAAGGTTTATCGTTTCTGTATGGGACCTTGTTAGCTGAGCGCGGGGCAATTCCCACGGAATCTATAAACACAAAACCATCAAAATTAACGAAGCAGATTAATAAAGAAATTATTTATTGACTTTTATGTACATTTTTATAGTTTATTCTTTTAAAGTCGGTTTTGTTTTTAATGAAAAAAGTTTTTTCATATCTTAGTTTATTCATAATCAAAACATACGATACGCTACGTAAGTATATATTTTATACTTTTTTATATCTAAACGCCATTTTATACTTGACAAACTGTAGCATGTTGCAATCATAGCATTGGTAACGATTCTACAAGTTTTTCTTCTACCGATTCGCTCCTAGCGATATTTTAAACGTCGCTAAAGAATTTTTCACTTCAAAAATGTTCACAGAATGTTACCCCAAGATACGCCGATGTTCCTAAATGTGCATTTATCACCTATAAACCTACTTAAGTGATTGAAATTTTTCAGACGCTTAGCCAAAGCCCTCGGGTCTGGAGCCATGCGTATGGACACTACATCAATGTTCTCCGCGGCTGCAGCTGAGAGGTTAGGCTACAAAAAACTTTACAGCGTTTTATATTCGGATCTGCACTACGCACCTCAGCCGAAACCGCCTCATCTCGAAGCCAGTGTCTATATAAAGGAAATTTAAAAAGGTAACTTTCTATTGTCTTTTGATAGTGATAACTCCGTAATAAAAAAAAACAAATGTCATAGGAACCCTTTCAGAAAGATCGAGAATAATTAAGTTATGTAATAAACATCATCAAAGGACGTAAAAATTTATATTATCGTATATTTTGCTTCTACTCTAAAAAATATATAAAATATTATGATATAAATAGAAATATAATCTTTTACGGTACAGCTAAAAATGTATTCTTTAAATATATATAATTATATAAATTGATTCATTGACATGGAGTCGAGACGGAAATTTATTAGCAACAGGTTTTATGCAATATTTTATCTAAAGTATTAAATATTCTTTATAATGTTATAATGCGCTAAGTTTTGTAGAAAATATATTCGTATATGAGCAGAGCCGCAATGCACACTTACCTATTAATAATATATATATATATATAATTTAAATAAGCAATAATAAAAAAGTTCAATACTTTTTTCTTCTCTGTTGGTCAGCCATTTTCATTTTTTATTAGCTGTGTGCCCGCGGCTGTCCTCGTGTTTTATGTTCTTCACTGCGTTTTAATTTTTTCATACGGAACACTAATTATTTTCGAAAATTAAAAGCACCCTACGTTATCTGGAATAACTTCAGCTATCTACCAAAAAAAGTCCCATCAAAACCCATCCAGCCGTTCCGGAGATTAACCGGAACAAACAGACAGATAGACAGACAGACAAAAATATTAAAAATTGCATTTTTGGTATAGGTATCGCGTATACATTCATATCTATTTAGTAAAAAAAAATTACATTATAAACAGACACTTCGATTTTATTTATTAGCATAGATCCAGATTAGTAATTACTGATGCCCTTCAGTATTTATCAATAAAAAATAAAATCTCGCCTTTATATAAAAAAATGGTACTGAAGTCTTTTGTATTGTACGCCCTACATGTAAAAGTGTATTTTGTCAGATTTTTAATGAACGAATTTAAAAGTTTTTTTTTAATATAAATTCTTTTGTTTTTAAACCAATTGGTGATGATCGAATTTATATTAAATATTTTTCTACTTCTATAACAAGACAATAAATATCACATTAGATATTTTGTGTACTGAAACAATCAGATAATGTTGATAATTCTTTAACCCTTTGAACACTAATCTGGCGTTTACGCCAACTTTCCGTTGTTTTCCTATTGTCTCGTTTTTGTGGGTAATGGTATGTCGATTAATGACATAGATTCGCTGCTTAATTATGCGAATACCTAAAAAAAAAAAATAACAACTCTTTTATTTATTTCAGGAACTTACGTCCGTCATTGTAATAAAACGGTAAATAGACCCATAAATACTGAATATGTAGAGACCAGAAGGAAATCCATGACATAGCATATTACTCAGAATCACGCATCTTGAGGGTACCATATGCACAATGGATATTATGTTCTACATATTATAATGTGATTACAAAGTTTTATTTTATAATATATTTATTCACAGTAATTAATGGTTTTTAAAAATGCAATTAATTTAAAACAGTTGTAAATAACATGACAATAAAGGTCACGTTATATTTATTTACTAAACAATCCGTATGTTCTAAAAAATAATTTCGAAGATCGAATTGAAATGTAAAAAAAAAATTGGTTGTTTAAAGAAGTTCTATAAATGTACTCATTTAAAAAAAACATACACGATGTATTTCGCTTAATGTTAGTATTGTTAGCTAATGTTGATTTGTTATAAGATTGAATATAATTGGATACTTGTTTATTAGCAAGATTTATTGTTATTAATCTTCAATCCGTCACTGCTGTTAATGTTTAAAAAATGACGACTATCTTGAACTTCTATTACTATTTAGATAATTATTGTAAAAAAAAAATAGCTTAAAAACAAGCTCCTATATGAAATATTATAGTCCAATAAAAAAGTAAAATCCCATATCGTAGAGCGATTATGATAGAAAATGTTACACTTGCTCTGTGGTACTTTCAAAGTCGAATGAATTAACTTATAACAATAATAATACACCAATAAAATTAGTTGATATTATTATGGGCTTGATATTAAGTGGTAAATTTTTTTCCCATTAATTAGAGCGCCTGACAAAATTAAGTTAGCAATGACACACGGACTGCTGATGGTAAATAAACTAAAGGTTCTGAATAATGCACCTTTTTATTGTAGTTCCTTATATTTTTAATCTTATTAAGTAGCGATCTTAGTTCACAAGTATCTCTTATGTACCTGGTAATGGAATCTATTCAGTGATTGTCAACTTTATTGTAGTTTTAGCCAAAAATGTGATTCGAATAACTAATATATAATGTCGGTAACGATCAGTGTTATTTATATTATACGAAAAAATAATAAAGAATAACTTTGTGGTTTTTTTTTTTTCTAACATCGAAACATCATCGCTTCTCGGAACGTACAATTTCACTCGCACCACCCGCTTGGATATACTATGTACTTTGAGCTCGCACCCACGCCAGTATTTTAATGTATCGGCAACTGAGAAAACATCAATTGATAGTTCCCTAACTTTACATAAGTTAACATAAAAATCAGCTTTTATACTATAACGAAAGTATATTTATAATTTACTATAGTTTAAGGGTGTCTGGCAAGAGGAAGGAACCATGGTAAGTGTCTGGTAATGAACCACGTGACTTCTATATTATTCCGAAGAAAAAATATATAATAACTGAGCTTTATACTATAACGAATTTGAGGTGATTTTTTTCCGCCTTTAGTACTTGTTATGTGCCAAAACTACCACTACTCAAGTTTCATAATCTGGGATCATTCTTACCTGTGTTGGAGACGTACATAGAGAAAATTTCAACCTTTATAAAATAACGAAGGTCTGGCTGTCGTGGGTTCTTGCGCTATTAGGATGAATGTTCTGGAGAGCTGTTTAACCTAATTAATTTCCTGTTCTCCTTTCCATCCATCCAATAGGCCCTCGTGACATTCGCATCTGCCCCAAGATGCGACGACCGCGTAACACCTGAACCGACCGCGACGATAACATTACTCATATCAAAAGGATCTTCCCGCATCAACCGCATTTACTTGCGTGCCAGCGCCCACGCCCGCGAGGCCGCAGTTCCCGCCGCCGGGGACAGGCGGCTAACTTTGCTCCCGCACACACTTCAGATCCCCCTGCAGCGGTGGCCCAAGACGTACACAGTTCTCCATCTAGGGAGGCTCTTGACGTCGTCGCCACCGCAATACAGTGACACTGACCATGCATCAAGCATTAAACGCAAAAATATTAAATACACACTCCTGCACATAACACGCAGGTACATAGGCCCTGTAGGGACCCTTTTTTTATTAATAAATAAAAAATGTAGGGACTAACTAGAATCAAAATTCCGCGGGAATCTTTATATACAGGTAATGGCCAAGCCGAGGTTCGTACCACTAGGTGCTAGTTACCTTCACTCGGTAACGTGAAGTTACGGTTACCCCAGTTACGGTGAAGCTGTAAAGGTACTTCCGGTCAACATCATTAGCATTAAAAAACATTCGCATGGAAGTATAAATTTTATGGCAACTGATATTACGACGTGAACCAAATTGATGAAGTGATGATTGCGTAGTTAGCAGTGCGATTGGGTTTCTTATCCAACTATGAAGTTAAGCCTGAGCTTTCGGTGAAGGAAAAAAATTGTGAGAAAATTATAACATGGTGCTAGGGCATTGTAGAATAATATCCGCCTGAGTAGCTACCACTCACTTGTTTGAAAACCGGTTGCCAAGCACCCACAGATTTGCTTCCGCAGCATCACTTGACATCCAGTAACTATGACCATACTTCGACAGATATGACATATGACAGACTTCGTATGTTTACCATCTTGGACCTAAAGTTTTTTTTTTTTTTTTAATCTCAATAGGTTATTACAGCGTGGATCACATCTCTGTGCTTCCACTAACATTATTAAGACTACGATTTGTATAGTTTTTTATATAACAAAAAAAATTATATATATTATATTTATAAAAAAAAAAAAGAACCAGATCGAGTTTCTCGCCTGCGCTCTCCTCGACTGGGTTGTTTTCCGAACCGGTGGTAGTATTTTAGACGTTCATAAGCGCCTTCTTAGGGCCTAAATTGAATAAATAAATTTTAATTTGATTTGATTTGAAAGTAGATCTGGCTCTCGGGAGCAACTGGCAACTGGGTGAACATAACTAAAACTACATGCTGGCGGATTCTTAATTTCTCTGTGGTAGCAGATAAAAAGGCTACTTACCAAAAAAAAAACACTATTATTGTATCTATGTCTTTCAGAAAAGATTTGTGATATCGTTTACTAATTTCCCTGCTAAACAAAACTGAGCTAAGTTTTTTTTTTTTTTAATATATATATTGATAGTAATAAAAAACGTTAATTAAATAAACATCGAATATACAAAGAAGAGGCCCATTTTACTACAATACGATTTACTTACGAGTTAATATTTCTTATGCCTCATTGTTTATTTAAAACATACCTACTCGTTATAGAATAGACAAACAATCTTATCAAATGTCTGTAAAGAGTAAATGGAAGAACAATAATGTTAAGCTTTTTTGTTTATTGGAGATATTAACTTTCTTTTAAGACATGTTAACATATCTGATCGGTGTTCTCTTGAACTGATCAAGAGGGTGTTTATCGGTAGGGCCTTAAAAGCTTCAACGATGTTTTGAGCCGGGGGAGAGTACTGACTAACTCAAAGGTACCAAAGTCGTACAGATCTGAAACATAAATTCCATTCTTCCATTCCTGAAAGTTCCATTACTATCTCTTTTGTATTTTATCTGTGATTCGTACTCCGAAAATGTATGATTACATTATATCTATTATTCATATTCATAAATAGCTGCGTGCTCGCGGCTGCGCCCACGTTTCATTTATTCTTAACTGCGTTTTAATTAACCAAAAAGTAACAGGCTGATGTGGTAATTATACCCGTAGAGAGGCTGACCAACCAATTTATGTCAATTAGTTTACCTTTAGAACCAGTGAACCGATTTACCATAAATATTTTTTTTTTTTAAATTATAGGTTTTGTTATATATTTTTTTTGACACGAATCATGGTATGATAAAAATCGTCAATAAAATTAACAAAAAAATACTTTAGGTACTTTACCTTTTATCTTTTACTATGTTTTTGAATTTGTATTCTGATTAATAAGCAAAGAAAAAACAGTTCAGCGATCTATAATTTTATCCTCTGTTTGTCAAACGATTTTTTTTGTTTTTGTTATTGACGAGTTTTAGCGTAAACAATAAATGATAATTGGAAACAGTTCGTTTTTTTTTTCTTTCAATCAATTTATAGTCGAAATACAAACACTAATATAGTTAATATAAATAACTCACCTTAAATACACCTTGTTTATTTAAAAAAACACAGAAAAATGTGTTTGATTCTATTACAATTCTATTATGTCTAGTCATAAAGTTAAAATAATATAAATCGTCGAATAAATAATTTATACCCTTTTTAGATGAAAAATTAAGAATATTCATCACGCCCATAGGCATTAATTTTAAAACTACATTAACCCCTTGAGCACTTACCTAGCGTTTACGCCAGCTTTCCATTGTTTTTCTATTGTCTTATTTTTATGGGTACTCGACACATTAAAATTGGTCGTGCACCAATCGTCGTGGTAATCCACAAAACAGATTAACAGATAAAACACCTAGGTACTAAACATAATTTTAATGCATTGTTTTTACACACTGTGTGCGTTTTTGGCCTCAGGGGACATGACAGTTTCGACTCGTTTTTGTGGTGAGCGCTGAAGGCATTCAGCCAAAAATAGCAATCAACATAATGGGACGAATATTTTTTCTCTCAAAATACCTATTTACATTACAAACAAAAATCAGTAAGATATAAGCAACATATTTTGCTTGCCTGTACATTAAATATTTTGCAAAATATAATATTATATTCAAGATTTAGTGTTTATAAAAGATAACTGATAGAATGCATTTAGCACACATTCTCCATTGTATTACAGAAATCTAAATTCGTGTCCTTATATTGATTGCGATTATATATAATATAAATGTCTTGTTTTGTTCTATATTTATTTATATATATATATATAAATTCGCCTGAATCGATTCGGTACTTCACATTTAAAATGATAAATATATGTACCTACGACGATTGCTTATCAGATTTATAATTTATCTCTGTGTATCTAAGTACAAATCCATTGCGTCAGAAATAAAAATTTCCATTTTATTGATATAGATTATGAAACTTGCTACATTACAATTAAAATCAACATCGAATTTGTATTGTTTCTCTTAGTTTTTTTTTATTATTCAAAGACAGCTAAATTTTAAAATCGCAGCAAATACTTTTCAAATATTTACAAAGTCGTTGTAAACTTTATTAGCGTAAATTATTACATAAGTTATTAGGAATCTATATAGAAAAACCTAATTATTTTGTCTGACGATTTTCTACTGTTTTTATAGATTAAGGGGTCGTTCAAGTATTACGTAAGAACGAATTTCAGGTATTTTGATTCCGCTCAACCCTTTTCAGTAATAGTAAGTAAAGCTCCTACCATCCCCCTTCCGTGGTATCATAAGCATTTCCATATTTTATAGAAAATATGCTTAAGTAATCTATACTATTAAATAAAATTCAAATGTCATAATATTCAGTAACGTCATAATTTCTTTTTACCAAATAGATATGACTTTATAGGTATTTCGCACGCGTTTCATAGACCTTCACTGCGTAACATAGCTTTTATTTTTTTTACACGGAACCCTAATTATTTGTCCATAAGTTTTTTTGTAGTAAGTAAAAATATTTCACATAAATTCAAACACTTGCCGGTTAAACTGTGCATTGAATCGGATTATATTCAAATTTTTATGAGTTTTAATTTTTTACGCGAAACCGTAATTATTTTCGAAAATCAAAAGTACCCTAAGTTACGCGGAGTAACTTCAGCTACATTACAAAAAATCCCATCAAAATCGGTCCACCCGTTCCGGAGATTACCCAGAACAAAAACAGACAGAAAGACAAAAATTATATTTATTATTATAGATATAAAGCAGGGAATAGGAACATAAATAATTTTATTCAAACGAATCCGCGGGAATTGTTAGCTGGTAAATAAACAGACGCACTTGATCATTTCTTATCATAATAATCACAATCTATGACAAAGATTTGAACATCAAAAAAAGAATTACGTTATAGGTAAGTACATAATCTTTAACAATTAAATTATTTTAATAAATATAATGCAAGTATGTTCGCCTTAAATATTATTTTATCTTTAGCCGTTATAGTAATGTAAATGCGCGGGAGACATACTTGTACGTTTATACCAACGCAAAAACGTTAGTTGGTCACACGCATCCATACCGTGCTTAACATCACTATGTAAACGACAATAACTAAAGATTATTTTTATTAACGTACGTAAAGATAATCATATAATTGATAATGATATTTATAAAATGTTGTATTTAAAGATTTCAAAATATTAAATAGATAAAACAGTAGTGTTTATTACAGTCAGCGGTGCGCCGGAGTTTATTGAACCTATCGCCTATCAGTGAGTCAAGAAGTATAACCAGTTTTTTATTTATATACCTATTAATAATAATAACAGTTTTAATAAATTACTATATGACTGCCACTATATGGTCTAGAAAACGCAATTACTTGTTTTTTATTAACCGGATTTTATTATTGAAATATGAATGAGTACAAAACGCAAAAATGTAATAAGTGTCAATAACAATCTCAAATACTGATTTTAGAATGTTATAGAGCTAATGTAAAAATATTTTTTTTACCTAAATATATAGGTTTCTTTTTACTTCATTTAAAAGTAAACATAAGGTCTTCTGTTAAGAAACGTGTGTTGGAAATTGAATGAATATTCGTCATCAATAGGCATTTTGAGGCTTTTGAGTTTTACATAATATAAGTCATACATAAAATACAGTCCATAAAATAAATAAGTCAGGTTCGCCCATATGTTTTCATTTACCTAATAACACTATGAGCTCAGCCGTTTATAATTAGGCTTAATTGACACAAAATAATAATAACTATGACGAACATGTTAATTTATTGTACAAACATCTATTAGGTACCTGTTTGTTTCGTAAGCTTGTAATTTAGTTATTTGATTAAATTGCCATATTTCGCATTACCGGATAATACTTGTGCGACGTACACCTATGTTAGGAAACAGGTCCGGTGTGAACAGAAATTTGATTGACCTTGAAGAAGATGCTCATATTTTTGGTTGCTTGTATTCGCCCTTTACCTCATTCGAAATGATTCCAAGAAACCCGAGATTATCTGCTACCTTAAGAACAATTTGATTGAAGAAACATTTAACAGTTATTCATACTTAATCCAGATGTTAGAATGTACTAGGTACTTTTTAACTCTTAAATTAAGATACATTTAACGATAAGTATATATAGTAAATACTTTATTATCAAGTAAAGTTTACGAAAACGCTACTCGAAATCACGGACATAAAGTATAAATCGATAAAGATTAAAACTATTTATTTCATAAATCTCCGAAATTTCTTAACGAGTCGATAATGCAAAACCATTGGCTATGCCAAGATAAAAACAAATTTATGTAACTATTACTACACAGTATTATATATAGCCTTTCAGGTAATGGGTCTGTACAATATTAATATTCATGATAATATAATGCAAATACTGTAAATATATTATTTGAATAATCAAGAAAATGCTTCACCGCAGCAGCGCCTACATACAAGATGTCACAGAAGTCAGAATACACGATAGAGCCGATTCAAAAGAAAGACGTAGGGAGCGTGATGGAGTTACTTAGGAGGTTGGTAATAAAACTGTATTTAAGAACACAATACTGTGCCTAATAACATTAATTAATTAATTATTTAATAAGTAGATGAAAGCCAAAGAAAGTGTGGACGGAGTGTGTAAGAAATGATATGAAAGAAAAAGCAGTAAATGTAGAGATGACGGCTGATAGGGATGTATGGAAGAAGAAAACATACTGCGCTGACACCAAGTGAGTTGGGAATAAAGCATGAGCACGATAAATAAATTATTTAATACAGAAACAGACAAAATTATATTTATAAGTTTTTTTTTTAATTTGACGATAAACAGCTATTAGAAAGTACTCTAACACTATGACATTGCCATGTCCCATCAAAATAATAATACATTATGTCCATTAGCAGCGGATCAAATGATCTAATGAACCCTACGCTATAGAAAATGACGTAAGTTGACCTTTAAAACAGGTACGAAAAGGTCACTTGCCGAGGACAGACAACCGATGCAGCGTTAAGTTGGAAAAATTCGATATGTTAAATTAAAGAATATATTTAGCATCTAGATCTTATGGAAAAAATTATTACGACAGACAAAAAAAATCTGCTCATATAAATCATTATACCTACGTCGTAAATAGGCACTCTTTATTTATCAAGAGTGATTTTTACACAATATAGGTTCAATGCTTTGACAACAATCTCACCTGATGTTAAGTGACGATGTGATCCAGAATGGTAAACACACTAACCCTAGAGGTACTGGTTCTAAATTGATGCTGCCGGAACACATCTATTGGTATTTGGCGACAGGTTTTTTTCTTACTTGAGGGTGTTAGCTACCCAGACGGGCATTTGATAAATGCCTTACCACCATGTTATGGTTTCCTCACGATGTTTTCTTTTCATCGAAAGTACAGGTTGATTTTATAGTTGGATAGGAGGATTAAATCCGCTTCCATAACATTATACCTTTAACTTTGATATATTTGTAAAAACAACATTAATTATTTTAAAATTATAAAAGATTGATTATTATAATGTCCCTTTTGTGTTGCCTGATATGTATTTACATACCTGCAAAGATAAAAGAATTTAGTTTTTTTTTCTCCTCAGACTGTTTGTCTTTTATTGTTTAATTTCTATTGCCGAAGTTTAGTGTTATCAATAAAATTATTTCGGAAACAGTTTTTACCTGAAATTTTCAATAAATGATGATTATGGTCTAATTTCGACCAATAAAAGAATACAAGCTACGAATAAAAAATCAAGAATAAAATAGATCGTTTTTCTAGAGGTCAATCTTTTAGATATCGATTTTTTTGTTAATCGTTTCAATTCGAATCGATTCAAAATCGATCTGTTTCGGAAAGAATTGTCATCCCTACAATTTTACCTATTCTTTTATCTTTGCATATTTATAGGTATGTAAATCCATATCAGGCAAAACAAAAGGGACATTATAATAATCAACCTTTTATCATTTTAAAGTAATTAAAGTTATTTTTACTAGCTTATCAAAGTTAAATGTACTATGGACGCGGGTTCAAATCCTCCTATCCAACTGTAAAATCAGTCTGAGTTTTCAACAAATATTTTGATTTCTTCAGTTTTTCTCTTTCAACACAATTTTAAAATTCTGTTTCAGAACATTTTACGTAGACGAACCAATGAACAAAGCGATAGCACTCTGCGAATCAGGCACATGTGAAGAACTAGACGAGTACTGCACATACGCTTTACTGGAAGGGCTTTCGTTTAAAGCGATCGACAATGAAGGGAATATAGTCGGGGTCATGATCAGCGGCGTATGCCCTTTAAAAGACGTGAGTGTCTCGATAAAAAGCGACGTAAAGTGCATAATGACGTCACAATTTGATAGATGTCCGTTGACCGAGAATTTAAACATCAAAAAAGTTGGCTTCTCAAACCTAATTAATCATCTCTTTTGTGAAATAATATCCTTATCCTTATATTACGGGTATATAGGCAAAGTCTAATTCCCTGTCGGTTAGTATACGCGAGCAGAGCCGCGGGTACACAGCTAATAGAAGTATAAAAGAAAGATTGGGCAAATCTATAGTACTTATATGCTAATAGATTATCTATTTAACACATGCTTTACCCCCATGATGTCGAGAGAAGCAATTGATTTCTTAACTGCAATAACTGCTTAATATGTATATTTATGCATATATGTATAATTTATATGTATGTATTTATATGTTTATGTGTGCGCATATGTATGAAGAATACTTATAAACTTAAGTTGAATATGTTGACGTGTTAGTTTTTATAACATTATAATGTGTCAACGTTATAATGTTATTGTATAATCGTATCCCGAACTCTAAGATACAGGTATGGCTAGTTTGGAAGCTATTGTTAAAATGTAACTCTGTAAATGTGTAGTTTAATGAAATTATTTTTTTATTTTGAATACGTTCAGTGATATAATTACTAATTAGTTTGAATTCCCTAATTGACCTAATATTACGAGTAAAGAAACCACAGCGTTGGGGTAAGGATTATCCTTGTAGTGTTCTGAATGCCCACAGTCTTCAAAATAAAATCCTTGGAACTAAACACATACGGACGAGTGATGAGTGCCGACAGCTGGCCTCTTTTATAAGCTTCGATGATCAACCATTATGGGCCTCTATATTGACAACCGTCAATCATAGTGGACATACATAAGAAATTGTATATAAATATTGATTTGCATTCCTTGCCAGGATGACAACGGCAACGATTTATTGAGTCAAGCGCTCCGCTGCAAAAACCCCAAGTTTCAAAAGATACTCCACGTACTAGCGCGACGTGAAGAAGGTGCGAGGCTTTGCGAACGGTTTCCTGACGAAGAACATTTGGTGGAGGTGAAAGTATCGGCTACGGACCAACGTTGGAGAAAACGGGGAATCATGAATGCCTTATTAGCAGAAACAGAGTAAGATCTACATTTATAAATAAATATTGTTTTTTTTCTCTTAATCTGTTTTTTGTTTTAATTTTATATGTTTCGATATAGCGTAGAAATCGTCTTATAACAATATTATAATTGATCAGTTTCTGTCTGTGATATCGCTTTGACATTAGAATTAGGTCCAGAAACTGTCAGTTATAGTCAGCCATAGTAAAAATGATATGAGGAAGTTTTCTCTAGAATGTTTGAAGAACCACAGTTTTCTAGTAAATAATTTTGATGAATCTCTTGAGATTTAACCTACTTAAGTCATGAAATAGATTTTTTGACGATTTCGTTACTAAATGTTAACTTTTCTACTAGCACAAGTTTATTTATGTATATTTTATACCTTGATTCGCATGATAATCCGTTTCTTAGTTTACGACAGAAGATGAAAGCGACTTTGTTTTATATTATTTATAGATTTTGAATTACCTATGTATCTTAATATTCTAAGCCACAGTTTCTGAACCTTATTTTGCTCATCCATCTCTTTGGGAATATGTTTTTTTTGTAGAGTCCTCATCTTATTTTTTTGCCTTATTTTGGTTATAATTGCAATCGGGTCAGATTCTTCCCTATCTCAGTACCAAATAGATTTCTCTAGATCTTCTGCTTCCACGAGGGGACGATATCGCCCACATTGAGAACCTAGAATCTAAGCAATGATATCTGATGCGGTCCCAAATTTTATCTAATGCGGACCCAAATTCCATTTTTGATCCTTTGCATTTAAAACAAATTTCGCTTTGTATTAGTTAAGGATATTGTTTGTTATAAATTCTCATTTCTAATCACATCCATAATATCATTTTCAGAAAGGCTACAAAACAACGTAATATACGAATGATTCGTATGGACACTTCAAGCGCTTACTCGGCAATGTCAGCAGAAAGACTCGGCTTCACGTGCGTTTACAAAGCACGCTACACAGATTTAAAACTGGACGGCCGACCTCTTATCGTGCCTGAAGCACCGCACGTCGAGGACAAAGTTTATATAAAAACATTTTTTTAACAGATCCTAACCATGTAATTTTTTAAGTTTTCGCGTTCCATATTTAAATTCAGTTAATTTTAACGGGTTAAGGGTTAGTTAGTCAGCCCGCGACCACAGTTGGTGAAACCCAGCCGAAACGTCGGGATAGAAAAAAGCAAAGGTAACGCGTGAAAACCCGTTAAAATTAACTGAATTTAGATCCTAATCATATAATTAAGGGATGAAAGTGAATGAAACTATATAATACATTGATTTTTGTAAATAAATTCTACCTTACTACAGTTCTACGTCGTTTGTAAAATAATATTTTCTTTGGTAACATACATTCGAAAATTTACCTACCTACAATAGGGTAATTCACTAATGTTTTATTTAATGAGAAAAAAAAGTAGGTAATCATAGAGACTGTCGATAGAAGTGAAAACTCTATACTTTGGACAAAATTGTTTTTTAATGTTTAAATTTGTTAATGGAAATTATTAACATAACCTAAAATATAACGTTGGTTACACATCTGGTTTTTACATCTATCGGCGCTTCGAGCGATAATCAAAATATACGATAGGTTGCGCAAGTATACATTTCATAGTTTATCTCTGAGCGCTAGTAGTTACACGCCATCTTATACTTGACACACTAGCATGTTGACAGTAAGTCGAACTTATAGGTTTTTTCCCCTACTGAGAAACGCTCTACGTCGCTAGTTTTCAGTTCAAAAGCCAAACTAAACGAATCATCTAATTAAATATAATACACGTACGCTAAAAAACATGTAATTTCAATCAAGTACCTAATAAAATTCTGAGATACAAGAGTTCAAGTGTTTGGTTGGCATTGAGAGGAGATGCTCTGATCTTTTGCCACAAAACGAATGTTGGTACAGAACTTGTCCGCTCTCTCTTTTTACTTGAAATTCCGAGGTGAGCATCAATTATGATGTGTTTATTATGAGATAAACTTTAAATAAAACCCATAATCAACGATAAATTATATGTATATATTACCTAGACAAATTCCACGATATATTTACAAAACAAAATAGGTGGTAAAATCATAGTTTAATATTGATGTCCTTTAAAATACATTGAATAATACAAATCTTCAAGTGAAGTAAGATACTATTTTCTCGATTATGTTGTATAGTATCTTTTCATGTTCCAATGTACCAGTTTCACGTGTATCGTAGAAACAGCCGTTTGTCGTGTTATCTAATATATCGCATTCTTTCAATAACGTTTCTGACACATCTCTGCAATAACAAAACGTAACTGTTTTTTTTTTATCGAATTGATAGAATTATGAAGAGTTTTTGGCGGGATCTCAGTCTGTCATGTAGCGGTTGTTTTAATAATCGGTAATCTTGGTGGCGTTTTATGTGATGCAGTTTGGTTATTGTATACAAGTTAAGTTTATTATAGAAGATAACCCGTAATATATAGACTAAGGTGCCGACAAAGCTCAATGGACAGTTCGAGCAGGATGAGCCACTGTTTTGCTGGAGCTTGGTAACGCTAATACAAGATTGAAAATACATCTTACCCACATGACACTGGCATAAATTTTGTGTACACAGATTACCATTTACTAGTACCATTAAATAAGAAGAAAAATATATGGTTATTTAATGTTTCGGCGAGATTTTAGTTTCTCATTTGGTGGATTTTATTGAAGCCTTTAGCGGCGTTGAGCGATTCTCCATCGGAGAAAAACTTATAGATTCGCGTTACATTATACGGCTTCGTTAATGAATATAAATGAAATATATTTTAAAAATTAAATAACGCGGAACGTGTATTTTGAGACATCATAATATAGCCGCCATTTTGCTAGTATTGTTTGAGACCGAAAAATATGATATAATTCTATCGACGCGTTTTTACATTGGCGAAATTATGTATACCCACAAGTTACTATAAATGAAAAAGATTTTTTATTCTATTATGCTAATTTGAAGACGCTTTTATAAACAATTATTTAAATAATATTATTAGGTTCTGAAAGTTTTGTAATGACGTTTATAACAATTTAGCTACTTAATGATATTGTCTTCTTGATACTATTCTTTTTAACTTCTAAATACCAAATAAACTAACTAGCTACATATAAAACACCCCTATAGTTTCGTTATAAGTATAACGTTTTATAAACTCTGTATGAACGTCTTAAAGATGTAATAAGAAAAGATGAGCAAAAAAGAAACGACAACTGATTGAGTCAACAATTTATATAAAACTATTATATAATATTACAATGTATATTTTTTACAAATAGATTTTTTTTATTTATACTACATCAATAAAATATCTACAAAAATATATCTCTACATACAAACAGCACATTTGTGAGAGTAAAAAGATTTACGAAACAAATAACAACTTTTACTCTGTATTTACAACGTATGTGCATGTTGCGGACTTTACATATGTGTTACTACATATATACACCCAATAGGATTTATATAAACGCTGTTATGTATAAGTCATACAAATCATTATAATTTTCTTTTTACATATATTTTACATCAGTAACGATGGTCGTATGAATTAAAATGATAAGCGTTGAATTGAACGAATTAGTTAAATTAACCGTCCGCGTACCAATTAAATCGTCGACGGTTTATCTTTGACCAGTTGGAATCAGAAACAACTAAACAAAACGTCGCGATAACCATTAATAAACATAACTGTATAATACAGAATTTCTTACAGTAGGCAATGACAGCGTAATAAAAAAGTAGACTCGATTAAAGTTTTTTTTGCTAGGCTTAACGCTTTGACCACAATCTCACCGGATATAAGTGACGATGTGGTTGAGAATGGTAAACACGCTAAGCCTAGAAGTGTTGGTTCTCAATTGATGCTTCCGGAACACACCTATTGGTGTTTATCGACAGGTTGTCAAACTTGAGTGTGGTAGCTACCCAGGTGGGCATTATGAGAAACCATTAAAATTAAATATCGTCCTGAAGATGGATGAGAAACAGTTGCATGTAGCTGAGCTACGAATATTGAGATGGATGTGTGGAGAAATAATGGATAAAGTAAGGAATAAATATATTAGAGGGAGTTTTAAAGTTGTGGTAGAAAAGTTAAAACGTTCTCGTTATGAGAAGAGAGAAAGCGCATGAGGGTAAAATAGTAATGAATATGAATGTGGAAGGAAGGAAAAGTGTAAGAAGCCCAAAGGAATAGTGGATGGAGTGTGTAAGATGTGATATGAAAGAAAAAGAAGTAAATGAAGTGATAACGGCTGATAGGTGTGTATGGAAAAAATATACTGCGCCGACCCCAAGTGAATTGGGAACAGGACATGAGAATGATAATGATCGTCCTGAAGAGTTATACACATTAATTAGTCGACTAATGGGTTGTACACAGTTGGCTACGCCGATGACCTCGCCATACTTATTAGTGGACTTTTCCAGAACATACTCTGCGACCGAATGAGGCTTGCCTATAAGATTGTAGAAGAATAGTGCTTTAAAACACAAACTGACAGTTAACCCGGCTAAGTCGGAACTAGTACTGTTCACTAAAAGGAGAATTCAAGGGAATATGATATTACCGAAAATCTTAAATACCCGCTTGTCAGTGTCAAGTGAAGTCAAGTACCTGGGCGTTACTCTTGACAGGTAACTTCTATGGAACAAGCACCTAGACCAAAAGCTTGAAAAAGCTTCCATAATCTTTTGGCAGTGTAAAAGACTTCTAGGAAAAACCCGGGGGATCTCGGCAAAAATCACACTATGGCTTTACACAGTCATTATTAGACCATTAATCATTTATGGTGCAGTGGTCTGGTGGCCCAGGACAGAGCAAAGCACCACGAAAGCTTACAGAGGATTCAAAATATCACAGAGCTTAGCCCGGAGACTGCTCAGCTTATCTCGGACTGATCTTCGTCTAGTGATGGGTGTTATGACGGGACATTGCTCACTTAATAGACATTATTTACAATAGGTCTGACAGATAGCCCCATGTGTAGGGGATGTCTGGAAAAGGAAGAGACTGCTACCCACGTGATCCTGGAATGCACGGGAGTAGTCAACCAACGGGCAAAAACCCTCAAGCAAATGAGGTCGCTCCAAGAAGCCTGTGATCGCCCCAAGAGGCTTCTGCGCTTCTGGAAGGAGCTGGGCTGGCTCGAGTAGCTGGCTGATCCTGCACGCACAACGGACCGCCAATGTGTCTAAGTGGGGAAACAGGAGCCCACCAACAAGTAGTCGACTAATTCAACTAGTGAATATACTAGTCGACTAATTAGTCGTCGACCTTCTCTAATCGTAATCGATTATGTTATAACCTGTAGAAGTGTAACGTCATTATAAATTATCATCATCTGAAAATATTGGATTAATTCTGATCCGAGAACGGTTCTATTAATCCAAAAACCTAAAACCATCATTGACTAAATATAATTATATTACATTTGTACTGTGTAATTACTTTAATGAGCCTAGGTATATTCGAAACTACGTCACAATATATTAATTTTGAGGTTAGGAAATCACTTTTTTTCACTAGCAAGTGCTTGCCCCAGGGATGCGGTAGCCACGGTCGGATTGGCCGCGGTGACGATCTTGTCCAGTAAAAGACGGGTTTGCAGCTGTGAAGGAGAAATACCGTTGGTAATTGACCCACATTCACACCTGGTGTTAGATAAATGGTGAAACGGTCCACGACCGGATTAAGTTAGGATGGATGCTATAATAACTCAGAGGAATTTGGTCTTAGGTTGAAGATAAGCGCATACATCGATTCAACCATAAGACGTCCACTGCTGAACATAAGTATCCCCAAATAAGGGGGGGGGGGTTGCCATATTCGCCACGCTTGGCAGGCGGGTTGACGATCGGAGTCAGGTATTTGTGGTACTCAGAGGATACTGCTGCCCATCCCCTTGTTTATCCCTTAATCGCCTTATACAACACTCACGGGTTGATATGGGACGGAATTATTATTAGCCGGCACCGTAATTAAAAATATGGGGCTCCCGAACTACAGGTAATCCGACGTTTGTAAGGAATTATTTACAAAAATCAGTTAATTTTGAGGTCTATCAGACTATAGACAGCAATACAGGTAGAAAATCTAAAAAAAAACTGAAGTCCTTTTCAGCTACGATACTGAATTGTATTAAAAAGTTAGTTAAAAAACTAGAAACTTATTGGATTTTTTTTAGTCAATTTGATTTTTACTAGCACTAAGTACAAGTAATTACTTATTCATTTATAATCATTTACTAATTTTAGAATTTTTCTTACCTATTCATCTATACTAAGAAATGAAATTGAAGTGTCTGTTTGTAATATCAAAATAACAACTTTTTTCCTAAATACATATGAATGTATGTACGATACCTATACCAAAAATATAATTGTCAAATTTTTTGTCTATGTTTGTCTATCCGTCTGTCTGTCTGCCTGTGTGTTATGGATAATCTCCGTAACGTCTGGACGGCTTTTGACGGGACTTTTAATCCGCGTAACTAAGGGTACTTTTGATTTAAGAAAATAATTTGGGTTTCGCGTAAAAAAATCAAAAGTCATGAAATTTCGAATAAAATCCGATTCAACCACCATATTTCACTAACAGGAGTTTGAATTTGTGAAAAGCATATGCGCTTTTTGTTAGTATCAAAAATAATTTCAAAAAAATTAAAAACGCATAAAAAAAACATTAAAACACAGTAAAGAACATATGAAACGCGGATGCAGCCGCGGGCACACAGCTAATAATCAAATATTATAATCAAAGCGAGCCATTTTGTTTCTTTTTGGAAAATCTTTCCTCTTTATTTGAGCTTGTACTCTCGACAAACTTTCATACAGACTCCTTTTAGGGAAAGTTACACTACTGATTAGGGGAGGTTATGTTAAAATGTAAAATCTAAACGGTATATAAAAAAGAATCAGAATGTTGATCTGATCCTAATCTAACTGACACCACCAAATTTATATTTTTACCCATTTTCACAGGCATGTCGCCTGTGGCCTCGGTGGCGCAGTTGTATTACGGTGCGACTGCCGTTCTGAGGTCTCGGGTTCGATCCCCGGGTCGGGTCAAGTGGTATTGGGTTTTTTCTACTCAATATCATCCCGGAGATTGGAATTTGTGCCCGATATGGCGACAGGCTCTCCCCCTGTCACATCTGGGACGGAACTAAGCTCGGCGAAATGTGAGTGGTGTAGTTCGCTACATCACCTCTGCCTAACCCTTCGGGGATAACAGGCGTGAGCTTATGTTATGTTTTTGGATCCACAAATAGTGCAATATGAATTAGCCATTGAATCTATGTATCCACTTTTGTGTGATAAACATAATAATTGTCAGTTTTGTCTCTGGCTTTTGTAAGATATATGTATGTGAATAATACAAGCTGTTTAATTTATAATAAAATTACTGTGTATGATGACATAATTAATTATTTTTACCTCATTCCCATTGTCCTTGGCAACAGCACGCACCCTATCCAACTCCTGGGCGAGGAATTTTGATTTCTCCAAAGCTTCTTTGCGCTGTGCAACATACATATTCCTGAAAATGTAACAATAACCGAATAAAGAAATAATAACAGAATAACAGCAATTTCCTTATTCAATTTTTGTTACCATATTCTTACAAACCCTATAAATTCAAATGAAAATGTAATATTTTGTAAATGTTTTTTACAGTTAATATAATTTTTTTATATAACTATCTATAATCATGGAAGCAGAAGGAATGAAGCATTTCTCTATTTCATTTTTGGTCTTTTAATTTTCTAGATAATTCAATTGGAGGAGCTTCTGGGTCTATATACATTTGATTTGTTTTTTTTTTTTAACTTTATATAAACATTCATAGATTCCAAAAATGTTAACCTTAAAAAATTGATACCATAATTTACATAACATAACAAAAAAACCTTATATGTAATTTAACAAATAAAGGGTGTTTTTTAAGAGGTATAAAACTTTAAGTTGGTAACTTTTTTAACTGGCAGCCATTTTGTCAGCTGTCAAGTGATTTGTGTTTAGTTTGGTTTGGCACTAGACTACTAGACTACACTACTATAGACTACACTACTAGACTACACTAGACTGCTCGAGCTGGTAAGGACGCACGAGAAGATTGCTTGGTTTGGCATTTTAACATGAATAGCCTGATCCCTGAACAACGCTTCCAAATTGTGTAAATTTATTTTGAAAATCATGGCTATGTTCGAAATACGTATCGCGCACTACGTCCGTTTTACGGTCAACATAATCGTCCATCAGAACAATTAATTCGATTAATGGAACGTTTTTGCACCACGTTTACTCGTTAAATGATAAAACGCATCCACAGAGACGTCGTACAGAAGAAGTCATTGCTGCTGTAGAGCGTAGCGTAGAGAAAGACCCGAATCAGTCTATCCGGCATCATGGAATTGGATATATGTCCATTCAATTTATGGAAGATCTTGGTTTACGTGCTTACAAAATCCAACACGTGCAAGAATTGATGTCACACGATCGATCACCTAGCAAGGCATAGATGCGGTAAATGAACCCAAAACAAGATTTTCAAAAACTGCCGTATTTGGATTGATAATCCTCAAGTGTATGTTGAGACACCGTTATATCCAGAAAAAACTGACTGACCCATAAAGCATGGGCTGATGGAATCATTGGTTTGTACTTTTTTTTAAACGATGCTGGTTAAAATGTTACCGACAATGGTAACCACAATGATTACTTAATTTTTCGTTCATCAATTGAACAACCATGATGTGCAGGAGCTGTGGTTTCAACAAGACGGCGCAACGTGTCACACAGCTCGTGCCACAATTGATTTATTGAAGGAACCGTTTGGTAACCGCATAGTTTCACGTTTCGGATCCGTGAATTGGCCTCCAAGATCGTGCGATTAAACGCCGCTAAATTATTTTCTGTAGAGATTTCTAAAGTCGCTAGTTTGCCGATAAGCCCGAAACGACTTAATGCTTAGAAGACAACATTCGCCGGGTTATTGCAGATATATGACTACAAATGTTGGAAAAAGTAATCGAAAGTTGGACCTCCAGATTAGACTACGTCCGAGTCAGCCGTGGCAATCATATGCCAGAAGTCATATTTAAATTATAATTGCCAGAAGATTAGCTTTCGAATAAAGTAAATTTCATGTCATCAAGATCTATCCTCTATAAAAAAAAAACAACCTATATATGTGGTTTAAAGGTAGCTATGCCAGGCATCACCAATTAGCTTTATTAAAGATCCATATGAAATGTAAGATTGTCGCAATTGATGATGAAAGAAGGCGATACTAAAATTATGCATAGAGATAATATTTGATTGGCCCGTAATTTATGTACAAGTATTGATATTTTAAAATACTACTAATTTTGATCAATCACTAACTAATGTAAATCCTAATTTTTTATAAATACTAAGTATTTTAAGATTGGTCATTGTGGAGACCTTTGGGAGGGACCTATGTCCAGCAGTGGATGGATTTCGGTTGATTGGAGGATGGATAGAAATGCTATATTTTTTTATTTACTTACTTGATAACATACATCTGCAGGATTACTCCAACAAACATAAATCCAAAACATATTATAATTACACCATAATTTGGGAGTTTCTTTATTCCATTGAAACCATAATATGATTTTGTATTGTCTTTAGGCGCCTGTGACTTTGTACTAGCACCATAGTAGTAACTATATTGAGGGTTGTTCCGTAAACTGAAATCATATATATCGTATCATATGTCTTCAGGTACTTAATTCATAACAATACCAATTCGTCTCTTTGATGGACTAAAACTAAATATTTATATTGAAAAACGTTAAAAATCTCTAAATCACAGTTTGGTAACTTTTAATTGTGGTAAATCCTATTAGATTTTTTACAAGGAATATTGAGAAATTTAAAGGACAGCTACTAATATAACATTTGTTATTTTATATTTCAATTCTTCAAAATCTATTTCTCTCTAAATCCTATTATCAAACAAGTAATCAGTTCAGTAAGAAAAATATAAAGCATGTCTTGTTTTTTAAATTTTAGTAAAAACATTTTTTTTATTAGTTGAAGAAAGACAATATTCTAAAATTAACAAGAAGTATTTATTCTATTCGCAAAAGGATTCCTAAAAAAAATATATATATATCTGAACCCAGGATGACATCAGAATTGCAAATTTATCAACTCATTTAAAACATTTGGTTCATTTTCCTTTAATATATGTATTTAAGGTTTTCAGATTCATTATCAAACTGTTTTATAATAGAAGGTAGTAAGTACTTCTTTATTTATGTAATTTTAGAATTAGATAACAAACAATTCCTCCATTGGATTTAATATGCATTATTTGATTGTATATGCAAAACATATAATTTACAAATAAAATTAATAGTTTAAGTCTAAAACAACTAAATTTGTAAGACTTAAATCATTTTTAATTTATGATAAGTGTGTGGAACTATGATAATATTATATCATATATTTTAGATTTTAATTTTTTTTTGTGTATTTTACATGTTTCGTGTTATTATTTGTAATATACTTCACGTGTGCATATTAACCAAACTAGGTCACATAAAATTACAAACAAAACAGTTAATGAATAAAAAACAGGTTATTTTATTATGTGCATATACCCTATGGTTGCTGAACTGTGTTTCAGGATATAAGAAGACTGAATCAAACACGCTATCACATTGTTGGTAAATATCCCACAAATTATCCAACTTATGTAAGTAGAATTATAATACATACTTGTAAGGTACATGTGTTCTGTAGACATAAGTTGATGATCCTGTAGAAACATCAGTGATTCTGTCATAATGTGCTCGACTGCTTGGTTTACCGAGGACATTGTAGGCCTCTACTATGCGTACAAATTTGTCTTGGGCTTTTGCATCTTTATTTTTATCTGGATGATACTGTAATTTCAGATAAATAAAAAAATATTACACTGTTTGAACTGTTTTAGAATTATAGTTATTAATTACATTTTATGTCATTTGTTCAGATGTAAATAAAATAATATTTTTTCTAATTATTAACTTTATTTGTTATTTTATAGATAAAAAAGAAAGTCTTTAAATATTTGGAGTATTTATTAAACCAATTTAGTCTCTCTATTTATATAATCAACTTATTTAAAAAAATTACTTATCCTAGTTATACAAATATTTCAATTAAAAGTAGATACTAAACTGCTGCTCTGCTCACCTGCTCTTTTATTTTTGAATGAAGTTAGATAATCAGTGTTAACAAATAATAAAATTTCAAACCATCAGTTTAAATATAATATATAGTGCACATAAACCTTGGTACCCATCAAATTATTAATTTCCAAAATAAGATTTTCAAGATTACATACAAATATTATAACCATATGTGTAATATTGTATTTCAAACCATAAAATGATAACATTATTTATAATAAACTGTTTTCTATACATGGTACTTCTTTCAGAGACTAATAGCATAGTAAAATAGGTAAATTAAGGTATGCAGGTATGATAATCATCGCCTATTATTACCTGGTAGTACAAAACTACTGACCTTTTCAAAAACTAGCAAGTATTAAGAAAAACAGTCACTTACTTCTTTACTCAACTGTATGTATGCTTCTTTAATTTCTTTATCACTGCAATTTTTTCGTAAATTAAGGACGTCATAGTGATTTTTTCTAGCGATGCTAAAATGAAGATAATATTCGACAATTGGATATCATATGAAAATTTTGACATGTAAACAAATACATACCTGTAATATTTTATTACTGTATTCAAGTTTTTGATATCCTGACTGCGCCTAAAGACATTCATGGCGATTTAAACTAATCAATTTCTCTAAAATTATTCTGAAATTTATTCATATTAACTAGTTTCCAATGACTATTATTAGATACTATTTTGGCATTTCCATTTTTTACAAAAGGTAAAAGTCAACATCACGTCAACATTAGACAATGCCAATGACTGCGAAGTGCCATTGAATGACATGTTGGCAGTTTTCTTCTTCTTAGATAATGGCAATTTGTGTTCAAACAATTAATGCCAATGTCATGTAGGTAGGATATGTTTTTAATCTTGTATCAGCGTTACCAAGCTCAAGCAAAACTATGGCACATCCTGCTAAAACTTTCCATGGAGCTTTGTGCGGCACCTCAGAATAAATGCTATTCGCGCTTATTTTCCATAATAAACTTGGCTTGTACACAATAACCAAACTATATCACACAAAACGCCACCAAAATTACATGATAAAGAGTCAAATACACAAATTTAATTAATTAAAGAAAACAACCACTACATGACAGACTGAGATCTCGCCAAAAACTCATGTTGGCAGTTAATATTCAACTCTGGTTGGCAGGATCAGTGCCAATCTAATTTGACGTTGTCATTGTCAGTTTTGACCATTTGTCAGTTCTTATATTATAAAGTACTCTGTGGTTTTGACCATGGACCTATTATGTATGATAAGTCCATGGTTTTGTCAGATTTAAAATTACCTTGTAATTTTTATTTGAACTTTTGTCCTTTGGCAGAACTTCATTATATGATACAGAGAACATTCTTATCAATTTTTTTTTTTAATGGAAAGGGTTCGATTCCTGTCACATATTCGTTAATTTGAGGTGGAATGACCCAGATGGTTACATTGATAGCAAAATCTATCACGCGGTAAATGTAATTAGCATTTAGCGTAATAAATATATCAATAAATGCAAATATCTTTTGTAAAGATAAATAAAAATCAGAGCCATTTTTTTTATTCTATTTCTTCTTCTTCTTAGTTAATGGCAATCTGTGTGTACACACAATTTGTGCCAATGTCATGTAGGTAAGATTTTCAATCTTGTATCAGCGTTACCAAGCTCCAACAGAACGGTGGCCTATCCTGCTCGAACTTTCCATGGAGCTTTGTCGGCACCTCAGAATGTATGCTACGCGTTGTCTTCTATAATAAACTTAACTTGAACACAATAACTAAACTATTTCACACAAACGCCACCAAGATTACATGATATAGAGTCAAGTACACAAGTTTAATGAATTAAAGAAAACAATTGCTACATGTCAGACTGAGATCCCGCCAAAAACTCCTTTATTCTATTTATTCCTTCTTAAGGAAAAAGCAAAGGCACTAGTAAACCATGCAGCCAAGTTAGACGTTAGGAATACTATCAATAAATGGCAGCTTCTGTTTCAACCGCAATAGGCGTGACATTTCAGAATTCACGCTCCGCGTCATTATTTTCCCTTCACTACATTTGTGCATCGTAACTAGACTATGGACGTAAAATGCCACCAAAATTACACATATTATGTACTCAAATACTGCAAGATAATGAATTAAAAATAAGGACGGCTACATAACAAACAAAATCGCGCCAAGCACCCCCCAAACAGAGACAGTAGTAAATATATTCGTCGAACAGAACAGGCGAAGGATTAAATCTATTCATATTGGCAATTCTGAAGTTCAATCTTATATCAACGTTCTAGCAAAACGATGACCATCATGCTAGAATTTTACATAGAGTTTTCGTGGCACCTCAGAATATAATTCATTCGCGCACAATAACCAAATTATAACACATAAAACGCCACCAAAATTACACAATTATTATGAAATAACTACTACATGACAGAATGAAATCCTGTAAAATAATAATTTCACGTAAAATCCCACAAAAGTGACATATTTACGGTCAAATACTGCAAATTAATGAATTGATAACAGGGATTACTAGATGGTAGACCAAGATACTGGTGAAAACTCTCACTACCAGACACATGGAGGGTTGTGAAAAAGTGAACCACCTCTGTACTCTTTAGACAGGCGTTCAAATAGAATGGCACTACAGTAGCAAGTGGCTAAATTTTAAAGAAAATGCTTCATTCTATCTCCAACTGCCAAATTCATATTAAACTCTTCACTTACGTTATTACCATCCTGGTGAATTTTTGAACTGTTATTGAATACCACCTGGACACTTTTTCAAATAGTTTCCTATATAAGATGGTTCTTACCTCCACCCTCCATCCAAATACGGTATGAATAATATTATCTGTACACTAAGACCAGAGGCGTCTTTACCTATAGAGCAGGGTGTGCTGAGTACACACGTGCGCAGGATTTTAGGGGGCGCCGAGCAACATGTACAAAGATGTACAGATATTGCATCTGAATTGTCGTTTGAAAATATAACTGTAAGTATTCCATTTTGACCGCGCGCCTACTAGAGGGCACTAGGATATTGGTTTCACACGGGCGCTACAAAGACTAGAGCCGCCTCTGATTAAGACAGGTGAAGGGATTCATTTATACAGCCAAATCTGAAGCCCATTCGTCTACCAACGTACTAAGTAGATATGAATGTATATACGATAACTATACTCAAAATACAATTTTTAAAATTTTTGTCTGTCTGTTTTTTCCGGGTAATCTCCGGAACGTATTAATCGCTTTTGGCGGGACTTTTTTTTGGCCGAAAGCTGTTACTCCACGTAACATTGGTTTCTTTAAATTTAAGAAAATAATTAGGGGTACGCGTAAAAATTAAATCTCATGAAATTGTGAGTAAAATCCGATTCAATGCACAGTTTTACTAGTAGGTATTTGAATTTGTGAGAAATATATTTGCTGAATGATAGTACCAAAACAATAAATAGGGTTCCGTATAAAAAAATAAAAACTCTCTTTCGCACTGAAAAATATAAATGAAAGGCGGGCGTATCCACGGGCACACAGCTAGTCTAATACTAAATCACGCAAAAACGTCCAAGGGAGCGTTCAAGTTTTACGTAATGAATTTGGGGGGGGGGGTCTTCTGAAACGTTACGATGCGTTACAGGGGCGAGACAGGGTTTGAACTACGCGTTGCGGTCCTTTCCTAATTCTATTGTTACAACCCTTCAGAACAGTCGTGTAGAGATTTCTTTCTCCGCATATTTTAAAAGGTTTTTTTTTCTCAAAAATTTCATTTGGAATGACCACTTAAAAATTATTTTACCGTACAAAATTTGTTGCTTGCTTTACAGGAAAGTAAATAATTTTTAAGTTTTTTTTAAACAACAAATGTAAAACAAACAAAAATTATCAACAGGTGTTACTTTTTCTCATCAGTCCAGTAAAGTACAAAAAATACCGCACTTTGGATGGCTTCGTTATACTTCGGTCGCATGCATGTGAAGAACAATGGCTGATAAAGCAAAAATATGTTATAGCACAGGGCAAAGTAAAGAAAACGACGTTATTAAAAGTATGACTAGCAGTACAACATTTATTAAGACAAAAAAAAAAAAAACAAATAGAAAGATCTTGTTTTTAAAAACAAGACATTCCAAATGTTAATAAATATTAAGCCATCAAAAACAAAACTTGTAAAAAAAAAACAAGTCTTGAACTCAGTTCTTGTGCCGTAAAATATTATGAGATTCATGTAATTAAATAAATACCAAGTCGATTACTTTATTAAGTCCCTACTTAAGGGACCTTCTGTCTTAAGTTATTACGTAATTAGCTAACCTAACAACATCTTATAGTGACAAAAAAAATTACATTTTGCATAAAATAGATTGACTGGGCCAACGCATGAAACACACAATGTATCTCACAAGTAATACATATTATCTATATCTATACTAATAAATAAAATTGAAGTGTCTGTTTGTAAGCAAACTTATTTTTTTTTTACTATATAGATATGAATGTATATACGATACGTATACCAAAAATATTTTTTTTTTAATTTTTGTCTGTCTGTCTGTTTGTTTCGGGTAATCTCCGAAACGCCTGGACGGATTTGCACGGTGTTTTTTTTGGTAGATAGCTGAAGTTACTCAGGGTAAGTTAGGGTACTTCTAATTTTCAAAAATAATTAGGGTTCCGCGTAAAAAAAATCATAAAAAATTGAATAAAATCCGATTTAATGCACAGTTTTACGAGTAAGTGCTTAAATTTATGAGAAACATGTTTACTTTATCTTAGTAATTCAAATTTTTTAGGAAAAAATTAGGGTTTCGTATAAAAAAAAAATTAAAACGCAGTGTAAAACATATAAAACGCGGACGCAGCCGCGGGCATACGCATAGTATTAAATAAGATTGTTTACTGCGATTGCCAATTCAATCTATTTTATTTAACGTTAGTTAATTACATAATACAATCTCCAAAAAATGTGTTACGTAATACTTGAACGCTCCTCAACGCAAAATGACATAAAATAGGAACCGTTCCAGTATTTGCATATTTGCGTTCAAGGTCCGCCATCATTGGACATTTTTTGACACTCTCTCTCCCCCTTGTCATCAGTAATAAGCAAAGCCCCTTCCACCAGCCCTCTCCCAAGATTACATTCCTAAGTACCTATTCTAACGTCTCACTTATTATTCGATTACACTTTATCATTTAAATATACGTCAATATCATTATGAGTGATTTATGGGATAAACACGGAAGGCACGGACTGGAGTACCTACGTTATGTGTTGAACATGTTCTTTATGTATTTTAATTAAAGTTTAACTCTGAAATCACAAGTTTATACAGCAGTTACTATCGAAGCATTATGGTAACTAGGAAATATTACTCTATACGAGGTTGTGTGAAACATGTGGCTTGCAACATTGAGCCGCTGGCAATAGCGCGAGAGTCGTACCAGTACAGTCAAGTACAATCGCGACAAGTTTATTGAAGCCGGCACAACACAACGATATCGTACCGAATGGCTATTCCAGTTTATAGAAACATCGCCCTGGCGTCCGGAACCGCCCGCTGTGTGGAGAAAACATAATCGCTGATCGCTCGACGTCGGACGCCACGCCGGGCTCAGTGTTCGCGCATCGGACTGCGCGGAAAGACGTATGGTCATGCGAGATATTACAGGCAGGATGGCCGAGCTCGAGTTCGAAGCGCCGCTCGCGCAAATTGAAGACGCCGACGATTGCCTCTCCACTGCTGACTACCCACAGAAAACCATAAATGGTAACGACATACACCTGAATAACATAAAAAATATCAAAAGTGAAATGATCAAAATGCAAACCGATTCTAATAGACTGAACGATAACGAGGAACCGAAACTTGTGAAGTGTAAACAGGATAACATGCAAAACGGCGAAGGGGACAATTTTACAGAAACATTCTCTGGTTCTTTGGAAGATTTGGTGAATACTTTCGATGAGAAGATCACCAAGTGCTTTGGGAACTACGAGGAAAGTGTAGAGAAGCTGGCTCCTGTTCAAGTTCGCTCCCAAGAGGAAATAATGAATGAATGCCAGTAAGTAATATGATTATACTAAATAAATTAGACTACCTAGTCATTAAGTAAATCTATGATGTCATCATCGCATTCATTCTTTCATATGTTTGAGAGATTTGATGTATTTTTGAATGATTTAAAAATAATGGTGGGCATCGTTTTTGTTACAAAATCATTACAAACAAATCTTGTATGGTAAGCTACTTAAAAGAATATAAACATAAAGGGCGGGCTTTGCGCATGGCGTTTGCTGAGGAGGCATCGATCGATGGCTCGGCCCGAGAGGGTGCGTGCCTTTGAGGGTGGTCGCGTGACGCATCGCTCCCCTGCGCCGCCCAGAACCAGCTCCGCGTTATAGTTTCTAACTCAATCGGACAAAGGCATACATTATACACACGCAACTAAAGGCTAAAGGCCATCCGTTGTATGTTACATATTCAAACTTAAAAACCTAAATAATAGTTTTCAATTATTTTTAAATATAATATATAACCAAAAGAAATTACAATATTTCTTCTCATTAGAACCATTCTAAATGAGTTTCCTGTGTTTTGTCGTTTTCTCTATACAATTTCTATTCTCACGAATTGAATGGCAAAAGTCTCTCACATCTTTCTACTGAGAAAATAAATAATTTTTAGTGCTCTTTGTTTTTTTTTTATTTTCCTTTTAAGAGTAGATATTATAATAAACATTATTAACTTGATGTTTCATCATCTTAGGTAATCTTACGTATATACAAGTATAATGCATCATTTTTATGTTTTTAATATCAGACACTTTGTTTATCATGCACCAGATTCCGAGAAGGTTATCATTTGCCATACATTCGAGTTATTATTTATCAATAATATTTCAAATTAAACAAACATCGAGCAGAAAAATAAAATGAGCATAATTATTAGATAACAGACAATGTTGTTCGGTTTGTGTACATAACTTTGCTCTTCATGTGTCAAACAGAGTCTTTTGGATTCGATCCAGATGACCCAAATGCCGGTACGTCTGGGCAAACACGTTAAATTTTAAGGGGAACAATTCGCAAACAAATTGGGGTTGGACCCGATTTGTAATCCATAGTTTCAAGTGGAATCTATATTGACCTAATTAGAGGAAAAAATAACATGGAAATACTTACTTTCTTCTCTTCGATATTAAAACAGTTGATTATACGGTTAACTTTATTGAAAATATGAAGGAATGAAAATGATTTTTTTATTTCGTAAACTTAATTTTATAAGCAAATTATTTTAAATAAATTGTTGTTATTTAAACGATTCTATTAAGTTATTTCTAAACGAGTTATGCAGATTAACTAATAATGATAAATTATTGAAAATAAAAACATGATAATAAAATTTGCAATTCCTTAAAAGCTGAAGGATGCAAATTTTTTAAAATTTAATCATACTCACAGGTGCTTGCATTGATTCAGCTGTGGCGAGATTCGATCGCAATAAGCAGATGTCGTACCACCTTGCGGCTGAATTTTAAAAGGCCAACATGTGGGATCTTATTCTTCAAGCGAGGTTGCTAAAAAAAGCTGAACATAATCCTTTTTTTTATCAAATCAAAATGAAAAGACAGGTGCCGTTAGATTATAATCCCATGATAAATTTAAAACTCATATCACATTTCAACGTTTCTTTTAAAACCTTTTAAAATATTTTAGTAATTACCAGTATTTACTTTAAATTACTGACACGCAAACATTTTCCATTTATGAAACGTCATTAAACATGTTTTAATTCGCTATTAATAATTTTAAAATATTCAAACATCATTGCCGTTGATGGTATTTCAAGTTCGCATGGAGAAAGATGCATCCGTGTACTTAAATTTCAAGTCGTATTTTTACTACAGTTTCACTTTTCTGATAGAGAGAGGCTCTCCTCACGCGCGGATTACGAAACCGATATAATTGAAAGCGTTTAAAATTCTGCACATCGATACTTCTATATTCAATGCGTATCTTTTTTACATTTGCATCAGTGGCGGCACACGACGCACGTCCGTCATTTATTCAACACGTTTTGAATGCCTAATGACTTTTTTAATGGAGTTTTTGGCGGGATCTCAGTCTGACATGTAGCAATTGTTTTCTTTAATTCATTAAACTTGTGTACTTGACTCTATATCATGTAATCTTGGTGGCGTTTTGTGTGAAATAGTTTAGTTATTGTGTTCAAGTTAAGTTTATTATAGAAGACAACGCGTAGCATACATTCTGAGGTGCCGACAAAGCTCCATGGAAAGTTCGAGCAGGATAGGCCACCGTTCTGTTGGAGCTTGGTAACGCTGATACAAGATTGAAAATCTTACCCACATGACATTGGCACAAATTGTGTGTACACACAGATTGCCATTAACTAAGAAGAAGACTTTTTTAAACACTCTGTATTGTGGATTTAAATCCTTTTATTGTCTTTTAACAGCAGCTTATCGGAAAAGTTTCCTATTAATTGAACATTGAAATTGTATTTATATCTATCTTCTTTCTTGTTTATAAAAATGTTGTTCACTCGATTATGATGAGACTGTGATAAGTTTAGCAAAGGTTTCTTTCTTCATCTTGCCGTGGAAATTGTTTTTGTTTTATGTTACTGGATCATCATCTATATCTACACTAATAAAGAAAATTGAAGTGTCTGTTTGTAATGTCAAAACAGATTTTTTTTACTAAATAGATATTAATGTATATACGATACCTAAACCAAAAATACAATTTATAAAATTTTTGTCTGTCTGTCTGTTTGTTCCGGGTAATCTCCGAAACGGCTGGACGGATTATGACGGGATTTTTTTGGTAGATAGCTGAAGTTACTCCGCGTAACTTAGGGCGCTTTTAATTTTCGAAAATATTTATTATTCCGTGTAAAAAAAAATACAACTTATAAAAAATTGAATAAATTCCAATTCAATGGACAGTTTTACGGGAAAATATTTGAATTAATGATGAATAATATTCATTTATATTAATACTAAAAATACTTTAGGAAAATAATTAGGGTTCCGTATAAAAAATTACAACGCAGTAAATAATATACGAAACGCGGGCGCAGCCGCGGGCACACGTCTAGTATAATATAAAATTTGACCTTGAGATGCTAGCTATTTTTACATAAGTAAATACATTGAATGTTATAATTATATAACATTCGTTTCCGTTTAAATATGAATCTGCTATTAAATAATGGATCCTGTGTTTGTTATAATTTTATATCTAACTTAAATAATTTAGCAAAAATATGTCTGAATGTATAATTAGCAAACGTAAACAACCTGCGTTAAACATTACAAAGTACCTAAATTGAAATACAGTACTCATCATATATGATTACAAAGATCAACATTACCTACTTGCATTACTACGAACAAATATGCCTATTCAATGATATTACTCTAAAGAGCGTTTTCTATTTTTCTACCGTATGACGTAAAATAAATCGTTTATTTTACAAAAAAAAACCACCGCACCGCCATTTGCAAATTCGTCACCTCGTCGCCTAAGAGGAAACGTGTCCTAGATCTGGTGATACATATATTAGCGTATCGGCTTGCTAACATTCACCGTATGCAATTTATACAATACTAGCTGTAAGCCAGCGGCTCCGCCCTCGTTTCATATGTTCTTTAGGCGTGAGTGAAAAAGTGCATATAAACATTTCATTTATACCTAACCTAAAAAACAGATGAATGAAGAGAAATAAAAGTCTTGTTTTTACTAGCGAAATAAATGCACATAAGAGTAAATCGAAAAAAAGATGAGAAAGGGTCGATGGAATCCAAAAAGTAAATAGACATGTACGAAAAATTCCGAGTCGAATGGTAGTAGTCTAATCCCGATTTGTTCAGTAGTTTTTAGGTTATGGTGCGTCAAAATAACCCCATTTTCCTTATATATGTATAGTTTTAACACAGTGAAGATAATATTTCTTACTCTTCACTTTCTTTCCATCGATTCACTTAACGTTTCTGCACACATATACACTAAAGATTTCGACGTGATGTTATACATTTATTTATTAGCATTCTCCTTTCTTGTCGCTTTCCTTATTCTACCAATTCGCGAAATAAACATAACTACTTATTTATTTTCTTGACTAGAAAATATAATAAAAGTGGATTTCGCATCGAAACACGTAAGGTTCCAATGCATTTATTCTTTTTGATTAATTAGCCTGCGTTTTCTATGTAGGAAAACATCCTAAAGAAACCATAGCATGATATTAGTATATACTCTAATGTCCTCCGTACCGTCAAGTTTTTTTAAAATACATATATAGCCAACAGCCATGTTCGGCAGCGTCACTTGATAGCCAGTACTTACTTCAGTATGTTTACCGCCTTGAACCTCATCGTCACATAACGTCAGATGAGATTGTGGTCAGAGGCTATTATAGTGTTTTAAAAAGTAAACTTAAATAATTATAAACGTGTACTCTTTAGAATAATTATAAAACAAAAAATCTAACTTCGTAAATTAATCATTGTAACACTTGGTTCTGTAAATGATAAATGCTTATTGTAAATATGCGGGTACGGGTGAATGATCTTTTACTTCTAACTACCCTCATAATACTAAACACCATTTGTTTTTTAAGTAACATTTTTATGTATATAATAGGAATTTAAATTTGAATAAATTCATATCTATAATCAAGTAATTATACAATATTTAGAATATTCCCAGACGTATCTTTATATACCTGATTTTACCACATTTCATAGGAAATTATATCGAACGGTATCATCGAACCATAAAATCAATAATTATACCTTATATTACAAGCTATAATATAGTTTTATGATATTTTTTCTTAATGAATGTAATACCGGTTCAGGTAATGGACGCTTAAAGCCATACAGCTATCATAATCACATCTCTAAATAATTTCTCAATACCATTATGATAGACATAAAGAATTTCGTAATATTTCTCAGTCGACTAATTTATAAATGGATATTAACATACCTTCAAACGTATGGAATTACCAAGTCATGTACCTCGTCTTGAAGAGAGACAAATGAAGCTTGTTTGGTTTATAAGAACTTAATAATTCCCATGAAAAAACTATCGAGCTTTCATTTACATACCTACAGATTGATAATTCCCACGTATGCAGTGAGAAATGTTATTGACATAAACTGTAGAAACTTAAACGAAGATCATTATGGTGTTAACACATGAACGGATCGGACCGCGGACATAGTACGGCGGGCGGCCGATGTTATCAGTTCCCTAAGTAGTGAAGGGATCCTTTTAGAAAAAGATCGATTTTTGTATCGATTCGAATCTATGTTAGATGTATCAATTCACAAAACATCGAGGCCCAAAAATCGATGTTTCAAATTAATAAAGTATCGATTATCAGATTATGCTTTTTATTTTCTATGATATGATGATGATCATCTGTAAATAGACAAAAATAAAACAGTTCCGTGCCATTTTTCCTTAGTAGGTTAGGCATTCTTCTTTTTTTGTTTAAGTATTATTCAATTTAGTGTTATTAATAATAAAAAAAATTAGAAAAAGTTTTTGCAATAAATGATGATTATAGTCTAATTTCGACCATTGGTAGAATACTATTTAGTAATAAAAAGTCAAATAAACAAATAGAAAAAAAGATTGATTTCTTGGACCTCGATATTTTGTGAATCGATTTAAAAAATATTTTTTTTTTTTTTATCTTATTCCTCATCCCTACTTAGGCGACTGATGACCTCGGCCGCTCAGCATACCATGTCCGCGGTCCGGTCTGTACGTGTATTAACATAACTATGCTGCAGGATTAGAAATGAATACATTAGAGGAAGTTGAATGTGGTACCAGTGATAGAGAAGGTGTGTCTGTCTCGAGGTGCAGGTGTCTGTCTTGGTATGTGCATGTAGTGCACAGGTAGGAAGAGGATGCAAGAAAGGTATTGGATTTGAATGTGGACGGATATATGAGAAGAGGAAGACCAAAGAAAAGATGCATGGACTGTTTGAAAGATGATATGTTTAGGTAGAGAGTGAATGTAGGTATGACTTCAAATAGATATGAATGGAATATAAAATTTAGAATTCATAAAATTTAGAAACTTAAACGAAGAACCAATGTAGTTGCGATGGATTAGTTAGTAGACACAAATTGTACATACGTGTATTACAAAATAGTGACGTGTCCAGAACTTCGATGTAAACTTGATTACAAAGGTTAGCAGCATCTTTAACAATCAATTTGAATGTAGCAGTAATCATGTTCTAAATCTGTGTTTATGGTGTTTAGAAGCTTTTACCTTTTTATTGTATACTAGCGACTCACCCAGGCTTCGTATGCGTATTTAAAAATATGTATTCTGTATAATTTCAAGTAAAAAACAAATTTTTAGCACATGCTATTCGGTGATAATCTAGCGTTTCTACAGGTGACTTTTAGCAAGCACAAACTCATATTTATCTTTTTATATAGTATTAGCTGTGTGCCCGCTGTGAATGTAGAAAAGTTGAAAGGTTCTCGTTTGCCGTGGTATGGACATGTTATGAGAAGAGAGGAAGCGCATGTGGGTAGAATAGTAATGAATATGAAAGTGGAAGCATATAGACATAGCAGCACATAGACAGCAGTGGAAGCACATAGACAAGCTACCTCGTGTATATACGCATATATATAAGATGATCGCGGGTATATTTTCCCTCTAACAGCGGAGTCAGGGTCTCCATTGCGACCTTTCCCGGCTTGCAATCGAGGTCGTGTCGAGACTAGCCGAATCTGGGGCAGTGCAACAATATGTGGTGTAACATTCATTCTGACCCTATGCAGGTACGCTGCAAAGCCTCCATGGCCTGTGAATGCTTACACGTGGATTGGTGACAGAGGAGTCTTCCTCACTACCCGGTGGGTTTCGGCCACCTTTGAGAAGAAGACTCGCGTCACCTCCCCAGTGCTGGGGGCTTTGTAGCGCGACTGCCTGGCCCGAAATGTAACAGCCCTTATGATTCGCTTGACGTAAGACACCTGATACCGATCATAGTCAGACGCAGTCTTTTTAAAAGCTGCCCTTTTGACCAGTTCGTCAGCACGATCATTCCCAACGGTGCCGACATGTGCCTGCACCCAGCAAAAGCGTACCGAGCCTCCTGCTGCACGTATTTCCCGCAGAGCCTGCTGCGAATCCAGAGCCAGACGATGCGCCGGCCTCTAGTCGCTGAAGATACTGACCTCCCGGTCTTTTGCATTTTTTGCCGCTAGTATGTCTCTGTGAATCCCAAAAAGCTCCACCTGGAAAACCGTGCAGTAGGGCTCTAGGCGAAGAATCGAGTTCCTGACGTCACGTCCCTACTTCCACCAGGTTAGAGCGGTTCCGACACCTCCGGCTAATCGTAATGTATTGAAGTAATAATAAATAAGTCAGCAAAAATTAGAACTATCATTATTAAGACACATTTTAAGAGTAAGAGTTAATAAACGCAAACTAAAAATGAAGAAACAGAAAATTTAATTATGACTTAACATTTCTCAGTATTCCGCTTCGTAAGGCTTTGAAAGAGGCAGCCAGTAAAAGAAACATTGCAAAAACTACGGCATTCGTTGTTAATTAACATGAAGCCAGAAGCGACGTACTTTGAATTCCCAAGCGTCCTTTTACGTCACAGTTACTGACATTACGTCAAAGGAACAAAAAGCTGTTTCTACATACGGTGTACATATGCCGTAAACTACTATGTTAGTTTCATATAAACAAGATGTTTTGAGATTAATTTATAAACGTGAATAAGCAACTTTTTTAATAAGTTCAACCTTTTATAGAAATCTTAATCCTATGATACTGAATATTATTATGTTTTATACATATATACCTTCTTTATTCTCTTTATTTACTACAGAACTGGCAATATAAACATAATGTTATGGTATCAGTATTTAGTAGGATTTTGTTTTTTGATGCAATATCGATGAGATTTATTCACCAGTTGAGCACGTTTAAAGATATTTACATATTTAAATAAATCATATTTTGAATACGTGATGAGAATCTATTATACATAAAAGGTATTCAGATTGTACGTATGTTAATATAGCCTAGAAATAGACACCTTTGTTTTTAGCTACTAAATTTTTTAGTAACTTTACCGCTGGTTTAATTGTAGTTATTAAATGTAAATGAGTATTGACATCAATGAAAAGTAGAGAATATAAAATTAAAAGGTGTTAAGTAATATGAATATGCAGTGGAATGCAAAACTTTTTAAATACCTATAATATCATAGAATTAAAACACTTAGAACGGCAGTAGCCGCACGCCGAATGAAGCTCTTTCAAGTTAGCCTCAAAACGTCACGTACGTCTTTCGTTACGTGGCAGTGATTGCGTAATTCCGAATCGATTACACGCACACATATATTTTTTGGATTCAATGTGAAGCGAGTTTTTGTATGAAACTATCGTTCTTAACGTTATTACTCAATGCATAGAGGATACATTGCTTTAAATAGAGACATACTGTTTTTTATGATAAAAAAACCTAATCCCACTTTCATATCACACCCCATTGATAAACAAAGATTGGATGAGATTGTTTATATTCAAGTAAATGCAACCGTAAAACGCTAACAAAGCCTTAGTTGAACCTAATTTTACGGTCGAGTAAATCAGGTGCAACGACCATAGCTTTCATTGTGATTTTAAATACAATCCTTTTGTTGGTCACTTACTAATAATGAATATGCGTCGAATTACAATATAAATAACTCGTGCCGAATTACTTCATTTAATTACGTAATAAATCTCATTTTTTTTATTTCTTAATTTTAAAATATTTGTACAATAAAATATATACACGTCGGTGATCGAAATTCAACCATAGTAGTTATTGATAACGTTAAGAATAGATAAAGTTGTTCCCAATTTGTTTAAATTGAAAACACTAAATAAAAAGATTGATAAACTGAGGATTAAAATGTTTTGAACACTTATCTTTGCATATAGGCAAATTCTTATCGGTGTGAGAAGAATATTGCATTTTGCCAATCACGTAAATAATAATAATATATTATAGAAGACAATGTGTCTGTCATCCGTTTGTTAATAGACTTATAATTTGAGAAACAATGGACCGATTTACATGTTTTTTTTTTTTTAGGACTGACGCTATTGCCTAATACGCCTTGATAGCTTCTGGTAACTACTGTGATCGACATGCAAACCTATCCATTTTGCATAAAGGTAAAAGGTCTCTTATAGAACCTATGTACCTTGGATATATTGTGCATGTGTGTGATGTGTGTTGTTAGTGCATACAGTATTACTAGCCAGGTTTTTAGTATATACACTAGCTGCTTCCCGCGACTATGCCCGCGTTACATAATATGCTCTTTAAGTATGAGTGAAAACGTGCATATAAAATTTCATTTATACCTAACCTTTTTTTTTTTTTTTTTTTTTTTTGACGGGGGGAAATGCATTTACGCACTACCCTTATCTATTGTATTTGGAGGATCAAAGTCCTCCAAATACAATAGATAAGGGGGCACGGAGTGACGAGCTCCGTGCCAGTGTGGGACTCGCCCGGGCGAGAGTCGCCCGGAAATACCCACTAAAACCCCCCGGGGCCGTCCGCTGCATTTGGGATGGGGGCGACACGGGGTGGCTTTCGCAAGCACCGCGTCGCATTTATACCTAACCTAAAAAAAAAACAAATTACTGAATAAAAATGAGAAATTTGTTTTATTAGCAGAATAAATGTATATGAGAGTAAATGTAAAAAAAATATATGAGAAAGGGTCGATGAAGTCCAAAAAATTGCCTGAGACCGTCGTTATTATATATATAATAAAATATATATACACATATAATAAAATATATATTAAACTTAACAATAGAGGAGAATAATATTTGAAATCATTAAAAAATTAATTATACAAGCAGAGCCACTCGCGTAGTGCTAGCTTAAGATATTAAAAATAATAGTATAACAAAATGAATACCTACACAGTATATAGGCAACTTCTAGATTAATCATATCGTGTAAACATTCTGATAGCAGACACGAAACTGATTTCGTTACTTCGTACTTGTTATTTGTGTCAATTTAATCCCTCCCTAGCACGCACAGTTCCGTACTCTATCAATTAATTTGTCCTCACATTATTTGTCCCTCACATCGTCGTACCTACGCACAGTTGGTGTACCAAAGCCGTATGACATAACTCGATAAATATTGATTATTTTATGTAAACGTGCATAAATATGAACAAATGTAAATAATCTGTGACTTTGTAATGTCGATTTAGCATTACGATTTTTACCTACTTATGTTGAATTCATATGTTGTATATATATATATATATATATGTATATATAAAGGAAAATAAGGGTCCTTTGACCCACCATCATCTCAAACATCATCAACTGAACATATCGGGAACTATCATTCGACGCGGAATTTTTCGTAGATGGTTAAAGGCTATTTATTTTTTTTTTTTTTTTTTTTTTCGATGTAGTTTTTCTCCGGTAATAAAAACAAAAGCCTCGTTTTCTTCATTAATTTGTTTTTTTTTAGATTAGGTAATAAAGATAAATAATAATAAGATTAGATTAGGTAAATGAAATGTTATATGCACTTTTTCACTCATACCTAAAGAACATATGAAACGCAAGAGAAACCACGGGCACCAGCTAGTACTCAATAAGTGTATTTATCTGTGGCAAATAAAAAACAATAGCAACTATTGTTGATCGAAGTTATCTGGAAATACTATAACCACAAAAATATTTAAAAAATAATACTTAAATTAGATTTCAATTAATCGAAGAAATGAATCATTCGCTGTACGTATTAAAAAAGGGCGAATTCAAAAGTAGTAAGACTATACAGCACGTTTTCATGACGCATACCATACCATATGTCGCGGTTTTCTTGAATCTACCAAGTGTACATACCCAATATAGTCATAACATAAAATGTACTATTAACACAATAAGTAAACTTTAGGATTTAATGATATTATTTAAAAAATGGCGATGCGTATATTTATTCGTTCATTTTTTTTCTGCTCTTACTTTATAATTACTGGCATAGAGTAATAACGTTAAGAGCAATAGTTTCATAGAAAAAATAGCTTAACATTGTAGCCACAAATTCTATGTATGGGTATGTGTAAGCGACACGTAATTGTGTAATCATCAGTACGCAACGAAAAGCAGTGTTGCCGTTTTAGCGATTTTGTCGCTAGAAATGACTACTTTTCTGTATGTCTTAGCGACAAAAAATATATTTAGTGACAAAAATGATTTAGCGACTTATCTGACGACTAACTTATAGACGACTGATCTTACTTTTAGTGTAGAAATCAAAACAGTTTTAGAGCCACTAAATAGATAAAAACCCAAACGCGCATGCGATATGTGCACCAATTTTAAGGTGCAGAAATAGAAAATTAAAACAAAATATATATACTTTATTTAATAAAAAGAAAACACATAAATGTGTGCAGCTTTATAAAACCATAAACAAAATTAGTAACCAACATAGTTGCACGCTTTACCAGGGCTAACCAATGAGAATGTAAGGAATGTCGAATCCGACATAAATTTGAAGGTACTATTATAGTTTATTATAATTTAATATCAACAATCAGTTTAAAATTACTCACGAATCACGACTATAACGAAAACGAAATAATTGCACTGTAACTATAAACATAAATCAAAATAAAAGTATACCTATCAACAAAATTGAATTACAGTAAATGAGTTTCCAAAAAAAAAAAATCTTATAATAAATACGTAACGTCCGATTAATTTGACGGATTACATTTTTTTTTATTATTTTACATTTTATATTCATTAATCAATAAGTTTATTGACGACTAAAATTTAATCAATCTAGAAAATAATCAATTCAGTAATAAAGATAAATTAAGAAACCTTAATTCGATTTCATTTTATATTTCAAATATGTCTAATAGCAAAGCTGTTTTAAGGTAAAAGAATTTGTTACTAATCAAATTATATCAGTTTTTAGTTTCATAACGAAAATTACCTTATAATTTTACGCTTTTCTGTATCGAACTAACGTGTATTTAGGTTAATAATTAATTTAAAAACAATAATAATCACGGTGCAAGCGTATTAATTTATTTTCAATACCTAACATTTCTTAACGAAGACTGCTTTCTGTTTATTGCCATAAAGAAAACTCATTTTACTTCTAAACAAAAAGATTCCATTATTTTTTTTTTGCAGGAATTTCAGTCTGTCGTCTAGCAATTCTTATCTTTAATTATTTAACTTTCCTCATTTTAGTCTATATTATGTGATTTATATGGCGTTTCACATGATAAGTTTGGTTGTTGTCCACACGGGTAGTACAGTATCGGAAACTACTACACGGAACATGGACTTTTTAGGTTGTAACTACTAATAAGAAGATCATTCGTTTTTTTATTATAAATGGCAGGAGATCTAAAAACTTTATAATTATTTTACACAGTTAAATAAACATTAATCTAATTTTAAGCAAGAAGTAATACTACTAGTCACACAGCACACTGACCTTCCAGCAATTTAAAATAGATTACAGTTGTGGCGGTTTCTTTCGTCCCACGTTGAGGTGTGCTCATGTGTCGTGAGAACAGCTTTCGCAACACTTATTTGTCCACCTTCACGAAGATTGTACCGGGCCTCTATACTATATATATTATATAGAAATAAGCAAACATAAATCATACCACACAACCACATTAATTATAGAACTGTGCGAAATCCATATCTTTTTTATTTTCATTGCGGTAAGAAGAGAAATAAAGCGGGTTAAAAACATTTCACCACTATCTTTACCCGTTGCGAGCAACCGTTAGATATTTGCTATTATTGAGTATAATCATGAACTTCAGTATTTATGGAAAGTAATGACATTCGCGACTTTATTTCATTTCGATGCTCGGCCCGCGCTTCATATCGTCTTTAGGTGTGAGACAAAAAGTGCATATAACATGTTTATACCAAACCTAAAAAACAAAATTAATAAAGAAAGAAGAGTCTCTTGTTTTTATTAGCAGAAAAAATGTACATAAGAGTAAACGAAAAACAATGTGAAACAAAATAACCCACTTCCCTTTATATAATTATATAGATAGGAGATATATACAGCCGTAAGTGATTTGAGATATTCTTTTAAATACGAAACAACTTGGAATATAGTCCAGTAAATTTAGAGGCATTTCTAGTTTCCAAACAAAGTTTGGATAATAACACAGAAGACAGTTTTTGCAATTCGCTCGTTACAAACCTGTTTTAGTTTTAAGTTGAATAACTTGTTTGCTGCCCATTTTATCAAGACGTTTTGAAGGACTTTATTTACCATTAATTTTGAAGCTACGTATGGTATCAGAAGATCATTATTTTTAAAGGACATAAACATAACAGGAAACACAAAAAATAGAAATGTTTAATTTATACAGTTAATCCTTATCCTTTGTCAAGGTGATTACAAGCCCTACCTCGCACGACGAAAGAAAAAACCCATAAAAATTGTTTACCTAACAAGCGCCGTCTGTTGTGCTGTTCAACAACAACCCACCAGAATTTTGAATGGTTCTTTTCCATTGCCACCGATTACTTCACACTTTTCAAGTGTTGTTTATAAATACAGCCCTCGGGCTCGAGATTATTTTCGCAAGATTCACGTCATCCGGTCTGGATTATATGTATGACTCCATATTGTATGACTAAAACTCATTAACAGTCATACGAGTGAGTAATCATCTTTTAACAGAATTATTATTACATACCGTTTTATTTTACCATTCATTCATTAAATTTTATTTCTGAATGGAAACATTATAAATAAATCTTACAAATATATTATATTAGTTATGTAATAGCTTAGCATATCCTATAAAAAATACTACACCTTCTATTACTGGATTTCTATAACAAATTGCCCCCTTTTAATTTAATACTTTTAGTTTAATATAAATCTTTTCAAACTCACTTGCATTTATCAATTGTAGGCGATACGAATACTACCAAAGATCTTATTAACTTTATTGTGGTTTCAGTCAGACCTTAGCTTTACTCTTATTTTTTTAATACTCGATATAGCTTTTGTCACACTTAACACATATGTAACAGATTACATATTCTATTTGATTTCAATCAGCTCCACGGTAATTAACATCATCCAAAAATACATCAATCTGGGACAGGATAAATAGAGATGGCTACCTATCTATCTCATTGCAGAGGTTAATTAATTATTCCCAAATTAGACCTTTTTTTTACGTCTGTTTTTGTAAAACTATTAGCACGCGACCATTATTATTATTTAATCAAATTGCTGTTACAATGTTTTGACTTTTTTACAATTGTTATTCATTTGAACTCTTTTTTTTTCTTTATGTAATAATATTTAATGTACATGCCGTCATTCCTTTTAATTAGAGTCACATTTAAAACAAAAGTATGGAATTGTATTATGTATTTGTGTGGACTCTCTTGGCGACCTAATAAATAAATAAATTCAAAAATCAATCATTTTTGAATAGTTTTGTAGAAATTAAAACCGCTACATGTGGGAATCGAATAAAAAGGTACCTCTGATTACTTTGGAAGTACGACGTATTTAAAATAATTGCGGTCAAATAAGCCTTGATAAATGATGTAAAGAAATCTAAAGAAGCTACGTACTTTATGTTTTATTAAAGTCTGTATCTAAAGTACGTATCAATCAAGCATTCTAGGGTAGTATCAGTTGCATGGATATCAATTTTTCTATCAGTTCCGGGTATGATAAACGTGTTTACCTGGTATAAACGATTAAAATTTTGTGATTTTAAACTTTTATACATATATAAATTCACTTTAAAGCTTGAATGTTTTTGACATCAATTGATCTTTTTTTTTTAGCTAATATTAATTATTCGAAGAGAAAACAATTAAAAATTAGGAAACATAGAACATAGAAAAGAATAGGAAAATAGGATAGGAATATAAACAAAATAGGAAAAAATTAGGGTTGCGTATAAAAACAATTAAAACGCAATAATGAATATATGAAACACTGGCGCAGCCGCGGTCACACAGCTAGTTGTCAATAAATCCAAAGATTTTCGGACGCTAATGGTCGCAACATATAGATTTTCCGGTGCAAACGGTCGTACAAAAATCGCTGTCATGAAAATATTCAGATTTAGACTTACGACTTTATGCGTGGGTGGTGTCGACATATAATTTATATAACTAAAGCTACCTACAATGTACAACGTGTATGTATGTACGTAAGTCATCAAGTTGAAACGTTTATCGAATTACATAGCATAGCGTTGCATGCCCCTTTATCCTTGAAACGAAAGTATGGTCACGTCTTGGTCATCCGTTTTGCTCTCACGTCTCAGCTTATTTGAGAACTCACTATGCCCAAGACTATGTCCGTATGGAAAAAGTAAATGCATTATTATTAAAAAAAAGATGGATGTTCATACAATTTCATAACTATTGGCATTTTTATTCTATAACTGGAACAAAATTAAAAGTAGGTTCAGTTTTGGAGGAGGTAACAGGGTACTACGAAGTGATGTTTTCGTCTATTTTGCATACGGTAAAATCAGCCCGCGCTGAAGTTGTTTCTTTTGCTTTCTTTGTGGCGCAACGCGATAACAATAGATTTCTGAAATACCTACTTTTCCGACCGCATGTCCTCTTATGATCTTCCATTTTTCCTTCTATAACTTTCGTTTTTACAATTAACGTATTAAAATATGAGATCTATACACAATTCATAACTTATATAATAAATAAACAAAAGTAGAATCATGCACGACTTTGTCTGAATCATTTACCTTGCAAACGTGTTGGATTTTGCTGATTGGTTATAGTTATATTATGAAAATAAATGTATGTGCAAAAAAGTTATCTCAACAATAATTAAATAAATAATTGAATAATCGCATAAACAGAACAAAGTTCTTAATAAAGTTCAAGTATCGAATTTGCATGTCTTATGTATTTAAATTGGGCCCTTGTCAAATTATTGTCATCTCTCTCCCGCATATGACTTACATAGAAGAGTGAACATGAAACATGAAATATTAAATTTGTCATGGATGTCTCATCCATACAGTTTGCATAAGATAAAACGTTATGGTTCGCCGACACACTATACTCGGCTTTGCTAATCATATATTCCCTAAAATAGCCAAGAATTCCCTGTGGGGTGTGATCTATACAGATGTTAGTAGCACTACGTTATTCACAATGTCTTAATAACTAATTCCTAACAACACGAGCTGACATAAATTTTGTTTTAAGCACTACTAAATACCATTGTTTATTGATGTTATGTATTACGAACTAAAATAAATTTAGACACATGTTATCTGAATACACTCGTAGACTTTACAGTTACATTAATATATCTTTGGAGATAATTAACGTACAGTAAATTTTACCCAAGTAAAGTAGAAATAATCCTTACCTACATATTAAGAGAGATCATATTTTGTGTATCCATTAGTTGGTATATAATTTGAGGATCGCTTAACCGATTTAGATTTTATTTTAAACCTTATGTAGTATTTGCAAAAAAAAAACGTGACAACAATAATGTATGAAATCTACAAGAATATGACTACCATTATTAATTCCTTCATTACAACACTTCGAATAATCGATCTAATATTTTAAAGATATTACGCAGTTAATCTATACTTACAATAAAAGGCTAACAGTACTAAATCTGTGCATTTCATTCCACGCTGGTGAACCCGCGATCATAGCTAGTTACTACTATAAATCATGTAAAAACCTTAATTTAAGAACGTTACTTTTTTATTAGTTTTCTCCAGAACAAATATGGGTCGTTCATTTTACAATTAACTATAAACTATAACTATAATTTTTTTATTTTTGCATCATTAAGTAGCATTTAATTGTATCTGTCATAATAAAAGTTAAACAATTTCATAAAATGCACTATTTTGTATTATTTTTTTACTGTAGGCAATTAAAATAGATAAGTAAATATAATAAAAGGAAAGTAAGTCGGTTAATATTTCCAAAAATAATTTTCATTAAAATAAAATAATCAATATTTGAAATCTTCCCTTGATCCTTTAAATAATTTAAATATTACGTCATGTACTTACGAAAACTATTCGATTTCCAAAATCAATATGCAAACTATCACAGAAAAATGAAACGATGCATAAAATACATCTTACACGAATATATTATACGTAAGTAAGTTTACATATTCTATACGAAAACTTTCTCCAGACAGTGTGTAGGTACTATTCTAAGCGGTCAACGCTCGTCCGAAGGCAAAATTTGATATCGTATTGTACAGTTTTTTTAAATATATAACGGCCCACGTCATGAGATTACATTTTGATTGATACGCACGATCAACGAAATCAATAATACAAGAAACAGATTAAAATATTTAACTGTTTGAGCCAACTTCATTTAGTTAGGAATCAAAGAAAGGCCAGTTTGACTTGGTCGGAAGAACTGGATCGTGGTACGTTCTCCGTACGCGAACGGTTTTACCGGCGCGAATCCTGGCGCTAACGTTACCTATATACCTACAGTACCTAACTATTGCATAAACATATAGGTATCTAAAGAAAATAAGGTTACCACTTTTATTTAGAATTCATCGCGGTATATAAGTAATGATATTTTGAGGTTAAAACGGTTCTAAGAAACGTCATCGAAAGATTTTTTTTATTAGCATACTTATTTTAAATAACGTTTATTTGTTTATACTATACTATTATTACATGAAATTAAAAAAAAACTTGTTTACACATATTTTTACTTAAACTTAGGCTATGGATATACAGTACGTATTAAGATTTCCATTTATATGTCCTATTCTAGTTGATGCGCACAGTCAAATAGCGATCATTTTATATACGATTTAGTTAGTATACTATTCATAATATTCAATATCTCGAGATGTCCATAAAGTACACATTCGACTTTGATAACAATAATATACTGATTTTTTTTTTTTATATGCATAACTGTTAAAACCATTACGAAACATTAATTCATGTCACAGTATTGTTTGCATTACAATTTGTATCTCTTTACTGGGGAGTGGAAAGTACCTAGATAGTTTTGTCTAAAATTTACGATAGAGATCAAACCAAAAATATATCGGTTTTTCTGACTGATCACTAACACTAATTTGGCACTTTAGAGATAAAAGTATTGAAATTTCGGATTTAAGTAGGTGAAACAGATCAAGATCGCTAATTGAAACTGGCCGTATACACACATAATAATTGCTAATTTTACCTACTACATATTTATAAATGTTTTAATAGTTTAGTTTTCATTATTTATACGTTCAGTTGATTAAATCAAATTTACTTAAATTAATTTTTGTCAATGACCTAAACGTACATAGTAAATAAATAAATATATTGTTATCTGTGTGATTTATCGTATAGTGTTTAGTGTAAATAATAATTCAAGTAAGCTATAACATGAAATCAGAACGCGATATTTATGTAAGCGATAAGGTCAGGTGCAGTTTATTTATACTTGCACACGTAATGCATCAACGTTTTAAACTGCCTACCTACTTATAGTGCTTCGTAAAAAGGAGTTCGCAAACCTTGAAGTAGTCTTGTTTACTCAATGTGTATAACCTCTTTAGTATCAAAGATATGAATTAAATTACTCATTGGAACTTTTTGGCGGAATCTTCTTTATGTACTTAATTATTTTTGTGTTGTAATAATGGTAAATTTTTATGTAATATAGTATAGAATAGAAATTGTGGACAAGTGGATTAATAAACAATAACACGGAACATGTTCTGAGGTGTCTGAAGTGTAATAATCCACGAATAGTTTTAACAAAATAGCCGCCATTTTCTATTGAATTTTGTCTTGTACTCAAACTAGAAAAATCATTATTTATTTTATCACATAATGCAGTGTACAGACACTCGTATGTTTAACTCACCTATAGATAAAAACAAGAAAAAATTTAATCATTATGAGATTAAGTAATTGTTGAAATTAGATGTTATTAAAACAAATTGATGGTGAAGTTTATAATTATCATTTATCTTAATAAAATAAGTTTTATAATAGTGTATTTTAAAAAAAAAATTACATAGTTAACAATATGAATTACTGTTAATCCTATTATAGATTGTTTATTATTAATAACACTAATATTCGCATGATGGTCTAAATAAGACCATAATAATTATTGAAATTTTGAAGAAAAAAGTAATTGATTCTTAGATATTTATATTGAGAACACTAAAAAACTCATTCAAGTAAAAACAAAATAAGCAAAATCGATTAATAAACACGGGATAAAATTATTTAAACTGTTTTTATCTTTGCCTGTTTATAAATAGATTATACCACAAAACAGTTTCTTTGTCAATGACAAAATTCGGCAACATTAACCGCAGCCAACGATAAGCAATATTGTTCTCGTGTATGCTTACAACCAACAACAACCAAGCCTTAGATAATCGTTTGAAATTATTAAAGTAACGGACTAATGTCGAGCTCATCGCAATCGCAAAGATAAACTTGTAATAACTAATTTATAATACTAACTAGCTGGGTGCCCGCGGCTGCGCGCCCGCGTATCATATATTCTTCACGGCGTTTTAATTGTTTTATACGAAACCCTAATATTTTTTTAGTACTATAAGATAAAGTAAAAATATTTCTCATAAATTCAAGCACTTGCCCGTAAAACTGCATTAAATCGGATTTTATTCAATTAATGATTTTTAATTTTTTTCCTCGGAACCCTAATTATTTTCGAAAATTAAAAGTACCCTAAGTTACCCGGAGTATCTTCAGCTGTATACCAAAAAAAGTCCCGTCAAAAGCCGTCCAGCCGTTCCGTATATTACCCGTAACAAACAGACAGACAAAAATTTAAAAAAATGTATTTTTGGTATAGGTATACGAGTATATACATTCATATCTATTTAGTAAAAAAAAATTAATAATGTTGACATTACAGACAGACACTTCAATTTCATTTATTAGTATAGATTTATAACGGGATCTCGTAATAAGTTCCATAGCTCTATCACTAGGGGGTAATAGTTTGTTTTTTTATATTCGGTCTTTCAAATATTTTGTAAGTAATATATTATTAATAATTTTCGTTTTTGTTCAAAATTATGCTAATGCTTATGTAATTATTCAGCCTTCAGACTTATTCACTAATGGTATTTCTTAACATAGAATCACAACACTCAGAACGGTAGTAAACACACGCGAAGTGAAGCCATTTTGATATGTGAGTACGCACATATACTCGTATGTTTTTTGGCTTCAATATTAAGCGAGTTTTTCTATAAAACTATAGCTCTTAGCGTTATTAATCTATGTCTCTAAAATAATAATTAATGGTTTAAGTATAATATCATAAGAGTTCGTATTCTGAGTAGTTTCTTTTACTCTGACAATTTTTCAATATCACCTGTTTTGTATAATGTAACAAAAAATACTAAAACCAGACTTAAGACACAATTTGTCTATGATTTCAGTGAATAATCATTTAAACTATTTCATTGACTTCCCATTTAGCTAACAGATGCTCAGATAGACGTTAGGTTTTTATCTAACTAGCCAACGCTGTTGACCAGCAGGGCCTTTACGACTTCACCGTGACTTTGAGGGCGAATGCTGACGGCACTCAGTTGCAAAAAGGCACTAGACGTTAGCTTTTATTAAAAGATAACAGTTAGAGATTAATTGATCATTGTTATCACACCTATGAAAGCGTACAAAGATTTAGTTATATAACCGGTTTTAAATTCAAACGAAATTCTATCGATATTATGTATGTATGTTGTATATTGTGTTATGTTCATGGTAATTTATAATTCTTATATCCTCATCGTACGGGAATTACTCGATAATATTTTATAACTTTCTAAGCCCAAATTTGATCGTAAAAGTTACCGTAACGAATTGCGGTCACACTGAGAACTCAGTCGATTTACAATACCGCTGGATTATATAAAAAAAACCGATATCCGAATAAAAGTTAATTTATTATTTCAAGCAATTAACCTGATACCTTTTGGTTTCAGTGAAGTAATTATTTTGAGACTGGGGTCCTATTTTTCCCGCACAACACTTTGTTACTTGCATAATTTCGTTTAATTGTAATGTTCGTGTTTAGTTTTAGTATCTTACTGTCTGTAATTTATCGACATGTGTTGTGTGGTATATAAATGATCATTCTTTCTCTTTTCTTTTTTCAACTTTAAATGTAAATCTTGCAACAAAAACGGTTACGTGCAATTACAAAATACATTTATGCTTCCACGTATCTTAATTTCTACACCCACTTGAAGCTTCATCTTAAATTAAAAAAATAAGTAGGTATTTATTTCCAACATGTTTCGATGTTTATAATAGCTGTATAACAATTTCGTACTTTAGTGGTAAGTACTGTCATAGATCCACTTGAATCAGATTTACAGTAACCCTGAAAGTGATTACTAACATTGTTTTATTTGTAGTCATTACAATCTCTGCAGAGCAATAAATACCATTAATGTTTCGATACCTTCACTAATTTTATCTTAAGCAGTACGTCCTCTATCTTTCCTTGTTATCCCATTAGCAGGAATTATGAAACTCCAAAACTAGCGGTCTTTTATGCAGTACTTAGCGCTAAATATCGAGATTCATTGAAACGGTAGACGTAAAAACTCTTGGATGATTTTATCTGTACATCACTGGTTGTATATCTTCAAGCAGATCTTCATTCAACAGGGCTTTATTTCCTATATATTCCGTATTAACAAATTACGTTCTAATTTAACCAAACTTTATGGTTGTTTGTTAATTTTCTAAATAACCAGATAGTCCCTTCATGTTATTTTCGGATATTGCAATAGGGAACGATCAAAGAACAACATAATTGATCCGGGATTGTTCGTTTACGCCACACGTCACTGGTTTACACGTTAAACCAAGTTGAGGACGTAATTCTGTTTGAATTTGGAAGATATTTTTGTCTGTTTTCAACTGCTGGTTTTCTAGTAGGTATGTTTATAGAGAATTAATTATAAACACTTAAGATGTATTGATTTGGATCTTTGAAGTCTGAAAGAATTTAAAGGGAATTTGGTACTCCTTGATATTTGAACACAAAGTTTTTTTAATTGCTAAAGAAGCAGGCAAAATATTAGATATAAGTTACCCCTGTTACATGATAAAGATATTATTGAATCTTAAACCTTATATATCAGAATAAAACACTTAAATTAAAACACAAATTACAGATAATTAACTTTTGTAAATAGATATTAATATCTGTTGTATTGAAGATAAGTTTAACTCCTCCAAAATACTTACGTTATCTGTTTATCACATTCTGTCTAACATAGAATCGTAACAATCATTAGATATTTATTAAAGTACTTTCAGAAAACCGTTTTACATTAAACTTTTAAAATGTTACATTTAATATTTCTTTGCCATCTCCATTTCTTTTTAATCTTAGAGTTGTTGTTAATCTTGTTGGTAACAAGCTCATTAAAATGAAAGTCCAAAAGGTTTATTTTAATACATTACAGCTATGCAAAGTTCCGCAACTTTGTTGTTACATAAAATATTTTATAAGATCCTATTAATCTCACGTTACGACTTTCTCTTGTAAGTAATTTCACAGAGCTACGATATCACAAGCAAATCACTTTATATTTTTTCAACTAAATTCTTAACTAATGATATTTACATTACATTAGATTTTAAAAAAATAAATTTATTAATCAATAAGAACTTACCTTCACAGCACATTCACATTAGTTGTAACAACATAAGAAATATAATTTTAAACTGCCAATTAAGAAGGATTACATTTTTAAAAGATTTACATTAATACGTGTGTGTGTATAAGAAATGTTGAATGTGTGTGTCAGTTATTAGCTTTAAATATCTATTACGTCTACAACTAACTTAAAAAAAACAGACTTTAGAAATCAATTACGACTAAGATAAAAAATATCTATGTCATTGAAAAGATTATTATATTGTTTAGTAGATCTGTAAATAATAGAATCCATACCATAAATAACAGAAGAAGTCTCAAACACACGTTTTCAATTCAAAAAAAGAAAATCATGATTTCATGTTTAGTTGCCTTCACACTAGTTTATGATTGCGATTTATGAAATATGATATAATAATCAGAACGGAACAAGATATTTTGTTTTTTATACATTTTTTTATTATTTTACTACTTATATATAATGAATAGGTCGTTCTGAAGGAAGTTATTACAGGTAATGGTAAATGTTTTTTAGTAAGAGTTGCCTCATCTCGACATATTTTAATTTCATACCAGCAAGGGCATTTTTCGAAATGATAACCATGCAGGTACTTTCCACTTCGTCCCGCACATAATTTATGTCCCTTTGCAATATAGGTGCAAGATATAGACCGACCTTCAACTGACTAAAATTTTGTACCCACTGCCAGTACAGTACAATGACATTTGATCCACTTGACCATATAGCACTTTGAATATCACACGCAAGGTATACGAGTTTTATAAGGGATTTTGTTCATTTTTTTTTCCTTGGAATATCAGTATAAATTATGCGCATTCCAACAACAAAACTAAGTCGAGGTCCGTATAATAATACCATTGCTAATTTTAGTCCAAGCATCTTAAACACCCGCCACAAAATCCGTTGAAGATGTAAATTAACAACAACGGTAATCAGTTTGACAAAAAGAAAGATTAAGATCTATACGCAAACGCCTAATAATATCGTAAAATCTTAATACGATAAATGCGAAATCGTCTTCCGGTCAATGTGAAATCGTCTTCCGGTCAGTGTATTCCCTTCTTCCTACGAAATTGTATTCTTCTGTCGAGGAGCAAAGAGTTATTTTACCAGGCCGCTATGACAGCAACTATTGTTGTTATTCATAGATTGCACCGACTATACTTGCTGTCTGATCTTTCCGATATGCAGGATTAGTACTCAGATTTAGAACGCTATTTGCTACGCCCTTTCTCTCAGAGCTTGAAATAACTTAGTTACTTCAACACCACTGTAATTATTTCGTTACACACTGTACAGTGAATATACAATAAAGATCTATTTATAAGTAGGTAAAGATAAAACAGTTTAGATTAAATTTCTCTCCTTCATTTGTCAGTATTTTTTTTTGATTAGTATAAATAATATTTTAATTACTATCGATTCAAATATTATAGTAGATTTATTTTATTAATAGTCGACTTTCGACCTGTAAGGCGAACACTAGTACAGATAGTTATTGGAATAATATATAATTTAGTTATAATTTAGCGATGATGGCGCAGCGTGTAGTGCGGCCGGATTCCGCGCCAATCGACGCGGGTTCGATCTATCCTAGACCTTTTTTTTTTTTTTGACGGGGGGAAATGCATTTACGCACTACCCTTATCTGTTGTATTTAGGGGATAAAGATCCCCCAATACAACAGATAAGGGGGCACGGAGTGACGAGCTCCGTGCCAGTGTGGGACTCACCCGGGCGAGAGTCGCCCGGGAATACCCACTAAAACCCCCCGGGGCCGTCCGCTGCATTTGGGATGGGGGCGACACGGGGTGGCTTTCGCAGGCACCGCGTCGCAATCTATCCTAGACCTATCCGACTCTAAAATCGGCCTGAGCTTTCGTTGAAGGAAAACATCGCGAAGAAACCATAGCATGATGGTAGGGCATTTTCTAATGATGACGTAAAATTTTACATGTCATAAGGCTATGAAAATAACTGAATTAGACTATTTTCGCGTTATTTTCGTTCGTAAGTTGCCGTAATTTTATTAACTGCGTATGGTGCAGAACTGAGCTTAATTAGCTTGAATGTTACCCCATAAAGGTGACGGACGAAAGAAGATTACATGCAGCTGAGATGCGAATGTTGATGTGGATGTGTTGGGTAACAAGAATGGACAGGATTAGGAATGAGTATATTAGAGGAAGTTGGAAAGTGGCGCCAATAACAGACAAGTTAAGAGGCGGTCGTTTGTCCTGGTATGAACATGTGATGCGCAGGGAGAAAGAAGGATGTTGTAAGAAAGGTATTGGATATTAATTGGGACGTTACATTGAAAGGGGAAGTCCAAAGAAAAGATGGATGGACTGTGTGAAAGATGATATGCTTAGGAAAGGAGTGAATGCGGAGATGACAACAAATAGAGAGGAATGGAAAAGGAAGACATGTTGCGCCGACCCCAAATAAAAATGGGAAAAGGGTAGGGAGATGATGATGATGATGATGGTGCAGAACTGAGCTTTATCGTCAAATTAATAATCTGAAGACCTTACTAAAGTTTGGCATCTGAATTAAATTAGATTATACCTGTGTATAAACATAATATTCCGAAAATTTTAGTGATACTTTATACTAAAAATACTCTGTCTTATCGTTTGTCTAAACCTCATTTATCACTAGGCGAGTGGGTTATTCATAGTTGCTAATGGACGACTCACCTAAACTGAAATTATGTATTACTAAAACACAATACACAACCACAACTTCTGACTTCCAGTATCCTTTTAGTTTTAATTCATTTTTTCGTATTTCAATATTATAAAGTTCGACGTCCCCATTATTCGATAAAATACTGGCATTTCTTGTTACATTTCCTGTGTTCGCGAACGATAACGATACCAAGCCGCTGTGTCGAAGCAAAAAAAAAACTAGCAATTACTGGAAGAAAACAAACAGTTATAAATTTAATGTAACCGTTCGTCTTTGTCAATGAAACATGAAGTTCTTATCTTTAGGTACTTTAAAATTTTATATAATCGTGGGAACAATGGTTTTTGGGTATCTCATTAATCGTATGTTTGTAATGAATGGTAAATTTATTTTTAAGTCTATTTTTAACTGGATTACTAAAACGATGACTGTCAAAGTTGACTGCACAAAACAAGCCTACTGACCAAACTTTGTTATTTCGGAACTCCTTTTGGTTGTCCTCACTAATCTATATCTACTATACTAATAAATAAAATTGAAGTATGTGATTGCAATGTCAAAATGATTTTGTTTTCACAAAATAGATATGAAATTTTTGTCTGTCTGTTTGTTTGTTCCGTGTAATCTCCGGAACGGCTGGACGGATTTTGACGTGACCTTTTTTGGTAGATAGCTGAAGTTACTCCGAGTAATTCAGGGTACATTTAATTTTCCAAAATAATTAGGGTACCGCGTAAAAAAATTAAAACTTATAAAAAAAATAATAAAATCTGATTCAATCCACAGTTTTACAGGCAAGTGCTTGAAGTTATTAGAAATATTTTTACTTTATCTTATTACATAAAATATACGGAACCCTATCCGTCGGAAAGATTTGTTTTCTTCTATGTAACGAATAAACTTAAAAACTACTGAACCGATTTAGATGAAATTTGGTATGGAGGTAGTTTGAAGTCCAGGGAGTAACATGGGATTATTCCGAAAATCTCACGGGAACGGGAACAACGCGAGTAAAATCGCGGAGAGCGGCTGGTCATAAATAAAAATGGCATAATTATGTGAATTAAGAATGAAATAAGGGGAAAAAACATTCAGTTCCAATGGAAAATTGTAATACATGTTATGTATCGTCCTATTTTTCATGGTCTGCTCGATTTTCCTTAGGGAGCCACCACCACATAAGGAAAAATGTAACTATAATACTTTATTGTTTAATGTTTCGGAACGGATCCGATTATTAATTTATATTACACATAGGTATTGAATAGAGATTATAGGTTGTAGTGGGAGATCAAAACTTAAATAAAAAATTATGTAAACAAAAATATTTTTTTAAATATATATGTAGATAGAACAGTTCAAGACATTTTTCTGCTTCTTGTATCAACCATTTTTTTTTTGTTTAGTAACTAGTTACGCATTCCGGCTTGAGTAGTGAGTTATGCTTATGAGATTAAAAACTGCTGAGTAGAGTCTGGATAGCTGGGTGGTCATACGGGCTGCATAACAATAGAGGTATGTATAAGCATTTTTAATTTTAACTAGTTATGCCCGTGATTCCGTCCGTGTGGATCTGTTTATAAAATGGCTATTTTTATAATGATTTGCTGTGCTTAATAATTCGTTCGTTTGTGTCATTCAAACATCAATATCGTTAACGAAATGATCCATCATGTAATAACCTTTTGAAATCAAAGCTTGCTTGAAACAGTGCTTGAACTTATTGTCAGATAAATCAGAAATTATTTTAGATCTAATTATAAAACCTATTATGTAAAAAAAAATTATTAGCTTAGAATAGCCTAAAACGTACACTAATATACATTATAATGTTGATAAGACGCAAAAAGTGTCAATATTGCATTTATATTAGGGGGCGTACATAAATTACGTGAGGTGTTTTTTTTTAATTTTTCTGCAACCTCCCTTCCCCCCTGGTGAGATGTCGTGAGATTTTATTCAACCCCCTCCCCCAACCTCCAATCTCACGTGAGATTTTTCAAAATGTGAGTTTCTTACGTTCGGCTGACAGTGGCGCGAAAACAAAGGACGTGCTACACTGTACCGTAAATTCAGATTAAATTGAGCTATTTGGTATAAAACAAATATGGTGGTTTGACAGTCAGTAAATGTATAACGTTGAAGTACAAATGAAATTATTTTCTTTCGAAAGAATTAGTAAATGATCTTAATCGTATTACGATTACGCTTAAGATTAAATCTTAAGCATGTACAATCTGGATTAAATGGACCAAAATATAGTATTTTTTTTTTGTTTCAATCAGAAAAAAATTGCGTGATATTTGCCGAGACTCCTCCCCCTCTCTCTAACGTAAGATTAGATGAGATTTTACTCGACCCCCTCCCCCCCTTAAACACCTCACGTAATTTATGGAGGCCCCCTTATATTATATTTCTGTTCTATTGCTATTCGCTGACAATATTGCACAACATCATGCGATTGCACATAAAAGTAACTTAATAAAAATTAATTTATTGTAATCGATGTTGAATGTTCAATGATGCGTCAATATCTATACTAATAATAAAATTCACGTGTTTGTTTGTTTGTGCAATTTGAATGACACGCGGCGATGTTAGTATGAAAGAAGAGTTTTTAAGTAAATGCGTTTTATTCGAGAACAAAACATTGACGTACAGATCGAAATTGAACAGAATGATATGATAGAAAATACATATATAGTATATACATAATAAATATCTAAGACATAGTAAATAAGAAAACAATATTTTGATATTTAATTTTCACACAATCATCTAGGCATTTTTTAGAAGTAGTGAACTGAATTTCAATTATAATATCAATAGATATAAATATATAAAAAAAAAAAAAATGTACTTCTGACGGTTATTCATAGATGGCACTATGCTTATTTTTTAATTACTTGGACTGTTCTGAAACAGATAATTTAATGGTTTAAAAAAATCTGTTTGAAAAATCTTGGACGCGACGGGAAAATATAATTATCTGAATTCCACGCGAGCGAAGTTGCGGGCACAGCTAGGTAATAATAAATTTATTCATTGCTACATGAACAAAGCAATGTATCGATGTGGCTATGGTAGTACGATATATTATATGATGTATGAACAATTTATCTTGTATAATATTTTCTTTTGTTGTCATGTCAAATTAACCTTTCCTATCGTTGTAAAAAGCAGAAAACATACCTCTACCTATAACCATGAGAATTCGACATAAATATTTTATAGAAAAACTTAAATATTTTATTATATGTTCAGTGCTTTGACCACAATCTCATCTGGTGTTAAGTGACGATTTGGCCCAGGATCACACCTATTATAATAGTATTTGGCGACAGGCTTTTAAAATTGAGGGTGGTAGCTATCCAGGCGGGCATTATCAGAAAATGCCATACAATCATGCTATGGTTTCCTCACAATGTTTTCCTTCACCTAAAGCTCGGGCTGATTTTAGAACTTGGATAGGTGGGCTCGAACCCGCGTTCATTAACGCGGCATCTGGCCGCGCTACCACTGCGCAATCATCGCTTTAATGCATAATGCCTTATAAACCATTTTAGCTATATATGTATTGAAATCACGCAGATCTTGTTTCATAATTAACGTGTATATAGAGTAGTTTGTTTTTTTGTTTGTATTTTTCGCATAATTATTTTCGGATTTAAGTTAGTGAAATCGTGATGTTTGTTTGCATGTGCTTTTTAAATACGTAAACGTAACCTTCCACTTAAATAAATATTGTGATGCAATTATAATTTTATTATGACGTATTGACCTGGTTACGATAGAATTTAATTCTAAAATTAATTTTTCATTGATTTTACTTGAGAAACAATAATATCCTTTCTATGTTTAATTTCAAAGATTATGTAGTCGAACCTTAACCTGGTTATTAATAACATATATTCTTCATTGCGTTTTTATTTTTTTATACGGAACCCTAATTACTTTCGTATTTTTTTTTGGTATGAAGATAAAGTAAAAATGTTACTAATAAATTCAATCACTTGTGCCGTAAAACCGACCATTGAATCGGATTCTATTCGAAATTTCATGAGCTTTAAGTTTTTACGAGAAACCCTAATTATTTTCGAAAAACAAAACTATGCTAAGTTACGTGGAGTAACTACAGCTATCTACCAAATAAAATTCCCGTCAAAATCGCTCAAGCCGTTCCGAAGATTACCCCGAACAAACAGACATTAAAATAAATATTGTTTCGGTATAGATATCGTAATATACATTCACATGCCCACAGATCCATTGAACATAAGACATCCAATACTGAACATAGGTTTCCCACAATAAAGGTAGGATTGCCATAATCGCTACGCTTGGCAGGCAAGTTGGCGATCACGGTTAGGTATTTTAGGCACTTGAGGATGCTGCTGCCCACCCCCTGGTTTATATCCCTTAGTCGCTTTCTACGACACTCACGGGAAGATACAGGATCGTACTATTCTTACCCGTCACCACATATGTATTTAGTACATATGTATTTAATACATCTTCGATAACTTAATGCATATTCGTAAAAATTTAGACAAGCTAGATCTAGTGAATGATCGTCATAATTTTAATATTAGAAGTAAAGACAAGTTGTCCGGAACCACGCTTTAGGTTAAGTAAGTGTTCGAGTTAGTCACGACTGTAATCAAACGAATCGCGCTGGGCCCTAGTCTAAACGATTCGGGGTCGTGATTAACTCTGGCCGACTTGCGATTCGCAGTAGACCAAAAGAATGTAAGATCGACACTTACCTCTCGAGTAACGCCGGTGTCCTGCTTCACCTTCCGTAGCCCGTGTGTAGTAAACAGTGTATAGTGTGAATGTGTGAATTGAGTAATAGCTAGGAAGGCTTAACAATCAACAAACAATCAATTTAACATTTAACGCTAATCAAAAATAACTTTCATCTATAACAACGTGTATTCTCGCGTCAAGTTATTTCTAAACACTGAACCCTGCGACAATTCTCGCGGGCACGAAAGAATTCAAGTGCCCCTTTTTTTATGATCAATACTTAACAGTAAGTGTAATAAAAGCTTTATAGGTAATAGTATTCGGTTTTACAATAAGATCCCAAGTAACATTACCGATTTACCTGAAAATAAGTGTTCAAATATTATGTCAAGCAAGTTTTAATCTCAAAAGGTTATTACAGGGTGGATCATTACGTGAACGATAGTGATGTCTGGAATTAACCCACATCTCTGTGCTTCCACTAACATTATTAAAACTACGATTTGTATATTTTTTTATATGACAAAAAAATGATATATATTATATTATATTTATGAAAAAAAAAGAACCAGATCGAGTTTCTTGCCGGCTCTTCTCGACTGGGTTGTTTTCCGAACCGGTGGTAGTGTTTTAGACGTTCATAAGCGCCTTCTTAGGGCCTAAATTGAATAAATAAATTTTGATTTTAATTTTGAGTAAAAAATTGATATTTTAACATTACAAGCAGACACTTCGAATTTATTTATTAGTATAGATTAACAAAAAATAAACCCGATAAAACCTTTATTGAAGTATTTCACGGCGCGATATGTTGTTGTATTTCACCTGACGATAAACAAGGTGGAGGCACGACTAGCGGAGTCACCGACAATAGAGATAATAAATTGTTCGGCACCTACTTTTGTGACAGCCGTTTTATAGGCGTAGTTATACGCCCATCCAGTGTTATTGATGTTTTATGTCTGCTGGTGCGCCGTGTCTGTCTCCTGTTCACATTATAGACAATATTAAGAGACGCATATGATTTTATTAATAATGTTGTATGCTATTTATAAGTTTATAAATCATTTATTATTCAACAATCAATATATATAATATACCTGGCATGAATTGCTTCGATCCCCAACTGGGGAGGCATACATTACACGCATCATACTGCAAACACACATAGGGTTCTGCAAAGAACCTTTTTTCTTCTGCTTCGAATCATATGGTTACTTGTTACTTGTTGGTGGGCTCCTGTTTCCACACTTAGACACATTGGCGGTCCATTGTGCGTGCAGGATCAGCCAGCTACTCGAGCCAGCCCAGCTCCTTCCAGAAGCGCAGAAGCCTCCTGGGGCGATCACAGGCTTCCTGGAGCGACCTCATTTGCTTGAGGGTTTTTGCCCGTTGGTTGACTACTCCCGTGCATTCCAGGATCACGCGAATCATATGGTTTAACTAAGGCAAATTCCTTGGATTTTTTCACTCAGGAAACGGCCAAACTGATGTTCGTACTCCTTTGATGCCTTTGCTCTACTTACAACTGATTGCTATATAAGTTTTTGAAGTGAAAACCTCTTTAGCAACGTTGTGATTTGAAAGTCAATGAAACAAAAAAGCGACAGTATGTTTCTGATGGAGGTCGGATTATAGCTTGTAACGCTAGGGTAGACCAAGAATGTACAAATTCCATAGCCAAGGGGTCATTCAAGTCCTACAGTTTTAGCGTGTATGCTTTGCTGATTTTTGAAGACATAGGAGACATACTTTTCGTTTTTTTTTTAATTTGTTGTAATGCTTACATTATCGTGGGGGCTTTATCTAAAATATCTGAAATTTTGTACTAATTGAGCAATTGACCATAATCAGACCTTATGTGAAAAAAAAATGAGATAGATAAATTATACTAAATCTGGAAAGATCGAAAAGGCTCTTAGAAAACTTGACATGGTTAAAGAATTTAAGTGTCACACATATATACATCGTCGTACATTGAAAGGTCATTCGATTTTGACCTCGGCCGGCCTTTGAAACGACACAACTAAGAGAGGTGGTGAATGATGAGGGTGGCAAGACCGTGAAAAGGGTGGCAACAAGCAAGGCCGCTTTTACACAATCTTTTTAAATGTTCGCTCAATAGCGCCTTTTCTGTGACCTTTTTAAACAAACGCCACAGTTAATTAATAAAGGTGACAACTATGGAGTTCAAATTTAAAGAAAATAATTTAAAAAGGACGGGTTTAAAAGACCTTGACCCGAGATAATGGATATGGGATTTGCATGAGCAGTTTAAAGTGTGTTACTATTTAGAAAATTATACAAACAAATAAAACTGAAGTGTCTGTAATATCAAAATAACAGCTTTTTACTGAATACATTTGAATTTACTATATATACGGTACTTATAACATAAACAATTTTTTAAATATTTATGTCTGTCTCTCTGTTTGATGGGAATAATTTCCGGAACGGCTGGACCGATTTTGACGGCACTTTTTCGGGTAAGTAGTTGAACTTATAGGGCAGCTACTTTTATTTTGGGAAAATAATTAATAGTTCGCGTAAAAGAATTAAATTAAAACTCGTGATTTTGTGTACAAAATCCGATTCAATGGACAGTTTTACTGGCAAGTGTTTGCGTTTGTAAGACATATCTTGGCTTTCTGTTAGTATATATCAAAAATAATTTAAAGATTGTACAAAAATAGGGGCCATTCTTTTATTGAAAACTATAAATAATTGTGCGGGAAAGAACGATATGATACGTAAGCGAAGCCGCAGGAACAGCTAGTAGTACAATATAGTTTTAGTGTTTATGTATATTTTAATTACGAGGTTAAAGTTTTTATTCAGGCTTTACTTGCGATTACAATGGGACGTTGCGTCTCTCATCGTTGGCTGTTTTTCGAATGTCGTATTGTTCCGAGCCCAAATACAATGTCTGTTTTTACACCGACCAGCTGTCAAATCTACTGCTAATATTATTCTAGTACCTATTAAAAACAATAAATTTTCAAATATAATATGGACCGCCCCTTCTCCAACATTTAGATTTTATGAAACATTTATTATATTATATAATTAATTATGGCACAGCAAACCTATATTCAACTAGATAATAACTCCACAGTGACGTAGATGTGGCCGACATTATAAGAACTGGGTCGCATGTGTAATGTTCGTCCTTCAAAATAATAAGCGCATAACACAGAGAAAATGTATTTAATCAGCTTTAATCGCAACAATTTCAGTACATTTTAACAATTATTTATATCACGCAGAGGTAACAACATATTTATATATATATATATATATATATATATATATATATATATATATATATATATATATATATATATATATATATATATATATATATATATATATATATATTTTATGCATGTTGATAATACCCAGTAATGGGTAATTCTAAACTCATTTGTTTTTAAATCCAATTACACTGTGGAAGCTTTAGGTGTACTGTTGTCGGTTAATTTTTTTTACTAATCTTAATTTTTGTTAAACAATTAATGAAAAATAAGCAATATTTGTAATGCTTTAATGACCAATTCGGTCAGAATTAGTTTTTAAAACCTATTCTAATAAATAACGGAATAAAATTTTAAAACTCTTAAATTGCTTTAAAATACTTACAAAAAATTATTTGAATGTTGCGTAAATGCATTTCTTCGCGTTAAAAAAAGGCCATATCCTTACTTGATGTTAATTTACGGGGTGACGCAAAACGATAACAGAGTAAGCATAATCGACTCTCAAGTGTAAAGTAATACCTCCAAAACACATCTATAAACACATGATAATCGGCCGGGCAAGTATTATATTAGAAAATGACTAATTCCCATGATACTGTTCATAAACTCAAAAGCTCATTGATAAGATTCGAACTCTTGTCGATTGAAGCGTGGTTTGACCACAGTACCACTGAACCATCCGAATAATCTTTGTATCCTATTTTAGTACCAAATAAATTTATTATATATTCGGATATCTGGGCATAACAATAAACCAAATATACGTCCTAAAATGTCGATTACCCATAAGAACGAGACAATAGGAAAATAATGGAAAGCTGGCGTAAACGTCAGGTTAGTGTTCAAGGGGTTAAAATAAGCTAATTAAATTCTAATTCGCATCTACGACTCGATGATAATAAATATTAGTTCAGGGATCAATATAATAATAGTTTAAACATCAATTCGGCCTACACGCAACTCGTTAAGTTATATTAATCCAACATGCAATGATTTCGGACGACCTTGTGTGGGTGTAAAAATATTCAATGTTAGTTTACATAATATCATGTTTGTGCATTGAGAATTTATTTAAAGCATGCACCCAAATCGAACCCAAAGAAAACATTACAGTAATAAAAACGAATGTTTTATAGTCTGTCGAATGAGAGCGTATAACAAATACAAATGGGTAATATAAATATAACAATTTAAACGCATACAGTACACACACACACATAGAAAACTAATTTAGAAAATCCATTTTGTAAAATAATATTACAAGATAATGACGAACGATTTATTACCGCCCGTCGAGTGAAGAATTAAGTATAAATAAACAGTTTACAATTATTTTGCCATAAATAATAGTGTACGGAATAAGATGTTTAGGTATGAATAAATTACAATTTAAGTATATGATTTTTCATTGCCTGCCATTAGATATTCCATAAAAATGTCAACGGAAAATTTTATTTATTAATAATAAAATTCTACTCAGTGTAATAATTCATAGTTAAAACTGTGAAAGTCAAACATAACTTCATAAATAATATGAAAAAGATAATCCTGGTTTTAGTTTGTAACTATATAAAAACATTGCATGATATTATTCTCTATTATATACTATTGTGAACTAGATTCGATCTTTATGCACTCCTGGGATAAAAAATGACACGTCATCTAGGTTTTTAGAACATTTCGTGATTAGTTCAGAATATAATCTATTGTATTTTTTAGCAACAGTAAACCTGCGAATTCATCAGCTATTTTTAATAGAACATAAAGTCAAAACTTCTGAATTATAGTATTAATGGATAGTTTATTTCAAACCCAGTTACTATTGGGACCGTTGTATCGATCGATACATGAACAGGAATTATAGACCATAATTCATACACATTAAGGTTTAGTATAACAGCTATGCTGGAATGTAGACAGAATATTCGGGGCAGGTTGTTCAACCCTCTAACATAACGTAACAAAGTTAAAGGTATACGTAGGACGAGTTTATTTTACCTCTAGATGTTCCTGCGTTAAATGTGTACTATGTAGGAATAGATAAAATCAAATTACAACGACAATATATTTATTTTTTTCTACTTAAAGTACCAACTTTGGTTCATATTATCTATATTTTTTTTTTATTTAAATGTTAAAATATTACCCGCTTTTTGTGTTTTTTTTAGTGCCAATTTCTTTATCGAACTTTTGAAAGTCAATGATATCTGACACAAACGGGATCGAAATTATACGATCCAGAATATCGATACAAAGCAATCAGATCGAACATCCCTATAGTTTGTATTAAGTACGGTAACAACGCACGATATATAAATACTGACATTGACTCAAGCAGAATTTACTAATCATTCATAAATCAGCACTCAAAATTCGGTTCTACGCAGAAATGAAATTGACGATTATTGTCTTTTTACCTACTATAGGTATTTGAAAATATCGAATATCAATATGATCATTATTCAGGGTTTCGTATTTCGCAGTCCGTTGAACGGACTTACGTAACTTCACATACGACTGTTCGAAGCTAGAATTGAACTGCCATGACATGACATGACAGTTTGAAAAGCATTAACAAATATTTGTCACTTGCTCAACTAAGCAAACGGGTGGGATACAAGTATAACTGGTCAATGCCGTCAATGGGAAAAAGGCAGACTGCTTACATGTCACTCATGTCTCGGCGCAGTGGACAAGTTTCTTAGTTTATATTATACTAAGACTTTTACTTTTAACATTTGTAAATTAAGAGTTATATTTTTTTTAAGTACAAAATAGCATCTGTTTTTAATATCATCAAGCAGTATTTTGTATTCCATTTTATAAGATTTTAACGAAATAAAAATCAATTATGCCAAAATTTTTATCACTGCTTGCCGAAAGTTTTGTGAACTTACCTAAATTATTCAGTTCACACAGTATACATTTTATCTTTATTAAAATTAGCTGTGCCCACATCTCCGTTTGCAGATATTATTCACAATTTTTTACTGGATTATTAAATACAAAACAAGATATTTAGATTTAAAAAAACTTATATGCGCAAGAACGAGGCATTTATACCTTAAAATTGATGATTGTTTTTATATAAATTATTACACAATAACTCAAACGTACTTTATTCAAAGGTTTCTCAAGTTTAGAAAAGATTTCTCTGATCCCACCAAACGAATTCTTTTAAAAGGTACAGTTATCTAAGCCTTTGGATTTATCGAAACATCTACGCTCCTCCTAATGAACGCTTGTCAATGTATTTTTTTTTTCTTGCATCATTCAATTAAATTAAATTCCATAGGCGACTTTCGTCCACGTTTCTTTATAAAAATAAACCCACTGAAGTCCACATCATTAATCAGTCTCAAGACGTCCATTCGACCAAGTTACCGCTTCCTTATAGTATAAATTAATGTAACATAAACAAGACCGACGAAAAATTGTTGTAAAGCGTTTTAAAAAGATTATGCATATCAAAATTAACTACGAATAAAGAATTTTGTTGAAATATGGAAGTAGTTGTACTGCTTTCAACAGTTATTATTATAATCGTGCTTTATTAATAATTCTAAAATATATTTAACGTTGATAACTTTAACACTCCGCTATTAAGGTTACTCCATTTTTTTTAAATTAGGAAGTGGTCAATAAGGTTACTCTGCCCACTTACCTGAAGTCCGTATTCAATGTGATTCACACCTGCTTTAAGGGAAAAAAAAAATACAAACACAGCCTCTATTTTGGGCACGCCACCTCCACGCTCGTTTACAAGTCGCTTTACGTGTAGTTTTTTCTTAATTTATTTTTTCTAATGTTATAGATACTGTATAAACGATTATCAGGGTTATAGAAATATGGGTCCTTTCAAGCATAAGACGCCCACTACTGGACGTAAGGTAGACATGATCGCCACGCTTGGCAGGCGGGTTTACGATCCCAGTAGGTGTTTTTTTTGGTACTCACAGGATGCTGTTGCCCATCTCCTTGTTTTTATCCCTTAGTCGCCATTTACGACACTAATGGAAAGATATGGAGTGGTACTATTATCCAGCACCACACGGCAATACAGAAATAGTTCTAGTAAAATTTAGTTTTAACAGTTAATTTCATTATAACACACTGCCAATATCTTTTATTCGTAATTTTTGGTTCTTATATCTCAACTAGGAATATCTCACCGGCAGCGAATAAAAAAAAAACAAAATAAAAAACCATTGACCGCAAGTCACTTGGCGGCGGGATGGGACTGTTATAAAATTCTAAATTTGAATCTCATCCGTTGAACGAAGCGCTATTATATCATAAAGAAACGCGATTCGCTGACACATTATTTAATAATAACTGTTTATTTCTTAACTGACAGTGAAATATAGCAGACCAATAATTTATTTGTAAAAAAACACCAAAAATTAATCCAGAAATTAGGTTACTTTAAAATAATACTAATAAAAAGTTTTGTAGAACTAGTTTAATAACCTCCAACTATAAGCTTATATTAAAATATGGAATTATCAGAATACATCATTGATCGCTTACATAATTTTAAGCATATACTGTGTGTATGTAAGTTCAGATATATCTAAACGCTTTACAAAACAAATTTAAAACTCTCGATAACGACTTTTAGATTAGATAAGAGTAACTCTCGATGTTGATTGTTGATGTTGCTGTAATTAGATTATCGTCAGTCAGACTTGCGGTTGAGTTGACTGATACTTGTCCGCCGTCATAACACCGTAAATTCACTGCAACGTTTCAACTGGTTATTTGAAGGGAATTTTTAGCGGGATTTTAGTTTCTCATGTAGTGGTTTTTATTAATTATTCATAAACTTGCAGAATTTTGCTTCATATCATGAAGTGTTATGTAATTATTAAATAAGTATAATTGCTTAATAAGATCAAATAAAGATTCATTAAAATGATGTAATCTTGGTGACATTTACAAGCAATTATGCTTGGGGACGTTAAATTAATAGTTGTACGGAAGCAAAATTTTGGACTTTTTTAACTCTCCCTTACACTTCTCAGCAAAAGTAAGTAAATCCCTTACTATTACGTTATACTTAAAGGGACACTTTTGTGTATTAAAAATTAACAACACGGAACGTTAATTCTGAGATATCACAGAATTCCCGGAAAAGTTCCACTAACTAGATGGCCACTGTTTTATTACAGCGTTGAAACATTGATATGAGATCTATTTGACACCGGCAGAAGGTAATAAGATATCCATTATTTAAAAAAAAAAGTATTATTTTATATCTCTAGGGAATAGGGGATGCTTGGCACGATTTTGGTCGTAGATATAATATCTGGTCAAGTTAAAGTTAGTTAAGAATAAGTGAAAAAATATTATCACTTCTTATGTATATATCATCATTTCAACTGAATAAGGAATAAACTTTACCAACTGAAATATTCAAAACCACAATTGAAAAAAAAAATACAATACCCATATACCCGTAATTTTATATATGTTAATTTGATTTTTTTTAATTTGGGTGCCATACTTGAAAAGATACTTCTATATTAATTAGCATAGATAATGTTATCGGAGTGGATTGATCAAGACATAAGACGTATTTTAAATGTAAATCTGTAATTAAACAGAGCATTAAAATACACTCCCATTACGTTGTGGGTAATAACAACTACCATTACACAAGTTGTTAAACATCAACTAATAAAATGTCATATAGACTATAATATAATATATATTATAGGTACTATAATATCACTGAACACCGTACAATTATTCCTTAGACATTTTCTTTTGGTTCAATTTATTCCTTCTTAAGGAAAAGGCAAAGGTATTAGTAGACCATGCAGTCAAGTCAGATGTTAGAAACACTATCAATAAATGGCGGGAACAAAATGGCGGCCTTCTATTTCAACCACAACGGGAGTACTTGGGACATTTCAGAATTCACGCTCCGTGTCATTATTTTCACTTCACTACACTTGTGCATCGTAACTAAACTATATCACGTAAAATGCCACCAAGATTACATAATATATAGTAGTCAAATACTGCAAGATAATTAATTAAAAATAAGGACGACTACATGACAAATTAAAAAAAAAGCATCTTTTAAATCGATTCAGTGGTTCTCGTGTTATAAGCCAACTAACGACTAAATAGAACAGAAGTTTTTTTTGTACAAAGGAAGGAACGCCATGTTGTTAATTTTTATTTATTTTATATACAGACAGATTAGACAGACGTTGCCTTTTTTCAAAGTAATGGTTAACTAGAGATTGTCAGCTAATTCTTCCGTATTAAAAATCGAAAATAACGCTATTAGAACAAAGCACATTTTAAACCCGAATTCAGATATTGCGTTAATTCTCGATGAACATATCAAATATTTATAACAATTTCATGAATATATATTATCTACTATCCGGTGCCCGCGGCTCCGCCCACGTGTCAAGTGTTCTTTAGATGTGAGTGAAAAAGTGCATATTAATAAAAAAACAAATGAATGAAGAAAAATGAGTCTTTTTATTAGAGGAAAAATGCACATAAGAGTAAATCGAAGAACAAAAGAAAGGCTCGATGGAATTCAAAAAATATTAGGTGCAATTGTTTTGTCAACTGAAGAAAGAAATGATAACTTTTTATTGAAGATTATTTTGGCGATTGACTGAAGACTGGGTTATATGTCTTGTTCTTACTCGCGTTAACTTCAGTTTCACATTTTGTAATGACTCCGTAAATATTACATCAGAATAGCTCTAATATTTTGTCTCTTGTCGCAAACTTATAAAACATTAACATAAACCTTACATATTTCTATACATACTTTCATCCCCTATTCCCTGTTGTTATTTTACACTCTTAGGCGTAAAATGTTTACAAACTTTGAATGTTATATATATTTATATCGAATCAACAGCCTAAAAAATGAGTTTCAAGCTCCTAGCTCTAAAAATGAAGTTCCTTCCATACAACTTTTCATCCCCCTTTTCAATTCTTTACAATCCTTTTTTCGTATTAAAAAGTAGCCTATGCCCTTTCTCAGGCTCTAGACTATCTGTGTACCATATTTCATTTCAATCGATTCAGTAGTTTTGGCGTGAAAGCGCGACAAACAGACAAAGTTACTTTTTGCATTTATAATATTAGTCAGGATTTATTGTCTGCTTCAATACAGTCTTCAACCTAGTTACATTTAAATAACTTTAAAGATTTTATATGCCTCATTTTCCCGAATATATCGTCATTCATAGTAGTTAATACTGAGGTTATTGCCTTGATTTAGTGTCATAGTCTGGTTCTGCAGGAGCAGAGTCGTTCCAAAGAGAACTCGTGGCGCCAATCTGTCGGGGTTAGTGGGGTAAACGGGTATTGCGGTCGAGCGTATAGGGTCGCAGATCGATAACGCATCTGAACAACTTGGCTTTAGCTGTGCAGTATGCCGCAGTATTGCAGTATTTTACAAACGATTAAAAGTAAAATCCAATGACGAAACAATTACACTACATATATTCCAGATTCAATAACATATTATGTTGAGTAACATAAGGGGATTTTCCCTGCTTCATGTATGTATACTGAATTTAAATTAACAGAATTAATTATAGTGTTACTGATTGTTTATTAAGATAATTCTTAAATAGATTCTTAATTTTTCAATTCTCGAAAAACGGAAATAATCGAAGTAACTTTGGTTCGTAATTTTATTACAAAAATATAAAATTGTAAACGCACGGGGTGCGCCTTACGCTTTACGGAGATAAGTCTGTTGAGTTAATGAGTAGTTAAAACTAGATCAATATTAAAATAAAGTTTGATAAAGTATTTGAATAAATTAACAATCTGTGGTAAAGTATATTTTTTCTAAGTTTATTATGGAGTGCCTAGTAATGAAAGGGAAACAATAAACTAACTTTAACATAAAGACTTAATTGTATCGCACTTTTTACTCCATACATTTTTCTTTTCATCGAAAACCTAGTTTAAAATTATTTTTATTGTAAAGAAGTGAAATTTTCCCGAGCGTAATCCGCATACCAATCAATCGCTGAACGATAGAGTGTAAGATAACAAGATGGATGATTACATGTTGATAACCAATTAATTAATTAATTAAACAGTTAAACAGATCTGCGGGCTTGAAACATTCGATTACACCCGCACAGACGATTTCGTAGTTAATAAATTATAAAACATTACAGCATGTTTGTTGGTTAATTTAACTGTTAGTTAAATAAAGTAACAAATGTGAGATAAAGGTCGATGTTAAATTTAACTTATAAATAAAAATTCTCATGCTCTATTTTATTTTAATTTGGATTTAATTTATATTTTTTATCACTCGCTAAGTTTCAAAGCTTGACCGATTCCTGTATTGATTGATCCTTGGTCAATCAAAAAACCGCTACTTCATACCAAATTAAATTCTAACCTTTGGTTAATATGAGTATTCTTAACGGTTTTAATCATATTGAATTCGGTAATGTTCATTTATAACCAATGAGGTATAATATTATACTACTTATTTGTGTCTACTCATTTAAGTGATTATGGTGCAGGTTCGATCCTAACTATACGACTTTAAAATCGGCCTAAGCTTCCGGTGAAGGTAAACATCGTGAGGAAAGCATAGCATGGTGGTAGGGCATTTTCTTATGATGCCGGCCTGGGTAGCACTACCCTCAAATTTGAAAACTTGTCGCCAAATTCAAATAGGAGTGTTCCGGCAGCATCACTTGAGAACTAGCACCTCTAGGCTTAGTGTGTTTACCATCTTGGACCTCATCGTCACTTAACATCAGGTGGGATTCTGGTCAAAGCGCTGAGGCTGTTCCGTGTAAAAAAAATCAGGAATATAATAAATTATTATTTATTTTCTATTCCTGTTGATCTTAATATGTCGATTACCCATAAAAATGTCACAATAGGAAAACAATGGAAAGCTGGCGTAAACGCGCCAGGATAGTGCTCAAGGGGTTAAATAAATTTTTAACTGATGTGGGTTCAGTTATGCGTGTTTTGTATACACTATTTTACAGGATATATAATATAAAACGTATGAATTGTTGTTCCTATAAAGTTTTAAAACAGTCCTTTTAAATCTAAATATCTATGTAGAAATTAAAACAATTTAATAATGAATTATCATAAATTTATTTTATTATAATTAATATAAACGTTTACCTTTGACCTCATGTTATATGGAATTATATATAAGTAAGTTTACATCTTAACGTGAGTGAATTATCTTATCCGCTTCAGACGACTGCAGAAATAACTAAAGGTCACATGATAATTTAAACAAATAAAGAATTCTTCGGAAGGTTTCATTTAAATTTACGTTTTTTTTTTTTGCGCAACGACTTAATTATGTACCGGTTTTTAACGCTGTATTTTAAATAGTTTTTACATTTAACATCATTCTTTACTATTATTAGTATGAAGTTATTAGTAATAAATGTTACCGTGAGAAAAGTTTTTCCTTGTAAGCATGCTTACATGCTTTTTTGTTAATATGAGACTCATTTTGATGTAAATATTCTCGTCATGCTATTTTATAAACCGAGTGCTTTTTAGAACTCGATTCTAAACTTAGGTTCGTTGATAAGTCAATATAAGACGTTGTTATGAGCCTTAATGGGACTGTACAGTATTAATTAGTCATTTGTATTTGTTTTGCTAAAGTAAATCTTTATGATGACACATTCATCAGATAAGCATGAATTATTTTAAGACACAAACGTTCTCTTAGACGCCGAAACCTTTGAGACAGAGCCATCTTTCTCCGTGACCCAATGGCTTCATAGAGCCAATAAGCTTTGAGAAAGTTACTACACACCTTGAATATACCGACCTTCTTCAGGTCATCCACCTTACGTTATTACTCCGATTCATTTTTGTAGCGTATTTCTTTAGAGATTCCTTTCTTCCGAAATTGCTTTATGAACTGAACATAGAGTAATAACGCTAAGAGTGATAATTACACGCAAAAACTTGATTGAACTTGAAAACTTTCTATAAGTGACACGGAATTACGTAATCGCCGGCACGTAACGAACCACGTACGTGACCTTTTAAGGTTAACTTTAAATGGCTTCACTCCGCGTGAGACTACTGCCGTTCTGAATATTTTAATTCTATGGTAAAGGAAGAGTACTTGATTAACCCTTCACCAACAAAGTTTTTTCTCCGATTCAACGTGATATTTTATAATCTCTCACATAATATACATTGCTGTTGTTTAGAGCAACTGATGAGCAATCGTAGAATGTTGAAAGTTATTGGATTAACCACAGTCTTTTAAGAGCGGTTCAATACGGCCTAAATAACATAAAAATAACACAAGACATTGTTCATAGTTATCTATAATACAACTTACAAATCACTTTAATTTTTCATCATCAAATAAATCGTTTTCTGGAGCTAAATTTACGTACGGAATTTATATCATTATATTTAACGTGTATACAATAATGTGGAAACTAGGAGTTTGCGAGTTTATTCTTGAACATTGAACGAATTACGATGAAGTTCAGCATAGAGGTACATTTTTTTTTTCAAGCGTATGTACATAAGATAGTTTGTACGTATCTGTAAATAGTTACATCTACCTCTGATTTAAATTAAGCGAGATGGGTTGACATCAATTATGATTAGAGATGGCTCGAATATTCGGCTAAATCACCGAATATGTGGCGAAGTAGTAATCAAAGATTTTGCCGTACTAAACAGTATATTATAATGGAGCATTAGTTTCAAATTCAATGTTTTGGAAAGACGGAAAGTGTGTTATTTTTATAAGGCATTTAATTAAATTAAGTTTTGCTCTGTACTATTTTATGCAATGATAATTTTTAGTTCGGCGTAGCGGACTGGAAAGTTCTTCTATGTATGTATATACTAGCTGGTGCACACGGTTTCGCCTGCGTTTTATATGTTCTTTAGGTGTGAGAGAAAAAGAGCATATTACATTTCATTTATTTCTAACCTAAAAAAACAAATGAATGAAGAAAAATGTTTTTAAAAGCGGAAAAAATGTATATACCAGTAAATTGAAAAAAAAATGAACTAGGGTCGCTGGAATGCAAAAAATAAACCTATAACCATCTACCAAAAATTCTGCTTCGAATGGTAGGAGTCCCATCCCGATATGTTCGGTAGTTTTGAGGTGATGGAATGTCAAAGCAACCCCACTTTCCTTGTATAAATAGAAGATGTAAAGGATTACATAATATGACTTAAACTTGTTCACTATGGTAATAATTAATGCTTTGTTGTTTATATTCGAGCAACAATAACTGTGTGAGGAGGAGATACGTTCAAAGTTAATGGTCCATTTTACCCGTTATTTTTTTTCTCGTTTAGCACTTCTGTGACTTCGTGTTAGCCGCCCGGGCACCTTTTATGGACAGTTAATGGAACGCTGAGGTCTGAGAAGCGAGATATAGTCGCCGCAGTGCTTCTTGGAAAACGATGAACCGTAGGGCGTCCGTCGTCTATATACGAGTATTTTTATGTTTTGTTTATTCCAGTGTCTTTTTTTTTTTAATCGTCTGCTAAGAAGTAAATTTTGTAAGACTAACTTTAGTTGAATGTGCTTGTTCCGATAATGGTAATTCTATTATTTGTAATATAATAAAGGTATTTAAATGAAATACATTATTTTTTGTCTTTAATGCTGATTATATTAATTTTAAATAATAATTTCTCATAAGAATCCAATGGTTATTTAGACTGGTAAAATTAAAATAAAAATTAAAGTAATTAAAGTGTTTGTAAAATTAAAAAATATATTTATTCAAGTATTACAAAAAAGTATGTTATTAAAGAAACACGTGGTTGAACATAATACAATGTAAAAGAAATCTATAATATTAAACAAAATTAAAGTGTCTGTTTGTGATATCGAAATAACATTTTTTTTTACTTAATACATATAAATTTATTTACGATACCTATACCATAACACAATTTTTTGTTTAATTTTTGTCTGTCTGTCTGTTTGTTCCGGCTAATCTCCGAAACGGCTGGACCGATTTGTACAAGACTTTTTTGGTAGATAGCGGAAGTTACTCCGCGTAACTTACGTTTTTCGAAAATAATTAGAATTCCGTTAAATAAAATTAAAACGCAGTAAAGAATATATGAAATGAAAAAAAACCAAACGAATTTAATCAATACTAACAAATTATCAAATCGAATTATCTAAAAATGGTAATTTACAATATTCTGTTATTCTATTGAACATTATTAATAATTACTTTTTAAATTTTTGTGTATTTTAAATTCCTATTTATTGTACATATGGCAACATTTGAAATAAATTTTATGCACGGGCATAGTATTTGTAATGTCACAATAAGTATTAAATTAAAACTGATACCAGCATTTCTTAAAAATACCTATATATATATATATATCTATAGAAGTGTGCAAGTCGATATTAAGCTTACTCGCATGGATCATGTCATTAATGATTCATCGAAATAAAACCACCTTCGTTACAATGTATGTACGTATGTAGGAAAGACATGTAATAAGGAACCTTTTGTAGGCGTCAAATGACCTGTCGGTAGTCGTGCGCGTACACAATTGTTTTTGTCACAATCACTGATGCTAAATGTTTGAGAACTTTCTGTTTGTATTGTATAATGTTACAACGGTTATATACATGCTCATTTGTTTTTTTTTTTTTTAACTATTTCATTCGTCAACGTATGTTTTATTTTGATTTTTTTTTAATAAAAATGAAAATATAATAATAAACGTTAACTTTAATGATAGACTATATTTATTTAATAATATCAGCGATTTGATTTACAGCTTTTACATTCTTAAAATTAATAATTATAACACATAAAGTTACATTACATTTATGATTACTGTAATAGATGCCTATAAATACTCGTATATTATAAGCATTTATCAATTATTATATTAACATATTATTCACCTATCATCTTGTACTTTACAATAACTATTTCGAAACGATGAAGATTCATTGGTCCATTCAACATCCAGGTCCGAATCCAGGTGACGCGGTGCTTGCGAAAGCCACCCCGTGTCGCCCCCATCCCAAATGCAGTGGACGGCTCCGGAGGGTTTTAGTGGGTATTTCCGGGCGCTTCACGTCCGGGCGAGTCCCACACTGGCGCGGAGTTCGTCCCTCCGTGCCCCCTTACCTATTGTATTGGGGGACTTCGGTCTCACTAATACAATAGGTAAGGGTAGTGCGTAAATGCATTTCCCCCCGTCAAAAAAAAAAAAAAAGGTCCGAATCCAGCTATTCAATAAATTATGACCCCTAGTTTTCGGTAAAGGAAAGATTTTAAAGAAACCACAGAATGGCGTTAGAATTGTCTAATAATGCACGCCTAGGTGGCTACCGCCCTTAAGGTAATCTGTCGCCAAACACCTGTAGCTGTATTCTGGCAACGTCACTTAAACGCCAGTACCACTAGATGTAGCATGTTTACCATTTGAACCACATCATAACTTAGCATAAAAAATTGTAGTCGATTCATTTGAGCCTGAATAACCAAAGAGATATGAATACAATATGAAACACCGTAAGACTTTCACGAATCTTCTATTTTTAATAACATCCAATCGTAATTCGATATAATTTACATTCTCAACTACCACAAATTTTAATCTTAATTCGAATTCTTAAAATTTCCATTATTCGTTTTTAGGAATGTGGGAGGATACGTAGGTCCCATAATAAACGATCGCATACCTGCCTGTTTAACTTGGCATGTGTAGAGAAGTCGTGTGTCACCTTTGCAGTGTACTGGTGAGCTTCGTAATCAGTCGCTCACGTCTCACGGTCCATCAGTTTTGTAAATGAGAAAGCTTCTCTCAGAAAACAGATTTTAATATTACGTACGGTACAATTTATCAACTGGTACCACCACGGTCTTCCGTCTTGTAATGAATAAAACTTGAGATGACGTATGATTTCCTAGTTATTTTTATTTAAAACATAAACCATTGAAAAATCCCAAGATAAAATTCGAAAACAAATTGTAATTTTGTAAAAACGCAAATAAATAAATCACTAATATGTTATGATTGATTGTACGGTCTCGTTAATTAAGGTCGTATCAAAATAATCAGACACCTTATCAGTAGGTATGTTTTGCGTGTTTCAAATTAATTTGTTTGTAACATCATTACGGTTTATGAGTTAAAGCGATTTTGATTCAATTGTACAATAGTAAATGAAAATCCAAAAATAATCTTTATTCTGTATGAAATCTCACGTGTACGAAATCACCGATTAATTCATAAATAACACATAATAAGTTTAATCATACATCTTTGACAATTATCTAAAAAAAATGTTACTTATCATTCTTATTACGTTAAAAAAAATCCCAAATTATTGATCCAGATGTTTTGCTATATAAAAATAATTATAGCAAAAAAAAATTAAATAATCACCTCTTTTCTTTGTGTTGTTTACGTAATAATTGTCAACTTTGTTCAGAAATATTTTACGCAAACGCCAAAAGTATCTATTGTTTCAGATTTCACATCGTATTATTGTTAATGTTAAAACCGACCTACATTAAAGAATCTGTATTTAAAACACATAAATTAAATTACATACTCATATAAACACTCTACTAATATATAGAAAATATTGTAAAGAGCAATGCGTGAAATGTATATACAATATGCAAATCAGAAAATTCGTAGATTTTATGTTATTTAAAAATGATTGTGGATATGCATCACCAAATCCTACCATCATACTAATTTAATAATTAAACGTTAATTTAAAATAATCATATGAAACGACAAATAATAAACGTACCATTACAATTATAAATATCATATCATGAAAGCGAAATATTATAAACGGTAATTTGATTTAAAATTAAGCGTAACTTGTATTACGTTCAGTATATATTTTTGTTAAAGATAAAGCTCGAAATAAGTTAATGTGTGTAATATCCAGCATATCTATAGATTAACTGACTCCATTATCAAGGGGAATCAAGAGTTTCCTTAAACCTGTTATAAAACAAAAAAATATATTTGCAATAACATGGATACGACATTGTTCTACTTGATCGTCAACCTTTTATTTTATCATATTACACAAGGATTATATAAACAATTTAATATCATATGAAACTCAGGTAATGTAGATATTGTTTCTTAGAAATGTTTCATAATCATTTGTGTAAAGGGGTAATACACGTACGGACCGGACCGGACCGCCGAAATGGTACGGCGGGCAGCCGAGGTCATCAATCGCCTAAGTAGGGATGGGGATTCTTTCCGAAAAAAAGATCGATTCGAATCACTTCATGAATCGTTTCACATAAAATCGAAAATTTAAAAAAATCGATCAATTTGAAAAACGTTATTACTCATCCCTACTTAGGCGACTGATGACCTCGGCCGCTCGCCATACCATCTTAGCGGCCCGGTCTGTACATGTGTTAACAATTTAAGTAAAACAAGATGTACCTATGTAATAACTTCTCACATTATTTGGTAATACTAAATCAAAAACAAACATATAAAGAAATGCAGTGTCGAAACACAAAAGTAAACATCGACTTCGGCATTTAAAATCCGATTTGCTAATATCAAATGTATATACACTTAACGGTATTCTTGAATAGTGTGCGGAATGGAAACTTCGCGCTCAGGGACTGTAGACGATACTGGTCATTTAAAGTCTTCGAAAGCGAGTAGGCCTATCTCTTTAAAAAAAAACCAAGTTTTATACTGTTTAGGCTCAACGCTTTGTTTACAATCTCATGTGATTTCAAGTAACGTTATGATTAAAAACGGTACACATGCTAAATCTAGAATTACTGGCTCTCAGCGATGCTGCCGGAGTACGCCTATAATATACACGTATAAAAAGACACAATTAGTATATACTTTCTTATCTTGTCTTCTTTCATTTAGAATTCTTACCAATTATTTTTATTATCTTAGTCATAAGAGACTTACTACTCTATTATCCTAAAAATATATAACACTAGCTGCTCTTCGCGGTTTTACAAGCGTAGTTCCAGTTCCCGTGGGATTTTCGGAATAAAAACTATCCTATGTTAATGGACTTCATATTATGTCCGTACCAAATTTCATTTAAAGTGGTCCAGTAGTTTTTAAATTTATTTGTTACATACAAAAATACAAATCTATCCTCTTTATAATTTTAGTATAGATTTGTATATACATATATGTAATAATAATAAATATATAATTAAAACAAATAAAAATTTATCTTTTAGTTAAGTCGATAACGAGAAAATATAATTTCTACCAACTCGTAATGTTATATTATAAGGTCTACCAAAACTTGTCAAACAATTAACAAAACAAAAATGTTTTATTTATCTAGTTAACTCTAGATCTAATATAAAGTAAACAGGACGCCTCATTAAACAACATAAAATAACTGATTTATTACAAACATCAACAATAAGCTACAACAACAATATCGCCTCACGTGTTATTAATAAAATAGCTATTATTATTATATAAACAGACGCTAAATGTCATTGGTTTCAAATGTCTCGGGCGGCGGATCTACCGGGCCATATGGTGGGTGACCTGTGACGCAACTCGCTAACGATCATAACAGACCTCATGCTATTGAAATTATTGATGTCATTTTGCTTTTAAAAGCATATTAACTGGATACAATAAACGTTCTCTTGATACTAGTGTAAGAAGAAATCTTTTAGGCATAGGATATCATAAATCATCAACTGTTACCGCAAATAGAGCAACCTAGTAAAGAAATATAATTATTTCGTAAATCTGAAATGAACTTACTTATTTGTTCTTTTTCTTAATTTCCTATAAAATAGCACAGACTCATATGCAAGATTTAAAAAATAGTTTTCAATACACTTATTATGAAAAATATACCATGGAAGAATAAAACTAATTTTGATATGAGATTTATTAATTCAAATAAAAATTCTTAGAAGTTCGTACTGTAATTACTGTTAAAATAATCTAACCAATAAAATGCCAAGTATGAGATGTGGCTTAACAGCTAACATGTGTTCATACTATCAACGAAATTTCTATGACGATATGCAATTAAAAATGACGCTCATAATTACTTTCATTAAATTAACGTATTATTTTATTTATTTATTTATCAATGAAATAATTGCATGTATTTTTAGAGCTTTATTGTTAATGTATTGCAAATTTGCATGTATAATTACTGTTTTATGATTCATATACTAATTCTGACAAATTTCCTGTTACTGTTGTAGCTAAGAGTATATAAATAAATACATACATAAAATTCAGGTAAATATGTACAAAAATAAGCAATATTCCAGTTATTCACAATCAACCAGTTAATTACTATGGTGAATAATATAAATCTATTAATAACATTAAGATTACTAGCAAAAATGGAATCTAAAACTAATCTCAAAATAGACTCTACGCTCTCATCAAGAAATTAATGTACGTAAGTTCAAATAAGACCTAACGCTATGCTGTTGCATAGTACAATTGACTTATCTCTAATTTAAATGGTGTTAATTTTTCAAAGATATAACTTCCGATACATTTTACGTGATGGTCAAATTAGAATTTTGCTGTTAGTGCACGCCGGGTAATTTAAAGACAAATTAAAAGCACATTATAATATACCATATAATAGTGATGAACCAACATAATGATTACTACTATTATCCGGTGATGATGATTGAGTTTATTAATTTAAAAATGGTTGATTTTCTACAAAAATCCAATAATATCGTTACTCCGAATTATAATTCTAGGAACTAAAATGTACTATATTTGGTTATTTTAACTGTGATTTAACAAACTGAAGTCATTTCGCTTTTGCGTCATGGAATGTGTAAATGAATATTTTCTCAATTACACACGTAATAAAAACAAAATTCGGTAATGAGTTTTCATTGTATAAGAAATAACATCCTCTTCTTCTTCTTAGTTAATGGCAATCTGTGTGTACACACAATTTGTGCCAATGTCATGTGGGTAAGATTTTCAATCTTGTATCAGCGTTACCAAGCTCCAACAGAACGGTGGCCTATCCTGTTCGAACTTTCCATGGAGCTTTGTCGGCACCTCAGAATGTATGCTACGCGTTGTCTTCTATAATAAACTTAACTTGAACACAATAACTAAACTATTTCACACAAAACGCCACCAAGATTATATGATATAGAGACAAGTACACAAGTTTAATGAATTAAAGAAAACAATTGCTACATGTCAGACTGAGATCCCGCCAAAAACTCTAATAACATCCTCTATTCACAAGCATACATTAGGGGGTAAATTGCTATACACAGATAGAGGTTGATATTGTAATACCGTTTATTCCGTATTATATCCGAATTTATATTTTATTTTTTTTTAATATCTCCGAAAAATGGCATTGCTGAATAGTGAAACAGTTACAGACTTATATTAAACAACTTGATTTGTTCGAAATTCAAATAACTTTGCTAACTGAGATAAAATGATGCAGGATTCACTGCGGTCAATTTATTCAATTAAATTAAAATGTAGTTAAATACGTTGACATAACCATAATATTATATCTTATTTGGAGATCTAAACTGAACTGGTGGTTGCTAGCAATCATTCTACGAACTTCTTATTTTCGTATTAAATCATTTTTTTTTCTATTTTAATATGAAAAAAGATACATAAAAATGTAACTATTGACACTTCGAAGAAAATATCATTTTACTGTACAAACCATAGCGGGGGATTTGAAAACATATCACCCAACGGACGCAAGATGTCTCTAAAAAAAAATACAACATATGTTAATCTAGGTTACGTTTCCAAATATGCTAACCGGAGATTAGTTAAAAAAACAATAGACAAATCTCAACATGGTGGTGGCTAGAAAACTATTATTGTTCTTTATTTGACTAGTTGAACTACTACTGTTTATTTCTGTTTTTTTAATGTTTTTGCAAAATTAAGTAAACTCAACATATTTTTAGACTCTTATCGATGAATTTTAATCGCATGACATTTGTTACGAATTTCTTTATACTTTCAAAGTGTATAAGATTTCTTCTAGGTTAATAGCAATTTGCAATTTATATACACATTCATACCAGCGACATGTGATAAGTTATGTTTTAAATCTTGTGTTCACGTTTCTAAGCTCCAGACAATTGGGAGGCTCATCTTGCTAGAACATGGAGTTTTCATGGCGCGTCATTATTTCCAATACACTTCACCTGTGAACAATAACCAAACTATATCATACAAAACGCCACCAAAATTACATAATATAAGGTCAAATATACATGTTAATAGATTAAAGACAATAAGTGTTACATGATAGACTGAGATCCCGTCAAAAACTATATGAAAGTACAGGGCAAATCAAAACCGTTTGTCTAATAGATAATCATATACATATTTCACTAAAAATCAATATACATACATGGGAATTAAATAATAAATTAACGTTTTTGATGTGATAATTCTGCGAAGAAACAATTTTTACTTACGTAAGTTATTCTCTGAACATTTAGGTCACATAAATAACAAATGGAAGAAACCAATTGTTAATAAATCGTCTCTGCTTCTATCATCAGTGAAGCGAATGGTGTTTTATTATGTAAATTGAAACTAGAATATGAATATCATTTTAACATTGACGTGCTAATATCATAGAATTATGCTTGTTACCCATGAAGAGACGTTAATTTATTTCCTATTGGAAATGTAATAGAAATTGACTTATGTAAATTTTTATATGTGCGTAACGGAGATTAAGCCTGCAGTGGAATGACTTTTTGTTGTACCAAATTTTGAACACTACCAAAAGCTTTAAATTATTGCAAGATATCTCACAGAGGATTTGGATTTGGATTCGACAGTGATTGCAGAAGAATTGATTTTATAATTTTTTTTATTTGAAACTTGGAAAAGTACTCTGTCCTCTTTGATTACATTATTATTAAATAATGCACGATACATTGATTTGATTTAACTAAAGAATCTGAAGTGGTATCACAGAAAGATGAAAAAGAAACAATTTAGATAACTTCGGACTTTGCGTAAACATTGTCACTTGCAATTTAAACTATCGATAAATGGTGAATGTGATTTATAATTGTTTAATGTGTCGAGTACCCATAAAAATAATACACTAGGAAGACAATATAAAAGCAATGGAAAGCTGGCGTAAACGCCTGGTAAGTCCTCGACGGGTTAAAAAAAAAAAACAAAATACTACTTTTGCTAATACTTCTGAATGTTCATTTCATTATCACTACACCCATCGCGCTATCAGGTTTAGCAATGGACTACAGTTTTCAACAGTTCATCTATATATATACCTATATAAAAATTCCCTGTCACAATGTTTGTATGTAAAAGATAGAGTTTTAACTCGATTAATAATTTCATTACTAATTTTTAATTGCAAAAATAAAGTTACCCGGTCCAAGCCGGGTAGGATTGCTAGTATTAATATATTTTTTTAGGAATCTGAAAATCGATTTATCGTAAGGCTTCTAAGAGAATAAAATATCGTATTGTTGAATTAATTTTCCCTACAATCCCCTGAAACATTTTAGTGAAGTTATTTGTGACTGGTTACAAATTACTAACTGTGTGACCGCGGCTGCGCCCGCTTTTCATATATCTCCACTGCGTTTTTTTTTACGGAACCATAATTTTTTTTTTAGTACTAAGATAAAGTAAAAATATTTCTCATAAATTCAAGCACTTGCCCGTAAAACTTTGCATTGATTTAGATTTTATTTACATTTTTATGAGTTGTACTTTTTTTACGCAGAACCCTAATTATTTTCGCAAATTAAAAGTACCCTAAGTTACCAAAAAAGTCCTGTCAAAATCGGCCCAGCCGTTCCAGAGAATACCCATTACAAACAGACAGACATTCATATTTATTTACAAAAAAAAAAAAAAATCAACATTACCAATAGACAATTCAATTGTATTTATGAGTATAAATTATCAGCTAAGAGTTCTGTTTGGGTACGTACGGTTGTGATCAAATGGAAGCACTTGAACGCAATATGAAGTGACACATTCCTCAATTGAGCGGTGCTGTGAGATCTCGAATTAGCACCAATTTATGCCTCCGGACTGAGTCACAGCCACAGACTACACAGGTTATTTTGTTTCATACTCAGGCAACGAACGTATTTGGAGAAACACCATTTTTAAATCTAAAAGTATATTTATTTACTAAGCAATTACACACTATGCTTTGACATAAAACTATTATTATATTATACATTCTAGTTCAAATTGAAGTAACTCTTTATATACAAATGATTCATATTTAGATTTTATTCAAAACGTTTAAACCATTTCCGTGAACCATATCACAAACATTTGCCATTGAAATACAGATCAAAGACTTCGAAAACCGACACACGTTCAATCGTCATCATTCTTTGATTGTCTCGCTCACCGTCCATCGTTTGAGCTATGAAAAGATTTTGCGTCAATAGAATCCTATGTGAATTCCTTATAAACAAACGGAGCAGTAAAACCAAAGCGTTATGTTTACGATAAAACACAAGTCAGTGCTACGGTCCATCGACCTTGCCAACGCAAATAATTGTACTAACGCAATTGAACACTTCCAGTTCCTAACGTTGAAGCGAGGATGTATATAATATGTTTATAAAGAACGGAAAATTAGTCCGAAAACGCTAAAACGAGTTCTGATGTCATGACCTTTATAAGGCCAAGGTCATAACGATGTAATACAATTTTAAGTATTACAAATACATCGAAATACAAATTTGTTTACTTTTAAATAATAAGGTAATTTTTATAGTGAAATAAGTAAATTTTTCTCCGTAAATAAGTGTTCATAATTATATTTATAAATCTCTCTCTGAGATTAAGAAAAAAAAAAATCAAATATTTCGTGGTAATATGGTGGTAATAAAATATGATCCTAAAATTTAAGATATAAAACTTAGAGTAATTCAAATATATCATATCGGATTTACATATTTTACGAATGAGTGAAACGAAATTGTAAGTCTATGCACCGCTATAAACTCTATTAGTCAAATCTTCATATTTTATCATTTCACATCTAAAGTATAAATTATTACAAAAAATATGTATACATTTTAGATTTAAGAAACGATCAATCCCAATATGCAATATAAAATTTTTATATTATTAATTTCCTTTATAATATACATTTTTTTTAATAGCAACTTAATTTGTTAGCGACGCTTCAAGACTTTAGAAATAAGATACTATGCGATGTGTAAATTATGTTTAAGATAGAATAATTACTTAATGTGTATGCAAACGTAGTGCGCTGAATTATTAAGATAAATAAATAAATAACAACGTGCATAATTAGACCATACAGCGCGCTACAGTAGGGGTATGAAAGCGCTTCTCGCGTACGGGGTGCCGAACTAGCCGGCACAATAAGAATAGGCCATATGGGCCGAGAAAGGGGTGATGCGGTCGTGATCGGTAAGCGGAGGTGTGCGCACGCATGCCTCGTTCGCTCGCTCCAACTCGATATCGATTTTTTCGCTTTCGTTTCGTGTCGTAGTTGTGTGTCTTCGTGACGTCAGTGACTGGTTTTCAGTAACCGAGGTGACGCAGACCTACTTCGCGTCGCGTGCCGACTTGTAGTAAGTTTAATATTCGGTGTTGTAAATTTATTTACAACATCGTTTATTTCGAATATCGTACGTTTTAGTACGCGCGCGTGTTACGTATATTCACCCGAAAGGTGAAGATACGTCTTTTCTTAATTGTTACTTTTTGACTTTTGAAGATAACTTTCTTCGTAAGATAGTGGTCACCACTGGATACCTAGCGGTGACAACCCAAGGTGGTGCGGGGTTATCAGGCGTGCCCCAGAGACCCCCTTCAGGGGTCTCCCTATACCTGACATAGTTTCGGTGCGTAGTCGCCCCGAAATCCTCAGTCACACCCTCCCATCCCGCCTCAATCCATCCTCTGGGTGCTGTGTGGGCGTAATCTCGATTTAGCCGAGTTACGTTCTCGGCCCTAGAGATTGATAGGGCGTCCACCTAGGCCTAGTAGGTACCAACTCTTTTGGGTCATTGCCCCTCGACTCAAAGGTCCCTCGCGAGGCTCGCGTAGCCTCATTAGGTTTTTGGCGCGCCCCCCTGCCCTTCAGGCAGGGAGGTAGTTCACCCCCCTGCCCTCTCGCCGTCTCGGGATGGCCGATTTTATGACAACGGAGCATCAGCTCCTTAGTTTTGTTAAGGTTTTGCTCGCAAAGTCTCCCGAACTCGCTCGGGAATTCGCGCATTTTAAAAACTAATTTGCCAGGTCCGTCCGCCGCGCTCCCGCCTCGTGTACGCAAGCCAGTACAAAACATTAACGCTCCGGAGCGTTCGCGCGCACGCACTCCACCCGCGTCAAATTCTGGAAGGGAATCGTCCTTTTTAAAGAGGCGGGCTTCGCCCCATCAGGGCGCCCGTTCCTGCTCTAGCTCGCGCTCTCGATCGCGGTCTCCCCCTCGTCCGCGCTCTGCGGACATCATAAATGTGCCTACGAGCAACAGGTACTCCCCATTGTCCCCCCCGGATGAGGCCGACAGACGTCCGTGCCTGATGCCGGACTTTACACGTCCTGCTCCTCCATCATCATCCGAATCAGACTCTGATGATATGGATGTAGAGTTTCCACCGCTGGACGACGGTTTCACCGTCCAACAGCGGAAGTCAAAAAGAAAGGCGACTGCTTCTCCGCCGCTCCCAACCACTGGTCCTAAGCTCCTCGCTACTGAGGACGCCAAGCAGCAGCCCAAACCGGTACCCGTCGCGGTATCAGCTACACCCAAACCCGCGGTACAATCCTCACAGGCACAGCCTGTAAAGATTCGCCCGCCTCCACCGGTCACGGTCCAGGACAAGGCGTCCTGGACTCGTATCTCTTCGGCTCTACAAAGCCGAAAAATCCATTATACGCATGCCACCAGCGTCCGTGATGGTATAATGGTTAAAGTCCCTACTATCAAGGACTTTAAGGACCTTACCAGCTTCCTTAGAGAAGCGAAATACGCGTTTTTCACGCACGCACTCGAAGAGGAGAAGTCCCTTCGAGTAGTGATTAAGAAGGTCCCGAAAGAGATCTCGTGCGAGGATGTCGCGGCCTCACTTAAGGCCCAGAACATCCCCGTGATAGAGGTTCACCGAATGATAGCCCCCCGAGACAGGAAACCATACAACATGGTCCTGGTCTCACTGCCAGCCACTGCAGAGGGTAAAGAGGTCTTCAACCTCAGGACCCTCTGTGGGCTCTCTGGCATTAGCGTAGAGCCACCCCACAAAAAGTCCTACCCGACGCAGTGCCACCGCTGCCAAGGGTACGGTCATAGTTCTCGGAGCTGCTTCATGGCTCCGAGATGTGTTAAGTGTCTGGGTGAGCATCTCACCCCAGACTGCCCCCGTCCTAAGGACACCTCCGATCCCCCCAGCTGCGCCTTATGCCGGCAGGAGGGTCACCCCGCGAATTATCGTGGGTGCCCGTGTGCACCCAGGGTGAAGCGGAACCACCCTAGAAAGGGTGGTAGGCAGGTTACCCAGGGGAACCCTGCTCCGCTTCTCGCTCAGCCTCAAGTGCCATCAATGACACTGAAGGCTTTCCCATGCCTACCAGGCACGTCGGTAGCGCCTTCAGCGGTGTCGACCCGTCCGTTTACTTCCCGACCCGCGATGGCCCCTCTGGCTCCGTGGGCTATAAAACCCCAAGCCGCGGCGCAACCGCGCCAGTCCGCTCCTTCTCTGGGCCCTCAGGCCACCCCATCCAATCTCACTGGTTTAGACCGAGTGTTTTTCCTCCTGCGCGTCCATGACGTGCAGGAGGTCGTCGCTTTCAACAATTTGTTGAACAGCGGTGCCGGAAATGCCGAGTTGGACGCGATCACTCGGTACCCAGCTATTGCCATGACCATCCAAGGTCTGGCCCGTGCCACATGCCACCCTTAATCAATGGCTAAGATAAAGCCTCGCGGATTGTCTCTCTCTTTTTTCAACGCTCGGAAACTCGTCCCGCAGCGTACTCTAATCGCGAACTTCCTCCGCGATCGTCAAATAGATGTGTTTCTTGTCCAGGAAACCCTCCTGAAACCCAAGGATCGTAATCCTACGATTGCGAACTACTGTATCGTTCGGAACGATAGATTGCCCCCCAGAAGGGGCGGTGGTACTCTCATTTATTACAAGCGGTCTCTCTACTGCACGCCGCTAGACCCTCCTGAACTCACAAACATGGAAGTTTCTGTGTGCAGAATTGGTATGACTGGCCATCCGTCAATCGTACTAGTATCTGTATACCTCTCCCCCAATAGCGAACTCCTACTATCTGATCTAGGGAAACTTCTCGCCCTCGGCGACTCAGTAATCATCGCAGGTGACCTCAACAGTGGGCACACGATCTGGAACAGCTCGAGGGATTCACCTAACGGGATCATACTCGAGAGTCTGGTACCTGGGCTCAACTGTGAGGTCATCGCTCCTTCAGAACCTACCCACTATCAAGCGCACTGCCGCCCGACAGTGCTAGACATAGCGATTCTGAAAGGAGTCTCGCTACCTGTGCGTCTTATACAAGTCGTACACGAACTTGACTCCGACCACCGCCCAGTCGTTCTACACTTAGGTCAACCGGATGGCTCTAGTTCGCCAGTTGTAAAGGTCACAGACTATTACAAGCTCGGCCGGTATCTGAAGGACCATCAGTCCTCACCTCCATTAGATAGGATCCCTGATGTACTGGATACGTCTGCGGACGCGGATCTCGCGATCGATTCCTTGGTTGAGCATCTCAACATCGGAATCAGGGAGACCTCGAAAGAGGTGCAAGCGGCGAACGATCGCCGGTTCATACTCCCTGATGACGTAAGAGCCCTGCTCACCCAAAAGAACGCCGCGACCCGCGCCCACGACACGTATCCAACTGAGGAAAATCGTGCACGCTTACGTTTTTTACGTAGAGCGGTGAAATACCGCATAGATGAGTTCCGTAACAATAGGTGGAACAGTCTCCTCGAGGAGCTGAAACCCTCCCACCTCGCGTACTGGAAGCTTGCACGATCAATGAAGACGGACCGTACCGTCGCTAGTATGCCCCCCCTGGACAGAAACACACAGGGTCTTCTACCCGCATTTGACGATCACGAAAAAGCTGAGTGCTAGAGCTTAGCCGCTAGCCTCGAGCAGCAATGTTCCCCCGTCACTGACAACGTTGACGTCCTCCACGTCTCCGATGTAGAGTCCTCGGTACAGGACTTAGACGCTCTTTCCCCGGTTGTCCCCCTCACACCTGTCACCTGTGATGAGGTCACCACCACTATTAAGGGCCTTAAGCCCAGGAAATCTCCCGGTCCGGACGGGATCAGGAATGAAGTGCTTAAGCTTCTTCCACCTCGTCTCATCGCGTTACTGGTCTGCATCTTCAATGCGGCCATTAAAAATCACCACTTTCCAGCCGTCTGGAAAGAAGCGATAGTCATAGGTATTCACAAGCCTGGAAAAGACACCAGGTTACCAGATAGTTACCGTCCAATCAGCTTATTAAGCACAATAGGCAAACTCTACGAGCGGATCCTTCTGAACCGTCTCCTAGTTGTGATAGAGGACAAAAATCTTTTGCCCCCCGAACAGTTCGGTTTCAGAGCCAGACACTCTTGCGCGCACCAAGTGCAACGCCTCACGGAGCACATCCTGTCAAATTTTCATCGAACCCCAAACACACCCTGGCATACGCTCGCTGTCTTCTTCGACATTGCCAAGGCATTCGACAAGGTCTGGCATGCCGGCCTTGTATTTAAATTAGTAAAGTTAGGTATCCCTGACACGCTAGTTCACATCCTACGTGATTACATTTCAAATCGTAGTTTCCGCTTTAGAGTAGAGTCTACTCTCTCTTCAGCCCACCCAATTCGCGCAGGAGTTCCCCAGGGTTCCATTCTGGCGCCCGTCCTCTTCAATCTTTATATAGCAGATCTACCCGACCTAAACCCGAACCTGAAAGAACACCCGGTCCCAGGCCGAGAGTGCAGTAAGGTTCATTTAGGTCTATACGCCGATGACACGGTCGTTTATTTTTCTCATAGACAAAGAGTTATTCTTAGAGCCCGCGTCCAAAAGGCTGTCAACACCTTAAGTCTTTGGTACAAAAAGTGGCGCATAGCGATAAACCCGGGAAAGAGCACCGCGATCATGTTTTCCGCAAAAAACGACACCCCTCCACCTCCCATTAAATACCTAGGTGTAGAGATCCCCTGGGCTACCGAAGTCAAGTACCTCGGTGTCCGATTAGACGTCCAAATGACTTTCCAACCTCACTTTAAGAAAGTCAAGCACCAGACCACCATGGTGCTAGGGCGGCTTTTTCCCCCTATATAACTCCCGGAGTAAGATGGCTCTCCGCCATAAAATTACTCTGTATAAAACCGTCGTCAGACCGATCATGACTTATTGCGCCACCGCCTTCGCCCATAAAGACTTGGCTCCCTTTCAAGTGATTCAGAATCGCTTCGTAAGGAAAGCCGTAGGTGCCCGAGGGTATCAGAGAAATGTGGACTTACACAGAGATCTGAACCTACCCTCCATCTATTCCGTAATCAAGTCCCAGTGTCGCGCCTTCTTTGATCGCGCAGAGACACACCCAAACCCGCTCATATCGAGAGCTGTAGCTTACCCCGCCGATCCGTTAGCTCCGAATTCGCTTCGGAGACCGCGAAATGTCCTTACCGACCCCGACGATAAAATCACCGCCGCAAATAGGATCTTTCCCCATCACCCGAGAAAACATGCGTGCCAGCGCCCACGCCCGCGAAACCGCCGTTCCCGCCGCCGGGGACTGGCAGGTAACTTTGCTCCCGCACACTCTCCGGGTCCCCCTCAGGCGGCGACCCAAGACGTGTCTCGTTCCCCAACTGGGGAGGCTCTTGACGTCGCCGCCAGCGCGATACAGTAACACTGACCATGCATTGAGCATTACACGCACAACACCGCACTCACACTCCTGCACATAACACGCAGGTACATAGGTCCTGTAAGGAACCTTTTTATTTTTTTTTTTTATTTTAATAAATAAAAATGTAGGGAACAGCTAGGACACAACTCGCGAGAGAGTTTTGAATACTCAGGTGACGGCCAAGCCGAGGTTCGTACCACTTTGGTAGCCCTTGAGCTAGTCACCTTATTGCGGCTGAGTGCCCTCAGCACTCGCCCCCAAAGTTCGGTGAAGCTGTAAAGGCCCTTCCGGTCAACAGCATTAGCTAGGTTAGAAAAAAAAAAAAAAAAAAAAAAAAAAAAAAAAAAACCGAGAAAGGGTAGTCTCGTCGCGATCGTCAAAGAGAAAGTTTAGTTCAAGACAAGTGATTTCTTTGTAATAGTTTAGTCAGTGAATAAAAAGTGTATACAATAGAAAGTATACTGCGTTGTTGCATTTTTCCCGCCAACGACCCGGTCCACGTGCTCTACTGCGTCCCTTTCGGCATACAGAATTGTCAAACTTATACCATCCTGTTTCTATGCTGATAGGGCGTGGCAGAGCAGTCTACGTACTAGTATACACGGACGCTCATACTCGTGTGTCCGTCCGTTACATAATTATAAAAACTGTTTAAAATAATCTTAAACACATTCGAAATAAAACAGCTAAATAACAGCTAAATAAAATTCAACTCAATTATTATGCAGCTAAAATAATTTTTAAGGTACTAAATAATGTAAATATAACTATGTAGCTAAATTTACAAATTTGTTTTACATCTTTACAGAATGTGGTGGACAATAACCGGCAACTTCGGTAATATTCTACCAATTGACTGGACGAAATCCTTTTCGAGGAAGATGCATATCCCAACCTTGAATTTAAATGACAGAAAGGTAATTATATTAATAAATTATAATTAGATAGGTATAGGTTTCAATATTACCCGAAGAATGGCTAAACTTATGTGTCAGTGGGCTGGGCACATTGCTCGCAGAACCGATGCCCGATGAGGCCAACGGGTTCTCGAATGGGTACCACGGACCGGAAGACGTAGCGTGAGTAGACCCCCCACAGGGGAGACCAATGTCCAGCAGTGGACGTCTTTTGGTAGAATGGATGGATGAGATAGTTATATATTTCTACATTAGCTGTGTGAACGCGTCTGCATCCGCGTTTCATTTCTTTTTCACTGCGTTGTAATTTTTTTCATAAGAAACCCTAATTATTATTATAATTATACCCTAAATTACCCGGAGTAACTTCAGCCTAAAAAAGTCCCGTCAAAATCTGTCCAGCCGTTCCGGAGATTACCCGAAACAAACAGATCTAGACAGACACTTCAATTTTATTTATTAGTATAGATAAAAACAGAAAAAAATAGTAATTTTATATTTTACTGGTACAAACACATAATTACGATGTATTTACATATAAATATTCACAAATAGTAAGTGACATCAATCAAAATATTCAATTTAAATCACTACTGAATATAATTTATTAGCACATATATAATTCGCACTTGTATGAAACTAAAACACGTGTTGTGAATGTATAAACTAGAAACATGTTGATAAATATTATAAATATGAAAACAGTGATCAGAGGTGACGCGCGTACCAACATGCGCGACTAATATCGAGGTTCAATTTCTATTTTGTTGGTAGCTTTTTTTTCGAGACTTAATGAGCGGTTAAGCAGAGAGCTTCATACTGTTAATTTTGTGTCACAGATGCGCGCGCACTTCATACTGTTAATTTTGTGTCACAGATGCGCGCGCATCTTAAAATTTCACTCTCATCATTTTTTCATAACGCGCCTAAAGAAGTATAACTTCAAAAATTCTATGAGCGAAACGAATGCATGTTATGCTTACCTTTAATTAGTTCACCTCTATTGTTATCTTTTTATATGCTTTTATTTGTGTTTACTCTGTTGGTGAATATGGTAAAATAATATTAAAAATTAAAATCGTCCATTTGTTGAAGACGCAATCGATTACACGTATCCCACTTCCAATCTAGCCTCAACCTCATCTGGTTATACATATAGCAGATCTAATTCTTAAATAAACGTTAAGGCCTAAGGTCCCAATACAGGCAGTTATGACGTTTAAATTTCTATACTGCTAACTGCCTTAGTATTAAGCGTGAAAACGTATAAGGCCCGACTTCATTTGTTTCTAAAATCGTCTCAAGATACGAAACGCATGATAACGACTGTTATTATAATTTCATATATATATGACATACCGATGATTCATGGCCGAGTAAACATCGCCTCGGTTTTTTATTATCACTTCATAGCGTTTATTAAGCTAAAGGAGCGTCCAAATCAAGTTTTAGAGTATGTTCTTCTCCTATGATATTCTGAACAGAGACGCATTCAGACGCTTTAAATAGGTCGATATCTTTTTGTAGATTATGTTTTAATTATTCGTAATATTTTTAAATAAGCAGCAAAAGTTTTAAAATTTCGACAACATGTAATGATTTCTTATTAATAGACCTGATGCATACATTTTTATGTTTATGGTTATTCTTTTTTTTCTTTTTTTTTTGAGTTTTTTTAGTAAGTACCTCGTAAAATTCTATTGAAACAAAGAATTATTATGGCTCAGTTTAGTACAAGTAGGCAGTATAAGTTGTTTTATACCTAGAAAATTTAAGTTTCTGTAATGTAATGTAAAATAATAATAATTTCTTATACATATGATGTGATATCAATGGATGTTAGTTGCATTTCACATTTTTCGTTAAAAGTGAAATAATGTAAAAAAAAATTCATTTTAACAGATAACGGAAGCTACTTATTCAGTTCATGAAATAACAGGTAAAAATATCATACAATCTCTTTAAAAAAAAAGAATATAAAATTTCTTCTCCGTACATTTTTGTGTTTTTTCAACGACGAATACATAGATAGCTCTGTGAACGTGGTTCACGCTTGAAGCTCGCTGGCTTTTGTTCTTTTATTGTATGTAACTTTATACTGCACGAGGTTTGACACATAAAAAAAAAGAAACGTGTATAGTCCGCGAAGACGTCCATTGTTCCATGGGAATAATCAATTAAGAATCTTAAGTCATTATAATACGAAACCTTTTCTTATATTATATAGTTTTTAATAATAATTAATACTGTAATTTGTAATTATTGTGAAATCTAGTTAAATTGTAGGAATGATATACAACGCCATTATTCTTATTCAATGTACATAGGTCACACAGACGTTAAAAAAAACAGGATTATAGTAATCCTATAACTAACTGCGAACGTTTTGCCGTTTGTTCTCTAAAAAATTTTTTATAACGCACGTTTAAAAAAAAAACAATATAATTCGCGTCAGTTAAGATTTGCTATTTACGTGTGAAAAAATGGGAAAAAATACAATCTATTGTTGCTAAATAACTGTAGAAAGAATCGCCATTTTTCCCACGAATAATTAGTCCGCCCCGCATTACACGCAATGACAAGAAAATAAACAAAAAAAATTGCGTGCAATTATTATTATAACTTTTTTGTTTACTGTATAAGCACAGCGCTTTGACCGCAATCATACCTGATGTTAAGTGACGATGTGACCCAATATGCTAAACATGCTAAACCTAGAGGTATTGGCTCACAAGTAATGCTGCCGGAACGCACCAGTCGGTACTTAATATTTTCAAACCTGAGAGTTGTAACTAGCCAGATAGATATTAGAAACAGCCCTGTAACCATTTTATGATTTAATCACTTTGGGGGAGTCCTATGTAGGGTTGCCACCCGTACTTTATTATAAAGTAGTACGTTATTTCGGGTAATTGTAATTTATACTTTATGAGAACAATAAAGTACGCGAAAATACTTCATTTATCTGAGATTACTTGCAGCCATGAAGAGTTTTAGAGAGTTGATGATTAGCAAAAGGCGAAAAAAAAATAGAGTGTATTAGAATCTAGTAAAAATTAATTACTGCTCATTTGCTTCAACCTGTATTAACTGTAAAAATGGCGTGCAGCGGTTTAGCAATAATAGTTATTTGTTAAATGTTGCTAAAAGTAGTGAAAAATCTGTCTTTAAGCAAAATAGTATAGTAAAATAAATCGTACTTTATTTTGACATAATGTCCTTTTTTTCTAGCTTTATAATAACCAATGTAATTTATTTTCACAAAAAAAGGTCCCAACCCTAGACTCGTATGTCCAGCAGTGAACGTTTTTTCGCTGAATGAATGGTTGGATGGATTACATAATAAAGTATTCTATCAAAGAAAATTTGCATTCATTATGAGTGCATTCCAATGAAGTTATATATAACAACAGTAATATGTAAACTGTTTTGTTTAATATAAATTCTACTGATGAGTTAAATTTTAATGATAATTATCAATATATTATGTAAGCAAAAACAAGAAAACGTTTATGATGAGATTTACTGTTATAAATAATTACAATTTAAAAAAATCCAGAAACTTTTTCAATTTAGATTATGATCGAATTTGAATTGAATTTATAAATGTTTCAATTTAAATTAATCGATTTGATCAGCAGAGCTCGTTGACCCCCGACGATGAGATCCACAGCTCCGAGGACGAAGCGGTCGCCTCAGATTTAGACATGCACGCGCTAATCCTAGGTGGTTTACATCAAGACCACGAGTGCCCGGTTAAAACTGCCGACGAGGTTAGTAACTATTAAAAAATAGTAAATATATATATATATAGTATAATCATCTTGGCCTGATTCATCAACGCAGAGCGTAAACCGCTGGCCCTAAAAACTTGGCGTTAGATGCCTTTTATGATGTAAGCATCCGCTAAGAAAGGATTATTGGCAAAATTTCACCCGTGTAAAATAAGGATTGAACTGTTGAATGAAATGCCATCATTTTCAAACTAAAAAGCACGAAATTTAATATACATACTTCTTCTCCGGTTGAGAATTAAAAACTACACGTATATCAGCGATTTTCAAAATTTTACCCATTTGAGATACGTAAAAATTATAACCTTTACACGTTTAAAGAGAATATAGGCTGCAAACTGTCTGAATTCCAGGCGGACGAAACCACGGTCACAGCTAGTTACTTGAATCAAATCAAAGAACATTATATGATAAATAATTGTTTTTTTGTTTTTTTTTCACTTGTAACAAATAGAGTGGGAAACCAACATTTTATTAATCCATTAAAAGCAGTTTATGCATTGTCATATTTTGTTTTGTTTTAATAATAATTATAACTGATTAAATACTGTTGACCGGAAGGAAGCCTTCACAACTTCATACGTATTTGTGGATCGAGCGCTTGGGCTGGGCGCCTGAGATAGGTACGTAAATTACGAGACTTTTGCCCCACGCTGAACCTACAGAATTAAACGGACCTCAAGGCGTTGAGGTGCATGGTCCATTAGAGAACCCATGTACCTGTGTCTACAGTGTAATGCCCATTATGCTAGCGCAGGGCTCGGCAACTTTTTGAGTCGGATGAGTCAAAAATTACAATTTAAGAAATTTCAAAGTTTAAAAAAAATTAGTACTTGCCAAATAAAGCAATTTAAAAAAAAAAAACCCTATTAAGTAATTCCTAATCCTCGTTAAATCAATTCAGTAAGATTTTGAATGTTTTTTTTTTAGTAAATATTATTTGCGTTTGGTACTAAAGAGCCGCAATTTCACATCCAAAGAGCTGCATGTGGCTCGCGAGCCATATTATATATATCTATATGGCCTTGCTGATCAACGAAAGATACTTTAGGCAGCGTCGCGGAAACACTTTTTCTGGTGGCTTACCAACCCGTTACGGAAGTGACATCGACAACCACACTGGAACAAACCATCTCCAACTCTAAGATTTGAAGAGCGTTCATACTGTAATACGTGCTTCAAAGAAAGCCTCTTAAACTGTTAGTGCATTAATAGTGTCACTAAATCAAGATGGCGGCGGGTACCAAAACATCCCTAATTGGGAGATCGGAGCACATTGTAATAACTTAAAATAAAAATGTTTAGCCAATATCTTTTCAATTTTTTTTTTCGAATCATTTTTATTATAACATTACGTAAATTTATACAGGTGATTCAAGAAATAGATGACATGATGCAGGATACACCTTCCTCCGAAGGTGATATAATTGAGTACAATGAGGCCCTTGAGAAGGGCAAAGAAGTTCTCAACTCACCGCTCTATGAAGACAGTAAGTATTAAAATTTCTTTTAAATAAATTACTTATACCAAAAAGAGCAAATCAGAACGATGCCTCTATAGAAGTCGCGTCGACGACTCTTCACGACGTCTTCTATAGTAAAAGCGCGCTAATGTACCGATCCACTGGATATGTGGCGAAACCATAAGAAAACTCACCTCTTTTCAAAATTTAAATATCAATAATTTTTTTTAGCACAATCTCACCTGATGTTAAGTGTCGATTTGGACTAGGATCGTAAACACACCAAGCCTAGATACTGGTTCTTAAGTGATACTGCCGAAACACACCTATTGGTATTTGGCGACAGGTTTTCAAACTTGAGGGTGGTAGCTACCCAGGCGAGCATCATTAGAAAATACCCTACCACCATGCTATGGTTTCCTCACGATGTTTTCCTTCATCGAAAGCACAGGCCGATTTTAAAGTCGGATAGGTGGGGATCGAACCCGCGTCGATTGACGCGATCCGGCCGTACTACGCGCTGCTAAATAGTTTTTTTTTAAAAGAGCAATATTCTTTACACACTTTCTATGGGTATTATCTTTATTTTTTTTAGATTCCTATATGTACAATACACGATTTTGATTTTTATTATATTAATATTTTGCAATAATTAAATTTATACATAACCTTGTTGAGTAAAGTAACCTTCGAATATTATTGTACTATAGTAAAAAACAAATACATTGAGCGAACCAGTCCGCCATATTGAGACGAGTGTACTACACATTTTTATGTGGGAGTTGTTGCCGTAATTGATTTCTTAGTATTTTCTGACTTCATGTCATATAGTAATAATAACAAATTGAAGAACACAATCTTTTCTATATAATGAAACCCAAAGGGTTTACTGTGTACATAGTAATACATTTTTTACGCCAAACACGGAATGACAACTCTACTATAATAGGCCTAGATAAGTTTCCAATTCGCAACGACTTAACTTTTATCATAACTACATTATTGCTAAATTATAATAGTGTGCTATTAAGGAAAGTTACAGTGCAAATACAGTAGAATAAATTGATACCGTTTTCCTTATAAATTTAATAGTGGAGAATTCAATAAAATAATTTTCTAAAGGCCTCTACATAATGGACGTCATTATAAATTAGTTCTTATCTTTATTGTTTATAACAACAATTAACCGGAACATTAGAAATCTATAGAAAGTCACGTTTACCTGAATTTTATGTTCAATCAACCAACTGTATCGAACAAACTCCGTTCCTAGTAAGAGTTGAATTTTAATATAATTCTATTCAGTGAATTTATATTAACGAAAATTCAAATAATCAGTTGAAATTTCAAAGACGAATATTACCATACTAATATAAATTTAACTAGTTAGCCCAAAATGTTTCCAAATTTGTTGTATTGGTAACACGAAAGCTTATAAATTTTCTGTTTAATATGTAGTGAACATATTAAACAGAAAATCTTTTGTTAAACAGAGTAAAAAAAGGTCTTGAATTGTTTTTAAATTCAGTCTACGATGAAACTATTTGTAGTAATCACGAATTTAAGTTACATAAACAAAAAAAAAATCTAAAAGCTAATTTAAAATAGATACGTCTAAAATATTTCCTTGTATGTTTTTTGAAATAAATGATTAAATGACATCTTTCGTTAATCATATTACTTTAAAATAATAACATTATTGGTTATTATCAGTGAAAAAATGAAAAGCATAAATATAACCATATAATAACATACCATGAATAAACTAATAAAAAACATGATAAAACTTGTCCTTGAAACACAGGATATCTTACTCTGAGCCGTTGAGAGTTTGTACTTTAATGTCTGGATTAAATCAAATACAGCTTGTGAATTTGAATTTTTGTCCTTTTACATCAACTAATAAATAAAATTGAAATGTCTGTTTGTTATATCAGAATAATATTTTTTTTTTACTTTTTTCTATCTATCTGTTCTGGGTAATGACCGGAATTTTGACAGGACTTTTTAGAGGTTAGATAGCTGAAGTTACCATAAAAACATTAACTACTAAACTGAGCAGTTAATTTAAAGTGTAATTAATATTAGTTATAAATTTAAAAATTTTAATCACAACCAATGCGTAATTTTTTTTACTTACAAAACATATTCAATTTATTCAAAAACATAAATTTAATATACTAATTGACTTTCTCCCGTTGTCTTATTTGTTGTGTACAACTTTTAATATATCTTTATATATGTTGATATTCGAAGCCGCAATGGCGGATACAAATTGGGAGAGTGCATTCACCTCTGGCGCCTGCGATTAATTTGCGTACCTACTTTTTGTTTTGTTAACCTCTTGATAGTTTACGCATTCGGAAAGAAAGTTTACTATTCATCCATCGTATCTATCGTCCGGTACATAAATTAGGTGATTTCGATACAAATTGAGACGTTATAAATATGCATGTAAGCCTTTTGATTGTTCAAATTCATTTTATACTTTACGATATTATGAACAAAAATATCCTTACTTTTGTTTGATGTTATTACTAACTTAGGTGTAGACTTTATTAATAATAAATTTACCACTTTCCAAGAATGCCAATAACAGCGAGAATTGGAGATATCATTTTTTAATTAATTTTAAATGTATCGGTATCTAAATATAACGTGGTAAAATTTATTATTTTTCATATTTTTGACGAATTTGTTAACGATGGTGTTTATTATTAATGTTGTAATGTTAAATCATTTGTAAATCAGCATAAAACGGACATACTTGTCAGTTGTAAAAACAACGGAATTTCACTACGCTGACAAATAAATACCAAACGAAAAACGATTTGCTAACCACGAGATCCACTCTTAATAATTTACAAAATATTTGTTATTGGAAATTTATTTTAACAATTTTTGACACATTGTTGTTTCAATAATATGAAGAGCAATTTGTTGGGAAATCTAAATCTATCTGAGTTTTATCTAGAAGTGTGTTAAACTCTAGATTAAACAGATCAATGAATAAGAAATAATCACTGTATCAAAATTAATATAATCTGTAACACTATAAATTAACTATATAATTAAATACCTCTAGGAGTTTTTGGCGGGATCTCAGTCTGACATGTAGCAATTGTTTTCTTTAATTCATTAAACTTGTGTACTTGACTCTATATCATGTAATCTTGGTGGCGTTTGTGTGAAATAGTTTAGTTATTGTGTTCAAGTTAAGTTTATTATAGAAGACAACGCGTAGCATACATTCTGAGGTGCCGACAAAGCTCCATGGAAAGTTCGAGCAGGATAGGCCACCGTTCTGTTGGAGCTTGGTAACGCTGATACAAGATTGAAAATCTTACCTACATGACATTGGCACAAATTGTGTGTACACACAGATTGCCATTAACTAAGAAGAAGAAGAAGAAATACCTCTTACATCCATTCAACAGAACGATGTCCACTGCTGGACATAGATCTCCTCTCCACAACGACCATGACTAATTCAGTTCAAATCAAAGTAATTTTACAATCATTCCTTTTTTTTAGTAAATGTTCTCCACAACTTCGATTTGGCAATTATTATTTTGGTTGCCGCTACAAATCCTATGTGTAAACTATACGGAAATATATTCTAATTGCTTGTAATTGTTTAATCTTTTCAGAATTACGTCAGCTATCGTTGGCACAACTAAATGAGATATTCATGGAGCTCGAAGTCCTCATTCGTGAATTCTCCGAAACACTGATCGCAGAGCTTGCTTTACGCGATGAATTGGAATATGAGAAAGAGCTTAAGAACACCTTCATATCATTGTTGCTCGCGGTTCAGAACAAGCGAAGGCAGTATCACGTCGAGAAAAAGAAAAGACCGAACCAAACGAGGTCACCGAACGTAAACGGCAACAATTCTGAATCTAAGGTATAAAGTTTATCTTTGCCAAAAGATTCTAAACGTTTATGATTTTGTAAGAAAGGAAGAAAATGCCTTCTCGTAACAATTTTTCAATTTTTATACATTGTACAAACACTTTTTTCTATTCTTTCAGTACTTGACGACAGTTTATACCATTCCACCTGGACAATGGATCACCAGACAACCAAACACTACAAGTGCTCATTAAAAGTATGTATTAAAGGCATTGGTACATATAACTTTGGATAGTTACATGGAATAAATTCCGAAGCGTGTTCGTTACATTTACACCAAATTTCTATCCGTTTACTAACATTATGGGTTAGTTGCTTAATTATAATAGAAGTCAATTATAAATACCGGGCAACGTCTTAACATTTGACCTTGACTGCACAGCTATAAATTGTTTGCTGTGATTGGTTGCTTTCGCGCGACTAACTGTCGTATCGACCGTGTGATTGGTAAATAAATTAAGCGGACTTTTCTCTATTATACTAGTTTATTTTCAAGATATTGTCCGATATTTTTACAAGAATAATATTGGTTTTCTATTGAGTAATTAATCTAGAATCGAATTTGTATTAGATTAATGTATTAATATTTATTTATATCAATCAATAGTGATGATAACGTGATATTTTATTAAATTATTTATTTCCTTTTAGTATTAAAGGCGATCAATGAAGACAGTCCCACAGTGCCGACTCTGCTCACAGACTACATTCTTAAAGTACTCTGCCCGACATAAATAACCACCTATTTTATCTAGTTAATTCAACGTAAATATTCAAAATCTGCACATTATTGTAACAATAAAATTCACATCGGTGTAATTAAAAAGAAATTAAATTAAAAACTTCGTATTAACATCATATCATATTAAGTTTTATTCCCACTTCAATATTGGAGCACATAAATATAAAATAGAACAAATTGTATGTAGAAAAAATATTAATAATATCTCTGTATTCAAAAATATAGTTGTAGAAGATTTTTTATTTAATTTGTGCGAATTTAATTTTTGTATCGTTTATCAGTAATAATGGGTTATTTGATTTGTGTGCAAATTTTTTTTTAAAACCAGTTACTCATTAATAATTTTGTTTATGTCAATACATGAACAAATAGTAAATAAATATTTTGTCGCCTTATAAAAAACAGACATTTGATATGAAATCGCTGAATTATGTATGATATAAATATTTTATGTTGAACAATATTAATGCCATAAAAAACATTAATTATTATTGATCGTTTTATAGAATTGTAAAATATTTTTAAGTGGTATCGAAGTTATTTTATATGTTATTATTACTTTATTTGCATAAATGAACTGTGATATCATACGATAGTTGGTTAATTAATCCATTTTAAGATTTTTAATGCTTCCCTTTTATTTTATAATTGATTATAATTACAATTTTACGTTAACCCGATAAATTTTAAAAATAATGATCAATCGCCTCGGGAATAATGTGAGTTTTAATATTGTAAATATTATTTAAATATACATGTTATACACACATACTAAAAATGGAATTGTCTCTGAAAAATAATAAAAAAAAAATATTTTCGAATATCATAAGCTTTGCTACGTTTGCTGAAGAGGCTTGTAAATAAACATTTTCAATTTTTAGCTATTAATAAAATCTCAAATAATTTTAAATAACTGATCCTTACTATATTGCCTTTAATTTAAGATTATCATCGATTTAATTTTTAGTTTTTTTTTTAATTCAGTAGAAACGTAATTGTTAGCTTATTAGTACATACAATTCAAACGCCCGAGATTAATCAGCTATTTTATCATGAATATATTCAAACGATCATACAAAAGATCCATAAATTAGACGTTAAAGAATTTTAGGTTTAAGTTATATCTCTAGTCTCAAATATTTTGTAGTCATAATAAAACTTTGTTGTAATTTTAAAAATATGTCAGGATAAAAGCTAAAAATTAAATAATAAAAAAATTGCATGGCATTATAATATGTTTAATAAAAAATCATATTATTATTATGTGAGCGTTCTTATTGTATTTGCGTTCGTTTCGCGATAATAATGTATTGCGGATGCTTTGTCGCACATTTGAATTTTATCTAGTGACAAACAAACACCTTTATGTATGTGATGTAAGTAAGAATATAAGGTACCAAACAACGTCAGTCAGAGCCGCTGTTTTTATCATTAAAAATGTCTTTTATAAAAATTAAGATAATTTACCATGTCACTCAGTATTGTTTATAGTCTTCGATTCGATTTTTCATTCATTTCGTACATTCATTATTTTAATTTATTTCAACATACGTTTTTGTCTATACCTTTGTTTTAAATATTCAAGAAAATTATGTTTAATTAGTAACAAAAAAAATACAAATTATTGTAACGTTACTTATCGACTGTACCGTACTATTTAACTTTGCTGATAGATTGTCCAGAGAACGGTTCACAGAACATTGTCGTTAGACGTAACTTTGTGCTATATTATTGCCTTTGAAACAGTATGTGTTAGCGGCTATAAGGTACCTGGTCGGAATAAAGGAGCTTTTGAATGAGGATATTGTTTTTTTTTATCTTTCTAAAAATATATTTTCAACTTTTGTATGTTAATTAAACATATTAACGTTATTTTACACCCTATTAGAATGTCGTATTTATTCATATATTATCGTTAATAATGTGCGAGCTAACAACGAAACGGTGTACTGGAATTTCACCACAATTAATAACTTTATATAAAACAGACTTATCTCTTAGATATTTCATAATATAAAAGTACCCATATCGTGGTTTATGCAGTGCTGAACAAAAAAACGGTTTCATTTGCAATAAATGCCAAATCTATCATATTTATAAAACTATATTAAATATAATTGTATAAATAGACAGAAATATATCAGAGGAAGCAAGAAAGCTTGAAACACCAGAAACAAGGAGGTTAAGAAGTTGTTTTTTCGACACGCTGTAGGCTCAGAACGTTGACCACAATCTCGTCTGATATTAAGTGACGATATGGTACAGGATGGTAAACTCATTAAGCCTAAAGGTATTGGTTCTCCAGTTATACTTCCGAATCACACCTATCGGTATTTGGCGACCGGTTTTCAAGCTTTAGAGTGGTAGCTACCCAGATGAGCATTATTAAATAATGCCGTGCTATGGTTTTCTTACGTTATTTCCTTCTTAGAAAGCTTAAGGTTATTTTAGAGTTAAATAGCTGGGCTCGAACCGCGTTCGTTGGCGCGGAATCCGACCGCACTGCGCCATCATCGCTTAACATATTATATTATCAGTAGGGATTGAAAAATACATATCTAGAAGAATATTAAGTATGAAGGTAGATGGATGTTATTAGGTGCCTTCCTATGCTACAATCTCATAAATACTGTTGCTCTATTTTACGGTAGGTACCTATGTCAAAAATTAAAAGGTAAGTAAAAAATTATTTACCTAACAACATAAAAATTAAATAAATAATAATAAATCATGGATTATTATGAACTTTTAAATAGGTTATCGTAGGTGAACAACAGAGATGCGACGCGGTGCTTGCGAAAGCCACCCCGTGTCGCCCCCATCCCAAATGCGGCGGACGGCCCCAGGGGATTTTAGTGGGTATTTCCGGGCGCTTCACACCCGGGCGAGTCCCACACTGTCACGGAGTTCGTCCCTCTGTGCCCCCTTATCTATTGCATTGGGGGACTCGGGTCTCACTAATGCAATAGGTAGGGGTAGTGCGTAAATGCATTTCCCCCCGTCAAAAAAAAAGTGAACAACAGAGATCATTAAAATTAATTTATTCATTAGTATATATATTGTACAGTCTTGTTTAATTTACATGTTATGAACGATGAAATTGTAGAAGCTGGTCACCCTAGCAAAAGCTGATGGGAATCCAAGTTGACAACCGTTTCCAGCTACGAACGAGCTGACACCGATCTGCGAATCAAAATAATATTTTACACTAACAACATTGAAATGGATTGGTTTCAAAATTTTTTAGCTTGTTAAAAAAGAAACTCTTTATAATTAGATTCCCAGGCAATGTTTGCTCAAGTATATGTATGAACTTTAATATTTGCTTTTTTATAGAATTAAAAATATTGTTGATATTGACGAAATTCATATCTGTGACGAAGTGTTATTTCTTTTAACTTGCACAGTCATTGAAAGTAAATTGTTGTTTTCGTTTAATAAGACTAGTGTTACCATAATTGTCTACTGTTAAATCTCCAAAGCAAAGCTCATTCAAATCCTCAAAATACAAAAAAAAGACAATTCCCGAACATTTACTGAACTGTATTAGTTTTAGAGACCTGTGAGTTGTTTCGATTTCAATCAAATATTGACTTGTTTGTCACAACTAAGCAATTATTTAGATATGATTTAGTCAGCTAGTTAAAAATTAGTTAAAAAACTAGTTACACCCAGGGCTCCGCTCTAAAATGACAATTTTCTATTTTCACAATAATTATGCACTACATTCCGTCACTTAAATTATTAAATAGTTTAAGGATAGATAAAATGCCAGTGGCAATTTCTTTTCCGTCATACAATATATACTAAAATTTACAGAGAATACATCTATTTATCATACTTATTATATTATTTTTGGTTCCATTTATTCCTTTTTTATAGTAAAGGCACTAAACCATGCATCCAAGTTTCACGTTAGGAACAGTTTTCGTACACAACTCTAAATAAATGGCGGTCATTTGTTAAAGTCTTCTAGAGAAGGAATTGTTGAGAGATCTCAACATCTACGCTTAGTGGCATATTTTTAATTTACTTCACTTGTGTATAATAACCAAACTATATTTCGTAAAATACATTAAATAAAATTAGATATAATATATGAATCGTGAAGAATTATAGGCGGCTATCTAAATTTAGCTATCCACAATCGCCAACAAAAAAACCTTAATATTGTTTTTTTTAAACTTTGTGCTACTCACTTCATGTTTGTTTTTTTTTTACACAGAACAGGCTCAGTGCTTTGACCATAATCTCACCTGATGTTAAGTGATGATATGGTCCAGGATGGTAAAATAAACTAACTCAAAATCAGCACGAACTTTCGGTGTAGGAAAACATCGTGAGGAAACCATAGCATGGTGTTAGGGCATTTTCTAATAATGCCCGCCTGGGTAGCTACCACCCTCAGTTCGAAAACCTGTCGCCAAATACCAATAGTTGTGTTCCGGCAGCATCACTTGAGAACCAATAGCTCTAGGCTAAGTGTGTTTACTATCCTGGACCACATCGTCACTTAACATCAGGTGAGATTGTGGTCAGAGCACTCAGCCTATACCGTATAATTACAATAATAATAATAATAAACAAACGACTTATGAACGAATATAATGATGATTTTTTTTTTTCTAACCTAGCTAATGCTGTTCACCGGAAGGGCCTTTACAGCTTCACCGAACTTTGAGGGCGAGTGCTGAAGGCACTCAGCCGCATAAGGTAGCTAGCTCAAGGGTTCGAACCTCGGCTTGGCCGCTACCTGAGTATGAAAACTCCCGCGGAATTTTTATCCTAGCTAATCCCTACATTTTTTTATATTTATTTACATTAAAAAAAAAAGGTTCCTTACAGGACCTATGTACCTTTTTTTTTTTTTGACGGGGGGAAATGCATTTACGCACTACCCTTATCTATTGTATTTGGAGAGTACCTATGTACCTGCGTGTTATGTGCAAGAGTGTGTTTGCAGTGTTATGCGTGTAATGCTTGATGCATGGGCAGTGTTACTGTATCGCGCTGGCGGCGACGTCAAGAGCCTCCCCAGTTGGGGAACGAAGCACGTCTTGGGTCGCCGCCTGAGGGGGACCCGGAGAGTGTGCGGGAGCAAAATTAGCCGCTCGTCCCCGGCGGCGGGAACGGCGGTTTCGCGGGCGTGGGCGTTGGCACGCAAATGTACGAGGAACATGAGGAAACCGACTATTCGCGCGCGTGATTCTATCGTCGCGGTCGGTTAATATGTTACGCGGGCGTCGCCGGTTTCGGCCGGCTGAACGGACTGGCGTGTATGAGACGGCTCGTACTATGAGTAGATTCGGGTGTGTCTCTGCGCGTTCGAAGAAAGCGCGACACTGGGTTTTAAAAACGGACTTATTGGAGGGCAGGTTCAGATCTCTGTGTAAGTCCACATTTCTCTGAAACTGATAGACATCTGCAGCTTTCCTTATAAAGAGATTCTGAATCCTCTGTAAGGTCAGCATCTGTTCCTTAGCGATGTGGCCGAAGACAGGTGTGCAGTACGTGATGATGGGTCTGATCACCAGGGTAACTTTATGGCGGAGGGCCATTTTGCTCTTGCTGTTGTAGAGCGGGTAGAGACGGCCTAGCACCATGGAGGTCTGGCGCTTGATTTTCTTTAGGTGGGCTTTGAAATTCAGTTGGTCGTCTAATTGCACTCCTAAGTACCTGACTTCGGTGCTATAGGGGATGACAGTACCCGCGTACTGGACGGGCCTGGGAGGATCTTTCCTAAGATCGCGGTCTCTAGTGAATAGTATCGCGGTACTCTTACTCGGGTTGATCGCGATACGCCACTTGAAGTACCAAGAGCTGAGATCGTCGACCGCTCTTTGGACGTGTTTCGAACTTATAATAATAGTATAATTTTAATTATATATTAATTACATTCAGACTTGTGCTGAAGATAATTGCATTTTTGTTTGTAATGGTGGAAAGGTTTACCGTTTTGACCACAAACTCTTCAGACGATGTGGCCAAGGATGGTAACAATACTAATGCTGAAATACTCATGTAAATGTTATGATGATAGCTAAGACATGACAGTGGTAAAATTGTTATTAGAGAGTATCCTACCATAACCAAGAAGCTTTGTTAACCGAAACAACCTCTTAGAATTAAATTCGTGTCGATCATAGCGTCAGCGATCACAGATAAAGTAAAAAATCAATAATAGCTGCTAGTTTTTGAATTAATCATGATCTATTCTGTAACTTTATTGCTAATTGTCTAAACTACAATTTTCTCACTATCAAGTAAATTGTACTCAATTTATCGAGCTTTGGTTGGGTCCAGGTTTGGATTCGCTAGATGTGCTAAACAATTAAATATTCTTCGCGGTCTGCATCCTAACCGCCTGTGACCTGGATGCTGTACTGTGAGGTTTAAATAGAGCCGTCATGCGACCTCTTCTCTATGCGTTTTTGATAGATATATAAAAATTCTTTTATTTTAATTTTATGAAAATATAATAATACATTCATAATAAGGAAAAGACGCTTTGTAACGGTCACTTCATGCCCGTCGTAAGAAAGAAGACGCTTGGAACACCAGACGCCCTTACTTAGCCTGCAGTGGCAACATACTAAGTTACGGGTGCTGGGTTGGTTGCGGGCTGGTAAGTGTATTCTTATTGTATAGTTTATCTGGTGTTCGAACCATTCAAAGCTAGAACCGTCGCTCCCTCGCACGCTTTATTAGTTCTTAAATCAAAATTTTATTTTCAAACGCTTTCTCTTTTTTCCCCGCCTTTCTAGTGGGAACTATTTACAGTTCCCGCCACACCAAGCTTAAAAATGAATAAGTTGAGTGATATATCGTTTTTCCATATACTTTCTTAAGTAAAAGTAATTATAATTACGCTTTCATACGGTGATGTTTATTTTAGACATACCAAGTAAGGGTGTGCGTTAGTTGGAGCGATTGCTCCACCTACGATTCTCTGGTCTTCTTCTACATTCTGAAATGCTGCTATTTTGTCTTCAAAATCTTTAATTCTCTGTACTTCGGGAATACCGAAGTTTTCATGGTAAAATCTGTTAATCTCTACGTGGACCGATTCAGACGCTGGCACGGCTAAGCCTAACAGCAAGAACACACGCATCCTATTTAGCTTATTAACCTAACAGTGTTGTATATAATGTCCATTACGCATTTATATGCTTTACATTTATCATTTCTAAATAATTATTATTGTTCTGTTGCTTTCAATCAGGTTTAATACGTACTATTTGTAGATATGTTATCATTAGTTAGTGTCAAATTCAAGAATGTTATCGGTGGCGTACCGTTTGCCCTATTACCTAGTGATATTTTTTGGAAAAATTAACAAAAATTTGAAATTGATTGTAGTCCTTGTATAATTCAAGTAGGCGTAAAGGAATCAATCCTAATCATTTAGTACATTTGCATGTCTTCGAATTAATCTACTCAGATTTTTTAACTACACTTCAGGTTAAAGTTTATTTATTTAAATGCGTATTAAAAATATACAACAGGATAAATTAAAAAAAAAAAAACAAATAAACTTGAAAAGTTATATTATTTAGTCGACGTATATATTAGAATCACTAATTAGAATTGAAAAAAGAGATCACAATGTTTTAATTAAATAGAATAGGGAAGGAGTGTTTAATTTTTATTCTATGGTCAATAAACACTTAACCCGTTGGCTATTGACCTTGCCCAATTGGGCAACTTTTTTGAAAATGACAGATTGTTTGTTATGAGTGTCAAAGGGTTAAACAGGCAATTGAGACAAGGTCAGCCTTGAAAACAAAAATAAAATTTTGATTAAAAAAGGAACTGTTAACCGCTTAAACAAACGCTGTTCTATCTACTCTTACTGACACTGCAGTAGATTCATAAACGTCACATATTTTAACGTGGCTAGCCTTAAATTTTTTTGTAATATTTTTTTAATGTATTGCTTTATTCATTAGACTCATTCAGTCTAAGATAAGAAAAACAATTGAATAATAGCTGAAAACAATGTTTTTCTTTTTTTTTAATATAACCTTTTTAATGTCATCAAAACCAGCCAGATACAAATAGTACAGCCACAGAGATTTTATTACAAGTTTTTTATACTTTTTCTTGTTACGTTAGTGTTGTTCTAAGAATTTTTAATTGAACTGTTTGTTTGTAATATCGAAATATTTTTTTACTAAATAGATAGATATATCTATAAATCAATTTTATTAATTAGTACTTATAGATAATTATAATTATATATTAATATAATGATAATTTTCATAGTTGTTATGTTATAACATCTTAGAGAATATGTTTATAGAGGAAAAGTTATATAGAAATGTTGACAGTAAGTCATTAAATGTTGAAATGTTGATACATATATATATATATGACTGTATATAGGGAACCTATACCAAAAATACAATTTTTAATTTTTTTGTCTGTCTGTCTTTTCTGTCCGGGTAAACTCCAGAACGGTTGGATCGATTTTGACGGGACTTGTTTTGGTAGATAAGTGAAGGCACTTTTGATTTTCGAAAATAATTGTGGTTCCTCTTAAAAAATTAAAACTCATGAAATTGTGAATAAAATCCTATTCAATGTACAGTTTTACTGGAAGTTATTTGAATTTGTGAGAAATATCTTTGTTTAATGTTAGTAACAAATAAATGTTGAAAAATAATTAGGGTTCCGTATAAAAATAAAAAAAAATATTACGCAATGAAAAACGACTTTGATACTCTATGGAAGTTTTTATATAAAACGCGGACGCAGCCGCAGGCACACATAGAATATTAAATCGGATATTTTCATTGCACCTAATACAGCAAAGTGGTATCATTGTAAAATTTACATGACAAAATTGTTTGATGGATTTCTAACAAAGTTTTACAAAGCTAAAATCATAGACGATTGATAACAAAATATTCCTTATTTATCAAACGATTTCTAAGAATCAAATCTCATTAATCAAAACCTTTTAATCTATTATATATTTACGGAGATTAAAATAAATAAATACCTGTTAAGACGGTGTATTGATAAAATTCTTAACTTTATTATTCTTTTTTTTTACTAAATTTTCATATTATACTGTTGTAATAAGGTAAATTTTATAATCTAATTAATGTTCAAATGATACAAGTAACGTCATCTAGTACTGATTTGGGAAGTTTCCCGTGATGTTGTTTTGTTGTGTGTCGTTTGTCCTTTGCAATATGTAAGAGTAAAATGTGCCCGTAATATAAAACTAAAATGTTAATATTTTTATCTTTTATTTAAATATAACTACCACTTCAACATATACAATCAATAAATTTATTATTAATTGTTTTAGCGACAAGAAATAAATTAATTTTTTAGGGAATAAATAGTATTTTACTCTTATGTATGAACTATAAGTGTAACATTTTGTAAAATCATGATGGCTCAGTGATAGCGTGGCATATACCGTATCGATCTTCGTAGGTTCTATTACACTATGTAAGAGTGAGTCTATACTTTGTTTATGTTTAATGGCACGGGGGAGAGGAGGTCTGAATGGTTATTACGTAATATTTACTTATTAATTTTCCTTCTTTTACAGAATATAATGCCAATGTTTATATTATCATGAGGGCAGTGCTAATAGCTTCGCTTACTGACAAGGGTTAAAAACGTTCCAAATTACTTTTTTTTTGTACCTTAACGACCCTTTTTGGGTGAAGAAAAGCATTATAATGGCATAGTGGTAGAGAATTGTTTAATGGTCAACTGGCTAACTACCAAACTCAAATTTCCACTCGTAAAGCATCTATTATATAGGTATCTATTACATATAATATTCTGGATAACGTATAACTTTCATATAAATTTATAAATGATGTATAATAAAACCAAAGTAACTTGTTACTCTGGCGAAAGCCGATGGATGTCCCAATTCGCACCCGGCTCTTGCCACATACGAACTTATTCCAATCTGGAAAAAAATAAATACAATATTAGAATTTTCAGTTTGTTACAAGCAAACATATTTCTTACGCAAACCAACAGTGCTCAGTATGAAAGATGCGATTGGTAAGTCCTACGGCCAGAAATCTAACTTAGTCCGTAGGAGGAGCAACGTCGCCGCAGGGGGGCGACGCGCCGCAGGGGGCGACGCGGTGGCATGCAGTGCAATCCCGTATCGCCCCCATCCCAAATGCGGCGGAAGGCCCCGGGGGGCTTTAGTGGGTATTTCCGGGCGGCTCTCGCCTGGGTGAGCCCCACACTGGCACAGAGTTCGTCCCTCCGTGCCCCCTTACCTATTGCATTGGGGGACTCCGGTCTCACCAATGCAATAGGTAAGGGTAGTGCGCAAATGCATTTCCCCCGACAAAAAAAAAAAAGGAGGAGCAACGTATTTTACAACAAAAGACCCACACCGGCTTCACATGGCAATATTGATTGATTCAGTCGAAAGACATCCACTGCTGGACATAGGCCTCCCCCTAAAAGGAGGGAATTGACATAATCGTCACGCTTGGCAGGCGGGTTGGCGATCGCAATAAGGTGTTTGTGGTTCCCTGGTTTATCTCTTAATCGTCATTTACGTCACCCAAGAGAAGATATGGGGTAGTACTATTCTTAGCCAGTACCACACGGCAATTGAAATCTCTAATTGTAAAGAATGTAAAGCCTATGTTACACGGTTATGATATTTATTGTACACTAGCTGTGTGCCTCCGGCTATGCCCGTGTTTCATATATTCTTCATCACTGCGTAATATAGTTTTTAAATAATAATTGGAAAATAATGTTTCGAAAGTAATGTTGTCCATTGAATCGTATTATGTTCCAAATTATTTTTAACCCTTATAATTTTCCTGATATTTCTTTTTGTACTAACTAAAAGCAAAGATTTTTCTCACAAATTCAAATCCCTGCCAGTAAAACCGTGCATTCAATCTAATTTTATTTACAATTTCATGTGTTTTAGTTTTTTTACGCGGAAACCTAATTGTTTGCGAAAAATAAAAGTAACCTAAGTTACGCGGAGAAACCAAAAAATCGCCCGTCAAAGTCGCTCCAGCTGTGTTTTTGTGTTTTTGGTATATGTACCATGTCCGCATTGTATTTAGTACAAAGATGTTATTTTGACGTTACAAACGTACACTTCAATTTTATTTATTACAACAGATTTAGGTAATATTGCAGCATAAATCAGGTGAATTGCGTTACTGTTTTAGCACTTCATAACAGGAAAAACATTATCGTACCTAGCAGATTATTAAATTGATTAATCGAATAGTGTATTGATAGTTGAATATAAATTCATCACATATATAGGCATCCTTAGACTAATAAAATATTTATTTAGTCAGAGTTCGCACCGTAGACAATGATGGCAGGACAGTTGTTAAAAATTAATATTGGAAAAGTCCTGAAAAAATTCTTCTCACTAATTTTGTGTTATAAATTAAAAAAAGAATACGTATAAATTAAAAATAGAACAAAATAAATAACAACATCAAAAAAACTTTATTCAATTTAGACTCTAAGAAGGCACCTACGGACGTCAAAACACTACCACCGTTACGGTTCGGAAAACAAGCCAGTCGGGAAGAAACTCTATTTCGATTTTACATGTATGCTTTTTTCATGGAACTTTATACAACTTATAATTACAAATATTAGGCAGTAGATGAGCATATAAAGATGTCATTTCAGGACATCACCGTCGTTCACATAATGATCCAACCTATAATAACATTTAAAAATTAACACTTGCTTGACATGGTGCCTGAACAACCATTTTTCATATATATTTGCTAAGTAACAAATTTTCTTCTTGGAAATAAATATTTGAGCTTACCAAAGTAGGACGTCCATTTCTATTGATGACGAGGGGCCCACCAGAGTCACCGCGGCAGATACCGACACCACCAGCCCCGTTGGTGCAAATATTGCTGTCACGTACAAAGGTATTACTGAATACAGCCATACATTGCGCTACCGTGATCACTTGCAAGTTTACTTGACTGATCATTGAATTCAAAGATACACCTATTTGCCCTGAAATTAAATAAAAACAAAAAACAAAATTATTTAGGGCAATTACTGCCGCAATTACTGTTGTTAAGAATCCAGCAAATTAATTGTTTAAATTGGATCCTTATTTATTTAAGGTATGAATTTTAATGTAGTCAATTCGAATGTGTAAGTTATTATTCAATTTTTTTTTAATTAAAATTATCTTGGTGAAGAAAAGTATAAAACGGAAATAATAAAATGTCAATTAAAACCCTATTGTTAACTAAATATTTATTTGGTCTGTAAATAAGAACTAGATTTCAGACACTGCACCGAATTATTCTAATATAATAACTCTGCACGTGCTCACTCTTCGATCATTTTAATTTTAAATTATTGATAATCGAACAAATAGCCATTCTCAGAAAACTTTAATGGCCAATTAGCAAAAAAAATCATAAAGTAAAATGAACAAACTCACAATCAGCGGTGACACCGTAGCCAGCAGCCACAGCCCATTGTCCAACAAATAAGTCGTTTAGATCAAACCAATTAGGTAATGCGATGGTCTGAACATTCGCTGAAATAATAATACTAACAGATAAGTAAACAACTAAACAAAAACAGGATCCAAAAAGAACTGATAATTGCAGACAATTTAGTCAATTGAAATTACTTTATACAGATAAATACTACATTTAAGAATCAAGGGTGCTTTATTGATCATATGATAGTGGAACATTTGTTTTTAAATCATTTCAATTAGATTATTCTAGTCTAGGTTCAGATTTGAACACCAGAGATTTCGTCAAAGTCATTAAAACTTTAAAATATTGAATGCAGATTAACAATTCAACAGACATTTATTAAAACTAATAATCGAAAATAATTTTAATTACCGCTTAGTGGCACATTCGTAGGTAAATAGATCATCGCTATATCGTTAGTGAAATACCACGGATCCCATTCTGGGTGCATAAGCACTTGGCTGGTGGCGATGCGAATACCACCGCTAAATAAAAAGTTAGTGCCGAGAACCACAATGAACTGGGAAGCTTGATGAAAACCATCGAACCAACAGTGAGCTGCTGTCACTAAACGATTTGGTGTGAGTAAAGAAGCACCACATGCTGATGTACCACCAATGTTTACAAATGACACAAGCAGGCCTGCCTGTAAAATAAAAATTTACCATATAGTTAATGAAAATGAAAGCCTAACGAATTATTTCAATTATTCCGAATCGGTGGCAATTTTAAGGTTACTGGGTGACTTCTTAAGGCTTAATTTTCGTTAGAACTTAATTTGATAAGTTTGTATTACATTATCTCTTAATACGCATGCATCTTGCATGGTCATAGGACATTTCCTAATACCCATCTGGATAGCTACTATTAATAAGTATTAAGGATTACATTTTGAACGTACAGTTTTCTAAATTCCGTACCTTAGATGACAAAAACAAAACATAGCCTTTAGTTAGAGCTTAACATAGAGCTTCATTTATTTTTCATATACCTTTTATTCATAACCTGGCATTAATGATTTTCCATACCTTAAAAAATTGAAAGTGATAAATCTTTATTTAAAATAAAACTCACCAAGTAAGGGTGTGCATTGGCGGGTGCAATGTTACCGCCAACAATTCTGATGTTTTCTACCAGATCCTCATTATCTTTTAAGATTTCCTCCTCCCTTGCTTTTATACTTTCTGCTAAAGGTATTCCAATTTCTTCATGATAATGCCTTTGAAATTCTAATGATGCGGCTCCAAATCCTACTAAAGTTAATGCAACCAACAGTATCGCGTTCATTGTTATTAAGTGACTTGATATTCAATATGTTTTTTTTTAAATACTCATTCGTTATCAATAAAAAGAATCTATTGAGAAAAACCCAATCGGTGTTATTATTTACTATAACTAAATTTATTTATCTGATTATACGGGATTTATATTTCTGCTTATCGTCATATTAACAAAATAAAAGCAATTTTTAGTCAATATTTTTACATTCTAACCAAATACACGATGAAGACGTGGTAATCTCTATTTTTAGGTTAAGCTTTATTGATGCAACGTCTCCTAGTTTGTCATATGTTTACATAATTATATAATTCGAAAATAAGTATTCGAGTTTTATTTTATGAGTGTGTATTATTATTTAAAATAAATTATCGAGGGGCCTGTAAAGGAAATTATACTTGATAATTTGCATCATCGTGTGGATGGTGTGGATTCAGGACCTACGTACATTTTTTAAAAAAGAAAGGTTTTTCTAATATAAACTATTTACTACGTGATTATTAATGTTTTAATAACATGTTAACAGGTATGTTACATTATAATGCTAACCTTTGAAATACGTCTGTGTAAGAAGTATTGAAAAAAAAAAAAAACACTTCGTAGTATTAACATCACAAAATTAATTCGTTAAAATCGAGGAACAACTTTTGTTTTTATGGTTCCATAAATCGAATTTAATTAACTTGTATAAATATATAATTTGAAATAATGTAGAAAGAGAAAATGATTTAACGAAATTTTATACCTTTTGAATGGGTTCTTGAAAATAACAGCCATTGAAGCTAGTGATGTTAAGAATAAAATATGACGCACGATATCAGACATTCAAAAGATAATTTAAATTGATTTCGATAAAATTAAACGCATACTTGGAAATACTATTTACCTATGCGAAATTTTTTGTATATAAAATATAAAATCAGTGATAATTCAGCTGTGATTTAAAAAGTATATAATAACATAATCCGTATCGTTCGATTATTAATGTTAAGATATAGATGTTTGCACGTTTATATGATTTTATCTTTTAAATTCCATGATAACAGCTTTATTATTGAAATGCTTAAATGTAGAAGTTGCGCATTTGTAAATTTATATAATTTCATTTATCTAATCATAGATAATTAATTACTAATTATACTTAACAGCGATAAGCTTCTTTATTTATTAGAGTTAATAAACGAGATAATTTTAAAAATTATTAGGGTTATAACAGCCGTCTCAATTTAATTGATTTTAACTTTTGATTTAGGAGAACTCAAAAAACACATACGGTTACTGGAATAAACCCCGGACAGAGTCCGAGTGTTTGGTTTATAAATAATTTATTATTTTTGTAGTTTCATTTTAATATTTTAAATGTTTAGCTTTATTACATTTATATGATATTGTAAAGATATACGTCATGTAAAATATAAAAAAAAAACTAAAACATAGAAATAAAAGACGATGAAAGGAAAAATGAAACAGTACGATTTTTAAATACGGAATTTATTGCAAATCAGATTTTTTTAAAACAAGTGTAACTTATAGGTGATTAATGATGAAGCTGTAGAAACTAGTGGTTCTGGCGAAGACGGAAGGATGTCCGTGTTGGCACGCATTTTGTGCTACGAACGAGCTAATACCGACCTGTGGAAATAATTACGAAACATCTAAAAAAATTCTGATTAATCGAAAAGGACGGAATAATATAACATATCATTTTTACCTAAATATAATAAAATAAAACCCTGCATTTATTATAAATATATCTATAATCCCAGAACAAATAGTGTAATTATAATATATTTGTTAGAACATAAGTATGATTTATATCTGAATAAGCCAGTTGTTAAACAGACTAAATTCCAAACGACAAACAGGCAGAAAAACTTACTTTCTTAGTGAGAATAAGTTCTAAACAGACTAGCGTGCTCCCTAAAAATGGTGCCTGGAGTGGTGGCAAGATTCAAACCAGCTCTGAATACAGGCCGACTGGATAAACTCCACAAGAGTATGAGACATGCGCTTGCATTATTGAACGAAACGCTTTCAGATTCTTCCGAAGAGCCCGAACTAACAGATAACCAAGGCGCCCTCCACTCGAAGAGTTAGCCGGTTATAAAACCGTTTTTCTCGCCTTCCGCTTCATTTTATAAACGAAACTGATATTCGTTCTTTTCATCCGCTCCCATTCCCCCTCTACCGAATCCTTTGCAAGCATGAAGGTCTCATAATAGGAAGCAACACCACCCTGTGAACCATTGCTTTCACAAATGGCGGTACAATGAAGTATCTACCATGAAGGCCAAGTCCCAATGGTACAGAAAGAACCTCTTGCAGAGTTTGTTAGGGATGGCGATTCTTTCCGAAAAAGATCAATCTATGAATCGATTCACAAAAAAAATCGAGATTTAAAAATCTAAAAGTAAATCGATCTTTTTCCCAACTTTTTTTTTTTTACAATTCGTAACTAGTATTTCTCTATTGGTCAAAATTAGACGAAAAATCATCATTTATTGAAAATTTTAAAAACAAACTTTTTCTGAAATAATTTTATTGATAACTCTAAAGCTGATAGACCGAGGAGAAAAAGATACTAAACTCTTATATCTTTGCGTATTTATAGGTATATACCATATCAAACAAAACAAAACGGACACTATAATAATCGATCATTTTAAAATAATTAGAGTTGTTTTGACGAGCATTTTAAAGTTTCAAAGATTTTATGGTATAGCTAAAATACTCTTGTTGTAATAAGCGTCCAACTAACACTCAAAATGTTACCTACCATTAGGCAAGATATTTTTGATATTTTAATACAAAAAAACATTTTTAATCTCAAAAAGAAGTGAAACTGACCACCAAGCTAACTCTTTTCTATATTCTAAGATCGACTCTTCAATCTATCGATCTCAAATCGCCAACCCTAGAGTTTGTATTAACAATACACATAGCTTAATAATTCGTAGCATGATATTTATGCTAATAATTTCAAAACCATCTTTCTTAATAGCTTTCTTATTAATAAACAAATCTTACTGATATATAAAATATGTATACCTTACTGATGACATAGCCTATCTATTTCTGCATAATGAGAAGCAAATGTCTGAAAAATATTCCTATGTCTTACCAAGGTAGGTCTGCCATTTCGATTAATAACAAGTGGACCGCCAGAGTCACCGCGGCAGATGCCCACACCACCAGTTCCGCTAGTACATATGTTAGTATCGCGAACAAATCCAGGTACGAAAACTGTACTGCACTGCGCAAATGTGATCACTTGCAAATTGACTTGGCTCAACACCTGGTTTATTGAAACTGATTGTTGCGCTAAAAAATAAAAAAACGCATGGTTTCATTAGCACATTTATTGATTATGTAATTATGTTAATCACCCCAGTCGTTTTTATTATTAGAGTATGGTAATGAAACAACACTTTTGTATAATTTCAGACATAAAAACTTACAGTCACTGGTTACGCCGAACCCGGCAGCAACAGTCCATTGGCCAACGAACTGATTGTTTAAGTCAGCTAACGATGGTAAAGCTATGGGCTGTATATTCGCTGAAAAAAAGCAATTTATTGTTAAATCAACTTTAAAAAGAACGATTTGAAAACATTTATTTAAAATACACATAGGCATACATGCATTACTTGAATAGCTAGGAATCAAATAGATCCCTATCTCAGAATAATTCAACAGGGGTAAACCAACTGTGGCGCTATTATTCCGAATATAATTATATAGATGCTATCCGTGGACAGAACAAAAAGATACTGTACGTTAAAGAACTTACTTGAAAAAGGTACCCTCGTTGGCAAATAAATCATTGCTACATCGTTAGTCAACCACCTCGGGTCCCACTGCGGGTGAAGAACAACTTGGTTGGTGGCAATACGAGTACCGCCGCTGAATAAGAAGTTAGTTCCGAGGACGACAACAAACTGGGAAGCTTGGTTGGTGCCATCGAACCAGCAATGGGCAGCTGTCACTAGTCGGTTCGCTGAGAGTAAGGAAGCGCCGCATGCTGATGTACCAGCGATATTTACGAATGAAATGAGAAGACCAGCCTGAAAACAACATAATGATAATACAATTAGTATAAACAGTATACTAAATGAACTACCTTTAGATGACATTGATGACTATTTGACCGTATCAAAAGAGAGATTTTAATGAAACTGGTTATCATGACTGACATATACTACTTAATATGAACAAAATGTGTATATTTGTTCTTTTCTACTTAATAGTACAAAAAATTTGGCATGTTCTTATTTATGGCAATCTTCTCGTGTTCCCCACTACAGCTCAAGCAAATCAGCAGCAGCTTAGCGTGTGCTCACTAACCATTCTTTATTGAATAATAAAAATTACAATTAAAAAATTACAATGAATCTTATAAAATAAATACATCTGGGAACTACAAGCTAAAACTACTACTAACTTACTAACTAATAGGGGACACGGGGAAGCCGCATCAGGGCTATTCCCTTCGATGGTGGCTTCTCCTTTGTCCGTGCCTACGGACAAGTCTACTGGGTGAGGCACACAAGGTGCGTCCCTCGTGGAGTTATCTTCTGAGTTTCCTGGAAGCGGATCCTTCTATCGATCGGACTGAGGGGTCAGGGAGATGCACCCAATCTATACGGGTCATAGACACGGTCCTCCTTCAACTACCTACTCAGCTAGGCGAGGACTGGCGTATGAGATCGCGCGCCTGAGGCCTATATATTGAAAACAAGTGTCCACCTCTTCCTCTCCGTCTGTCGGGAGGTCTAGCGTGCAACGGCGCAACGTTCTGGAGGTGAACGTGCGCCGACGTAGGCATGTTATTATTTCTAGTTTACTTAACTTATTTTAAAAATTAAACAAATAAACTTGATTTTTTGTGTAAAATGTATTTTCTAACTAAACTTACCAAATAAGGGTGTGCGTTAATAGGAGAGATGACACCGCCAACAATCCTATTGTCGAAGAAGTCTAAGCTTCGTCCACTGAGTATGGCATTTTCTTCTTCCCTTAAACGTTCAGCCAATGGAATACCGATTTTCTCATGGTAGTTTACTTCAACTTCGACGAAAGCTGCAGCAGACGCCACTAACAACAAAGCGGTTAACAGTATAGCTTTCATTTTGGCGAAGTGATCGTTAATTTTCAAGAATTGTCTTTTTAAATACTATTGAACATTCTTATCAAATAAATATCGTAACAGAAAAACCCGAGCGTTATCAAGACTAGAAAATGAATGCTATGCTTAATTATATTTTATTATCATTTAAGCCTTTCTGCTAAAACACTAACACGTGTTTGGGTTTTTATTTACGCACAGATTAAATTCTATGATTTTTCTATTATCCTTTTTTTGCAGTTGCTACAAATTCTTACATATAAAAAATATCGACCTCAAATCGCCAACCCTATAGTTTCATAATTTTTAGCATGACATTTACGCTAATAATTTAAAATCCATCTAAATCAAGAAATAAATTCAAACGCCATCTCGAGTACCACTGAACCGATTTACATTTTTTTAGTGATAAATATTTTATTATCTGTCTGGATTATGTTTTGCTACAATAGCAAATACCACCACCGACGCTTTCGTTAAACCTCGAAATATTTTAAAGATATAATCCAGTGCATGATTAAAGAACTGAGTTTGGTCTGCGTCATCGGTGAACTTTAGAATTGTTCCCAGAGGGAAAATGTGTTATTGTAAGTCAACCGTAGGAGATAAAAATATATCCTCCTGGCTTCTGAGGTTTTCTTTTGAAATTTTAGTGCCTTTTTTACAGAATATTGTTTCCTTCTATTTATACTAAAGCTTAATTAGGATATATTTAACTGAAGGTGAAAATTGCATCAAAATCTGTTGGTGACTTCTAGAAAGGGAAAACGACTTTTATTTATCCTTGCAACCATTCAACCGAAAGACGGCCACCGCTGGACAGAGGACTCTCCCAAAGATCTCCACAACGACCAGTCTTGCGCCACCCGCATCCAGTGGATTGACGCGACTTTTATCAGGACGGCGGTCATCAGCTGGGGGATTACCAACACTGCATATTCCGGTACATGGCAGGCATTCCAGAACCCATCGGGCATCGGTTCTACGAGCAATGTACCTAGCCTACTTACTGCCACTTAGCTTTGGCAATTCTTCGGGTAATGTCGTTTACTTTCATTCGGATCTCTTCATTTTTGATACAATCACGCATACTATGTGTAAATTGAAACCGAAATTGCAGATACATCTAGTCCTAAATGAAGCATATACAATTTGATCTATATTCTACATTAAAATTCGTATTACTTAGACATAACTCTGCTTAATTTTAAAAATAAACTTAATTTATCTTTGGGGTGCGAATTTGGTCCCACCTCCACGTGGTGCACCCTGGGCAATGATCGACAGTGTTATCTTAGGATTACTGCTGATCGTTGGCGAGGAGGACCAACCCAATCCAAGGTGTTAAGTGAACCGTGCCGAGGGATGCGTGGCTGGGGGGGAGCCCAGTCGTGAACGGTACCTCTCTGATACCAGAGCACCTCAGAGAGTAATTTTTGCTCTTCCACCGACATGCGGGGCTCTGTCGGTGGTGACCTGTTATTTCCCTAGCTTATCGTGGGAACAGTATGAATGGAAACATCATACCCTTGAATTTTAATTCCCTCGTTGACGCCCTAGAGAAATCTAGTGACGTCAGTTCTTCTGGGACGGGGGGAGGTAACATCTCTCCAACGCCCAGACTAAGTACCTCAAAAGCCCAGAGGATAGATCCTAAGGCGGAAGTTGCTTCGGCGACCTCAGCGCCCACGGAGACTGACTCTGAGGTAAGTAAAGGTAAAACAGTTGCGGTTACAGGCGGTCCTGTTTCCTCTACCTTTACAGCCTCTGGGCTGGAAGGGTCAGCGCCCCTGGCGCAGCATATCCTTCCAAAGCCCTTAGGTAGAGGAGGTTACAGAGGAGGCAGGACTAGGAAGACAGGCGGAATCCAACCTCGAGGTGGACTTACTAGTCCCCAGACAGGCAGGACGACCACCGGTCGGAAACCTTTACGCAAAAAAACAATAGCACACATCGGTGGTCATGCGAGGTTCCTCCAGGTTAACCTCCATCATGCTGTTGCAGCAACGGCGGTACTGGAGAAATGCTTCTCAGGGGGCATTGTGGACCTCGCTCTTATACAAGAACCCTGGGTGCGCAATAATACAATCATGGGATTGAAAACCGCAGGGAGTGTTTTTTGCACACAACTGCGGGACTAAGCCCAGAGCTGGTATAGTTTTTAGCAAAAGAACTAACTTTCTACCTGTTCCAGAGCTTTGTTCAGATGACCTGGTTGCAGCGTACATTAATCTTGACGGGTGGAAGGGCTCCAAACTATTAGTTTGTTCAGCCTATCTACCTGGAGAGAACAGTAATCCCTCAGAAGAGCTTATGCGGATTGTAGACTATGCGAAGAAACACAACGCTGAGCTGCTGGTGGGGTGTGACGCCAATGCTCACCATACTACTTGGGGTAGCAGTGACGTTTAACGCAAGAGGAGAGTTACTTTTTGATTTTATTACAACTAGTAACCTAACTATTTTAAACAAAGGATGTAAACCAACCTTTGTTACACGTTCTAGACAAGAAGTCTTAGACATAACATTCGCCACTAACAATGTAGCTAGGCATATTATAAACTGGTGTGTAAGTGACGAAAACTCTATGTCTGATCACAGGCATATTAATTTCGAGCTCTTATTTTCAATAAAGAGTCAGAATGTTCTATATAGGGATCCTAGGAATACCTCATGGGATACCTACAGGGATACCCTAAGGTCTAACCTGGAAACGCTCCCTAAAAATATTAAGACAATTGAGAGTCTAGAGTTAGCAACTAATGCTCTCACGGCATCTATTACTGATGCTTATGAGCAGAGTTGCCCTCTAAAACAAAAGACCTCAATAAGACAAGTTCCCTGGTGGAACTCTAAGCTAAAAAAGCTTAGGGAAAAAACTAGGCGGCTTTTCAATAGGGCCAAAAACACAAAGGAGTGGGAGACATACCAACTGGCCCTAACCAAATACAATAAAGAAATTAGGAAAGCGAAGCGGGCTTCCTGGAGAAAGTTCTGTGAGGAAATCAATGATACGCCTCATGGAGCAAGAATTCACAGGGTGCTCGCTAAGGACAAACCTAAACAAATAGGACTCCTTAAAAAACAGGATGGGACCTTCACTTACAGTGAAAAGGAAACCATGGAGCTCCTTACGTCAGTTCATTTCCCAGGTTCTGAGAGACTTATTTCTAGAAGACTGCCCTCCTCAATAAGGCCTCAATTAGAGGACTGGCGTAGAGCGGCAAGCTTTATAAGACCACAGAGTGTGAAATGGGCTATAAAGTCATTCAAACCATATAAAACAGGTGGAGAGGATGGAATTCAGCCTGTGCTATTACAGCGAGGTCTTGACATCCTCACACCTGTAATTATTAAGATTTTCAGGGCAAGCCTTGCTTGGGGATATATACCTGAACTATGGAGAAAAGTACGATTACTTTTTATACCCAAGGCCGGTAAAAAGGATTACGCTATGCCAAAGTCCTTTAGACCAATAAGCCTTACATCTTTTCTTCTGAAAACTATGGAGAAGATAATTGATAGAAATATTAGGGAAGTGGTACTAACCACAAACCCTATAAGTTCTAAACAACATGCCTATAGCAGAGGAAGATCCACTGAGACTGCCCTGCTCTATCTTGTAGATAGAGTGGAGAAGGCATTAGAAGATAAGGAAATTGCACTATGTGCATTTTTAGATATTGAGGGCGCTTTTGATAGCACACCCATTAGAACACTAGTTCATGGGTTAAGTGTTAAAAAGGTAGATTCAACCACTATAAAGTGGATTGAATCAATGCTCTCAAACCGTATAGTTAAATTATCATTGCATGGCACTAATCATGAGGTGGTAACCACAAGAGGTTGTCCACAAGGAGGCGTTTTATCGCCCCTGTTGTGGACCCTAACAGTGGACCAACTCCTGCATAAGATGGAGGAATTAAGGATTGACGCCCAGGGCTACGCTGATGACCTGGTGGTAGTTGTCCGAGGTTTCTCTCAAAGTACAATTTCGTACCTTATGCAGAAAGCACTAAGTGTCATTGACAAATGGTGCAAGGACAATGAACTGAGAATCAATGCAGACAAAACTGTCCTAGTACCATTTACTAAGAAAAGGCGTCTTGACCAATTGGTACAACCTTCACTAAATGGCAAGACAATAAACTTCTCACCAGAGGTCAAATACTTGGGTGTTATTCTCGACCAGAAACTGACCTGGAATAGCCAAATTGGATATATAATTCAAAAGGCTAAAATTGCAATGGGGATCTGTAGTCGAATGGCCGGAAAGCGCTGGGTTTTTACATCCCAGGCTAACCATATGGCTTTATACGGCAGTTGTCAGACCCATAATAACATACGCCTGTGTGGTTTGGTCCAAAAAGGCACAACAGCAGTCTGTTTGTACCCGATTAGCTTCAGTACAAAGAATAGCTTCTATCTTAGTGACAGGAGCCATGTCGACAGCCCCTGGAGCGGCTCTGGATGCTCTGTTAAATCTGACGCCCCTTCATCTACATGTAGAGAAGGTGGCGAGGTTGACGATGCACAGAATGTACGCCCTCGGGAGGAGACAATGGATATCCCAGTCCATGAGATCTTTCTTAGACTCAGTGATAGAAACACCAATTTTAGGGATGATATCAGATATGATGATTCCTGAAACTAATCTTAAAAAATTGTATGATGTCGAAATCCCTCCACGGGACTCCTGGTTAAACAGTGAGATAACGTGGAAGGAAGGCAGCTTACTGTGGTTTACCGACGGGTCCAAAATAGGACTTAACGTAGGCTGTGGAATATATGGAGAGCGACCTAAGTTTAGTCAAACAACTAATCTTGGTAGTTTTGCCTCCATTTTCCAGGCAGAGGTATACGGGATTCTAGAATGTTCCTGTATAAATCTGCAGAAAGCCTACGTGAACCATACAATATATATCCATTCGGATAGTCAAGCCGCTCTCTTAGCGCTGGCTTCGGACGTAGTTGAGTCGAAGCTAGTTGCAAATTGTGTGGCAATGCTAAACAGCCTGGGTAAGAATAACAGGCTGATTTTAAGATGGGTCCCAGGCCATGCAGGAGTTCCCGGCAATGAAGCTGCGGATGCGCTTGCAAGAGCAGGGGCTATGGAAACACAAATTGGGCCTGAACCATTTTGTGGCATTCCAAAAAGCCTAGTTCGACTGACCTTAAGGGACCAATATACCTATAAGGCTATAGAATTCTGGAATAAATTGCCAGGACAAATTCATTCCAAAGAGCTCATCAGAGCATTCACTCAGCGCAAAGCTGAAGAAGCCCTGATGCTCAGTAGGAATCAGCTACGAGTATTAGTGAGAGCACTAACTGGGCACTGTTGTTTGGGCAAGCATATGCACAACATCGGTGTCCAGAACACAAGAGAGTGCAGGTTCTGCGAAATAGCAGACGAAACACCAAAGCACATCTTGTGTGAATGTGATCCATTAATACCCATACGTAACCGAATTCTGGGTAAGCATGTGTTGCTTCCGGAGGAGGTACAGACGCTCTCTGCCAAAAATATACTACAGTATATTCAGGTTGTAGGTCTAGGCAGTGAGCTTTAGCAATATAGGGGCGATCACAATAGATCTGACTAGGTCGCAGTGATACAGGACTGTTTAAGCCTGCATAGCCCCCCTTTTCGAATAATAATAATAATAATAATTTATCTTTCTTTTTTTTTTAACAGATACTTTTACCCAGGATACATAACGTGAAATTTACATGCCGGTAACAACTCAAGCCGATATTTGTGATTACGATTTTTCAGCTAATTGCGCTAAACAATCACCACAAACTTCATAAACTTAGAAAAAGGCTTTTAAAGTCTCCATCATTACTCAACCTCCCTATACATCATTCATAAACATTTCTCAAAGGACAAGATTTCTTACAATGCTTTTCTTACAGTTTACCTTAACTTGAATAAAATTTTAGTTATAAATATACGCGAATTTGTAAACGAAAAAGTTTGTTCGTATTTACCCAGATTAGTGCTCAAAACAGACGATATCAATTTGATATTCCATCACTTTTAATCATTTTGAATACAACGATTATTTATATTAGCATAAGATTGATTACACATACGTAATTATTTATTACACACATGGCCATTATTTGTCTTTCGAATAGCAAGCAAAAACACAGCCCTACCTAGTGTTTATGCTTGGTACCGCAACATTATGTACTAGCTGTGAGCCAGCGGCTTATTCAAATTTTTATGGGTTTTTTTTTACGCGGAACCCTACTTATTTTCGAAAATTAAAAGTACCTTAAGTTTACCCAGAGTAATTTCAGCTATCTACCAAAAAAAGTCAAAATCAGTCCAGCCGTTCCGGAGATTACCTATTCCAAACAGACAGACTGACAACAATATTAAAAAATATATATTTGGTATAGGTATCGTATATACATTCATATCTGTTTAGTAAAAAAAAATAATATTGACATTACTAACAGACACTTCAATTTTATTTATACTAATAAATAAATTATTATAGCCAAACTCAAAAATGGAAGTAGTTCTAACTAAGACCAGCAAATAGAAAAGGCCTTGTGTAGTCTCATGTACCAGTACATGTTCCTCTCTTGTGCTGATTTTTTGGTTCTAAGATTAGAAGTTATTTTTTGGAGCTACGTGAGGAAGTAAGTGATCTGTCACTGTCTATGTCTGGGATAAGAGCCGTGGCCTGGTCATTCGTCCATTATAATCCCGTATCGCCCCGTAAATTTCAGGAGATCGTATCGTTAGTGGCTATTCCCACCTCTCCCGAATTAGATTTAGTAGGAGGATATGTGAATGGATTTCTCCATGTAAAAAGGAGTTGAATAACAGAAATCATCACGTAAGGCAAAAGCGTTTGCAGCGATGATGGCGCAGTGGGTAGTGCGGCCGGATACCACGTCAATCGACGCTGATTCGATCCCACCTATCCAACTCTAAAATCGACCTGAGCTTTCGGTGAAGGAAAACATCTTGACGAAACCATAGCATGGTGGTAGGGCATTTTCTAATGATACCTGCCTGGGTAGCTACCACCCTCAAGTTTTGAAAACCTTTCGCCAAACACCAATAGGTGTGTTCCGGCAGCATCAATTGAGAACCAGTACCTGAGTTTATTGTGTTTACCATCCTAGACCACATCGTCACTTAACATCAGGTGAGATTGTGGTCAAAGCACTGATCCTATATCGTGTCAAAAAAAAATATGCTCCATTCAAGCGACCTTCCTTTCTTATTCCCTGTATCTTCCTATTTTATACGAATGTTTCTTCATAGAAATAGCATTCATATGCTATCGTACGTTCTTGATTTCGAGTATCAAAAATCAATCGAGCAACTCGAGCAGCATTGTTGCAGCATGTATTTTTTAACTTACAATCTTGCTTACTTACTTTATCAATTTTACAATTCTTTTTTTTATTTTTTGTGACAACTATAGCCACATTTTCTAATTACAAACATTTCTTGGCTAGCTACCACCTACAAGTTTGAAAATCGGTTGTTACAAAAATGAAACAGTAAGTTTTGCAAATATGGAATTTATTACAAACCATTACAAAACAGTTATGACTTATAGGTGATTGAGGATGAAGCTGTAGAAACTAGTGATTCTCGCGAAGACGGATGGGTGCCCCTTTTGGCACGCGTTTTTTTTCTGCTACGAACGAGCTAATACCGACCTGTGAAAATAATTAAGATCTGTGTAAAATCTGGCTCTGATTAAGCGAAAAGAACGAAATAATCTAACGCAACATTCACTAGCTGTCTGCCCGATATTTCTTAAAACTGTAAGTATTTACCACTAAAACTGACCATTGACTCGTTTTATAAAAAATATTTTTTTCGTTTTGGTTTTTATGTGGATGTTTTTTTTAACAATAAGAGTTTGCTGAAGTTACGCGAAATAACTTCAGATATCTGCCAGAAAAGTCCCGTCCATATAGCTCCAGCTATTCCGCAAATTAGCCGGAACAAACACACAGATAAAAATTTAAAAAAAAATCATATGTATTTAGTACAAATTTGTTATTTTAATATAACACACAGACAATAAGAACATTCAGAAAGACCTCTAGCTTGATACATAATATCTACGCAACTAATATACCTAAATCGGAAATTTAATTTACAATGCCTCAATAACTGAACAATGTGGTTGTAATTACTGAAAATACATATTCCTATTTCTTACCAATGTAGATCTGCCATTTCGGTTAAGAACAAGTGGACCACCAGAGTCACCGCGGCAGATACCCACACCACCAGTTCCACGAGTGCATATGTTAGTATCGCGTACAAATCCAGGTAAGAAAGCTGATCTGCACTGCGCAAATGTGATCACTTGCAAATTGACTTGGCTCAACATCTGGCAGCAACAGTCCATTGGCCAACGAAATGATTGTTTAAGTCAGCTAACGATGGTAAAGCTATGGGCTGTATATTCGCTGAAAAATGCAATTTATTGTTAAATCAAGTTTAAAAAGGATGATTTGAAAACATTTGTTTAAAATACACGTAACCGCACTTCCATAAAGTGGATATCCAGGAATCAAATAGGTTCCTATTTCAAAATAATTCTACAGGGATAAAGCAACTGCGGTGCTGTTATTCCAAATGGGCTTATATGAGACTACCTGTGGATTGAACATAAAAAAAACTGCGTTGAAGAACTTACTTTTTTGTTAATGTTTTTGCCCGGTTTGCATCCTCTGGCACTAGCCAGAGACGTTTTGAACCAAGTACAACGCTGTCTTTTTTTTAGTGGTCTTTGTAATAGGATTTCTCTTTTACTATGCCTAATAATGCAAAGTAGTCATTGAATCCAGGGGTGCATATTTTATATAGTATGGGTGGGTTGAATTTTTTGTTAACATTGAACTTAGGGCTTACTTGTAAATTTTACCCTCATGGGCAAATAAATCATTGCTACATCGTTAGTCAACCACCTCGTGTCCCACTGCGGGTGAAGAACAACTTGGTTGGTGGCAATACGAGTACCGCCGCTGAATAGGAAGTTAGTGCCAAGGACCACAATAAACTGGGAAGCTTGGAGTTTGCCATCGAACCAGCAATGGGCAGCTGTCACTAGTCGGTTCGCTGAGAGTAAGGAAGCGCCGCATGCTGATGTACCAGCGATATTTACGAATGAAATGAGAAGACCAGCCTGAAAACAATATAATGGTAGACGATCAACATTTAAAATAAGCTACATTTACATGAAGTTGAATACTATTTGACTGTATTAAAAGAGTCACCATTTTAAAGAAACTTTTGTAATGTTTTTAGTTTTTTAGTGAAATATATTTTATAGCTAAACTTACAAAATATGGGTGTGCATTAATGGAAGATATGACACCGCCAACAATCCTATTGTCGAAGGAGTTTAAACTTCGTCCAATGAGTATTGTATTTTCTTCTTCCCTTAAACGTTCAGCCAATGGAATACCGATTTTCTCATGATAGTTTACTTCAACCTCGACGAAATACGCAACTAACAACAAAGCGGTTAACAGTGTATCCTTCATTTTGGCCAAGTGATCGTTTATTTTCAAGAATATTCTTTTTAAATACCATGGATGAACATTCTTATCAAATAAATATGATAATAGAAAAACCCGGGGTGTTATCAATACTAGAAAATGAATTCTATCCTTATTTATTTATTATCATTTAAGCATTCCGCTAAGACACTAACACTCATTTGGGATTTTATTTACGCACAAGTTAAGTTCCATGATTTTTTAATTATCCTTTAATATTCCGTGTTAAATATTATTGTAATTAATCATCCAGCTCCAACAGCTTCCTTCTGAAAAGCAAATTGTAGACAAAAGGTTTTGCCTCTTTGCAGAGGAGATAAACTGACGCAACATAACTGCGACGTATTCGCCATTGCTTACACTAAGAAATAGATGGTTTAGAACTTCTCTAACTACACGCACTCAAGTCCTCTTCCGATAGCCAACTCGGTTTGCTTCCGATCGCCAACTTGGGCTTCTTGTCACCACCACCAGCACATTACAGTGACATCTCGCATGCACTATATAGCACCACATGCTGACTCAGTATGATTACTACACACACATTATATTTAAGATTCATGAGTTATGTAAGAAGCCTTTTTTCTTGTTTTACCCAAGATAATCTTCACGGAAAACAGGTGGTTCATCGTTCTAGGACGTGGAGTTTTCATGGCACCGCAGAATAAATTTTCGCGTCATTATTTTCAATCCACTTCCCCTGTACACAATAACCAAATTATATCATACAAGACGCCACCAAAATTATACAATATAAGGTCAAATATGCAAGTTAAAGACAATAACTGCTACATGACAGACCTAGAATCTGCCAAAAACTCAATAGGAGTTAAATGTCACTGAGAATACGAGAGGGCCCACCCAGAGGTATCGCCATCTCCACGCAGGAGTCGTCCGAAACATGACCGTTTACGGGACACCGGTGTAGGCGGACACCCACGAGGCCAGAAATATTCGTGCGCTGCTCCTTTACATTTAGATTTCTACATGTACTATCCAGGCATGGATGCTTTGAATCGTACCTGCACAGAATCCCATAGAGGGAGCCTAATACCGTCGTTAACGCCATGCTTGACAGCGAGGGAACCTGACAGGGGGTGACCTACTTCTGCCATGATGTTATGCTGTAGTTGGACCGCACCAATAAGTCGCCAGAGGCGAGGAAGTAAGAAAGCGCAGTTCACCCGTGTTCTCCCACAACCAGAGGTTAGCGAAGCCCTTCCTTCCTCCGGGTCTTATTGTACGATATTAGGAGCTACGTGAGGGAAGGAAGTGAACACGGCCAGTACCAGGCTGCCTCCCTTTTGTGTCTGAGATAAAGAAACAGGGGCTTGATCAATCAGCCGAACCGGCTGCCAGGGAGATGCGGAGCGTCATTTAATCCCGTATCGCCCTATGAATGGTAGCAGATGGCATCCCACGGTTTTAGTGGGTATTCCCGGCGTTTCACGCCGTACGAGTTCCACATACCTCCTACCAGCTTTAATCCGAGAGATGCTACTCACGGATTAGAGTTCTCAGAGGGAAGGCCTAAATGCATTTCCCCACGTAAAAAAATAGTTTTAAATGGCAGAAATCATCGTATAAGAAAAAAGCGTTATGCCCTTCCAAACAATTTTCATTTCTGCCTGTTTCTTTGCGTTCGTGGAAGAATCGAAATTCAAGCAGCAAGGATTGTTCACTTTTTTTAGTTTTTTTTTTATACATTTTTATGTAGTAACTGTAGTTATATTTCGTGGATAGGTTTATTTTACACATGTTCGTGGACAAAATAATAATTAAAGTTACGAGTATATTACCATAACTAGCTGTGCCCACGACTTCGCTCGCGTGGAATTCTAATCGACAGCCTATATTCTCCTTCTATAGATCTCTACCAACATATTTTTATCTCTATGTCCCGTCCCATCCCGTTGCCGCAGCAAAAGCTACCCTGCCTGACCAGGCCACATCTCAGACAGCCTTCCCAGTGCAATTGCCCCGCCCTTTTCCATTTTGGTTTGGCAATACGGTAGAGCCAAGACACCCACCGGTGCGGTGTCCGGACTGATATCTCCTCACGCTATGTTGGAAAGACGTATAGGAAGAAGGGAATACATCGGGCGGAAGACTTCCCCACAGCTTTACATTACGGTAAAGGTATGACGAATCGAAATAATACAAATAGATAATACACTAACATCTTGTTCTGATGGATTCCATGCTTTCCTTCAGCGAAAACTCAGGCTTATTTTAGGGTTTAAAATATTCGTAACATCTGACCATGCTCGTTAACAATGACATTGATATTATAAATGTGTAAGGTGACAGTTATACCTCCACTAAACTACTCGTGTTATCGAAGTTCACCAAAATCGATAGTGTAAGACGGCATTCGGTACGCTTCGGACTGCCATGCCTCGACTCGGCGACTCCCGATCGTTATCTGTTTTTACGCTTTAATTATTTATTGTTCTCTATTACAATTAAAATTATAATACTCGTTAATAATAATAACAGTACTTCGTCGAAGCAACTCCCCAAGTAGTGTCGTTGGAAAATTTATATTGTTTTGGCGAATATTGCAGTATATCATATGATAATATGATCACATTTACATCTGTGATATAACTACAGTTAAAGATATATAATATAAATTTAGGTAATCGTTTGTGATAAATTGTTTTCACAATAAACAGTAAAAATAAGAAATCTAACGTAATATTATTTAATCTACAAATAGTACATGCTTTAGAACTCATTTCCAGAAGAAAATGTTTCCAGAATGTTGGGCACATTGCCATTTATATATGTATGTATATAAATTTTGACACATTTTTAAAATATGTTATAAGCTTCATAGCGTCATAGCCACTTCAATTGGCGTTACAAGTAGGAATAGCTGCTTCAAATATGGATAATATCATATGTTCAGACTGTATGACAGTCCCACTTGAATTTTACAATTTACTAAAATGATCACTCCATTATAGATTGGGTAAGTTTAATTTGTGGAATTCGAAATTCAAATTCATACTCACTATTTCGAATTCATGGGAACCAAGAATTATGGGCAAATAACAACACAACTACGCCGAATCACAGAGACGTATTCTCTGAATCATATATTTTATTTCATATAAATAAAAAAATTATACTTAAATAATTAATGAAAAAAATTAATGATAAAAAGAAGAAAAACAAATTTGCAAAAACTGCAGAGATTATCGGAATTAAATAACAGACGTTTATGATTTTGCAAGTTGAGTTTATAAATGTCACAAAGTTAAAGGTGTTGGGATAAGAAGCCGTGGAAGCTTGTGACCCTGGCGAAAGCTGACGGGAATCCGAGCTGGCAGCCAATATTAGCGACGAAAGAACTGATTCCAACCTGGGTATTAATAAAAAAAGTGTTAGTTAGTCCAAAACAAGACAATTACTAATTAGTAGAGACAGTAGATATTTTAGATTAGGGTTGCTAAATTCCATAAATTATTCAGACTTAGGTTAAATTATTACTGTTAAATGTTTATGCGGCAACAATGATACCTGACAATAAATATACTTTCTGTTATAGTTGTAATTATAAATAATCCTGTCATAATTACCAATGTTGGTTGTCCATTGCGAAAGATGACGAGGGGTCCACCGGAGTCTCCGCGGCAGATCCCAACACCACCAGCTCCGTTGGTGCAAATGTTACTGTCACGTACAAAGTTACTACCAAAGACCGACATACACTGGGCTACTGTGATCACTTGCAGGCTTACTTGGCTGACCATCTGGTTTACGGTAATTCCCGTTTGAGCTAAAATGTTAGAGTACTTAGTTATAGGAAACGTCGGCGAAATTGTCCATATTATTTTCCCAAAAGAAGATATTTCTGTTGAAATCTCTTTAGAATTACAAACTCGGGTTTTTGGTGAACGAAAGCGTAATGATAAGGAAATATGTAATTTTTATTTCTCGATAGGCAACCTCTGTCATTGTTAATATCTGATAAGTACCTAACTACTTACCAGCGTTAGTCTACGGATTCACCTGAGGCTACAGTTTTGCTAGCATATTTTTACTGTATACCATATAGTAGGCCACAAAAATTTCGGGCCTGGTGGGTTCGCTGCAGGGGGCGACGCGGTGCTTGCGAAAGCCACCCCGTGTCGCCCCCGTTCCAAATGCAGCGGACGGCCCCGGGGGGTTTTAGTGGGTATTTCCGGGCGCTTCACGCCCGGGTGAGTCCCACACTGGCACGGAGCTCGTCACTCCGTGCCCCCTTATCTATTGTATTTGAGGGACTCTGACCCCACAAATACAGTAGATAAGGGTAGTGCGTAAATGCATTTCCCCCCGTCAAAAAAAAAAAAAAAAAAAAAAGGCCACAAAAATTTGTAATGTTGCCAGAACAAACCTACAGGTTGTTACTTTATTATAAGCTTTATTTACCAAGTGCTTTTATCACTTTAACGTTAAAAGCTTGTTTCTTATTTATAAAATCTGTATGAAAAAATTAATTAGCCAACAAGAGAGAGAGAGAACAAATAGATTATACTTACAGTCACTGGTGATACCATAACCGGCAGCGACACCCCATTCACCCACAAACAAGTTATTCAGATCCCACTGGCTGGGTAACGCGATAGGTTGAATGCTAGCTGTTAAAAAAGTGCTGTTTAAATAATTATGATGTGCAACAATAATTGTAATTAAAACGATGAGTTTTCGAATGAACGAATTTGAAGCGATGATGGCGCAGTGGATAGTGCGATTAGATTTTGCGTTATTGGACGTAGGTTTGAGCCCACCTATCCAACTCTAGTGAGCGAAAAGTAAAGGAAAACATCCTGAGCAAACTACAGCATGGCACTACGGTATTTTCTAATAATGAACGCCTGGGTAGCTACTACCCTCAAGTTAGAAACCCTGTCGTTCCTCCAGTACCTCCAGGATTAGTGTGTTTGCTATCCTGGACTACATCGTCACTTAACATTAGGTTAGATTGTGTTCAAAGGACTGAGCCTATACTGTTAAAAAAATACATTTTTATAAATAAGTACTATTTTTTTTTCGTTGTAGTAGTAATCATAGCTTTCAAATCAGCAAGCAAGAATTCCGGAAATTATTTTAAAAATCGCTAAAATTTCAAAACATCTCACAATTTTCATTTCGATTTTTTTAAGCAGTATTAAATATTGAAAATAAAAATAAAATGAAAAAATAAAAATATTGAAATATCAGGTGCAAGTTATTTAAATAAATTACTGACCGCTAAAAGACACTCTTGTCGGCAAATAGATCATCGCAACATCGTTTGTCAAAAACGATGGGGTCCATTGCGGGTGAAGGAAAACTTGGTTGGTGGGGATACGTGTGCCGCCGCTAAAGAGGAAGGGAGTCCCCAGAACCACGGTAAACTGATTAGCTTGGTTAACGCCATCGAACCAGCAATGCGCAGCCGTTACAAGACGATTTGAGTTTAACAAGGACGCTCCGCAAGCCGATGTGCCAAGAATATTCACGAAGGTAATCAACAGACCGGCCTACGAAGAGAAATAACATCGATTACATAATTATGTTACGTAATGTCTAGATTAGATTTATTATGTTAGGGTGGTTTTTTTAAACGACTTTTAAACACAGCGCAAAATTTTGCTAGATACATATATGCCTGAAAATTTGAGCCCTTAATATTAACTCGAAGTACTCTCAGAGCGTGAGAACATTCCCCAATTAAAATCCACGCAATCTTTTTTTTTCTCAGCGGCTCTTTGTGGTATCTCTATTGTTGATCGAAGGTGCTATCATACCGTTCGAACTCAGGAATTATTCAGGATTAAGCGCTCTACAATAGTGCCGATTTTCAGGTTTTTTTTTACATATTTCTAACTAATTGTTGCGTAGTGACTGAAAAAATGGTTGTAAAAAGCACCTAATAAATATAAATAAATCGTCATCCATAATTTTGTGTTCATCATATTAGAGAAAAAATATTATTTTATGAAGATTAGCGTGAAATAGTATATTGCCTTTATCTATAATATACATATCTACACTGTGATATGGATATACTATATTTTAGATAAGAAAATAAAATAGTTTATGTTACTTGAACGCCTGATTTTTATATCTGGTAATGATTGTTAGGTTAGTTTACAGTCTGTTTACTCACCAAATATGGGTGTGCATTAGTTGGAGCGATACTGCCTCCGACAATCCTATTGTCTTCCAAATTGTTTGCATTCCGACCAGACAGTATAGCGTCCTCCTGAGCTTTGATCCGTTCAGCCAACGGGATACCGATTTCCTGGTGATAGTTAGTTTGAACCTCCAAAAAGGCGCTGGCGGAAGCCACAAACAGGGACGCTGTCAATAGAGTAGCTCGCATTTTGACTGAATGATAAAGACTGAACAATCCAAAACTTTTTAAATACCCTACAGGTGCCTTATCAACTGCTAATTAGAACAATACATCATTATCTTGAATTAGTTCGTACTCAACATGAAATCAGATTTATCAAATTGTTTTATGACAATAACGTTTCATTTGGATTTTTCTATAATTTATTTTGTATTAATATAATCCATCGCATGCTTTATGCCGTGGATATTAATTTGGGTTTTTCTATGGATTATGAGTTTGTATAATCCATCGCAAAAGATATGACATGTATTATATTATTTGTTTTTTTATATATATATATATTGTAATCACTATTTTAATATGATTATAATGTGATATAATGTGATTATAAACTATTATAATCACTCGCTTATAAATATGAGTTAAAAAAGAAATGAAATAGTGTCCGTGCAGTTTTCTCCGTCTGTGTGCAATTCCGTGTTATATTATTGTAATACAACGTTTACAATAAAACATAGAAAATAAACTAATCATAAACTAAATAAGTATGACTTATTTTCATATAAATCTGCATACAATTTTTCACATATATAATTTCGAAAATCATTACTCATTTTAATGATTTTAACCGTTATTGATTCTAAAACCCCGTAGTGATTTTTGTCATATACATTCAATGTAGAGATTTTTTTTTCTTTGTAGTTTTATGATAGGTTTTGGATACTAGCTGTTGTTTTTTTTTTTTGCAAACTCACACCTAAAGTGAACAAAATTAGCGCCAACGAGTACTTTGCACTTTTGACTCCCCGGCGGTAAGTTCGCCAATTAATTATCCAGTAATCAATTCGTTATGACAAAGGTAATATTAAATTTTGATAATTTGCCTTAAAACAAACATATATTAAATCCATATAATATATTTGTAGGTATGGAAACACAATCATGTATACATTATACCTTTTTTAGGAAAAAGAATTTAAAGCTTTGTTAAAAATATTTATTGCAAAAAAGTTATAATTACATCGTCCAATTTTACATAATATATTTTAATGTAATTCTATTCCAGTGACGTCACTTATCCAGTTTAAATAGCGTTGAACTCTCATAAAAACCGATGGATTTTCATCATTACATCCGCTGATACTAACGAATGATGCCACACCAATCTGTGTAAATAAACAAAAATTGACCACCTTATATAATCAAATATTAATAAGCACAATAAATAAATATACTTAATATGTCGATTACCATAAAAAAGATAATAGGAAAACAATGGAAAGCTGGCGTAAACGCCAGGTAACTGCTCAAGGTGTTAAATTTAGTGTTAATTTTCAAATTCATTTTTCGAAACTAATAAATAAAATTGAAGTGTCTGTTTGTAATAGCAAATTAACAATTTATTACTATTTACATATGAATGTATATACGATACGATACCTTCACCAAAAATACAATTTTTCATATTTTGTCTGACTGTCTGTCTATTTGTTCCGAGTAATCTCCCGAACGGCTGGACCGATTTTGACAGAACTCTTTTTGGCACATAGCTGAAGTTACTTAAATTTTTTTTAATGAATAAATTACATTTTGTTTTATTATAATTGAAAATGTTATATTAAATATAAAACAAAATTAATTCCAAGCAAAACCAAATATTTCTAATATCTTTTACGAAAAATAAATAATAACAAATGTCTTATTCTCAGTACCTAGGCTATCAAATAAATGATTGATCAGTCTCACGTGTTTCTTGAACACCTACTCTAAATTCCTGAGGGTATTAAAAGTTGAAATCATGTAGTAACTTCTATAAAAAATTCTCAGAGACGAGTGCCAAGCTCAGTTTTATCAGGTTATCAGTCATTGTCGCAATGTCCTTCTTAACTTGGGTAGAACAACTCGTATTTTTTAATTATAGCTTTTGATATACCTTTTGATAACAACAAATATTAAAGATTTTTTCAAATGAATTAACGCCTTAAAACTCCCCATGTAAAAGCTAGCCGCTAGTGTAGCTTAGTTTGTGACGTCACTAAATAATAAACAAGCGTCAAAATATGTGAAAACACCAGTGACTCGTGAAACTAAAGAACTCAAATCAGAGCCCTGCAAGATCTATCTTTATAGCAAAATTATATCGACCCCAGCTAGGATGTAATGATGATATTAGAGACCATAAGTGAAATCGCTAACTTGCCCTTGGTACGAAGACGACCGCAGAAGGGGGACAAAGGAAGATGCTATCTGTTGAAGGGTTGAAGTGATGCGTAAATAGTGCTTCTTCCTTGATCAAAAAAGTGTAAGAAAGAAAATCCGTAGGGTTTTAGTGAAACGCCACCATTCGCTGCCTGGTCTGTCTCAATATCTTACGCAAGATCTTTCCGCGTAAAAAAATATTAACAACGTCAATAGCGTGAGGTCTATGACTAGGGGAACTTGGCGCGATTTTAGTTTGTCATTAGTCGTCCAAACTTTTAATTCATTATCTTGCAGTATTTGAATACTATGAATTATGTAATTTTGGTGGTATTTTACGTGATATAGTTTAGTTATGATGCACAAGTGTAGTGAAGTGAAAATACTGACACATAGCGTGAATTCTGAAATGTCCCTATCACACCCGTTTTTGTAACAGAAGGCCACTTTGTTCCCGCCATTAATCGATAGTGTTCCTAACGTCTGACTTGGCTGCATGTCTTGTACCTTTGCCTTTTCCTTAAGAAGGAATAAATGGAACCAAAAAAAGGGTCTATGACAAACGAGACCCACAGTAGGTATTTACTATATGATGACGTCACATTTGATCTATTATGGCGGCTACCGATTCGCAGTAGACAAAAAATCGATAATAAAATTATTTTACAATTTTATAAATTAAAACAAAATTACACGATATGTTATTAAGACGACCATCGCTTAAAGACAACGGCTATGACGTGAAACAAATTTGGTAAAGAAAACAGAGTCATCCAAATAACACTGACATGGAACATTTTAAATGTGAAATTGAAAATCTGACATCGCGTTGATGTGCTCCTGTATCTATAATTAGAAGTCAATCACTTTTCTAGGCTATTCGTGTTACTATTGCTAACCACTTTTCATTAGAAGTGTCCAACTAATACATACTGCATAGTTGATAAAAACACGTAATTTAAGGCAAAAAGCCTACAACAACTACAGTGGGATGGCCAAATTATTTCAGCCAATAGGTAAAAAATTTATTGCCTTATCCAGTTCGACTTAATTATTTTACTGAATGGTTCATAGCCTCGTAAATATGTTATATTCACGACAATTATCGAGATTAGGAAAATCACAACTGTGCAGCCGTGACTACCTATTTTTAGGAAAAGTAATCATTAAAAATTAAAAGAAAAGATATATATTCTTGAGATCCCTTTGCTTAATGTTTTCCATTTTCTTAAATCCACTGTTATACAAACATTTTCTCAAAATGGTTTCAATCAACTGATCATCTGATCATTTCTTTCTTGTTTTAAAAATATATCCAGAGTATCTAAACATTTTAATTAGAATCGTTAAAAAAAGCCTGATACTAACCAAAATTGTCTCTTCAGTTGCATTATAAAATATCGTCATAGGTCCACCGTTGTCACCCTGGAAATTAAATAATTCGATGTACTAAGATTAGAAAATTTAAAATCTATATCAAAAGGTTATAGTTACTTGTTTTATAAAGAAAATAGCATTTATCCGGAATGTGGATAAATGAGCGAAAGTTTAATTTGTTCAAGAATTCTTGACGTTATGGGAAAAGTTTTTCCAGACAAATCTTATAATTTTAACTGCCAGTATACTATAGAATTATTACTAGTAGTAAGCTAAGAGATAATTTTATTTAGTTGTTTATTATTATTATTTGAAGGTATATATAGGGTATGCTCCGATAGGCCTGGCATACACTAATGTGTAAAACTCCTGTGCAAATAAATGGTGAAGAAAAAAAAATCTCACGCAGACTTACCCAATTCATCTTCGATAACTTAATGCATATTCGATAATTTAATGTATTTAAACAAGCCTGATCTAGTGAATGATCGTCATTATTTTAATATTAGAAATAAAGACAAGTTGGCCGTCCCACGCTTTAGGTTAAGTAAGTGTAATAAAAGCTTTATAGGTAGTAGTATTCGATTTAGTATTATGTATAATAGTATTATTATCTTATTCAATAAGATCCCAAGTAACATTACCGATTTGCCTGACAATAAGTTCAAGTATTATGTCAAGCAAGTCTTAATCTCAAAAGGTTATTAAAGAGTGGATCATTACATGAACTATAGTGATGTCTGGAATTAACCCACATCTCTATGCTTCCGCTAACATTGGTTATGACAATGATTTGTATAGTTTTTTATATAATATATATATATATATATATATATATATATATATATATATTTATAAAAAAAAGAACCAGATCGAGTTTCTTGCCGGCTCTTCTCGACTAGGTTGGTTTCCGAACCGGTGGTAGTGTTTTAGACGTTCATAAGCGCCTTCCTTATTTATTGTATGTATGGATTGGATTGTATGGATCAGAATGCTGGGCTAGTAAGAAGATGGATGAGAAGCGACTGCATGTAGCTAATAGATTTAAAAAAAAAAATATTTTGTTTTATTATCGAAATAATTAGATAAAATTATTTTACTTCATAATTGATTTAATGTGAATAGTGGTCCTGATTCTGAATCTAAAGTTAGTATTATAATACACATTAATGATGTTTACCTTACAAGTACCGGACGTGACGCTGAAACCGCAAATCGTATTTTCCGGTAGTTGATTGAAGTACGTGGCGTTGCAGAGGGGGTCTGTCATCACAGTCATTAGCTTCTCGCGAAGTGTTGGTGCGACAAACGTGACTCCTATTAAAAAAATAACAGTTACATCAATCAATCTTTTATCAAATCCAAGGAGAGCAAAAAGAGGTTTATCGAAGAGTCGTAAACAGTTAAAACTAGTCAGTAGAAGAAGTCAATTTTCTAAACTTACATTTTTTTTTACTTCACTTGTCTGTAGAATGCTTAACGTAGGAGTTTATTGGTAGTTTATGTTAGACTTCATAACTAAATGTAGAGTCATCATCTCCCTGCACTAAACACATTTTTATTTGGGGTCGGCGCAACATGTCTTCCTCTTCCATTCACCTCTATTTGAGGTCATATATGCACTCTCTTTCTAAACATATCATCCTTCACACAGTCCTAAATTAAATGTTGAGTAGGTATATTTTTTATTAATGTCAAGCGTCGATTTTATGTGTATATTTAAACTTATACGTGTGATGCCGGCTAAGAATAGTACCACCTCATATCTTCCAGTGGGTGTCGTACAAGGCGACTAACGGATAAATCAGGTAATGGGTAGCAGCATTCTCTGAGTATCACAAACACCTACTGGGATCGGTAATCTTTGATGAGTGTTTTCAATAAACAAATTACTTTAGAAGCAGTTTTTTCTTTCGCCTAATTTTCAATATTTCAACATTTTTGAATATCAGTCATTAGGTGAACACTATTTATTGTAATTAGGTATTAAAACATGATGTACAGCTTCCACGTAATCCGTTTGAGATAAAAGCCTGCTAAAAAGTACAATATCTAGTACCAAAAGGCAACGAAAGGAACAGATTTAAAAAATCTTTGATTGATTGGTCTGTTGATTATCAAAATTATTTATTATTGATATATTTATTAGGTATTTTAATGATTTATAGGTGTTTTTTGTTACAATCTCGTCTAAGCTTAGGGTGTGATGTAACAGAGAATTTCAATACGCTAAGCGTAGTAAGCATAAAAACACATTAAGAGGTTCTCGATAAACGTTTTTCCATTCGATTTTATTTGATTGTTGTGTGTAATTCGTAACTTATACCTACTAGAATATCTTACCAACAAGCGAAATATATAGAAAAATGAAAATATAATTGATATCTTTACTAAAGATCGCACACTGATTTAAATAATAATTGTAGATTATTGTTCCGTTGATTTCATAGTAAATATTAATTATTATTAATTAGCCTTGTATATTGATAACGATGTTTATAATGTAATTAGAAAATAACATGCCATAAAGAATTGAAGGAAATACTGAGACGAAAAGTATGAAAATTATTGTGAAAAGCGAATTAAAAAGGAGCTGTATATTTGTATGAGAAATATATGTTTTGTTTAATGTCGGAACTGTCGGAGTCTATATTTTATTGAGATCGTCGTTTTACAAACACGGCATTCTGCGTGGACAGAGTCGCGGTCAAAGCTAGGTAAATATGGATGGATGGAAATAAATCATCATTTTACTACGGGATTCGAAATCTTATCTATAAGTTACCTTGCGCAGCGATCCCCCAACCGGATGCTGTGGCTCCCAAACCAGCGAAATTGAAGGAGGAAATACTCAAGTATGGAAGACGTACAATATCGATTGTCTCTGAAACAAAAATTTCTATATAAAACTTAAAAATACCAAAATACTTTATGTGTGTTTATTATGTAAAAAGATGGATGAGAATGTTGGCACGTAATGGTGGCAGACGAAAGAAAGCTGCGTGCAGCTGAAATGCAAATGTTTAGAAGGATGTGTGGGGATCAAAAATGAACAGGATTAGGAATGAGCGGATTAGAGGAAGTTTGAAAGTGACGCCAGTTACAGACCTGTTAAGGAGGAGTCGTCTGTGTAAGAAAGGTACTGGATATGAATGTGGACGGGTATAGGGGAAGGGAGATGACGATGATTATGTAAAAAGATATATATAATATTTGATATAAATATTTATAAAGCAAGCACTAAATTATTTATTTAGCTATGTTTTGATTTACATTTTGTAAAAGTATTTCTTTCTCCGGATTTCCGAGTATAAAACAAAACTTGTGATTTTTTTTTAAGTTCAGTTTATATTTTTGAGTACAAATGATTTCTGGTCAAAAATCGATATAACCGTAGTGTTAACGCTTCAGAAAGTGAACATTTATATTCAAAATAAAAAATTCAATAGTTTTTAAAACTTCAATAAATAAGCTTTTCTAAATATTTATTTACTTTCCTTAATATTATTTTAAGCAGTATCAAACGACTCTGCTAATAAATAACCATTTCTATTCATAAATATAAGGATCTTACAGTTGAAATAGATTATGTCGAACTGGCCTCTTTGATCTCAAATATCTGGCGATAGTTAGAAATCCCTAATTCAAATGTATTCTAAATTTAGGCTTGTGTATTTATGTTTCGAATTTAGTGATACATTTGTTTTCGCAACATTTGATTATTCGTTACGATTTAATTAAAATTAAATAAAATTTTGACATCGATATGATCCAAAAATTGAAAACTCAAAATATCCCGTTCCTTGCGAATACGAGTACCACCGTGGCACCAACGCTGCAGAAACGGCTCGAAGAATGAGTTATGTGTATGGGGAAGCTACTATAAAAGAAAGCACGGTACATTTTTAGTTCTGATAATCTTTCTGATTTTTTTTATGTTCGGAACAAACCACGTGGATGGCCATAGATAATGAAGAATTAAAGATTGTAGAAGGGGATACATCGCATACCACGCCTGAGATAGTGACAGGCTTGAGTGAGAGCGATAAAACAATTTTAATTCGCTTGAAACAAATTGGAAAAGTGAAAGAGCTCGAGAAATGGGTATCACATGGAATTGACTAAAGCACACCAACAGACACGTATTGAGTGCTGCGTTACATTTTTCAACCGTCACAATAACGAAGGAATTTTAAATCGTACCATTACTTGTGACGAACAAAGATCCTTTACGTCGTTTAAATAATGGATATGGATGAACCTCAAAAAGATAATGTAGTGAGTAGAAAACATAAAAATATACAATTCGGGTGGACTCCTAAATATAGACCACATAATGAACAACATATGCAAAATTGTAATCACCAAATCAATAAACAAAATCGTAAAAATTTAACAAAAGATGCCATCCCCGATAAAGAGCTTAACTGTAAGATAAGTGTATCGGGCGATGTCAATGATTAAAATAAAGCTAATTAAGTTATCGTTAAATGATGATTGATCTATTGAAACTTGCGCGCTGAATCTAGTAAGTATGTATTATAAGAATTGTAGAGTGTAGGGTAGACTATTTTTTTCTGTTGCTCGATAATTAGATCGATAAAGAAAGCAATAATGGCGAAGAGGGTAGTGCGGCCAGATTCTGCGTCATTGGTTCGAGCCCACCTATCCAACTCTAAAATCAATCTAAGCTTTCGGTGAAGGAAAACATTGTGAGGAATCCATAATAGTATGGTGGTAGGTTCTAATATAAGTGTATTCCGACAGCATCACTTTAGAACTAGTACTTCTAGGCTAGTGTGTTTACCATCCTGGACTACATCGTCATTTAACATCAGATGAAATTGTGGTCAAAGCACTGGGCCTATACTGTGTAAAAAAAAAATCACAAAATTACTAATTCACAGTTTTGAACATATCATTAAATTTAAGCGATGGTAGGTCAGTGTGGTCGGATACAGTGTCAATGGATGCAGGTTCGGATCCTTCCTTCCTGAATCCTTCCTGAAACCTGAACTTTTGATAAAAGAAAACATCGATATGAAACCATAACATAACATATTAGTAGTCCAATCTCTAAAGCCGGCCTGACTAGCTAACACACTCAAGTTGTAAATCTGTCGCCACTGTATGTGTTTTTATTAATTGAAAGTGTGTTTATCTTGGACTATATCGTCACTTAACATCAGCTGATATTGTGGTCAAAACGCTAAGTTTATACAGTATTAAAAAAGATAACGATGACCACCGAGAGCTTAAAATAAAAAAAAATCAAAATCAAAAATATCTTTATTCAATTTAGGCCCTAAGAAGGCGCTTATGAACGTCTAAAACACTACCACCGGTTCGGAAAACAACCCAGTCGAGAAGAGCGCAGGCAAGAAACTCGAGCTGGTTCCTTTTTTTTAATAAATATAATAACCCGCCTCCACTAGAAGATAGGTCCCTCTCCTATATTGAAGATGGTACCTGCCCAGGCGGGTATTATTCAAAATGCCCCACCACTATGCTATGGTTTTTCTTCACGATGTTTTCCTTCACTCAAAGCACAGGCTCGTTTACAATCTTTTAGATGGGTTCGAACTTGCACCTATCGATGCGGAATCCGGCCAAGCTGCCAACTGATCTATCATGGCTTTTAATGCACACTACATGCACCTATGTAATATTTAACATCTATACGTTAACTTTATAATCAATTACGTTATCACTCAAGTACTTAATTACCAAATAATTTATCATGGATTACTTTGAGTTTGTAAATACCATCAACAAAAGTATGGGTAATTGCAATATCGTAGACATTTTTCAATAATATGAACCGAACTGTCTATATCACATCTGCTCGATCATTTATTTTATAAATGTTTACATTGATAAAATCTTTAACTATTTTTATACTGAATCTACTGGACCATTCATCCGGTCAAGATAAGACAAATGCAATGTAATTTATTAACTGATTAAATGTATTTTTATGTGAAAATTTTCAGAATGCATTTACAGACAGCTTTCAGAGGGCGCATGCGGTCGGAAAAGTAGGTATTTCAGAAATCTATTGCTATTACGTTGCGCCCCAAAGAAAGAATAATAAAACAAGAAAAGGGACAACTGCAGCTCGGGCTGATTTTACCGTATGCAAAATAGACAAAAACATCACTTCGTAGTACACTGTTTCGTCTTCCAAAACTGAACCGATTTTTAATTTTATCCATCAAATTTGTTTGACGTACGTTTGAAAAAGAAGATAGATATCGAACATTTTCTCATTTTCAAAGGCAACTACTAGTTTCTACAATAACTAATTTATAGAAAAAAAAATCAAAACGTAGGTACGGGCATGGCGGTGATAGATATATATTAATTGGTATAAAAATATTTACCATTATCCAGGGAGGAAACAGGGGACTATATTTGTATGGATTAAATGCCGCTAGGATATCCTCTTAAAGCGATTAATGTAAGAAATGCGCAAGACTTCAAGCATTCATCAACAAAAATCCTTTTGTATAATTCGTTTAAAAACGTAGCTATCTTGAGTTTGCTAGTTCAGTTTGGAATCCCTTCTATAGCGGCCACTCGCAACGTATTGAAGAAATACAAAAATCATTCAGTAGATTAAAGTTTCAGGAATCTCTCATAGAGATACAGAATTGTGATAGCAGGCTTTCGTATTATAAAATGTTAAAACTTAGGGAAATGTTAAAGTACACGCCTTAGCATTACTTCATAATATGTACGTATTAAGAGCCCTGTTAATTTAAAAATGGTACAATTTAATGTTCCCCACAAGACATAAAATGACCAACACTTTTTTCCAACCGTTGTGTAAAACTAATCTTGGCCTTAGCTCCTATGTACTAAGAATGTGCAGAACATAATATAATGAGTTCAAAATAGAAAGAGTAATAGTTTTACAACTTTTCTAACCCAATGTAACAGTTATTTACGTAGACATTAATAAAGTTATTATTGAGCGTCTGTAATGGGTATGTATAGCGAACAATGTATAATATGCGTACTTGTTGGTGCTGCCTCTGTATAATAAATAAATACGTAAGCAAAACAATATTAAGCAATTCATTCAATAAATAAAGTACAGTATGTTATGCTTATTTTTAGATGATTTTTATTTTATGATTCAAACCTTTATCAATATACGTGAAGTTCAAAGGAAACTTATTAGTGATTTAATGTCGTATTTTAAACTAGCTGTGTGCCCGTAGCTCGATCCACGTTTCATATATTCTTCACTACGTATTATAGTTTTTATATACTTTTTTATGATGCTCTCCATTGAATCGAATTTTGTTTCATGAGTTTTTTTTTAGACAATTATTTTAGATAATTTAATTTAATAATTTTAGAGAATTTTGTTTTTAGACAATGGCTCATAAAACGTGAACTTTAATTGTAACTTACCAGTTAGTTGTATAACGTTTGAAAGCCTCAAGAGTGCAAGGTCGTTAGCAAATGTTTCCGGATCCCAATCCGGGTGGACCACGATATCTCCTACATTCACAATACGACGACCGTTTTCATATCTGTCGTACAATGAATGAGCGCCTAGAATTGCCTACGATTCGAAAAGAAAAATCCTAATTATTATTACATAAATACTTCCCTTTCTAACTTTCCACAAGTGAAAGAATTATTAAAATCGGCTAACTAGTTTTTGGTTCATCCATAACAATCAATAAGTCATTTATACCGCTTTGCATAATAGTATATATACATAAATTGAACAGATTGAAGCTTGAGGAAAGCTTGTATTAGCTCTAGAAAAGTATTAACATTAAAAACCTATTTACTTATTACTTAAAAACTATTATGGTAGACTATTTTCTAGTCTCTCTCTGGTTAGCTCTGTTGCCAAAAACAACTATAGATGTGTTCCGGAGCATCATTTAAATCGGGAAGAATCGGTTCCTCCAGGCTTAATCACTTCACATCAAGTGAGATCCCTAACTGGGTCTCGACGACGCTATCAGCGCGATACAATGACACTGAACATGCTTCAAGCATTACACGCAAAACACTGCATACACACACTCCTGCACATAACACGCAGGTACATAGAATCTGTAAGGAAACTTTTTTATTATTAAATAAAAAAATGGAGAGATTAGCTATGATTAAAATTCCGCGGCGATTTTTACACACAGGTTTCAGCAATCGCTCCCAAAGTTACAGTGAACAGCATCAACTAAGTTAAAAAAAAAGTGAGAGTGTGCTGAGTTGTTTGTAAAGTGGTGCAGTATAAAAAAGTTACTAACATAATTAATGGGCATATATACGTTTAATATATCAAGTCCCAACATTTTATTTTTTATTATATTGCCTTCTGAACTATTATGGGCTCTAATGTTTAGTATTGCTACCACTACCTCACGGCAAAAATTCGACATAAAATATAGATACAGATTGTACTTGTGTAATAATATTCTGTGATTTGAATAAATAAAGAAAAAATGTATTTATTTGTACAACACAACACAATACAGAAACACAGACAATAAGATAATATTACTATACTAATATTTAAAAACTATACACAGAAGACGGAATGTTGTGCGGGAACAAATAGGCCCAGTCTCAGAATTTTTGCTACACTGAAACCACGGGTTTACAGTTACTGTAATGTTTAAAATGTGTCTATTAAACGTACTTGAACATGATCGACTTTCGCGGCCGTCGTGGAAGCAACAGTGCGCGGCTGTGAGAACCCACTCCGGATGCAGAAGTGAACCACCACAGAAACCTAGCTCTCCTGTTGTCCCCACTCTCAAATATAGGGCTACCTATTAATAAATCCATTATATTGTTCCATATTTAGAGAAATAATCTTAGTTCAGACATAGCAAAACCCAAGCTCGTTTACTTAAACTAATGTTCACCCGTTGACTGGAATTCGATTATAATCATTATTTAAAATAAAAAAATTGCTCTTGATAGTGCAAAGGTTCATTAATAAGCTACTAACCAAAACTAAGTAAATCGGTTGATAAAAAGAGGAGAAAGATGTCTTGGATTGTTTTATCTTTGCCTATACTTATACTTATGCCTATATACATAAAGCATTTCAAAAGATACATGAAGGAGCATCTTGAAGGCAACAATTATCGGTGGAATCTGTCGTTATACTTTAGTTATACTATTTTTTTTTATTCAAGCAACAGTTTATAGAAAAATGGAATTATAATATAAACTGTTCGATAAGTAAATTTGAGAACACGAAGAGTTTAGGGGAATACTCTGCTATTTTTGTTTTTTTCGACTGAACTTACTATAATATCTTAAAACTGGGAAAAATGATCACAAGTTCGGCTAGCTTTAGGTTATGCAGTATGCATACCGTTTGACCAAAACTTCACCTTAGGTAACAATGTGGCTTGTGATGGTGACTTCCCAAGCCTAGAAAAACTGGTTTGACGGTGCCGGAAAGGACAATATAAGTTTACGCCGATAGATTTTCAATCTTGAGTTTGGTAGCTAGCTAGGTGTGCGTAAGAAAATATGCTACAACCATCCTATGATTTCATTACGATATTTTCCTCACTTGAAGCTTAGACTCATTATACAATAGGATTGATGCTGTTTAACTTGCGTCAATCGGAGACGTTAACTTAACTATAAAATCACTTACTTGAAAAGGTCTTGAATTTTGCTCAGTAATATCGCCTCCGACAATCCTTGAATTGGATCTAAGCCTACATGCATCACCATCACAAGTCCGTGTCGCTTCCAACGTGAGAAACAATACGGGAAATATGAAAAACCTTAACATTCTCACTGAAATTACAAACTCCACTATTTAGTAGAACAGTTTAAGATGCAATGTGAGAAAGTTATTTTATCTCGAAGATATTTTTCGAGTGTCTGATATTATCAATTGATATAAATGCGTAGTCTTTCCGATATTGATAAGAAATAGGGTACACTCAAGAGACTGGAATGTCTGAGTAACAGTAGATATATAAAATTTAAACTGTATAACGAATAAACATAAGGTTAATTTTCGCGTAACATAACCCCATTATCAGTCAAAAAAATTGACACCCAAAAGTAAAATGCTGTTTTAAGCACCGCGTTAAATTGGAACACTTTTTATACCGAAAAATGGTAGTCGTATTTAATTATGCAAGCCCATTGCCTGTTTCTTGGAAGCATTACTTTATATTTAGCGTGTCATAACCAGTAGCCGAGGTTACCCAGAACAATTCAGAATGGTTCACGAGTAAAGTGGAAGTTTGTTTCTGTATGAACCTGTTCAATTATTGGTGCTATTTAACCATCAGAATAATCTAGACACATTGGCTTGAAATGAAGCTATAAATACGGCGGTTGTGTAGCCGGATTTCGCATCAATAGACCTAGGTTTAGATTTACTTCCCTCCCAGATGTTAATTGCTTCTCTTTGAGAGGTGGGTGGGGAGAAAGCCTGTGGGTCAGGCATCGGTATTCTCCCCCCCATCCCCGTTGGGCTTAAGAATGGACGAGGCCCATTGGGCTTGCCGCAGGGGGCGACGCGGTGCATGCCATGGCGATCCCGTATCGCCTCCATCCCGAATGCGGCGGGCGGCTCTGGGGGGTTTAGTAGGTATTTCCAGATGCTTCACGTCCGGGTGAGTCCCACACTGGTGCGGAGACGTCCCTCCGCGCCCCCTTACCCATTGCATTAGGAGACTTCGGTTTCACTAATGCAATCGGTAAGGGTCGTGCGTAAAAGCATTTGCCCTCGTCAAAAAAAAAAAAAAAAAGTTTAGATCCACTTATGCTATTCTATGACTCTGAGATTCCAGCGAAAGAAATCTTCGTCTTTTTATTATTAACGCCTGGCTAGTCTAAGTTTAAAAATATATTGATGTACTCCAGTAGCACCATTTGAGGCATCATCTCAACGCTTACTATCCTGAACCACATCGTCCACTTAACATCAAGTGAGATTGTAATTAAAACGCCGTTTGTGCTTCACAGTTTATTATAACTTCCCAGTACAAACCGTAATAAATTTATGTAAAACATCTATATGCGATGTAAAAGTTACATACCAAGTCGCATTTTCAATACATAAATGAATATTTAGCAGACCTTGTAAGCAAAATTGTCAAACGACGAATACATACATTGTTACAGGTCTTGAAAATTTAAATAAACTAAAAATGTCTCCCTAAAAAGTTTATTAATTGTTTACACAAAAAAAGGATAAATAAATACAAACGCAAAGTATTTGAAAACATCTTTATTATAATAATATTTTCCTCAAAAAAAAATGAAGTAAAATTTTAAAATAATTAAACATAAGTTTCTCGACATGCAACAGTGCTAAACAATGTGGCGGCAGTCAGTTGACGCGTTTACAACAACAGCCGATGACATCCACCACAATCGCGAACGGCATCAAATAATTATACATAGAAATAAAAATGAACCTAAAAAAAAAAACGTGAATTTAAAATGTATCGCTTAGACAAAAAATAACAATCTGTAAGAAGAATCGATAAGAGTAAAAAAAAAAAACATTATAGATAAAAAGACATTTGTAGAAGCAATTTTTACGAGACGCGTCGATGAAAGCTTACACACGAATCGAGTTACTATGATAGTGACGTCACGGGGTCGTTGACCGCGATACTGGACAGTATCTACAAACTAACATCTATACCAACGACTTCCCGCCACTTAAAAATTACTATATGAAATCTAAAAGAGAATTAATTATTTGATAAAAAACATTGTAATTAAATGCGCTGAATATATTCATCGAATCACGTAAAGGAGAAGACACATCATAATGGGAATTTATCTCTAATCATTACGTAGCTAAGTTTCACATAAATATTACTTCACTGTAGCATAAAGCGGTCAATATATTAAATCAACAAAAAAAAAATGCTCTACGTCATCAAATGATGTCAAGTTTTACACATAACACGCATCATATTGTATTGGTCAAATATTGAAACACTATTTTTTTATTATTATTAATAATAATGGATCAAACGAACTACATGTCTAGTTCAACTGAATTGTTATATATAACAATAGTTTATTTTTTCATATATATAAATAAATAATTAATTAAAATAGATATATTTTTTCATCTGATCTGAATTTAAACACTAGAAAGATATTTATTCATAAATAGCATTGCATTTAATTTTTATTTTTAATAATCTATATATATATAGAATATTGCAATTTATAATTTTTCATTAAATCGATTCATATAACAATTACACGACATACGTACTCAATAAATCTATATTTCTAATATAAACTTTTAAAATGGATACCGGACAATAAATATATAGACAAAAGGTAAATTCAAACACTCAATAGGGATTTTGACTGATTAATTATTTATTGTATCATCAGCGAACTATAATAGTAAGTTATTACGTCACACTTTACGTTTGTAATTTTCTATAATGAAGCATCTGTACTAACACTTGTTTTGCGGGAAAGGGATAGAGTATGCTATCTCAATCTCGCTTTCACAAAATTATACGAATTAAATCATATTACTCATTAAACTTCTGCGTTTTCAATAAATCAAAAATCAGTCATCTACCCTATTATCCGGACAGTCTCAAAATGACTACTTTAATTTAATTTATTTATTTATACGCAAGAAAAGAATGATGTATATAAATAGGAAGATATAATATAAGGTGTAACAGTCGATGGTGCCGCGGTCGATAATAATTTCGTCATTGGCAAAGCTTACAAGAGAAGCAAGCGTCGTGAGAAATTGCCCGCGTCCGTCGGTCGCGTACGTGCGTGTGCGTACACAGCGCTGTGCGTACTGTACGTACGGCGAGGACGCAGCCGCGGCGCCGGAGTGCTCCCACCCCGCGCCGCTCCTATCTCACCCCCTCTCCGCCTACCTGCTTTAACTGTCAAAACGATATACACTTCATTAATAAACAGCAACGAAAAATAATAAAAAATACTCTAAAATAAAAATAGCGTAAACTCCATTTAACGCCACTGGTCGATTTACCTTATATAATATTGATTTGTCTTCTCTCCGTTAACAAAAACTCTCGATAACGCCCATAAAATGTGAAATCTCTTAACCCCTTGAGCACTAACCTGGCGTTTTACGCCAGCATTCCATTATTTTCCTATTGTCTCATTTTGATGGGTAATCGACATATTAATTGTCGCTATATAGAGTTTACACTGACTTAAAACGTACAGTTCCTTTTGCTCTTGAATGTTCCCGTTATTTACAATTATCGTGATTCAATATTTCAGTTACACCCTCCCGTCATCGCATTGTAATTATAACTGTTGTAAATAAATAAAAAATTAACCTGCCAATATACTATTTACAAATAATACCCAATTGTAAGGAAAATAAAAAAAAAAGTTTTATGCATTTAACGTAACAACGTTGAATTCTTAAATTATGGGACGGGACATATTTAATACATACGTAAATAATTTATGCCCAGACTGTTTTTTTCTTTAAAACTTTAGTCGAAGCTCTGTTACATGCAATATTTTTAACCTGGTTAGTTTATTTATCATGCAATTCGTAAAATATTGGTATTTAGGGGTTTCATTTCATTCATTACTCCTGCCAGCTTGTTAGTATGAACGAATTAATTTAATTAATTAATTAAATTATTAAATATTATACATTGGTTAAATTAGTTTATTACAGAACTAAAGCGGACTATATACCAATATTTTTCCCATGATAGAATATTTTTATTACCAATCTTTTTAATATAAAAAGGCTTAAATATAACAGTTCAGTACATTTTTCCTCTCTGTTTGTGATACAGATTTTGTTTTATTCTTTCAATTTGATATAATGATTATGGTCCAATTTTAACCAGCGATCAAACATTATAGATACTGTGTAATAGTCCGTTTTAGTACCAGTCAAACTTCTGTATCTATTATTGGATAGCCTAGATCTTTCTCGAACGTTCCATTTCGTATAGAGTCGTCCATTAACCACATGATGTTTTTTTTAGCAACTTTGTGAGCCCCTTCACCCCCTTAATAATACGTGATCAAAGAATCCCTATGAAATTTCACGAGCATTTTTAGTACAAATAATTCAGAAGATTATCTTTAAATATAGGAAGTTTTGCATATAATTTCCTGGCAATAGCGAGCCAAGGTCACACGCTGTTAATAAGTTACAGTAAAAAATATAATACAGATGATATCCCTTTTGCCTTTTGCTACAACCTCCCTGTGATGTTGGATTTAATTAGTTAATTTAATTTGATGTAACTTTACATTTCGCGAGCCCCCCTCCTACCCCCCTCCGAACCCCCAATTATAGTTTCACGTGATTAATAGACAATCCCTATATAAATGATTGAATAGTTTAATTTAATCTGGTCATTTCACGTGAGCCCCCCCCCCCCGCGACAGAAACGCAATGGAAATGCAATATATATATATATATAACGCGGATGGAGCCGCGAGTACTCAACTACTAAGATATATATATAAATTCATAGGTTGTGGCCCATGTCTTACTCTGCCTCTGTGTCCATACCCCTCCCACATCTATACATTCATGTGATTAATGGACTATCCCTATATAAATGATTGAATAGTTTATGGGCAATAAATAAATAATAATAAAAAAAACCCGCCACCATAATTATAAATGTTTTACACACATGCGAGGGGGGGGGGGGTCATGCGGTATATGTTTTGCTGTGAATGGTAGATTTAGGGTCGGTTAGGGCGCGAATAAGAATGTGAGGGGTGTGACTGACTTCTTCTTGAGCGTGAAGAAGGAGCGTCGCTTGGGCTCGGTGTTGGCGGGCGCGGGGAGCGTGTGGCTGCGCGCCGCCGGCGCCTGCGTGCGCGACCGCAGCGTCTCCAGCCACCACGACATCTCGGAGTCGTCGTGCGCCTGCAGCAGGAACTCCGCGCCGCTCGACAGCCTGACACATTACATCACACAACATTCAATATTACACCCAATACTTGCAGTTCATATGGTCATCGGTATACTCCATGTAGTTAATAGTGTAGTCGATATGGTCAATAGTACAGTTTACATAGTCAACATTACAGTCGATATGGTCAATAGTAGAGATGAAAAGGTCTTCGGTATAGTCTATGTAGTTAATGGTAATGGTCGCAACATATTTATTTATTTATTTAGATAAAACAATTTACACAAAATGTTATAAAACAATAATAGTTAATAGTATAGTCGAAATAGTCATTATTATAGTCGATATGGTCAATAGTAGAGATGAAAAGGACTTCGGTATACTCTATGTAGTTAATAGTATAGTCGATATAGTCATTATTATAGTCGATATGGTCAATAGTACAGTTTACATGGTCAACATTACAGTCGATATGGTCAATGGTAGAGATGAAAAGGACTTCGGTATACTCTATGTAGTTAATAGTATAGTCGATATAGTCATTATTATAGTCGATATGGTCAATAGTACAGTTTACATGGTCAACATTACAGTCGATATGGTCAATGGTAGAGATGAAAAGGACTTCGGTATACTCTATGTAGTTAATAGTATAGTCGATATAGTCATTATTATAGTCGATATGGTCAATAGTACAGTTTACATGGTCAACATTACAGTCGATATGGTCAATGGTAGAGATGAAAAGGACTTCGGTATACTCTATGTAGTTAATAGTATAGTCGATATGGTCGAGAGTAAAAACGTAATAACCTATAGTTTAGTCGATATAGTCACATACGGACAGCAGTTCTAGAAACCATCTTACACGTTTGTTTTATTACTATCGATTAAATTCAACGTAAACCACTTCTAATTCTACGTTTTGATTTCTGACATATGTTTTTTATAGAGTAGACACTACGTTTTAGAATGACTATGTCTCACAACTGATGCTACTGAAAAACTTCTATAAAAGAATTTATAATGCAGATCAATTAACAATCATCGAACGCCTATAGGTATGTTCTAGCAGTGTAATTCCAAAGCAAATTTCTCTAGGTTTAACGGGTTACTATACCAAATACTACCATATTTACTTAACTTGCCGTGTGGTGTCGGCTTAGAATAGTATCACCCCATATCAACCCGTGGGTGTCGTAAAAGGCGACTAAGGGATACACCAGGGGATGGGCAGCAGCATCCTCTGAGGACTATAAACACCTACTGCGATCGCCAACCCGCCCGTCCAAGCGTGGCGATTATGGCAATTCCTTATTTTTGGGGGAAACCAAGTCCAGCAGTGGGACGCCTTTACGGTTGGACGGATGGATTACTTAACTTTTAGGTTCTATTTTAATCAAACGCCACAAAACATATACGTACCTTAGTCGGAAGACGTGCTTCTTCTTAGTATAGTTGGCGGCTACTTCGACAACGGCCCCGTTCAAGTCGAGGGGCGCTTCGCCCCGCCAGTACTGATCAGGCGACGCCTTGTACGCCTTCTGGTCCTTGTAGAACGCCATGCGACCGTCCTTAGCGACCACGTACACTTTATCCCATGATCTGACAAAAAATAAAAATTAAAACTATAACCCTTAAATCGGTTAAAATGACAGCTGTTATCGAGACTACGTTCAAAGAGTCTAAGTTTTTTTTTCTTCATTATATCTTTGTATAGATCTTGCAAATATATTTATATAAATAACTTGTTTCTTTTATTATATTTGACCGTATAAAGAAGTCATATATTTTTACTTCTGTCAATAACATTAACCTTTTATGTCAGAGTTCTCTTAGTATTATTTCTAAGAAAAAAAAAAATTAGTGTGTTTATCGTATCGTTTGTAAAATCATTTTTTTTTTTCAATATAAATGACAGTAACGTACCTGTTAGAAGCGCGTTTAGCCGCAGACTCCCATTCGTGTTTGCGTACTAATGTCCCCTCAACGCCTTCATCCTCGCTGGCGGGGCTTGTGCCCTCTGTGTTATCAAAATATCATTTTACACTGCCTGTATTAAAACTATAGTTCTCTCACCGCTTACCACATACCTCACAATGTAATGTAAAAGCGTGAAATCCTCTGCAGAATGATGAAGGCAACACAATTCGATGGATGAAGGTACGCAATATATATTGTGTACAAAATAAACTCAAAGACCCTACCAAAGTTTTGACTTTTTTATAACTCGCTCGTCTCGATCTGAACTCGATCGACTACTCGATAACAGATAACTCAAAATATTTCATATTTAATTCACGAAGTTTAATAGGTTTGATACGCAGCCTACTCGCGAACATTCGTAACTAAAGGCCGCTCTCGAATGAAAGCCATTTGTACAAAATGTTTTATTGTAATATTTATTATAATATGTAACATTTATAATAATATTCATGCGCGAACAACACAACAGCACACTCAAAGCGTTTCGCGAACGGAAACAAAATAACGGGTGATAGATAGTTGTGGATGGATATTAAACGATAAAATTTTCATCAATCGATACTAAAACGGTTAACCTATTTACTAGATTAACTATAAAAGAATAATATATTTGTCGATTAATCCAATTTCCGCAAGTATCAATCACGGGCTGATACCTTCGTCGTCGCTGTGATGTGATCCAGCGAGCAGTTTCTTCGCAGTGCGCCATCGGAAACTCCTGAAGGGCGACTTGCTACGCGACCGCGACTTCACCTTACCGGAACTCGAAGGCGTCGCGGGCGTCGAACTCGTTCCCGGCGCTGTACGCGTGAGTTCGGAACGGACGGTAGGGGATATGGCGTGGGAAACGTGCAACGAGTTCGTAATATTACGTAAATAACAAATAAATGGGTAACAACGGGATATATTTTATATAAACATAATATATCGTGATCGTAAAGGAATCAGGAAAATATATTCCGGATAATAGAATGGTAAAGGAAGAGTGGGGAGGGAAACAAAAAGTAAATAATCAAAGCAACATAAAACAAAAAGGCGTCGCAGCGAAAAAAAAAAACAAAAGCATTTCTCATGCTTCGACTAATATCGATCAAAAAAAAAAAAAAAACTCATTTGAACATGTAACACAGAATAAATAACGTGAACATAGATTGTTAATGGTAGTTAACATGCATTAGATGCGGGCGTGTCACTGATGCAATTAAATACCAGTCTTAATTACGTTACATTTTAAAAACTGTGATTCGAATTAATACTGTCGATAAATAATGAAAAAAATTACGTTAAACAGTGGTTCTTTCTTACGGTTTGAAACATCGTCTCATTTAATTATTATTTATCTGTGTGTGAATTTGAACCACAGCTATTCAAGTATTACGTGAGTAAATTTCGCGGCGGAGAGAAAACTATACTTTTTACTTTTATTTTTACTCTCAAAGAGGGGGGGGGCTGGGGAGAGGGTTTAATTGCGTAAGGAATATTTACCATTTATTTTATATATTTTTTTTCCAAATTACACCTACTATTACGTATCACTGGTTAGAATTTTGCTTATTTATTGCCGACAAGGAAAGGGGGGGGGGGTGGAGTGAAAATCAGATCGAGTTTTTTGCCGGCTCTTCTCGACCTGTCTGTTTTCCGAACTGGTGGTCGTGTTTTGACGTTTATAAACCCCTTTTCAGGGTCCAAAATGAATAGACATTTTTTGATAAATGTTAAAAATTTTACTTACGTAATACTTGAACGACCCCCAGTAATAATAACAACAACAACAGAACTAGTGTTAAATCTACTCTGTATCTATATACTCACTGGAGAGGCGCGCAGGTTTGACCGGGGTCTGTTTCGAGGTGGAAGGTCGGGGCGGGGAATCCCCCGGTATCGTCGGCTGAGCTGAGACTGGCGCGGTGGGAGCGCCGGGGGCGGGGGGCGGTGAGGCGGAGGGGGACTCGTGCCCGGGATCAGGGGCGGGGGCGCTCGCCTCTGCATGCGTATACACAACAACTACGTGCTAATTTTTTACGACTACACTACGTGCGTTATACTGTACATGCTACGTATACATGCCACTAGAGACCATTTATGCGTATACTGGCGCCACATAACTACAAAACGACATATATATATATTTAGGTATACACATACATGATCGCAATTCCTCTATATATATCGAAACAACAAAATACATGCTACGGGTAAAGAATCCTAGTATAATGTTATAGTTAAATAGTTACATTTCCAGTTATTACAATAACCCTACAAAATATTACAGATTCTAATACAAAAAAGCACAGTTATCATTTAACAGATTATAAAGATGTAGCAATATTATCTATAACCACAGAACACAACATGTCGACGAATAAATATTATATAATGTGATAAAAAGATAGCTAAGTGAACAAAAAAAGCGAAGCATCATAGAATACACATATATAGCAATAGACAAAGTTAAGCGAAAAGATTGAATGATATACCTACCTTGAATGAAGACAGCTTCGTTTAGAGCGAGACGGAAACACACTTTATAAACATTTTTTTTTACACAAGACTACACTAGCGGTTAGGTGAAAACGACTAGAGAGATCAGATGTATGAGTAGGACAGAGTATCAAACCATCACCGTGAAAAGCTCTAAATTACAAAATAATAAAATATATATAACACATAAATAAGTTGCCTTCTTTAAAAGAAAATAATATATAACAAATATATATATATGTTTATTTTGATGAAGTGATTTTTTTTTTTTATTGAGAATAGAAACGTGACATAATGATGATATTGATGACACATATAAAATAATAACTATCTATACAATGAATAATATAAACGAACCGCCACCCTACAAAAGGATACATGACTCTGCGAATGAAATGTGATATATTAAAAGTCAACGTGCAAACAGACAGATCGGTGCCTTTGATCGTGACTACTACGTACGTGAATAAATCTACATTATTATCTAAATATAAGGAAAAACCCGTATAAGCTTTCAAGCTCTATACTAATAATAATAGAAAATTAATCACAGTTATATATATATATATTAACCCTCATAGTGTTTCTAAACGAGCGCAGTGTAACCCGATAGATTTAAGGAGTACGACTAATACTACCGTAATAGGTCATGCTAAACGTATATTAAAACGGGTACGTTTATATATTATAAGCGCTCTGATTGGTTGTTTACCTGGCTGGGAATGCGGTCGCTCTTGGGCCTTCTCAGCCGCTTTAGTGGACGTTCTCCTTACGACTACGCGTGTGCATGTGACGGACAACACACATATCGATAAGTTAAAAAGTGCCCTTTCGTTTTATTAATCAAAACAAACACCCCCGGATCGACAAACATCGACATCGATAAGCGATACTGTGTCAACTTAAGCGATCAATTTTTTTTTATATATTTTTAATCTGCTAACGCTCTTAATTCCCTCAACTCCCCCTAATTTTCTGTGGACCTTCTACTTTCAAAATGGGGCGTTGAGAACTCACACCATAGACAATTTTATTGGTTTTGTTTTGTTTTTTTTATAACTGTGATTGTAGACATAATTTTATTCAAGATATCATTAGATAGAATGAAATAAAACTGTGAAGGTATGTAACATCCCATTAAGAAATATCTTTGATTTTAAACTAGTTTAAATGGTTTTTTTAAATAAAGATTACACAATATCACAGAAAACAATTTTTTTTTTAAATATACGTTATTATGCTACCTTGTGTTTGGCACCAAAATATAGTTCTTTTTTTGTTTTTATTACCGAGAGTTGACATTGTATCGCTTATTAACATCCAAACGAAAACGAATCTTATCGCAACACAAATAGACATAGTATTTGATTAACAACGAGTCGGGGAGATTTGTTAGTCGATAAACGAATAGGAAATGTCCGTTTCAATATTGATTACAAGCGGCAAGCGACGCCGTGAGCTCTCGACATTATCGTGCTTGTATTTTTTTTATATTGAAATGATAATTTAACGTACAGAAATAATGTCACAAGAATGAACGTAACATATGCAAGCGACGTTCACCGTTAACGGTGACAGTCAGTTAGTGGAAATTAATGATCGATTTTATTCAGAAGAGAATCAAAGTAATTATGTGCTTTATAACGTTACACATGCGTGCCGGATTTTGATTGCAGTTACGTGTCATATTAATTTTTTTTTTATTACATACACTGTCTGTTAACGTTTTGTTCTGTGTCTGATATATTTTCTTATATACAATTACTTAATATAAAATACTATTTTAAATTATTAGAAGAATATTCGACAATAATTCGTATAATATATCGGAAACAATGATAGTTTTCATCCAATTCATATCTCTTTCCAAATCGATTTCCTATTACAATCATTAGTATAAATACATCTCTGAAGTAGAAAGGGATAATTGTGGTTTTCAATCAATTTCTATCTCTGTCTAATTTTTTAGTGTGTACAGTAATACCCCGCTTAGCGCGACCCCGTTACGCGCGGTTTCACTATAACGCGAATTTGAAATTTCGCGCTCAAATGCCTCGCATTACGCGAAAGAGTGCGTATAAAAATTATGTAAAGACGATAGATGTATTTTTCCGTAAAAAATAAGAGTATGTATTGCATAAAGTGTTCTTAGAATTAAAGTGATTGATTAAAATTATTTGTATTTTTTTGTATTAAATTTTTACTATGTTTAATCATAAACCTCGATATACGCGAATTTCAGTTAACGCGATTTTTTTCGGAACTTATCCCTCGCGTACAGCGGGGTATTACTGTATGTGTACTTACGAACGCACGTTTATACTTCTTTGAAGTAATAACCAAAAAAAAAAACTAAATCGTTGACAGCTAACTTCAGGGTGTAGTTTTTTTTTTCGTCGCGCATCGTAAAAGTTAATTCTCATAATTTTTTCCCTATAGCACTAAAATAAGTATAGCTTTAAAAATTCCTAAGTTCGATATTTATACGAATTAGAACACTTAGTAAATGTATAAGGGGTTGTAGTTATAGGGTGTGTACGGGGTCGTTTAAAAGACTCACCCTGCGGTTGTGGTTGGTCTTGGGGTGTGTCGGCGCGGTCCACCGCGTCCTGTGCTGCGGCCGCGGCGGCGGCTGCCTCGGCGGCCTCCCTCTCCTGTCTCTCTCTCTCAGCGGCCTCCGCGGCCTCCTGACGTCGCTTCATCTCTTTCACTTCAAACTGTAAACCGTATACTACCGTATGAAACATTGCACAGACTAATAATTGCATCCTATAAGAGCAAAACGCAATGCTTTAGTTAGTGGTTTTAGTCGCTCGGCTGTAGTAGCGTTATTTCATAGCAGTTTTTTTTTTTTTATCATCTACTAGCTGCTTTTTTCGGATTTACCCTTGTATTTTTCGTTACCGTTAGATTTTCGGAATAAAAACTATGTCACTCCCTGCCTTTCATTCATTCATTCATTCAAATCGGTCCAGTAGTTTTTAAGTTTATTCGTTACATACAATTCTTTAATTCGTTTTTTTTTTCTTTAATTCGTTAAATACAATTCTTTCTTCTTTAGATATCCGCCTAAAAAGGTATGAACTTGACTTCGGATAAGATATAAATAACTGCGAGATTCCAAGATCAGAAGCTACTTACCATTATCTCACCAGTAATCTTAAAATTTACTGAAGTAATCATTTCAAAAAAACCTTTGCACATAATTTAGATTTTTGTTGCGCAATAATCGCCTAAAAAATCTACCAGGTAAACTTAGAAAAGCATGCACTACCTGAATACATACTTTCATCTAAATCGATACAGCCGCACACATATTATGTATAATAATAATTTACTCAATACGTGCATTTGTAGAAATAACTTCGCGCTGTGTTGACTGATTATTTTTATAGTATCATCAATAAATAGACCGTAAATAAAAATTAAAATACCATAAGAAATAAAACTTACAAACATTTGACAGACAAAGAGAGAGAGAGAGAGAGTAATACTCTATGTCTTTAATTCTATAGTAACATTCATTTTGCAGAAAAGAGACAGCACATCCCTTCTTAATCTTGATTAAAAACTTTTTCTCTCATAATTTTCCCTTATAATATTCATTTGGATTATCAACTTAAGTCTTTAATTTTTTTTAAATATTGATAACCCTACTTCACTATCCTAACAGTTTATGATCAATGCGGGCTTCAAAGCGAGTAAAAGAGATAGCACATGCAATAAGCACCATAGACCGAACACCAGACTTACACAATCCAAGTAGTTAAAGTACCATGCACCGTCTGGAGCTAGCAAGTTACGGGTCTGCGACAGGAGAAGGAGGGAGGAAGACAACGGTATACACTTTACATCTTTACCCAGATCGTTAATAGCCCTACTACTGCTAGTGAGACCCGGCAACGAGAGAACTGCCACCTCGCCCTTCGTCTCCGTCTCTGATAGTTTAGATCTCTTCGACCACTTCCTGAGCAGACGTTTGAGACTGCTGGACCTCGAGGAACCGCTCTTGGACCGTAACAACGAAACGTTAGGGTAAACGCTCTGACACGACAATCGCTCCCACAGTATGAAATCGATACAGGCGAGGCATAGATTCGGCTGTTCGATTTCGTTGCCGAATTCAAAGAAAACCGAACTGTATATATCGGGGGATAGGGGTGACTTTAATGGCGACAACGGCGGACTACTGGTCTCCGATATCGTCGACAGACTGTTATTATTACTCACGACCGTCCATAAGTAGGAATCGTTCTTTTGTACTAATTGATTTCTAGAAAAGTCTATGGTTAGGGCACGCGTTTTGTTTTGAATTCTCTGCGGTAACTCGTATCTATCGGTGTCGCTTATGATCGATTCGATTATCTCGGATACGGGACGATCGTTTCTATCGATAGGACTAGCGGATTCATTTGGCTCGGTACGGGATTCGGGTGAATGGTGACACGTGAAGGCGGATTCGTCAAAATTTTCCCAAGGCCGTGCGCTGGGCCATAGCGTGGCCCCGCGGAGTTCAAGCTAGTGAAAATTAAGATACACATATTAGAAGAATAATAATGGAGAAAAAAAAATGAACCAATATTAGCTATATGAAAAATTAAATGTTGATAAAATTTAATATATATATATATATGTATATATACAGTAATTTACATGCAAAACTAAATATATAAACTAAAATTGCTAATGCGCTGGATTCATGTACACGTGACGTCATCAGCAATTAAAAAGTACAGCTAGCAAAAAAAATCGACAAATTAATTTAAACACATGTTTTAAGTTAAAAAATAATAATTTTATAAATGTTACACTAATACACTAACAGGACCGAACGTTCAATGTCATTAAGTGATTACGTCATCAAATCGCGCGCATTAACAACTTTCAGGGTTTATAGTTGAAGCAAATATTAAAAGAACCCTTAAATAATAAAAAAATATCTACACAACACATTCCATAGTTAATTTAACCCATAACAACGACAAACAGCTAAACATACAGAATGTATATATATGTATAGTTACCGTGGTGAGCCTCTGCAAGGCGCTGAACCTGTCCTCCTGGGCGGCGGCAGACTTCTCGAAGGCTTCGTGCTTCTTGATGAGACTCTCGACCTCGTCGATGGTGTGCCCCAACTCCTGGGACATCAGGTACGGTTCCTGGGCTATCAGCCAGGCCTCCGCGACGGCCGCATCGCGAGCGAATTGGTACACCTCCAAAACTGTTCAACACAATAACGGTATTACTCTTGTATATATACATATAAATATGTGAGATGTTGTTTTGTTGCTATTTATTGTCCCATAAAAAAAAAACTATAAATAAGACCTAATACAGAAAATAGTATTAAAAATTATGGAAGTTGTAAGCATTTTATTTTTATCCCAGTGCCAGAAAAAGAGAACCTACTAAAATATGATACTACTCGTTACTTGTTCCGTACAAGTTCTATAAAAAGATTTGTATTGCAGGAACGGATTCTCCATCAAAGACTTTTAATTGCTTGTATCTCAAAATATTATTAGCAAAATGGAATATTTTTCCCACCATTATTTATATTATTACTACGTCGATTACCCGTAAAAATAACACAATAGGAAAACAATGAAAAGCTGGCGTAAACGCCAGGTTAGTGCGCAAGGGGTTACCGTTGTTTTCAATAAATTCACACGTCAACTAGCCTATTTAGCCAATAGATATCTCTTTTTTTAATTTTATGAGATCTATGAGAGCGTTCAACTTCACATGCGCTCAAAAAATGCTAACCGCCATGATACTTTGGTGCGTGACGTCACTTAAAATATAAACTCTTAAGGTCTATGATAAACTAGAGACGCTATTGATGGTTAATGTATAATGACGTCATCTAGACGTTTATAATTATAAATCTTTGGAAAAAAGATTTGTATTTTTGTATGTAACGAATAAACTTAAAAACTACTGGACCGATTTGGATGAAATTTGGTATGGAGATAGTTTTCATTCCGAAAAGCCAACGGGAAGTACGCGGGTAAAATCGTGGAGATCAGCTAGTGTTATATAAAAATCTAATGAATTATTTGTTTCTTTTATTAATTAAAATTGTCAATAGAACTAGATGATTGGTAAAAATAAAATTTAAAACCATTAAAAATATGGAAGAATTTTAATTTTATGATCGAGATAGAGAGTGGGCGTACTGTAAAGATGAAAGATGGGAAGTAAATCAAAAACCAACCAGTTATAAATGAAAATAAAATTGAAGTGTCTGTTTATAAAAAAATATTTTTTTAACACTAATTAGATATGAATGTATATACGGTACCTACATTGAAAATATATTATTTAAAATTTAAGTCTATCGGTCTGTTTGTAACGGGTAATCGCCTGAACGGCTGGATGGATTTTGACGGGACTTTTTTTAGTAGATAGCTGAAGTTACTCCGGGTAACTCAGGGTTGTTTTAATTTTCGAAAATAATTATGGTACCGCGTAAAAAATTAATACTCATAAAAAATTTAACAAAATCGATTTAATGCACAGTTTTACGGGAAAATGATTGAATTTATGAGAATTATTATATTCTTAGTACTAAAAAAAAAAAAATTAGGGTCCAGTATAAAAGAACACAATTAAAACGCAGTGATGGTTATATGAACACGGCTAGTGTTTGAATATAGTTATTGAAGGGGATGGATGGGAGAGAGTTAGGTGGTTGAACTCACTGAGCTGCAAGTTCTCCCAGCGTTCCTCCCACCGGCGGAGCAACGCGTTTCGCTGGTTGGTCAGCTGCAGCAGCTTCTCCCTGATGTCAGCGGAGGCGTAGTGCTGCCGCGCGAGGAGCTCCCTCCCGAGCGAGATGCACGCCGAGAAGTTGTCCTCGCGCGTATCGATCTCCGCCTTCAGCGACTGGTGGTTGTTCATCAGCAGTTCCACTCCGCTCACGTCCCTGGAATGTCGGGAGTCGTAATGATGAGGGTATATGCAGTCGGTGACGAATTTCAAATAATAACATAAGCTCACGCCTGTTATCCCCGAAGGGTTAGGCAGAGGTGATGTAGCGAACTACACCACCCACCGAGCTTAGTATCATCCCAGATGTAACAGGAGGCGAGCCTGTCGCCATATCGGGCACAAATTCAAAACTCCGGGATGATATTGAATAGTAAAACCCAATACCACTTGACCCGACCCCGGGGATCGAACCCGAGACCTCAAAACGGCAGTCGCACCGTAATACAACTGCGCCACCGAGGCGAGGCGAGAGAAACAATAATAAGTATCTCAGAAATATAATTGCTATCGGGTTGCGTCCCCAAAGAATGAGTTATAAAACACGAAAGGGACAACTGCAGCCCGGGCTGATATTACCACTGCAAAAATTAGATTTCGCATTCACCTGTATCCTCTTGCTCCAAAACTGGGGTGAATTTAATTTTTCTTACAATTATAAAATAAGAAAGGCTTTGGCTATACCTCTACGTTTCGTTTTTATTCATCAAAATTGTTTGACGTACATCTAAAAACAATGGTAAAAATTAAGCATTTTTTCTCATATTCTAAGGCTCCGATTTTCTTAATTTATGGAAAAAAATCTAAACGTACAGACATGGCGGTCGTGAATATAGTGATGGAACTTAGCTTTGATCGTACTACAAACCTGAGCTCTTTGGTGAACGAAAACATAGTAATGAAACCACGTTATGTTAGTAAGGCACTATCTAACACTATAATTTTATCACCAAAAAGTGTATTCTAGTTGCATCACTTGTGAGTATAATGCTGCAAATGATTAGCGTGTGCGGGTGATTGTGAGTTAGTTAGTCAAATCAAATCAAAATTTATTTATTCAATTTAAGCCTTAAGGACTTAATAACTTCGGAAAGGAACTCGATCTGGTTCTTTTTTTTTATAAATATAATATATCATTTTTTTTTATCATTTAATAAACTATAAAAAATATAGTCTTAATAATGTTAGAGGAAGCATAGAGATGTGAGTTAATTCCAGACATCACTCGTTCACGTAATGATCCACCCTGTAATAACCTTTTGAGATTAAAACTTGCTTGACATAATACTTGAACTTATTGTCAGGTAAATCGGTAATGTTACTTGGGATCTTATTGTAAAACCGAATACTATTACCTATAAAGCTTTTATTAGACTTACTTAACCTAAAGCGTGGGACGGCCAACTTGTCTTTACTTCTAATATTAAAATTATGACGATCATTCACTAAATCTAGCTTGTCTAAATTTTTACGAGCAAGCATTAAGTTATCGAAGATGTATTGGGAGGGCAAAGTTAAGACATCATATTCTTGAACTGACTTGTTCTTCATAGATTCGCGAGGTCCCATATTGTATATTGCTCAGCTCTCTTTTGTAACGTAAAAATGGTGTCTACCTCTGCTGCAGTACCCCACAGCAAAATACCGTAAGACATTAAGCTGTGAAAGTAAGCAAAGTAGACTATCCTAGAATTTTTCTCACCGCAAAAGCAGCGGAACTAATTTACCTTGGTTTCTCTCCGGTGTTCATCTGCCGTACGACGTCGTCCATCCAAATGGTGAGGTTACGCACTTGGTTGAGGAACCGGTAGAGATGGTCCGCGTCCTCGAGCTTCGCCTTCCTAGCGGCGCAGGCGGCGTGCAGCGCGGCCCACGCCTCCGCCACCTCCGCCTCGCGACGCGTGATCTCGGCGGCCTTCTCGCCCGCGTACGACGCGCCCAGCCGGCTGCACTCCGTGCTTATCGACTCCACCTACATTACATTACACTTCATATATATCTATAGCGCGTCTATAGAAGAATGCTTTTCTGACAGCTGTCATTCACTACTGACAACTGTCATTCGCTACTGACAACTGTCACTTGTATTCTGACAACTGTCAATGGGACTTATATAGTCACAATCGATAAGTACGATAATAATACGATAACTTTTCAAATTGACTCTTTTATAAATTACATTTTTATCTAATATTTAATTTATTACGAATTATAATAAACTGTAGAATGCATACTATATTAATACTGTAGTTATTTTTACATAGTTATTTTATAGTTATTTATCTCATATGATATGATATTATGGAAAGTTGGTTTCCCTAAAAACACACTAAAAAGAAATACCTAAGTTATACTTACTAACATTACAGAAAAACAAATTATCTTGTTTGTGACTGTTATTTAACATTATTTTAGTGACTTAAAGCTTTTTCTATTTATGCATATACCTAGTTATGCGGTCGCCAGGACGAATAATTATTAAGGGTTCACACGAAAACGCTGTGTAAGCTCAGCGTTTCTCCGTAGCGTCGTATAACTCATGGGAACCAACAAATAAGGTTTTACTTGTTAAGTTGAAAAGAATAAGAGGCAGTCGTGCTGAACATCTCACTTTGATCACACGCTCCAATATAATTAATTAGTTTAATACTCTAACTTTTTATGTAATTTTAATAAATAAAGTTTTTTTAACTATAAAACGCTTCCATAAACTTGACTACCTGCTGGTGTAGTGTGGTGAGATCCTGCATGAAGTTGTGGTGCTTGCGCTGGAGTGCGCCGACGCTGATGGCGTCACGGCCGAGCTCGTCGCTGACGCCGCGCGCCTTCTCGTTGACGCGCTGCAGTGTGTCCTTGCAGTCGTGGAAGTACTTGTGCAGTTCGCGTGACGCCGCCAACATCTGCACCACACCATCCAACATAGAACCCCCATCATATCTTAAAATTACTTTAATATCTCATAGCGTCTATTATTTATTAGTTATCTAGCTATCTATTAGTTATTTTAATGACAGCTGTCATTTTGATAAATATGAATAGTCTAGAAATGTGAAATATAAATTACTGATTGAGAACCCCTGTCAATCGGTTTGATCTTAGTTATAATTCGCAAGACATATCCTAACCATTAACATAATTACGAGTGTTATTTTCTACTTCGATTATTAAGACTTATGGTAGTACTGATTAATATCCCTAATTTTTCATTAAAAAAAAATTGTATCATTGTATCATAGAAATTAAAGTAAAATTTATTGCAACATTTTCATACTAATATAATCAACACCATCATCAAAATTAACAAAATGGAGGTAATAGCCGCTAAGAATAGTACCTGCCACCCCAAATATTTCCATGGGATGTTGTAAAAGGTGGCAAAAGATTATAAACTAAGGGATGGGGCAGTAGCATTCTCTGAGTACCAGAAACACCTGACTTGTGACAATCCCCCCATTTTGGGGGAAACCTATGTCCGGCAGGTAAATTTGTTTTGGTTCAGTAATTGTTAAAGTCAACTGACCTGAGTCCTGGTCTCGATGAGCTCGAGCAGGTCCTGCCAAGTCTCCTTGAGTCCCTCCTTCCACTGGGCGATGGTCGCGTTATCCGAGTGCCCCATCGCTATCATCTGGTCGGCGATACGTTCCGCGGTCGCGACGCGCTCCGACCCGACCGCTTGAGTCTCGCGGGCGAACTCCTTGAATCTCTCCCAAAGAAGCTGTAACAGTCATTTCATTAAATACTTAGTTCACTTAGTGCTCGAAACATCATAATCAATGTGTTGAAAATTTAAAGATTACTAGCAAACAAAGAGCAGTAATACCCCGCTTAGCGCGACCCCGTTACGCGCGGTTTCACTATAACGCGAATTTCAAATTTCGCGCTCAAATGCCTCGCATTACGCGAAAGAGTGCGTATAAACATAATGTAAAGACAATATATGTATTTTTCCGTAGAAAATAAAAGTATGTATTGCATAAAGTGTTCTTAGAATTAAAGTGATTGATTAAAATGATTTGTATTTTTTTGTATTAAATTTTTACTATGTTTAATCATAAACCTCGATATACGCGAATTTCAGTTAACGCGATTTTTTTCGGAACTTATCCCTCGCGTACAGCGGGGTATTACTGAACATATATTAAGAAGTGAAACTTCTTAAGCAATCTGCAAGACAAATTATTAATAGTAAGGAATAAACATATCAGACACTGAAATAGAGCTAAAAAATATATGTATATCCGCTATCTAAAAAAAAACACAATCAATTTCCCTCAAAAACAATTTCATCACAAAAAACAAAAATTGAAAATTCTGGAGTTGGAAGGAAAACATCCTATTGTTGCAGGCGTCCACAAGCTACAATGACCGCTTACCATCAAGAGGATAATATGCCTGTTTGCACACTTTAGTGGTGTAAAAAATAATTGAAAATAGAGACGTGTAGTTTTAATTTAGAAAAAAAAATAATTGGCACACTGAGGGAAAAAGCACTCACTGTAACGTGATCGTAATCCTGTCCTAGTTCCTGTGAGCTGGCGACCAGCTCCCTCTCGCTTATCCATTGTTCCAGGTCGTCGACCTCACGGGACAGCTGGAACAGCCGGAGAGCCTCGTCCAGCTTGGCACGTCTCTCACCGGCCAGGTCCTTCAGACCCGCGTACAGTTTATCCACTTGGGACTGCTTCACAGATATCTGCTCACTGTAATCAATTAAAGGAATAAGAAAAATAGTATATGAAAATTAAGTGTAAAATATAGTACAAAACAATGAAAATGATCCTGATAACGTTAGGGGAAAAATGCAAAATAAAAAAAATAAAAACAAATTAAATTTTTCAAGAAGACTATTACTCAGTTTAATACTCAGCGTTTGATGTTTAAAATCAATTTTAAATTATAATATATAGTTCAGATCATCTGTGTCTGTGTATACGTACATATGTGTACATATATTTGTTTTACGTTTCAGAAGTAGAAGAAATTTCAAAATGTAATTTTAACAAAAATTCTATTCAACAACAAAAATTTTATTCAACCGAAGTTTTGGTCAGTTCAAATTTAAGCCCATTGGTTACATCCAAAACACAAAATCCATCATTACTATAATACGCTATATCACCATTAGCCACACATAATAATTTTAGATTATTACCTAAGGTCATGTCGCGAGGGCAATTGAATTAATTTAGATCAATAAATCTATATATATAAGCAAAGTTTGTTTTCTTTGTCCGAGGTAAGCTCGAAAACTACTGGACCGATCAGCATGAAACCACAACCATTCGACGCGGAATTAACCGTAGATGGTTATAGGCTATATATTTTTCTAATTCTATGAGCCCTTTGCCATGTTTTCTCAATTTGTTTGTTTATTATTCCTTTGACGCGCCATCATCTCAAAACTACTGAACATATCGGGATAGGACTAATACCTTTCAACGCAGTATTTTTCGTAGACAGGTATTTTTTGGATTCCACCGATCCTCTCTCATTTTTTTTCGACTTACTCTTTTGTACATTATCCACTTTAATTTACGCTTATATACATTTTTTTCCGCTAATAAAAAATTTATTTTGTTCATTCATTTGTTTTTTTAAAACTAGCTATAAATGGAACGTCATATGCACAGACCATATGAAACGCGGGCGGAGCCGCGGGCACCAGCTAGTGTTATTATATTGCCGGATCTTTTATTGTCCATCAATTTATTATATTCAATGAATTGACCGTCGAGTGTCGCTTGGTCTTCATCCCCCCATAGTTTTTACATTACTTTTTATAGTAATCTAAAAAATGAGGTCGGATGATCGTTTTGTTATCCATTGTTACGTTCAATGTTAATAAATTATAAATTGCAAATCCTTTAATAATTTCTCTACTCAAATAAATAGTGACTCTCGGCCGCTTTTTCTTAAATGACATTAAAATTCTATTTCTTCTCGACGTTCTAAATTTGATTTTTTTTTATTGTTCTTTCTTAACCCCTTGAGCACTAACCTGGCGTTTACGCCAGCTCTCCATTCTTTTCCTATTGTCTCATTTTTATGGATCATCGACATATTAAACGGTCTCCTCGATGAATCCAATATAACTCATGTTACATTAGCAGAGCGAACGCGTATAATATACTGACAGTTGTCATGGATAAACTAATAGAAAACCTTCGGGTTTTCTTAATGAATTAAATAAATAAATACTGTTATGATAAATAAATAATAAATATTACAAAAAGCAATATATACAGTCAGTAATAAGATAGCAAATAATAGTGAATAGTGAACCTGAGCGGATGCTCCTCGCTGGTGAGCTGGCGTACGGTCTCGCCGAGCTGGCGTATGGTCTGTGCGTAGTCGTCGACCGCCTGCTCCAGTATCTCGTGCTTCTTCATGAGGTTCTGTGCGGAGATCTCGTCCTTGCCGCGGTCCTCCACCATCATGTACAGCTCCTGTTCGCTCATCCAGGCCTCCGCCTCGTTCGCGTCGAACAGGTACTGCTGCGCCTTCTCCCACTGGGACAGGTTGTTCTTGCGTTGTTCGATGGCATCTGTGTTTATCGACACACAAAAATATCTCTCTCGTGTATTTTATCGATATCGAAATTTTATTACGATAAAAAAATAAATCCAATCATTTAATGAAATCAAAAGTTACAAGAAAACCTATGGATTTTTTAAAATCCCATAAATATTATCATCAACTATATAATCTTAAAATGTAATTTGTAAAGAAAATGGCTAGTGCTTCCATCACACATGCACGTTCTTTCCCATAATTATAATCTTTCACTTTATTATTATTCTTTTTTAAATTTTTTTTTTTTCATTTTTAATTTGTTACTTAACGGCGAGGACCTGTAAATGGCTTTTTGTTTATAATGTGGCTGTAAACTAATATAATACATAGTTGTATATATTGTATATAATGCTGTTGGTCTTCCAACAAATAAATAAATAAATTCAAAATCAAAAAGTCAAAAAAATCTTATTATTACTATTTAATCTCTATGAAAAAGCGAAATGATACGTAGCCTAAATCCATTCTCGGGTTTGTTCCTATATCAGTCTGAAAAAACACATTTAAAATTCGTTGTTATTTTATATTACACTATTGTTTCGATTATCATAACTGAAATATTAATGCAACTCAGAGAAACTACAACATAAAATATAACAAATTTCATTTAAATTGGGTATAATAGTTTAAGAGTTAAGGAAAAAAAAAAAACAAACTAGCTGCCCCGGCGAACTTCATACCGCCTCAAAATCTTCATCTTCTTACTCAATGGCAATCTGTGTACACACAATTTGTGCCAGTGTCATGCAAGTAAGTGGTATTTTCAATCTATTATCAGCGTTATTTCAGTAAAATGGTGGCCTATCCTACTCGAACTTTACATAGAGCTGTTCCGGCCCTCAGAATAAAAATTAATAGATATTTTTTATAATAAATGTAACTTGTACACAATGACCTACATTACACAAAACGCCACCAAGATTACGTGATAAAGAGTCAAATACACCGCCTCAAAATCATTGAATGTTGTGTTATTAGCTGATAATAAAAAAATTAAGTTACTCACCCTTCAGTTCTCGCCACCTCGCGGTAAGTTCTTCGATAAGCTGCTTGAACTCGGGGTGTGGCTTCATGTCCCTCGTCAATTAGCTTCTGTCCATTAGAGATAACAGTCAGAATCCTCGGCTCGTGGTTATCGGTCTCCGTCTTCAACGATTGATTCTTCTTCTGCAACATCTGCACGTTGAACAAGGAGTTACCATAATCAGTACTCGTAGCTAACGGCATCTTCTCGTGTATCCACAGCTTCTCATCTTCGACGTCACGACGGAATTGGAACGCTTCCTTCTTTTTAGCCAAATGATGTTGCCGTTCCAATAGCGGTGCCTTAAGTTGTTCGAATCTTTGCTCAACTGTTCGTTTCTTTTCCTTGATCTCCTCCATCTTGTCAGGCACAGTCTTTTGAAGATATTCAGCCTGGGTCTCCAGTTCTGTGACCTGTTTCGCTTTGACAGCCATTTGGGTCTCGATCATCTGTTGTTTTTGCATCAGTATATTGACTGAAGCAAGATCTGTGCCAGTGTCAGTATTTTCGATTTGCTTCTCGAGCTCATTCATCCAAGAGTCGATATCGTCACAGGTCTGATGGAGAAGCACCTCCCTGTTCGCATCGAAGAGACGTTCACCTTTGTCCTTAGTCGTAGTTTGAAGATTTTCAAATTGATCTTGGAGTTCGTGCATTTTTGGAGAGATCACTTCGACGAATTCCGGTTTCTGCTTCATCAACTCCTGAGCGGCGTTCTGTACGGCGAAGAGACGTTCTTTATTCGCTGCAATTTCAGCTTCGAATGCTTGATGGCGGGTCCATTTCGAATGGATGGTCTTCGCAGAACGGTAGGTGTCATCCTGAGCGGTGACGTTCTTCTCCTGAACCCATTCTCCGAGTTCATCGCAATCTTGCAAGAACTGGTGCAGTTGCAATTGGTCTTGGAGTTTCTCCATCTGTTGGAGCGCTTTGTCTCTGTTCGCGTTTCGTCTCGCTTCGATATTCTCCGCCTTACGTTGGATCTTATCCGCATCGAAATGTCTCTCTTCCACCAAACGGTTGGCGAACTGCACTACAGAGTTGATCTTGTCATCGTTGGCTTCCATGGTGGTTAAGAAGGCTTCATGTTCCTTGATCATGTTCTCGGCTTGTTCCAAGTTGGTTGGTGGCTCTGTCTTTCCTATCCTGTTAAAACAATGAACACATTTAATTTAATCTACTTATGGGGCACTAAAATTTCCTGATTAGCAATGTCAGTTGATCCAAACCTATGCTCCTGGTGCGAGAGCAGTACTTCAGCCTGACGTGCATCACGTTGCAACAGTTGCAGTTCCAGGCTCTGGGTCAGCAGCTGCTGCCTGTTCTCCCACATTTGTTGGAGTTCAGCCCAGCCTTCACGGAGAGCCTTCAGGCGCTCACGCAAGAACATGTACTGTGGATCATCCTGGGTTGATGGCTCCTGAATATATAAATATTGCAATAAGAAATTTGACAGTCATAACAGCAGTAGAAACCATAGCAAAGCGGTAGATTGAATAAATGTTAATACCCACTCTGAAATTGAAAATCTCTTCCCGAGCACTTATAGTAGACTCATTTCAGACGCAACTCCCCTAAATTTACCTTCCATACCATCTTTGGCCACATCGTTACTTAACATAATAAGGGAACAATTGTGGTCAAATAACAAAAAAGTTGGCTGTCACGGGACAGCCAGCAGATGTGTAAAAACAAAGTTGTTGATGAACAGTATAACTAATGTGAGTGAGATACAAATACAATGAAATATAAATCGTGATCACGTCAAGTATACTTAAGCAAATACAAGACAATCCAATCCCATTGGCCATCAATATGCCATAAGAGTGTCATGCCGTTATCCGTCACGGCATACGAGTTTCACGGCGCTTCAATACATGTTTCACAGCAAAAATACTAACCGCAGTTATCTTTTCTCCGTACTCCATCATCTTCGCATACTCATCCTTGTAGTTGTCTATCTCTTCCTTAATAGTCTGGTGCTGTGATAGAAGTTTCTCAGCCTCGGGCAAGCTCGATGGAGTGTCTGTAATATTTTTTTTTCCATTTTACTTATACATACACCCCTTTATATATTAAAAAAAAAACATACTCTGTGTATAACGAATATTATATTTTGAAAAACTTACCTTCAGAAGCGACATCGGTCTGAGTCTTGGTGAGCCAGGCCTGGAAATGATCCACGGAACGCAAGAAACGATGCAAGTCTCCAGCTTCTTCCAGTTTTGCATCGCGCTCTTTGAGCTGTTGTTAACAAATATATATTACATTTCACTAATGAAATTGATTTGCTTAATATGTTTTTATTTATACTTAGAACTATTTTGCAATAGACTGTATAATCTATATATATATATATATATATATATATATATATAAGCAAAGTTTGTTTTCTTTGTCCGAGGTAAACTCGAAAACTACTGGACCGATCAGCATGAAACCACAACCATTCGACGCGGGATTGATCGTAGATGGTTATAGGCTATATATTTTTTAAACTCTATGAGCCCTTTGCCTTGTTTTCTCAATTTGTTTGTTTATTATTCCTTTGACGCACCATCACCTCAAAACTACTGAACATATCGGGACAGGACTAATACCTTTCAACGCAGTATTTTTCGTAGACAGGTATTTTTTGGATTCCACCGATCCTCTCTCATTTTTTTTTTCGATTTACTCTTTTGTACATTTTCCACTTCAATTTACGTTTATATACATTTTTTCCGCTAATAAAAACAAAATACTCCTACTTTTATTCATTCATTTGTTTTTTTTTTTAAATTAGCTATAAATGAAATGTCATATGCACAGAACATATGAAACGCGGGCGGAGCCGCCGGCACCAGCTAGTATCACATATATAAAAGAAAACATTTAATTACACTGCAACTGCAGTTTTACTTTCATAAGTAAATTTCTTTTTGTAAACATTCAATGATGGATTTGGAAGAGGACTTTCTAATTTAAAAAATTTAAAACATAACATTTGGTCAGCACTTAAACGCCATCTTATACTTGACATACTGTAGCATGTTGACGGCTGACGTCATAGCATTGGTAACGCGACTTTATAAGTTTTTCCCCCTACCGAGAATCGCTCAACGCCGATAAAGAAGTTTTCATTTCAAAAACTTTAAATACCTTTGTGTACTTTAGAGACATAATATTAACATTCGATTAATCAATTATCATTTTGAAATATTATTTATGTTATAGTTAGGTATAAAGGTCGGTTCAGATATAACATAAAAATTAATTAAGGCTGAACGATTATACTTGTTTCTTAGTTATGCCAACGCTTATGTAATCATAGGGAGGTAAACGCTTTGTTTACTATTGCTGATAAAGTAGGGGGAGGTTGGGCTAAAGTTGGTCAGGTAATCAAAATGTTGTAACGTCAATGTTGAGATGCCCCTAAGTATATGAAGTATGTCGAACCATCTGGGTGAGTTGATCCCAGTTATCGGTGATCTGGTGCACTCGTTCGCGGATGAGCTGCGCCTCCTCGGGATGCTCGTCCTCGATGGCGCTGGCCTCGCTCTCCAGTGAGGATATGCGCGCCTGTATCGCGGCCAAGTCGCGCTCCATGCCCGACAGACGACGTTGCAGAGTCATCACACCTACACATACACGCAATATTTAGTTTACATTTCAATTATTTATACGATATAGACTCAGGGCTTTGACCACAATATCACCTGATGTTAAGTGTCGATGTGGTCGAGGATGGTGAACACACTAAGCCTAGAGGTATTGGTTCTCAAGTGATGCTGCCGGAACATAACTATTGATATTTGGCGACAGGTTTTCAAACTTGAGGGTGGTAGATACCCAGGCGCTACAGCCATGCTATGGTTTCCTCACGATGTTTTCCTTCAACGAAAGCTGAGGCTGATTTTAGAATCGGATAAGTGGGGATCGAACCTTGACATTGACGCGGAATCCGGCCACACTACCAGCTGCGCTATCATCGCTTTAATAAATAAATTTCTTTAGATAATCATTCCGCTTTCTTTGTCTTTACCAAAGTAACTGGCATTGGGCGAAGAATTATTGCTAAACTTGAGTGGCAGTGGGCTGGGCACATTGCTCCCAGAACCGATGCCCGATGGGGGCAACGGGTTCTCGAATGGCTACCACGCACCGGAAAGCGTAGTGTGAGAAGGCCCCCCACAAGGTGCGCCAGACCGTTCGTCGTTGTGATCTTTGGTAGAGACCTATGTCCAGCAGTGGACATCTTTCAGTTGAATGGATGGAAACATTCCGCATGTTCAATTCGAAAAACATTTCACAACCTTGACTCGTCGTCGACCTACCTGGTTTTCAATATCTGTATTTAAAAATAATATTCTAAATATTATATGACTTGTTTTATTTCTCGGTATATATTTTTATTAAAACATTGATATTATTAAAACCAATAGTGACGTAGACACTAAATGATTTTTTTATACGAAAGAAACACCGAAAATTTTAAAAAAATATTGTGGTATCTAATAACTTAACCACTGACAGTACCTTCTTAAAAGAAACATGGAATATATAAATTCAATTATAGTAAATAGGTAAGTAGTTGTAATAGAATACCGTTGAGATCCATCTCGAGATTGTCCGTCTGCTGTAGGATTCTCTTCTTGTCCTCGATCCACGAGACGGTCTCGCGGCACTCGATGTGGAACGTCTGGACGCCCTGAGCGGACTTCAGATCGTCCTTCTTTGCCTCGGCCTACGATTTCAATAATACATCAATTAATTATTTACAATAAAACTATCCGACGCCTTCATATAATTAAATACATCGAATTCTTGTCATATAATCGTTTTGAGTTTGATAAAGAATTGTAATAAAATAAATAAACCCAGAATAATTTTAAACATCGTTAATTCTATTCATTAAGCAATCTACAGGTATCGTCCAAAGTATAAACAATATGGCGTGCTCTTTATATTTAAGGAAAATATCACGAATAAATCCACACTTGAAACAAAAATTAAAAATAAAATAATACATGAGTAAAAAAGTTATTACAAATTCGAAACTGATCGAATGCTTTTTAATTAACACAAAATCTTATCACATTATAATTTATCAAATAAATTCTAATTTACCAAGTAAACAATAATTTTACTAAGTAAATTTAATTTTACCAAGTAAATATTAATTTTACAAAGTAAATATTTATTTTGCCCAGTAAATATTTATTTTAGCAAGTAAATATTAATTTTACCAAGTAAATATTAATTTTACAAAGTAAATATTAATTTTACAAAGTAAATATTTATTTTACCAAGTAAATATTTATTTTACCAAGTAAATATTAATTTTACCAAGTAAATATTAATTTTACCAAGTAAATATTAATTTTACAAAGTAAATATTTACCAAGTAAATATTAATTTTACAAAGTAAATATTTATTTTACCAAGTAAATATTAATTTTACCAAGCAAATATTAATTTTACCAAGTAAATATTAATTTTACCAAGTAAATATTAATTTTACAAAGTAAATATTTATTTTACCAAGTAAATATTAATTTTACCAAGCAAATATTAATTTTACCAAGTAAATATTAATTTTACAAAGTAAATATTTATTTTACCAAGTAAATATTTATTTTACCAAGTAAATATTAATTTTACAAAGTAAATATTTATTTTACCAAGTAAATATTTATTTTACCAAGTAAATAATAATTTTACCAAATATTTAAATAAATAACAATGAAGTTTATAATAAATCGTGTATTGTAGTCGGACCTTATCCCTGAGCGCGCTCCAGGCCTGGTTGAGTGCCGCCTGTCGGTCCTGTATGCGCGGCGCCTGCGGGTGCTCCACGTGGATCAGTTGCCGCGCCAACTGGTTCACTACGGCGACGCGGGACGCATTCGCGTTCATCTCCTTGTCGAAACCGTCGTACCTATATCGAAACACAAACAATTCATTTATCAAATTTATAAAAATAATTTTAAACTAGTTTTATTTATAAAGTTACTTTTATAAGTAATATTAATATTGCAAAACTCTTGTAAATTGGTTCCTTGCACAGTGTTTGCATAGAAAAATATATGAAGAAAGTACATATTAAATTTTTTGTATGTATAAACCATAACAAAAGTAAAATTTTGTTTTTACACATTCTCACAAACAACAATTTGTTTACAAATCATGCATTACTCTTAGTATGTTACCTATTAACTATAGTGCTGATACGATAATGGTGATCATACTGTGCGTTGATGGAATCCGTGATGTCTCAAACAGTAAATAATGACTGGTTATAAACAAATGTACAGTAAAGGAAGTACAGGGTACGAACCGGTGTTTCATGATCTCGACATCGTCGATATCCTTCGGCGGTAGCATGGTGTCTAACATGCGGTCCTTCTCCGCGATCCACTGGTCTGCAGCATCGGCCTCTGCGAGCAGCTTGAACAGCGACAGCGCGTCCAGCAAGCGCTGCTTGCGCAGCCGAGCCAGCTCGGCCAGCTCGCCGTGACGAGCGTCAATACTGGCGAGGCGGTCACGGACTTCAACACTGGTCGCATCCTCAGGGCTCAGTTCTTGTGCCTACAAAACAACCACAACAGGACCTTATCTAATTTAGAAAATCAATGCAGCGGAGTCTTTGTTGGAGACACGCATATGGATTTCCCTACTTTTAAAAAAAGAGAGGGAGTTTTCCTAGGATTTTAGTATTTGTTCTTATTAATTAGTTCTTGTTGTTCATGAAATTTATATTCATAGTCAATTTTGACGATTCAAAATTTTCCAAATACGAGGTTTTTTTAAAAAAAATTATACAATTTTTTTTTGTTCATAGTTTCAACAATCCTCATTAAAACGGACTTTGGTCCATTTCTGTAACTATAATATTCAAAAAATAAGATTGAAAAACTTGAAAAATAGCGAAATCGGGAATTTTGCATAACTTTTGAAAAAAAAATCTTTTATTAATTTCCTTTGGTAGAACTTCGTTTTATGATAAAAGAAAGCTTCTGGCCAAAATGTGACCTAATCGAAAGAGATCGACTTGAGGTGGTATGACCCATTATTGTTGTTTTTTTCATAATTTCAAATTCTAAAATATGATAGATAATTTTTATAGACATAAAGTCTTTTATAAAATATAAAGTTCAGTGCTAAATTAATAACATCATTTAAATTTATTTTTACATATGATATATATTTAAAATCCTGTAAAATATAGCATATTATATATATATTACCTGTTGTTTAAGTTGCTGAATGACGTTGGCATAGTTCTTAAGTTCATCGGTGACGTCCTTGTGTTTCTTCAGCAAGCTCTGTACTTGGGCCTCGTCCACACCGGTATCTTCAGATGACACCAACCTAAATGGAACCAGATTTTTTTTTTATATTGATTACACTGAATTAATCACAACATATTTCAATCTATACTCATAAAATAATTGACGTGTCTGTTTGTAATAACAAAATAACAAACTATTAATGAACACATAAAAATGTATGTATATACGAAAAACAAATTTTTGTCTGTCTATTTGTTCGGCCTAATCAGGCTCCTGAACCGCTGGGCCAATTTTGACGAGAGATTTCCGAACTGAAGTTAGTACGCGTAACTTTATTTTTCTAAAATAATTAAGGTACCATGCGAAAAAATTAAAAATTGTGAATAAAATCCGATTCAATAGTTTTACTTTTAGTAATAGAATTTGTGAGAAATATCTTTGCTTTCTGTTAGTACCAGAAAAAAATTAAGAAAAGAATTAGGATTCTGTGTAAAAAAAATAAAAAACAAGAAATTTACAATTCCATGGAGAAGACCATCGAAACATTATTTTCCAATGATTATTTAAAAGCTATATTACGCAATGAAGAATATATTACGAAGCGTGGGCGGAGTCGCGGGCACACAGCTAGCGTCAAATATTTTTTAAATCATATTGATTAAAATTTGTATTACTTTATTTAGGTCTAGGCATTTGATTTTACAATCTCAGCTGATATTATGTGACGATGTAGTTCTAAGACACTAAACCTAGACAAATACACTTTCAAATTACGTCAGCTGTAAAAGGAGGTTCCTTTATTTGATCTTTTTATTAACTCTAGGAGACTATTTGCTTATTTTTTAAATATTGGAGGGGGGAGGGAGTTTTAAATGGTTATTAAGCAAATACTTGTATAATGTAATATTATGTTCGTTTTTTTTTATAATTACTATGCCAATGCTTACGTCAATACGGTGGGGTGTGAATTGGGGTGGATAAGAGTTTTGATAATTATTGCCGACAAGGGGGAAGAATTGAATTGATTAAAACTGTCTAAAATTTAACCTAAGTAATACTATAAAGGTCCCAAGCATTTATAACTAATTGACGATCGATCTTTAAATTTGTTGTTTGATAATCAGGCGGGCAATAACCAATAAATTATCACGATGCTATCAAAACACCACAACCAGTTTTTATTCAAAAGTACGGGCTCTGAAAAAAAAAAAATAAGGTGGTTTCAAATCTACGGTGATTATTTGAATGAAATTTATAATGACCTGAGCGTGTCAAGCATCCAGTTGTCAATATCGTCTGCGTCAGCGAAGAGCTGATGGTACCGCACAGCCGCGTCCAGCCGGTTCTTGCGCAAGGAGACCAGATCGAGCAGCTGGTTCCACTGGGACAGGATGTCGCGGAGACGGTCCTGTTTTATCATCATCACAACACAAAAATGTTAAAAATCAATCCATTTTTATTCTCTAAAAAAATGTTAAAGGTTAACATTTAAAATGACAATTAAAATGACAGTTAAAATGACAGGTCTTAAACGAATGTGTGAGAAATTATCAATGAAATAAATAGTTAAAATTGTAAGGTATAAAAGCAGTCAGTATTTAAAAAGTATGTAAACATTAGTATTCTTTTTTTTTATTATTTAGTCCCCTTACATCTCAGTCATAATCCGAGTTTTGTTTACTTTTTTTTTGTGGCTTTCCCTATCTTTTTTTTGTGCCTTTTTGTTTTCATCTTATTTCTATTTTACAATCTTATTCTATTTCTTATCTATGTGCTCCTATTGCATTGTGGTTATGTCGAATCTTTATTTTTACTTAAATCCTATTTCTAATTTACATTCCATCTTTTATTTCTTATCTCTTGTTCTATTACATTTTGTTTTGTCGGATCTTTATTTATTCATAATTCTTATCATAGTTTTTATATACTTAGTTCTAATTTACATTTTAATCAAATTTTTTGTTCAGTCTATTAATTTATGTTAGTTTGTTTATCGCCTTTTTGACTATAATTTTCAATTATAAGGTTGCTATATATGCTAAGCATGGGCCACCGTTTTGTTGGAGCTTCGTAACGCTGGTTACCTAAATCTTACCCACATGACATTGGCACAAATTGTGTGTACACACAGATTGCCATTAACTAAGAAGAAGAAGACCTTACAATGGACTTATCTATTCTGCCTTACAATTTAAGGGGCATCCTGGAGTCATTCATACCAGAGACCAATCATTTCATAAGACCCCAGCTGAGTTGACTCTTTTCTGACTTACCTGTATCCTATCAGCACCGAAGTGTCCTTGGGAGATGAGCTCGTCCCCGACCGCCGCCACCGACATCAGCTGTACTTCATGAGCCAGCACATCCGCTTCCAGCGCCTTGTGCTTAGATATCAGCAGGTACACTGTACAAAATAAAATACATTATCTCGACATCTCATATGAATCATATACGAGATATACCAAGGGTTTGTTTATAATCGCCCTGAGCTTTCAATGAAGGAACCCATAGCATGGTGGTAGCGCCTGGGTAGCTACCACCTTCAAGTTTGAAAACCTGTCGCCAAATATCAATAGTTGTGTCCCGGCAGCATCACTTGAGAACCAGTATCTCTAAGCTTAATGTGTTTACCATCCTGGACCACATCGTCACTTAACATTTGTGGTCAAAGCACTAAGCCTATATCACGTAAAAAAAAATATAAACATACATTAATTATTTTTTAAATTATATGTATATTTATATTTTAATTTATTTTTCGAACCGGTGTTAGTGTTTTGACGTTCGTAAGCGCTTTCTTAGTGCCTAAACTGAATAAAGCATTTTTTTATTTTGGATTTTTAACTAACTGATATCTCTAAAATATCCAATAATTTATTTAAAGTATTACACAAGATGTTTTTATTATGTAGAATTCATTCACTGTAATACTCTGTAACTTTTTCTAATGTAACATTAGAAATATACGAAAATATGCCCAGATACTGTTAACTGATTCTTAAGTAACGCTAATGAAAAGTTTATCATTGTATAATATAATTATTAAATAGAATGTATCAATATATATTATAAGGAAAATATTTGTAAAGGTTCATTTGACACACCACCACCTCAAAACTACTTAACATAACAGGATGGGGCTACAACCATTGGACGCTGAATTTTTCGTAGATGGTTATATGCTATTTAATCCATTGACCTTTTCTAATTTCTTTTTTCGATTTACCCTTTTGTACATTCTTTCCGCAAATAAAAACAAAAAACTCTCATTTAAACTATAATATAAACAAAAAACTCTCATTTAAACTATAATAAAAACAAAAAGTCTCATTTAAACTATAATAAAAACAAAAAACTCTCATTTAAACTATAATAAAAACAAAAAAAAAACTCTCATTTAAACTATAATAAAAACAAAAAACTCTGATTTATCGTCATTCATTTGTTTTATAGGTTAGGTATAAATTTAGTTACAAACTGTATTACGCAGTGAAAAACATATGAAACGCGAGCGGAGCCGCGCGCACACAGCTAGTTGTATGTATATAACTAACCTGTAGTAAGGTCATGGCCGATGTCATCAACCGAGACGATTTGTTCCTTCTCTTTGATCCAGTTCTCCTCGTCGGCCATGTCCCAGTAGAACTGCCACAGTTTGCGACTATCTTCAAGCCGCTTTCTAATAATAACATAATAATTATATATATATATATATATATATATATATGCCGATAAATGATGATGATTTATATAATGTATTTTAATATTAAATAACTTACAGAAAAGTATATAAAGAATTAGGTATTGAAATAATAATTGCATCTGCAGTTTAATTGAAAAAAAAACTACTTTCTACTAAACAACTATTATTAAAAATGAAGACAGGACCCACTCAGTCTAATCTAGTCAAACGTGTTTACTTAAATATTTAGAATTGTCTCGACAACCTCATACTTAATATAATTAGGTGCATATTTTTATTCAGTTTTACGACGAAACGAATATAATACGATACATATATAAAAACAATATAACACCACCTATAAAACATGAAAATTATACTCCCGGACATTACACGAGAATGTTTTGTAATTTTTTCACAGTACCTCTACCATATATATATATATATATATATATATATATATATCTAAGCCCTTTTTAATTCCTTATTACTGAGACCCGACTCTTGATAATCCACACAAAATATAATCTAATGGAAATGGACAGCTGGATTAGATGGAATTAGATAACATTTTCTCTAAAACTGACAATGGCGAATGCGTTAATTTCGCCTTGTAAATTTCTAGAAAAACAATAAAAAAATATTGCTTTGGACAATTAATTTATAAAATATCGTTCGGTGATAATAAATAGATCATAAAAAAAAATGAACCTGCGTTCAACTGCAAGATGCACCAGCTCGGCATACGCATTCTCGAGCTGGTGGATGCGGTCTACGGTGACAGCGGGATCGCAAGGCCTGTACCCTCCCTCCTCCTGCTCCAGGAAACGCTGCGACTGCCCGACCACCACCTGTTCAACATAATTCACTCTAATACCCTGGATTCCAACCTGGAAAGTACAACGTTCAGGCGAACTGCCACATTTTATATTAAATTCAGATCAGATCAACAATGGGCCCAAGGTTTTGGGGGAAGGAAAGAGTTATATGGAAATTATAGTAAGATGGTAAAACAACATTGTGAAGAACATTCACAATATTAATACTAGATCTAAAACAAGAAATACTACATCTATACCTAAACATAGGACTGTAGGTTATAAAGGAGGTTTTAAATATGCGGCATCAAAAATTTGGAACGATTTACCCCCTCCGCTAATTTTTACAACAAAATTTCCTTTCAAGAAAAATTTAAAAATATGTATATTAGAAAACCAAATATTAACTTACAAGTAAAATTTCCTTTTTTTATTTTAAAATCAATTCGTTAAGCTGATGTCTGCATTTACTTTTTTATTTTTATTATTTTTTTTTTTTTTTTTGCTAAATTATAACTACTTCACTATTGAGTTTTTAAATTTGTTTCAAAATATTGTTTATTTATGTAATTTTAATTTTTACTTATTAAAAAAAATCTGTTATTGTAATTATAAAAGTAAGGCACGAAGAGTTATATTTATATATTTTGTTACGGCCGGAAAAGGGCTGGCTGAAAAAACAGCGCCATTTTTTTGTGGCAACAGTTATAAAGCGGCAAATGCTGACGCCAGTCCTTATTACCATGTTTTTTTTCTTATATGCTTAATTGTAGTTTTTTTGTAAATCTGTTCTAAAATATGGTAATAAATGTCTTTCTTTCTTTCTTTCTTAAAACATCATCTAATTCAAGCTATGAGGCTCAGGTTTGAAAATCTGTTTTGAAACACCTATAGGTATAACCGAGTAACATCTTTGGCGAACCAGTACTTTTAGGCTAAACATGTTATACCATATTTTGAACTTTACAGATTAAATTAAATCTTTCGAAGACCTGTCTGTATTTTTTAAGATGGTGTCTTCTTATGACATAACATAAGCTCACGCCTGTTATCCCCGAAGAGTTAGGCAGAGGTGTAATAGCGAACTACACCACACACCGAGCTTAGTATCATCCCAGATGTAACAGGGGGCGAGCCTGTCGCCATATCGGGCACAAATTCCAGACTCCGGGATAATATTTAGTAGCAAAACCTAATATCACTTGACCCGACCCGGGGATCGAACCCGAGACCTCAGAACGGCAGTCGCACCGTAATACAACTGCGCCATCAAGGCAGTCTTCTTGTACAGTTTGGAAACTGCTGGAATAAAATACAATTAAACGTCTATATGATTGCTGATTATGATCCACACTTTTGAATAGTCTAATAAAGGCTTGTTTAAACCAAAATAAATACATTTACTTCGTTGTTTTTTTTTAAATGGAATAATGGGCGAACGAGCAAGCGGGTCACCTGATGATAAGTGATCACCGCCGTCCATGTACACCCGACAACACCAGAGGAATCGCAGGTGCGTTGTCGTAAGATCGTTTTACCTTGACTCTCTCTCCGAGAACGTTGATGTCAGCTTCCACGAGCGCATGTTTCTGAAGTAAGTCTTCGACGCCCATCAGGTGCTTGCCGTAGTCGTCTGTCAATAGACGCATCTTGATCTCTTCCATCGAATCCAAGATATAGAGCATTTCCTATGTAGGTATAGAAAACATATAGTTTAATTAAAAACACATACAAGATTTTTTTTTCTTGCCCTAAGCACCTCAGGCATGTCCCGAAACTTTGGATACCTGATTAAATTATGTGATCCGATTTTATTATTTTATTAACATTTTTTTTTTTACACAACATCGCTCCCCCCCTCTATTAACATTTTTCCTATTTATTACTTTTCGCGGTTCTTGACTCGAGACGAGCCGAATCTACGACAATGCAACAATAAATGATACACTGTCTCGGCGACATCCGGAGTCACTCGCACAAGCAGGGCTGTCTTTGAGTTTAAACCTGTGCAGGTATGCGGCGGAGCCTCAACGGCATGTGAATGCCTGCACCTGAGTTGGTAACAGACGAGCCTTCCTCACTACCCGGTGGGCTTCGACCACTTTTGGGAAGAAAAAAACTCGCGTCACCTCCCCAGTACTGGAAGCCTCGTAATGCGCCTGCCAGAGTCTCGACAGTATCAGCCCTGATTATCCGCTTTGCGTACGACACCGGATATCGATCTTAGGCTGACGCAATCTTTTTAACTGCGACTTTCTTGGCCGGTTTTTTTTTTACGCATATAAGATTAGAGCACACATTTATAATTAAGTATAAGAATATTATCATCCACTTATATAATGATATAAACATATCAAGATGAAAAACTTAATAAAAAAAAGGTATAAATAACTGTACAACTCATAGGATGTTAATATGAATATTTCATAAAGTTATAATTTAGATAAATATTATACTTATAATGTTACAAAAAAAAACTATAAAGTAATCGACACATGCTACTTGTCTGCGTTGTTTGTTATCTTAATAATATATTAAACAAAGATATTATGATCATTTCTTTGTTAGACATACACCAAATGTCTAAGGAATAAAAATAAAGCTTTTTAAATCAATTATTCTCAAATTATTCAAATGGGTTTCATATACATAGACAGATTAATTATATAAAATAACACGAAAATATGTAATAATGATGTTTAAAAAGTATGATATACCTGGAAGTTCTGTTGTAAATGCAAGGAAAGCTCTAGTCTCGCGCGACGAGCTCTCAGCAGTTCCAACAGATACGCCCATAGTCTCAGTACGTTATCGCGACGGGCACACACGCGCTCTATATCGTGATATCTGTTATATAAACATCAAGTGTAAAAAACAAATTTAAAAATTCAAAAGTATTTCAAGTTTTTGGAAAGTTTAGTTGATATTTTATGTGCAATAGAACAACGGTTACAACAATAAGTCAACCAGAAGACATAATAACACGAAACGTGAATTTCTGAATATGTCACTAAAACTCTGTGAAAAATTCTAAGTACACTACTATTTTATTAGAAAAATAAAAATCAAACTCGAACTTAAAGCACTTGAATTCAGTGTCCATAATAAATTATTATCAATTCATAGTTTCAATTGAAACCATATCGAGAATGAAGATGACATGAGTTTAATTTCATCCGACATTCATCTGTAAAAGCATTTAAAATGTTTTATAAGTTTTGATAATAAAAAAATAACACTTTTTGTTCACCCATATTTTTACTTTGTCAAGTATTTTTTATTCAGACCATAATTGGGGCCTTATCGGCGTTTTTAATATCAATGGAGATTTGAATTTTAGTTCAATTTCATCATCTCCCTGCCCTTGCCCCATTTTTATTTGGGGTCGACGCAACATGTTTTCCTCTTCCATTCATCTCTATTCGAGGTCATACCTACATTCACTCTCTAAGCATATCATCACATTCCATCCATTTTTTCTTTGGTCTTCGTTTTTCCCTTTTTCTATATTAATAAATAAAATTGGAGTGTCTGTTTGTAATATCCAAATTTTTTTTTTATTAAGTAGGTTTGTATACCTATACCAAAAACACATTTTCTAAAATTGCTGTCCTAGTAATCTTTAAAACGGCTGGACGGATTTTGATGAGACTATTTTTGGTAGATAGCTGAAATAGGGTAAATTAGTGTACTTTTAATTTTCCTCATAATTGATATTTATGAGAAATATGTTTACTTTAACTTAGTACTAAAAACATTTAAGGAAATAAGTATGGTTCCGTTTAAAAAAAAAAAAACTAAAACGCAGTGAAGAACATATAAACGCGGACGCAGCTAGTCCTAAAACAAGGAATTAAAAATTGATAGAAAAAAAATTCGGCATACTTCTCAGCTTGCAGTTCAGAGCAGACTGCGACGACGGCCTGTACTCGTTCCTCGTAAGCGAATATGTCGGTCTCGATGGCCTCGTGTTTCTTAGCGGCTGCCTCGACCGCGGCGAGGTCGAACCCGAAGTTGTCCTGGCTGACCAGGCGCTGGTTCTCCGACAGCCAGGTCTCACGCATCTGTGCCTTGCGGTTGAATCTATAATATTCAATAAATTCAACTAACCATAAAAGACTAGGATAAATATATATATATATATCCACTTTCAAAACATATTTGTGTTTTTTTTTTTTTACTTTTTGATACATTTTTCATCTCGTTCTTATACGGCAATAATATATTATATAATTTTTACCACAATACAGTAATACCCCGCTTTACGCGAGGGATGCGTTCCGAAAAAAATCGCGTTAATTGAAATTCGCGTATATCGAGGTTTATGATTAAACATAGTCAAAATTTAATACAAAAAAATACAAATCATTTTAAACAATAACTTTAATTCTAAGAACACTTTATGCAATACATACTCTTATTTTTTACGGAAAAATACATCTATTGTCTTTACATTATGTTTATACGCACTCTTTCGCGTAATGCGAGGCATTTGAGCGCGAAATTTGAAATTCGCGTTATAGTGAAACCGCGCGTAACGGGGTCGCGCTAAGGGGGGTATTACTGTATAGGTTCTCAGTGCTTTGACCACAATTTCGCCTGATGTTAAGTGACGATGTGATCCAGGATGGTAAACACACTAAGCTTAGAATTACTGGTTCTCAAGGAATCCTGCCTGAACACACCTATTGGTATTTGGAGGCAGATTTTCAAACTAAGGGTTGTATCTTCCTGGCAGCTACTATTAGAAAATGCCCTACCACCATGCCATGGTTTCCTCGTGATGTTTCCCTTCACCGAAAGCTCAGGCTCATTTTAGAGTTGGATAGGTGTGCTCGAACCCGCATCCATTGTCGCGAAATCCGATCGCACTGATGAACATAGTGTTTGTTGTCATTTTTTTCACTTAGAATACTTGAATTACTGACGCTTTAAAATCCGCAGCTAGCAGTGAAACTGCGGGCGGATCGGGACGTCAGCGTTATTTACTATAGAAGAGGTCGCGCACGACTCTTGCCCGGATCGTGTCAACGCTATGTCTTCTATGGAAACAACGCGCTGGCGTCCCGGCCCGCCCGCTGTGTGGCGAACCACAAAATACATCACACGCATCACATCGTATGCTTTAGCGGTACTAAAAAGGGCAAATTCCGCGGAATTTTTCACTAAAGTAACGAGCAAACCGCATATCGTACCACTTTCGCCTGAGCGCCTTACGCTCTCGCCCTAAAGGTCGGTGCAGCTGTTAAGAGCCTTTCAATCAAAAGCATTACTCAGTTTAAGGACAAAAAAACCAATTACTAGTATTACTGACATTGTAATTACAAATACATTTAATTCGTGTCTACATATCTCATTTCAAAATCAAGATTGGCAAAGACGGACCTGGCAGCGAGCTGTTCCAGTTTCTCCTGTCGGATGAGTTCCTCCCTGAGGGCGAGTTCACGCTCGTGCTCCGCCTTCTCGAGGCGCTCCCAGGCCCGGTTGATGTCGTGTATCATACGGCCCTCTCTAGGAGTGTAGGGCTTCTGGTTCGCGGCTCGCATGCGTGACTGCAGGGTGAACAGGAGCACCTCCAGGTTGCCCTTCTCCACGAATCTGTCAAATAAATCAAATTACTCATTGTACAATAAAAAAAATTTGCAGTTCTATCCGCTTGGTTTTGCAAGGAATGGTTGAAGGCAAAATAAAGTTCAGAAGAGCTTCCATGCGATGGACCGACCAGGTTTAGTCTCCTCTAGTTATTGGTTCATTGTATGAGTGCACTAGATTAACAGATGACCAAAATGTTAGTGAGACGGATATCAACAAACCTTAATTAATAACTTAAATGACTGAGAAGATAGAATTAAAAACAATGACAACAACATGACAAACCAAAATCGAGTCGAGAACAACTCCTCATACATTTCATTTTATAATGACCCGAGATTTCAATGAAGGAAAATATCATGGTGAGACTATAATATGATAGTAGGCTACCTTTAAGCTTAACTAATATTACTGTATGCTTAGCATTCTACCATCTTGAATCATACAGTCACTTAAAATCAAGTGAAATTCTAGCAAAATGCAAAACCATACATTTGATTACAAAGGTAAAAAAATAATTGTAGGGATGTATAGATTTTTTGGCTATTTCGAAGTCAAGTAGTCACTAATAAATATATGTACACATTATAACAACGATAATTATTACCTCATAATCATTTCAACTTGGTTAAGAACTTTACAAATGTGCTCATGTTTTTAAAACCAATGAATAAACCTGGTACTTTTTTAGTAATTCGGTACTCACTTGGGCGGTTTCTCAACTGTGCGGTAGTTGGCGAATTGGATGAGTTGTTGACGAACTCCCTCCAATGAGTTCGCGAATGTTCTATCGCCAAGAGCTTCAATCGTGTGTTCTATCCATTGCAGTAGATCGCTATAAGACAAAAAATTTTATTTTAGATAAATATTAATCGTTTACATTATATATAATAACATAATCTATACAAAAAAAAAATTGGAGTGTCTGTTTGTAATGTCAAAATATTTTTTTTTATACTTAATATCTATGAATGTACATACTATATCAATATACAATTTTTAGAAATGTTTGTCCGTCTGTTTGTTCCGAGTAATCTCCGGAACGGCTTGACGGATTTTGACGTGACTTTTTTTTGGTGAATAGCTGAAGTTACTCAGGGTAATTTTAATTTTCGAAAATAATTAAGGTTCCGTGTGAAAAAAATAAAACTCATCAAAAATTGAATAAAATCTGAATCAATGCACAGTTTTACGGGCAAATGCTTGAATTTATGAGAAATAATTTTTACTTCATATTATTTAAAAAATAAAAAATAAGGTTCCGTTTAAAAATATTAAAACGCAGCGAAGAACATATGAAACGCGGGCGCAACCGCGGGGACATAGCTAGTCCACAATATAATTCGATAATATTATTATGATTAAATTAATATTTTTCTTACAATTAAACATTGTTTGAATTATATAATATAACATTACAACAAAAACGCAGCAATCAACAACAACAGATTTCCTACAATAATGGTAGGAAGTGTTAATTTCCTCATCACATTTTGCTACTTTGAATTAAAATAGCAACATTACTATAAACATATATCGAAATTAATTACAGAGTTTAGGTCACGAGGAATTGTGTCATTGGCCGATATTGGATATCAAAATTCTATTTTTGAATTGTATTGAAACTCTTTATTTGTATCTTATTATGAACACATTTGCTAAAACTTAATAATGTTTTAAAAAGATTATTAATATTTAACAGTAACGAAACGCTGACGGTACGACATACGTCATAATCTGATGATATGGGTATATTGAAGTATTATATAAAACATATGATCTATTCTTTTATTTATTTTTAATAACACGAGATACAGGATGATTACGGACGTGAATTAAATCATGAAGATAGAGAGTGTAAGAGGTTTTCTTACTATTTATGACAAAGGGGGTCAAAAATTTAAAAGCGATGTAGTTACCTCGTAAGGGATTCGTACTCTTGCATCATTTTATCATTCTCCATAGCTATGCCGACGACTTTGCCGATCCTCTTGCCCTGCACCGTCTCCTGCTTCATCTTACTGAAGTAGTGGTAGTACGTCACTACATAGGTGATTATTGATTTCTCATCAGGATGATCGACAGCGATGTCTGCAAAAAACATCATAAACAGTTTTAAAAACGTCGTTATGGATTCATTTACTCACGTAACAATATAAATACATTAATTGAATTGTTAATTCAATTATTATACTATATTCCTAGGCAAAAAACACAAATGTTAATTCAAACAAATTTTTAAATCTACTGGGCCGATTTCGATAGGATTTTTTTTGTTATGCTTTTATAACGCTGTAAAAAAGTTTTCTAAAACAAACTTAACCCCTTGAGCTCCTTACCTGGCGTTTACGCCAGCTTTCCATTGTTTTCCTATTGTCTTATTTTTACGGGTACTCGACACATTAAATAGGAATTTTATTACATTAAAACAAATTTAAATAAACTGCGTAGATCTTAGTAGAAGTGTTCAGTCTATAACTTAAAGGTTATTTATTTATTTAGAATAAAACATTAGTTAACTAAAATATTCTTTTATCATTCTTTTCTATATAAAGGTAACACGGGCAACACCAAGTAGGACAGTTAGTTTACATATAAATTGGCACCTTTTTCTGCCATATTTGTCAAACGATTTTTTATTTTATTTTCTTTAGTAGCTTCTGACGAATTTAAGTGTTACCAATAATAATAAAATTAGAAACAGCTATTTTTTTCCCCCTCAAATTATCAACTTACCTTCTGCATCGAGTAATTTGGTAAGTCCGAGTTTCTCCTCGGCGACGTTGAACGCATTGTTCAGATTGTGCATCGGATTGCTCCTGTGAAGTTTCTCGAACTGTATCAGATCGGGTCTGTGTTTGTGTATGATAGCGTTGAACGCTAACCCGTCTCGCCAGGACGTCGTGAAGTTACGAACATTTACATTATTATAACCGGCTGTTTTCATTTGACACCACAGAAGTAAAGCGTCTTTCGCGGATTTCGTTTCTTTATTGTCAGTTTCTTCGATAGTGATGTCTTGGATCTGTTTAAAAAAATCAAATAACCATTATAATATTTATAGTATTATATTATTTGAAGAGTTTATACTCGTAATTTCTTCTTAACTATCCATCAGAGTCTATATAACCAACTATACTGTATTATTTGGAGGATGACAAGTCCAGCTCCAGTTTGTACTGAGCTAGCATTTAAATATTCGTCCTACATTTACTTGCTCTTATAACAATATAATCGACATAGTAACTGAAAATGTAGATCTTTTATTCAAAATCTATATATGTATATAAAAAAATGGATTTTTTGAGGCTCCATCACTTTAAAACTAACTTATCTTAACTTATCGGGATGGAACTACCACCATTCGACGCGGAATTTTTTCTAGATGATAATAGGCTATTTTTGGATTTCATCGACCCTTTCTCATTTATTTCGATTTACTTTTATGCACGTTTTTTCTGCGCTATTAAAAACAAGATTCATTTTTCTTCATTCATATATTTTTAGGGAGTCTATATTATATTTTTTTTCTTAGCAGCTGTTAACGAGATAGTTGTTGTCAATGAAAAAAAAATTGGAAAGAATTTCTTACTTTATAGTTTCCAAAATTATTAAGATACATCATATAATGTTCAATTACATTGATTATAATAAATCTTTCAAAACCATATAGTCTTATAGCTATGAGTTTTTGAAAACAATACATAAAAAAAAAAATTAATTGCTTAAGCATACCTGGAAGCGCAGAATAATAGTCCAAATAAGCCCAAGATTGAGCCTTGGGTTGCCATCAACAATATCATGTGAGCCCATATTCTCCAAGTGGACTCTTTGCTCACGCAAGAACTGAAGGGCTTTGTCAACGTTCTCGAGGCAATGGATACGCATTTTGCCTTTTGTTGGGCGTGGCTGTCAACAAAATTACATAATTACAGATCTCAAGTAAATAGCTTCATAAAAATATCGAATAAAAAGGATACTACTTTATAGGCTTTTATAGTTTCTTAGTTAAAAATAATAGTGAAATAAAAATATATTTCTGTTTACTACATTTATATAACTCTACTGTTAGATAGCAATAATGGGTTAATTATTAGGTTAATGTTATTAGGTTTTCAAATTAATGATAAAAATATAAGTAATTATAAAATTTTACAGATCAAAATTTTAAGTGCACGCCCTAATTTCTATTACTAGATTCCAACATAACAGCGAACGACCATGAGTTAAATGCTTACAGAAAACAATAATATTCTGCAGTTTTGGCCTAATAATTTTTAATTGTTCAAACTTTTTTTAACACAGTCGCTCATATGGTAGTTTTTAATTGATATAATTATGATCCCGGGCCTTTAAACATTACTTTTAAATATATAGCAAATTAAGGAAAAATAACAATTAATAAGTGCAAAGATCTCTCAAAATAAAAATCATAGTACCTACAAGATTGTTTTTAACTATATTTCTCCTTACCTAGAAAGTTGATATTTCTTTATGATATTAAATGTTATTTACGCAAATCCTGCGAACTTGTATTAATTTATATTATGATACTCACAAGCCGTTCTCCTGATAACACCTCAAGTAATTTGATCAACATTTTGTGCCATCCCTCATATCGACGTACAGGTCCCCGATGCGGCACCCGACGCGGACTAAATGCGAATTTACCCATTTCTGGAAAGTTTTCTTCTGTACGCTTTCTCGTTCGTCTATAGAACAAACGCATAAGAGACTTATTATATCTTGTTATTAATTAATATTAAAACAAAAAATGTATTTTTTTTAATATATTCAATTTCCCTATCCTCCTAAAATAAATCCTATGATTAATTATGGTAATAAAGATCGGATCTTGAAAACTAAAATATAGAAAGATAAATCAAACTCATAGATATTAATAAAAAGAATCAATAGGGAATGTTAACACAATAACCGCCAGTGAGGTCGACCGCGCCAAGGTGACCAGATCGCTGGTGCTTCAGCTGACTTCTCAAAGAGTGGAGACTCTTCGCAGCCTTCCTGTACCGGCATCGCTATTGTAATAACACTAACCAGACATTACCATCCTATCTGTAACGTTCGGTAAATAATATCAGTAATATGAGATGAGTATCAGATTACTATTCGCACGCTTTAGACCGGAAAGCTTAGTCCTCGACGTGCAGGGTGTTGTATTGAAGGGAAAAAAAACTTATTTATTATTTACTACTAAATTACAACAACCCATCCCCACAAATAAATAATTTATATGATACCTCCAATGTTTCATTAAATAAATAAAATAAAATAACAATTATAACAGGCACTATGCTTTTTTTACACAAATCCACAAATAAACTAAAGAAAAGAGCGCGCTGGCACGTTTACACGTCAACTAACCTCTTAATTCTAATACGACTTTATCGTAATACACTTCCAAACCGGGCACTTCTATATCGACACCCTTTTTTATAAGATCGTAACACTCGGTGGATGTCATGTCGCCAGCACTCAGAGGCGACTGAAGCATGGCAGTTTGTATCAAGCGAAAGATGGTATGAATTAGAGCGTCAAAATTCAACTGCCCACTGGACAAGGATATTCGATACGAACGGAACAGATGTCGGCAACTATTCGACCGGTTCTATTAATTAATATATTATTGTAGTACCATCAGTGATATACTACATTTCGAATGAATAGACGTTGAGATATTTGTCGGTTATTAAAAAAAAATGTGTTGTGAATATCACTATCATGCCGCCGACGTCAGTCAAGTTTCGACTTATAGTAGAACTAACAATTTCGTGAGTTAGATAACAATTCTTTATACAACTGATAAGCGTCATATCAACGAGAGAAATACTTCATTGAATGCACGTATAGAAAAGTGGCAAATACAATAATAAAACGTTAGTACTTTTCGATAAAATGTTGAATACCCCTGCATATTATAAGGAAAAAAGGAAGTTTTAGTAAACAATTGAGTACTCGATAATATATATATATATATATATATATGGTGTCTACATAAATAACTTTGTGAAAGGAAAATATTACAGAACTGTAGTCAAGGACCTACTGTACTGATAATTCATTAAGTTAAAATTAGACATACTCGTAACAATGATCGAGTTTTATACGTAAGACAATAAACCGATCCACCATACATTATTAACATGATTTACGTATTAAGAAATCAATGATTTGCCTATGCTCTGTGAAACTATTTTTATATTATATTTCATAAATCCTGGCAATGAATTATAAAGTTTTACCCAATAAAATATCCCAATACTTAGCGCTTTCTTTTCCAAGACATTTATTATTTACTAGCTGTGCCCGTGACTTCGCTCGCGTGGAATTCAGGCTTCCTGTCCCGTCCCCTCTTTCATACCAAAATTCACCGAAATCGGGTCAGCAGTTCATTTCGAACAAACAGACAAAATGTATCCTGCAATAGATTCTGAATCCGTACATAGTTTTTAAATCAAACATCATCAATGTAAACAAAAAATCTTCATTCTCCAATCTGTAGATTTTGTCCCGTTAGTCTTTCGTTATGTGTATAGGTTATCTATGTCTTCTAATCATCCGAACAGTCCAAATTACTAATAAATAATATAGCGCCATCTATGAATAATCGTCAGAAATACATATATAATTTGCTTACGTAATCACCATTCATAACACATCGTCCCCCATGCCATCAAAAATAAACATTCACTTGAACCGTCCAATTACAGTTAGAACAAAATAATATTATGTTCCTCACTATATTTATACCTATTGATATCATAATTGAAAGTCAGTTTACTACTTTCATTAAATTACCCCTTAATACAACACCTAGAATTCCTAGATATTATTTAAAAATATCAAAATATTGTTTTCTCATTTATTGTGTCTTAAGAAATAAATTATTTATTTGCTATACATTATTTCATAATATACCATACTATAATGTACATTTTGTTCAATTTCAATCAATCTATCAATTTTTTGTTCTCGAATGAGACTAAAACGCATTTTTACCTTTCAAACACTTCTTTCATACTAAAGTCGCCGCGTGACATTCAAATTACTATAACTTTTAATAAAGTGGACCGATTTTAATAAAATAAAGTTTTGATGCTACCCCGGAATATACTTCATAATTATCTTTTTGAGTTTTTAAAATATACCTAGTACTTTTTAATTGATGCCTGCACCTAGTTAAATTTAGTTTAATCGCCTATTTTTAGTCCCTTGTATTTTTTTAGTTCTTTTCACAAAAATCAGAAATGTACAAACACGTGAAAATTACAATTTTATTATTAATATAGACGTAGGAATGATAGTAGAAACGGAACGTAAAGTGTGAATGAAAGGGAAGTGTGTGTGTGTGACGTTTTCTCACTCTAAAGAAAGATGGCGAAAAGAAAATAGATTTAAAAAGATGCTGTGTATAAATTGTAAAGAAAATGAATGTGTTTAAGTTCTGGTTGCTATTCTGGTTCGATTTTTATTTGATCCCAAATTTATATTTGAAAGATACAAAATGTTTCTATGTAAGGCCTCGAGAACCGACTAGTTTAAAACTTCACTCTCATAATCAATAAAGATTAAAGGGAATTTATATAAAAATAGGCAATTATAAAACGGTTCGACATATTTTTCGTCTTTGTTTATCAAACCTTTTTTTAGTAGTTGCTATTGAGGTTTACATCTTTAGAGCTTTACATCAATAAAAATAATCGGAAACAATTCCTTTTTCTTCTTCATATATTCAATCATAATTATTGGTCTAATTTCGACTATCGAGCAACAACTAGAATACAAGAAAAAAAGAAAGAAATAAGAAGATTTCAGTGAAGGAAATACCTTCAAGTTTGAAAACCTGTCTCTAAGCAACAACGTCCTAGTTTCAAATTTTGTTCCTAGTCTCTCCCCTAGGCTGAGTGTGTTTACAATCGTATCACATCGTAACTTAACATCAAGTGAGATTATAGTCAAAGCACTGAGCCTATAAAGCAGTAGTATCCAAACTTTTCTTAGCGAGGACCCACTTTGATAGCAGGGATCACGGTGGACAAAAAAAAACAAACTGAATCAATACCTAAATTAAAATAAAATGTTATTAAAATCTCAGAACATTTGTAATTGAAATTTATCTTTTGAATTCATCTGATGTTTGGGCGTCTTTTTCACAGATTCGATAATCCTATTAATAATATTACTCAAAGCTGACAGATCCCCGTGAAATTTGAAATCGTTTGCGGACTATATCTTGGCTCCTGCGGACCATTGGTGGACCGCGGCCTTTGATTGGGAACCACTGTTATAAAGTATATAGAAAAGACTAAAACGAAAGTAACAAATGAAACAGGTTATTATGACACGGAATGTTATCTCACCAGCAAGCGCTTTGATGCGCGATCGTTCGAAGAGCCTCGACGACGAATTGCCGCCATCGTACTCGATCTCGTCAATGATCTCCTGGCCGTGGCCGATGGACGGGTCCCACCGGGACACCGATATGTCGGTCGTCATGGCGACCAACTATATTTCACCACGCCACGCTCAAATATCTGAAACAGGAAAACGAAATTATTACGATTTGAATTATCTTACCAATTTCGAATTACACAAAGCACGTTATCAAAATTTTCTAAAGAGCTTGAATTTCGTAACTCGAAAAAAATAATTAAGTAAATAAAAAAGGTATTTTGGACACAATACAATAGTTTCTTATTACGTCACAGATATACAAGAGTATTCTATTATAGCACATTATTAAAATTACTTCTACATACCAAGTGACTTCTTCGTTCGGTTTATACTATGTGAATGATCTTAAAACACAAACACCGGCTAAGTTTCTACGCCTACAATAACAAGAATTGCGTTATCGAGTAGAAAATCATAATTATTGTTTACCTAAATTCGATTATTTTCAATACCATAGAGAGTTAATTTGACAAATTAAATTTAATTCATTCAAAAGTAAAACGTGAAATCTCATGGTAACCTATAAATAAACGTGAAAGAAAATCAATTAAAATTAAGTACCTTGAATTCAACACGATTGAAAATATTACTGAACACAATCAAGACAAATCGTAACGATTCGGGTTATTGGCAGTTTCACCGAAAATCACGTACAAATTACACAGTAAAGTCGTTTTCGTATATTTTTGTTATTCTAAATGACATCATTCGCATGCGCGCACGATAAGATTAGATAGGTAATGTTCGAGAGACATGTTATAACCACACCCAAACGCTATTATACCTGCATTCCATATAAAAAAAGTAAAAAATATTTTGTGTAGTGAAATTAAATTTCCGAACGTAAAACCACAGTCCAAAAGCATCCGCCTATCTGATATACTAAAGGTCGACGCTTTATGTGTTTATTTTTTTCAACTCACTCCTTTTTTGACAATATTTTCTTTATTTAATTACGTTAATAAAAACTATAATCTAGAAATTAAATGAGTGAAGACGTACGTTAAGGAATGAATTCAAAAGAATTATCACATAATGTTCAACATAACAATGTTTATCAATAGCAGAATGAAGATTATTTTATTGTAACACAAAATATCAGTACAATATAAGTGCGACATCTTTTAATCAAATGATGGTTATTACAATACAGGTGTCTGGCCTAAATAATTGTTTACCATTGTTACTGTTTTCGCTCGAATTCATTCATTTTTGTTAAAGTTTGAGATATAGTAAAGCAGTTAATTTTCGAGACTAAAATTAAAAACGGTACCACATTAATTTTTACTTAAATTAACACTAGACTTTGTGATAACGTTTAGGACGCTCGGCCGAAAATAACAACACATAATACGAATACGAACAAACCTCAGCTCATAATTCCCTGAAATCAAACCTTCTACAGTTAAACAAAAATAAGTAAATAAGGGACCTTACAAACCTAAGTTTCATACGTCCCAAATGAATAAGATGCCTTTCAAGTATTAAGTAATCAAAAATGCGGTGGAGGGCAGGGAGCGGTGGTCTATGTTCTTTTTTTACTAGCTGCGTGCTCGCGGAGGCGTCCGCGTTTCATATATTCTCAACTGCATTCTTTTTATTACCCTATTTTTTTTATTGTACTAACAGAAAGCAAAGTTTTCTTTTTTCTCATTTCTCACTAATTCAAATATCTGCCGGTAAACTGTGCATTGAATCGGAACTTATTCATAATTTAAAATATTTATAATTTATAAATTTCATGAGTTTTAATTTGTTTACGCGGAACCCTAATTATGTTCGAAAAATAAAAGTAGCCGAAATTACGCGGAGTAACTTCAGCTATCTACCAAAAATAGTCCAGTCCAAATATGTCCAGCCGTTCCGGGGATTAGCGGGAACAAACACGCAGACCGACAAAAAGTTTAAAAATTTTGTTTTTGGTGTAGGTATCGTATATTAATTCGAATGTATTTAATAAAGAGTTGTTATTACAAACAGACGCTTAAATTTTATTTATTAGTTACTCAAGTAGATTTTATAAAAATTGTCCAATGCTAACGTTATTGTGAGGGAGGAGTATAACAGATTTGAAAATTGCACACACCAATGTAAATAACACCATGAAGTTAGCTGAAAGTCGTTAATATTTTGACTCAGATCAAAACGCTTCAAATATCTAAAAACAGCCTTTTTATATTCACACTAAAGAAGTATAACTCAACACGTGCGTAAAAAAAAGTAGACCCAGTTTTATTTTTTAAATTCTCTTTACACTCCTTAATTCTCTTTAACGTAAAGAAAGAGAGTTTATAGTATAAACACTTGAATAATAAGAAAAGGTCAAAACATATCTAATTAGGTCAAGGGGTACGGTAGACTCGATTGAAACCTTACCTGAATAATAAAACATAAAAAAATAATGATTTCGAGTTTCGAGTCGACAACATATATCCGTAAAATTCGGATTGTCGAGTATTTTATTAAATTCTAATGGTGCAAATGGCAGTCATCATATTGGCATGAGTTCGTTAAAGCCGATTCATACGTATCAGTGAAGTTACAGTTCCTATCTACCCACATTTTGTAAAAGATTGTGTATTATGAGTCACATTTCACCCGAGCGAAGCCGGGTTTTCATCTAGTGTATAAATAGTCTCTCAGTAATATCTAAGCTAAGTTCCGTATAGATAGATGGATATGTATAAGTGTATGAGTCATAAAACAGATTTAAATATGAAACGTAACGATCGCGCGTTCTTGTTATTCATAAACATTCCTTTTTTAAACTTCAGTTGCTACCATTTGGTAGCTTTGTTGAGCAGCGTTTTTTAAATGGCACGTTCTTATTATTGAATCAAGTATGGAATTTTTGTGTACCAAATAATACCTTAAAATAGATTGTTAAACAATTATTTCTTGTATCAATGGTTACTAATTTACATGTTGAAAATCGAAATTAAATAGTATGATGACACATATTAGAGGTCGTTCAAGTACGTCATAAGGATGAATAGGGCTGGGCTATACTTTGTTTATTTTAGATGACATTAGGGATGGTCTGAATTGACTAATTAAATTTAAGTAAGAGTTTTGCTAACTATTGTTGACAAGGGGGGGGGGGGGTGTTAAAATACCAACATTTTCCTTACGTAATACATTAACAGCCCCTTACCTAAACACATATTTCAAACGTTATAAGAATTAAATTGATAAAAATAACACAAAAATCGTTAATCAATAAAACTAAAATTAATCACATCGATAAAAACTAAACGATACTAAAAAGCTATAGACGAGATTAACTAAGTGACCTAAGAAAAAAACTATAAACTTTTACCGTTGTCATTTCTATCAGATTTACGACGGGTATGCTCATAAATCGAGGCGGTCTAATTTGTTAGAGATATCTATTTAGTCTGTACATAACTAGTTCGACGGACAGTGTAAGCGACCTTTACACACAATCCCATAATTGTTCTGCGAAGGTTATTCGGTAACCACTATAGAATAATGTTGTTATTTATATAACTGTATGTTATATTTTGAGGTAAGACTGAACAAATCACAGGTACGTTATTGTCATATAAATTTCACTTTGATCAGGCTGCCTGAATAGCAATAACCGATACAACCGAAGTAAAATAGTTTGACTAATTTTTAAATACAAAAAAAAACATTTCATTAAGCTGCATTAAGCTGCTGATTTACAGTAAATACACTGTAACAATATCTTCCAAACTAGGCGTAGCATGTATCTTGGAAACCATGATTACACAATATAAAATTGACATCTCTGTTGGCAAAACAAATATCTCATATTTAGTTAGGAGAACATTAACATAATAACTTTTCTTTACACATACGCGCACCCATATATACCCATAAATACATATATAAATATCGATTGATATAAATATTAAGCCGCTGTTAAATATGGTAAATAATGTGTAGTAAATTGAACAAAAATAGAATATTGGATTAGAAATTCTGTATTGGGAACAAGCGTATCCAGCAGAGCACAACCTTTCTCTCTTCAATATACGCCAATGCAGGTCGTCCACACATTCAGGCCCGGTGGGTTCGCTAAGCCCGGTGGGTTCGCTGCAAGGCCCAGTGGGTTCGCTGCAGGGAGCGACGCGGTGCTTGCGAAAGCCACCCCGTGTCGCCCCCGTCCCAAATGCAACGGACGGCCCCGGGGGGTTTTAGTGGGTATTTCCGGGCGCTTCACGCCCGGGCGAGTCCCACACTGGCACGGAACTCGTCACTCCGTGCCCCCTTACCTATTGTATTGGAGGACTTCGGTCTCACTAATACAATAGGTAAGGGTAGTGCGTAAATGCATTTCCCCCGGCAAAAAAAAAAGGGTCATCCACACATTCAGGATTACATATAAGCACAAACTCTCTTTTTAAAAACAATATTATAAATCGAACCAGAGTTATTATGGCCTTAGTACCATTTGAGAAATATAAAAGGAAAAAACCACTAATGTCTCTTATTTACATATAACTGATCATCCCAACTGCTAGATCCTTTTATAGAAGTTTCAATGTTGTATTCTTCTAAAAAAACAGTTTCAAAACTGCTTTCATGTGCAAAAACGCTTCAAAGAAAAAGAAAGAAAAGAAAAAGAAAGCAAAAAAAAAAAGATTTCAGAAAGATACCGGTAAAGGATTTCATTAGAATGCAGGGTTACATATAAAAAACGTACAAAAAGAAGCAAAACAAACTTTATTAAATTATAAATCAGGAAACACCAAAAGCAAGTAAATATAATTCGATTGGTGCACACACACTGCTATTATTCCATGGACTTTTATATCCGTCACATAATCGAAAATCCGAATGAGTCTTATTGTTTAAATTAGTACGAGAAGTCACAACAGTAAAGGGTAAACATGTGGGCGCGCGTATAAAAACACCCAACGTTTTGGAATACAATTCTCATGATGTAAACCAGCATGCGGATTTTCCCACTATTCTTAGCTGCATGATATATTTGAAAACACTTACGTAAGCGGCACGTACAATAATTAAAATCTCAAACATTAAAAAACTCCGAAAGAACAATGAACTCATGTGAAATCTTTCAAGAATTCAAAAATACCCTGAAAAACTAGCTTTATATTAGTCAGCTTAATATTAAAATTCTTGTTTCATCAAACCCTGTTGGGAACAAATAAACGAATATCATTCTTAATACTAATATGACTTCAAGGTTAATTCAATATAGGCGCAACACTTTAAAAGGAAGACGTATCTAAAATATATCTTCAAATAGATGAAAAGGTCAGTGTTGTAACAGACAAGAGTTCTTTATTTATCGGGAATAATGAGGGCGTAAATATGATCTATGTAAGGGGTATTACTTAGTGAACTTCAACTTTGATAAACAACGTACAACAAATTATGTATATAACTGTATGGGTATTGTATGTATTTTGACATACCTAATGCAAATTTCATTTTACACTTCTTCGAATTTTATATCCTACTCTACTTACTACCGGGTCGTTAGTAAAAACCTATTATTATAGAACATGCAAAAACATATATCGAGTACCGGATCGAATCCTGCTTTACTTTAAAATTTGAAGAGTTAAACAAATCGAATATATCATGTCTGCGTAATATCAAATTCTCCGTACAATATGCTTTATATTTATTCTTAGAAACAAACGTCCGTGCTACTGCATTCGCGATGGTTTTGCACTTTCCATCACGTAACGTGGTCACCGATGAAACTATTTCAATCATCGTATAGTTATTATGAATATTAAACTAATCTGTTCTCATTTGTCCGTTGCAATAACAAACTAAACTACCAAGTAAATAAAAAAAAACTCACTTGCAATTAATAGTCTTAACATATTGTTTGGTAAAACTACTAAGCGTTGTAAATTGCTATGTACTATGCATTATGCCGTGTGGTGCCGGCTAAGAATCTTCTCATGAGTATCGTAAAAGGCGGCTAAGGGATAAACCAGGGAATGGGTAGCAGTATCCTTTGAGTAACTCTGAGCGTGCCGATTATGGCAATTACCCTCTTTTTAAGATCTCTTTTGGGGCTTGGGGTTGTACTTTTCTTATTTTTACTGACAATGGCAAGGGGAGGGTCTGAATGGTGAATACGTATGCAATATATACTATCAATGTGTTTTTTTGTTCAAAATAATGCCAACGCTTATGTAATAGGGGGAGGGGGTAAAACCTTTGCTTCCTTACAGAGGGGAAGGAGGGAACATTTTGCTTACGTAACATTTTAACGACCCCAGGGAGCTATCCGTTCAGACATAGATCGTTACAATGAAACAACTAGATAATTCTAAATCCAAAAAAATCCTACGAATGAACAATAGGTTTATATACTTCTTTACCTCTTTCATTACAAAATCTAACTCAGTACACAGAATAAGAATAACAAGGCTTGTTCAAATTCCATCGACAGTTTTGTAGTAAAAAATTATCACATAACCTGACCTCTTTCAATATATATCTATCAATATAGCATGGAATAAATCAATATTGCAGTACATAGATAACAAAACCTAGTTTAAAATATATTAAACCCCAAATATTGAATGGCGTACCGTAGGCAATCAAAGAGACAACAAAAATCGAACAAAGCACAGCATCGAGTTCATTTACCCCGAGCAAGCAGACACGACGTCGTCCAACACCATAAGCTACCATTAAAACTTAAATTACGAACAACAATCGATGGAATGATAATAGGACACACAACGGCATATTTTGTTTTGAATGCTTTTTGAAAACAAAATCTTATTATATCTCATATACGGTTTGTTTATATGAAATATACATCGCAGCGTTTATCTCCATACTTGTTACTTTCTTTTCTTTATTACAAAGAAATGTAGAAACCGCAAACAAAGATTCTATATATCGGGATGTACAGTGTGAAAATAAATCACATTTTAAATGATATAAGGAAAGCGCGCTTTCTTCTTTCAATTCCACAAAGGATTATATCAGATTAAAATAATCAAGTAATATTATTTTCAATGAAAAATTAAAATTGTCATAAAATGAACGATTTTTCTTATTGGGTACGTGCTGATAACTTGATGATATTATAAATTGATCACTTGATCACCGATTACTTTTAATATGGAACAACGATTTATTTGATGTATTCATTGGCATAATAATCTAACAATTTCAAACAACTAATTTAACTACTTAAAAGTTCTCCTTAATTATGTGTAACCTCTTACTTATTCGACAAGGGATTTGGCTACTACCGGCCAGGGTGAGATAAGGTCAAACAGCCACACTTATCGACATTGGCGAAAGGTCAGTATATTATTGCTTCTTATTTCCCCGAGGAAATATAAGGGAGAGGAAATCGTTCAAAAATGAGGCTTACTCGAGTAAAACATATTTCAGTGAACGATGGGATATATAAGGAAGTTTCTCAATTAACAATTCTCAAGAACCGATTTTAATGTAACTTAGATTAACCCCTTGAGCACCTTCCCGGCGTTTACGCCAGCTTTCCATTGTTTTCCTATTTTCTTTCTATTGTTTCATTTTTATGGGTACTCGACACATTAATATAGTATTAGAAAAAATATTCGATATGAAAAAAGTCGCAGACAACTGTTATTGTTATAATAATAATTGTAAGACTATCATAATTTAACTTTTCTAAAACTTTCTTATTAAAAGACATTAATAGGTTGCCGAGACTTAAACAATCATAAAATTAAATATATTATAAAATAAAATTAACATATTATTTTTAAAATTACGACCTTAAATTTTGTGTTTAAATCATCTTCAAATATTAAATAAAATGCTTTAAAAAAAATAATGTCATCGATTATATGAAAATGTAGCTAGCTGCCTTAAATTTGATAAAAAATACCGGTATAGTTTATTTAAGGGTTTCCCGCAGTGTTTATGGCAACGCTATGGTGAAAGCCAAACGACTAAACGGCACGCTACAATGTCTGACTTGCGAGGGTGTATCGTGTCGCACTTTTACCGTTACCGATCCAGTTTAACGCCGAATTATACGAGATCCTGTGCCAGGGGTATAATAAATACGAACCTCATAAAATTAAACAAGCACCTAAGTTTTTCATTATTAATATTTCGTTTATTTGGATAGGAAGTGTGGTTAAATATTACATAAAAAAAATAAGTAACTCTTTCCCTATCTTTCATGGTGACGTTTAACTTGCGAAATAGCATCATCTTTGCATCTTCGTCTCATCGTTATAAATTATAGGACACAAAAATTGAAAGTTTTTTTTTGTGAATTTATACCACAGAAACTAACACTAAAACATCTCAGACATAAAATAACCGACAAGAAACTAAACAGAGGGAGTTATTATATGCTTTAAAACCACCTTCACTTAATCGCTGTCAAACAGAATTAATATTTTGCTGCTTACATTCTGATTCATTTAACAACAAGGAGGTACATAAAAGGTTCATACAGCAAAAAGGTCATACAACTTATTAAAATGTTAAAGACGTGTATAAGATTACATAACGAATGTTAGGATTCACACTGGACTTCGAATCATGATCGTTCGTTTCTGGTCACTTTCAGCTACTTTATTCACAAACTCATTTATTCCATAAAGCATTATCTCTTGAAATCCATCTCTTGAAGTATGTCGACTTTATTCTCAATCTTATTATCGACTCATATTAGATGTTTCGCTACAAGAGTTTAAATTTCAGTGTGCTTTTTCTATTCTCAATAGTGACTTTGAATTTTTTAACTTCAACCAACCGTGAATATTGATTCTAAACCCGCTAAAGACGCATAGAGATCGAAAAACTCTGTGTGTACTTTGATTGTAGAAAAAATATGAGGCGACTTCACATCATTTTTTTCTATCGTTTTTCCAATTTAACTTCACAGAATAGTTTTATAAATATACGCAAATTACAAAACTCAATTAAAACAAGTGATATTTTGTTCCCATAAATTACCAACGAACCGTGCAAACCATACTTCGTGGTTGTTGCATAGTGTTTTCAATTCCCCATTTGAAAACCGCAGGAAGTAATGCGATTTCTATCGCAGTTGTCCCGTAAGTTCTATGAGTCTTATTTTTAATGTGATAAAGTTCAATTTAGCTTAGTTAATTTATTATAACTGTACTCTTTACGTACGGATGTCGTATTTACGGTCGGTTACAGTCACAAGCGCGTCGAGTGACACCGTTTAACCTACTACTTGTATTCTAACCGCTTTTCGAATTTTTTTTATTGTTTGTTTTTTTAATCAACCTTCTTACTTCACAGCACATGATTTCACAACGAGAGTGTTGAGACTCATCGCTAAGTTGGTTACGGTAACTATACCTGTTACTGTTAAAACGAGTATGAAATTATTAAATTTACATTGAAATGAAGTCACAAGAATACACCAAAAATCGTGTTCAATTGGTTCAATATGACTCATAAAAGATAACATGTAAAAAAAATAGTTCTTCTTAAAACGCCTAAATAATGAGAAAAAATGCTCAATGATATTCATATAAAAATTGAAAACTTTTAACAGTAAATAGAGCACGAAGTGGCACGATTTCCAGTTTCCTATGTGTGTTGACATCACGGATAGAGTTCTAAATATAATCTCCATGCAGCAGTGTCCTCTACACGAATCTCCTCATCTCAGTTATTTGGCGATATAATACGAACCAAGTCTCGAGTAAATAATTTTATCACTTGAGACTTGTATAGGTCCATTTCATATACGGAATATAAGCAAAAAAATTATTATCAGTTGTTCTTTACTTACAGGAAAAATAAATTAAAGTATTTGTCCTAAATATAAGGTATATTGTAATTAGTCACACTTTAGATTAACTTAAGACTATGAGATTTATAACTCAACATTTGGACAGACAATAGCTAATTTGCGTTCCAAAGATTTCACAGTGGTATGTTTATTAAACAATTCTTCAAGAATTTACGCTGACTGTACTATGGTTTTTAATTTTTTTAAACCCTATACTTAACTAATTTTAAATTACCTTAATCACTGCTTATAATATAATCTGGCTAATTAGACAATAAACTGAAAATTATAAGTATCATTAAAATATAATGATACAGATTGTCGCAAATTTTATTACATTTCTTATAATATTTTTAATTTATTGGTTCACGTTATTAATAATTTTATACTGCAAAATGGTCAAATTGAACATGAGTTCCAGATAATGAGCGTTCGAAAAGAATCCATGCGTTAAAAAAAATACATGCTACTTGCATGTACTTCCACTTCCAAGTAAATCCCTGCGTATAACATCAACAGATGTATATCTTAAACTTTGAATTAAACATGAACTGAAACAGGTCCCTTAATTATGGTCCGGACCAACCGACAGGCACTTCCTATGATGGTGCGGCGAACGGACGAATCTATTAACCCAAATAAAAAACCGCGCCCGCAGTACCAATGTCCCGCGCGAATTAGCGCAACATCAGCGAATAATTTTATTTAACGTCGCTATTTATCAATAAATATTATTTGAACCGGATATACAATCATTATGATATTTTAAAACATGACACAATATTATTACATCATCCGAACGGAATAACTTACTATCATGTAAATAATTTTACATTTACAAACTATCTTTTACAAACAGAATGTCGGAAGGAAATTATTCCAAATATTAGACGACAAAGACATGTATGGTAATACATATCTCGTGAGACTACTGACGAACTAAAAATCAAATACTTTAAGCTCCCAGTAAAACTGAAGAAAAAAAACAGCTTAAAGTAGAGCTATTAACATTTTTGAAGTGAAAACTTTTTTAACCACAAGAGATATTCTATCAGGGAAAAACTATGCTAGCACCAACAATGCTGTGCTATCAACATGCTACAGTATGTCAAGTATAACATGACAATTAGGTGCTGGCACTTTATAATCTATTTAATTTCAATTAATCTTACCTGATGTTAAGTGGCAATATTACCGATTAAGCCAAAAACACTAACTCTTAAAGTTCTACTAGAATACGCTTAGGTAGGTAATTGAAAAAATACGGCAATGCTTTAGTTTAATTACGATGATTTTCTTAAACGAAAACTCATGTTAATTAGGTCGAAGTCATACCCGACTACATTACCGTACCATACCGTATAGTACTGCACTATTATAGAAAAAGAATAAAAAATCTAATAAGGTTCCCGTAATACTAAATTATAAACATAACAACCTAAAAACAAAAATAGAATAACTCAAAACAACACAGCAATAATAAAAGAGGTAAACTACAACAACACGTTTGTATTTTAAAATATCACGAGCGCTGTAGTTAATTTTAAAACAATAACGCACGCCGAACGCAGCGTATATGTTTGACCATTCACGATCTCACAGTCAATTAGCTGTCGTCATCATAACGCTCCCCATGCATGAGAATGGCTCCCCTCTGGCGTGATGTACAGGTGGCCCGTGATAAATAATAAACAAAACCAACACAGACACGAAACATTACGGTTTACAGCGGTAGCAAAAAGGTATCCATCCGGTGCGCATAGATAATTAATTTTACGAATCATAACCTTATTTTCATTATCGATTTAAAATTATGAAATATAATTAGTTACAAGCTTCAATACTCATACAATTATATATGAGAAATCCGAAATAAGAAAATTTAATTTATATATAAATTAACTACGTCAGTGACTAAAATCGACAATTCAATTTTTTGTTTTTATGGATGTAATATGCTCTTAAATATTTCGCGATTTACTAAAATATTAAAATTGAACGCCTTTTTACATGGGAAAATCTTACATAGGATACCCACCCACACAATCCAACGACGGCTGGGCTCAACTATTTGGCCAAGAAGTAGGAATTACCTTCGCATTACCTCTACTCTAGTGGTAATTTTTGTCTCTTCAATTCGCTTATATCATCATAACTTTTTCCATCCATCCATTCAACTTTTTCCATACATTACTTCATACAACAAATTATTTAATAAAACATGACTTAAAATAATACCCATATACATTACGACCGGCGGAACATTGCCGGACTGAAATTCGTGCAAGTCCATAATACGCAGCATGTATTAAAAGCATACCTATAGGTGGCTACCATATATTATTTTTACATACATTTTTTATGTACATTTTGAAAAATTTATTCACTAATTTATAAATTAAGTAATTATATTCTATATTTATATGTTAGCAGTTTCCTTTTGAGTGTACAAGGGCGAAAATTCGCAGAAAGTAACTTCAGAACTGTCAAGGTATGTCGGCCATATTGTAAAACGGATCTTGTTGAACTCCATAAGCCGACAGAGATAAGAAATGTTGCCTTTACAATAAAGAAAATCAGAAAATCTTTAATTTCAAATAGGACCCGATGAAATATTACGTAAGCAGATTTGTTACATATTTTCCACTCCCTCCCCCCATGTTGTCAGCAATAGTAAGCAAAGATCTTACTCCCAATGTAACGTAAGGATTAGCATATTTTATACACAATCTGCTTAAGTAATTAAGTAAACATTGCTTACGTAATCACAATTCAGATCCTATGTCATCAAAAATAAGCAAAACTGACCCCCACCCTAATACTCGAACGGAGCGTAGTTATTGGTAATAAATAAGAGTTCATAAACTATATTTAGGGCACGTGAGATATTACAAAGATTAATGCTTCAATATCCATCGCCCTCTGAAGGCTAGGGGTGTGCTAGCACGACCTAAGGGAGCCAATAACGACCAGTCATTGACCGGACATCGGACAAACACAATACTTTCGCTAGTCATCCTATTTTTAAAATCGTTCAATTCTTATTTTTAGAAACTTACGCGCATTGAATAGACCGGTCGGAACGAGGCCGGAATTCTACGATTCACATCGTGTTTATCGGAGCTAATTAAAAACAACGCTAAAGTTTTGATAAATACTTTTTTCAGAATATTGTGCAACAACGCCCTATGTCTTTTTATCTGTCCGTTAGTTAGTTTATAATCCTAGAACCACGATAAAGATTTAAATGATTTTTGAATAATCATCATCTGCTTCAACTGCTTTCGGTTACAGCGACCACATTACCGATTCCATTGTTAAAAGGGGTTTTCACATTCTGCTCTGTAGTCTGTACGTAAATAGGGAACAAAATCTACCTTGGCCACAAACGTTCGAGCATACTTTTGGCAAGTCCAGAATTCCATCAGAGTAGTTGTGAAATCATATTTATCTATATATAAATAGTGTATGTTTGAATCTATATCACTAAACTCCAACATCATTCGTTCGATATCGTAAAAATTGGCATGTATTTGTATTTTTTCATAGATTACCACCGTTCAACCGATCGTCATGGAATATATATATGAAAATTCAAGCATGGAAAATATTTTACATACAATGGACGAGACAACAACAAGTACAGCTACCATTTTTTTTTTAGATTAGTGCCAGCATAATGCCAGTATATGAGAATAATAATTAATGTTCGACAACTAATTTGTTACTGGCAATTTTCCTTTCAATATGTTTATGTAACTTTAACGTTACAAATAATCAAGAAAAGAATAAAACTTTGTTTGAAGCGAAAGGAGTCATGGGGGCATGACTGTGAAACATAATATGGTAGGTAACCTTTTTGTTCCACATGTGTTTACATGGAAATTTAAATTAAGATTCGAAATAACAAACAAACAATATTCCATAATATATCCTGTAAACATTGTCGTGGAAAGGACAATGCTTAACTGATTAGTATCAGGCCATTTTGAAACTATAATACTCAAATTGAAAATAATCGCTTAATACCTAATAAGTGTGAAATTGATTATTCAATTGAGAAACAATTCTTCTGAACTTGACGTGTTCCATTTAGGACACATCGGATGAAATTATGGGATTGAACGCTAAAAATACTCAAACGGTACAAAAAAAAACAATAAATTCATTTCAATTTTGATCATTTAATTCACAGTAGGTATATTAAAATAGAATATGTTGCACATATTTGTATAAAGTACATATGTACGGTCTATCTTGCGTGTGATATATAGATCTCAATGAGTATCGTGTGTGGGTGTCGACTATGAACTTTGTAAAAAAGGATGCGACTCATTTCTTACTAGTCAACTACGTAATCCTAGGACGAACACAAATAATACAATCCTAGGATATAAAATAAATATCATCTCATTGTTTTATTATACGACCTCCTCAGTAAAAACCATATGTTTACATTTTCCCACTAATAAGGTTTCTTTTAAAACCCTTCTTTCATGAAACATTATCTAACTAATAGTATCAAATGTTACTTTTTCGAGGAATATTCAGTGGTTAATTAAAAACTTTACAAGGCCTTTTTAACATTATACATTAAAAATTAAGTATTATATTACGCTAACATAATAATTTCGGAATTCAATTAACCTATTCAAAAGCCAATATTTGCATTATGTCCCACAGAAGAGCAGTGCATTTTAATTACTACCATTATACATATTTAATGTTTCATATTTAATCCATCCATTCAACCGAAAGACGTCCACAGCTGGGCATAGGTCTCGCCCAAAGATCTTTACGAAGACCGGTCTTGCGCCACCCGCATCTAGCGGATTCCCGCGACCTTCACCAGTTCCACCTCGTGTGAGGCCTACCCACTCTAAGTCTTCCAGTGCGTGGTAGCAATTCGAGAACCCGTTGCCCACATCGGGCATCGGTTCTACGAGCAATGTGCCCAGCCATCTGCCACTAAGTTTAGCAATTCTTAGGGCAATGTTGGTTACTTTGGTTCTCTGCTGATCTCCTCATTCGTGATTCGATCACGCGGTGATACTCCATGCATAGAGCCCTCTCCATTGCCCTCTGAGAGACTTTGAGCTTTGATATTTGGCCCATTGTGAGCGACCACATCTCAGTGCCGTATGTCATAACCGGCAACACACGCTTTCATATTTATAAAATTTGTTTAAAAAATATAAACCCATTATAAAAATACATTTTACTTCTACGATTAATAATAAAATGTTGACCTTAAAAACACTATAACGTTGAAATTATACGCTCGGTTGTAATTTAATCATTTGATCAATATAACTTGCCCATTGTTCTAAATAAACCTTACAGTCATAAAACGACAGTCATGCCAATCGATGGTCATCTATAACAATAGCAAATCGACCAGAATAATATGAAACATCGAGTTACGATGCAAGCTGATACGTAGAACATCGTTGCACCGATAAGTGTATATAATCTAAGAGCCCGTGGTTTCCAGACCTTCGTTACTTTATAATAGCTGAAAGATTGTTAGCGCATCACTCCTACTAAAGGTAAATGGCAGTAAAGGTGTATTCGTATAATAAAATATCAACTTAAATTTGTCAAAGTATAAAGCGTAACTTTCTATGTTTTTTCTAAATAAAATCATAAATCACAATCTTGGCAATTCATTGCCGCCAGACTTCTTTTCAGACATTGACATTCTTCCTGTCAGCGTGTTCCCTCCTTCATATGATATTGGGTCCTTCAAAAGAGGCGTGAAGAGGTATTTAAGCAGGCCAGCATGACAGCGGTGACTGGCAGTGAACTCTGTTCAGTGTCAGTTATCGCTGTTTTGGATTGCACTGTGCTTACCATCAGGTCCAGTGCAGTCACTGTGCTGTCCATTGTAAAAAAAAAAAAAAAAAAACTTGCCACTTACTATTGTGCCCCCCTTGCCGGACACTTCAGCTTTATTAAATTATAACTATACTTATAGTATGAAAGCTGAATTATAAATTATATTATGTATTAGGATAACTATTAGATGTTTCCTCATTAGCTAGATAATCTTAAAAGTTCCAACATCTGGTCACATCTTGCCTTCCTGTATTGGGGGTATACGCTGACAAACTTTTAGCTTTTATATAATAACGAACATCTGATTGCTACTAGCTCTTAATTTAATATGCATTATATACTAATTTCGTTGTAAAACGCATGACCGACTGCAATTTTATGACATAAGCGCGTGGTAACGTCATCGGGCGTCGGCAACTGCGGCGAAGGCCATAGTTGTCATACTGACCGAGACTCATGCATTGCACGTACATCGAACGATCTCGCAAAACATCTCAAATACAACTAACTTAATACTACCGACAGACGGTTATATTAACTTATACACGAAAGAAGGATAGAAAGTTATAAACAAAACATAACCTATTATTTATATAAATAACTATAAAAAGTTTACTTTCCTCTATTCGCCGTGACCACACCCACACACAAGACGTTTGCCTCGTTGAAGCGATGACGCTATCGCCTATTTGGGTCAATATGACTCTTTACAGCCATAAAAATTATAAACTCTGTATGAAGCGGGCCAAGTCGGCCATTATACTTTTTGATTATAGTTAAGATAAACTGAATCGATTTTATCTTAATTACTTTATTGATATAATGGACATAGAAATAACGGTGAGCCATGTTTAATAAATGTTTCTATTAAAAAATAAAATTAAAGTAAGCAATAAAAATGCTTACACTTTGCCAAATATCTCCAGTTTATTGTTTATTACAAGATTAAAATGTTGATACTTCCTGTGCAGTAAAATTAAAATCCGGTCTAAATAAATAACCAGACTTTATTTATTAGTTATGCCTTAACATTAATAGTACCCAATTTGAAGATGATAATATGAAATTATAATTTTATTTAAGTATATTAAATATAATGCATTCTTTACAACAAATACTAATAACCACTACAAATATATAAAAAAAGATGTACACTGTCCAAACAAAATGAGTATCAATTTTCCAAACGAACAACAAGGTTATTATTATTCAAGTATCAAATTTCTTGCTTCATTATCATTGTAACAACTAAAAAACAGCCATGTTTTTTTAAAGCGTACGTGAATTCACAAATTAAACATATATGTAATAATTATTTGCATACGCGTACTGTAAAAACCTGCAAACACGTTTCAAATTTCACATTAAAAAATAAACTCAACAATATCTTTACTAATAAATAAAATTGAAGTGTCTTTTTAAAAGTCAAAATATTTGTTTACTAAATATATATGAATACTATACATATACCAAAAATACAATGTTTAAAGTTTTTGCCTGTGTGTCTGTTTGTTCCGGATAATCTTCGGAACGGCTGCACCGGTTTTGACGGGACTTTTTTTTGGTAGATAGCCGATTTACTCCGCGTAACATAGAGTACTTTCGTTTTTAGAAATTTATAGAATTGTTTTAAATTAGGGTTCCGCATAAAAAAAATCAAAACCGAATCGAAATCGAATAAAACCCGATTCAACGCACAGTTTCACTGGCAATTGTTCAAATTTGTGAGATATAGTTTTACTTTATCTTAGTACCGAAAAATATTCATGAAAATAATTAGAGTTGCGTATAAAAAAAAAAATAAAACGCTGTGAAGAATATATAATATAACTTTTTAGTAAACAATTAACACAAAATTTATCCACATTATACACATTACATACACACGCACACACATACACACACACCCACACACACAGACACACACACATAAATGTAAACATTGTCTGGTAATTAGTTTTTTAAATAGTTATAAATTCATTTTTGGCTCTTAATTTTATTTATCAGTTTAGTTTAAATGTATTTTTATACGAGCTGTGAATTTTAATGTAAATAAATAAATAAATATAAAAAGCGTCCGCAGCCGCGGGCACTCAGCTAATTTATAATGAAACTCAAACATTGACCATTGTATGACATTTAAACTATTTTTATGGTAAACCTGCGTCTCCGAATAATATTTAGTGAATGAGTGTAAATCTTAAAACATAAATAAACGTATCATTAAATTGCGTCAATGGAAATAACGGATCATGAATGCACCATTTCTCGGTAAAGAAAATAGGTGAACGCTGTGGTATAGCGGCCAGCCGTGTTAATAACACAATATGAATTATTCACAGGCCATGACTTTACAATGAAACTCGTTGTGCGATTAACACGAAGGTACTTTGCATGATATTAATCGAGAAAACTGAAATAACTGTATTATTAACTAGTTAGTTGTGTGCACACGGCTGCGCCCGCGATTCATACATTCTTCACTGCATTTTTTTTTATACGGAACCCTTAGTATGTTCCTAAAAAAAATTAGTACTAAGATTAAGTGAAAATTTTCTCATAAATTCAATCACTTGCTCGTAAAACTGTGCATTGAATCGGATTTTATTCACAATTTTAATGAGTTTTAATTTGTTTTAACGCGGAGCTCTAATTATTTTCAAAAAATAAAAGTGGCCTAAGAGTTACGCGCAGTAACTGCAGCTATCTACCAAAAGAAGTCCCGTCAAAATCCGTCCAGCCGTTCCGGAGATTAGCCGGAACAAACAGACAGAAATTTTATTTTTGGTATTGGTATCGTATATAGATGCATATCTATTTAAAAAAAATATTTTGACACTTCAATTTTATTTTTTAGTATGGATTCAATTCATTCTCAAAGAATAGCTCGAGTTAAGAATATACAGTACGAAGTTTTAAATAAACTTATAGAGAAGATCTTGGGGGGATTTAAATCAAATAAGAAAGCAATTGCCTACCAATCTACTTTCATAGACGAATACAAACATTGTACGCTGAATTATTGAAAGGTCATGTTTCATCAACTGAATTCACTATTGTTTGTTATAATTACATAATGTAAAGCAAACGACCGGCGTAATTTTAATACTAAAACTAATCACACATTAGCCGTTCCATGCTTTAGGCTTAGTAAATCCAATAAAAGCTTTTTAGATAATAGTGTCAGGTTTACTAACATGGTTCCAAATCACATTACTGATTTATCCGACAATAAGTTTAAGCACTATGTCAAGCAGGTTTTAATGTCCAAAGGTCATTAGGGCGGACCATCACATGAACCATTTATTATATTGAATTGTATAATTTATATAATACTTAAAAAAAGTTTTTAAAAACTTTCTTGACGGCTCTTCTCGACTGGGTTGTTTTCCGAACCAGTCTTATTTTTTTTGACGTTTATAAACCACCGTTTCAGGGCCCAAACTGAATGAATAATTTTAATTTTGATAGAAATTGTAGACCAGAATGTAAAAAAAGTATATTAATCGGTTCAGTGGTTCTCGAACTATACAAACTACTAAAAAACTTCAGATATCTACAAGAATGTGTACTAATTATAATGTACGTAGAAAACCATCTACAACAGACACGCACCGATTTCAAAATGATTGCTCGACTGACACACAAAGATGACGAATTAACGCGCGATTGCTACGTCTGGTGGTAATAATAATATGATAAGGGCTTTATTATTTGTATCAGTACATATTGTTACGTATTGTAATCATAATCCACATAGTAACAATTTTTAAAATTTGAAGCAAATTGTCATTCTAATCAAGTTATTCAACACTGTCGTTAATTGGACAATCTACTTGATAGACCTGAATGAGGCATTCATCCCATACTGAGAAGAATGTAGACTATTGAACACGCTCCGCAACCGAGTTCAAAGTATATACGAGTATGTGACTAGTCTGTCTACGTTTGTATGCTAGTATGTGGGTCATTTTGCGAAGCCGAAATCATATGGCATTTAATGGTATGAGACATACACTTTCAATGGACAAACATTTTAATTTATCCAATAATACATTATTAATACTGTATATTTAAATAAATTTTAACTTAGTATTAAAGTTTAATCTCGATACAAAGTATGTCATGCTAAAAAGTAACTCTGAGAAAGGTTTCGAAGGTTGTAAAGATACCATTATCTCGGTAATATAGAGAGCTCGAGCTTTGTATGCTTATTCTGTCATTACCATTTGACTTTGACCCCGTTGCAGCGGTTTTATGGTTTCGCCACACAGCGAGCGGGTCGGGACGCTAACGCGATGTTTCTATAGAAGACTTCGCGACGGCGCGAGCTATGCGCGACCTCTTCTGTACTAAAAGCACACTGGCGTCGCGTTCCGCCCGCTGTATGGCGAAACCATTAATCAACCGAGACCGATTTAATCTATGCAAAATAAATACGTACATTATGCAGTATAGTATAGTAAGTTTCAAAGAAAGGATTCATTGACAAACCAGTTTCGAATTCGCAATGTTAATATTTAACTACTAAAATAATCACCTTAAAACACAAAGGACAATTAGTTGAGTGATTTTAAAATCATTGAAAATAATATAATTACTTTTACTTAAATATAATACGTATAGTGAAAAAATATTTCATACGGCTATTAAAACTATGAGGAACAAGCGTTTGAAGTTTTTGGTGGGGGATCCCTTTATCGCAAAAAGAAGGTTAGTATAAAACTTGTACGAGATAAGAATAGAATAAAATGAGAATGCTTATTATAAAGTTCTTTTTTTTAATCAGGTTTATTTTTGTTCTCAGTGAGCAGCATTATTTATGTACTGCTTTTAAATGAAATAATAATAAAAAAATATCAGTAATTATTCCTACTAGTTATATTCCTATATAACCAGTAAGTTATCCTGTTTTAAACTTGAGGTACTTTACAACTAATAAGGCTGGGTAGATTATATTTATCTTACTAATAGAGTTAATAAGACAAATAATTGGCTTGTAACATGTTAGTTTTCATCTTAGCTTGCGTAATATAACCTCAATTTAGAATTTTCACTACAATTAGTTAAATTTGTATTTGCGATAAATTCTTTCATATTCAAATATGGCATTTATCTTAGATTTGATGGTGCAAGCAGTCTATTTTTGTGACAATATTTATATTATCTTTAATAATAATAAGTGTTTTTAACAAACAGCTAGATTACTTCGCATTGATACCCGACAAACGGTAAATTGATGAAAAAAAAATGTCCTATTCTACTATTACTCAATATTTTTGATTATACCATTACAGGGTTTTACACAAAGTTGATTCTTGACATAATGTCTAATACACCGTTATGAAATACGTAGACAAACTACTAAATCCTTTAATAAATATACCCTTCACAACTCAACTCTCGAAACCTTAAATTATAATTTTCTCACAATACGCAAGATATTTTGAGAAATCAATTCGTGTAACGAAATTGCTATACTTCTGACATGTGAACCACGGAGGGCTCTTCAAGGATTACGTGCTTACCTGCCCCTTTGTCAGCATCAATAAGCAAAACTCTTACCTGTCCCATGATTACTTAAGCTAATTATAATTTTGAATGAAAAAAAAAACTACTTTACTAACAATAAATATAGCATATGTAATACCATTCAAACCACCGCCCCCCGCACCGCGGCCCTCGTGTCAACAAAAAAAAGCAAAGCTTAAAACCAAGTCATCATTGACAATACGTGATACTATATATGTTACGTACAAAACCCCTGGCATCATCCATTTAAATTCTTAATACGAGACCCCATTTAAATCATTAATGTTATGTAAAACGTAAGCAAGTTTGTCAAGTTTCAACATCAACATTGGGTCGCATGTAACGGCATGACAAGTCAGTACACAGTAAGTAGTATATAAAATATTCAAATATTCAAAGTAATATAAGTCTAAAAAAGATAATAAATTGTATAGGATATATTAAGTTTATATTTTCGGAATATTAGAAAATCTTTTTGTAAAAATTATTTTAATAATCACCGACTTAAAAAAAAAATTACATAGCCTATGTTACTCGGCAGCTCTCTATACATAACATTTTTTTTTAAACTGTTGAGTAGATTTTGAGTTTATTCATAACAAAAAATTCATTCTTATCTCTGTATATAATAGTGTGGATAAATAGACTTTTTTAAAAGAAATGACAGTAGCTTGTACCGTAATGCTGCTTTTAGGAAATACTAGTTTTAAAATGGGTTTGTGATTAAAAAAACGAAGCAGAAAACCTAATTAATTGTAATTAACAAACGTAGCCTTGTATCTATCTAACTGTTATGTTCTGTCTTCCTTTCCGACTACTCTTGATACATGGCTTTCATGACTCAATCTCTTACGCGTGAGTCAGCGTCATCTCCATTTGTCGCAAAGCCGTTTATTGTCGTATGACCATTATTCGAATGGTAATTTTGAAATTATTTACTTTCAATATGTTACATCTTATATCAAATACTTACTGTGCACGCGGCTCTGCTCGCGTGAATTATAAATAACGATTACATAATATTCCTTACATAAAAATGAATGTTAAAAAGAAAACGATAGTAGTTATTTTTTACAATTGAGATTACTTTCCTTGTATACTCATGAATATTATTTCATATAACAAAGTATATACCAAAAATTGATCAAATAACACATACCTTTTTTTTTTTTTTTTTGACGGGGGGAAATGCATTTACGCACTCACCTTACCTATTGTATTAGTGAAACCTGAGTCCCTCCAATACAATAGGTAAGGGGGCACGGAGTGACGAGTTCCGTGCCAGTGTGGGACTCAAACCCGGGCGAGAAGCGCCCGGGAATACCTACTAAAACCCCCCGGGGCCTTCCGCCGCTTTTGGAGTGGGGGCGATACGGGGTTGCTAGGCATGTCGCCGCGTCGCCCCCTGCGAAAATAACACATACCTAAGATTTCAATCATATAACGGCGGATTTTAATATGCGACGATCACAATCTGTTTTCCAAAATGACAATCCTTTTTTTCTTTAATATTAAATCGGTTAGAAAAAACCAAAATATTTTGGTTTGATCTCAATCTTAACTTTTAAGATTCGATGTTGAAGCCCACCGTACATAGTTTCAGTGGTTATCGAGTTACAGGCCTTATTTGTCTTATAGAGAGACTGATAAAAACACGTTGCCTATATAAACTAAGGAAAATAGAGTTCGTTTGACGTACCATCACCTCAAAGCAACTGAACATATCTGGACCCATCGCGATTCTACTACCATTCGACGGGACCATTCGTTATAGGTTGCCATTTATTTTTTGGATTCCATCGACCCTTTCTTATTTTTTGCGCTATTTACTCTTGTGTACATTGTTTCCGCTGATAAAAATAAAAAAATATTTTTCTTTATTCATTTGTTTTTTAGGTTAGGTATAAATTACTTAAAAAATATATTAAGCAGTGAAGAATATGTGAAATGCGGGCGGAGCCGCGGGCACACAGCTAGTTTTTTATATAACGTTAGGACAACACATAAAGTTTTTGTCTAAAATGCTAATATTAAAAATTAGAATTACAAAAACATTACAATACATTGTATTTGTAACAATCTAGTAAGTAAGTACTTATAATCGATGAGAATAATTCAATCACTTATATGAATAACATAACATTTATTTTGTTTTAAGACAAATACGAGGTGAAGTCAGGCAATATTAACTATATCGGTTTGATATGTGGAAATTGGCTAAGCATACATAGTTGTAACACATGTGAGAGTGTACATATGTACCGAAAGCGGTTGTTACGTGAGTCGGCGAGTGCAAGACATGGACTGGATTTGAGGTCATCGAACCCGTTAGAGCGGGACTCAGGACTCTACAACCGGAATATCAAAAGAGCTGTTCAAAAGTTGAACTTTATGTGCCTTAATGCCTCTTCGCGAAATCCTACTATTTTTAAATAAATCAATTTATGCCTACAATTTTATTCATAGCATTTTTTTAAATAAACAAAAACTGATTTTAATCCTACAGGATTGAATTTTTTTTATCCTTATACACGTTTTATAAGAGATAAAATCTATAAAATCAACTTTCGATTGATGGGTTTATAACTCAAAAACTACTAAGCCGATCTTCATAATAGTAATATATTTTAACGTCAGGAATATGGTAGCTATTAGATAATCCGTTGGTTCCATCGGGAATCGGTTCTGAGAGCAATGTTTCCAGCCCACTGCCACTTAAGTTTAACAATTCTTCGGGCCAAGTCGGTTATTCTGGTTCTTCTGCGGATCTGTTCATTCCTGATTCGATCCTTTAATAATTACTTAATATTTGAACGCCCCCTAAGCAATTATACTGTAAATGTTTATAAAGACATATAAATGCGAGCGGAGCCGCATCTAAGACCAAAAAAAACGAGGGCAGTGAAACAAAAACATACTGTAAACAACAAAGAACCAACACATTTACTCATTGAATGTGTCAACATAAAAGCAATGGAAATACTGGCAGCTACTACTCGTACTTCTGTTAGAGGATAATTAACATCTTTCCCACTCAACCGTGAAAGATGCAACGGAAGTTGGACATAAATTTCGGATATTCATAACGTTTGAAGTAAATAAGAAAATTTTTGAATACTACATTTTCTTAGACTCGTAACATAGATGCAAAAATGTTGTTTTTGTTAAGAGTGATGTAACGAATAAAAATCAAGAAATATTTTATTTATAAATTATATATGTATATGTAGAATGAATGAGAAAGTGAAACAAGTTGTAAGAAGAATGTAAAGCAAATGTTGTAACACTTTCAAATAAAATATTAAGTTTAGAAAAAAAAAATTCTAGCTCAATTTGAGTTACTTCGTAAACACTTTTATTACAGGTCAAGTGGAATTTTGAACACTTTTCGTTCATACGTTTATTTTATTTTCATAGTTATTGTGCATCTCTTTATTATCAAGGCGGAAAGCTCACAACTTCATAATTAAAACGCAATAACCATATACACCATAGTAGAGTCGTACATTTCTGTACAGTAATGTAGCCATGTGATTGAAAATAGATTTAAAAAAAAAGTACCTACTATCAGATTCCAGGTAGAGCGTGTTTATTCAAGTTTATCTGCGCCGTTCAGAAATTTTATTCAACTACTGGTATAGGTATAATATAAATTATACAAAGGAATGTCAACAACTAACTTATGACTTACTTATATTCTGTCACGTAGCTCATCTTATGGTTATCACGTAATTTGATTCTTACCTGTAAATAAAACGATATAAATTAATGAAACTATATTATTGCTTAAATGTAATATTAAGTCCGGTATTTTTCTCAAAATTATTAATTATACATCTAAGTATATAATTTTTTGACTGATGCTATTGACCTTTTTTTTCTTTTTTTTTTGACGGAGGGAAATGCATTTACGCACTACCCTTACCCCCAATGCAATGGGTAAGGGGGTGCGAAGGGACGTCTCCGCACCAGTGTGGGACTCGCCCGGGCGTGAAGCGCCCGGAAATACCCACTAAAACCCCCGGGGCCGTCCGCCGCATTTGGGATGGGGGCGACACGGGGTGGCTTTCGCAGTCACCGAGTCGAAAAAAAAACGTCTTACCCACCCTGGGTTCGAACCTCCGACCTTTCGGACCCTCGTACCGTCTATAAGACACGCGGAATAGTCCATCAGGCTAACCACGCTCTCAGGCTAACCACGCTCTCGACACTATTGACCTGACGAGCCTTGACAGTTTCACCCAGGCTTTGTAGTATATGCTTAGAGTACTCAAACAGCAAATGGGATCTATGAAAACGGTTCGAAACAGATTGAACTGTAACGGCAAGCAAATTCCGCGGAATTCATTCTAGCTAACCTATTAATTAAGTAAACACAAATAAACAAGAATGTAGAAAAAACCTTTTACAGAACAGTACTGAATGGTGGCGCAGTTGGTAGTGGCCGGAAGCCGTGTCAATGGACGCGGTTTCGAGTCGACCTATCCAACTCTAAAATCACTCTGAGTTTTTCGAAGGAAAATATCGTGAAGAAACCATAGCATGATGGTAGGGCATTTTCTAATCCCGGCGGGTTCGCTGCAGGGGGCGACGCGGTGCTTGCGAAAGCCACCCCGTGTCGCCCCCATGCCAAATGCAGCGGACGGCCCCGGGGGGTTTTAGTGGGTATTTCCGGGCGACTCTCGCCCGGGTGAGTCCCACACTGCACGGAGCTCGTCACTCCGTGCCCCTTATCTAGTGTACTGGGGGACTTTGATCCCCTAAGGGCATTTTCTAATGATGCCCGCCTGGATAGCTACCACTCTCAAGTTTGAAAACCTGTCGCGAAATATCAATATGCAACACTTGAGAACCAGTATTTCTAGACTTAGTGTGTTTACCATCCTGGACCACATCGTCACTTAACATCAGGTGATATTGTGGTCAAAGCATTGTGCCCATCCATACAAGTCTGTGGCGTGCAGTTTTTTTATTATTGATTACAGTCATGAATACGTGTTCTTTAGAGACAACTCAGTATTATTTTACTAGTCTTCAGTGCTCCAACAAAGTTGTGCTCTTTGTTAAATCTGTCGAAAAGAGATCTCAGTATTTACGCTGCAATAACTATATATATATATAATAGAGAAATAGAGAAAGGTATGCTTAGTAAAATTAAATAATAAAAAACCACCAAAGGAGAGATAAGACGTATTGAAGACAACATCCAAATAAAAAAAAAAGATATTTTTTTCTGTCAAAAATGATTATTCTTGCATTATGGATAGGTACATTAGATACTTAATTTCTGGTAAAACATGGAATAATATCAAGTTTATTTATATTGTATATTATATCAACAAGAGAGTTGGCATGAGTAGGTCAAATGGTTAAGTCAATTATCGAAAAGAAGCAGATACAAATGTAAGTACATATTTATTGAAAGAATTCATTATGACTGACGAAATTAAACTAGATCAATTTTTACATTGTTACATTCGTATATAGGATACGTTTGTTCAGTTTTTATTGTATTAGAAATTCGTTCTGACGTCAAGCATACGGTGTATGATAATTTTGATATCAATGAATAATTCAAGATAAATATCTACAAAATTTACAGAATAAAATCACTTTATATTTGCTTTACGTGAAAAGAATCCGTCCGTGTTGACCGCTACTGTATCTTTCAAAAATATATAGAGACTACTGCCACATATTAGAGAAAAAAATATCAACAAACGCTGATCACATGAATAGAATAGGAAATCGAGTGTCCAAGTGTCCGTATAGTTAATTGAACGATCGCTGAATATGCATAGATAATCGATGAGCTCAATGGTTACCTATTTTTTATCATTAGAAGCAGATGGAATTACTGCACGAACATATTATCATGGCATCCACGATTGCCTGAGTCATTTGAAGCAACAATACTGCTCTAGATTTTTTTTCTTCTATTCATGTAAGTTACGGGCGTGGTTGTATTCTTTTTTTCAAACCTCTAAACTAGTTATAGATAAGATATATAATAGAAAAAAAAACTAACAATAAACGTTCTTAAAGTACATGAAAGTAGGATGACATCATAGTCCTGCGCAATGAAATTAATAAACGTTATTACGAATGACATCATACGAAGATCCGAAACGTAACATTAACACTTAACCTTAAATATTTTAACCTTGTAGATTATTTGCTGTTACACTCGGTATTCTTATGAATAAACTACAAAACGATTACTTAAATACAATATTTAAATAAATATATTAAAAAGAACCAAAAAAAAAACACAACTGGCAACGTTCCCACAACCGCCCATAACTGTACTTCCTGCTTGGTTAGTTAAGTTTTAGAATTTCGACAAATTATTTGTTTAAAAGGGTACCAGAAACCCATGAGAGTAGAAACACTGACTAGGATATTAACCAAATTTTGATGTTATCCAGTATTTATCCGACGGTCTATCAGTATGTCTGCGCATATGACCTCGATGACAGCAGGGAAGGCGGGGCGCTGCCGGCTCTGCAAATAGCGACGAATTTCGGAACGCACCCGGCTAGTTTAGTCTGGAGTCTTTTTGAGACAATCTTTAGTAAGAAAGAAAACGATGGGTCACGGAGTTATAAGAGAATTTTAGACGGTGCGACGCCATTGTATACATTTCTTTTAGAATAAAAAATGCATAACTAAGTGCGAATAGAAAAAAAAAACACTATTTAAGAGAAAAATAACGATATTTTTTACAAAACTCAAAACCAACAATTTAGGATATAACTTCCATATTTTTTTTTTCGTGACTCACTGTTTTAACTTGATAATAATCTTTATTTAATTTCATTAAAACTCCTTTCGTGCAACAATTTTTGGAGACGGCTACTGTACAGCGACCAGTTACTGTAATATAAACACGAATAAAGTAATAGAATATACTAATAATGAAATAAATAAATATACATATCAAACATAAAAACAACTTAAACAGAATAAAAATTGCTTGCCAAAAACTGCACTCACGACTTGAAAATTAGTAAACTGAAAAGCTGTGACATCATCGGTTACGGTTGAACTACTACACACTATTGATCCTTTTATAAAATACACCTCTCTACAAATAGGGAACCTGTACTTAAGTGTCTACATAGTAAGCGTTCTTTAAAATACATACCGATAGATAGATAGTTAACTATCTCATCTTCAAACTTCAATCCAAATAGTAAATACACGTCACTCGAGGTTATATGGTAAAATATTCGAACATATGACAAGCACGGAACTGGTAGAACTGTACACACGGAACAAGCGCGTTTCGACTCGCTCAACGGAATGAGCTGCGAACCGGAATATCGATCGTACTCCTGGCGCCGTCGGGCCGTATATCCCTAGTCCACGCACGCCCCTCCCCGCTGGGCTGACACCAATGCTACCCCTGTGTAATACACCCCCTTTATATAGGACAACTACAACGATATTTTAAAAGTGTTCCAGTATTTAAGTCGTTTTACAAAAAGCTGTCGTTGAACAATATATGTAAATCCACCCCCATACTAATCTATGATAATATTAAAAAGAGGAAAGATTTGCATTTTTGTATGTAACGAATAAACATAAAAACTACTGGACCGATTTGGATGAAATTTGGTATGAAGATAGTTTAAAATCCAGGGAGTGACATGCGATAGTTTTTATCCCGAAAATCCCACGGGAACGGGCACTACGCGGGTAAAACCGCGGAGAGCAGATTGTAAATAATAAAACACTTTAGTAGGCGTAATTTCTATAAAGTATCCCATTTCCAATTGACAAAGTAATGACATTGCGATAACAAATCATTATGCACTCTGCCTGAAACAGAACTGATACAATAAAATGACTGAATTGCATTTTTTACAATTTACATCATAATAAACTTGTATATAGGTACTATACTAAATAGTGACATTAATTATAATACATTCTATCATTGTTAATGTGTCGAGTACCCATAAAAATAAGACAATAGGAAAACAATGGAAAGCTGGCGTAAACGCCAGGTAAGTGCTCAAGTTAATTTATAAAAATATGTTTGATATTAATTAAAGATTTCATTATTTTCAATAAATACAAAATAAGCTGAAGCAATTGACAGAGTTTGCTATAATAAACATGTCAAATCATCAACGAAATAAAATCAATACAAGAGATATTGTTATTACTCTCCACAGGCATTATCAGATAATATTTATCAAGGACTAGATAATTTCTATGAAAAGATCGATGGTTACTTTCAAATATTCAGATGAAACAGTGATCACATTCATAAACCATATTTAACAATGATCTTATCCAAATTATTTTTAAATACCAAAAATAAGGGTTGAGTAAAAGAATGTTACTTGATATAAGAAATACTGTCGGGAATTTTTTCAACTGACTAACGCTTCCCAACTTAAAGTGCCTTGATAGTTCAACTCAGGCTTTATGTTGAACACTTAGGATATTCAGTCGGAAAATGATAACTATCATAAGGGCTCCATATAGCATACCTCAGCTTGGGCTGTTAGTAGTATGCAAATTCTGCGGAAAAAAAAGTTGCGTGTAGTTGCACAAGTTATGCCGCGTGTTGCATACGCTGCTAGTGCAAAAAATGTCACTGTCTCGCATTGATAGCAAAGAGCCTCCTTACTTGGGGATCAAAGCAAGTCTTAAGTATCTATAGGAGGGGTATCATTTTTTTTTTTCGAGTTTCTTTTTAGAACCATGCACCTGCATGTAGTGCGCAGGAGAGTGGAGTGCAGTGTGATGCGTGTTATGCAACTGGATGAAATTGTCCTTTTATCACGTTGGCGGCGGATACAGAAACCACCTCAGTTGAGGATCGAAACATCCTGGGCCGATGCCGGTGCGTGTATCGATGGAAAGTTGGGCATTCGTCTCCGGCGAGGAAAACGGCGGTCACGAGGATCTGGGGGCGTGAGCACGCTTGAATTCTCGGTCAAGGAAAATCAATATGCTTCACGGTCGTCATTTTGGCCGACAGAAAGTTCACGCGGACTTCGTTTTGCTCTCGGAGTGTTTTATCTAGGGTTTAGGACGAGATAGTACCCACCACTGGAATATATTGACTTTCCAATAGATCAAAGTAACTATGAGAAAAGATCTTGAGACGAGATTCGATCGAGGCTGTACCAAGTCTTTATGGTGATTAACATTTTTCTGGAAACACTTTTCGCCTAGTGCGGCCTTACAAAACATTTTTGAATCTTTATAAGGTGATTTCAAGATGATTTGAGGGGCACTTGTAAAGGAAACTCCTGAACATCTTCAACAAAAATACGGAATCAACAGGCTATTCTAAATTTACAGTAAATAATTATTAACCGACTTAAATAAGGAGATTTCTCAATTCGACCTTATATTTTTTTTTATGTGTTCGCGGATAACTCCGTCCTTTATCAACCGATTTTGATGATTCCTTTTTTTGTTGGAAAGGAGATATCCTAATGGTGGTCCCATGATAAGAAAACCAGACAAAGCTAATTCTTCCCATCTACCCATTACTGAAAATTGTAAAATAATTATTGAATAATTTCTGATTAACTAAATCAAAATACCTATTACTTTGTGGTAAGTAAAATTATTTCTTACTTTTTAATTTCCTGTTTGAAGTCAGTTTTATTTTTGTTAAAAATATTTTTTTTATTCAATACTGACTGGTACTGACAAGTTCGTTCACGTGAGATGCGATGCTTTCGCTGTTGTATGAACATTGCATGTTACACTTGAAAAAAATCTGATATTTTTTTTAAATTATAACTTTACTACTCAATCTACTATCGAAATGCGAGATATTACATAACCTAAATTAGATCCTTTCTGAGTGTAAATATTATATGAATTATTAAATTGAATAAAGTTGAATAAACAATCATGATAAAATACACATTTTACCACATAAAGTGAAGTAATTTTTAAACAAAAAGAGCATTGTAATGTTCATCTTTTCTTTAATAATTTCCAATTATAAAACATACAACTTAACCTTCTTGTATATGATTTCTTTTACACAAATGAGGTGCTTGATATATAACTAATATTCAATAATTAGGTAGATGGTACACTATATGTCTAAGATTACATGAATACACATTACTTGTTTCCTTTCTGTCTGTACTCCTTAGCAATTATGTTTTCTGATCTCTAAATATACTTTCAGGATGCAATTGAACTTGCCTAAAAAGACAAGAAATTTTCCAAAAATGAACACAGGTATCAGGTTTCAAATGTTACAACATTCAAGACCTCTGATTTACTGAGTTCCAAATTAACATACAAGTTTTGAAAAGATTCCATAAATGGTCGAGTAAAATTACCAAATTAAAAAAATAAGTAAGTAAAATTAATCACTCAAATACCAAGAAAATATGACAATAGGAAAACAATTGGAAGCTGGCATAAACGTCAGGGTAGTGCCTTAATGGTTAATTTTTATTTTATGAAATATGAAGTGTATGAAAGATAACATCTTGTACCAATGATCATGTCGGTTTTTATTAAGGAAAATTAATAATAACTTATCTGAAAGAATATGTTAATTTTAATTATAGTCAACAAACCTCAATTGCTTTTCTCAAATATATAATTATCTGACAGGAAAAAACTAACCGGGCAATCAATAACCACGGAGTTTGTAACCATACTGAATGCCACAAATATTTTATTTATATACCAGTGAGTATATAAATATAAATAACTCATAATGTAGTTCAGTACTATATCATATATAGTAAAATTAAATAATAACTTCAGTTTATGTAAAATTGACAAATTGACTTGTATCTATTAGAGAACCTATTTCAATAAAATAAGAAAGAAATTTAAAATCTAAGTAAAATTTTCTTCACTAAGTACTATTATGCAAAACTTTGGCCAGTTATCACAAGGGGTTCATGCAAAAACCTCAAACATTTACATCTAATAAAATAATGATGCCGTGTGGTGCCAGTTAAGAATAGTACTCCCCCATATCTTCCCATGGGTGTCGTAAAAGGTGACCAAAAATGATGAACACCAGAGAATGGGCAGCACAATCCTATGAGAATTACAAACACCTACTGCAATCACCAACCCGCCTGCCAAACGTGGCGATTATGGCAATCCCCCCTGATTGGGGGGGACCTATGTCCTACAGTGGACATCTTATGGTTGAAAATAATGATCAAAAGTTAGCCAATAACATGAAAAGAACTGTTTGAATTTTTTTAAATCACTATTTTAATTAGACCCTGACATGCCTGGGATATAATTTTAAATTTATGTAATATTAGTTATATAATGTCCCACATAGCACCAATAATTAATACCTCAAGCTCGTTCTACTTACTAAAGTGTTAATGATAACAGAATCGTGTAAGTCTGATAAATGTATTACTTGCCTCATGATAATACCTGTTTACTATACAAATAATGTAACCACCTCAATGTAAATATGATTCAATACAAATAACAAAGTGTAATAAATAATGATAATACTTTGATAATGTTTTAAGGTTTTTTGACAAAAAATTGAATATTTAGTACACTTTACATGTTACCTATTTAGGTATCTCATTTAAATATTACTTAATATGTTGATTACCCATAAAAATGAGACAATAGGAAGACAACAAGAAAACAATGGAAAGCTGGTGCAAACACTAGGTTAGTGCTCAAGGGGTTAAAGAGAGGCGATGCAAAACTTTGTAGATATAAAATTATCAACACTATTCACAGTTACCCATAGAAGCAAGCAATATGCACAATAGTAATCAAGAGCTTTCATATTGATTTAATTTCCTTGACCTACAAAATATATTTACTTGTGAAATACACATCAGGTAAGCATTGAACTGAGACATGAAATCGTAGTTAAGTAGTAGCAAGATTTTAGAGCACTACTAAATTACAAGATAGTTTAGGTAACATGTTACAACAAGCATTCAACTAATTAAGGTCAATTGAGGGCAGTGGCTGTAAGGAATCATCCAAATACTTAGTACTTATTTAAACTACAATAACTATAACTTAAAAAAGACAAAACTAATATATTAATAAAACATATTTTTAATACATTAATTTAACAACTTGATTTAATATCTTACACTTGGAGTGAGATTAGCAAATTTAAAAGAGCAAAGGGCAAACTTCGAACCACAATTCCATAAATGTATAACGGACGTTTTCCAATAGATAAATAAAAAATTATATTAATAAATTGTAACACATACCTTTTAAGTAATTCCAGGAAATGCTATTTCAGCACAGTTATACACATTAACTTCTCAGCACACTATACAATATATCATACTTTGGATGCCGAGAAACGGTCAGTCGTAACAAATTTAGTCTCACGGCACTTACACACAGAAAATAGTTTTATAACATAATACGTAAAACTTATTATTTGGAAACTATAAATAATCACTATTCATGTACAAATACTTGGTTTATCATCCGTGAGTGCGAGTACGAACACGGCATCGAGCGAAGCGAAAGACAGACCGCAAAAGCATCCACCTTCGGTCCGCCCATGTCATAGATTAGATAAAACAAAGATAGTCCAAGTTAAAGATGGAGATAACAGAAGACGCTCATGCAGGTACATACATTTCAACAAATAAATTAATACCAAAATTTTAAATAGTAGATACCGTCAGCTAATAGTAATCATACATTTTAAATTTACCGCAATTAAAGTTTTTCCTTATTAACCTAAGCAATATTTTCGTAACAAAGTATATTGTAAAAATCATATCATATGTGTAGAGTCTTAATACAATGGTTCAGATTTAACCTCATTATTGTTGTATAATAAGTCCATGTTTAATCTACAGTGTTAAAGACAGTTCGAATTGGTTTTTTTTTTTATTAAATCCTATTTTTCATTCAAGTACACTATTTCTATGATATATTTCTTAATCTTTGAATAGAATGATGTCACAATGAGTATAGTGTTGCTATTATAATTATTCATCTCATCATCATCACCAATTATCTAGTTGATCAAATTGGCGTCGCTATATTTTTGTGTTAATAATGTTTAACGAGTACAACTTTATATATAACAAATAAAAAAATACAATTTATTTACTTGTTTTTTAATATAATTTTTGGATGCATTAAAAAAAAGGAAAAGGTACCTAGATTATGCAGCCGAATCTGACGTTAGAAACACATTTCACACAACGCAGTAACAAAATGGCAGACTTTTGTTGGAGCTATTTCAAGGGAGTAGTTAACTGAAATTTTCAAATATATGTGTATTGTAATGAATAATTTTAAAGAGGGGAAATGTAACAAAGAATTAAAAATATTTGAGGAGACATATTCAAAGAAATTACAAAATGTAAAACAAAATTCATTTCGAATGTTCTGGAATTATTATATACGGTATATCTTTAGGGCTCGATTTCAAATATATATGTATAATTTCCAATAAAGCTTTATAGGAAAATAGATCACGTAGGTAGTTATGTTTTATTTATTTAAACGGATAGAGTTGCTTGCATAGCTAGTTATTTTATAATACGGTATTTTAGAATCTTTTGAATTGTGCCTTATTTTAATCCTTCGATGATAATAAGCTAGTAGATTGTTTTATTGTTTTGTAAACGAAAAGTGTCCTAAAAGTCATTAAAATTTTAAATTATAAGTTTCCACGCCTAGCCACCATGCTGCTTTAGTTCGTGAGGTCATTGAATAATCAACAACCTAAGGATGTAGATTCTTACATATCGATCTTTACTCATTTTAAAATAATGAAAGTTTTTACAAGGATATCAAGTTTTATAAATAAGTGAAGAGATTTTATGAATGGCGGTACGCTCGAAATACCCCTGATATACTCAGCGTCCATCGGTCACAGAGACTGGTTAGCATCAGGCAAGATGTTTTTCTATCATCTTAGCGGTATAGAAAAGATATTTCAAATCTTATAAAGATGAAAAAAAACTGGCCGCAAATTCATTTAATATTCGACAATTAATTGTGTGAAAACTACCTATCATATCTTTTCTTGTGTTTGGGTCATTTTTAAACGTAAATAATTCTTCTCACACATGCATGGAAATATTGTCATTATTTTCGAAAAAAGAACTCACGAAATATCGAACTTACGCACAAAGAAAATAAAATCCATTGCAGGAGCGTTTTTGAATTTGGAACATTGCAACGCTCCAGCAATGTTGTATGTAACTGGGTGCTAGGGTTATTAAATACTTTTTGATTGGACCTCTTTTATCATTCTTGGCAAAGTAAGTCTCTTTGTTTACTACAAATTGCGTTCACGTGGCTGTATAGCCATAAATGCGCTTGCCTTTCTGCACAGATGATAAACAGAAAATTGGCGGCAAAGCTGAAAATTCCTCTTGATCTGTTATTTACATACTATTTAAATTTTCATAACTTTTCAAGTAAGGCCGTTTTTAACATGAACTGTACATTTCAGCATGGGAAAAATTGCCAATAATATAGATGGCATTTTAGTTTTAGCAAAGTCATTAAAAACGCCAATAATACTGTTTCGGAGAAAATGTTCACTTTTTTCCAACTCATAAAGTTTTCATATACTTTCATGTATTTTTCTTCGAACTTTCCTGGAAGCAGGTTTTCAATTGCCAAATTGGCTTCTGATATTAAATCTGGTGGAGTACAATCAATCTTTATTTCACTCTCTGAACCGTTGAAACTCATTTTAATGATTAATTTTATATTTAAACGAAAATCGATCGGATTCAAAAGCAAAAAATCGAACATTTTTACTGGCGAATACATAAAACAATTTTTAATTAAACCCTCAGATGATATATATTTAGCGACAAAGAATAAAATAATTATTCATTATTTATTTGAGACTCGGTTAAGTCAAAAGAGCTGTATGGAGTATCGAACTCTATAATATTACCAGAAAAGACAAAGAACTTCTTTATGATAAAACAATAATAACGATGCGCGACATTAAAATAAAGATTGAATGGATATTTGTAATCCGAAGAGAGTTCCTAACATATGTAAAAAACATAGTATAATCTTCTTCCAGCGAATACAACATCAGACGGGTTTTTTCATAACTTTCAGAAAGGGAAGTGCACAAAGCTGGTCATTGGAAGACACAAAATACCTAAAGAAATAGCGACTTATTTAAACTTGATAAATCCTCAATTTTACACTGGACATTATTTCCGTATAGGTTGATTCTGATTCTGGAGCGAATTTGACGACTCTGAAAAGACAGTGTAGCTGGAAGTCTGATAAAGTGGTTGAAGGCTACATTGAGGACTCAATCGAAATCAAAACTGATATAAATAATAAAATAAATCAAAACATCACATTACACCACATTACAGAATCTCACCCACTGGCCACTTGCCAACATATACTCATAAGTCCACAGCCATCCACCTCAAAACAGCATATTCAGCCATCTACCATTACATCCAATGCCTACTTGCAGACCTCATCAATAGTTCAACACCATCATCATCAACATTCATCATTCTCCTGCCATTTCCCAACTCACCTGGGGTCGGCGCAGTATGTTTTCTTCTTCCATACGTCCCTATCAGCCGTCATCTCTTCATTCACTCCTTTTTCTTTCATATCATTTCTTACACACTCCATCTACACTTTCTTTGGCCTTTCTCTACTTTTCCATCCTTCCACATTCATATTCATTACTATTTTACCCACATGTGCTTCCTCTCTTCTCATAACATTCTCATTACATAACAATAGTTCAACAAACAAACATAAATATACCGGTACATCAATAACATTTTCTTTCTACACAATCTACACAAAAATTGATCTTTTTTGAAAAGATTTACATCCCTAGGTTGTTGATTAATAAGTGACGTCACGAAGTAAAGCAGAAGTGAAGCGATGACGAAGAATCTTGGTAAAGCGCTCGGATTTCGGGTATACGGACGCGGCTACAAACCCAGCTATACAACTCTAAAATTAGCCTGAGCTTTCGGTGAAGGAAAACATCTTAAGAAAGCCATAGCTTGGTGGTAGGGCATTTTATAATAATGCCCGTCTGGGTATCTACCACACTCAAGTAAGAAAACCTGTCGCCAACTACCAACAAATGTGTTCCGGCAGCATCGCTTGAGAACCAATACTTCTAGGCATAGTGTGTTTATCATTCTGGATCACATCGTCACTTAACATCTGGTGAGATTATGATCAAAGCACTCAGCCTACACTGTGTAAAAAAGATGACTAACATTTTCGAGCACAAATTTACAATTTAAAATTAAAATGACTTGTGAGAGTACTTAACATTATCATATCAAAAATCTAGTACAATATTATCATAAAAGGATCAAAATAAGGCACAATTAAAAATGGTGAAATACCCTATTCTGAAATCAATCTTTTTTTGGAAGAATTACTATCCCTAGGTTGTTGGTTGATAAATAACGTCACAAACTAAAGCAGTGACTAGCGTTTTCGCACGATAGTTTCAAATTTAAGTCAGTTTTGGGCACTTAACGTTTTCAAAAAAAAAATGTAGTAGCTTATTATCATCGAAATATCGTAATAAGGCATAATTAAAAAATTGAGGTATCAATATATGTTTCATTAAAAAGGCTGATAAAAAAACAACGATACCTTTTAAATATTTATTGATATAAAACATATATCAAATCACGAAATCCAGTTAAACGGAACCATAGGGTTCCTTGCATATTTTGCTTTCAATTCTTTATTTAAAAATAGTTATATTTTGTGAAAGTAATATTGATTAGTTGATAGTTGACAAAAATGTAACAAACTGAACATTAATATTCCTTTGCAGTATAAAGTATTACAATAAACATTCAGAAGCACCACTATATTTATGATATGTAATATTATAATACAAACTGACAACATTATTAATATATAACTCTGTTTTAGAAATCATAATATGTTAAGGAATATTACATATCAAAATTTTAGGTGTATAGCAATTAATATTGTAAAGATTATCTCATTAAATCTAAATCATATCACAATAGAGTACATAATTATTACAAACAAAAATGAGATTTCTTAACATGTCTTAACATACTCTTGTAGTACATACATACATATCATCACGCCTTTCTCCCGTGGGGGTAGGCAGAGATTACGTCCTTCCACTTGCTACGATCTTGACACACCTCTTTCGCTGCCTCTACTTTCATGAGCGCTTTTATACATGCTCGTCGGTTATGAGTACTTTTTACCTGGCCTTTATTTAACACATGATTGATTTGGTCTAGATACGTTCGCCTAGGTCGACCTTTACCGACTTGCCCATTCACCCTCGCCTTATAAATTTAATTTCGTTAATCTTCTCTCATCCATCCTCTCTACATGTTCAAACCGACTAAGCATACCTTTCTCTATTTTGGTCACCACATCCTCTACCACACCACAGCGTTCCCTTATCATACTATTCCTGACTTTGTCAATCGTCTTCACTCCAGCTATACTTCTCAGACTTCTCATTTCCACTGCGTTAATCTTACTTTCATGCTTCTTCTGCCAAACCCAGCATTCACTACCATACCTAAGTGTAGGGACCAGGACTTCTCGATTCACAGCCAAACGCGCCTTTTCAGTCACTTTCTGGCTGCACATGAAGTTACGCAGGGCCCCATTCACTCTATTCCCTAACAAAACTCTTCGCTCAATATCATCGTCACACTTTCCATCTCTCGTAACCTTTGATCCCAAGTACACAAACTCTTTCACTTGTTCCACTCTGTCTCCTTCTATTGAAATTACGCAATCTGTCATACTTTCTTCTCTTTCAAATACCATTACTTTCGTTTTACTAACATTCACTTTCATTCCTTTACTTTTAAGGGTCCTGTTCACAATACTGACCATCGCCTGCAACTCCTCCGCCGATGATGCCAGTATAACCTGGTCATCAGCATACAGGAGGCATTTGACAGTCAGACCATTCATTTTTAAACCATACTTACTTTCTTTCAAGTCTTTCAAGCAATTGTCTACATATAGGTTAAACAGCCCTGGAGACGCAACACAACCCTGTCTAACACCTTTCTCGATATTAAACCAGTCTGTGTACGCCCCGTTTACCCTGACACAAGGACTAGAACCCTCATAGAGTGATCTCAATGCTCGTATCACGTTGCCGCTTACCCCATACATAGACAACGTCGCCCACAATTCATTCCGTATCACTCTGTCGTAAGCCTTTTCCAAATCTACGAACGCGCAATAGACCTTTTGACTACCCGCCAAAAATTGTTTCGGTTATTGTTCGTAAGGAAAAGGTTTGATCCATGCATCCCATTCCTCTTCTGAAACCCGCTTGTACATCCCATGTTTTCCCTTCCGTTTCATTCATCAATCTTTTATTCAAAAGATATTAAATATGTAGTAAAGCGATATTAAAGACAGTAATTGGTATTTTAACAAGAAATCATTTCTAAACCTAACTCAGATTTTAATATAAACTCACACCGTTGAATTTAACATAGATTCTAAAATAATAATACTAGAGTTAAATTAAAATTAGGTATAGACCTGTCGAGGAAGTGCTTATGAAATAATTTAACCTTAAAATATTGTTATATTATTCAACCCGAAAAATAATATTTACTTAGTTTAGTTTGTTGCGGTAGTAACTTAGTACTTACTATCAATTTTTTTTATTTAATTTGCTAACACCAATACCCAAAAACGTATAGTAAACGTTTTTAATTCAATATATTATTCAAAGAATTTTCATTATAATTTTGGATGACACATTAGGAAAAATATTACAAAGGCGTTATAGGATATGGTCGTATATCCTAATGTAAAATAAAAATATTAAATTATTAATAAAAACTTATACGAGTATCATCAAATCAAACCATGATTTATTAATTCAGTTTATTCATATTCCATACCTAGTTAATAATATCTACCCAATACCATTTATTTTACATGCAACTTTATACATGTACCTACATCAAAAGCACTCCCTCAAACCACAAAATAAATAAAATATTAATATCTAAAAATCTAGAATAAGACAAGCTTTGGAGGTACGTTTAAGCAACAGTCTCGTTATAAAAATATGGAGTTTCATTATAATTTACACAAAGGACGTCAATTGTAAATTATAGCTTTCTCTGAAAACCAATCTTTTATAGTTTGTTTTGATGATTAAACCTTTTTGGTATTTTTTTCTCTGTTGAAAGTCAACCTAAAATATTTTCACCATCGAAATTAATATTATTTATTCCACTCGATATAGTCATATATGCTTTAATTTTAAAGAACAATTAATTTAGATTGTTACAATTGGTAATTTATTAAACAAGGGGTTGTCATTGTGATCTCATTCGAGATCCAGTAATACGTTTACATCTTATATTTAAATATATTGTGTAGCACCATTACATATCCTTCAATTAAGTTTTATCCGAATTGAAATCCCGACAAATTAACCAAAAAGGAATATTAATTAATTACGATTTCTTATTTAAATATGTATTTGTATGGAACAATTATCAGTATGGTCGTGGATATGGCCAATTATGACTGGAAGTTGAATGGTGATCAAAATAAGGACTGTCTGTTAGAAGTAATTTACTTCCACTGAGGCCAGAGCTCGAACTTTCACTTGACGAGAACATACTCTTGCTTCCAGTATAGAAAGAGAGCGACGTATGCAGGCGTTCACGGCCTAACCGTCTTCTCGCCCGCACCAAGGATATGAAAGCAACGGCGATGGCGCAGAGAAATATGACTCCCAACACGCAGAACGCAAGAGCCATTTTCCCTGGAGAGAGGCAGATGGTTTTGTCTCCAGGCGAGAAGCCTCTAACGAATTCTTCTTCCTCTGATTCTATTCTTCTAGAACCTGGAAAATATAGTAATTGAAAGTTAATCCCAAATACTTTTATATTTATTTGCTTAGATTCATTAATCTACGTCTGGCAACGGATCCCAAGGATAATAACTTTATTTTGACTATATTATCATTTACCTCTTATGGAAGCTTCATCTTCAAGTTCTATGTTAGGAGCATGGACCTCAATACTGTTATAAACTTCTAGTCTATCAATTATTACACCTTTTGCATCACTATCTAATCGCGCCTTCCTTAAAAGTCCATCTTTATTCTGTTGAGGCTTCTGTAAGGCTTTACAATCGACAGACGGACACTGGCCTTTACACAACTCAACGCCACACGTCAAGTGAAGTTTTGCTCTGTCAGGAAACTTGAATGCAGCAAAAGTGGTGATCGCATGCTGATATGTCATAATATTCTTAAACATATTGTCTGGATTTGTTCTTGATAATTTTATATTCATACTTTCGTCAATGTTTTTTTGTGTATCAACAGGTTCCAATTCAGAAAAGTCAATTTCAGCACTCTTATGCGTGTGCCGATGGATGGTTGGCTTGTTAAAGATGGTCTCATCTATAGGACAGCCACTTTCGTCTAAAAGGTTCTGGGAAGCTTCGCCTAAGCCATCATGAGCAATGCAATTCGTAATACGGAGACCAACACCAACTGAAATTTAATGTAAGAGTAATTTGGTAATGTATTCTGACTTACATTTGGACTAAAATACTTTCTATAATATCGTTCTTACCAGGTAAAGTACACTGTATAAGTAGACGAGTCGGCTGCCCCACTTCTATAGTAGCTGGCTCAGAGGCAGCTACAGCCGGTGAAAGTTCCATCCAAGCTCGGGCTGCTTCCATTAGCAGTTCTCGTTGCTCCATCTCAGCTGGAGTAGCGAAGCCTTGTCGGTTTCGGCCAGTTCTATCAATATAATATTTATATCATTTAAAAACTGGTTCTTTGATTCTAGATAACCAAATAATGCCATATTTAGATAAAATGTGTGATCTTTATCATTAATATTAATGTAATTCATACCTACCTTGTCTTTTTAATTTCATGTCCAGCGATTTCGCGTAATTTATTATTAATCACCGACTCCAGAGCCGTGCTACTAATGCGAACTGCACGGGGTTGCAATTTACATCTGTAAGTGAAATTAAACTACAATTATAACTATTTAATTGTAAAAGTACGACATGTAAACTATGTTACTAGGCTCTACTAGACCTAATTCTAACTAGAACCAGGGTCGTCTTTACCTATAGTGGATGGTCTGAAGCGCACTCGGGCCCAGGGTTTTAAGGGGCGCCGAGCTTCGCTCGCGACACTTACATAGATGCGTCACTCGGGACACCAACGCTCTCAAAGACCCAGCACCCGTGTTATGGCCGACACCGAGCGTGGTAACAGTTAAAATTGTTTCCCGACATCAAAAATTGCATCCGAATTATCTTTTGGTTCAGAATAACAATATTCATAAGAATTAGTAAATATTAGTAGGAATAGTAAGGTTAGATAGATTTTAATTAAAGTTGTTTAAAGGATGTTTAGTACATAAAATATGTTTTATAAAGTCTATATATAAAATAAGTTATCCTGATTGACAGATTCATTAACGCAGATCCTAAACCGCTGAACCAACAAACTTGAAATTTTGGCAAAAGATATCTTTCATGAAGTAAGAATCCACTAAGAAACGATTTTTGGAAATTTTTAACGAAGAGATTGATCTGTAATTTTTTTTCTTTTCTGATAAAATTTACCATAGTAATTTGTACAATAAAATGGCCGCCGCGCCGCCCCCCTAATTTTGGCGCCCGGGGCAAATGCCCGGCTTGACCGCCTCTCCCCTACAGCGGGCGCTGCTCCCATCGACTGATTATAAAATTATTCTCTTCGCAAACTACAAATGCTTTTCGTGTCGGTTATCTTTATAGTATGAGTTATAAAAAAGTAATACGTAGCAAATTCGGCTTCTACAACCTACTAAGGTACTTATTCTGATTCTGCCTTTTCCAAACATACTCGTATACTAAATGTTATTCAGAATTTTCACAGTATAATATATAATATAAGTTTAAACAAAAATATTGTAGTTATGATAAGCTCTAAACAACATTTTAAAGTATAATATGAAGCTTCGTTAAAATTTATCAACGAAATTTTGTTTTTTTCGGAAGCCGTATTGTGAGTTGTGTCCATTTGGCAAACAGTAAATAAGCTAGTTACAGCATTCACATAAAAAAATTTCGATTTCAACGAACGTTGTCCTAACAGGTCACATTGCAGTTAAACTTCCTCTTAATTAAATTATAAACGAGATAATATCTACCAAATTTACCTGACTAATAAATCCTGGTCAGAAGATTGCTGCAATTGTTTGTCCATCTGCACGACCAGCTCCACGGTGTAATATAAGTCGTCGTTTTCATCAGGCTCTTCAAAAGTGGTATTCAGCGTGGAGGTCCTCACTCCACATGCGTTTGACGGCAGGTTTATTGAAACTTTCGTTTGTAAGTTACCTGAAACGTTCACAATAAATGACGTATTAAAATGAGATCTAAAGTTAAATCTCATTTTTACTTATCCGCTTATTATGAAACTATTTCTTTTGCTTTTACTTTTGTCTTTGCTATTATATTTTTTCAGGCGTTAATATTTTTATTCAGTAAATACAAAAATATTTTTGTACGATCAGTTTTTACTGTTAATTACTGTTAAAACTGTTAATTTTAGCATTCGCAGATGTTGTAGTTTTAATGTAAAGGAAGTAAGTAAAATCTCTTAAGGGAAGTTTGTCCAATTTACCTTGTGCGCGACATTCCCTCGAGAAGTCCTTGCTGAACACGAGCCCTTTGAAAGGTTGTTCCATCTCGAGGTGCACCGCTATTGATCCCTTTTCACATTTCGTGGAGACATTCACGACCCTGTTGGCTCTGGTCTGCTGCCCAGGACTCGGCATCACCAGGCATAGTAGCAGTAATGCGCGCCACATTTTGGCGTAGCCTGATTACAAAAGAATTTATTTTTACTTCTATATGTATATTATGATAAGCAGTAGAAAACCGCTGTACTTATTTACAAGACTGTTTAAAAAAAATAAACATTATATCAAAACATATGTAATTATGTATAGTCTGTTTTGACAAGAATATCACCTGTAGTAAATTTAGTTGCAACCTACTTAAAACCTTAAATAATTAAGAGACTTAGGGCGTTAAGTAAAAGCAGAAGTTGTTATATGGTGGCGGAATCATACTAACAAAATATAATCTTTAATATTTAAAAAAACAATTTTTTTTCCTCTGATTATTAATTGGTTTTTGATCGCTTTGATCGATTTCATGTTTTGTTTCTTCAAATTTTCTTTTATGATTACAATCAAAATTTAAGTAGGACGAACAAAATTTTTTTAATAAATAAAATCTGATAATCACATGGCATTATAACATTGATAACTTCCTATGTATATCACACATTTGACGATCTTTGTAAACCCTGAGCATTTCTATGTGAACCCCTTAAAACTATTAACAGAATTACTACGACATCACAAAATAGTATGTAGATATTTTAATATTTCCGAAAGCACTAATTTTAACATCCATATCTCTTTTCATAAAGAAAACTTCATTACCATTAAACCCGTGCGGAATACTAATTGCGATTACCTACATCATAAAACGGATAAATTATAGCAATATTATAAAAGACGGTGAATTATTCTCAACTCAACTCATTCTCAATATCCGTTGTAAATTTTATTAGGAAAGTAACTAGTCAAATACTTTAACTATTTAATTATTCCGGTGAACATAAAAATACGTAGACCTAATAAGTTGTCTGACGAACGAGACTTCCATGGGAAAATCAGTGAGTTAATGCCCCCAGTTCTAATTTTATAGCGAGTAATAGGAAGGTATTAGACGGAACAGGTGTTTAATCAGGATAATATTTTGGGAGATTAATGAGGAATTTATTGAAAATAAAAAATATCACAGTTAATTCGTTTAATTTTTAATTTAATAATATCGTGTACCAATGTGTAGCAATGAATATAAGTTCTTTTTTTCATAATATTTTCCCTTTACAAAAGGGAAATGGGTACTGCTAGAATTATATTCAGAGGGTGCATAAACACTGTACTATAAACTAATAAAAATAGAGTACTAAGTTAACGTTAATATCACATTAAAATCGCGTTAGTTTTCTAATATGCTTTGTGTTTCTATAGAAAAGTATTTTTTTTAAGATTTATTTTTCTACACATATCTTTCCTGAAGGAGGGTAAGTGCATCCCCTTGCACACTGCTACCGCCACCTATGAAAATAGATATTGTAACGCCCTATAAAAGAGACAAGTTGTTGATAATGCAACCGTCATTTACATTATAAATATGTAATAACTTTTCAAACTTCTGACCTCTTTCTGGATTACTTTTGATTAATTACATTTCAGAGCATATAACATGAAGAAAACTGGAAGCGATCTACAAGTCTAATTAAGGTGTAATTCATAAACCTTCTATAATTTTTATGATTATATATGATAATAATGCTAGAACTGTAGATATAAAAGCTGTTGTGTTTAGGTACTGCTTTAAATGGTATTTTTAACCTATTAGTAGTTTCTAGATTAATATACACGGTGTAGTTCCCTGATTACGACCCTGAACAAGTCCGTCTAGATTCCAGTAGAGTCAATCTAGTAATATTGATCAAGAGATGCGGTCAGCATTCGCGGTTACGGCGGCGGATATGAAAGCCAATTGAGCCAGACATTAACGACTTATGTGTGCAGGGATAACTTAGCTTAATTTTATAATAATTATTACGGAATACCTTTACGACAAACTCCATACAGATGTTGTATTTTTTAAATTGTCCTAACATAAACCCTGCCCCGCCGTTCCAGTCGCGTATACAATTATATCTCTTTAATGTTCATTAAATAGTGCAATTGTTAGAAACTTGTTGACTCCTCATAACTTTGTTAATTAAATGTATAATGTAATGTTATAAAACTATTCCAGAGAATATTTATTAAAATAATTACGCAAATCATGACGCAAGTAGTCAGAGATATAGATTTTATCGTTTATGACGTGTAAGGAAGGTTATAATTTCTACGATAGAATTATTTCTAACATTTAAAATCGTTATTAGCAAATAAAATAATTATTTAACATTAATAGCTCTGTGGTAATGTGGTACTATATCACGTTAATGAACGTAGGTTGGTTCGAATGCACTTATTTATAATTAGCCTGAACTCTCTGTGAAGAAGAACATCGCAATGAAACCATAGTATGGTTGTAGGGCATTTTCTAATGTATGAGTGTATTTCGACAGCATCTCTTAAAGACTCAGCTTGCTAACAATCTTGGACCAAAGGGACACTTAGTATCAAGTAAGTTTATGATCATAACGTCACATTCAAATCATACATTACATTTAAGTACACAAAGGGAGGCCTTGCGTACGTAAGTGACGTACACGGGCTCTTCTGCGAAAGTATCTAGGTACGATTAGAAACAGTATGGTGACAGAATGTATATCGTTTACGAACGCAGAAAAGCTTTTGTGGAACGGGTCACTGGCGGGAGAAGCCTCCCAAACGTAAACACAGTTCAACACGGAAAATCATTTATTGGCACGCAAAAATAAACCACCATAATCTACGATTATTATCTATACTAATAAATAAAATTGAAGTGTCTGTTTGTTATTTTTGAATTTTTTTTTTTTTACTAAATACATTTGACCGTATATACGATACCTGTACCAAAAATACAATTTCTAATATTTTTGTCTGTCTGTTTCTTCCATGTAATCTTCGGAACGTCTGGACCGATTTTGCCGAAACTTTTTTGGTAGATTGCTGAAGTTACTCCGCATAAATTCCACTCACAATTCCAATGCACAGTTTTACGGGCGAGGTTTTAAATTTAAAAGCAATATTTTATTTTAAAAATTAAAACTGTGAAATACATATGAAACACAGGCGTAGCCGCAGGCGGAGAGTTAGTTATCGAACTAACGGGGTATCCATAAATTATACCATACAAATAACTTATAAAAACTTCTTTTTTTTCAAAATTTCATTATGCCTATAAACGTACCTAATTCGATAGTTAGTTCAATAGGCGTGTCCTTGATACAAACAATCGAAGAACAAACGAATATTAAATTCTTGTGGAGTTACCGTTACCCATCCGTTCCTAATGAGAGATTTCACATATCCCACTTAGATAACAAGCGTTTTGAACACAATTAAAACGTTTATCTTCAAGAACTGAGGCTGTTTCTTTACGAATCAGATTGAGAACGCAAAAAAAAAAATAGGCTGAAGGTAATATAAATATTTGATAGTGAAATTGAAAGTCTTTTAGCTTTCGTTTTGATTAATTTGTGAGTAACAGTAAAATATTTTTAATCGTTAATTTATTTATGAATTTCTGTACAATACCAGCTGGTTGGTGCCAATGAGACTGAAAGTATAAATTTACTTATGAATTAAAACGCTCGTCTATTAATAAAGATTACGTTATTTTATTCGGTAAGAAAAGAAATATCAACACAACGCTGGTTAATTCATTTTTATAAATCACCATTGTTCATCAACTATGCCACATTACTTTTGATATAGTAACTACCTACCTACTATCTAAATTCGTTCAAAAGGATCAAAATATTTAATCTTCGAATCTTTTTCTTTTATCGCTGATTACATACTAGTATAATTCGTGATAAATGGACGAATCACTGGGAAGTAACTCTGCGTCAGAAAGGAGGATGGTGCAGTGAAACTAATCAAAATATTCAAATTCCATGGTTTTGCAACGAAGACTTTATTTAATCGACGGTTTAACACCACAGTATGTTGTTTGCGTATTGGTCATTGCATAATTAACGAGCACCTCTATAAAATGAGTATAATAACGTCACCATCAAGCATCTATTGTGAATCAATCCTACCTCAATCTTGGGAACATTTGTTTTTTGAATGTACATGTTTTACGATGCAAAGAATGATATTTATTGACAGCTTATTAAACATTTTTAAAAACCTTGAGAGTATCCCGCACTCTCCGCAAGAAATATTGAAGAATTCGCAATGTTATCGTTCTGTGCGCAACTACATCTGGGCTAGTAAGTAATTCGTGATTACTAGTTATGCTGCAGTGTTGGGACAGTGGCTTCTTTGTTACGAAGGATACTACACGAGTATGGGTTTTATATATGAACAGAGAAACTACAGATAAGATAGTGGCTTTTAAGGAAAAAAGAAAGTTGGGAATATTATATAAACAGAATAATTTTAGACTTGGCTCCGGCCTTTTCTCATAATACAAAGAACTTGCTTTGGCCTTCTACATTAAACATAAACCTATAAAACAACATCCAACTTGGCTGCATGGTCATGGTACCTTTGCACAATCCTTAAAAAGCAATAAATAGGACCAAAAAAAAATCTTTTACCTACAAACCAACAGTTGCCCATTTAAAAAAATGTTGTACGTGGGAAAAGCATTTACGAGTCCCCCCTGCCATCTCAAATCCGGGAAAAGGGTATTATCCAACAGTTGCCCAAAGTGAACTTTGAACAACTATAATATAAGAAGGCTTTTTTAACCACCGCCAGCGCGATACAGTGGCACCGCATGTACGTAATTTCCACATATCACTCTGCACACACACTTTTGCATATCATACGAAACCTTGTGAATTAGCGATGATAAATTCCATGTAACTTTTACTCATATATCAATCTTCCGTATCTTTCAAGGTCCATATTACTTTGCCTTCACCTTACGTCACCTTTTTCGGCTAAGAGCGCTCACCCCAAAAGTTAAGTGAAGCTTCACTTCACTTCTTAGTTATTGGCCTTTGTAGCTATTGGCCACAATTCTGCCAGTATCTGTAAGGTAGAGTCATGAACCAAGGAGTCGAAACTGGTAAACAAGGCTATGGCTGATGAAATGAAAAAAAAAAAATTGTTTGACCTAGGTGATCAACCTGAACAAGGGTCAACACAAACATATAAGGCAACACAATATTAGTAGGGCAAAAAACATAGTATTTATTAGTAAAAATGTTTAGTAACATATAGTATTTACAGATTTATGTTGTGATATGTTTTATGGGAGAAAAAGTGAAGAGAAGAAGGCATTTAAGGGTTGTAAGACGAGGAACTTCAGGAGGGAGAATATCATACAGGGAGTGACGCATCTTAGGACAGGAGAAAAATATATGGGTTCAAATCGCCATCGTCGAGGCCACATTCACACAACGAAGAGTTCCTGATCCTGAGCTTAGCTAGGAAAACGGGAGTGTAGGAAAAAACCAGTCTTAAACGACAGATAGTTGACGTTGTCGACTTTTGGCCTTGGGGAATTTGAAGAACCATGGGATGGGATGAATCTCAGGCTGAATGTCAGCATAATATTTTCCTATTTCAGTTTTTGAGGAATTCCAGGTTAGCCCTTTTAGTCAACAGCATTGAAATATTTTTTTTTTATTGGTAGAAACAAATTTTAAAAAAGATTTCATACCTACACGTATGAAATTTCATAATAGGTAATATATAATAATGAGATCTATAGGATTCTTGAATTCATAAAAGCGGCCGAGAGCGGAGCTTTTGTTTCGTCTGTGTGAATTAATTTTGTGTGAACACATAATTTAAAAAAAACACGGCAGAGAAAACATTGTGTTGGTAATAATAATTATGATTAGGTGTTTTAGTGAGACAAACATAATTTAACAATCCAATATATTATGTACAGAAGAAATTCGTCTTTTTTTGGTTATGTATTTTTTTTAAATATCTTATATTAACAATCATTAAATGTATAAAATAGCTGAATTAAACCACGACACAAATTTAAACTAATATTGATTGATTAAAACGCCGGGTAGGTCCGCTAGTATATCTACTAATAAATAAATTTGTATTGAAGTGTCTGTATGTAATATCAAAATAATAACTTTTGTATTAAATACATATACGGTACCTGTACCAAAAACAAAATTTTTGATTTTTTTTGACTGTCTGTCTGTTTTTTCCGGCTAATCATAAGTTACTTCGCCTAAATTAGGATAACTTATTTTTCAAAAATAATTAGGATTCCGCTTAAAAAAATAAAAACTCATGAAATTCTGAATAAAATCCGATTCATGCACAGTTAACTGGCATGTGCTTGAATTTGTGATACAAATCTCTGATTTCTGTTAGTACTAAAAATAATTTCAGGAAATTTCCGTGCAAAAAAAATAATAAAACTCATAGAATTATGTATGGACCAAGGTACCACCTCTTAAGCATTAAACTGAACTGAACCATTTAGGTCAAGTATGTGTAAATGGTTAACTGTTACAACTGGTGTAAAATTTAATTTAAACTGATTCGCATTTACACGCGATGTATCTCGATTTAACATTAATTTAAGAGAAAGCATCTCTGCTGTTCGTGAAATCAAAATCGGCGTTATCTGGACTAAAGTAAAAGATATTACGAGCTCATCGTGTCTATTTGTAGTAACTAGTATTTTTTTATTAATAACATTGAAGCTGATCAATAGCCCCCTCATAATGACCCCCATGTCATCGATAATAAGCATATTGATGCTTGTTTAATAATAGAACTGGCCCCTTTGCATATGTATATACATATACTAAGCTAATACTAAGTATGCTCGCGTCTCTGCCTATAATTATGTCATTATATCAAACAAAATATGGATGGGCTCTGTGAAAAATGATAATGTTTATAAAGAGGAGTGATCTCAAATAAAACATAACCACGAAATTTATTTGGAGAAAGTAGGATATAAATATTGCGATTTGGCTGAACTTTGTTTTTCCTTTACATTGAAAAAAATTGATACATAATTGAAAGAACGACACCCTTAGAAGATAACGCCATATCAAGTTATCTAAGATTGTTTATGTACGAAGTTACAGAGTAATATGAAATTTTAATCGATTTTCTATTGCTTTTAATCGAAAAGCTTCTTCGATAGATAATAAACATTTTATGGTGCATTAATAAAATAACAGTTTCAAGGCAAATAAACTGTGCACCGGAAGACGCAGCGTGGGTAGATTAAGTCCACAAGGTGGATCGACAACCTGGTGAAGATCGCGGGAATCCGCTGGAAGCGGTTGGCGCAAGACCGGTTATTGTGGAGGAGATCTCTGGGGGTCCTATGTCCAGCTGTGGACGACTTTTGGTTGAATGGATGGATGGAAACTGTAAAGTAATTGTAGACTCAACAGTTAGCTTGGTGGTAGGGCATTTGAACCCATATTGAGGTTTAACCATGTTAGATTTCGTGACTGTCGATATATTCTTATTTTAGAGTTCGTTATTATTATAAGAATGTGTTTTAATTAATATTTGATATGAGCCCGTCTAGTTGAAGATCGGCCGGCATGTAGAATACATCAGTCGGAGGCTAAAAGAAAGGAAAGACTATTCCATTATTGCTGTGTACTCCTAGAAAAATAACAAATAAAGATGAAAAGATTTTTATAAGTTATAAATTCATGATTCTAATTAACAATTTCTTGAATATACTTTAACAGAAAATAATGTCGAAGCTCGAGTCTTAACACAAAAATATCTACATAAATCCCAATGGTAATAACGTGTCGGGAGATAATAAGTTTTATAATTTAACCCCATCTATAAGTGTTGTACGAGTTTGTGAGGTCATTGCCACTTAATTTTGTACGGCAGAGTATAATGACCAATTTTCTAAGGTAAAACTACGGAGCGGTAATCGATTTGAAGCCGCGCCATTATTCTATCTTATTACAACAGTTGTGTAATGTCTAATACAAAAAGCGAAATGTTAATATTTAACTAGCTTATGTTAGCTTTTTATTGTTTCAATATTATTGATGAAATATGATGTAAAACTAAACTATAACAAAACTGCGATATATCATTTTATAGAAAGACATCTATCTACATTCATTGTTCTCTAGCACTAGTTTTTTTTACTTTATATAAAGCGAAACAAAATAAAAAGCGGAAATTTCCAAAAAGGGCCAATGTAATTACTATTTACTATATTTTTTTTTGCCAAGTAATTAATACTCATGGTATTCGTCTGTTTTTTTTTTTATTAGAACTTTTACATATATTATTAGAAATCGATTTAATGATTATTTTTGTATGTGTTAGCACATTTTGTTACAAGTACAATATTTCATCAAGATATAGATCTTATTTTATATGCTCGAGGTGTTTTTTTTAACTGTGTAATGACGTTACAGATTAAAGTTTCAGAGTAGCTAGCCTAGTACTTCCTAGATGAACCTGTACGATATCCTGTTATGTCATCATGTAAACTATCTTCGAATGAAATTATGATATTTAATGGATGTAGGTTATGTGTTCGAAATAGTGAATAATATACACTCTGTATATAACGAAAGTTACATAAAACGAATAAGACACAATTATATATCGATTAAATAATCGTTTATCCGTTGCGTTATAATTATTAACAAATTTAATAATTGTGTGAATATGTGAAAGCCTATTATTGATTTCGGTCAGATGTTAGTCCAATCGTTCGAGTTTTTCTAGTTACATACTTTTTTACATTCGTGTACTTCTTAATTAATGGCAACTGCTATTTTGCTAGAACTACCTAAGTACTTTTTGTGACATCTCCAACTTTGTGCTCCGTGTTAATTCACTTCACTTGTGCACAATAACTAAACTGTATCGCACAAAATACCACTTAAATTGAATAAAAATAATAGGTACATGACAGACTAGACCCTGCTAAAAACTCTTAAAATTTTATAGCGTTTTGGCTGAGTCATGAATAATCATGTCATAATTGTCTAATTCTCTCATTACAATATCCCGAGAAGACATATCTACATTTTTCATCTAGACATGAAGAAATTTTAATGTTATAAGTATTGTATGCAGAACAATAGTTTTAATTGTTTATTTCTGACTGCCTGACAGTTTATCTATATGTTTGAATGCATTTAAATACTTAGCACTTAACTGTATATTACTTAACTTATAAGCTTTCCTATAGAACGCCTAAACAAATTTACAGATTGGAAAATTATCGGTGCAAACCGATAAGGAGTATTAAGATTGTTTTACGATGTGGACGAAGCCATGGCCGAACGTTAATTTAGAACAAAGACATCAAAAAGACAATCAGAACACAAAACTACTTATCACCGTATAATGCAAAGTCATTGTGACAGATAAACGTTTATGTGAAATGTGCCATTCGCCAAAACGGCCGTAATTTCATTTACTGTAAAAAATTAGTTCCTGCCTCTGTCTCTGACTCTCTGAATACTTACAGTTATTATTTTATTTTATAAAAAAATAATGTTATGTGAAAAAGTGAAAGTCGAGTGATTTTACGATAAAAGTTATAAAAAATGTCACATTTTTATGTTTCAAGTTAATATTACTTTCAAACGAATTAAAAAGTGTCCATATTATGAGCGTTGAGTATGTTCGGATTTTTTTTAGCCGACTTAAAATAGGCGTTTCTCTGATTACATAGTAAGTATATATCTGTATGTGCGATATTTTCATTCGAAATAATGAAATGTTATCAATATTTTACTGAAATAATTTGTATAATTGTGAAAATATTTTAGTTTACAATAATTATGTTTTTTGTTGACATTTAGGAGTCTGATTTAAAATTAAGTTAAAAAAATCACATACTCAAATATGTCGTTGACTAGTATAGTGCTTAAGCTCCTTTCTTCGAAGAGAGGTTATTTTTATACTAAGATTAAAACTAAAATTTTATAGGACTCTATATTTTATATATTTTCTACATTGTCAATTGATTCTAGCACTTACTAATTAGACGTTACTAATTATCGCACTAAGTTAACGCATAATTTCCAATTTCAAACCTCTATTAAGTTAAATATTCATTTTATGTACTGTGCAATTAATGCGTAGCTGGCATGTAATTTTGACATCTCAACATATCGAAAATTTCTATCCAATTGGATAATTGACGCTAAAGATTCCATTGTACAAATGGCATTTCGAGAAATTAACGTTTAACATCATCTACAATATAAGGAAAGGGTAGTGTTACATAGAAATGCGACCTTTCAGAAGGTCGGTTCGCTAGCATACGGTCAGCAATATTTCAAGTCGTTTGAAAGGTTTTCAAGCGGATCTACGATTCAATAAAATCAAAATTCCGATCGGCAAGATCGTAGAATGTAAAAGTTTTAAAGAATGAACGATTCGATAATTTGACATTACTGTCAATTTATTTTTAATTAATGGCAACAATACATATTTCTGACATAGTCACATTGATAGAATTTCATACAAGGTTCCGGCAAAATGGCCGCCATTTTATTAGAACAATCCAGGGACCATTGTAGCACCACTAATTCAAGCTTCCTGCATTTACTTCTAATACACTTCATACACAACCAAACTTTATAAAAAACCACATTACAAAACAGATTAATAACATCAACATCTCATAAATACCATTTTTTAATGCTAGGTACAAACTTTTAAATTACCAATAAATTTATGTTCCTTTAAATGCTTTAAACGCAGTCTACAAATTATATTTTTAACTTGGTTGTTGGTTATATGCATAAGCCTTAAAAATAATGCGGGATTTCTTTATAAAAACATCTTATTCATATTCGTTTTATGTTACAATGAAATGAAAATCTCCTGTTGGAACAACTAATTTAAATGTTGAAATTTTAATTGAGATCTATGATAATTAAATAATAAGATGTTCTTAACAATTAAATTGAAAAAGAATTGATAAGATATAAAATAAGTGTTGCCGAGATATATAATATTTCTATAACCAACCAGTTAATTGTTCATGAAGTGTCTATACGTATAATTCCCACATGCAATGCTGACATAAATTAGCCATATTACCTTCGCTAGACAATTTCTTTATATAATTTTCACTCTATTGTTCCAAGCGCATTACTTAGAATTAAATGATATTGATACAATCGTATTTTCACCATTGTCGATATTATCATATATTTCATTTTATATAAGAACTAGCCGTTACCGGCCTTACAGTTTTTTTTAACTCTATTTATTTCCTATTAAGGAAAAGGTAAAAGTAATAAACCATGTAATGGCGTTAGGAACACAAATAAAGCTGTAACAAAATGTAGGCCTTTTTCTAGAGCTATATCAAGGGAGTGGTTGGGAGATCTCAGAATTCACACTCCGTGTCATTATTTTCAATTCGCTTGTGTCCTATAAATAAACTTTATCACGCAAAATAGCACCAAAATTACAGACAGTCAAATACTGCAAGTGTATGAATTAAAAATAAGGACAACTACATGGCTATCCAAAATCGCGTCAAGCACTCTTAACCAGACCGTATTCTCATAAAACAGTAACCTTCATTTCGGTAATATAGTTAAACGTTACAGTAAAGCTATTAACTGAGCAACTGGTACGCGAATGCTGGGCGTCCTAACAGTTACGTTCCGTTACACGACACGACACGACGCGCGTGGCGGCGCGGCTCAACCGCCAACGGTTTACACATAACCATCTCACTATACGAGAACTTAGTGGAATGTAGGTGGAACGGAACGTGATTTGTGTTATGTCAACGAGATGTTTGTTTTTTTTAAACGATTACAAGCTATTATGAAGCGATGATGGCGCAGTTGTTAGTGCAGTCGAATTCCTCGTCTATGGACGTTGTTTCGAACCCGCCTATCCAACTCTGATACTCCTCTGAACTCTGATACTCTAATAATTTTTAGTTTTCGGTGACGAAAAACATTGTGAGGAAAAAATAGCACGGTATTACCACCGTCAATAATTAAAAATCTGTCACCAAACACCTGTAAATAGTTGTATTCCGGCAGAATCACTTATTACCTCTTATGTGCTTAGTGTGGTTAGGTGAGATTGTAGCCAAAGCTTTAGTTTATTAGTTAACTTAACATTCATTTCACAGTGTGTTGTTTTTAACGAACAAACAAAAACTAAGGCCTGGACAAAAAGACTGCCGGTTCTAATTCGGTAAACAAATTCGCTTAACATAACTTGTTTCCTGTGAAACTGAAAATAATTATCAATCTAACATGAAACAGAATATTCAGAAAATAAATTTTTATACTTGAATACGTATCCATTTGATTCGTAATGAAATAGAAGAAATTCTAAATTAATTCCTACGTTTTCGACATTTAAATACATTACCTACTTTAAAATAATTATTTTATTGTAATTTGAAAAATATGAATAATTGAAATATAAATTCGAAAAGTGCAGCACCTTTTAGGTACGACAGAAAATAAAATTCACACGATACGAAAGTAAATTGATCCCGTTAAAAACTGCATATTATAAACAATAAAATTTAACGCCAATTAGTTCATATGGGATTGGATTTCATTATGTCATGTTCACACGACACGGGCCTCGGACCGTAAGCACCGGTACATGTGTAGGGAGAAGAACCGCTTTTACGGTGTACGGTGAACATCGATGGCTACATTACAACTACGGAAATTATGGGTCGTCCATTAATCACGTGATATTTTTAGCGACTTTGTAATACGACTATCTCCCTTCTCTATCCAACACGTGTATTTTTTTTGTATAAATAATCATAATATTTTTTAGAATATTCTTTAATTAAAATGTAATTTTATTCCGAAAAATTTTCGATGTCGAGATAAAGATCACGCGCCGCGCGTTCAACGAAAAAATAAAAACATATGTGATACGTATCTCACTGCACCCCTGACTCTCCTTCTGATGTTTTCTTAACTCACTCCCCACTTTCAATCCTCACGTAATTAATGGACAATCCTTAAGCAATGATATCACAGTGTTCGTATATCGTTCATTACTACATATTTAAAAAAGTCTCTTACATTTGTAAATTATCAAATGCGCCTGCGACTCTTAGAAATTAAAATGTGTGAATAAGTTTTACATTTTTATATGTTATGTCCGTTCAGTTTGAGTTTTATAATTTTACGATTGAAGATATAAATTGACTTTCGTTTTATAAACTATTTTGACAATTCTTATATATAAGATATTCTTATATATGCAAAGTACAAAATTTCATTAACTTAGGAGTACTTTTTTCTTTTTTGTTTGTCAAAGATTTTTTTTAATAGATATTGAGGATCTTTTCCCTGTAACTTTCAATGGCCAAAAGCATTACAGCCGAATTTTGAACGTAAGCTAACCTAAAAATATATTTTTTTAATTTGCAGCGATAATGGTTCAATGGATATCGCGTCAATGGCGAAGGTGAATCTGTGTCTTCGTTTTGTCCCTAAAAATTGAAAAGACTAGTATATTTAAACAGATGTATTAATTTTTGTTCTATATATTTTATTTAAGTTGCCTATTATCTATCCTATCAGGACCAGGGCATTGCAATATGGCTCAACAACTTTTTTTACCGTTTAAGTGATTAAATATTCATTGCAACGTATATCTATATCACCCAAAGCGAACAAGATCTCTGTAAGTTCAATACTTCACTATTAATTAGAGTTTCTTCGAGTTATTCTTCCCTTTCCGTGCCCACGGGCTGGTTTAATGACAGCCCTAGTGCATCAATTGCGATGCCGTGCATTCATGATAATCAGTTACGCTGTGTTAATTATCATATCATTAGTTCAATTTCGAGTAAGATAAAGTAATGTATTTAATTACTTATATTCACTGTAACTATGAAATTATTATATTATTTACATACTAAAAGATGTTTAGTCTTTCCAGATAATTTTTGCTGTCTGAAAACAAAAAAATAATCTAATTAATTTAGTTTAAAAAATAAAAATATAAAATAATTAATGTGAATACTATTTACTTTTGTTCAACCCTAGTTCACGACATTAGTAAATAAAGCTCTGCATTTTTTTTATAAAATCTAGAATTTATTATACTTTTATAAAAAAATTTTCGTTACACGTTTCATTTTCGGAAAAGCTTTTTTTTCTAAAAAAATTCTTAGTAATTATAATACAACAAAAACCAAGTTAAATACCTAATGTTCGAATTTTCTAATTTCCATTACATATTTTGAACACCAAGTCTTTTCAGACTATTTGGATCTAGCATTAGAAAAGCACACTATTTTGAACCGTCATGTGGTAATCCTTATTTTTAATTTATTGACTTGCATTGGATCATTATATATTATATAATTTTGGCAAGGATTTACGTAATATAGTTTAGTAATTGTGTACTGATGAAATATATTAAAAATAATGACACTGGCCGTGAATACTGAAACCTCCCAACAACTCCCTAGGAACGCTTAACAAATGTCGACCACTTTGTTGGGCATTTTTTCATTCATTCATTCATTCAACCATAAGACGTCCACTACTGGACATAGGTCTCCACCATTAAGAGGGGGTAGCCATAATCGCCACGCTTGGGAGGCGGGTTTGCGATCGCAGTAAGGTGTTTTTAGTACCCAGAGGATGCTGCTGCCTATCCCCTGGTTCATATCCCTGAGTCGCATTTCAAAACAGCCACGGGAAGATATGGGGAGGTACTATTCTTAGCCGACACCACACGGCTATTGGGCATTGAAGATTAGTAAAATAATAAGAAGTTGACATAATATACATCCATATACGTATACAGTTATATTTGAAGATGATTGTTTACCACACAATTTAGTAAGTGTAAAAAACGGTCTCGCGACAGTAACATTTGACGTAACACCCTTAGCCAGAGCGACGGTCCGCATGTGAATCAGTCAGAAAGCTTTCACTCTCCAAGCCCCATCGCGTCTTCTGGTTGTTATCTAACTTACACCGGAGGGAATGTTCGGTAATTGTTCTCACTTCAAACCGAACGGCATAAAACCTACATGGATATACGATACGAACATAAAACTTTACGAGACATCTTCGGCATAAAACCTAACGAACCAACTTCCTTATTCAATATATAAATCTTATTTATACTTTATTACGTCTGCAGGTATTAGTGATTTCAAGGTTGTTTACAAAAAAATGATATACAATAGCTATATAAAAAATAGCTTTTACCCATATGAAATGTTTAATTTTAATTTATTAAATACCATTGGATATAGTTATGCAAATTAAGATCAAAACATAGTTCAATAGAGAGAGAACCTTTGGGAGTTCTAATCATGTTGTAACTTGTAATTATTATTAAAAAAAATTGATTAATATTGATTAATTGTTAATAAACTATCTAGTGATTTTCGGATTGTAAAAATGCATATAAAAATTAAATTATCTCAAAATTAACATACTGTTCGTGTGTTCAATTTGCATTGCATCTAGTGATGCAAGGGGATAGTTTCCCATTTATGTGTTAATGTACTAATAATAAATATCTATACCTATGTTTTTTGTGATTTTTCCCCTTTAGAATTAGTACTGTTGTCGCTAAATATTATGTTGTCAATCAAAATCATTACACCAGTAATTATATAACGATAGGAGTACATTATATTAAAACTTATGTAAATTAACAACAGCGTAGACGGCTACTCAAGCATAGACGGCAGTCTGTCGATACACCACCATGCAAATAATTCACTGGAACTTTATTAAATAAGTGGAAACATGGGCCAATCCTGAAAGCACTTTGCTGATGACAAGTTTTAACTATAATATCTAGATATCTATTGCTCACACTCTCGCATTGCTTTTTATTTATAAAAAAATGAATAAAGTAGTTATGTTCAAGTACATTTGATCCTGACAACTGGAATAAAATTTTTTTCCATAATTAAAGTATATTTAAAAGCATTTTATAATAACAAAACTTTTTATTTAATGGATGTTTGTTTAACGTATTAATGAAAAAAAAAACACATGGGAAGATATATTATATCAATAAACAAACAAAAAAATCTGAACAATATGTGATAGTTACAATCCTTACATTACTTATATAAAAGGCAAAATTTATCTGTGTATTAGTTGACTTATAACTCGAAAAACCGAGAGAAGAGATTTAAATAATTGTTTTTTTTTAAATCGTAAACATATTATCTGGTCGCTTTCGTAATAATATGTATAGGCACATAGAAAAAGTAATCAGAATAATAGAAAATAAAGCTACACAAAAATTACCATTATTGTGTTCCGTCTTACGTCGTCATCGTTAGATTATTTAAAAAGCAACGCTTTCTATCTGTCAGTGTCAGCGTATATTACTCAGGCGGAGCCGCGGGCACACAGCTAGTTATTCATTTTATAATATCGAAATACAAACAGCTCATTCTCGTTCTATCTGACGAAAGCTAAAGAACGCATAGTTCATGTGAACCCTACAGAGCGCGTCTAAAGGCCCAAAGGTCTATAGCGACACTAGCAAGGCCGTTAGCGGTCAACAATTTATTCAAAAGAAGTTCACTGACCTGAATACGAGACAAGAACGCAAACCACGACGACGCGTCGCTGGCCCTATTTGTTTATTGCCTGACAAATTATGAGTTTATAAATAGACTCTTGAAAGTTTCAAGGTCAACTTAAAGTACTTGTTGTTACATGAGATATACTTGTACGTTTAACTTTTGCTACTCATCGCCGGTTAAATTTGTCCATTGTCAATGAAATATCAAATTGTTTGAAAACATAAAACGAATGGCATAATGCAAGGAAGTTTGTACAATACGCGAAACAATAATAAAAGTTTGTTCGCACAAAATGATTATACTAGCAGGCTTCTTTACGTGAAATATATCTTTTATCGTATCTATTTAACTCCTATGATAAAGCGTAATAATGAGTCTTCTATGATACTTCATAGTATTCACTGTTGTATAATTCTGAAAATTGCATTGAAAGCGATTAAGCAGTGTTGCAGTGATCATTTTCTGATTTTACACTACAATCTGTAACTTGTAGCTTGGCTCCACAACGGCAACAACCAAAATAACCGACATTGCCCGAAGAATTGCTGAACTGAAGTAGCAGTGGGCTGGGCACATCGCAGAACCGATGCCCGATGGGGCCAACGGGTTCTCGAATGGCTACCAAGCACCGGAAGACGTAGCGTGACCTACCTACGTTAGGTAGGTGGACTGACGACCTGGTGAAGGTCGCAGGAATCCGTTGGATAAGGGTGGCGCAAGACCGGTCGTCATGGAGATCTTTGGGGGAGACCTATGTCCAGCAGTGGACGTCTTTCGGTTGAATGGATGGATGGATGTTACAAAATAAATATACTAACGCTAGACCAAAGATTACACCCCATGCATGACTCAAAAACATATAACCACGAAAACTCGGTTTACTTGTTCTTGTGTTATAATTTTATAAACCAATTATTGGACAGATAGACAAAAAGACGTCGCTTTTAGAATATCTAAATTACAATAGATTGTAAACGAAAAAGGTACCTAACTTGTTTTATTCGGCATTGATAATTTTGAGACAGGGAACATCTTTTCTTGTCTTGTATATTATTATGCCAATGATAATTTACACTTAAATTAATAAGGTAATATGTCTTTCAATTTCCGTGTGGTGCAGGCTAAGAATAGTACCACCCTATATCTTCCCGTGGGTCGTAAAAGGCGACTAAGGGATAAATCTGGGGATGGGCATCAGCATCCTCTGAGTATCACAAACACCTACTGTGACCGCCAATCCGCCTGCCAAGCGTAGCGATTATGGCAATTCTCCCCCTATATGGATGAGACCTATGTCCAGCAGGGGATTCTTACGATCGAATCAATCAATATCTTTAAATGTATTATGAACGTTCCATCCACTATTATTATTAATATTGTCTTTAGATTGTACAATAAAATAACTTTCTTTATAACTTCTGACACCATCACAACGGTCATTCTCGTCGATCGTTCCGTTTACTTACTTTGTTTTACTTCATAATCTACTCACGTAACAAAAAACAGTACATCAACATTCCAAGCCACTTCTAATGTTTGATTGTAATTCTTTTTCCCGTTGCGTAAAGTTTACAATCGGTTGTTTTACGTGACGTTTAATGTGGAATCGATTGATATGGGACCGGCGTGCGACCGCCTGTGCCTGTGACCTACAGTATCTTAACATAAGTTCGGTGAAAGTCGGGAAAGAGAGGAAATAAGATCAACGCAATAAATTTATTATTATAGTGATTGTTTTCTGGAATTTGCGTTACGATGAACGGCGATATTGTTATTATCGTTTCAACGTAGTATTTTGATCGTCAAGACTATCATTTTTTTTAACTACCTAACTAAACCCTTTTGAACTGAAAGCTTCGACAGCTGCACTGGGATTTGTGGCGAGCGCTTAAGCCCCTCAACCGAAAATCATAACTTGCGAAAAGGCACTAAAATGGTACGAATCTTGGCTTAAGCTGCTACCTGTGTTAAAAATTCCGCAGAATATTCTGTAGCTAATCCTACTGTAAGGAAAAATAGTTTTATGCTAAATCATATCAGACATATCAAATCATCATAAAAAATCATTATAAAAATATCATTATAAAAAAAACTAGACAGTCATAGGAACTGCAGACATAAGTGAAAATTCGAAACTTCGGAAAAACTGTTTTTAAAATATTTTATAATTTCTTAATTGAATTGAATTCTTATTAACAAAACATTTATGTGGTTTTTACATCTATTGGAGTTCCGGTCAATTATTTTCATATAGTTAATTCGTATTTAAAACACAATAAGCTGCGTAAGTATCAATCAATTTTATTATATATTATTACTTATTTAACGGCTGGACCGATTTTAACGAGACTTTTTTGGTAGATAGCTAAAGTTACTCCGCGAAACTTAGAGACTTTGTGTTATTGAAAATAATTAGGGTTACAAGTAAAAAAAAAAACTCATAAAAATTGGAATAAAATCCGATTCATTTTTTACACAGTTACAATTTTACAAACTATAATACATTTTTATGTTTAAAAAAAATAGGTAGAACTTCATTAAATTCATATGTTTTCAATGATAACTATAACAGAATATGATTAAATGCATGAATATCTCTGTTTAATATGTTGTAATAAAGTTTCTAAACGAAATTATCGCTGTCAGTGTCAAATTAAGTTAAGTATTCATTTTGTAAGTTTTGTTTGATGAGTACTGGATTATTATTATCATATACATATATTATATATATGATATCATCATCATCATATACTACATAATTAGAAATTCAGAGATTACAATTTCTTGATTTCTAATTATGTTATATGAATTCTAAATTAGGAATTTCAATATAGGCCAAAAATATTTATATGTACTACCTATATACTACCATGATACGACGGGCTGCCTAGGTCATAGTTGCATAAGTAGAGGGAATCCTTTCCAAAAAAGATCGATTTTTGAATCGATTCGAATCTAAGCTTGATAATCGATTTACAAAACATCAAGTTTCAAAAGATCGACCTTTGAAACTAATAAAGTATAAATTATTAGAGTATCCGTTTCGTTTTTTTATGATATTATGATTATCTATGAATAGGCAAAAAGAAAACAGTTCAGTATCATTTTTTTGTAGTAGGTTAGGCGTTCTTGTTTTTTTTTGTTTAATTTCTGTTGATGACCTTTAGTGATGTTAATAAAAAATTGTGAACAGTTTTTCCAATAAATGATAATGATAGTCTAATTTCGACCATTGGAAGAATAATGGGTCAAATAAAACAAGTAAAAAAAAGATTGATCTCTTAGACCTCAGTGTTTTGTTAATTGAATAACAAAATCGATCTTATACTTCACCCCTTACTTAGGCGACTAATGACCTCGGCCGCTCGCCATACCATGGCCGCGGTCCGGTCCGTACGTGTATTAACACCTTAATATATATTATAATTATAACGTCCTCCTCCTACCCTTTGGAACCAAAACTAACCATTACTCTTACCCGTGATATTTACATACAATTACGTTTGCAAAATTTTGAAGATAAAAAAAAAACAAGAAGAAAATATGTTCCCATTCTTTTCATTTTTGATATCTTAATAATCACTATGAAAATCTTTATTCATGATAGATACATTCTATTTATAAATTGATCGGATTATACCTTATGGAAGCAAGTCAGTATTATTAATGACACAAAGCCTGCTTAATAACATTAAGCTCACGTACACTCTCCGGGTCCCCCTCAGGCGGCGACACAAGACGTATCTCGTTCCCCAACTGTGGATGTTCTTGATGTCGCCACCAGCGCGATATAGTGACACTGACCATGCATTGAGCAATACACGCACAACACCGTACACACACTCCTACAAGCAACACGCAGGTACATAAGTCCTGTAAGGAACCTTTTTTTATGCTAATATAAATATAGGGATTAGTTAGGATTAAAATTCCGCGGGAGATTCACACTTAGCTAACGGCCAAGCCAAGGTTCGTATCACTTTGGTAACCCTTGTGCTAGTTACCTTTTGAGGCTGAGAACCTTCAGCACTTACCTCAAAGTTCGGTGAAGTTTTAAGGCCCCCCGGGTCAACAGCGTTAGCTAAGTTAAAAAAAAACTTTAAGCTGAACGAAACATTTGACTATACCAATATCAATCAGCTGGCATTATAATTGTGAGTTAGTGCTTATTAGAAGAAATAACTAAGATACTTTCATCGAAACATATATCTTTAATTTACTTTTGTCGTGGATAAAATCTACATTGAATAATAAGTTTTTTTTTGTTTTTGTATTTTCCGATTGGTGGTTATATAGTTGTAAATATAACCATATCTGTGCTCAGTAGTGCTTTACTAAATTAGTTTTAAAAATATTTGATATCAATAATTGACATAATCAAAATAATTACATAATAAATAATTAAGATATTAATCATGGGTTCCCCTTTTAGGTTATATCGTTTTAAATAATATATCATTGCTTTGAAGTAATTCATCTATTCAGGGAAGTCAAAGTGTTACGTAAGTAGGAATTGAAACGTATTTGATTTGACCCTTAAATTAACCCCCCCCCTCCCTCTCTCTACCCTCGACTTAAGAATTATAATAAGTTTTGTAAAATCTGCTCAAGTAGGTAGTTTAAAACCAAATAAGTAAACATTACTTAATCAATCACCATTCTGTCCCCCACCCTTATATTTATCATCACAAATAATCAAAGCATAGACCCCCTCCCAATCCTAATTGGTGCATAACATATGTTTGAATAGCCTCTAATGTCTAAACTTTGATTAAAACTTTAATATAAACACGCAGTTTTGTTATTTTGCAGAAACCATATCCATACTGTTTAAACTTACTAAGCGAAAGTCTTTGATAATATGCCCTTAGAAAAAGTACATCGCTACAACGTGCGAGTTACAGCGTAATAATAAACTAGGATAGACTTTCCAAACATGCTCATATTAAACTAAAGTAATACCCTAAAACTCGTCGACATTCAATCTCCGTTCACAATGGCTTCAAAAATAATTAAAGCATAGACGCCTATGCCGCCATTGATGCGTAATTTTTGAACGACCCTCAATAGAGAATTTATTCGTGGACATCGCAGGGCCATTAATGTCACCGTGTTTATTAATTATTAAGTCCTAATTTAAATGAGCAATAACTGAAATACTTATTTGTTTTGGTAAAAATAAAATAATTAAATTATATTAAATAAAGATTTTACATATCTCATTATATAAAATATATCTTCAGAACATATTTGAAAGAGGCTAATAGCATGTCGGAATTTAATATTAAATTATAACAGAGAATACAAGGAAAGCATTTACCTACAATAATGCTCTTAGTTAAGTTCACCGGACCCTTTTCTAGGGCGATTCGTTCACCGTTAGTTGGCCGACAGTGAGACCGACTACGATGACTTGCCGCTTCCATAGTGGATACAACTCAATTTACAACTGTTTTGTCGGCTCCCTTTTACCTTCGGCTTTGTCATGTCAAAATTCGATAAACTATTCAACATACGATTGATTTTGCCTGTACTGTTTACAAAGACGACATAATCGAGCGTGAATGATGAGATGATATTTCAAATAACGATTGATCAAAGATTTGATTACAGTAACAGTGATGTTTTTTTGTTTCGTTTTTTTTTTATTGACCGAAATCTAAACTCGTCGATCATGAAAAGTGGTCACGCTGAACTTAAAGGCTAGCTCTAGCTCTTAAGGGATACTTTTGGAAAACATCCGTAAGTACTCGGCGGCATATTTTCAATTCGGAGATAACAATTTAAAATATGATGTTTTCTTTACTGAAAGCGTTACTAACTCAATGTGGGGTTCGAAATTATATTTAGAGATCACACTATCATTGAACCATAATTACTATAGGATTATAGCAATATTATTAAATTCTAGCTGTCACCGTGGCTTTACTCGCTTGAAACTCAGACAATTTGCAGGCTATGTTCTCCCTCTGGATGCAATATACATATCTTATTACCATCGAATTCGGTTCAGTAGTTTTTGCGTCATTGGCGAACAAATTAATAATCATACGGACAGACCAACATTTTTACAGTAGTAGTCGATTCTGAAGCCCCGCAAAGAATTTTCCTTAAATATCTTCAATGTACAGATTTCGTCCCGTTAGCCTTTTATTATAAGTATAGATATTACATTCTATTTGAATATTATGTAAAAATATGATAAGTGTGAAGATTATTCAGCTATATAAGATCTTAAATTTGTTTACAAACAATATAATCATATAAAACTAAACTACTAACATTCTAAAATCAAAAAGCATTTTCGAATATCATGATCATAAGTGACAGACGGATAAGGTTATTATTATTTATCATTTATTTTATTTTTGCCAATATCTCTTGAAGAAACTACGTTACAACAAACTATTTTCTGAAACGGGTGGTACACATATTAAGTAATAGCCTTTTAATATTTGAAATTGAATAACTTATTATTTAACTGGTTACAATGTTATTCATGATATGTTAACTCGATAGGCGGGACCCATGAATTACATGCAAATGAAGGCCATAACGAGCGTCGAATCCGCCTTTCATGTTTAAATTACACAGTCGAAGAGCCCCTAGACCACAGCGTGCAAGTTCACGTAATGCTGCTGCTATTTGATGTTATTCACGGTAATGATGTAACTCGGAGCCCTGATGGAGGTCGAATGTACCGTTAGACGGAACAAACATTGTTGTATATCGGAGTGTAATATTGTAAGAATGGCGGTAAACCGCAAGCGGAGTACGCGTTTGCTACGGTGAAATTAAGAACTTACACTCAATGATGATAATTGCTGAGTCAAATGTTATTACATGGTATCTATCAGTTGTAACCATGACTTTGCGAGTGTCGACTATAAAAAATATAGTATATTTCTAAAAAAGAAATTAATTTCTAGTGAATTTTTTACTTGATTTTATATTTGTATTGATTGTTTCAAATTTAACAGTTCATGCAAAATCATACAAACCAATGTTTTATCACAAATATGTAATAATTAATGAAATGTTTAATAACATTTTAAATATATATTTTACTGAGATTTCATACTTAAATTCAAATACGTAGTTATTTAGAACACCAGAAGTTAAATAGAACTTGTATTCAAGATTTCCCAGACGCAAGTAAAGTTATGTTAAAAGCATTTATGTTAATTCTTAAACTAGCTCAGGTACGAGACCGTTAGAGTTACTAGCTACTGAAGGTACACGATCTTTGCGTACAATAATAAAGATATTATCTATGGACTTTATCTATTTTATTAATCTGTATAATATATAAAACAAAGTCGGGTTAGTTACACGATTTATAACATAAGAACGTCTGGACCGACTTTCATGACCTTTTAAACGTTAACTAACTTACTATTCACTCCGAATAGCAGAAAAAAAAATAACCGAAATTTTCATAATAAAAAAAATGTGATGAAAATTCGTTTCTCTTACATAATATCTCGCGGACGGATAGATTGATTTTGATGATTTTTTTTTGTTCGTGAAGTTAAGTCCCATATTAAAAAAAAACTGAATTTTATTGATTGAACAGCCTTTCTGGATTCTAAGGTGGTACGAAGTTAGCCGGTACTGCTATTCTATATTATGATACTATTAATAAAATTAAAGTTTTGTCTGTACATTTAGTTTCTTTTTATTTTTGAAATGAAAACTTTTTTGGCATCGTTGTGATTTGAAAGTCGATGAAACGAAAAAGCGATAGTACGTTTCTGATAGAGCTCGGATTTATTCGTCAAATTTTTGAGAGTGTGTTTAGCTCGGTGGATTAATCCGCGTGTCTCATAGACTAAAAGGTCGGAAATTCGTACCCAGGATGGGTAACACATTTTTTTTTAAGGTTTCACTTCTACCACGTGTGATGCATACATATTTTTTTTTTTTGTATCATATATCTATTTTAATCGTTACTAATCTCGAATTTGATATTAATATATTTTTTTGTATGTTTGCTTGCGTGTACGTCCGGGTTTAATTCAAAAACAGCTTGATCAATTTCGATGATACTTTGTACGCGGGGAGTATATATCAAGTAGTTATTGATAGGCTATAAGTATTTTTACATTTGCTTTTTGAATTCGAGGAATATAATTAAGAAAAAATTCTGTTCGACTTTAACTCAAAAACGGGTAAAATCAAAATAAGAAACTAAGACGAAGTCCCGGGCGTCCGTTAATGTATGGGTATGTAATTTATAAATGGCATTTCAAAAATGTTCCTCGGTTTTTTATTTATTTATGTAAGAAGTAATATTAGTTTTAATTGAAATAGTCTTACACTCCGTTGGTATTCGTTTAAGCCTTGGAGTTAATTATAGTTAATTCTAGGTTCCGTTTTAACTTTTTTCTTTCATACAAAACTATAAAACTTGTAGTTATGGACGATATGCATTAATTTTGTAATATTTTTGTTTCGGGGTAATATTATGTATCTAATTAACATTCCATTGAAACGATGCGATTTTTTTTTCGGTATGTTAAATTATCTGTGGTTTATACCTTTTCAAAAGTCGGATTCTTTCAGACTGGAAATTTATATTTCGCGGGTTTTAAACTAATTTGTAGATTATAAAGACAAATTCTATTAGAAACGTTTGAGTCAGCTAACCCACGATAAGTGATTACCACGGGGAAGATCGTGAGAATGTTATTGCAAAAACGGAACGTGGTGTGGAGAAACTAATACGGTCTTGTTGAACGAAAGAGTTGACGATATAAATGCAACGATGAGATTCGTTTGTCTGTTACATTGGAACAAATTATATATGATTTTTAGTTAGTAAAGTCTTTTCTTAGTTCATGGCAATCTTTAAGCTATATAATTCTTCCAGTGTCATGTGGATAAAGATACATTTTCAATCTTGTATCAACGTTTGTAATCTCTAACAAAATGGTAGCACATTTTACTTATAACTTTCCATGCACTTTTCGTGGCACCTCAGAATACACTTTTTGCATTATTATTTACCGTGTGGCGCCGGCTTAAGAATAGTACCACTCCATTACGTTCCCGTGGGTGTCGTAAAAGGTGACTAAGGGATAAAGCAGGGGATGGGCAGCAGCATTATCTGAGCGCCAGAAACATTGATGTTTGATCGCAGTTGACTGCGATCGCCAACCCGCCTGCCAAGCGTGGCGATTATGGCAAATCCCATTCTTATCTTTGGGGGAGACCTATATCCAGTAGTGGACGTCTTTACGTTTGAATGGATGGATAATTATTTTCATGTCACTTTACTTGTGGACTATAATCAAACTAAGTCACGTAAACAACGCAGAATATAGGGTTAATGAATTAAAAATAATAACAGAAAGCTATATTATAGGCTGAGATCCCGCCAATGTCATTGTAAATCATGTTTTTTTCCTGTCAGTCATATCACTCTTTGTGGTCATGAAACATTTTCAGAGTCTCTTAACATTTGTGCCACGATAATTCGCCATCCGTCTCAGAGGAGACTTTTAGATAGATAATCGTCGGATAGATAGCCTGTCTCTTCAGCGTACTCTTATTCGTAAAAGAAGGGGTAGGCCTTCTTTTTCTCCTTGAAAAATTAGCTAATTGAAAGCGTAATGTATGAAATGAAATAATCCCTTTACACCTGTATTAAAGTTGATTTAACTTAGATATAAAGTGAATCAACAAAGCGAGCTGTTGTGTTTTCAGTCACATCAATTTGACACAAATGCTTTACCAGTTTTTGAACATTCTACTTTATAAGTTAGCTGCGATGACCTAAAAAGAGAAAGGTAATATGATTAAATGCAATTATTTAAACCGGGTTTTCACGCGTTACCTTTCCTTTCTCCTATCCCGACGTTTCGGCTGGGTTTCACCAACCGTGGTCACGGGCTGACTGGCGGTGCGCGGCGTCGCCTGTTTCGTTGAGGGGTATTTTGATGAACTACCCCCGTTTGGTCTTTATATTTATTATAGTCACAACACTCAACACTAACAGTGTCCATCGACGATGCCTGTGACGACAAATCGCGATACAATTATAGATAAATGAATTATAAAAATTCGAAAATGGTTGAACCTGAGCAAACCACCCTTTGAAGTTAGTTTTTTGTTTTTTTTTCTGAACGGCAATAACTTTTGATCGAATCAACTTATTTAGACGTGTATCATTATAGCGTAATGCATTACATTTTACATTGTTTCATAGATATTAAAAAAAACGAAATTTAATTTTTAGATGTTCTGATGTGCTATTGTCCATACCTTTTTTTTTTTTTTTGACGGGGGGAAATGCATTTACGCACTACCCTATTGTCCATACCTAATAATTTATTACATCGTTGATAATTAATTTTATATTTTGTTTATAGTTCAATTTGCGATAGTATCACATCTACCATCATCTATTCTCGGGCCCCGGGCTTGTGGTCTGCCACCCGGGCCTTTCCGGCCCAGTCCGACCCTGGTCTCGAGACTATAAGGAGAGCGTCGACAAATCTTCTTATGACAAGAAGGAAGGAATCCACAATTTATAGTAATGTGGGTTTATACAATTTTAATTTATTTGAAATAATATCAGGATGCAAAGTAGATGGTTACATAGAAGCCTAATTTCTATTGTAGTTGCCTCTGACTCGCGGCTCCAACGGTACAATTGTATGTCAACTACACCGTATCCCCCATGGCTTAAACGGAAAGACTGAAATATCAAGGCGGAGCTTAACGTGTATATAATTCTAATTTAAATGTAAAGTAAATACGAAAGAAACTGCCATAAGAGTTCATTTGCTTTCTATTTTTTAGTATAATATACATAGGTCTTTAACGCAACGTTTTGGCGGATGAGCATAAAGAAGTTTTCTTTCACACAGTATAGGTTTAGTGCTTTGACCACAATCTCACCTGATGTTAAGCGACGATGTGGTCCAGGATGGTAAATACTCTAAGTCTAGAGGTACTAGTTCTAATTTGATGCTGCCGGAACACCTATTGATATTTGGAGACAGGTTTTCTAACTTGAGGGTGGTAGCTACCTAGACGGGTATTATTTTAATATGCCCTACCACCATGCTACGGTTTCCGCACGATGTTTTTCTTCACCGAAAGCTAAGGCTAATTTTACAGATGGGATAGATGTCTTTACACCTGGGTCCATTAACGCGAAATCCGACCGCACTACCAGTTAAGTCATCATCGCTCCAAATAATAAATAATAAATTAAATCTGCATCTTATCTTATGAACAAAAGTTCCGTTATCGGAGCTCGCGGAAGATTACGATGTATTGTAATTTGAAACGTAATAATCATTTAGTTGCCTCCACTTTTACTACACACTTTCATTAATCATCAATTACGAATGCTTTTAGCGGATAATACCATTGTAGGCTTTACGTTGAAAGTTATTTTAAGTTTTTAACCTTTTTTGTAATCCTTCTTGTAATAATGTTGTATGCCAGCCATAATCCAGATTAGGCCAGATTAAATTTAGATCATTGATATCATAACTCTCTATGAAAATAATGTTATCATTGTTTTAAAGTCCAATTTTGATCTACTTCAGACTCATGTAATGAGTAACAAAGAAATTGAATGATTCAATTGAATTAAACTGAAACAGATTATTGCTGCCTTTACACCGTAACTGCGAGAAACCAAATTTTACTATTCTACAAAATTTTGAAAGCTCCAAAAGTTGTTGAATTTAACTCAAGGCTCAAATTAAGGAACGAATTAACATCCAGACGGGAACAGGTGATAACGTAAAGCTCGATATTCTCGGATTAACCAATCGAAAATGTAGTAAATTTTCACACGATTCCAGTTGACTCGCAATCGCTTTAAAGAGAAACCGTATTACTATTGATAACCGTGCAAACGTGAATTCGTCTCGCTGACTGACTCTTTGAAAATCTTCAGGTTCAATTTTCAGTCGAAATCAAAGTTAAAATCGAAATTTTACAGTAACTGTTTCTGGATTCCCATGATAATGTTTTAACTATTGTTATTTAAATAAAGCGACTGACTGCCACAATGAACCAATGGGTGCTTGGACAGATTTACTTGGAAAAACCAAATAAATAATAGATAATGCTGTTGTTTCATGACGTTTCATAAAACCTCAGGTATATCGAAGAATTGAAAACTACATCTGCAGATGCGGTAGCCGTGCATACTATAAACAAACAGACATTCATTCTTATTATATTTTTACTAACTGCGTGCCCGCGGCTCTGCCCGCGGTTGATATTTTCTTCACTGCGTAATACAGGTTTTAAATAAACATTGAAAAATAATATTTTGTTGGTGCTGTCCATTGAATCGTATTTTGTCCACAATTGCATATTTTTTTTTACACTATCAATTTTAGTAATCTGATAAGCTATACTTTCTGTATTTTCAGCATTGTTTTCTTAATGTATCAAATATGTAAGAAGATCGTCGAAGAAATTTTCATATATTATGCGCATGATAGCACACGCGGAAGTATGCGCAAGCAGCGTACTCGCCCACACTATTCATAGTCAAGTGCAATAAACCTAAACACATTGTTATAGCTCTAGTACTTTATGTCGAGACATACAGAGAAGCTATAAAGATAACATTGGATACGCCCCCTAGTAAACAATTGTCTTAAGAATATGATTTAATAACAGTGAAATAAACAAGAAATTATACGCTTTTAAATATATCCATATATATCCAAGACAATTCCCATGTGACGTAACTCCCTACCTATTTAAAATTACAGATATAATAATTACGAGCAATGTAACTACGAAATTTTCATGACGTCATATTTAATTAAGTATCTACTATTTTGGTAATAAAAGAGGTACCTTGCTAAACTTCTACCAAATGCTGGAATATGACGAGCATATTCAAGACATTATTCTTCTCTTTAAATGAAGCGATTCATTATTAAATAATAAAAAAATCCAACCATTTTTTTAATTAATTTGTGCGCAATCAGAGTAAAATTTCTATATTCCGTCACGACATAAGCGTCAAAATGTATTAATCAGAATTAGCGTCATAATTTTAAACATAAAAGTATGTAGAAAAAGAGAGAAAGAGACAAATTTCATAACCATGCTTCTTAACTTTAGAATTATTATTTTCTCCTCTTTGAGCTGTATTCGTTCTTGAGAAAGCGCGGGCACGTCTGTATTTATAAATTAGGCCTACATGTTCTTTATATCTTTGTCGGTTTTTGATATCTATCCCTTACTAATATAATAATTTACCTTACAAATTAAAGGTTTCCAAAGAAGTTTCACTTTTCATAAGTATCCTGTGCACACTCTATTTTTTTTTTCAAATTTTCAGTACTCATTATGGTTGAATTTCAACCACCAGGCGAACATTTAGTAAGTTAATAATATTTAAAAACAAAGAACATTGTAAAATGTTTTCAGTTAGGATTAATTAACTAGTATTCACTTGATAATGTAATATTTATTAAACGACCACTTACAGAAGGTATAATACAATTTCAAACCAGATTATTTTAATATATTACTCTATTTCAAAAGTAGTTTTCGTTCGTAATTATATATCAAAATATCGTTATTACTTAGCAAAATCTTAGATATTATATTCAATAGATCTCATTCAATGATAAATAATAAGTTACATTATACTATTTACGAATCTATATTTTTAAATTATGCGAGTAATTAAAAAAAACAACCTTGGTAAATGGCAATAAAGTTTTATATAGGTTGAATTAATAAATACATATTTGAAAATTACTGTAACCCGTACACATTGATTTTAATTAGTAACGATAAACCGTGGGAAATAATAATAATATATTAATTAGAAGCTTGTAAAAGGTAAATATATTTAATGGTACCAGGTTTCAGATAAAAAGCCGCATTCTGTATCGTCTACACTCCGTAGCAAGCTAGGCTAAATACCGCGTGTGCTTTCGCATGGTGCCTAATAGGATCACCGTTATGTGACCAAGGAATCAGACGCCGAGGTTGGCTGGGCACGCAACTGACTAAAACCGTTCTATACGTTTCGTTTCGCATCAACGGTAAGTTATAATTCATTATTTCATATATTTGCTATCACCGTTGCCAGAAATTAGAACCAAACGGTAACAAAATCGAATTCTTTTTTTATTTCAAGTATCCTCTCTTCACCTGAAGCTTTATAATTTATTAATATAAGCATTGAGATTCCTTTAACAAGAGCATCCTGGTCCATAGTCCCAATTCTGGACTAAGACATTTCACGAGTTTACCCATGCGATTGTTACCCTCCCTACAACTTACTGTTGGTTCCAAACGAGAGAAGTGCCGTTATTATAAGTACGGTATTATAGTATCGTCAATTTACCTTACTTACCATTTCCATTAGTTATAAATTATTTCGTAATTTAGTGCGTATATTTCCAAAAATGATTTTATTATTTCTGATAACTTAGAGTTCAATTGACCTTTATGATAAATGGTTGTTACTATAATCTATAATATTTTACACAAAGTCATAATTCATGAATTGTTTTTCTGCACTAATATCATAATCACGTAATTTGTTTCACATTTGAATTTACTTGATTGATGAACGCTTTGCGGAAATTATTGCATAAATATTCTATAGTCATAATAGTTTAAAAAACTTCTATTTTTATTGGTACCATATCGTCTATCAGTTACAAATATTCTCGTGAAACGTAAAATAATTATACAAGTAAATTATCATCATGAACTCTTCGTGAGAACGTAATTCGAAGTTTTAAAAGAATTCATCATTGTAAATGCACGAATAAACGAGTCGCTCCAAACGTCCTCTTTCCTAGCGACCTTGTCATTAAATCATTAATTTAGTAAACAATGACCAATAGACAATAAAGCATAAGAACCGATGTGCATGTATTTGTTTTTATTCGATTGCGCAACACGCGAAAGTGTTCAACCAAGCGCGAGTAGGTACAAAATGTTGAGACTGCATAAACCCATCTCCATTTCAATAGCGCGCTGTCATCTCTACCGGTTCTTGATTCTACAATCTTGAAGCTTGTTTTACCAAGAACGTATTTATTATATACAATCTAATAGCAAATGAGATAAGACAAGTATTCATTTGATCATTAGATATACGTAAATTTGTTTCAAACTCATTTTGTCTTATAGCCCGAGGGCCGTGATTATAAATATTCTAATCAAATAATTCACTTCCTACTAAGCGATTACTATCGTTCTTTATATGTTAATATGAATAATGTATCATTGATTTTCTACATACAAGCGAGTGTTAAACAAATTTTGCACGTAATCTTGTGTAATTACGTTCGAGGATTTAAAATTTATGATGAGTTAATGGCACTATGGGCAATACTAAAATAATAATAAATATTGCAACAAATATTTTTACACGTGAGAACAGCGAAGCATAGTAGGTTAAGTAAGAAGACAAATACTGATTAAACCATAATATGGCCCAAGTAAAGTAAAATGATAGCAAATATAAGACTTTGAATTTGACAAAACTTCTGTAGAACCAACGCAAATACGTCATATCATCGAATTTTCTATACAATTTAGCATGAATAATACAAGATACTACATACTATGGCTACACTCCAATCGCTGGAAAATGTGTGGGAAAATAAATAATTCAATTCTCATAGAAATAAAAAGTAGTGCAAAAAAATTAAATATTATTTTGTTAAAAGTTTTACAATTACGTAAGCCTCAACACAAGTAGGTAGATAGATGGGTACCTACTGTAATATTTATTGAAGCGATTGCAAAAGCGACACTTGTTAAATATTCTTTCACCAAAAACATATAAATCTCACGTAACATGAGATTTAAATTCAAGCAGTTGCGTAGAAAGTGTGGAATCTTAAATGTGGATAAATCTTTAGTTAAAACGTTCACGTAATGGTGTTCAAATGCTGTTGTTACTGTATCAATGAGTAGTTTCGGCCGAAATTCGTAAATTAATTACCGTTATATACGCTCTGTATTCTTATGTAGATTATTTACAAAATTTTGTCGAAAACTGTATGTCTGTGTGTCGAATAAGAAAATCTAATAAATACGCCCATGAACTTATTTTCGGTATTTTGTATCTACTTAAAACTCTAGATGCATTTAGAAAAAGTGAACGCAACGTTTCTTTACAATTAGCATAAAAATTGCATTTAGCGTAAGGCTTCGAACAATTTGTCTACACTTTAACAATGTTACTTAACGAGTGAGGATTACTTGTTTCTTGACCTATACGCGACGCGTAATATTGACAAAGACATATATGAGTGTTGTTTCGGTTATGCATATACTATATCAGTGACCAGTAAAAGCGTGTTTTGTAATGTAAACAATGACTGCCGCGGACCGATCGTGAAGTATCTTACAATGAAACGATGAGATATTCAGTCTTAATACAATGGATAGATAAAATTAGATTCCGCCGGAACTTTTGCAACCGTTCGGTTCACGCTATATGTGTCGATTTCTTCCAATGTTAATCTAATAATTACAATGTTCATCATTTCAATTATTTTTAAGTTATGCTATTTTTCTTTTAATCAGGATGAAGGTAGTTAGTGTTTCACGTGTTACAGCAAACAATATATCCGTGCGCCTACCGTCAAAATAATTATTTTTCGGTATAATAACATTTTTATTGTTCTCCATTTACGATGCCTTTTTACGTTATGAGAGATTGCTGACTTCAAAAAAAATCGTATTTATGTAAAGTTTATAATCAGGATTTATTACTGAAATAGTTAAAGTTTAAACTCTTTAATGTAGACTTGAATAATTTGAATTATGAACATATTCCACATCGCTTACGGATTTTATACTTTTGTTAATTTATATTATCTATTATTAAATTTAAGCAGATTATTTATGTACGTGATCGCTTTAATGGAGTAATAGGATCTGTTGTAGAACGAATTTTCGGTGCCTAATCTTCACTTTCTATCACGTACAAACGCAATAGATCACATCGAAGCTCTCCCGGTTATAAAAAAACATTCTCCTTTATAAATATCTCTATTATAATTTTACTTTATAATTTATTACAGCGCTGAATACGAGTTCTTTAAGCCCAACTTCGTATTATTTTTTTACAGTACTCCAACAAAGTGGCGGCCATTTGTTAAAAACGTTCTAAGGCAGTATTGCTATGAGATCTCAGAATTCACGCTTCGTGTGATTATTTTCAATGAGATGTATTGTGCACAACAGTAACCAAACTATATCACGTAAAACGCTACCAACGTTACATAATATAGAATCATATACTGCAAGTTAATGAAATAAAAAGAAGGACTATTACATGATACATAAATCGCGCCAAGAACTCTGTCTATTATATTTTCGACTATATGTACCTGCGTCTTATATATATTTTTTCAAAAGTTTCTTTTTACGCAATAGGTCACCTTTAACCTTAGTTTAAGTATATGAAATCTTATGTTTAATATAGTATTCACAAAGATTTTTGCTTTCATACTTAGCCATGTCTAAAATCTGTTTATTCCAGTGGCGTACAAATCAAGCATTTTTTTTAAATACTTATTCAGTCACTAAATTCTACAGATAGCATTAAATTACACTAAGAAATAATATTGTCTTTTGTTATTCGCCACACAAATAATAAAACAAACAAAATGTTTTAAAGTTATTTGACCTAAAATTTTAGGCTAGAACAAGACCATCGTTAACGAAACCGCAGAAACCGGCGAGCTTGGTCAGATCGTCAAATTACTCGGGCACATGGCTCATTAAATACAAAGTAATAATGTCTGTAGGATAGAAATCATTTAAATAACTATACAACTTGTAAATTATCATTTTTTATTATGAATTATTTAAGACATAATGATGGCAGCGCGATCGGACGTAGTATCGCATGGTTTGAGTTTATTAAATTAATTACTAAAATATCAGTGAAGGCAAATACCATGATGATCGTGAAGGTAAAAGACATCGTGGTAGAACGATTTTTACTTATGTTATATTAGTCAAATCTCTAGTTATAAATCTGTCAGCGAATTTTTAGCGGGAGTTTTGATAGAATTCATTCTCATGCCCCACCCAACTCACTTCAGCTATCATTGCTTCATTTACTCCTTTTCTTTCATATTACCCCTCACACACTTTCTTTGACCACTTATCCAACCTGCCACGTTTATATTCATTACCATTTTATCCAATGCACGTCATCGCTTCTTATAACATCATCATATGACGACAAACCTTTCTCCTTCCCTTCCCTTTCGATTTTTATACCATTGCCGCCACTTTCAAACTTCCTCTAATATTCCGTTCTTGGCACACCATATATTCATTCGCAACATTCGCATCTCAGCTACATGCAATCGTTTCTCCATCCATCTTCTTACTAGCCCAGCATTTTGATCCATACAGTATGACAGGTCTTATAATGTAATTATATTTCGTGTCGTAATTTGAGAGTTTTACTACAACTTTAATATAAAATTGACTTCAGAATAGGCAGCATGGATTAATTCCTTCGTCTTTAGTATTTGGAAAAATATAACTACTACTGCTGTTTTGGCAGGATCTCCCTCTGTCATGTAGTAGCTCTTATCTTTTCATCATTACTACTACCGAAAATCAACCAACGATTATTTTAACGACAGACTTAAGTTGTTACTTTAAATTGTGGTATATAAATTGTAAAAACATGCATTTTATTTTTGCGCTATGTTTTCTTCATTCTTTAACGCACACAAAATAATTAACAATATATTTTAAAATTATATATAGGTATAATATGCTAATCAATGGTGTCAATTTTAATACCCTGATTACAATAGAATTGATGAACTATACAGAAATAAAGTCAAATTTAAATTTCGTATTATTCCGTAGCAGTTACGTCGCACTCGTAAACGAATGTAATATATAAAGAGGTAGAAGCCGAGTAAAAACATTCATTAGTATGTCGAATACGTTTCCTTTTCCTGTATCTGCCTGTGGTGGCGTAGTGAATAAACGATGAACCATTACCCTCTCCGGTGAAACGGAACGGACAAACCTATTATCTAACTGTGTTACAGTTTTATATAAAATGTGTTTGTTTTTTTTTATTCGGATTTATAACATTACACTTTTTTTCTTTTTTTTTTCTAACCTAGCTAATGCTGTTTACCGGAAGGGCCTTTGCAGCTGCACCGAACTTTACGGGGAGAGCTGAAGGCACTCGGCCGCAAAAGATAACGTTCGACCATAATCGTACTTTTTTTATATACCTGTACGGTTGAGTGCTTTCTCTCTCTTGTTATTAAGCCTAGAGGTACTGGCTGTCGAGTGTTGCTGCCGGAACACAGGAATTGCTGTTGGGCGACAGATTTTTAAATTTGAGGACGGTAGCTAGCCAAGCAGGTATTTCAAATACATACTATGACTTCATTATAATATTTTAATGATTTGAAAGCTCATGCCTATTATAAATAGGATAATTGGATTGGAACCTATGCCCATCGTCATAGTATCCATCCTAACTACTATTGAGACTCGTCCCTTCAGATAGACCTTTAATACTAAGCGTATAACTCAATAATCATAAACCGATAAACATCATTCTTTTTTTAAAATAAATAAATATAGTACTTTCTGAGTAGGTTTTAGCACATATTAAATAATGGAATAAGAATTAAATAATACATGTAAAAAAGCGATTCTTTTTTTTGAAATGACCAAATTCTGACGACCTTAGTGGTCTTGACAGCTCCACAAAATTTTTGGGATGAACGCCTAAAGTACTCCGCTCAAAAATGCCTACAAGCGCACCGGTACCCAATTGACAAGAAGTTGCTAAATGTGAAGAAAAACCGCCAAATTTTCTTTAGCTAATTCTATGGTGAGTGAGGACAAAAAGAAAAAACAAGGTCCTTTACATAACTGTAACAATTGGAGATCAGAGCATGTCCTGAATATACAAAAATATTAAGCAATGTATTTATTTAAAAACTACTTAATTATTATAGGTAACTGTAAGATGCACAATAGAGTAATTACAAAAAGAGATTGTTATGTACGAATGGAACTGAGGCACGACTAGTCTAGATTAAAAAGTAGGTACCTACAGCGGCGTCTCTAGCCCTTGTAGCGCCCGTGTGAACCAATTTCCTGGCGCCCTCTAGAAGGCGCGCGGTCAAAATGGAATACTTACAGTTATATTTTCAAACTAGCTGTGTCGCGGCGGGTGTGCCCGCGTTCAATATAATCTTCACATCGTTTTAATTTTTTTTTATGCAGACGCGGATTTTTTTTTTTAGTAATATTAAGATAAAGTAAAAATATTTCTAATAAATTATGCTAAAACTATGCTTAAAATAAATTTTAATCGGAATTTATTCAATTTTTTATTAGTTTTATTTTTTTTTTACGCGGAACCATAATTATTTTCGAAAATTAAAAGTACCCTAAGTCGAAAGGAGTAACTTCAGCTATCTACCAAAAAAGTCTCCTCAAAATCCGTCCAGCAGTTTCGGAGATTACCCGGAACAAACAGAAACGACAGACAGACAAAAATTTTAAAAATTGTATTTTTGTTATAGGTATCATATATACATTCATATCTATTTAGTAAAATAAATGAATTGTGACATTTCAATTTTATTTATTAGTATAGACGACAATTCGGATCCAATTTACGATGTCGGGAAGCAATTTTAAATATTACCGCGCTTGGTGTCCGGCGCGCAGGGTCTTTGACAGCGTTGGGGCCACGAGCAACACATCTTTGTAGATGTCGCTCGCCGCTCCCTAAAACCCTGCGCCCGTGTGCGCTACACACCCTGCACTATAAATAAAGACGGCTCTAGGTACCTACTCGAATAAATTACAAAATTTAAAATATTTATCAATTCAATAACATGTATGCTGTTAAGAAAATATCCGTATGTAAGTAATTATCATATAAATTGAATTAATTAAATTGACCATCGGGTAAATAAAACTGGTTGCATTTCAGATAAACACATTATTTTCGTCCATTTCCGAGGAATCCGTGGGTAAATAAAAAAAACGTAATAGATTAAGATCGCGCTGAACGCAGCCGGCGGCCATGATTGTCGATCAGCCAGCCGGTGAGGCGCTTGCGTTACTAAAAATTACCACCAAAACTTATAATTTTGAGATTCCATTTTAACACTAAGAAAAAAACGTTCTGTAAGATACAATTGTAATAAAAAGAATAATGTTACATATTATTATAGAAATAACAACACTCTACGAGAGATTTCACATGTTCTGTTAGCGAATTAAAAAAATTACATTCCGTGACTTGTAAATTTTTTCTTTGCTAAAATTATATCAATAAAGAACAGATGTTGTAGTTCACTGGTTTTATAATACTATAAGGCTACGTGCTCTGACACCAATCTCACCTGATGTTAAGTGACTCATTTGTCATTCGACATTAACCGATCAGCGTTTTATCAAATTTACAGCCAGTATAATTAATTATTTAATTTTTTTACACTTTGTCCACAACCTCATCAGATGATAAGTATCTACGTGGTCCAGAATGGTAAACAAACTAAGCCTAGAGATACTAGCTTACCTGTTCTCAAGTGATGCTGCCGGAACACACCTATTGGTATTTGGCGACAGGTTTTCAAACTTAACGGTGGTAGCTACACAGGCGAACATTATTAGTAAAATACCTTACTACCATGCTTGATTTCCCGGAATCCGATAGCACTACCAACTACGCCATCATCGCTTAAGATATAGTATAGCTAAAAACTTGCAGATCGCAAATTCGATTCTTTTCCGTAGTATCAATTAGGTTTGAGAATAACTCCATTTGCCGCAATAGAGTTGTAAATGGAATTTAAAAAGGGGATTAAAACGATTTAAAAACAATTTATACACGTATTTTAGAAGCCAAAATAAAACTTTAAAACAGAACTATCTACGGAAATACCAACCTAGGAATAAAACAGTACCCACATATAAATGGGATAGTTCCGGCTCTATTTCTCTCACATATTTGTTTGTTTCATATCTATATATTTTAAAGGCCTTGGTATTTAAAACATTGCCTGCCGCCTTGAAAACTATGAAAGGTAAATAAACATTGCTTTCAAAAATCACTTGATAACAGTCCTATATATTTATCTCCCCATACATCACGAGATTCGATGATGCAGTTACCATTTGGAATTTGGAAGAGGACATGCGGTCGGCAACAGAATTAAAAGAAAGGTACATATTTTAGAAATCTATTGCAAACGCGTTGCGCCCCAAAGAAAACTCCAACTCGGGGTGATTTTACCTATGCAAAATAGATAAAAACATCACTTCAACTACATTCAACTAAAGTACCCTGCTTCCTCCTCCAAAACTGAACCGATTTTCAGCAGATTCTTTCGGTTATAAAATGATAAATATGCCTCTAAGTTTAGCTTTTTTACAATTTTATTCGTAAAATTAGTTTGACGAATGTCTGAAAATGACGATAAAAATCAAGCCTTTTTCATTTTCAAAGGCTACTAGTTTCTACAATAAATAATTTATGGAAAAAATTAAAGCATACGGGAAAAAATGGTGGTGGTGGATAAATTACATTATTTGGTATAAAAATATTGATCAGAAAGCTTATCCAGGAAGCTGGGGACTAAATTTGTATGGAATAAATGCTGCTAGCATATCGTCTTAATATGATAACAATACGAAACTGTTAATAACATGGATACAAACCTTTTCAAATGGAAATAGAGTCACATCCGCAAATTACATTAAATGAATGAATAAATAATTTGTACTCATTTGTGGTCAAACCCTTAACAAAAGAAACGGAAGATAAATGGTTGATGATACATTAATATCTGTAAAACGCTTCTTCCTTGACAATATTACATATATAGTCATAAGATTAACCACGATAACTCGTTATAGTATTTGATTAAAAAAAAATAAAAGCTAATATTATTATATACTGATATCACACCGACAAATTACAAAGACTAAAACAATAATAATTTAAAAATTACTTAAATATGTCAATGGTTCAAACATCCAAGTAATTGAAAATTTGTTTATTTTACTTTTAAAGCTTTGGAATTTCGACGTCCTAAATATATAGCCAAAATGATGACCTCACGGGCCTAAATCTAAATCCAAGAAGCTTCTAAGTTACAGCAAACATGTACCATAATATGAACGAACTTCGGTTTTTTACTTTAGCAACTTAAGAAAATCACAATTTGATAAATGATAACAGATAACGACATTTTCTTGAACATATTTGAAATTGAACCTGTGAAGAAAGTACCTCTATGCTATAAAACCATTTGACCATGAGAACAGAGTTCTGTTGTTTCCTCAGAACTTATGATAATTAACTATTATCGACTTACGACGGGTATCAATATTAAATCATAAAAGTTAAGATTGAGATCAAAGACACCAGTCAGACACTTTTAGAGAATAAAGGTTATTTTAATTTCAGAAACAGATTAAGACCGCACACTGATACAGACCGTAAATAATAAAAGTTGCACCTTTTTTATTTAACAACTAGCTGTGTGCCCGCGGCTGCACCCGCGTTTCATATTTTTTCTTCACTGCGTTTTAATTTTTTTTATATGGAACACTTATTTTTTTGTTTAATAAATTAAACTAACAATATTTTGTACTGAATCGAATTTTATTCAATTTTTATGAGGTTTTTTTTACGCGGAACCCTAATTATTTTCGAAAATTAAAAGTGCCTTAAGTTACCTGGAGTTACTTCAGCTATCTACCAAAAAAGTCCCGTCAAAATCCGGACAGCCGTTCCGGAGATTATCCGGAACAAATAGACTGACAAAATTAAAAAAAAAATATTTAAATATAGGTATCGTATATACATTCATATCTAATAATTAAAAATAAATAATTTTGACATTACAAACAGCCACTTCAGTTTTATTTATTTGTATAGATGTGATATCATTTCGATCAAGTTTCGTTGAATTGAATAGTGCGCTTGTACGTTAATAATAAACTTCCATAAAAATCGAGATATTTCCATAAATATACGATTGATAAGTGAAAAACTAAGGTAAAAAAAAAATTCTAATACTTATCCTGTTTTTTTTCTTCTAGTTATTTACCTATTTCCTGAGGATGTTCCCGTCTAATACATTATCGAGATATAACAGACAAATAACTACGTAGGTATTATGAAAACCAGACCGACTGGTAATGGCTATACAAAAACTAGACGCGCTCCAGTCGCTTTCGAGAATAAATCCAGGGCTTGAGAGCAGGCTAAAGGAATACAAATCAGTTTTCAATTTTTTTAAATACTATCGTATTAATAAAGACATTACATATTAACTTTTAACAGGAATACTGAATTTAGATTTCAATATAAATTAGGATTTAATAAATATACTTTTATATTCATTAAAAATGAAACTTTATAATTGCTATGCACAATATTTTAGAGTCAGGAATCTTTAACGATTATCACACTTAATGTGTCCGAGTACCCATAAAAACAAGACAATAGAAAAACAATGGAAAGCTGGCGTAAACGCCAGGTAAGTGCTCAAGGGGTTAATACACTTATTTTAAATACTAAAGTAAAGGCTGTATTAGATAATTATATATATATATATATATAAGACATAACTTTTAAAATAATAAATGTTATTAGTTTAATAAAAGATTAGATCACCGGGAACGTTTTGAGAAATCCCTCAAAATATTTATCGCCGGTAACTTATTATTCAATATTGAGTATTCGAATGGCGTCTCTAGTTTAAAAAATAATAATTTATACGTTACTTATTATAAATGTGTTTAGAATTTAAATATTATACGCGTTAAAGCAAACCTTACAGCATTATAAAATTTCAGTTCACTTACCACTACAAAAAATATTATAGAAGAATCATTCACATGGACCTTTTTTTGCTTCAAAACACACCACAAATACTTATTTAAAAATAACATGTAATGAAAATTATTTATAATCAGTACAAGATAGCATCAAAGCACTGGCTATATGTTTTTAATTCATGCTTATTTTCCCCGCGCGTGTTTTTTTTTTAACCGGAACAAGTCGATGACGACGGCGTCTCGTACGTTCGACCGCACGCTCGTCTAAGAACTGAATGTTGAATGTTCTTTCTTCAACCGCCCCTAACATTGCCGTGCATTTCACTACTCTTATGTACTGTACATATGTTATGTACACGGGTACCTGTTTTATATTATATTTAACGAGAAATATCATCATCAGATCTATTTCAAAGTATATATCATAGGAGAAAATGTTTAAAAAAAAAACACTTTTATAAAATCAATCATATAATTTGTATATAGTTTATAATAATATCCATTTTTACCATTAACATCTATAAACTATGTATTCTAACATTGTTAAACTCTAAATTTATACTAACATAACCCTTTTTTTCCACTCATTTACACTACAATATATATATGTGTGGTTTAGTTTCAAAAGGGGTCAAATTCGTCTGAGTTACTTTTGAGTAAATAACCAATTTATATTTAGAATATTTAATCTCACATTATAAATACCATATTTACGTGATGAAATCACAGAAACATTTAATTTTAAACAAAACGAAAAAAAAATCCATATAAAATTTGAATAAAATTTAAAAAGTTTCTTTTTTGAATTTGAATCTTTTTGAAACCGAAGTACACCATATAACGTAGGTAACTTCTTAATGTCAAATTTATTAGTTTTGCATACATTTATACGATATGTTGATTTTTTTTTTTGACAAGTTGTATGTATTTTTGAATAAGATTATACTAATAATAAAAAAATCAACAAGAAATAGAGAATAAAATAAATAAAATAATATTAATAATCAAACGAGATCTTTGTTATAGGAAGAGAACATAAGCGCCAAAAAGATAAAATAGGTAATGTATAAAAAAAAATTAGAGAAATTTACGGCTTTAAATACTTTTTATGACTCCATATAAAAATTTATAATACTAAGCCGTAAATAGGTCGCCAATTAAAATCACAGAAATATTACGTGTATTAAATAAAAATATCAGTACATATAGAGAACTATATAAAGATTTGAGTATATGGTTTATATTACATAATAATTGTTTTTATTTTTAATCGAGATCGAAACAGTATATTAAGAAAGTGGTTACATATAAAAAAGGTAAAATAATAAATAGATTAGTGACAAAAAAATTAGCCGGTAAATAAATTCACTTTTAGATTATTTTCCCGCCGAACACTATGAAGTTGTGAGTTTTATGTTGTTGATAATTTCTATCGGTCTTAAAATTAGCCGGTAAATAAATTCACTTTTAGATTATTTTCCCGCCGAACACTATGAAGTTGTGAGTTTTATGTTGTTGATAATTTCTATCGGTCTTAAAATTAGCCGGTAAATAAATTCACTTTTAGATTATTTTCCCGCCGAACACTATGAAGTTGTGAGTTTTATGTTGTTGATAATTTCTATCGGTCTTAAAATTAGCCGGTAAATAAATTCACTTTTAGATTATTTTCCTGCCGAACACTATGAAGTTGTGAGTTTTATGTTGTTGATAATTTCTATCGGTCTTAAAATTAGCCGGTAAATAAATTCACTTTTAGATTATTTTCCCGCCGAACACTATGAAGTTGTGAGTTTTATGTTGTTGATAATTTCTATCGGTCTTTGATAACAAGCTCTTTAATAAAATGTACTCTGTCTAATCTTCAAACAGAGTTTTTGTACACCAAAATGACATCTCAGAATTAATATAACATTAAATAAACCAAGAATATAAACATAACATAACATAAGCTCACGCCTGTTATCCCCGAAGGGTTAGGCAGAGGTGATGTAGCGAACTACACCACCCACATTTCGCCGAGCTTAGTTCCGTCCCAGATGTAACAGGGGGCGAGCCTGTCGCCATATCGGGCACAAATTCCAAACTCCGGGATGATACTGAGTAGAAAAACCCAATACCACTTGACCCGACCCGGGGATCGAACCCGAGACCTCAGAACGGCAGTCACGCCGTAATACAACTGCGCCACCGAGGCCAAAAAAACAAGAATATGAATAAATAATACTACATAACTGACTAAGATTCCTCCAAATACTTAGACAGAGATTTAATTTTAAACAGGCCGTTAAAAAGATAAATATATAAGGTTATAAATTAAATTAGGTTTATTTTAAATTTTTCACAGCACGAGTAATATAAAGTAAAATGATATAAAATACATATTCGAAAAAAGCATTATGTGTAAGCAAAAGTATGTATTACAATTTTTAATAACTAGTAAATCTGAACGACAGTACTCGTATACTGAAGTGACAACTCTCAATATACACTGCAGGACAAAATATTAGACTGGAGCAGCTATGTTAGTTCATTAGCAATAATGTTACAATTATTATTAATATTACCTTAAAAGAGGCTTGTTTCAAGCAGTATTAGTGTAACACGCTATTAAAAAAAATCAACTATTAGGTCCTTACATAAGAAATTAGCATTTTATATAGAAACTCGAAGTATAATATGTACCATAATTATCTATGATCTTTCACCATTTTATAAGTAGTTCATTGATTCCATTACTGAAAAAATTGTGGAAGCGACTCGTGGAGAAAACAATAAAATCTTTGGAGGCGGTTTGGACTGCCTCATCGGAATTGTATATGTTCCCTTGCAAGGAATTGTCCAAATTCGGGAAAAAGTGGTAATCTGTTGTAGCAAAGTATACTCACTGGGAGCATGGTGAAAGTCGGAGACATTCCAACCGCAACTCCTCTAATTTAGCAACCGTCTGTCGTGAAGTATGAGGTCTAACGTTGTCTTGAAGTAGCAGAACCCACCTATCCAACTTTAAAACCAGCCTGAGCTTTTGGTGAAGGAAAACAACGTGAGGAAACCATAGCATGGTAGTAGGGCATTTCTTAATAATGCCCGCCTGGGTAGCTACCACCCTCAAGTTTGAAAACCTGTCGCCAAATACCAATAGGTGTGTTCCGGCAGCATCACTTGAGAACCAGTACCTAGGCTTAGTGTGTTTACCATCCTGGACCACATCGTCACTTAACACCAGGTGACATTGTGGGCAAAGCACTGAACCTATACTGTGTAAAAGAACATTGCAAAAAACGATGTCAAAGAAAAATCAAACGAAAACAAATGAATCACTATGTTCGTAAAACAAATACACAAACATATAAAAATATGAAGTAAATTTGAATTTGGAATTCTAACTAAACACCAAATATTTGAGATCAAAGTGGCCAGTTCGACAAAACGCCAATTTCATATGTAAGGTCCTAATATTACTTTTAATTAGTCTGTTAAATTTGTCTAAATATATAAATTAGACTCAAATTAATATTAATTTCACTTTCATTAAAATATTAAAGTGAATAAAATAATTAATTATTTTGTTATTTCGTATACTCGTTGAATATTTAAATTAATTCCTGTAATTATAATCCATCAAAAAATATTAAAAATTACAACATTATTTATCAAATTTATAAAGCATTGATTTAATATAATTTGTTGAATAGTCAACACATATAGTCGTTACAAAATGGAGACCAAATTATGATGGTTTTTTTTTTCAGGGTGAACTCTGAGGCAAAAGTAAGTATGAAGTTATTCTTAAATCAGTATTATAAAGTAATTTTTAGATATACATTTTATTTTAGTTAAATACCCTCCAATAAGTATTCTTCACCAAAGAATACTGTAGAATGCACTTACAATGTTACATTTATTAATTTTACGAATTAACTATTATGTTGTTTACTTACTTACTATTAAAAATAATAATTTTAAACTTTTGAAAAAGTTCTTAGTTAGATTAAGTGTATGATTAAATTATATGTTTATTTTAAAAAAAAAATCTTGAGTTGATATGGTATGGTATTGGAAGTTACAAGTAGGACGATGGTGTTCAAAAATATGTATGAACCAAATACTCTTGTTTTAAATAAATATACGTACATATAGGAAGCAATAATTAGACCAATTACAAACTATTATCGATTTGTCATATAATATTTTTATTTTAATATCGATTTGCTTGTCATTTGTTTTTTTGAAATGTCAAATAGAACCTTTTTTTCTGTGTAGGTTATATTTATGATACCCGTGATCAATTAAATTATTATGAATCATGACTATCGGTTATCAATAAAGGCAATCAATCCTTTCGCTAATTAATTAATTTTAAGTGAAACTCAATGCCGCACACCACCGTAATAATCCAAAACTTATGAACAAGCATACCAAAGTCATTATGTCTCTTCAATATTGGGATTTTCAGAGAACAGCTGATGGTCATTGTACGTACGTAGGTATTTCTTTGTAGTCAGATAGAGTAACATTCCCCATTTGGCCATCATGAAGGACCAAACCATCCTGATTATAATGCTCGTTTGAATCGGGAGCATGTCTGAAAATAAAATGTTATTAAATATTTATGAATTAAAACATCTATATACTAATGTTTTACTAAATACATATCAAGGCGCATATAACAATAACACAATTTTGTTTTCTGGCTAATCTCCAGAACGGCTGGACCGATTTTAACGGGAGTTTACTAACAGATAGAAGAAGTCACTCCGCGTAAATTAGGCGACTTCTATTTTTAAAAAATAGACTTCCGTGTAAAAATGAAATTTCGAATAAAATACGATTCAATGGACAACACCATCAAAACATTATTTTTCAACGATTATTTAAAAACTATATTATGCAGTGAAGAATATAAGAAACGCGGGCGGAGCCGCGCGGCACACAGCTATCTATACAAATAAATAAAATTGAAGTGTCTGTTTGTAATGTCAATTTTTTTTTACTAAATAGATATGAACCTTTATACGAAATCTATTCCAAAAAAACACAATTTTTAAAAATTTTGTCTGGCTGCCTTTTTTTCCGGGTAATCTCCGGAACGGCTGGACGGATTTTGACGAGACTTTTTTGGCTTAAGTTACTCCAGGTAACTTAGGGTACCTTTAATTTTCGAAACGAATTAGGGTCTCCGTAAAAAAAATAATAAAATCCGAATCAATGCACAGTTTTGCGGGCAAGTGCTTGAATTTATGACAAATATTTTTACTTCATCTTAGTACTAAATAAAAAATAGGGTTCCGTAAAAATAAAATGCAGTGAAGACTATATGAAACGCGGACGCAGCCGCGGACACACAGCTAGTTAACAAATATAATACAACAATAATCAAACATCAAGTATCTACTAGCTTGATTGTACATGGAACGGATAAGCTGCAGATATTGCACTGGTACTTGTTTCTCTTTCAAATCCTCTCATGGTATTCATTCGTATGCCCTTCAATTCAATACTAAACAAACAATTCTGAATTTATGATATTATCAACAGTTATGCAACCTGTCGATTACGGAAAAAGAACTTTTGCAGTCCAAATTAAATAAAATGTATTTGCTTTTAATTTCAATTTTCAACCACATTAGTAATGATATGATTTAATTTACACAGAACGACGCACATTAGTTTCAGTGACCTACTTGGGAACGCAATAATAGTCATTAGCATAGATTGCAATTTTTGAGTAACATAATTATGTATTCTTTTTATTCAAAAGTTATTCTTTTTTGTGTGTACATTTGCATAAAATATTGTACACTGTACTTATATAACTATTTTAAATTCTAACCTTTAAAAAAAAACGAACGAGGTGAAATGAAAATAAATAGTGTTACTAATATCTTAACCAATAAATTCTTTTTCGACATTCTAAAGACTAATAATATATACCTTAGAAACAAATTTGACCTCCCAAATGTAAAATCACAAATTAAAATTCCAAACACAAACGCATTTTGACGAAACGCAAACGCAAACGAAGACTACTTTTAACTGCGTATGTATTAAGGATATCAGACGATTTTATAATTAATTCGTTTGTACTCGATTCGTAAGTTTACTTAATCTGCGACTATATAAACAACCGCAGTTTCATTTTAGAGTAGAGGGCATAATCTCTGTGACGCTCCCGATACTCGAAAGTATCCCCCAAGGCTCTGTTTTGGCGCCCATTTTTTTAATCTATACGTCCTCATCTCATGCGCCTCCAAAGTGAAGTACTTTGATGTAGTTTTTAGACAACCATATTAAATTTAAACTTTTTAAACGTCGAAAAATGTAGGAACCAGGCAGCTATTCATTCTAGGTTATCTTTACCCTCTAATAAATTCGAATAGTAGAACGGCCCTCCGCTACAAGTGTCAAATAAGTTCTGACAAATTTCGCCTTTGTGTTCATCCAGATGGCATAGGAACATATTCTCTCTTCCTACAGTAGATCCAAAATTGGTTCGTAACAAACGTAGGTACCCAATGGTTCCAGATCGAGTGGAGGTACACATTCGTCTGGTGATAGCTGCCACGTCTTATACTACAGATCCGATCAACTCGTAAGCGAAATGACTACGTTTCAACGACACCGATGATGAAATAACGCTCGCGAATTTAATCTTCCCTTCACCCAGCCCTCACCCAAAAAGTTCACTGAAGCTGTCGATGCGCTTTCAGTCAACAACATTTAGTCAGTTCAAAAAATATAATAAGCTAATTTAAAATGTTCTTAAAAAACGGTTGTAAGTAATTCACGATCATTCATTATGTTATTCCTGAATTCTTTTAGTAACTAATCTTTAATTATTACTATGAAATTATTTTGTTTTCTCAAAGAAACTCAAACATACGTAAACTATCATCAATGTCATGTTTATGCTGTTATCTTTTTAAAAAAAAAAAAAAAACAGGGTCATTACCCACTGAACTATGTTGACAATCAACATAAATACAAACATTAAGTTTAAATTTCAGAGAGTCACAGAGATATTTACTGTAGTAAGCATTTGAATGTCATGTCATATCAGTTTGTAGTGTAAACATATTAATATTTAACAATATTCAAATCCATTATGATTACCTTTTCCTCAGATTCATACAAATGTCTTATCTTTTAAACATTTTTTTGGCCTAAAAGAATACAAATAAAGAGTATAAGGAAATAGATTTAGTATTTGAATTATTCGTATTTAAGAGGATATCCCAGCGGCATTTATTTCATAAAAAAACATAGTTCCTATTTCCTCCCCGAATAATAGCATTGTGGTAAATATTTTTATATTGAATAATATATCCACCAAATCTGTATGTTTTGATTTTTTTCCATAAATTAGTTGATGTAGTAGTATGTAGTGTTGATCATAGTTTTCTATGATGTCTATTAAGTAATGGTAATTACTCATACTTTACCTGGTTTATAGTACAATTCCAAGAACATGTAAAAGACCATAAGTGCACTACCAGCAACAATTCCAATTATACCAAAATCCCCAATGTATTGAAGGGCCTTACGGGAGAAATTCACATGTAATGACTCTTTCAAATAATGACAATGTAACATCAGAGCTAGTGATGCATGGATACCTGAAATATAACAATTACATACAATATGCTTTATAAATCAATACAAAATATAAAACAAAACAATATCTCAAAAATTAGGAAGAAAATGAGAATTTATCAATACACAGTATTTAATCCATTGCATATATAGTAAGTTTTACATACTTCTTAAAAAAAATAAGTTTATACTTTTTTAAAGTATGATTTAAATAAAATTACAACCCCTTTTACATATATTAATATTTGATTAAATGTTTATGTATTATAGAATGTTTTGTTGAATTTCTTTAAAAGATTTCTCATACAAAAAAAAATACCATCAAGAAGTTAAAATTAAGTAAAAAAACTCAAACAATAGTATAACCTATGTAATAATTAAACATTAATTTATATTGTTATAAAGATGATATACTAATAAAGCTGCTAGACCAGAAATTAGTAATTCATACCTACCTTTATGTACATAGTGACAAGCATTTGCATTTTTGCAATAACCAGTTTATACAAAATGAATAACATAATATTAGGTGAATGTACACCTACTTAAAATGTTAATGTTAAAAGTTAAGTTGTCTATGCTACAACATTGTAAGGTATATATATTTATCCATAAGATGTAGTGAATGGTTTGTAAAAAAAGAATACCAAGGTCACTTCTCAGACCCTAAACTGAATAAAGTATAGTTTTTTTTTGAATAGATAGTTTAAACTATTGTCTTATATTCTTAAAAAATAAAATGATATTGATTAAAATGAGGTCAGTCCTAAGTCTAATAAACTTATAAGATAATGTACAGAAAAATATTACACAATATGTATATGTGTGTAGTACAATATATATATAGTATGTTCCTAGGTTACCAGATTTTTTACCAAATTTAATATATTCTGAAAAAAATAAAATATAAATAAATGAGTAATCTTCATGAGTACCATAAAATGTTATTATGGAGCTAATATAATGTACTTTCTAACGTGTAAAACACTGTTCAGAACGAAAATATTAGCTAATTTGTAAATAAAGAAGTTTTTACAAACTCACCGGATAGTAATGCCCACATTCCAGCTTCAACATTTGCGTAAACTATGCAAAAACAAATAAATGCTGATAATCCTAATACAGTGCCTAAAGCACTGATAGCTATATGAATTTTAGTACGCATCATTTACTTTAACTATATTTAAAAATAAATTATACCATTCGTTATAAAAATACGACACACACAGAATACGTATGTTTTTGTTTTCCAAAATTCCAATGTACTCTCTTCGTAGGAGTGTGCGCTATATATCGATATGCAATAAAATATCGATTCACACTCGCGATGTATTGAATCAACCCGACATTATCAAATCATCTAATCTTTGTAAATAATATCGATATATTCTATCCAATATAAATATGTCGAATAAAATTAAAAGTACGCTCCTCGCCAACCCCGATGATTACTGCCGCAAATAGGATCTTTCCCCATCAACCAAGGAAAAATGCATGCCCACGTCCACGCCCGCGTAACCACCGTTCACGCCGCCAGGGACAGGTAGCTAATTTTGCTCCCGCACACACTCCGGGTCACCCTCCGCCGGTGACCCAAGACGTGTCTCCAGGTATCCAAAAAACAGGTACTAAACCATACCAAGCTAAGTCTGACGTTAGAAACATTTCATAAAACATTTTAACGAAATAGCGGCTCTTTGTTAAAGCTTTCTTTCCAAGGTTTAATTACATTCAAACTTTTCGTTGTAATTTTACACATGTATTTCATTTTATTCTTTATAGAATTGTCTTTTTAAATTATCAACCAAATTTGTACGAAGATACAAGATACGAACAATAGGTACAAGAAACGAATCATATAATACGACATTGCACAGTTTACAGGAATTAATAATATGATTAGCACAGAAACTTATGGGAAGACTATGGAAACTGCCAAGACCACTTTTAATATTATTAATATTTTTAAAACCAAAACGTTAACATTGGCAAATATGCCAATTTTGTCTTGTCAAAGAAAAGGCAAAAAGTGATATTGTCTATTTAATACCTACTTTGTATTTGTTTATTTTTAGAACATTTTTGAATTTTATAACAATATGAGCAGAGCATGCCCATCTCAAATGAAAAAATTGCTTGATCTTCTGAGCGAAGAAGGTGTAATAATTAACGGTAGAGTGGTGTACAATAACACAAATTATAAGAACTTTTGGAAACGTATCGCTTTGCAACTAAACGCTGTTGAAGGTGGTGTCTATAAGAGTACTTGGAAATGGTGTAAAGTAAGTTTTATAAGACCTTATTTTAATAGAAGATAATATTTATAAAAAAAACAACTGGTAACATAAACAATTAGAGTTTGAGCAACAATACAAAACTTGATAGTGGCGCACTTCTCTCCAGCGCTTGGGATAAATTCGTTTAAAAAAACTCACAAATGTACAATGATTAACATTTCATTATACCCTTAGTAGATATATTTTTATTATTCCGATTTGTAATTTATACACTTTGAAAACCATAGTTAAAATTCATCAAGTGTACATTTTCTATTTCAGACATGGGCAGACTGGAAGAACAAAACTAAAAAAAAAGCAAATATACTTCTACGGAGAAAGAATTATAACATTTTACATACTTCACCCCCACTAAGTGACTTGGAACTGAGATTATTAAAAATTATTGACTATCCAGTGGATGTAAAGACTGATGAATCGGAATTGGTAAATAAGTTGTTGTTCTATTATAATTTCATAATTTTAGTAATTTAACTACATGATTTATATGATTTGAAAATATATACAAATAAAGTATATATTATCTAAAAACATTAGAAATATGATATATAATCAACCATAGAAATGTAAACTTTATATGTTGTCTTACAAAAACAGACAAGAATGTTGACCATGTTGGAATTTAATATTTAATTTGTGGAATAATTATTATCATTACCATCCAAAAGTTGGGTGTTTAATTGGTATTGTTTTGTTGTATATGCAGATTCTTATATAGTTATAAAAATAGAATGTAAAATTTATAAACTAACCCAACAGGTGCAAGACAACAAAATGAATGAATTAGATACAACTGCAGTTGATTTACAATTCCTTGATGAAGATTATGATGACTTACGAAATAAGGAGAAACTGTTTACAGATGATGATAATTATAATGACATATGTGAAACTGAATTTTGTGATATTAGTGAAACATTTAATGGTAAAATGTTGAATATTACAACTCCTTTTTGTTATCTATATGAAAATATTTTTTTATCATAGAAATATTATTCTAATACAAAACACCAAAACATGTTGATACTTAAATGAAAAGTTCGTTGCACTTGAAATTTTCCTTTATACCAAGTAGAAAAAAGGCATACAGTCTGTGTTGTCTCTGTAGGTGATCTTCATGGTCTTAGGCCATTTTCTAATGATACCCCCCTGTGTAGCTACCACCCTCAAGTTTGAAAACCTATCGCCAAATACCAATAGGTGTGTTCCGGCAACATCACTTGAGAACCAGTAGGCTTAGTGTGTTTACCATCCTGGATCACATCCTCCTTAACATCAGGTGAGATTGTGGTCAGAGCACTGAGCCTATTTCGTGTTAAAAAAACAAAAGCCTATAAATGCTTCTCAGACAATTGGCATCACATGAACCTTACAGAACCAATTAGGACATTTGTATAACAGCTTTTGTTAAATGCTGATTTTAATTTCAGATGATAATGAAAAAAAGGAATATTCTTCAAGTATAGATAGAGAAAAAGTAACAAGTAAAGGTAATAAATAGGAATATTACATACATTCATACATACATAACATATATACACATGCTCATGCCTGTTATCCCCGAAGGGTTAGGCAGAGGTGAAATAGCGAACTACTCCACCCACATTGTGCCGAGCTTAGTTGCGTCTCAGATGTGACAGGGGGAGAGCCTGTCGCCATATCGGGCACAAAATCCAAACTCCGGGATGATACTGAGTAGAAAAACCCAATATCACTTGACCCAACCAAGGAATCGAACCCGAGACCTCAGAACGACCGTCGTATGTAATAAAACTGCGCCACCGAGGCAATTATAGGAATATTACTGCATACTAATAGATATGTATATAGCGTCTAGATATATTGTAATATAACCTCTATATTAGCATTCCACACTTCTTGAACTATGACTGCCAAATAAAAGTGAAAAAAAAAACCTATTTTATATATAGTTTATATTTTTAGGTAAACCTTACAAAAAGAGAAAACTGTCATTAGAGGAATATAAAGTTAAATCAACATTGGAAATAGAAAAAGAGAGGGTGCAACAAAAATCTGAAGAGTTAAGACTGAGAGCTTTAGAATTAAAACTAAAAGGTGAAGAGTTAAGACTGAAGGAGATAGAAATGAATAAAATTAATTATTTAACTAATATTGAAGAGGAGAAACTCAAGTGCTTTAGAGAAATATCGTCATCTTTAAAAGAGTAAGTACCTAAAAGTTTCTTTTCTACAGTTAGTATATGAATTATTTTATCATGCAGATGTTAAAATAACCTTAAAAGTAATAAATTCAGCACAAACATTTTACAACAAAAAGGTTGAAATTTATGATTTATATACTAACAATAATTATTCGAATTTCTAGTAATGGATGTAATTTATTTATGATTTTAGAATACTGTAGTACATATTTTTGGTTCCAGGTTATTAGAAAAGAATGGCATAAGTAGTTTACGTTTTAATAGCTCCTAATAAATAAATAAAATTAAATTGTGCAGTCGGAGGACCCCTGTCAGGAACGAAGTTCCTTAAGTTATTTTGTCGACTTTTAATGCGAGTTAAAATGCAGATTTCTATTGATTTTATTGGTGTATTTTCGTCACGCCATAAAACGCTATCTTCGTTCATTCATCTCACTCTATTTTATTTTTATCATTTTTCAAAGATGCACATAAAAAATAAATATACTATTTTTAAGTTATAAAATAAGTATTAGCAATAATAACAATATAATATAAACAATAATAAGTAATAATTAACTAAAGAAAGCTGAAGAGAAGAGAGCCGTTGAGTCTTTCGGTGCGCGGTAGAGTTCTGTGCGGCGATGTAGGCAATAGAATTATAGACTCCTACACGGCTGTAACCATGGAGTAACAAAGTCGTTGCTGTCACTTCCTAATTCTATATATGTAACTATAGCAACAAGTTTTGGAAACAAACATTCGACTGCATGGTCTTGGTACCTTTGCCTATTCCTTAGTAAGGAATGAACAGAACCAAAAAAAAAAAATATCGGAAAAGTCTTATTACACTTTTTTCGGTCTCGCTCCCATTCGCTCAGAGCGTATAACGCGCGATAAGAAACTTCGTTCCTATAGGAATAAAAAAAGTGTAATTAAATCTCCTCAAAGTCTTGTTTTAAGATAAATTAAAAAATAATAGAATCACTTTTATACCCGTGTTTTTATTCATGGTCCACTATTATATGATGTAAATAAAAATCAAAGTATAAATCTATATATTATTTTTAAGTCATGTGGGGGTATAAGATTCTACAGTATATTTTAAGTACCTATATATATATATATATATATATATATATATATATATATATATATATATATATATATATATATATATATATATATATATATATATATATTCTTGTTGTTGACTTGTTATATTCAGTCATTTGTTAAATAATGGTATTACTATCGTTTAAAATAAAATAAAATCAAATTATGTACATATTCACGACATTTTCCTATACTGCTGATAACGTTACCAATTAAATTTAGTACATACAAAAGCATATGATATCTTTGGTACACACACACCCGTAGCTCAAACCTATGCGCATCGAAGCGACATTTCGCAAATTAAACCATGGCAATCACCATGACCTCTTTTTTACTTTCGTTTTATTGCTAATTTACGAAAAGCACAACTAATTTTTTTTTTCTTCAAAACTTCAACGTTAATCTAACTATGGGAGTAAGCAGAAACAATAAAACGCTACTTCTCAAATTTCATATTGTAATCAACCTGGAAATCTAATTGCTCTCATACTTTCCAATTGGCAACAAGTTAAACGAAAATAGAAAACTTTTGTCAAAACTTATGTCTGTAATTCACATTCAAAGTTAACATAATATTATGATTTCAAAATTATTTTTTGTCCAACAGTTTTTTGAATCTAATATAAACTTAAAAAAAAAAATAACCTTGTTATAGTAATCACTTTTATGACACGGTACTCTTAAAACGTATTTTCATATTACGCGATTTCAATTCCTCGCATAGCACGGGAAATCCCCTAACGCGGGGATATTTTTTTTGTTAACCTAGCTAATGCTGTTTACCGGAAAGGCCTTTACAGCGTTACCGAACTTTGTGGGCGAGTGCTAAAGGCACTCAGCCACGAAAGGTAACTAGCACAAGGGTTTGAACCTCGGCTTGGCCGCTACCTGAGTATGAAAACTCCTAACGCGGGGATTTCCCACGTTATATTTTTGTACTGTGAAATTTATAATGATTTGTATAGTTCATAATTAGTTTCACTTTGTACGTGTGCAATTGTGTTGTTATAAAATGAAATTATTTTATTAAATTTATTGTTTCTAGTTTTTGAATTGCAAAAACATTGGTTATACATATATGTATGTACAAGGATGTGTAGATTTTTTTTAAAATATAATAATATTTAGTAAAACGTGAATCATTTGTTCATAACGAGTTATACGGGGTCGTACAAGCGCGTTATACGAGAATACTCCTACAATGTGTTTTTCTATAACGTGGAACAAATCTACCGTATTATAGTGGGGATTACTGTACACGTATATTGAAAGTGTTAATTTTGTAATTTATATGAGAATTGGGATCAAAACTTACACTTCAAACTTGTAATCAACTTTTATTCACCTTTAATCACATATTTTAATATATATAAACCATATTCAACACGCGTACATTTTTCCTTCTTATGTGTCCATGTTGCATACTTAAAATTAGAGTTGCCAGTACTATATAAAATTGGATTGCAAACCTTTAAACTTAACAAAAACAATAATATCGCTTTCGAAATTTAAAACTTTCTACTTCGTAATTCAAAAATTTAATTTTTGTTCTACAGGACATACTAAGAGGAAGACATTTTTTATGCACATGAGCACCTAACGTTTTTACCATTCAATAATTCCAAACACATATCGTAATCTTAATTTTGATTAATAAGCTTGTATGTGATAAAGAATAATTTTAAGTTATTTACATAACATAACATAACATAAGCTCACGTCTGTTATCCCTGAAGGGTTAGGCAGAGGTGATGTAGCGAACTACACCACCCACATTTCGCCCAGCTTAGTTCCGTCCTAGATGTGACAGGAGGCGAGCCTGTCGCCATATCGGGCACAAGTTCCAAACTCCGGGATGATACTGAGTAGAAACACTCAATATCACCTGACCCGACCCGGGGATCGAACCCGAGACCTCAGAACGGCAGTCACACGTAATACAACTGCGCCACCGTGCGAAGTTATATACAAATATTGTTTTTATACTTATGTAAGCATTAGTGATGTAATCAATGTTGGTGTTATCACATGAGCTTTTTATGGTAGAAGCTGTCAAGAGCATTTAGTAAAAACAAAATGCAATTTAATGATTAAATTGATTAGTCTCCTACTTCAAGACTCTTCCATAATAATCTTTGTTGTTAAAATATGAGCTATTTACTCACATATAAATCTTATCATTATCATTCCATATACTTTTCATTTTCCAAATAGTGTTAAAAATTATGCGAATATTTGTTACATCACTATTACGCACGTGAGTTACATTTTTTTTTTTTTTTGCGTTAATATAAACTTTTCTTCTTTATTTTTAAACATTTCAACCGTTTTGAATAAAGTCTCCACAAAACAAGCTTTCTTTTAAAAAAAAAATTATATATAAAATTAAAAAAAATAAAATTGTCAAAAATATACTTTATATATAACTAACTTTATGGCGTCTAACACCAACACACACAACTTTGCTGTTTCAGTCGAAAATTTCACTCTCAAGGATTTATTGTAATGGCGTAAAAAAAGTATAACCTAAATTGTAACATTTTTTTAGTGTTCAACAATCAATAATCTAAATATTTAAAAACCAACAGATATAAAACTATGTAAGTATTCTTACTCACCTTCACTAAATAAATACTTTTACAGTGCAATCACTTTTTTCTTTATAAAATTTTGATATAAATAACATTTTAATCACTATAGAATATCAACAAAAAGTTATAACTATACAAAATAGTAACATACTTATATTGTTATACCTTTAAAAGTTTTAAATAATTCGGTTTTATTTTACTTAGTGTGGCCGCATCAAGTTCCGATATCCTGTGGATTCTAAGGTGACTCTTCATGTTGCAGCGTTGTGCATAGCCTCGCCCACAAACCGGGCATTTGAACGGAGTTTCTCCAGTGTGCAGTCGCATGTGTTCTTTTAAATAATCTTCATGGTAGAAACTTGAACCACATATAGTACATTCAGCTGGTCGTTGACCTGAAACGTGTATTAATTTTCTATAAGCTATATATTCATATAGTCCCAAAAGATCAATTTTACACTTCTCGAATAACTGAGAATATGATCTACAGATAAACTTAGTTATCATACATTTCTTTTGATTTTTTTTTTACACGGTATAGGCTCAGTACTTTGAACACAATCTCACTTGATGTTAAGTGACAATGTGGTCCAGGATGGTAAACACACTAAGCCTAGAGGTACTGGTTCTCAATTGATGCTGCCCTAAACACACCTATTGGTATTTGGTGACATGTTTTCTAACTTCAGGGTAGTAGCTACCCAGACGGCGATTATTTTAAAATACCCTACCACCGTGCTATGATTTCCTCACCATGTTTTCCTTCACCGAAAGCTCAAGCCGATTTTAGAGTTGGATAGATGGATTTGAATGCAGGTCAACTGACGCGAAATCCGACTGCACTACGAATGAAGCCATCATGGCTTCAATCACTTGTGCTGTACTGTACTGTTGCTGTATGTATTTTATAATAAAAATGTTATTTTTAAAATTAATACAAAATATTCATAAAGATTCATAATAGGGTATTTGACTGCAGTTTAATTTATTGGAACAACAGATTAAGTGGATAATATAATTCACCTATATGATATACCTGTACTAAAAAAAGTATCTCATACCGCAAATAAAATTCTGAGATTTGAAAGTGTTTGGTGGGGTTAAAGGGGACACTATATCCCTTTCCCGCAAACAAAGTGTTAGTAATGATTTTTTACCAAACATGTTAGTACCAAATTAAAATTTACCTTACTTTTGATCATATTTTTGTTTTTCATTAATTAGCCTTTTATATAAATAATTATTATGGTTAAAGTGTGATAACGAATACTTGTCTACAACAATTATATTATTTTGAAGAAGTTAAAGAATTCAAATTACACAGTAGATATGTGGTAGACACAAACCTGTATGGACAGATCTCTCGTGAACCAAAACTGACTTTGCACATTTATATGTTTTGTCACAAAATTTACATGAATACACTCTGGGGGGTCTTACTTTCTTATCATGAACTTTTGTGTAATGGCTAGTCAGCTCTCCTTTAAATGCAAAACCACGTCCACAGGCTGTACAAATGAAATCTTTTTTAGTTTCATGCTTTCTCTTTATGTGCTTATTTAGGTAATATTGTGATACCAAACTTCTCGGACACTTCGGACATTGTACAGTTTGCCTAAAATGCACATTTCTTTTATGATTTAATAACCTATCAGCAGTCTTGAAAACCTCTCCACACAAATCACATAGCTTTTGTATATCATGTTTCTCTTTCTCTTTAGATTTTTCTTGTTTTATTTCTTTTTGTGTTGGATGACCCTTTTATTTGTCTCTGTCACTATTGCTGTTTGGCCAATTTTCAAACTGAAACAACAATATATTAAATAATTCAGATAATAACAATTAATACTTAATCTTTTGGATAAATAACCTGTACCATAGATTAAAGAAAAGTAAATTTATATACATATCATCATGCCTTTCTCTCGTGGGGGTAGGCAGAGATTATGTCCTTCCACTTGCTACGATCTTGACATACCTCTTTCACTTCCTCTACTTTCATGAGCGCTTTCATACATGCTCGTCGGTTATGAGTACTTTTTACCTTGCCTTTATTTAACACATGATTGATTTGGTCTAGATATGTTCACCTAGGTTGACCCTTACCACTTGCCCATTCACCATCGCCTTATAAATTAATTTTGTTAATCTTCTCTCATCCATCCTCTCTACATGCCCAAACCAACTAATCATACCTTTCTCTATTTTGGTCACCACATCCTCTACCACACCACAGCGTTCCCTTATCATACTATTCCTGACTTTGTCAATCGTCTTGTAATAAATAATGTAATGTAATAAACAATAAAATAAATGTAAAAGTAAGTAGACATTTTACTGTAAACAAATGTAATACTAACATAAATATAAATAAGTTAATATTACAGATAAATATTACCACCATTTCTCTCCACTCCATGAGAAATCACCTTCCAGTATAGCAGATGCAATTTTATTTGTTAGGGCTTCTGATCTAGATTTATTTATAACACATTGTTTCTTTTTATATAATTCTGATTTAACCTTAACTCTATTTTTATTGGACTGCAAAGGTTCAACTATTTCTTTTACATACTGTCTCTCATCTATATATGTATCAGGTTCTTCTTTGATGTTTTTCAATTCTATTTCACCTTCAGACAAATTACTTAGATCATCATCATCTCTAAAATCTGCCAATGATTCTCTTTTAACAAACATTACTCTTTTTTCTAATGCCATGCATGTCTCTTTATATTTGTTAAGGAAGCTGCTTACAATATCCAACATTTTATTACAATTATAACATATATTTTGTGGATAGCCTGTAATATCTTGTATCTAAAATTAAAAAAAAATGTTTATATCTTACAACACAGATAATTCCAGTAAATCTAGGGATATACGAAAAAAATATTATTCAAAGTTTGTATTGAAGATTAAAACTAGATCTAAGACAATGTTGTTTATGCTTTTACAAGAATTTTAAAGTATATGTATTTGATAATTATATGCATTTCACATAATATAACATGCATAATTACTATAATAATTTGAAATACCTTGAGAAAATTGATCGAACAGCCTACCTTCATAATAATAATAATATTAAAATACATATGTATTGTACATTGCAGCAATATATATTGCTCAAACTCGTGTGCTTGGTTATGAGTATAATCATATGTATAAAGATATAAAAGTGTACAAAATATTTTACATTTTCATTCATGCATAAACAAATCTTGGAATAAATACTGTTCTCTTCTTTGGAGTCTTCGAAAATTGGTAATGTAGCCCCATCTTCAAGACATATCCTACATAATGAATCGTGGTCAGTCATTATGTATTTTGTTACTATCGAAAATGAATAATCACATCATTATCATAATTATGTTTACATTTCTAACTTTCAGTATTAATGTATTATCTATGTAGGCGCCTACACAGAATAATAATCTAAAATTTAAATGGATTTTGTCATGGATTCAATGACGTTCTTGAGTCACAGACTAGAGGTGCAATCTGAGTTTGAAGAATCGATCTTCATGACTAAAAAAATCGATTTTAATTAACATTTTTATCTAGCACTGAATCGATATCGGGAAGCTAGGTTTATTTTTTTCTGGTTCTAAAAGAACCATGATTTTATTTTACAATGAAGAATGTTATTTACAAAAAAATGAAAGATTTTCACTAAATTAATTAAAAACTTTAGAGATGGCATTGTAATCAGTTTCTTTCGCTTCTGTGTGAGATTCAAAATATTTATTTGTTCACTAATAAGATTACAAATAAATATTTTGCCTGATAGTAAGTTAATACTTACAGTGTTAATTTTCCCGTATCAAAGTATTACGAGTATACTGGCAACCATAAAATCACTATGTAACTTTGACTTGGTTATGTTTTTAAAAACAACCTATTATTTTAAAATGATTGAAGATTGATTATTATATTTAAATAAATTTAATGATGATAATGGTTTACTTTCGACCAATAAAAGAATACTAAATACGAATAAAAAAAGGCATTATAACATCGATTTTTTTGATCGTTTCATAAAGCTTAAATTTGAATCGATTAAAAAATTGACGTTTCCGGATAAAATCGCCACCGCACACAGCGAAAACATATAGGTTTATAATAGTAATTTTTTTTTGGGGATGCTTGGCGCGATTTTGGTCTATTATGTTGTCGTCCTTGTTATTAATTTATTATCTTGTAGTATTTGACTACATATTATGTAATTTTGGTGTCATTTTATGTAATTATGATACGCAAGTAGAGTGAAGTGAAAATAATGACATTGAGCGTGAATTCTGAAATGTCCCAATCATTCCAGATGTGGTCGTAACAGAAGGCCACCATTTTGTTACCAAAGTTCATTTATTGATGGTGTTCCCAATGTCTAACTTGGCTGCATGGTCTACTAGCACCTTTGCCATTTAAAAATAAATAAATAATTGGAACTAAAACAAAATAAGTATTTTTTTTGTTCTGGTCATTCCTTACTAAGGAATAGGCAAAGGTACCAATACCAAGCAGCCAAGACGGAAAAAAGTAAATTGCAGAATTGTACATTTTTTTAATTATTCTTCGCATTCATAGATGTATTTGCCGACGTCAATGTTTTTTATTCGTATGGCATTTCGAAGTACAAATACATTTCAGTATAACATAAATGAGTTAAATAATTTTTCTCGTTTTTAATCATGAAATCTAAATAAGATTGTTCATTTAATAAAATATACATATTGTGCATTCAAAAGTTATTTTTTTATTTGTAAATTACTAATTGTCTACCTATAAACGTTAATGTTCAATTATTGATGATTTAAGCTTTGCCTAATATTTTACTGAATTTAACTTTAAGTTTACAAATTATTTTTTAATTCTATTTATTTAATTTTGGTTTTGATTTGAAACCATAATCGAGCTTTCATTCGTGGAGATCACAAGACCTACCATAGACAATATTTTATCATTTGCCTTCTGTCATCAGGTGATTGGGGTTTGGGAGTGAAAAATTCTACTCGGGGATAAAAACCAATAATTTCGTAAATCAAAATGTCTGGAAAAGATAGATTAGCTATTTTCCCCTCTCGGGGGTGAGTATTTTATTTATGTGATTTCATTCTACCGTGTTATAAATTTTAATATTGACACCTTAGAGACATTTCTTGAAAATGTTGGTTCCAGTGCTCAGATGTTGATGAAAGGTCGTCTGGCTGGTGCACAGAAAGGCCATGGTCTCTTGAAGAAGAAAGCTGATGCCCTCCAAGTGAGGTTCCGTCTGATTCTTAGCAAAATCATAGAGGTATGTGTTTAAGAGACCAACATTATCTATCAAGATTAAATTTTGTATAATTTTGATAATTTCTAAAATTACCTTGTGAATTTTCAGATGTTCGCAAAATGATTAGGCTTACATTGAAATTGTAATTATGAATTTCTTTTAATATATACACATATCAAGTTTAATTTAAAAGTTTTTTTTCCATGACACTGAAATATTGATGCCAATTATTAGTGTTAGTAAATTTCTGCTAGTGTGTTTTATAAAATAATAGTAAAAATTGTTTTTTGACACATAAAATCTCAACAGTTTGAATTATATTATAAGTAAAGGTTTCTGTTGTGGTTCAATACATTGCATGTAAAATGTTTTTTAACATTCAAATAATGGTATAGAATGCAACTGAGCTAGAGAATAAAAAAATTCTGAAGTTTGCATGTACTTTTATTGAAAACTTAAAAATGATAAGAAAATCAATAGTAAGAACAATAGAACTCAAACAGAAATACCTTTTTTTCAAACTTATTACTACAGTATTTTAAAATAAAAAAGGTTTTAAATTTCAATAAATTTTTAATATTTATTATATTTAAAATGTGATGAAATTAAGAAGTCCTAAGGATGAATCTTGAAGTTTTAGAGAAAAAAATTTAGTGAAATTTTCAAATTGATCATTATGATTGCAGACAAAAACCCTTATGGGTGAAGTGATGAAAGAGGCGGCCTTTTCTCTCGCTGAAGCTAAGTTCACAACTGGTGAATTCAATCAAGTGGTGCTTCAAAATGTCACTAAGGCTCAAATCAAAATTCGCTCTAAGAAAGACAATGTTGCTGGTAACTTTTGTATTATATAGTTTCATTTTATCAAAGGATCATAAAAAAAATATGTTATTTTTTCAATTTCTTTATATACATAAAAAAATTATGAAATAAATTTCATAATTTAAAGTGAAGTGAATCCTTTATTTACATGAGATTTTTTATACACATCCATAAAAATTTACAAGTAAATAAATAATTTCATCTACTTAGATATTTGAAATATAATTATATATAATGTTGTTTTGAAAAAAATAAATGAATCAATTAGTTTCAAAAACAACCATATCCATTTTGAAAAATAAAGTAATCTAAATGTCCAAAATACACGCTAAGATCTAGAATGTTTTTGTAGAAAAATGTGATTTTCTTTCATGAATTAAGGATTAAGTACACAAGTGTTAAGGAAATGGGGCTTTTAAATATTACATAAGCATCCATGGAGGAGGGGGATTTATGCTTTGCATATTTTTGATGACAAGGCGAGAAGGAAAAAATTTTGCTTATCTAATACTTGAATAAACCGCAGACGTCTCATTCTACTTAAAACATAGACTTTGCTATTTTGGAAAGTAGTAAATTCAACTATAGCATGTACTTATTTAATATTATTTTCAATAATCATTTTATCAAATATATTATCTATACATCAACTATATATAACTATATAAAATATGTAGCATCTTATGTATAGCACAGTAGCAGAGGGAGACTACAGGGTAGGGTGATCATTATGCAAAAGATAGTGATGTCTGGAATTTACACCCTTCTCTGTGCTTCCATTAACAATGATTATAACTATAATTTGTATAGTTTTTATTTGAAAAATGGTTTGATATTTAAATTTATATAAAAAAGAAACAGATCGAGTTTTCTTGACTGGGTTATGATGTTCTGAACTGGTGGTATTGTTTTGACATTCAAAAGAGACTTAGGGCCTAAATTAAGAATAAAGAATTTTTGTTATTTTAGTTCTTGTGTAATTGCTGGTATATATCAGTTTGATTTTGCTGAGAACAGAAAAAAAAAATCAGTGTTTATTATGTAACCTTGGTGGCGCAGTTGTATTATGGTACGACGGTCATTCTGATGTCTTGGTTTTGATCCCCGGGTCGGGTCAAGTGATATTAGGTTTTACTACTAAGCATCATCCCGGAGTCTGGAATTTATGCCCGATATGGCGACAGGCTCGCCCCCTGTCACCTCTGGGACGGAAATAAGCTCTGCGAAATGTGGGTGGTGTAGTTCGCTATTTCACCTCTGTCTAAACCTTCGGGGATAACAGGCGTGAGCTTATGTTATTATGTAACTAGATGTGATATTTAGGTGTCACCCTGCCAATCTTCGAGTCATACCAGGATGGTGCAGATACTTATGAGCTAGCCGGTCTCGCTCGTGGCGGTCAGCAGCTCGCCAAACTGAAGAAGAACTTCCAAAGTGCTGTCAAGTTGCTTGTCGAGCTCGCGTCGCTGCAGACGTCTTTCGTCACCCTCGACGAAGTGATCAAGATCACCAATAGACGTGTCAATGCTATTGAGCATGGTGAGTAGAAATAGTAAGATATTTGTCTCCTCTGTCTATCAACATTTATGCCGAATGTTTATGGACAAATATCGACTACTAGTAATTCTAGTCAAAATAAATGGCCTATATTAGTATTTGTCTAGCTAATTCTCTGCTACTGTACCATTTCTTTGATGATGTTTTTTATTTTATTTATTTAAGAATTAATCAGATTTTTATTTTCTGCATTTACATCTGTAGAAGTTTATTAATATTATTACTTCTTTTTCCAAATGAATAGTTACTTATAAAATGAAAAATGGTCTACAAGGAAAGGTATTTAGATAATGCCCATAGAGTCTAGAGTGTATAATGTATTAGGCAAATAATTTTATTTTTAGTAATCATTCCTCGTCTTGAACGCACCCTTGCTTATATTATTTCCGAGCTTGATGAACTGGAACGTGAAGAGTTCTACCGGCTGAAGAAGATCCAGGACAAGAAAAAGATTATCAAAGACAAAGCAGAAGCGGTGAGTGTCTTTTTTTAAAAAATAATTCATTCTAGGTTAGCATTTGAACAGAATTTTCATTTAATATCTTGTAGTCTGTTGATAAATATTAAATGTGCACATGTGATTGGCTAAAATTAATTTTTGCTGGGTAAATAAAAATATGTCAACAAATTATCATCTAAAAAGTTTTGAAACCTGCAGTGTTAATATGGCATGACATTGATTTTTTTTTTTTAACATATTTAGTAGTGAGTTTTATTACGTAATCGGAGTGAAATTATTATTTGGTTAACATTGAATAAGATATAGTAAATTTTCTTTCAAAAATTTGTGCTAAAGTTATATGATACATAGTAAAAGTTTTCGATTCATATGAAATTTCTTTTTTGGAATGCTCAAAGTTCAGCAACCAATACTTTTTATTAACACTTATTAGCATTAGATCAAGTAGGGAATTTATTCATGCATAGACTCCATAAAATCACTCTCTTTATATATTAAATCCTTCAATATATATTAAAATAATCAATATTTTTTTATTAACACAACTTTGTTTCATTTTACTGCATATGTGTTACGTTGTAAACTATTTTGAATAAAGCACTATCAGAATGACGCAAAATAATGCTAAAATAAAAACAATACTAAAATAAAATAATTGGAGAAATGGCAATTTGCTATGAATCCTAAAATAATTTTAAGTACCTGTTTATTAAAAATACATATTTGGATTCTTTAAAGTACAAAAAGCTACTCAAGCATATGAGTAAGTCGTATATCGAAATATATATGTTAATTTTAATTCATAGAACTTGTAAATCATTTTGTTATTTCATTTAAAAGACTAAATGTAGAAGATCTATTCTTCAACAATAACCGCCATATTGTCTGACTACATGACGTCATCATATAGTAAACATTAACTGCACGTCTCCTTTGTTACTGATCCTCACGCTGTAGTGACTATGTAGCGACGTCACGAAACAAGCGCATAATCTCTTCCGCGGTAATTTAAATAAGGTTATTAGACCACTTCTTGATTTCATAAAACTGATTAATTTTTTCTTAATCTAATAATGTCCTGTTATTACGGAAGGATTTAAAGGATCCAAATTGAAAATCCTAGTGTTAGTAAATTGATTCATTAACAGGCAAAGGCGGCGGCAGCTCTACTTGCCACTGGACAGGATGAACGTGACATCGCTAATTTATTGGACGAGGGAGATGAAGATCTTCTCTTTTAAATACCCATATATAAACACTCCCTCTATACCCATTATAGCCTGATGTTAGTAGTCATGCAGTTCAAGTAAATGTTGGAAGTAACGTTTTTAGATGTAATATTTGAAGCATCACAGTCCATAGAACCAAACAGGCCTGTTCTTAATAAAAGCCAATGCGCTCGGAGAACAGTTCTTGCTTCAACTTTACTGGTTTATTTCGTTATATAGTGTTTATACACTTGACTGCAAAAAGATCGTAATATTGCAATGTTGATTTCATTGTAAATATGTCTGTTGTCACTGTTGAATAAAACTTACGGTATTAAGGTTTAAAATCTAACGGCATCGAGCAAACACCAAAATATTACCAATGCAAAATTAGCTACCGAATGTATTTTATAATAGTAATTGATTAAAAACTATTATTACGAACTAAGTTTCAGAAATGGGGAAATTACAAAACGATTTGACAGTATTGACAGGTCATAGATATTATCGACCACAGAGTAAAGATTTTATTAATCACTTATATTCAAATTGTCTATGGGTAATTAACTAAATACAGTGTTAAATAAACTACAATTGAATAATAATGAACTGATTAAGATGCCGTTGCTTTATGTATGAAGCATTCCATGTTAAAAGTGTTACTTTTCCTTCCGCTTTGAAAAAAAATGTAAGTTGCATAGAATTCATATAAATTAAGTATTGAATTGTTTTGAATTGTTGTCTGTATTAACAAAATATATTGTAAGTAAGCAATCATGTAAATACAAGTTTGTGAAGCGAAATATTAAATATTATTATTATTGAACTTGCGTGTTTTTTTTTGACATAGTGGTATCACTAAAGATGGTATGCTAACCAGCCCTTTTTTTTTGTCGGGGTCGAAATGCATTTACGCACTACCCTTACCTATTGCATTAGTGAGACCGACCGAAGTACCCCAATGCAATAGGTAAGGGGGCACGGAGGGACGAACTCCGTGCCAGTGTGGGACACGCCCGGGCGTGAAGCGCCCGGAAATACCCACTAAAACCCCCCGGGGCCGTCCGCTGCATTTGGGATGGGGGCGACACGGGGTGGCTTTCGCAAGCACCGCGTCTCAATGCTAACCAGCCCTTTTTTTTTTTTTTTTTTGACGAGGGGAAATGCATTTACGCACTACCCTTATCTATTGTATTTGCGGGATCAGAGTCCCCCAAAATGCTAACCAGCCCTACAATAAATAAGTACAGACACTTCATAGCCACATTATGAAGATAAAATTGAAATAAGTAAAATAGTAATAACACCAGCACATAATCTTACAATATTACTAATTATGACAAAATAAAAGAAATGCACTATCTGTAAAGGTAACATATAAGATTGAAGACAGACAGTACATAGATCCCTGACAATGTTTGGGAAGTAGAGATCAAGTAGAATAAAGTCGGAAAAGTTATCTTTTATTAAATTATTATATCGATTTTTATTATGCCAGCGAGGGAACTATTCCGAGAAATTCATAAAGCATAGATTCCAAGATTTGTATGTAAGTGTTGGCATTACATATGAGTAACAGAAGGTCAATCATTTGTGGCGGTACTGATAGGTTATATATCTGTTGCTAGGCGAGTTATTTAATAATGAAGTCCATTATAATTAACAACATTTTATTTCGGAGTACAATAATACACTGAAGCTTTATTCATAACTAGTTGTACCTGGGACTTTGTTCACGTGGAATTCAGACCAATATATTCCAATAGACAGACTATATTCTCCGTCTAGATGCAATCTATCTCATTACCAATATATTCTCTACGGTGGAGATCATGCCACCTCCCAGATAACTTTCCCAGTGCAATGGAAGGTTAGGGCCTACTTCTTCTCCCCTTGGTTTGGCAATGTTAGAGAGTTAGACGCCACCGGTGCCGTCCCCCAGACTGAGCCACCCTCTGCGCTTAGCCCTCACGGGGCACCTCAGCTGAAACTATGCATCCAGCCATTCTTGCCTTAATAGGCATGAATAAAAGATATGCGCAAATGCTATAGATTTAGTTACTTTATTTCAGACAAATCAAGCAACGTACACTATATTATATCATTATTAACCACTTGAATTACATTTACTATGATTAATTATTGAAAAAATATATTGACCAAAATAAAAGGTAGCTTTTATGTAGCCTTCGTGGTGAAAGAATTTTCAAAATCGGATCAGTAGTTCCGGAGATTACCCAGGAATTACAAACAAAGAAATTTTACTTCTTTACAATATAAGTACTTATAGATGTTATTATGCATACACTTAATAATTATATTTTTTTAATGAATCTAGATAAACGCTATTCATACATTATATAAATACATATATGTGTTAAAAGAATACCAGATGTTACTATACAGATCCAAATTTAATACCCAATTTCTTAGAAATCGGTTGAGTTGCTATTGGCGTGATTGGCGAACAAAATAATTGGCAGACAGACAGACGAAATATTTTAAAACGATTGAAATGTGTCCTGTAGTAGAATCTAAAGCCCTACATAGTTTTTAGCTCCAATATCTTCAATGTACAGATTTCGTTAATTGTTCAGTATCTATGTCCTTGTAATGTTTGAATACAATCCAATATATTAAAAAATAAGTAAAGCGCCATCTATGAATAATCGTCAGAATTAAACACATTTATAAATATAAATAATTTATGTTGGTTTAATTTAGTTTTCTTTCTGCTCATTTCAGTATTCATTAATAATTGTATATTAAGCAAACACATATTTATTATTTTAATATAATTGTGTATAATCGCTATTTACGCATCATATAAATGTTTACATGTATAAAATGATTCTTAATGATTGTAATATACGGAAATTTATCTATTCTTGTAGCACTTAAAAAAAATCGCATAAATATTTTCAAATCCATATAGAGAATCGAAAACGAGGAGCGGCAACGTCGCATGCAACAATCCGTGAGCTGGCAACGTGTTTATTACAATTTAACTCAATAGGGAAATTGGGGAATAGCGCCATCTAATTATTTTTTGCGCATTATTAAGATTTTGACGTCATTATTGATAGACTTCTTTTCAATTTGAACCACTAAATGACACCTTTCATTTTAATAAGTAATAATTAATCGTATTATGATTGATACAATAAATGTAACATATTAATGACAGTCTCGTATAATTTTAAACCAATTTTTCAATTTTGTCGCCATGGTATTTATTATTGAAGTGAACTTTCTTTACAATCATTGATGGTTTGAAACTCGATGAAATGCTTCAGGCCAAAAAGACAAACAGATACATCAATAGGATGTCTACTAATCCGTGAATAATTTCATTTACTACAAATTTTCGATTTTAGCACGTTATCCAGGGGACCCCCTGCGTTTTATGGGAGAAAAAGTATCGTATATGTTACTTTATAATATTGAGATAACACTGTATCAAGTTGCGTCAAAATTGATTCAGTACTTTCAGAGTGATACGCGTACAGAGGGAAAGAAAGACAGCAAGACAGACATAAAAAAATTCTGAATAAAATATTTTTGGCTTCTATATTGATAACAAAGGCCAACCCGATTATAATTTTCAAAAAATATTTAATGTATAGATTTGGCCTAGGCACAGTTTTATTATATTATATGTATAGAAGATAGATAGATATATTACATTCTCAGTCTAGGCTATGTCTGAGGGGTCATTCCAGTATTACGCTAATTTTGAGTAATTTTTTACTTTTTCTCTCCCATTTGTCAGCATAGTAAGCAAAGTTCTAATCCTCTCCTTTCATGATCACGTAAGTATTGGCATACTTAAAAAAACGAAAATCAAATATTGCTTACGTAAGTAATCATTATGCCCCCCATGTCATCAAACATAAGCAAGCATAGACCACCCCTGCTCTATGGACAATTACGTTGATTTGATTGATTGCTTACGTGATACTTGTATGGCGCCTGATCCTCAAGTTGAACTAATAGGTCCATTGTAGTTTTTAAGCGTAGATTCCTAATAATATTTCATATTTATTCCTTTTTGAAATGGCAAGTTGTCAACTCAATTTTATTAAATAAATAATCGTAATACTTGAAAACTATGCTGAATAAATTCCAATCCCAGAACCTTTATTATAATTACCTACGGAAAGTTAAAAATAAGTAATTAGGATATTACTTTTTTAACGTTCACATTACGAAATAACTGTACAAATGTTGTTTTTTTTTTGTTAAATATTTATATTTTACGACAATTTCACAAAGTTGTATAGAAATACTTCAGCGATTTTCCACTCTAAGAAAATACTTATTTCCACGTTTTTCTAGCAAACCAAATTCGACGGCACATCGTAACATAGCTCCGAATTTCTTACCGGATCTAGTAGCGTTGTTTCCTAGTTTATGGTGTCTCTTTAAGAAGTTTATTACTCTTCGGGAGGTGAGGCCTCCTTTTGAAGGTATTTCATGAAACGCCCAAAGAACTATAGCAGCGGGCACTGATTTTTTCAAACCAACCTTGATCGTATTGTAAGTTTTTTTGGTTTTCTTGTGCATCGTTGTATTTGTAAAAGTAGAACTATATGTTTTAGAAGATACAAAACTTCGAGACATGGAACTTGTGACACTCATTTTTTTAACTGTTCTGTATTTATTCACCTAGATTTTGTAACTGACTTTAAATATTTTAATAATTGACATTTGATATTTCAGAATACAGATTGCATATACGACACTGGCTGGAAGATCAGAATTGGTTGTTTTTTTTTTAAAATTACGATCTATTTTGAATACTACAACCATAGAGACTAGAATTTATAGGTAGTACTATTATTAACAGTATAATTATCTGTATAAGCATAGTTCTAAGATATAGGATCTATTATTCTTAATGAATTGTTTGCCAGTCATATCATGATAATTCTCTCAAGTATGGCAAACAATTTATATGGACAATATTTCATAGAACAATTGCGTTTATTATTACGTAATTACAGAAAGAAAAACATTTTAGTGTAGCGTATAGGTATATATTGAGTTTTTAATACGAAAATATATGTTATATTACTAAAGTAAGGCATCTGGAATACATAGTTAATTCATTACTGTAGTTAATCAACAAAACTGTAGGATATATCTGCTAAACAATTAATCAAAGCGTTCAAATTCTCTAATTCCCGGTCTGAGCTGTCTCTCTATCAGGTTGTTTTGTCAATCGATTCTGTGATAAGTTGATGGACTAGTTGCTTGAATGCGGTATTTCGGTTATTCGCTCGAAGAATACTAGAATACTTTGTTCTATAATATACATAAGTTATGTATTCTGCGGGGAACGTTGATGAATTCGTTGATGGATTATTGCTATGGATTAAAATTTTATCTAATTTTTTACGTGAAGTAGACACAAAGAAAATTATAAAATAAATTTATTCTTGGGACTAGAGTTAGTGGATTAGTATGCTTTGTCGAATTACACGATTCAGAATGTTTATGTTTCAGAGGCTTTTTTTTTCTAACCTAGCTAATGCTGTTGACCGGAAGGGCCTTTACAGCTTCACCGAACTTTGTGGGCGAGTGCTGAGGCACTGAGCCGCAAATGGTAACTAGCATAAGGCTCTGGGGCGCATATTTCCTACAAAATCTAAAATTAAAAAGTACTACAAATACATTAAGCGTAAGTATATTATTCATGCAATCAAAGAAGAAAGTGTTTAATATTCATAGTACGATATTTTTCGGGTACCCAATATAATTTCTAGTAAAGTAGGATGGGTCGTCCAGAGTACGTTGCGGCGGAGGGTTGAGGGGGCATTTCGAGTGTTGTTCCTTGTAAACGTCAAGGGCTATCACCGGCGGAATTAGACGCGGGATAGATTTGAGGTGGGACCCGGTGTAAAAATCGGATATAATCGGTTAAGAACAGTTTTCGGTGACAGTATCTTGTTGATCCACTCGGAACGACAAATTATGTTCGTTATTAATAATTGCCATCTGTAATAATATGATTATGTAATAAATCGATTTATACCTTTTTTATCTGTATTAGTTTTATCTGTTTTTAAATGTTTATTATTCTTCATGCAGTTACCCTTATGGGATTTGAAACAACATTTATTAGAAGTTTAATTCAGGCCAAATGTATTGGTAATGTTGGATGTTGCGACATTTTGGACTTCAGTAAAATATTCTATGCACCTAAGTTTGTTAAGTAAGTAAGTACTGGGCCTAAATTAACTTAGATAATAATTGACAATCGCTTTAAGCACTCACACATAAAGTTCAGTAAAATTGCCAAGGTCCTCCTGGTCAACAGCATTTAACATTAATTAAAATATAACTATTACTGAGGATTGGGGTTCCGCTTGCATGTACGAGTAATAATTTCATTCCAAGAGATTGTGTTGATGGTAAATTTTAGGTATACTTTGCTAATTTTTATCATCATAACTTATTTCATATATTAACAGATGTGATGAAATATACCTATACTAGCTGTGTGCCTGCGGCTGGGCCTCCGTTTTATATGTTTTTCACTGCGTTTGAATTTTTTTATACGAAACCCTAATTATATTCCTAAATAAATTTTGGTACTAAGATAACGTAAAAATATTTCTCATAAAGCCCGTAAAACTGTGCATTGAATCAGATTTTATTCATTTGTTTATAGTTTTAATTTTTACGGGATATATTTGTTTAAATCTTTTTAGTAGTTTGTGAGTTATAGACAGTTTAATTTACAAACATTGCAACTTATAACAATTCATTAAGTATGGAGGAATGAAGATAAAGTCATTTCACTTTTTCCTTTTTACTATTAATCACAGTTTAATAAAAATTTTTTCTATAGTAATCCTAGAGCAAAATGTTTTGTGTACTTACCGTGGAATTGTGTTCAACGTATTATTTACTAGGATGCGAACGATAATGTTTAACATACGTGTATCTTTTGTAACGTAACGGAGAAAATTAGGTGAAGACCAATTGAGCGATCGATCGCTAAACAAGTCGCGCGTCTCGTCTTCCATACGAGCGAATATTCACGGAAACGGGTTCCGAGTATTTTGTATCAACTACATTATTCGTTATTCGACGCAAATAGTTTTACATAAAGCTTTGACGTGCTTATTTAGTATAGCTTATTTAGTTTAGTATAGTAGTAGCTTATTTAGTCATCGCATGTAGTATTTATATTTTTATTCAAATCAAATATTTTGTACTGGCCTGAAATTATTTTAGTTCCTTCGATCGGAACAGTCACACCCTTGAAAGAGGAAAAATATTTATTTGGGGATGTCACGATACGCCTTTCTGCCGATTATGATATCAATATACACATAACAACGTATTGTCGATATGGTTAAATGAAATTTAAAAGAGTGTATTTTGTTTTTTGAAATAAACTGTCACATCAACATGCTATTAACAAAAAACAATGCAACTTACACATATATTAGTTTTTACGAGTATTTCTATCATGTTTAAGGGTTAGAAAAAAATTGATTTTACTGACAAGCATAGGTGCCATGAATAATATCTTTATATATAAATTTGCTTGACCTGACTGATTCATCAACGCAGAGTCTAAACCACTGGGTATATAAGCTTGAAATTTTGAAAACAAGTACCTCTTATGATGTAAGCATCCACTAAGAATGGATTTTTGGAAATTTCACGTCTAAGAGATTAAATAAGGGACAGACCGTTGGATGAAACTGTCATTTTTGACTGAGAAGCATGAAATTTCATATAGGTACATATTTTTTGTTAGAAATAAAAGTACACGTGTATCGGCGTTTTTAAAAAGTTTACCCCTAACCGGGTGGATTGGGGGTTGTAATTTTTTTTGGGAAGTTTGTCATTTTAATCTTGAGGGAGAATATAGGCTGCAAATAGTCTGGATTTTGGGCGAGCGAAGCGACGGGCACAGCTAATTATTTATGATATTATATAAAACCTAGCTGGTGCCCGCGGTTCGCCCACGATTCATATGTTATTTAGGTGTGAGTGAAAAAAACAAATGAATGAGAATCTTTTGTTTTTATTAGAGTTAAAAATGTACATAATAGTTAATAAAAAAAATGAGAAAGGGTCGATCGAATCCAAAAAATAAATAAGCCTATATCCTATATCCTACGAATAATTACGCGTCGAATGGATGTAGTCCTATCCGGACATGTTCAGTAGTATTGAGATGAATAAAAATTGAAAGAATTGAAACGTATAAACATAATCCTCGTTACAAATATCCTTAGATTAATCCGAAGAAGCGATTTGGCAGCTCTCTAATAATGGGACATGCCGTTGAAATAGTCTTCAGATACAAATGAATTTAAAAAATAAATATTTTACAAAAAAAAAACTATATTGTTTTGATAAACACAACGTTATAAAATTCACTAAAATATATTGACGTTTCCAATAAGCCACTAAGGCATGGCGGCATTCATTTGTTATTCACAAACTAACACTTGCCTGGACAATAAAAATATTAAAGAAAGTTAGCGTTAAACTATAATATTGTGTAGTTACGCAATTTATTAGAATTAGAATACGCAATATTTCTTATTATTATTACAAATAACGTTACAAATCGTATTTTACGTTATGAATAGTTTTACAATGTAGAGCTGTACAACTTATTAATTTATTAGTATCACTACTCAACGATAGATGGCGCTAGTCTGAGCTTCATTCAATTTATAAAGTTAATTTCAAATTGATTAAATTATGCTATGCTATAAACAGTTATTTACATACAATGTTTTCAATTATTTAAATGATTAAATTTATTAAAATAAATTTAATTGGCGTTTCATAACTGGCTTCACGATATCATCTGATATGAAATTAGCAGCACAGAATAATGTCCGCTGCACCCTTTTTAACCCATTCAGAGCAAAGCGCCCTATACTGTTCAATTATTAATTGAATGATCCCGGGGTCATATTCGTCAATGTAATAGGAGAATAACTTTTAACTTTTTATTATCTAATCAACCCTGAAATTCACAATAGGCATTTTTGTGAAATTATAAAACGTGGTCGCATACACTGAGCCTAATTAGAAAGCTCAAAGTTACCCAAAACGCAATGGAGTTTCACTGGGTGATCGAATCAGAAATGAGGAGATCCACAGAAGAATCAAAGTACCCGCTGAATTACAAAAATCAAGTGGAAATGGGCTGGGCACATTGCTCGTAGAACCGATGTTCGAATGGGGCGAATGGGTTTTCGAATGGCTGCCGGGTACTGTAAGACGTAACGTGGATAGGCCCACCACAAGGTGGACCGAGGACCTGGTGAAGTTCCGCAGGAATCCGCTGGATGTGGGTGACGCAAGACTGGTCCTTGTGAAGAGACCTATGTACAGTAGCAGACGTCTTTCGGTTGAATCCGTTCAACCGATTGAATAGAGATCTGTATGCGAACGCTAGTGATGTCTGGAAGTGACAGCTTTCTCTGTGCATCTACTAATAATAATCTTTGTAATTATTAGTTGTATAGTTTTTTAAAAAAAACCAGATCGACTTTCTTGCCAATTCTCCTCGATGACTGGGCAGTTTTCCGAACCGGTGGTAGTATTTTGAATTGAACTTAATGGCCTCTTATAAACGAAACGGAAGAGACATGCAAATTTCAATTCAATAACTATCTTTTCTTTGTTATGATCGTTCGATTTATACCAATATTATAATATTTGACGGCTCAACTTAAAACAAGTAGCGAAACAGCCTCGAGCGGGATAGTACTTGATAAATAGACGTCATTAGATTAATATCCGTTTCTTTACAAACTCCCCGAAGATATTTGAATGTCAATGGGCTCTGAACTTTTAACATTTTCAGTGGAGGCGGCCCACGCTCTGGCAACGTTTATAGGCATCATGTGTTTCCTGTACTTATATCGCGAGTTATTATATTGTTTATATATGCGATAAGTTAGGGAGGAATTATATTATGTAACGTTACCACCGACAGGGTAAGCTCGAAGAGTGGAATGTTATTTTTCTTCTATAGGTATAATTTTTTTTCTTTTCAAGTTTGAAATCTATACTAATAAAAAAAAATGAAATGTCTGTTTGTAATATCAAAATAAGAAATTTAAAAAAAAAACATAGGAATGGATCTAAGAAAAAAAAACGATTCAATGGTCAGTTTTACTGGTAAGCGTTTGAGTTTGAATTTGTAATATTTGCTTTTTCCTTAGTACCATAAACTAAATTTGGAAATATAATTAGGGTACCATGTGAAAACATTAAAACTCATGAATTTGGGAATAGAATATGATTCAATGGACAGCTTCGTCAAAGCATTATTTTACAATGATTATTTAAAACTATATTACGAAGAATACATGAAACGCGGGCGCAGCGCTGTATTTAAATAAGTCGATACCGCGTCTATCGACTCGGGTTCGATCCCACCTATCCAACTCTAAAATCGGCCTGAGCTTTCGATGAAGGAAAACATCGTGAGGAAACCATAGTATGGTGGTAGGGTACTTTCTAATGATGCCCGCCTGGGTAGCTACCACCCTCAAGTTTGAAAACCTGTCGCCAAATACCAATAGGTGTGTTTCAGCAGCCTCACTTTAGAACCAGCACTTAGGTTTAGTGTGTTTACTATCCTGGAGCACATCGTCACTTAACATCAGGTGAGATTGTGGTCAAAGCACTGAGCTTATATCGTGTAAAAAAAAATGTTTTCGTTGTGGATATTTAAAATGCTGTTCGTCTGACTGGAGCTTGGTTAATAAGATGCAAATCAAAGTATGGAGTAAAACACGCATAGTGTTGTATGTTCCGCATAATTCTACATGATAATAATACGATGACCGAGTATGCCTCAATATTACAATAGTTTCTTTCCAATAAAAAAAATACAGTGTGTGTGTGTGTAGATTTCACTTTAGGTAGATCTATTATATTTTTTATTTTCTACAAAACAAAGTGTCCCTTACATTTTTCAAGTATCCACGTTTTCCTATACGATATTTTCCATCGTCAGTTAATACCTTAATTAATTCGATTCAATTGAATATATCTGTAAATAACGCTTTAAATATAAATAGCCATAGAGTTATAACCCTAAGAGTGACGGTCAAAAAACTCGCTTAACATAGAAGTCAATATAATATATGTGTGTGTGTGTAAGTGAAATGAAATTAGCTAATCACCGTCACATAACGAAAGGCGTGCGTGGTCTTTTAAGGCCAAATTGTAACGGCTTGTCTTCTCGTGATACTTCTGCCGTTCTGAGGGTGTTATTTCTATGTACATAACCTAGGCACAATTGGTTTACGGGCCTAACTACTAAACGACCACGAATAGAGCTGCATTTGTTTTGTCTGTGAAATTGGCTCACATCCAACAGGGAGATAAAAAAAGTGCTAAAGACTTATAAAGAAACAAGCAAATCTCGAAGAATTAACATATACTGCCCTGTCAAACTATCACCAAGCAACATATTGTATTTAAGGCGAACCTTTTACGTTGCGATATCTTTTAATCAAATATATCCTGTGAAACAGAGCGGATAACAATGAAAATCGTATATCAAAGGGCGCTTCGGTCTTCTCTCAGGTAATAATAAAATAAAAGATTACATCTTTGCCTTAAACAACAATAGCTCCTGTTATTTTGTAAGGGAGATTGTTATGTTTATCGTAAAGAGTGTTCTACATTAAAGGTAATAAGGTTTATTATGTACATCTATCAAAATAATCTGTTAAATATGATCGCCTACATTAGTACAAACCATTGGTGTTTATACTGTTTTATAATTATTTATTATTTGACTTTAAGTAATTGGCGATCGATCCATTCTGCGGATGGCAACACCTGACTGCACCGCAAACGTATTATAAATCTCTACACTGGTGGCTCCAAGTAGCTGTAAAGCACGCAGCGGCCATACCCTGGTAAACCAAGTCAATCTTGCGCTAAAATATGATTCAAGAATATGATATCTTAACTTTGCCTTCCCAATACATCTTCGATAACTTAATGCATATTCGTAAAAATTTAGACAAGCTAGATTTAGTGAATGATCGTCATAATTTTAATATTAGAAGTAAAGACAAGTTGGCCGTCCCACGCTTTAGGTTAAGTAAGTGTAATAAGAGCTTTATAGGTAATAGTATTCGGTTTTACAATAAGATCCCAAGTAACATTACCGATTTACCTTTTTTTTTTTTGACGGGGGGAAATGCATTTACGCACTACATTACCGATTTACCTGACAATAAGTTCAAGTATTATGTCAAGCAAGTTTTAATCTCAAAAGGTTATTACCAGGGTGGATCATTACGTGAACGATAGTGATGTCTGGAATTAACCCACATCTCTGTGCTTGCACTAACATTATTAAAACTACGATTTGGTTTTTATATGACAAAAAAATGATATATATTATATTTATGAAAAAAAAGAACCAGATCGAGTTTCTTGCCGGCTCTTCTCGACTGGGTTGTTTTCCGAACCGGTGGTAGTGTTTTAGACGTTCATAAGCGCCTTCTTAGGGCCTAAATTGAATAAATAAATTTTGATTTTGATTTTGAAAACCAGTGTGGGGTTAGGTCCTTTTTTGGGCTTAGTTAACAGATGATCCCCTGTTTAGTGCTTAAAGTCTTTGGCGGCTCGGATTGGGTTAATTTGCTAAAGCAGCCTGTTCCGGCTACTAGAGCGTCGTAGCAAGGTATATATGATATGCTGTAAAGGACGCATTTCGGGGTCTGAGAATGAATTGTGGCTATTCATTGCATCCGCTTCTTCTAACTGATGGTATAGACTTCTCCGATCGACTGGTACTTCGTTTTTGGAGATGAGAGAGTGGGTCTGCATCGGCGCAATTCCTTGCCCACTTTATTATATTCACGCTGATGACTCCTGGCAATTTTAAGGACAAGGATTTCGCAAGTATACATACAACTATCCTGGGGAACTTCACTGCGCCATATGCGACCGGACTTTTAAAGCCAAGTCCGTCTATGCAAGTCATATTCGTGCACATTCGAAAAATGGAAATACCATAAACTGATAGAATGTCGCCATCGACGGATATGTCTGGGGGAAAACATCTTTAGGATTAATAGTAAAGTTTACACGACTGAATTATTTTATTTATTCAATATGGATCACTAGCGTATACGACATTTAATTATATTACAAATTTAAACAACCAAATAAATAAATGCAGTTACAATTATAAGCAATCACGGAATTATATTTAGTGGACATACACAACTTTAAAAATAAATCTTAATTACATAAATATTAAATATAAAAAATAAACAAGCAAGTGAACAATGAAGCGAATTATAGAACTAAAGTTAAAAATTATAGAATAATAATACAATTTCAAGTATAAATAATTATTGCCCGAAGCTAAAATTTATGAGCAAGCGAATTACGATTCTCAGGATTTGCGTGTTGACTTATTTTGAATGCGTTTTACCTTCGATTTTTATTTCGACACGTATAATTCAAAACACATCCTTTAAACTCTCATGCAAATGATTGTTCATCTTATTTTTATATCCCATTGAAAACTTTAATAAATAAAATATCTTCATTATTATTATTATTGTTGTTTGATTTTTTTTTATAAATAATATTTTGATTTTTGAAACAACACTATACTTTGGGTAATTATTTATTTGAATGGTATACTAAGACTTAGTATAACATAAAGTTTGAACGTTCAGTAAGTCGATCTCGAAACGATTCAGTGAATAGTTTTAAGAGAAAAATGTTTCACGTCGTTATTTTCTTAAATAAACTTTAACTATTTAAACTATATTGACTCTTAATTATCCAACAAACAAACAATCTTATAAACATAATGGGGTTACCTACTTTGACGCACCATCACTTCAAAAATACTGAACATGGAACTAACCATTCGACGCGGCATTTTTCGTAGATGGTGTTACGCAGCGAGAAAGTTAAATAAGTTTTTAGAAACTAAATTTGAATTTATTACTTAAAATATATAATTACTCGAGGTTGGAGTCTGGATATAGAATTAATTGTAATGGTATCGGGATCAAGGTTTAAATAAGGAGTCATTGCTGGAAACGTAAACAATATTTCTTAAAGACTTATTACTTAAAAGGAAAATACTTATCTAATGATCTTATAAGAGAAGTAAACAACTAATTATGATTTGAAACACAATAACAATGAATTAAGGAAGTTGATAATATTATAATGGGTTTACTTGATATATGTATAAACAAATTAATAGTTAAATGAATTTTTAGAAAGTTACAAACAAGGGGTACAATATCATATTAGTCTTATTTCATAATTGTCACTAATGAATTATAATATATGTATTAAAAACATGTTTATGTATACGGTATTAGGGTCATAACATAACAATGGTTATTTCTTTTTTGGATTCCATCGACCCATTTACTTTTTTTTTTTTTTCAATTTACTTTATGTATATTTTTTCTTTCGATTTACTCTTACATACATTTTTTCCTCTAGGTAATGAAAACAAAAGACACTCATTTTTCTTTATTCATTTATTGTTTTAGGTTATATATAAATTAAATGTTATATGCACTTTTCCACTCACACTTAAAGAACTCACGCTGGCGAAGCCGCTGGCACGAGCTAGTAAAAAATGATTTGGGCGAAACATTAGGCACACACCATATTGTGTGTGGTTTTTTGACTTTAGCAAGGAAATGATTTAATAACTATTTAAACACGATTTTGTTTTCTTTATCATTTTTTTTTTTTTTTGTTTTTTGACCTAGCTAATGCTGTTGACCGGAAGGGCCTTTACAGCTTCACCGAACTTTGGGGGCGAGTGCTGAAGGCACTCAGCCGTAAAAAGGTGACTAGCTCAAGGGCTACCAAAGTGGTACGAACCTCGGCTTGGCCGTCACCTGAGTACTCAAGACTCACTCGCGAGTTGTATCCTAGCTATCCCTACATTTTTTATATTAATATAAAAAAAAAGGTTCCTTACAGGACCTATGTACCTTGCATGTTATGCATGAGTGTGTATGGGAGTGTTGTGCGTGTAATTGCTCAATGCGTGGGCAATGTTACTGTATCGCGCTGGCGGCGACGTCAAGAGCCTCCCCAGTTGGGGAACGAGACACGTCTTGGGGTTTTCTTTATCAAGAAGTAAATGAATGTATGAGATGTACCTGGAAATGCAACCTGACTAGATAATATATCTATGATTCAAAAAAAAGAATCACATAAATAATTTCAGCAATTCTCAATATATTAACCAACTTAACAAACAGAAAGAAAGAGCAATAAATTTTTCATATACCGACATACCTTAAGAAGTCTCATATATGTGTAGGATATAATCTTTGAACCGTTTTATGACTATGAAAAATTATTAAAAGATAAATCTGATCGGTCTCATTATGAGTTGTTGACCGATTACACGGTACGTCGTAAGTTCGAACATAAAACGAAATAATAAAAAAAAAAGACTTTACAAACGGATATGACCCAAGAATGTACGATAGTGATGTGAGTCATCCCATCACTGGCCACCGCGAAGAATGACGAGCCAGTATAACTTGACCTTCTATCTAACAAATTAATATCGCACTCTGAAAGACATCGTCGGCCAACGTATTTTGGACTAACCATCGGCATGAACCAAGTTACGTTTACCGTTGCGAAACTTAATTTATTCGATTTTCTAATGTTGTCACTTTTATTCTAAGGTCGATAAGGTTCATAATGGATAATGTTCAAGTTTGTAAACTGTTAATATGAAAAGGTATTAATGTAACAGAAGTTTAGACTACATTCCGCCGGTAATATTAGGTAGCGTATTGTTCACAATGTTGGTTCTAAATATTTTATAAATCAACAATTACAATATCTTGCCACGGTCTTCTCTGTTGACTTTTAAGTTGTTCACAAAAATAGTTTTTTTACAATAAAATATTTTATTTATTTTTACAAAAATCAATAATAAGAATTTTCTAAATGTACGAAATTACTAATTTATATTATAATCTCGTCTTTAAAACACACTTATGTTTTATCAATGTAATGTAATAGTATGATAAATTCAATAAAATCTTGAATGACAGAGAAATGAAAGAATGGCCGGAAGGCGACAACTGAATTTTCTCTTACGCGATCAAATTTTCTCACACTCACAAGTGAACGACGGCTCTCCTAGTTACATATATTTATCTATCTATATAATTCTTATATCGTTTAGAGATTTTCGTAGACTTTGTAAAATATTCGTTATCTCTAAGATAATAAAAAATAGATTTAAGTTTGAGATACCGAATTGGATTTCTATGCTTTTCAAATGTTTTTAATAAAATACTACAGGATTACAATATATCTATTATGTTTATCATGTTAAGTTCATTCTGGGGTGGACAGAAGAAAATAGAGAACCAGTTGTCTTTATCCCTCTTGAATTTTAGAAAATGAAGGCAATGTTAAAAATAAGGTTATTTTAACATTTGTGAAATGTCGAATAAGTACATTACGACTAAAGTTCCATCACTTAGTAATTAATAGTAACTTAATATTTTCACATGCATACTAACATAAGTAAACTTAGCAATAGATTTAATTCTTCTGGTCTTAAGTGGTGACTTTTCTGAACCTTCTTTTGAATTATCGACAACTCTGAGTATATAGGTAAAATTCTGCCAATCTTATGTTGATAGAAATTTATAAAATTGATCCTTTAGTAAAATGGAGGCTACTTTACTAGAGATATAGAGTTTGTGTCAGCTCAGAATTTACGTTCTTAGTTATAACTAATAATAACTAAAATAATACCGCGTAATATATGTCCATATTTGCATAATGTTAGGTGTAGGTTAATAAATAAAAACTATTATATGGTATTCTAAGATCCGACCAAAAAAAAAATCCTTGCACATTTGACCGAACTTTTTCATGAGATACTCTATACTGATAAATAAAATCGAATTGTCTTTTTGTAATGTCACAATTAATATTTTTTAATAAACAGATATGAATGTATATACGATACCTATACCAAAAATATAAATTTTAAAATTTTTGTCTGGTCTGTTTATAATCTCCGAAACGGCTTGACCGATTTTGACGGGACTTTTTTTGGTAGATAGTTTAAGTACTCCAAGAAACTTAGGGAACTTTTAATTTTCGAAGATAATTAAATTACCGTGAAAAAAAATCTGATTCAATACACAGTTTTACGCGTAAGTGCAATAAATTATGGGAAATATTTTTACTTTATATCAGTAAATAAACTTTTTTAGGGAAATAATTAGGGGTCCGTATAAAACATTTAAAACGCAGTGAAGAATATATAAAACCCAGGCGCAACCGAGGACACACGTCTAGTGTAATAAATAAAACCAGTGAAAAAATAAAAAATATCTTAAAAAACGTTATAGAAAAAGCACCATGTAAATTTACAAGTTTTTTTTATTATTTATACAATATCCATATGTAAAACAAGATAAAGGGGGTCCTTTGAGGCACCATTACCTCAAAACTACTGAACGTATCGGGATGGGACTACTACCATTCGTTCGTACCATTTCCTATGATCGTTATAAGCTTTATATTTTTTGGATTCCATCAACTCTTTCTCGTTTTTTTTGTTTCGATTTAGAGTACACGAGTACATTTTTCCGCAAATAAAAAACAAAAACTCTCATTTTTGTTCATTCATTTGTTTTTTTTTTTAGGTACGCAATGAAGAATATATTAAACGCGGGCGGAGCCAGGCGCACCAGCTAGTTAAAGTATAAAGTTAATCACGGTATCAATTTAAAGCATTTAAAATCAGAAAACAGTAAAGCCCAAAGTATAAAATGGAGACAACACAAGTTTATAATGTAATGTGACTAAGGAAAAATGATTCGAAAATTAATTATTAATATGCCGAGTACCCATAAAAATAAGACAACAGGAAAACAATGGAAAGCTGGCATAAACGCCAGGTAAGTGCTCAAGGGGTTAATAAGTTCAAAAAAAGAATGAACATTTCAATGGGAAATTATTTTATATACTAACTAATCCAGCCAATTAAACCAACTAAGTTTCAAGAGGTTCTTCTGTGATACAATTATATTTACGGTCAATGTTACCTAAGACTTTGCTGAACGGGAGAATCTGATCACCCTTCTAATAGACTTCCCCGCCCGCTAAGAATCCGTTTCCACAAACTCCCTACAGTTTCTGTATCATTTAACGTTAAAACCATTAAGTAGGTTGCAGACAAACAATATGTAGTTTAATGATTATGGCTTTTTAATTACTTAAAATTAATTAAAAAACTGAACTCAAAAGAGGTTGTATATTTACTAAAATTTATTGCCAAGCCGTACCTTTAAGTTTAGACAAATCGTAAAACCTACGCTACGCGTTAAAGTTAATGTTCCATGTCTAGGCCGCATACGGCCATTGCCTAGCATGAACTTTATTAAAACAACAGTACGTATGAAGTTCGCTATATTGAACGTTAAAGATAAATCGTAAAGCGGTTGCCATTCAAACAATACTGTTAATGAAAATGCTCATGTTTTGCCGTCGTACATAAAATTTCTTATTTTTGCATGTCAATTACTGACCATGCATTGAGCATTACACGCAAAACACCGCACACACACTCCTGCACGCAACACGCAGGTACATAGGTCCTGTAAGGAAACGTATTTTTTTTTCCTTTATGTTAAATAATAAAAATGTAGGGACTAGCTAGGATTAAAATTCCGCGGGAGTTTAAAACACTTAGGTAGCGGCCAAGCCGAGGCTCGAACCCTTGTGCTATTTACCTTTTGCAGCTGAGTACCTTCAGCACTCGCCCACATAGTTCGGTGAAGCTGTAAAGGCCATTCCGGTCAACAGCATAAGATAGGTTGCAAAAAAATAAATGTAAATTAAAGAAATAAACTTGATATTAAAATCTTGAAGACTTTTCAATATAAATCTCCAAATACTGGATTGAAAACTGAAGGCTGTATAATTTAATTAATAAAATGATTGTGTAATTTGTTTCAATAAAAAGATGCCGCGTTCAGTTTCTAAAGGTAAAATGTAGTTGGAATTGTTGACAGGACTCTATCATTCAGTAATGTTATTTTTTATTCATTAAATAGCATTATTTATAACATATATTGTTTTTTTTTGTTTATATTCCACGTGATATAGATCGATTATTGTGCACAAGTAGATTTGAAATTATAACACGTAATTTAAATTCTGAAATGTTACGAATACTCTCCAGATAATTCTAGCGAAAATGATACTTTTTTTTCTTAATAGCTAACGTTGTTGACCGGAAGGGCCTTTACAGCTTCACCGTGACTTTGGGGGCGAGTGCTGAAGGCACTCAGCCTATATACTCATGCACTATATACGCATATTTCACGTTTTTACGTCCACGAAACAACCGTTCTCATGGCGAGCCGCTAACTTTCCTTCCGCACACACTTCAAGGCCCCACCGGTAGTGACCCAAGACGTATCCAACTGGGGAGGTTTTTGTAGCCGCCGTCAGCGCGATACATTGACACCTCATGAAGTAACATCACCCGCATCATAATCCACACCTACATTTGCATATTACACGGAAGGATTCGAGTGAAACCGAAGTTCGTGCCCACTCTGTTTACATTCTGATGTCTTAGCGCTAGCTAGCATTTTTTTTCCTTTGGAGCACCATTAGCATTGACCCCAAAGTCCGGTGAAGCTGCAAAGCATCCCCAGGTCAACAAACAGTATTTAGTTAGTTAATAAACTTGTATTATCAATAAAATGTCTACACGGTCCTCTAACTATGTTAGTTTAGTAACATACTTAAACTAAATTTAATTTAAATTTTTTTATACTGAGATAACTGACTCTTTTACATAACCTCTTATTAGACCGTAGAATATAATTAAGATACCGAAATAGATAAGTAATTAAAATTATTAAAAATAAACCTACTTTCGAGATTAATTTATTATTACACTTTACGGTACATTTAAAAATGTGTTAAAAATATTTTAGAGCGAAGCACAGAGCCATGAAAGCGCAATGCAAAAATACCACCGTTCCGGACATAGCATAATGCAAAACATATAATAGCCAAATAAATTAGTTTCCTTTACCTTAATAGGAATGTTTGTTCTTGTCTATGAAAAAATCTATTTCTTTTAATTTCCTTCATCTCTTAATTTACATGTAGCTGCGTACTTTTTATGTCTTTTTTTTTTGTTTTTTCGTAATGAACTCTTTGTATTTTATATGCATATGTATTTTTTTAAGTGTTCTATGATTTGGTTTAAATATTGCTGGATAATGTACTGGTGGTAACTTTTTGCCTTAATGATTAACTTTTATCTTCACAATTTGGCCAGATAATAAATAATACTTCGCAGTGATGATTCTTTTGTGACAATGTTATTTTCTCTTATTTTTCTAAACAGCACTTAATTCAACAAGATATATACTTAAAACCACGTCAGATAAAATATGCAAGATATAAGAAAATAATCATGTAAATCGGTTCAATGGCTGGAAATACAAAATTGTCTTTTTTGTACAAACTTCATTTAAATTTTCCCTTCTTGTAAACACAGCTACCAATAATTATAGTAAAGCGACGGGTTAAAGAAGAATTAAAATTAAAAAAAAATCATAAACCTAATAACAAAAAATTAGTAAAAACGATTAATAGTCAAAAAATTATTTAAATTTGCGACTAACTACATTTTACAAAATCAACCAACGTACAGATTGCGCAAAATGGGGGGGGGGGGCTTTTGTAAATATGTAAGAAACGTGAATAAAGTTAACGGAAACATGGCCACTAGATTACATTCTCTTTGGTTTACTTTACACAAATCAATTGAACATTCAGAGAGATTTCATTCAAATAAAAATAAAAAAACCATCTAAACAAATACGGACGTAATCTAATAGCCTACTTTAGTGCGCTCTAAAGTTCTCACTCCACAATGGACACTTCACTGATTTAAGAATCACACCCCCCTTGCATTAAACATAGACGAATCTTTTCACCAGGATCAATATTGACAATTTGACACAACTTGGAATGATCCGCCCCATGCGGAGGTCAGTGACCCACCGTTGCATCGACGTGCATTACACCACTGATGTGTAGGGGACAATACAGAGGAACTATTTAAGATCGTTTTAGTTATGGGACAATGGGGTAACCACAGATTATGTCAGTGAAGATTAAAAATGAAATACTCTCGTATCTACTATATAGCCAGGTACAACTAAATTTAAAATAATGAAAGATAAATTATACCATAGTTAAAAATATTTTTAATATCCGTAAATTCTTAATTATTTAGTTAGAAACCAGTTTATAATCTGCATAGTATTTTATTTTTTGTTGAGTATGAATGCGCATCGGAGTTTTTGGCAGGATTTTAACCTGTCATGTGGTAGATTTTATTTTGTATTTATTCTATTTTTATGTATTTTCTATTAACTTATATACATCATACAATAATATTATATTAGATTTATAAAACTTTTGGTGTCTTTATGATACGTGATATAGTTGGGTTATTACACACAAGTGAACTGTACTGGAAATAAAAAACCGGAATATGAATTTTAAGGTGCCGCCATTTTACTAGAACATTATACTTAAATCAAATGAATATGATATAAATCTTTCCATGTGATATTGTATATAATTTTCAAGTTAATCAAGTCAAGGAAGGGTCTTTATGATTTCCTATAGGAGTGATGCAATCGTAATGAAATAATTTCACGTAATCATTGTATTCTATGCTTATATTATAAAACTGAAGAATTTATTTGTTTGAACGCCTTAATCTCATAGAGCACCAGTCGGATATTGAAAATTATTTTTGTGTTAGATTAACATCACGCTAACATATTAAAGAGCGGAGCAGATACTATAAACCAATTTAACAGGCTGTATAGTTAGCATAGGAATCGAGAACAAGAGATCGGTTGCGGCGCGGTGGTCTTCATAATATAAATAAAACGCAAGCGATGCGGTACGACATTAATTAGACAAAAGATTCTCGTAATTAAGTGTATAACTAACATATGAAACATTATTTTACTTGTTAATTTTATATGTTTCATAACATTTTACTACTTAAAAAAACTATAAATTTTCGATGAAATATAAAAATAATAAATTGTATAATTTAAATAAAGTAGATAAATAAATGAAAAACCTTGACTACAGTTTGTCGCCAAAATAAATTAACATCGGCTCCCAAAACGAACGAATAATTTTTTAAATTGTAAATCTGATTAAGGAAATTTTTTTATTGGTAAACACAGGAAAAATACATTTTTATTTTAATATCTTATAAATGTTTCATATATATATAATTATTGTACCGAAGCTTTGTTACATTGTTTAAATTCTAAACTCTATTATACGTTCTTATACAGTTACTATTATTTTTTATTATATTACAAATGATATTGAGAAATTAAATAAGTTACATTTTTTAATTTGCCTTAATTAATAATTATGTTATGTAAAAACAATCCAAATATTCAAACGTGCAAATAATTTTGCTTCGTATGAATTAACTAACGATTAGTTTTCTTGCATAACTTGTTATATTTTTAACTAGGTTACTGAAAGCACTATACGCTAAAGATTTTCTACAAACGATACTTAAACTTTAAACCGCGAAAAATAAATATCAAAGTTTCCGCGTAATAAATCTGATGTAGATAAAATAATGGTGACATTATTAAAGTATAATTTTACCGCCAAAAGGAGCTATAATCGGTTACGTATGTCCACCCTAGTACGGTTCTATGGGGTATCGATTATTTCCGCAACCCCGCGCCTCTGCGCCGTGCGCCTCCCCTCTCCCGCAAGCCCCCATCTTACCTACAGCATTGCCGGTTACTCCACAAACTTTAGATAAACAGAGAACTTTTTTTTTTCTAACCGCGTAATAATTTATGTCATTACGACTGTATAATATCGCTGAAGTTGATGTACCTACTAATGTTGAAACTGATATTTTAATTACATTTTAAGGAGACATTTACAAATATTTTAGTGCGCGCGCTTCCTGCAAAAATGACATGACTTTACACGAGGCTTTTATTAGAAGACTTTCTTGAATTTTTGTTTCAATCATGATATTAAAGTATAATTGACTATAAAATTTATCAAATAATACAATTAAGCCGAATAATAGCAGAATAAAATAAGTACTGACATAGGTAGATAGCAGAAATCAATAAATATATTATTAACGTCTAAACATTTAACGATTGGGATAAGTAAGAACTTCTTGTGTTTCGTTTTATCTGATTTCTTTGTGAATAATTTCCTACTTTTTAGTTATTGTTCGAAGTTGATTCACTTTTAATATATATTACGGTCTCGGTCAAATATTGTAAAAAACCTGATAAGGGTTAAAAGATTGAGGCCATCATCGCTAACTGGTAGTCTAATCGCTAGCTTCATTTTAAACATCTATTTAATTTCTCAAAATGATAAGGGCTTATTGTTTTTGGACGGGTATCGCGTCGATGGGCTTAGGTTCGAATCGACCTATCCTATTCCATAATAAACCTGAAAATAAAAACTGTTTGATTATTGCAAAAAATAAATCTATATATTTAAAGAATAGTTTGACTGTCTTTGTCAATTATTAACTATTGTCAATTATTATATGAATAATATTTTATTTTGAATTCAAGTAAGTATTGGATTTTAGGTTTTTAACTAATTATTAAAAAGATCCGTAGTAATAATTATAATAAAGGAAAATGTTTTTTAATAGGTTTTATTATACACTAGCTGTGTGCCCGCGGCTGCGCTCGCGTTTTCTGTATTTTTTTTATTGCATATTTATATTTTTACGCGGAACCCTAATTATTTTCGAAAAACAAAACTACTTCGGAAAACTTCAGCTATCTACCGGATTTAGTTAACGGATATAGTAGGTTTAGCTAGAATGATTTGCACAGAATTGGCATGCCAGTAACAGCCGTAGTGTACAAAATACTTTGTCATTATCGAGCTGACTGTTATAAGCGCTCACAATAAAGCCCAGTTGAAGTTGTCAAGTCGCTTAAGATTAGTCAATACAAAAAAAAAAATAAACCTTCAGAATCTTGAAACGTATTGAGATTTACATATCTGCCCAATAAAGTCCCGTCAAAATCGGACCAGCCGTTCCGGAGACTACCGGGTACAAACAGACAGACAAACTTCAAATAAAGTTATTTTTGGTATATGTATCGTATATAAGTATATACATTAATATCGCATTAGTAAAAATAATATTAGATACTAGCTGTGTGCCTGCAGCTGCGCCCGCGTTTTATATGTTCTTCACTGCGTTTTAATTTTTTATACGGAACCCTAATTTTTTACCCTAAATTTTTTTTTGTACGTAGATAAAGTAAACATTTTTTCATTGAATTGGCATTGAATCGGATTTTATTCAAATATTTATGGCTTTTATTTTGTTTACGCGGAACCCTAATTATTTTCGAAAATTAATAGTACCCTAAGTTACTCGGAGTAACTTCAGCTATCTACCAAAAAAAAGTTCCGTCAAAATCGGTCCTGCCGTTCCGGAGATTACCCATTACAAACAGTCAGACAGACAAATATTAAAAAAAAATGTATTTTTGATATAAGTATCGTATATACATTCATACCTATTTAGTAAAAAATGTAATTTTGACATTACAAACAGACACTTCAATTTTATTTATTAGTATAGATAGATAAATAATGTTGCAATAAATAAGTAAAGATAAAGTTTTATGTTGTTCCTAAGTTATAATTTAGCATTAAGTCCGTGGTTACGTAGCCTATAATCATACAGAACGGTAATCACTATCAAAGTAGGTCGGATTCATCAATGGATCACGATTTAAGCTACCTCATTGTTTTATTATTTCTATGTATCATATCACGATAATCTTTTGAAGTATACAATATATTCTAAAATAATAGATATACGAACTTACATATATTACTCTTTTTTTAGTTAAGTGACGATGTGACTCAAGATGGTTATAATTAGCTCTCAAGTTATACTGCCGGAACACGCCTACAGGTATTTGGCTCTAGACACTCATACCTAATTTTCAAGTTAGATAGACAAGTATTATTATATGTTGTATATTATATAGTAATACACAGCTTTATATAGAAATAAATTTTATTTCTATTTTTAATTTCAGAATTGTAACAGAAGACATATTGTGTCGTATATAAAACAAAAGATAAAAAGGAAAAGGAAACCAGTATTACTAGAGTAAGAAAAATACAATACACTTATTTAGGGCAGTTGCCAAATTAAAAAACTAAAAAATATATGTTCATGAATTGAACATATGTCGTATTCTATGGTTTTATCACGATTAGAAATGATAAGTCGACTAAACGAAATAGTCATAATAAATAATCTTCGACGAAAGCTCAAGCTCATAATAGTCTAGAATAGGTGGATTCAAACTTAGCTCCATCGACGCCGTATCCGACCACACTATAAATGAGCCATGATCGCTTTACAGTTTAGAGCTCGATTCTGATGATTTTCATTTAATTCATTTAAGCGATTAACTACTTACTTATGATTTTCTGCTTAGATTTATTTGTAAAAATACTAGATTCTTTTAGTTATTTTGAGTTTATTTACATCGTATTTGGTTTGTCGTATTTGTTTTTTTCATAATAACATCAGCAGAAGTCTTCCCTGTAATTTCGTGTAAAAAAAACGTTAATCACAACAAATCCTAAAATATTTTTTGCATAAAATTTAAAAATATGCGTATAGTATATTTAATTAAGAGATCCGCAGAAGAACCATTGTAACCGACTTTGCCTGAAGTATTGCCAAACTGGGCAATGGGCAGGGCGCACTGGGCCGAGCCAATGCTCGTAGAACTGATGCTCGATGGGGCCAACGGGTTCTCGAATTGCTGCCGCCTATTGTAAAATGCAGCGTGAATAGCAGCCCCCCCGCCCCTCCTTCAAAAGGTGTGGACCGACGACCTGGTGACGGTCGCGGGAGTCCGCTGGAAGCGGATGGTGTAAGACCGGTCGTAGTGGAGAATTTTGGGAGAGACCTGTCCTGCAGCGGACGTTTTTCGGACAAATGGATGGATGGATATTCATTTATTATTATAATATTTAAGAGAGGTAGTTACAACCTGTTTGTATTTTATTTTTTTAATGAAAACTTATATAACGGCGTTGAGCGCTTCACGGTAGAGCATAAACTTATAGATTCGCGTTACCAATACCATGACGTAAACCATCACATGCTACAGTATATCAAGTTTAAGATGACGTTTAAGTGCTTGCGCTCAGAGATAAATTATTTATACTTATACAGTTTATCGTATGTTTTGATTACGAATAAACGATTTAACTATGTACGTAATTATTGCTCGGGCGCCAATAGATATAAAAACAAGACAAATTAGGTTATGTTAATAACTTCAATAAACAAAACATGAATTTTATACATTAAAAAAACAGTATTTTCATACTTTCGAGTTTTCACTTTTGATCTCATGGTTGCGTATATTTTTTTATATATATTATAGATAATTGAATTCCAAAACATTCCATATTTACCTTACAAATATTGTATAAATACATATTCGAGGATTTAAATATAAATAAAACAAACCATAAAAATACTTTTTAGTAAAATTTGTTAGCTGATAAAATATAAATCCGTAATTTGTATTCTGACTTTCATGTTCCTCGTAAGTTCTCGAAGTGACAATAGGCCCGAAGTATAAAACTTCACCATAAAATTCCACGTAGCGAAGTATAAAGACCGTGTCGTGATGATTCAGAACCATCGATGAGTAACTTTACAGGAATTTGTTTATTACTTTTTTTCTGTCGGTATATTGTATCGTTTGAAATGAGACAAAGGAAAGAGTTATTTTATCAATTTAGCTGAAGTAGAAGCGATTCGGACTACACGAATCTCTAGAGTTATTAATTCCATAAATTCGTCTTTAGTTCGATCAAACCTAACCTCTTTGAGTTCATCTGTATATTCTGTGGTTCGTTCATATCTCAAAAAGTACGGAACTGATTTATAGGATTCCTTTTTTCAAATTGTGGATATATTCACTGGCTAGTTTCTTGTGTACATTTTGCTGGATTAGGTTAGGTTAGGTTAGATAATAAATATTAAATAGTAAATGAAATCAAGATAAAAATGCTCCGTTGAGGTATTTTAATTATATTATAAGGTATATAACTTGTGATTTTCGAGTTGAACTGTAGGACCATCTAGTAAAGTACGAAATTGTAAATTCATTCAGTTCGAAAGCGCATAACTAGAAAATTACTTAAATTAATATAGACCTAAAATTGGAGAGGGAATCTAAACTATATAATATACCACTTTTTTCAGGCTCAGTGCTTTGACCACAATCTCACTTGATAGTAAGTGACGATTTGGTCCAGGATGGTAAACATATTAAGCCTAGGTATTGGTTCTCAAGTGATGCTGCCGGAAACACACCTTAGAAAAACGCCCTACCACCATGTTATCGTTCCTCACGTTGTTTTCCTTCACCGAAGCCTCAGGTTGTAAGTTGTATTTAATAAAATAATGGGATATTGCTATTGTCCTAGCACTTAATTTTGGTTATGTCTTATATTAAACTTCTTTGTCTGTCGTATTAATGGCTTATCTATCTTGACTGAATCTTGAATCTAACTGCCTCGGTGGCGCAGCTGTATTACGGTGTGTCAGTCAGTCACTGATATTGGGTTTTCTACTCAGTATCATCTCGGAGTCTGGAATTTGTGCCCGATATAGCGACAGGTTCGCCCCCTGTTACTTCTGGGATGGAACTAAGCTCGGCGAAATGTGGGTGGTGTAGTTCGCTACTACACCTCTGCCTAACCCTTCGGGAATAACAGGTCTGAGCTTATGTTACGTTATGTTATGCTATCTTGATCAAGGTACGTACACTTTTTCAGTTTTCAATGACGCAACGGAAAGGTAACCATCAGTTCAGGAATGTGGGCATAGTTAGTACGACCTAAAGTGTGATGTGGTGTAAATGTTGCCCTATTCTTCGCTTGGATCTCTCAAGCCATATCTCAATTGCAGCAGTTCGTTTAAGGATGAAATTTGTTTAGTGATTTCAAACGAATCATAACAGTAGCTTCTCTCTGTCGGGAAGAATGTTAAGCATCCACGAAGGGGGCAGTTTGGAAAAAATCATGTCTATTTTTTGTTCAACGCCTGATTTTTCTAAACCGAAAAACCGCGCGTGTATTTAATTCACCAATACAAATTAGGCAACGATTTCCAAAATTAATGAAAATTCAATTAATTTATACCTGTATTTAAAGATTGAATTCTTCTAGAAAATACTTAACATACTTACTAACAAAATAATTTACGTGATTTTGGATAAGAGAGTGAGTGTTAGTCTAAAGTTTGCGTTAAAAACTTGGACAGGGGTCTCGTCCATGCGGGACAAAAGAATCGGGGAGTTTTAGTCAATTGCGAATCGTTTCCATGTCGGACCAATGCATTCCGAGCACATAAGACAGGGGCTGGTAATTTTGTCGCATGAAGATTAATCTTTGACATATAAAAAAACGTGGTAACTCCACTGCATTACCCGGTGGGACTAATAATCCTTCATACATCTTATGAGTAAACATGTATTTGAGTATATTTATTAATTATTTATGGTTAATCAAAAACTTACATCATCAGTGTGTTCATTCTATATTTATATTCAAGCGGTTTGTCTATGACAAGGGTTGACACGCTTGCAGAGGCGTTAACATATTATGCTCTGCCATTGACAATATAATGTTGTTTTATTTAAAGTTATTTGTAGAAAGAAACAATTAATTGAATAGTAATAAAATTATTATAATACCTTTTTTTATATTCCCTGTGTTACATATTTGTTAGATTTGCCGAAATTTGTATCATAGGCATTTTTAGGGTGCTTCGTTCGTTTTGAACGATTCATTTAATTTTTTCGTTCCTCCAACACAATATTGCTGTACTAAATAGATCCTAAAAAAATCTAAATTACCTATTTAATTAACATGGCAAAAATTAAATTGACATTTAAAGCATCTATTTAAATTTTCAGAGGATTTTTGTCGCTAGGTACGTATATAGAACAATTATTTGCCGGTGGAACGGAAAAACAAAAATAGGCGTTTAAAATGATTTACCCTATTGTATACACATCTATACCAATAAATAAAATTGGAGTGTCTGTTATTGTCAAAAAAAAATTTTTTACTAAATAGATATGAATGTATATACGAGACCTAGACCATAAATACAATTTTTAAAATTGTTGTCTGCCTGTTTCTTCCCGGGTAATCTCCGGAAAGGCTGGACTGATTTTGACGGGACTTTTTTTTGTAGATAGCTGAAGTTACTCCGGGTAACGTAACTTTTAATTTTTGAAAATAATTAGGGTTGCGCATAAAAAAACCTAAATTTTATCTTAGTACTAAGTAATAATAGGGTTCCGTATAAAAAAAATACAGAGAATGAATGATATGAAACACGGGCGCAGCCGCGGGGACACAGCTAGTATTATATACATTTGCTGTAATGATTGCATGTTTGTACATTTAAGGAGATTACTTAAAAAAGTTAGTTTTACAAAAAAAAGTGGTCTTATCGTCAAGCTAAAAGCTAATATTAAAAACATATTCTTCTATAAACTCAACGCAAAAAAAATGAAAACTCTTATTTAGCCAGGCGGTTGTAACATATTTTATTTCGTGCGAAACACTGCGGTATTATTCGTCCCGCCCGCAAAATGTGTACATAGACCAGTCGTGCGACTGATCGGCTCACCTCACGGAGTGGTTTCACACACAACGACCAATTTACATTGAGCTACCTTTCCCCTGTCAGGTTTCGACGAATGTTTAATAGCAAGGGGACCCGTTAAAAGTTTTTATAGGTCCGAATTTATTGGTTCTCGGAGTAACCGACCGTAAGATTTTAGGAAAATTAACTTTAAGGGCCACTTCAATCTAAACCTTTATGAGATTAGGGTTTTCGTATATTATATTATAAGCTTTTCCATTAGTTTCTCGGTCACCGGTGCTATTTTAACTGCCAATGGTATTGTAACTTATGTAATGCCAATAATGCCAATTACCTTTTGAACTTGAATAATTTTTTATTTAATTTCACAAATACATTTATTTGTTATAGTGTTCAAAACAGCTCTAAGCCCGTACGAAATCTGTGTGCATTTGTGTATTTTGGTTAAAACATTTGAGGAGAGAGACTGTTTCCACTTTTTTTGAATTAGCAACACTAAAGCTTAGAAGCTTTGCTACTAAATAAAAAAATAACCAGCTGATAAAGGAAACAAAGATACTGGACTGTTTTATTTACACCTATTTATATATAGATTATACAATAAACAGATACAGATAATCAATACTGTTTACCCTTAAATCAATTAATGTAACAATAAATACTTATAATCATTTTATGAATTCAGATTTTCGACTGTCGGCTATTCATGAATAAAATATAGACTTATTTTACGTGTTAAAATAAGGTTGTTTGTTTCTGTAAGTATTGTTTTAATTACTCATATTCCTTATTTTAGATTGTACTGTTTTTTTTTTTGTTTATAAGTTGTATGTATAAAATTTATCTGCACAAACTTAAAAAAAATCTTAATACCATTCTAAATTCTTAATCTGGCAATCAAAAAGCTAGTTTTTATACATATAATAATAAAGATAAATTATTAAGAATAAAACCATGAAATGCTAATCAATTTTTAGCGCTTCATGTTTATGTTTAAAATCTATTGGCGAGTTTCAACTACCGAACTTGAGAGATCTTCTATTTTAAGATTAATATGTTACCATCTTTGGGCTACGAGCCCATTAACCATGCATAGAATTCTAGTTACACGCTAGTTTATTGAAAAAACAAATGTATATTCATACCGAGATAGAATTTCATATATCCATCCATCCATTTAACCATAAGACGTCCACTGCTGAACATAAGTCTCCCCTAATAAGGGGGGGATTGCCATAATCGCCACGCTTGGCAGGCGGGTTGGCGATCGCAGTAAGGTGTTTTTCGTACTCAGAGGATGCTGCTGCCCATCCTCTGATTTATATCTCTTAGTCGCCTTTTACGACACACGGGAAGATATGGGATGGTACTATTCTTAGTCGGCACTCAATAGAATACACACCATAGAACTCACAATCCCTCAATTTAAAACTAGGATACTATCTCTGTTCTGTTCAGTGCGAGTATGGATTAGTACGTTGTTTTATAAATAAAACACAATCCCTAATCAAATATCCGCATACAAAGGAGGTTTTCAAATCGTTTTACGAGACAACGACCGAGCACACCTGTCCATATTCAATCCAGGAGAGCCCTTAGTAACAAAGTCTGGAACAGTATATATTGTTGCCATATTAAATTTTAAAAAATAACAGACAAAATAAATGATCTATTTGTAAATATAATCCAATTATTTGTTGTTGTCCACGTAGTTCTTGTCATAAAATAGAAAATTAGTAAGAAGTTATAATTCATAAGTAAGAATAAATAAACATAAATAAGAATTAAAAAAAAAATAAAAAATATGTATATGTAAAGTATCCCGTATCCAGAACAGATAATCGACCTCAATACCAAATTTTATTAAAACGTTAAAACAAGCATCTATGGTTAGGATAGTTATATGTAGATTATATAATTGTTGGAACACCAATACAATGTTGGAGATTGAATCTTTCTTTATTGATGTCTCAAAAAAAATGTAACAAAATCTTTTTTAAATAGATTTATTAACTATAGATTTTTTAGAATAAAATTTTGTGAATATGTAATGGTATAAATAAAGGTTTTTGTTTCACCATAATATGTCGACTTTTATCTGAATTTTGATAACTATTGTCCGATAGACTGACGATTGAGACAGTAAAAATAAAACGATAACACGATAAGGAGCTATTTAATAGTGTCAAAGAAACAGGGTCGTATTTTCAATTAAAAGAACTAAAAAAAGATTGGTCCAATATAATATAAATGAAGTTTGAAATAAATGTTTCTTATGCATTTGATTTGTTTCGATTACACGTGCCGCTTCTTTAAATAAAGCAGTAGTATGAGCTGTGAGTGTTAATTTAATAATACAAGTATAAAGACTGTTGTTTACAATTATTATTAACGAAAATTCAAATTTTTTTTACACGGTGTAAGCTCATTGCTTTGACCACATACTCACCTGATGTTAAGTGACGATGTGATCCAAGACGGTAAATACACTAAGCCGAGGTACTGGTTCGCAAGTTATGCTGCCGGAACACACATATTTGGTATTTGGCGACAGTTTTCAAACTTGAGTGAAACAGAGAAAATGCCCTACCACTATGCTATGGTTTCCTCACGATATTTTTCTTCACCGAAAGCTCAGGCCGATTTTAGTGTTAGACAGGTGGGATCGCACCCGCGTCGATTGAGGCGGAATCCGGTAGCACTACCCATTGCGCCATCACCGCTTCTTCATCGGTATCATCTATAAATATAAAACATGAATATTCGCAATACGATTAAATACTACTTATCCTTATCCTACGATTCTACTTATTCGATAAATCCTATATTTTAAATTATTTAAAAATAAAAGTATAAATAATAACTCATGAATTATTTCCTGCACCTGGTAACACTAGTTATTGACCATATGACGCGAGGGTGCCGCTTGAGAGAAAAAATAACAAACAGTGTAATGATGCACGGAGGGTATTCAGTTCAATATGGCGATAGGATTATGTTATAGTTTTTGTTACCTAACCACAAAATACAACTATTCTGATGTTGTCTCACTCTATTTCGAACTTGCCAATGAATCATATGAATATAGTCGTCTCGGTCTAACATTTTTTTTTGTTAACAAGTCCATTCAAATCTATTGATTTCTTTCTATGTTTGCAAGTATATTTTTGGTTTGTAAGATAACTAAACACATTTGGGTATTCAACTTATTTATAATTATTAATGGACAAATAATTATGAAGTAAGCGTGAATATTAATTACGGTCTAATATTAAATCTTTTTATGTGATGATAAATCAGTTTTGAATTTTATTATTTTACTACAATGACCACGTGGTTTACAAAATACGAATAAATGTGTTTTACAATTTCATTTTAATTTAGTATTACAACTATTTTCTAGAATTAAAACAAAAACAATAGTTAAAACTAGGTACCAATAATAACTTAACTCATTAATATATAGACACAGAAGTCAAAGAATATCTAGGTAGATGTGATAACCGACTTATTCTGCGTCACATTTTTCTGTAATATATCGACAGGGTGAGTGACCGCAGGATGTTTGCCTGCGACCCAACGGTCGCGAGTTCGATTTCCGGCTCGTCATGCTCCGATGTACGAGTGCCCTTACCATTGTGTTGATTGCTAAGCTTGTTAATTACGCGGTTAACACTTAAGTAAAATGTAATTAATTGTTTTTAATTTACGATTTATCTAAATAATTATTTGTTGTTGGACGGTTGCACTGAGCGTGCCGACTCTTTAGATATTTTGTAAATTAATTTTCTTAAAATTGACATATTTAAATGAATGTTACGTATTTAGATATTTTCATATTTGATTAGTGAACAGTAGTGAGACTTATTGCTTACAATAGAAATCTATTTTTGTAATTTGTTTTATTTCTAGTGGGTAGTTTGATTTATTACTGTCGGTAGTGTTATAAAACAGGTTGGTCGTCGATTAAATAGCTGACTAGCGGAGAGACCAGCTGGACACCCACAGAGCCTGACTAGCCATCTAAGGGTGAAATAACCCCAAGGAATAACCCGTAGTTGCGGGTGGGGAAGACATTACAGCAGAGAACTGAGAGCCCTGAACAATTTTCACGCATCCTCATATCGGAAGGTTGATATGACCACACCGTTATGATGCCAATCGTGATTACGCTACAAGAAGTGAGTCAACTCAACTTTTTCTGGAAAGAAAGTGACATGGTCACCTTTAGTTAACAGCGAAGCGTATTTGGACAGAAAGTAGTATCAGGTTTTTTTTTCACGGCACAGTTTTTTGACCACAATCTCACCTAATGTTAAGTAAGATGTGGCCCAGGATGGTAAATACACTCAGCATTTTCTAATGATGCCCGCATGGGTAGCTACCACCCTCAAGTTTGAAAACCTGTCACTAAATACCAATAGGTGTGTTCCGGCATCATCACTTAAGAACAAAGACCACTAAGCTTAATGTGTTTACCATCCTGGATCACATCGTCACTTAGCATCAGATGAGATTGTGGTCAAAGCACTGAGCCTATACCGTGTAAAAAAAAAATAAAAAAATATCTCTACTTCCCATGGCTCCATCGTCGCTTCAAATTTATATATAAAAGTAATTTACAATACAGAGAAACAGAATCTAGAAAGAATCAGAAAGAAGCCTTGAAATACTACTAGAAATATCTATAACGAGCGGGGTCGTAGGGCAATTGGACCTTACTGAATTAAAAGCACCTTACACTTGTGAAAAACACTTCGTAATTATACGTTAAGGTGCATCACGTTCCAGGATCAGCAAGATCTAGATCCAGACCTACCTGGAGAATATAGCCGTGGTAAATGAAGTTATGCGTTTTTTTTAGCTCGAATAAAAAAGTACGGTATACACCAGGGATTTCCAAACTATTTTGAGCAAGAGACCCCTTTTCCAAAATGAACTGATACATCAGACCCCCGTTGACTTGCCGAGTTCTTCATCTTGTACGAACTTGTGCACGCTTATTGACTTACCGAGTTCTTCATCTTGTACGAACTTGTGGACGCTTATTGACTAGCCGAGTTCTTCATCTTGTAAGAACTTGTGCACGCTTATTGACTTGCCGAGTTCTTCATCTTATACGAACTTGTGCACGCTTATTGACTTGCCGAGTTCTTCATCTTATACGAACTTGTGCACGCTTATTGACTTGCCGAGTCCTTCATCTTGTACGAACTTGTGCAAGCTTATCGAATTGTTGAGTTTTTTAAAAGTACTACAATTATACTTACTTCCCACTAAAATATCAGTTATGCTTATAACAAGTTGTACACGTAACACAAGTCGTATCTTGAAAGTTTCAAATAATCACTTGTGTTAATTAATAATTTTAGACCTCGTCGACCCCCAAAAACCGTTTTCGTATACGTCGGCCACTGGGAACCCATTATCGACCACTTTGGTAATACGTGATATAAGCTAATACCACGTCTTGCAAAGTCATATAATAATGTCTGGGTATTCGTCATACGTTAATTTCCAACTCCGATAACTCGCCTCATGGCGACAGTCACACATTCGGGGCGGAGACATTGCAAACTCCACTAGTTAGAGGTTCGAATATCCTCAACAACAGTTAGTATTGATAATTGTAAGGGAATTAAACTTGTGTAATAATTACGTCTACATATTGCTAATTGGTCGATCAATTACGCTATTTAATTAAGTCAATCTAAATAAAAACTATTCAATAAACATTATGTTAAATTATAGATTAGTAAAGTAAAAACTACGAAAACCTGACCAAAAATCTGTCAATGACTTGAAAAAAAATAGTGTAAATCTGTTTAACGGTTTTCGTAACATAATTTAGCTAAGGGATAAACAGAACCTTTTATTTATATAAGGAATATAACAATTTTATTGAAACTACGTAGGTATAGGCCGTTTTATACAATCGGTCTATATAATAAAACAAAGTTTTGTGGTACGGATAATGTGTTTTATAGTTTAAAGTTTTAACGTTGATTATCAATTACTAATAAGTATTATTTTATCATAATATTTCATCCGATAATTGAGGTTCACACACTATTAATCTGTCCATACAAGAATATACAAGCAAAAGTGGTTTGAGAATCAACATTGCAAAGCGATAAGTAGCAACCAGTACACAAATATCACTGATCCAATAACTGTATCTCAAAATATTTTTTTCAGTATTTTGTACATTGTATTATTGATTAGGAATGTGAATCATAGTGATGGGTAAATAGTGCAATGTACATCAAACGTTTAAAAATGTCGTTGTAATCGGGCATGCGCCACGGTCGTCTCGAGGGCATACTGTTGTTTCGTATCAGAAAGTCATATGTTCTACAATAAAGGTATTGTGTAATAAACTGTGTTTTGAACAGCATACGTATGAAAATACAGTATCATAAAGTAGGTTATATAGCAGTTTTGTGGAATAGCATGAAGCCTAAGCCTAATCGTCTACTCTCGGTCGCATTCGGGCGCCGTCGACGCGCACGTGAGCACGGCTCGAATAGGATACCGTTATAAACCAGGGCTGCGACACGCCATTACATCGATGTCGTATTTTAAAGAATTAATTTTACGGCTTTTCGACAGCTACACTTTCCCGCATGTTATGTAAATTATACGATGAATTACAGAATCACATCTACAAAGAGTTATACTATAAACTTCTGAATTATTATATCCATATTTTTAGTTTATTTTAATTATAAACAATTAATAATTATTGTAAAATTATAAAAAAATATAGTACATATTACGTCAAATATGTTGTATGTAATACTAAAGCTTGTCAGTAGATACTAACAAAAAATATTTTTGTAGAATAGTTATGAGGGTAGGGCTTGCCTAAACTGTTCTTAAAGAATGTGAGAGACATAAGACACCCCTACTAGAGTAGATTTTAAACCGAAACCACATTAATGTACGTGGTGTTTACGACCCTACACAAAACACCGCGTACCAAGTTTAAGAGTTCATTACCGTTCAATTTTCAATGTCGTCCGCTTTAATTGTGTATGTACTAGGTTATTTTTAATAAAATTTCCGATGAATAAGTTTCGCGAATTTGGAATGTATTGACCGTTAAACACGACTTACCATATAAGTATGATAAAATTCAACATTCATTTGTATCATGTGTACATTTGTATTATTATCATCAGGATTTTATAGAAATGCATTGCAATATACATTTGTAAAATTGTGAGTAAATTACGTTGAACAAAATTAATTAGAGCTACTATAAGCTTTTATATATATATTTTTTACTATTTAACTAAAAAGTTTTTAGATTTTTTTATTAAGTTGACACGAAACCTTTTTTTTTCGTTTATCCATCCGCCTTATAAAATCTGTTTAGGTTTGAGCAAACATTTGTTCAAACGTATTATACAAGCCGCAACGTATTTAGGCCAAGAGTTGTGGTTTTCGGTGATGATTTTCATTCGTGAAAGGAGTAGTGTAATTCTCGTTGCCTTGGCTTTATTGTTTATTTCTGATGTCGGGATTATTTATTCTGTTTCTGGGCAAATTATAATATTGTCTACAGCGGTGTGTAATCTTATAATAAAAGTTTGTTGAGTCAGTTGGCAGCGTAGCAAGTTTTATTTTTAAACAATGTTATTTTCTATGTACACGTGAAGTATTTATTTAATACATGTAAATTTTTATCAGTAGAAGCAATGTACCAACAAGAATTTAGAGAGTTTCCTTCATCAATTTGACATTCAGGTTAGTCTGTGTAGTGATATTTGAATGTAATAATTTTATTTAACCCCTTGAGAACCATTGTTTTCCTATTGTCTTTCTATTGTTTCATTTTTATGGGTACTCGACATATAAATACATTTTCTAAATTAATTATATTCCAACGATAAACGTCCTGTTCGTTCATTTGGAGTGTGATTGCGATAATCGGCACGCTTGGCAGGGGGGGTTGGCGATCGCATTCACGTGTCCAGTCGTCATGGAGATCTTTGGGGGAGACCTATGCCCAGCCCAGCAGTGGACGTCTTTCGGTTGAATGAATGGATAATAGATGTTTGTCTGTATTTTTATTGTCCGTTTAATTCGAAATATGGTTGTAATTTTAATACAAACCTTGTTGTATAAGAGTACAACCTTGTACAAATCAGTTTACTTTTCTCTCAAGCACCGAATGACCATGGAGTATGAATATTTATAATTTTGCTCGTAAAGGGAACATTTTGTTGACCGATCACAAAAGAATGCCACGGATTGGTTCGTATGAATATATAAATGCATATTTATTAACACAATTGGACAGAACTTACGGAGAGAAAATAATAACACTCTGACTCGCATTATGCACATGTATTAAGTCTTCACAATATTTTACTTATCTATACTAATAAATAAATTGAAGTGTCTGTTTGTAATATCAAAATAACAACTTTTCATTAAATACATATGAATGTATATACGATACCTATAAAAAAAAAACACTTTTTTAAATTTTTTCGTCTGTCTGTTTGTTGCAGCTAATCTCCGGAACGGCTTTACAGATTTTCACGGGAATTTTTTTGGTAGATAGCTGAAGTTACTCCGTATAACTTGGGTACTTTTGTTTTTCAAAAACAATTAAGGTTCCGTGTGTATTAAAATTCATGAAACAATGAACAAAATACGATTGAATGGACAGCAGCATTAAAATATTATTTTCTCTTTTTATTATTTAAAAACTATATTACGCAGTGAAGAATATATGAAACATGGGCGGAACCGCAGGCTGACAACTAGTTCAAAAATAATAATGCGAATCGGTTCAGTTATTTTCGAGTTATAAGCTAATTACAATTTGTAAGGATTAAAGACCAAATCACAGTTTTGCGTTAGCACCCCATTGCTACAATGTTAAGTGCCAATGTTGTTAATATGTTCATCAAAACAAAATACAAACAATGACCTCCGCCTCCCACTGGCGAGGTGAATCAATCAACTCAAGGTCTAATTCCCAGTAAAAGGTACGGCCAATTTTATAATCCTACAGATGAACTGTAATCTGCCAGTTCGTTCATGAACTCACGGGTCCGTATAAAATGGACGTATGCCAATACCCTAGGATCGCCAAAGAGATACCTAACTTATTATGTTATTATGTACCTAGCATATAAAGTGATTTTTTTATGGTTACCTACCTACCTACGTTTTGTTTTTGGTTATGAAACATTTGTGATTCTTTGATGTAGCCGGGTAAATTATTACTTATCACGCAGATCGTGATAAGTGGGCAGAGTTCAATTATGATAATGATTTATTTATATCTGAGTTAGTTTAGAAAGTTTAGCTTAAGGTAGTAGTAACACGCCTAAAAATGGTTATCAGCTGATAGAGGGCAGTTTAAGTTTTCGTAAGCACGAATGGGGAAAGAGGGAATCTAAGAGCTTAGCTTATTAAAAACTCCAAAATATAAAAATCTTTTAATTTAACTGTCTTGGTTATTAATATAATTAAATGATACATTCACCACGATGATAGTCATCACCCATATGGTGAAGAATCAAATAAAGTTTAGTGCATTAACGGGTTCCGATTTAGGAAATTTCGGCTGTTTATTACTAGACTAGTCTCTAGTTTAAAAAACAAATAAAATAATATTATATATATAAATATATAAACGTTTCAATAGTATTATATATGTACAATTTATATTTAAAATGCCTGAATTTATATTTAAAATGAACTACTGTCTGAAGAACAAATTTGCAATTAAAATTCATCAGTCGGAATAGACAGAATCAAAAATTCTTAAATCAATTTAGGTTCTAAAAAGGCGCTTATGAACGTCAAAAAACTACCACCGATTAGGAAACAACCCAGTCGAGAAAAACCGGCATGAAACTCGACCGGGTTCTTTTAAATGTTTTTTTTTAAGTACAATTTAAGTCGTCATTTATATATATAAATTATACAATACATAATAACAAACAGTTTTTTAACGTTAAACAAAACAGAGAAAGGTGTTATTTCCAGACATCACTAACGTTCACGTAATAATCCACCCATAATAATAAATACCAAGTACTCATATGATACTTACAAATTACTATACTATACTATACTTACTATACTAAATTAATATACTATTTAATTACAAACATTTTTCTCCTTTTTAAATTCATAGAAGAAATCACTACTCACTTTGACCGGAGTTTATCAAATATTTGTTACAATGTTTGCGATCACTTTCTTTATTAGTTGTTGGATAAAGTATTATCGATGACATACTCGACTAGGCCAGGGAAGGAAAACGAAACACGACTATCAACGCAGCAACACAGCTGGTTGTCGAGTCACCCTACTTTGTTATCCATAATATATTGTCTGTTGAAGCTAATGTAAACTACATTACAAAGTTCATTCAAATTTTAACGATGTATCGTAGAATTCACACATCAATGTAAGTTATTGTGGATGAAAACGCTCAGTACTGATATCGAGTGAACGTATTGGTTGGTAGTAGGTAGCAACGACACATAATACTCGACGACACAAGACGCACACAAATGAGCATTCCTTTCCAAACAGAATGAAAGAAGTTATGGCAATGTAGCGTTGCCACCCAAAAGTTTAAAATGATCCTTATTTCCAAGCAGTTAAGTGTTTAATTAGTATATAAGGATGTCCTACATAGTAGATTAGAAGTTCCAAATTGAAAATTAAATTGACGTATCACACAAAGCCATTTTAATTTGTTCGAAATACGAATCTGTTACAATAGAATTCTACTTGTATTATTAATTGACTTTAATATTGTATAACATTCATAAAATATTTATGTATTACGTACTTATTATGTATAAAAAATGCAGTAATAATAAAATTAATGTGATTATATTAAATAACTTTTATTCACATCAAAGTTTCTTACAAGTATAATTATTACCTATTATTTACAACGAAAATATCCCAGAAAATTTGTGAATATCTTTTTCGAAATTGAATGGAGAAATTTGTATGTGAATGAAATCATTATGGTAAATAATATATACTAATAAATAAAATTGAAGTGTCTGTTTGTAATGTTTATGTTATTTGTAAAAAAATATTTTTAACTAAATAGATATGAATATACGATACCTATACCAAAAATATATTTTTAAACTGTTTAATCTGTCTGTCTGTCGGTTTATATAAGGTAATCTCTGGAACGGCAGGACCAATTTTGACGGTATGACTCTTTTCGGTAGATAGCTAAAGCTACTCCGGGTAACTTAGGGTACTTTTAATTTTATAAAATAATTAGGGTTCCGCGTAAAAAAATAAAACTCATAAAAAATCGAATGCAATCAGATTCAATTCACAGTTTCACGGGAAAGTGCTATAATTTATGAGAAATATTTTTTTACTTTATTGTAGTACTAAAACTATTTTAGGAAAATAATTAGAGTTCCGTATCAAAACAAAGAAATTAAAAACGCCGTGAAGAATATATAAAACGCGGACGCAGCCGCGGGCTTATTGTAAATATATCTGTTACTAGCTTGTTTGAGACATCGAGCGTAGCTGCATAAAAGCCATCAGTGAAAGCGACATTCAAATCAAGTGCACGACTCGGTCTAGTGCGAACGTACCGAGGTAATAAAATTACTACTTGATTGCTTACAATGTAAAGCGACATCTGCGCAAATTAACTCGCAATGTATAGGAGGTACTAGTTGTTATAACGTATCATATTATGAGGTATTGTAATAAACTGATTTGTTTTTTTTAATCATCGCAAATGAAGATGATAACCTTGAAATTACCTACTGATTAATGTAAGTTAGACTGAGATCAAACCAAAAATAATACAGTGGCACTTTAGAGAACAAAGAATTCAAATTTTGGGATTTCAGTTAGTAAAAAAACAAGATTGAGATCGCATATTGAAACCGGTCGTAAATGGTATTTACCAGAAGCTGCTCGACAGCTTCACCGAACTGAGGCAAGCGCTTATGGCGCTCAGCTTGAAGAGTCGTAGCCATAGCGAGGGTACGAAAGTGTTATGAACCTCGACTTTGGGGATAAAACATTTGAATATAGTAACAAGATGTAGGCAAGTATTATTAAAAGAGGATCACACTTTTTCGCCTCTTAATACCTCACTGAATGAGAATTACGAGCTTCATTAATTCATTCAACCGAAAGACGTTCACTGTTGGACATAGGTCTCCCCCAAAGATCTCCACGACGATCGGTCTTGCGTCACCCGCATCCAGCGAACTCCCGCGACCTTCACCAGGTCGTCGGTCTATCTCACAATTACGAGCTTATGGGTGTAAAATTCTTATTGCACAGGTATCATCATAAAAGGCAAATTCACTATCGGTGTCTACCTATCCATTAGTAAGATTATAACTCGAGAAACAATGAATCGATTTACATGTTTCGCTTTTGATATTGGTTTATTCTCTAGAATGATTCGGTATATGTTTCGTTACATCAAGTATTATTTGAAGCAACTTATAAAAGTAAAACATTATCGATAAAAAAATGACGACCATCGCGTTCCTTCGTGAGTACTTGACACGATTTTGGTCTATCAAGTATGACATAGTCCTCGTATGTAATTCATTAATTTGCGGTGTTTAACCTGGTATTATGTAATTTGGAAGTAATTTACGTTATACCTAGCATCTGTCCGCGACTTCGTCCGCGCTGTCTTTAGAACTGAATTCACAGAGAAACTATGTAGTTGTGAGTTAACGTACTAGATATGCTATCGTAAAGTTTTTCAATTGTGATGTACCTTTTAAGATTAAGCCTACGAAGCCATGGAAATGGATTTTTTGGTCACTCGTTTGTAAAATATTTATATTATTTACTTACACAAACGCTTAATTAAGAGATATGTTACATACATAAATCTTTCATGAGTAAATACCTAACTGAGTGTGATGACCGCATTGAAATCCATTGTGTGGGGTATAACTAGGATAAGCAGACAGACTGAAGCGGAAAGCGACTATGTTTAGATATTTTGCTTATTGTATACAAATGAAATTAATTGAAAATAATGGCCTCAAACTCCCTGTACTGTTCTAACAAAAGGCCATCATCATTTCGAAGGCATACTATACTGACTCTTAGAAAAATAAAACAAAGTTAGGCTTGAACGACTTGTATTCGCGGCTCTAATAAATTATAAACAACCATGAAATAATCACGAGATATATACCTTTGTTTTTGACGGGGGGAAATGCATTTACGCACTACCCTTACCTATTGTATTAGTGAGACCGAAGTCCCCCAATACAATAGGTAAGGGGGCACGGAGGGACGAACTCCGTGCCAGTGTGGGACTCGCCCGGGCGTGAAGCGCCCGGAAATACCCACTAAAACCCCCCGGGGCCGTCCGCTGCATTTGGGATGGGGGCGACACGGGGTGGCTTTCGCAAGCACCGCGTCGCCCCCTGCAGCAAACCCACCAGGCCTTGTCCGTGCAATGGCCCGGACGAGATATATACCTAATGTAGTAAAAAAATTGTAAATAATACCTATTTTGAGAACTAACGTTGATTTGTTTGGCAATGAATTATGAAACAAATTTTTGTTTTATAAACAAAATTCTGTGCCGTGTATATACATTTTAATTGGCTCGATGTGTGACGTATTTGTATGTTTGAAAAACAAAATAGTATAGAGTAACAAGGCGTTAAAGGCCTTCGCAATTAGGTGTACGATATTCGTAGGCCTTAAAAGCTCTGTCGTGCCATAACTGACCGTACGCCGAGGTCGTTCAAAGAAGGTTGCATTTTTAGAACACAGTTAAAGGGAATTCGGTTCTTTGTTAGATCTCAGGTAGAATTTTCGGTGAGTCCCCTAATAATACAATACATTTGAACGTAGTTTCCTATTGATTTAAAAAATGTAAAGAGATTTGTAATTTGTTAAAATCAATTGTTATATTGTTGCTGTAATGTTGGAGTCCCTTTAAACCTGTTTCGTAATAAAAGACTTAAAACAGATGGCGCTAAGGAGTGTGTATCGACTCTCATTATCAATAATGAGATACTATTTTTTTCTGTATTCTACTCGTGGTTAAATATAAAATGGTATAAAATACCTAGTACAGTGAATTAAGAGCCGCAGGTCAAAGTAGAATTATAACATATTTCATGTAATGATATAATATACTAGCTGTGTGCCCGCGGTTGCTCCCACGTTTCATATATTCTTCATGTTTTAATTTTACGGAACCCTAAATATTCTCTTTAGAAATGTTTAATACTATGATAAAGTAAAAATATTTCTCATAAATTATAACACTTGCCCTTAACACTGTGCATTGAATCGGATTTTGTTACATTTTTTATGAATTTGATTTTTTTTTACTCGCAACTCTTTTCGTTAATTAAAAGTCCCGTCAAAATCGATCCAGCCGTTCCGGAGATACCCATTACAAACAGACAGGCAGTCAAAAAATTTAATAATTGTATATCTTGTATAGGTATCGTATATACCATTCATTTTTATCGAGTAAAAGAATAATTCTGACAAACAGACACTTCAATTTTATTTATTAGTATAGACTATTTGATTGTAGTCTAAATTGTAAATAATAGACGGGATTATTTTAAATCGTATTGCTTTAAAAATCTATTTATAAAAAATCGAACATTTAAGGAAATCGAACTAGCGACCGCTCGACTCAAAACTCAGCCACGAGACCCTTAATTATAATTTACATAATGGAAAAATGTATATTACATATTAAAGTTCATGACATAGTGTTTCATGAAGTTGATATTCAAGGAAATGTGTAAGGCAAAGATGAGGGTGTGTCGTTGGGAAGCTAAATTGTTGACCCGCAATGAAGAAAATAGGCGCCGAAGTATATACCTACACATTTTGTTACATATTCACGAGAGAGGTTTTATTTACATCTTTATTCGTTTACTCTTCATAATTTGTTATTATTACTCATTCAATAAATGCTCTTTATGTTTACTTAATTAAAACTACGATCTGGTTTTGTATTTGAAAGACGTACACATCTAGGTAGTAAATTGTTTAACAAATATTTGTAATGAATCGGAATTTAAGTGATCCGTCTCTAGAAACTTATTTCTGTTTATATATTATAAAAATAAAATACATTTGACTCTTTGAAATTCTCATATTTATTACAAAAGGTAAGCTAACTGATTTACGTAATTCTTTATTTATTTAGTACAATATTGTTTAATCTGATTTTATAATATTTTATTTGAAATAAAATATTATATTATATAGTAACAACATATTTATGAAGTATTTATAGCATGGGATTGGAACTTGTGCATTATAAATTTAAAATATAGTTCAAATCATTATCAATAAACCGAAAAATCATCCATCAGCGTTATGTAATTAAATAAAACGAATCATAATTTATATTATGTAATTAAAAATCTTTTTAAAACAGACAAGATCAATTTCACAATAATGAAACATTTTTCTGAAATTTTCCAAAACGGACGTCATTGTACAACGGATATTATTTCCGTGAGCATAAAGTTCAATATTCGGTGTTAAAGCGAAAAGGCCGTTGCCATAAACACATGTTGGCGACGTTGACCAAAGATGCTGAGCCACCTCATCTCCCTCTACGTTCTGCTTAGTGTATAAGGAGAGGCGTGGTTGTTTGGTAACGCGGAGATCAGTGTCGCTGGTCGATGTTTGTAAGAGCGAAGGGGCGCAAAAACGGAATCAATGAACTCTGTACGCGTCGACCGACAAAGGACGCTTCGTTTCGGTCAGGTAATTAACCTAATATGAATCCCAGTTCTTTTCTATTGAACTAAGAGTAATTTACACAATTTATTGATCAAGAAAGTATCCGTTTACTTATTATAATTTTAAAATGGTTTCGACATAATAAAAATACAGTGTATTTTAATGTAAAAAATATTTATAATACTATTTTAAAGTTTGATAAAAATAAGTCTGTTGTCAATTCATAAATATGTATTTGATATATTAGTCATTATTTAATGAGCTAGGGCATGATAGGTATAATGTCTTTACATTATACTAAAATTTATAAAGCGCCTGTTACAACGAGCTTTCGCTGAAGAGAAAAATCACCATAAACAGATGAAAACTTATCGCATCGGTGTGTTCCAATAGTGGCAATTTAAAAACTACATGTATTTTTATGCTTGGTATCGGTATTATAAAAATCTCCAAATTAGCACTCACGAGGAAGTAGTTTTTTTGTCAAACGTTGCGGACGGATTCGTTTTCCCACACGACACAAATAATAATTGGTTGTGTATTTCTAAATAATAATATTATTTTTATTAACAGTACTAAAGGTCATAACAACTAATAAAAAAAAAAGAATACCTAAACTACTAAAAAAAATACACTAAACTGTTTTATTTTTGCCTATTTACAGATGATCATCATATTATAGAAAACAAAAAGTACACTCTAATAATCAATACTTTATTAGTTTCAAATATCGATCTTTTGAAGTTCGATGTTTTGTGAATCGATTCATCAAACTTAAATTCGAATCGATTACCCCTACTTAGGGGACTGATAACATTGGCCGCCCCCGCACTATGTTCGCGGTCCGGTCCGTACGTGTATTAACAGCATTACAATACTAGTGGAGTTACCGCTAGATATAATTTTTTTTTTCATTATTCACTACTTGTTAATTAAATAAATACATATTAATAATTATTCATAAATAGAATAGGTAATGTAAATCAATACAATATTTCTTGAGTTATAATCGTTTTAAACAAACAAAAAAAAAGGCTCTTATAATATGTAAAGGATTTGATAAAACAGTTTTAAAATTCAGAAGATTGTTCTCGGATATAATAAGCTTTTCATGAAAACGATTACTGTAACTGAGTATTTAACCTGTAACTATCTATATGTGTATGTATTAGTTTTTGCTTATTAAAGTAAGATATGTGTATATGCTTCATTTTTATTTTGGATTTATGTGTTTTTGAGTCGTTAAATACGGCCCACTCATTGCCATGCCATGTCGTTCTTTGAAATCTTTTTCTTATGGGTGATTTACCAAATAAGGTTTTGAGAATTAAACGAGATCTAGAGTGGGTTACCACGGATTAAAAACTTAGCGGCAAGTAATCATACCATTCACGACGGTCTGAAAATCGTCCTACCGTAATTTTGTTTGATGTAAAACTGCTATATATTAATTAATACACGATTTATTTTTTCTCTTGCGTCTTTGTTGACATTTATATTTCTTTATCATAAAGGTCGTAGTATTATATTATGCACTATTTACTTCATATAGTAACAAAGTAAACTTACTTATCTTTTACTGTTTATTTAATAGTTGTCACAGTTTTTATAACACCAACTCCAGACATTGCGAATTAACGGTTACAAATGTCAATAAGTTATGTATTGTTGTCGCTAGATGGCGTTGGTATGCCTTGAAAATTTCTATTTCTTTACTATGTTTTTTGTTACATTTTCCTTTGATAGAGAATTTGTTTAAAAAGAATTAACATTGTAGCGATTGAAACTGTAAATGTACGTTGTACGGGTATTCCGAAAAACAAATTGATATACACTTAACACGTAAATAAAACACGCATTTATTTAAATTTAAAGGGACTTTAAATCAAGATTCAAATTGTCTAAATTTGTAACGATTATGGCGCAGTTGGTAGAGCAGCCTGATTTCACGTCAACTATCCAACTCTAAAAATCAGCCTGAGATTTCGGTGATAAAAAACATCATGAGAAAACCATATCATGGTAGTAGGGCATTTTGTAATAATGCCCACCTGGGTAGTTACCATTTTTTTTACAAGGAGAAATGTATTTACGCATTTCCCATTCAACCTTAAACGGAGAGGGGGTATGAGGTACTCGCCCGGCTTGAGATGAGCGCCTGGAATACCCACTAAAACTCCAAGGTGCCTTCTCACACTTTTTTGGCCGGGGAGCGGGGGTTGCACTGTACTACTTCCGCTCGACCCGGCCGGCCTGGGTATCTATATAGCTACCCTTAAGTTTGAAAACCTATCGCCAAATACCTATGGATGTGTTCCTGCAGCATCAATTATGAACCACTACCTCTAGGCATAGTGTGTTTACAATCTAGACCACATCTTCACTTAACATCAGGTAAGATTGTGGTCAAGGCGTTGAGCCTATACAATGTAATAAAAAAAAAAACTGACCACTATAAATTGACACGCGAATATTATTAGTAAACACCGGATTTGAAGATATTATCAAAGTAATCAATCCGAGCTTTCTCTCGGCATTTGAGTAGAACACGCGCTTCGAATTATCTATATTTCATCACGACCACCTTTATAAAGGTAGGCAGGGACACTGGAATATGTTTTATTTCTTTTATTTCACCCTTTTTTTTTTTTTTTTTTTTTTTTTTTGTGCCTTTATTGTTTTCATCTTATTTTTATTTTACAATCTTATTCTATTTCCTATCTATGTGTTCCTATTGCATTGTGGTTATGTCGAATCTTTATATTTACTTAAATCCTATTTCTAATTTACAATCCTTAGCATCACCTTATTATACACTCGGTTGCATACGTAGTATTAACCGCACATTTCATTTTATAATAAGTACTGGTAACCCTAAAAGGTTTGAATTGAGAAAAGTAAAAAAATACATTTCTCATTTATCTACCCAAATTTACATACCAGTAAGCTGAATATCTTGAAGAGTAATTTTTAGTTTACGTTTGTAGCTTTTATTGAAAATAATACTGTATGTTGCATTTGATCACAATCATATCAATTCAGTTAATTGACGTTTTGGTGGAATGTAATTGGATATTAATTAGCGTTAATATGAATACATCTCTAGATGTTTCGCAAAGTGGTATTTTCCGTACTTGAGTGTAACGCACGACCACTAAGCATATGGTGATAAACCGGGCCCAGTGATTCGCTTCGACTAATTACGTTTCGAGATCAGGTAACGTATATTATGTTGTCGATTTTGTTACCATTCTAGAATATTCTAAAGAATTGCTTAGACCTTTGAGTTTTTAGACTGAGATTTGATCGATAAAGAGATGAGAATCAAAAATATCTTTCATCAACATATAATATGTTAAAATAACAATATCTTGTGTAACCGAAAAAAATAATTGTTCATTGTAAGGTCGAACCCACGACTCTTGGTTTAATTACCACACGCGTTATCACTTGAATTATCATCACTTTCAGTTATCGATTTACCTGGTATATGTTTGTATTCTGAATACTGAAAGAAATATCTAAATTATTTTAAGTAAATTTCAAAGATGAGAAATATTGATGTATCATCGATGTTATGTTTCGGTAAACACATATTACTTCGGTTCGGTTTCGGTTAAAATCTCTAAAGTAAAGGGTCATTCCACCTCAAATCAATAAATAGTTGGAATCGACTTTTGGACAAATTTTGGTCAGAAGCTTTCTTTTATCATACATAGAAGTTCTGCCAAAGGAAAAAATTATGCAGAATTCAAACTAATTAACTATCAATAGCCTTTAATCAATTCGGGAGAAATATGCACACATAGAAGGGAATTTCATTGATCGTAAAACAGAAAATCGCATACCTCACATATACTTTAGTAGTATCGAATAAACTGTTATAAAGTAACACAAAACATTATAGCATATAGCTTTCGGCCGAAATTAGAAGAGAAGCCGAATGTTCGAATCGAAGTTTTCAATCCAACACTATTAATCATAACATAAAATGTAAAACCAGTTACAAAAACTCGCTTACAGTTATCTCAATGTCAACATTTTTTTTTACAATTATTAATATTATTAAGATGTTTTTTTAATAAATAAAACTAGAACACGAGTATTATATTAAACTATATGTGGAGGATATCTATTCGCTAATCAAATCAGTCGCCTCCAAGCAAATTGGACGCTATAGGCCGTTATAGAACCGACGTTTCCAAGAAAGAAATAGTCCTGTTATGTTAAATTATTTATATTTTTATGTTATACTGTTTCTTTGATAGGTCTATTTTAATTTACAATAAATCCACTTTAATAGTCCATCAAATTATGATGTTTTAAGAAATGTTTGAAATACGTGTGCATTTACTAGTATTACATATTGGTAATAAATACACTCAGATTGAATAAGTATATAGTATTGGTATAATTATAGGTTTTGAAAATAATGACACGTCTATGTGAATTCCAAAATGACACAAATACTCCCTGGAAAGTTATAACGAAAAGTCGTTATTTTGTTAAAACGTTGAATATTAGAAAAATAATATAAAGTACATAAGAACCTAGTGACTTCAGCTTTCAACTAAAAAAAAATCCGGCTAAAATCAGTCCAGCCGTTCCGGAGATTAGTCGGAAGAAACAAACAGATTTTTTTTTTTTATTTGTGTTTTTGGTGTGGTTATCGTATATACATTCATATGTATTTAGTAAAAAGTTGTTATTTTGCGATTACAGACGGACACTTTAATTTTATTTATTATTTTATAGATTACCTCGAAAACGTTTGAAAGATCTACTTGTATATTGTTTACTTAAAATTAGCCTGTATTCCTTAACGATAGGTGAAACTAAATTATAGGCTTATAAAATATTCACACACGTCGCTTCGAAGATACTGTAGCTATACTCGATCTGACAATTTGCTGGCTGTATAGTTCACGTTCAATGAATAGTAATGTCGGAAACGCAAGCGGTTCTACAAGTTTATGAAACCTACTTCGGTGATTTATTAAATTATATTTAGTCCTTTTATTTCAGTTATAGACTGAGTACCATCTATGATCCACGTCGTTAACTTCATAAAATAAGTTTATAATGCCTTAAATATCCTTCGCAATTTTATAAAGAAAAAAATCGTTTAAAATCCGTTCCAAATCCGCCTAGCTGATTATCGACGGGTTTCAATAATAAACCTTAATTTTTAGATTGACTATAGAATTGTTATGTTTTTCAATGACCACTGTCACTGGTCTAGCACTTCAAAGAAAAAAAGGATTGGAAATTAAGTTAGGATTATATCTACACTAATAAATAAAATTGGAGTGTCTGTTTGTAATGTCGAAATTAATTTATTTTCCTACTAAATAGATATGAATGTATATACGATGATACCTATACCAAAACTAAAATTTCAAAAGTTTTGTGTGTCTGTCTGTCTTTTTTTTCCAGGTATCCCCAGAACGATTGGACGGATTTTGACAGGACTTTTTTTGAAAGATAGCTAAAGTCACTCCGGGTAACTTACGGTACTATTATTTAATAATTAGGGGTCCGCGTAAAAAATTAAAAGTCATAAAAATTGAATAAAATTTGATTAAATGCACAATATTTTACGGGTTCTTGCTTGAATTTATGGGAATTATTTTTACTTTATCTTTGTATAAAAAAAAATCAGGGCTCCGTATAAGAAAAATGAAACGAAGTGAAGAATATATGAAACGCGGGCACACAGCTAGTTTTAAATAAAGTCTTTACAGTATAATTAAAAAAGTTAAAACTGCTATTCGTACAGCAACAAGAGTAGTTTATAATAACAAAATAGCGTCCCGTTTGAAAACGGAGCTTAGGGCAATGTAAAAATAATTTAGTGGACAAGCGACACGATGAAAGCTGCCGTCCACTCAAGTTTTTTTCCCATGCACCTTTTGCACTTACCTTGTACGCCAGTTTTGTATTTGTTACAATAAAAATATACAATAGCTCCTCTTAACCTTATGCTGTTTACCTTTGTCCATGCAAACATAAGATGTCTACTGTTGGACATCGGTCTCTCCCATATAGGGAGAGATAGGGAATAATCGCCACACTTGGCAGGCGGGTTGGCGATGGCAGTAGGTGTTTGTGGTACTCAGAGGTTACCGCCACCCATCCCCTGGTTTATATTCCTTAGTCGTATTTTAATATGGTGTGGTATTATTCTGAGCCGGCACTACACGGCTATCAGTTTATCTTTGTAAATTTGACGAAACTTTCGAAAATACTTCGAAAATGACTGTTGGTGCGGTTGGTTGGTTTCCGCGTCGATGGATGCAGGTTTGAACCAATTCATCTCTGTTAAACCTGAGCTTTCGTCGAAGGAAGACATCGTGAGGAAGCCATAACATGGTAATAGGGCATTTTCTAATAAATCGCATATTGTAAATGGATGTTGTGGTAACAAGAATGGACAGGAGAAGGAATGTTGTGTAAATTAGAGGAAGTTTGAAAGTGGAGGTAATGACAGAGAAGTTGAAGAGCTGGTCTCTGTTTGGGTATGGGCATGTGATTCGCAGAGAGGAAGAGAATGATGGATTGGTATTGGATATGAGTGTGGATGGTTATAGGGAAAAAGGAAGACCAAAGGAAAAATAGGTGGGTTGAGTGAAAATGATATGTTAAGAAAGGAAAGAATGTAGAGATGACCACAAACAACGTTGAATGGAAGAGAAAGGCATGTTGCGCCGACCCCAATTAAAATTGAGATAAGGGCAGGGGCTGATGTTCTAAATAGCTAACACCCTCAAGTTTGAAAACCAATAGGTGTGTACCGGGGGCATTACTTGAGAGCCGTCCTGGACCCACATCATCACTTACCATCGTATAAGGCTGTAGTCAAAGCACGAAGTTAAAAAAAGTAGGTGAAATAGTTTAAATACCCAATGATACTAATTTTAATTTGTGGGTACGCGAGTAGTTTGGTATAGATTAAGTTACATGTTGATTTATTTATCAGTTATCCATACTAATTATAAAAGCAAAACATCTTTCTGGGTGCATCAAAATGTTGAGAGGCGATGTGGTAAACACACTAAGCCCAGAGGTACTGGCTCTCAAGTATTGCTGCCGGAATACACCTATTGGTATTTGGCGACAGGTTTTCAAACTTGAGGGTGGTACCTACCCAGGCGAGCATTATTCGAAAATGCCCTACCACATGCATGCTATGGTTTCCTCACGATGTTTTCCTTCACTGAAAACTCAGGGTGATTTTAGAGTTTGATAGGTGGGCTCTAACCCGCGTCCATTGATGTGGAATCCGGGCACATTCCGGCCATCCCGGGCATCCGGGACTATCATCGTTTCTTCGGTTTCGTTTCTCCAACAAAATATCGATCTACTAAATATCCTATTCCTATCCTCGATTTCTTAATTTGTACATTTTTGCGACGTAGGGACCAAGTAAATAAATAATAATCTTAAATAGACAAGAGTTTGTATTATAGTGACGTTATTTTTCAAATAAGATACCTAATTAGTATACACAATGCAGTCACTAGGTTAGAAATAGATAAACACGTATTTTAAGATTTTCGAAAGTCGAACTTAATGTAGCGTTAAAGAGATGAAATTCCTTTAATGAAACAAACACGCTATTTTCCTTGCCACAAGCGATAATAGCAATAACTAAAATATAAGATGTTAATCATAGTATAAATAAATCAATATTTGATTGTATTGTATATTACTGTGTTGCGTAAAAGAATCCGTAAAAAATAGAAGACTTGTGAAGACTGTTCGTTGCCTTCGAACAATTTGCAACCACAGCCAACGCTCAATGAATTGTAATGTAGGAAACGGAAGCGCTTGCAATGCAACCTTCGGTAAGATCTGAGGCTGTTTAATAAATTATTTATATCAAAATTATTTAAAAAAAACTTATTTCAAAACATAATTGACGTAATTACATTCACCGTCATCAAACAAAAGGTTAAAAATTGGCAAATACTTTTGCGACGTCAAGAAAAAAAACTTTTAGGAAGTTTGAAATTTATTTTAAATTTTAGTGCTTAGCGCGATGCTTATTTATCATGATTATTAGGTGAAGTGTATTGATAATAATGACGTGGAGCGTGAATTTTGAGCTCTTCCAACAACTCCCTTCGAAAGACATCTTAATAAAAGGCCGCCATTTTGTTAGATCTTTGTATGAAATTGTTCCTAATGTCAGATTTGGCTGCATCGTCTAGAAATCTAATATCTTTGCTTTTTCTTAAAAAAGAATTACATAATTAATCTTTTAGGTTATATTTGACTCATCACACTAAATGTTAGTTTAGTTTGCCTAATTTTGGGTTGTAGAAGACAATTATTATTATTTCACCGCATGTAAGCAAAAATAGTATATTTTTAAACCTGCTTCTACTTTATTAATTGAAGAACTTCTATATATTTATATTCTATTTAACATTAAATTGTAATTATTAAACATACTTTCAACGGTGCATTGCGTGTAGGATAAAAGTTAAATAGAAATAAACGATACAAGGTATGTTTAGAAATATCGATTTTTTATAGAGATATGCAAAAAAGGTAAATTCAAAGTGACTTTTATCAGTTACTATTTGACCCCGTTTCGATCACCTTTATGAGTTAATGTACTTAGATATTTAAAGGTTACATACAAAGGCAATAAACTTTTATTGTAAACAACTCTCTGCCCACGCCTTTTATTACTGTTTGTTTAATAATACCTATGTATTTAAGAGTTCACGAAAATAGTCCGAAAAGACGAAAACATGAAATGTTTGAGCGTAAAACTATAGAAAATAATCATTTAATTTCTATTGCACGGTTTAGTATTGTCGTGGTCGCGTTGGTATCATGTTAGGGACGCACAAAGGCACCTGAGACGTTTTTAATTATCGAAAGTAAACATCCCGGAATCTGTTACGGGACTTCATAAATGTAAATTGAAGGCGCGCATCCCGTTTAGCGGGGCCGCGTCCCTCTCCCCTCTGGCCTCAGTACCGCCCGCGCCCCGCCGACGCCAAACGCACAGTCCATTGTTCACAGTGCCGAAAATCGTAGCAAGCAATGTCACGTACACAAGAATTCAATAATATTACCTTTGTTTTTATAAAGAGAAGATCTGACTAATTTGTTAGTGATTTGAGCATCGAGTCTGTTTTTTTATTGATTTATTCGTAAAACACATTCCTTTAATTTCTATAATATTAAAAATTTAAGTAACAATTTCAATCATTTATTATAGTTTATCTATATATATACTAATAATAAAACTGAAGTTTTGTACGTACATTTAAAAATAAAAATAATGTGTGCAATTCACACGTGGTAGAAGTGATACCTTCAAAAAACGTATAATACATACATGTATACAAAACACCACGGTTGTTGTGATGCCCTTTCCCAAGCTTTGTACTACGCATGCGTGCACAAACACGTACTGTCGCTTTTTCGTTTCATCGACTTTCAAATTACAACGATGCTAAACAAGTTTTCACTTTTAAAAAAATGTGTTACCCACCCTGGATTCGATCATCCGATCCTTTAGTCGTACCGTCTATGAGGCACACGGGTTAGCCCACCGGGCTAACCACGCTCTCAAAAATTTGATGAACAAATCCGACCGCCATCAGAAACGTTCTGTCGCTTTTTCTTTTCACCGACTTTCAAATCACAACGATGCTAAAGGAGTTTTCACATCAAAAATTTGCATGTGCAAAAACTGTGTGTATGTTCAAATTTGACTCCAAAACGACTTAACCGATTTTGATGAAATATTGCAGAAGATTTGAAGTATATGTAAAGGGGTAATTGATAAGCTGCAAAAGATATTTTCTTTCCAAAATTCGAAGTTTCGTTGTCTGTCTTATAAGTGTTACAATTTTTGAGTTTTATCCGTTGCTTGTATGCGTCAATATCAGAAAGATTGCTGTGTCAAAGTTATAAAAGTTTGAAATGGGATAATATTAATTTGTACTACTGAAATTTTATTGAACTGCACTTATACGAAGCGAGTAAACGGGGCCGGTCTGTCGACGGCACTAGGATTGCGGTGTATACATGACTGCGATATACTCATCGATACCGCTCCTTATATTAGGAAACTAGCTTTTGTATGAGTTCTCTATTCATGTTACATGTAAATTACTGTTTTTTTTAATTAAAATACTTTACTGTCCTACAACTACAATTAACTTTCACAAGCTTTTTAGTAACGAACAGCCGGAGAAACTCTTAATTATCCTTCCTTTTTATCAATACTTGGGCCTCCGTCGCTAACACGCGACGTTTACTCTGTATAAAACTTTTGAATTTAATTTAGCTCCGTCTTGATGTAACATGTAAACTAATTATTCTCGGAATCAGTTTTATTAGCTTCACAACATTTTATGTTACAATAAATTACTTCATCGAACAAATTAGTTGCTACTCATAAATAGTTCTAAATTACTTATAAATTAAATTTGTATCAAAAATCTAAGATACAAAAAAGTTAACATTAGAAATTTTGTATATAAACTAAGGTAAGGATTAGCCGTTATTATAAGAAAAGAGTGTATTAAAATGTTTGTTGGTTCAGAAATAATAAAAATAGTAAGTTAAGAACCGTCTCAAAATAGATTGGTGGGAGTACCTAAATGTGAAAATAAATGTTATAAACTCCAATAGTAATCTTTGTGTCGGTTAATGTCAAAAGTGGTTATATCACAACTAAGGATTTGTTCCGTGGCTAATTGTTTTTCAAAAACGGATGATTACAACTAATTTTACTGTACGTATTTTTGGTTTTATCAAGATGATAAGGTAATTTAACATACTTAAATATGCATAAATTGAAGTGAAGAAATTAATTAAAGTTTGAAATAACCGAGTTTGATATATAGAAGAGGATTTATCTGATTAATTTTGTAATAAATTTAAACAGGTTTATTTAGTTTTGTGAACTTGATGAACTGAGCATAGCGAAGAAGATCGATACAGTTCTCAGATTTTGGAGCATTATATTATAGATTGCCAAGAAGGTTCGCACTTCGTTCTCTAATAATGATTGAACCGGGCGGTTTTCTTCTTTAAATGCTGCAGCAATTTGATCCAAATTCGGAAGTTTCTCGAGTGTTTTTACAAAAGGTTTTTTTTCTAAAGAGCTCCGAAGTCCCTTAATAACTTTATAACTACAGGATTAGGTAAGTGTTATAAAAAAAGAATAGAAAAACTGTTTTTTTTTTTAATCATTATAAAGTAATAGTCAGGATTGACATGATTCCCCCGGCTGTTGACCAACAGGTCATGCCTCCCCATTGGGGGGGCGGGCTAAGAGGTGGGGGGGTAGAAGTTATTCTCCCCCCCCAACCCCGCCGGGCCATTGCACTGACGGGCCTGGTGGGTTTGCCGCAGGGGGCGACGCGGCGACATGCCTGGCAACCCCGTATCGCCCCCACTTCAAATGCGGTGGACGGCCCCGGGGGGTTTTAGTGGGTATTCCCGGGCGCTTCTCGCCCGGGTTTGAGTCTCACACTGGCACGGAACTCGTCACTCCGTGCCCCCTTACCTATTGTATTGGAGGGACTCAGGTCCCACTAATACAATAGGTAAGGTGAGTGCGTAAATGCATTTACCCCCGTCAAAAAAAAAAAAAAAAGGATTGACATGATTAAAACAAACTTATTTTAATCAGTGTTTACAACAGTTTCAATTACAGTGTTTTTTATTACGTGTTTAAAAACAAAGATTAAAACAAGTTTTAAGCAATGTACAAAACATTAAGAAAAAAACAAACTTTAAAACTACACTGCAACAGAATGGAAATAAATCAAAATAAATTAATATTTAGGACTCTAAATAGTTTGACATAAAACCAGTTGAGTCTATGCTATTTATTTTAATTCTTTTTTGTACTTTATAATTCTTTTGGCATTGTAATTAAATAAAACATACTACTTTTATGACAATTAATTTATTGAATCAAATAAATATCAAAGTACGATTATTTAACAAACAATATTTGGTGCATGTATGTATAGGACAAGATATCACGTATTTTTGAAACATCCATCATAATATTCAGTTCAAATAAATCAAAGTAATAATGATAACAATTTCAAAAAAATGAACATTAGTAGGAACATACAGAACGAATGTAAAGCGTTAATTACGGATTAGAGATAGGTACGCAAGCATCATAAAATAAAAGTTTATCCATTGATCGATTTTTGTAAATATTTAATTTATTATGGCGAATTTGAAAATACCTAGTCTAGAAATGATTGAATATAGGTCTATTTAATTTGAAATAAATGACCTAAACTAAAAAGAAAAAAAAAAACATAATTAACAAAAAAAAACACTTGTTGTAAACAATTTGAACTGTTTGTATAAAATTTAAAAAAAAAAACTGTTTTTTTTTGTCCAAACCTGGTAATAGTAAAAAGAGGAAATTATTTAGAATTATATATTTATCAATAATTTATAAACTTTATTCGGCGTGTTTTTAATCGTCACTACACTTTGATCTCGAATGATATTCTAAATAGGTAAAAAACGCTCTGCCTTCTATCTTGAAAATGGATCAAGATATAAAAAAAATATATTTAAAAACAAGTTATAGAGAATCTAATCCTCTACAATATTTATTATTTATACAAATAATATAAAACCTGTAGGAACGAGATATTTGCAATGAATGTGTAAAAAATAGATTTTTTTGACCTTAAAGACCTTAGAATATTTGTAGTCGCGGACACCCTGCGATAAGTTGGTTTTAAGACAAGTTTTAGGATGCCAAAATAAAGATTTATGTAAGTAAGTTTATAGCTGACTATCTCTCATTCCGAGATACTTGCCCTTATTTGACTAATATTCCTGGACTATTACGTATATTAAATTCAACCGTTTTAAATTTTGTCAAACAGTCGTCGTGTCGCATCGTGTCGGTAAGCGTAGACCACACAGATCACTATCATTATCGTCCGTATAAACTAATTTAAACTTTAAACTAGCAAGTATAACGTTGTTTTTGGCATGTGCACTAATTTGTAACTAAATATCATAGAAATTATGGCCAGACTAAAGTTACTTTTGAAGGAAAATACGTTTTTAACTGGTGTTAAATTGCGAAACAAGTTGGAGTATTTTTTTATGAGGTTAATTTGTGTTTTAATATATTTTTAACTAACGGAGATCGTTTTAGTATAGTTTCCTTATTCTCTACTCTATTCTAGTAAATAATTTTAAAAATATTTTAGTTTAGTATTTATGTGTCTCGATTTTAAATTTGAGTTTTGAAGGCGAGGGAAAATTTTAGGATACCTAATGTAAAATAAAGATATCTGTATTTAAAATTAATTAAAATAATCTCTTCCCTGGTTATAACAAATTTAAATGATTACATTTTATTTTATTGATAATTATTCATATGTTATACTGGTGTAAATTACTATTTTACTATAGCAATTTCAAAACAACAGATGTCACGCTGGTGGTAAGGGAGGGTGATTTACAATGTCTGTTCTTTTCTTGTGATACGATACATAGACCGTAATTAAATTAAAATAAATAACATATATGTATAATAAAAACATCATGACATCATTATCGTCGCTTGTATATAACATAAATAAAATAATTTAATTCTAATATATCTACAAACCATACGATGGATTATTAAATTCAGTGTTATTAAATTTTCGTTAAATATCATGAAATAATTTTTTTGAGAATAAGCTTCAATGTCTTTTGATGAAATAAATACAATTTAGTCGTCTTTTTGTAATGCCAAAATTACAGACTTTCGCAAAAAAGCAATTTTTAAAATGTCTGCCTATCTGTTTGTTCCTGCTAATTTCGAATATAGCTAGGCTAATTTTGAACGGACATCCTCTGGCAGATTTCAAGATTTTTTTCTCAATCTGAATACATTTCAAGATTTAGAAGATAATTCGTTTTTCGTATTAACTAACGCTGTCAATCCGAAGGGCGTTATAGCTTCAACTTGGCTTTATTGTGAGCGCTCTATAGAACACATGATAAATTTTATAAAGTGTACAGAATTCGGCTGTAACTAGCATGCCAATTCCGCGAAAATCATTTTAGCTAAACCTACCATATCCGTTAAACAATTAGCTTTTTATAACACATCCTCTTCATGGTACCTTTTAGTTTAGAGCTGAATGACTAGACAGACAATTAATTTCTAAAATAGTTTATTGAACCATTCATATATAGGTATATTTATATAAATGTTACCTTAACATGATGTTTTCATAGTCCTCTTTTGATCGAGTGCTAACATACGCCACCGATGTTTGAGGGTCAGATCCCATTTAGTTGGCTGGTTTTGTAGATAGAATAGTAGGTAGTTTGTTGGTCATTGTCACCTTTCGATACGTCGGATGGACTATTGCACAGTATCAGTGGCTAATTAAAGAATCTCACGTCGCTAGGTAATATATTTTAAAACTACACCTACAATTAACTAAATATTGATCTATTAAGAGGATACGCGAGCGGGCTTTATTCCATACAAACTTAGTCACCTGTTTCCTCCCTGGATATTATATTATATTATTGAAATTATTTTAATACCAAATAATATATATCCACCACCGCCATTCCGTACGTTTTGATTTTTTCCATAAACTAATCATATTAGGAGCCTTTGAGAATGAAAAAAATGCTCGATTTTCAGACGTTCTTCAATGAAATTTGATAAATAAAAACAAACCAAGCAAAACGTAGAAGCATACCCAATTAGCTAAAGTCTTTCTTATACTGTAACTGAAAGAAAAATTTAAAATCGGTTCAGTTTTAAAAAAGAAACAGGGTACTACGAAGTGATGTTTTAGTCTATTTTGAATAGGTAAACTTATCCCGAGGTGGTGTTGTCCCTTTCGTGTTTTATAACTCTTTCTTTGGGGGGCAACGCGATAGCAATAGATTTCTGAAATATGTACTTACTTTTCAAATTTGTCGCCGACTGCATATCCTCTTAAGAGGTAAAAGCTCTGAAGCACAACCATAATTTGAACTGAGGTGATCTTTTTGAATTCTCACTGTGTTTTGTGAGTTTTAATCCAAACAATTATTTTACTTTTAGAGTCGAGAGCATTGGCATTGAGCGAGCATGACGGTAAGAGGACGTTATGCCGTTTACTGTCACGGCATACGAGTCTGCTTTACTACCGAAGCGGGTCAATGGAAGTTTCATATCAGAATTAAATTACTAATCGTCAAAAAATTACTTTACCCAACTTAAAAGTTGCTTGCCGTGATATTAGTAGTAAATTAGTGTTCTAAGCCGCTCGTAGCGTGCAAGAGACTCGTGCCACGGAAGGATACTTAATTATGGTACCTGTTCGAGCTCGGAGGTAGTCAATTGTTAGAGTTCAAACTACCTGCATATTTTAACAATTTAAAAAAATATTTCAGTTAGCTGTACCCGCGGCTCCGCTCGCATCAAGCAGACGGATGGATAGACGTGTTTTACCTAGATATGTGTAAGGAAGGAATAAGGGTTTAATTAAATAACTATATCAATCGGTTCAGTAGTTTTTGAGTTATAAGCCAACTAACGAACAATTCAGATTACTTGTGTTATGTACTCATATAGTAGATATATACTATTCAACATAAAACAATCTATACTAATAAATAAAATTGAAGTGTCTGTTTGTAATGTCAAGTTTTTTTTTTACTAAATAAATATGATATGTATACACGATACCAATACCAAAATTACTGTTTTAAAAAATTTTGTCTGTCTGTCTGTCCGTTTGTCTGTTTGTTCCGGGTAATCTCCGTAATGGCCAGATTCATTTTGACGGGACATTTTTTTTTGGTAAAAATCTGAAGTTACTCTGGGTAACTTAGGGTACTTTTAATATTCAAAAATAATTAGGGTTCCGCGTAAAAAAATTAAAATTTATAAAAAATTTAATAAAATCCGATTCAATGTACAGTTCTATGGGCAAGTTCTTGAATTTATGAGAGATATATTTAAGATTTTATTTAGGAAAACAATTAGGGTTCCGTATAAAAATATTAAAACGCGGTGAAGAACATTTGAAACGCGGACTCAGACGCGCCTGAGCTCTCAGACAAGATCTTAAACGAATTACGTGAAACACAGAACTCCCTAGTATATAAAGTCACTACGCCAAGTTATTCATTCACTCACCCAAACATTGTTTTTTCGACCAAACGACGATTTGGAAATCATAGATATCATCGATGGGCTAAGAGTTGATAGTGCCCCTGGACCTGACGGTATAAGCAATAATTTAATGTCGGATGGCTCTTTTCCATTGCATGCATTTTTTCACAAACGAGCAAACACATACCTTTTTTTTTACGGGGGTATATGCATTTACGCACTACCCTTACCTATTGCATTAGTGAGACCGGGGTCCCCTAATGCAATAGGTAAGGGGGCACGGAGGGACGACTCCGTGCCAGTGTGGGACTCGCCCGGACATGAAGCGTCCGGAAATACCCACTAAAACCCCCCGGGGCCGTCCGCCGCATTTGGGATGGGGGCGATACGGGATGGCTTTCGCAAGCACTGCGTCGTCCCCTGCGGCGAACCCACCGGACATGATGTAACCTACCTGCACGAGAAATCCACAAGACAGCCTTATGAGCCTAGTGTGGGAATAAGGCAAACCTCATGTCACTTATCCAAAACAAATATTACTATATTGTAAATGTATAGTATATAATGGTTTATACTGTATATGATATTTTGTAAATTCAATTCTATTTCTGGAAATTGAAACAAAATATTTCCACTAGTTACAGAGATTATCTCGTACATACAAACTAATTCACCGAAGGATGTTATTTTTACTAAGTACCTAGTTTATTAATTACTACTCAGTGTTTTTCGCATTCCATAGACTTTTTATATCCAGCAATCGAAGAAGATGGTGGTGGAAAAATGGAAATACCAACTCCAGACGCAGTTCTAGCTTCTCAAAAGCGCTCATTACGGAGCTCGGTCATTCAATTAGTCTATCCTGTCCTTTTCAACTAAACTGAGCTGTACTGAAGGCGTTTAACTGAAAATAGCATTTAAGAATGGAAGCCTACCGTTGCATATCATACTCGAAGTAAGTTCAAAAACTGTCCTACAACGTGCCTGAACTTTAACGTTTGATATGTTACAACCTACTTTGGTTTTATCGCCACTTAACATCGGCTAAAATTGCTGTCAAATCACTGAATCCACAAACTACGCTGTCATTAGTCAAATATTAATTCAACTCATTTATCATTGGCAATCTCATAATTATCTCAAGTATTAACATTTTTGCAACGAAACGTACCTATATTAACCGATACTCATGTCTTATTTCAAAATGTTAACAAATTAATTACCCACTCTGGAGCCTCATTAGAATTATTATAAATAAAAGTCTAGTAGTAAAGTGGTTTAAAGAACTGTAAATTTCGTTTAATGCTGTGTTTGTTTTTATATTAACGATACGCGTCACGTGCTGTTATATCAAATGTATATATTAAGTATGTTACATGTAATAAAAGTCCGAGTGTTGAAGGTTTGTCAGTTATTAGAAATGGTGATATCTCTCTGTCTGATCGTTAAGGGTACGCTTAAAAAACACAATAACAAATTAACCGCTTTATATCATCCCTTTTTATTAATATCTCTGATTGTATTCCCTTGTCAGTTTTTACTATACATTTTTTTTAAATTAGGTAGGGACCTAATTTTTTTTTACACTTTTAAAAAAATAAATAAACATAATTGGAGTTCACAATACAAGAGAACACGGTTTATGACATTTCTGACGAAACACCAAAGCCTGTCTTACTACTGGAGAAAGAATAGACGATTACTCCGCCAAAAAATATTCTACTATATATTCAGATTGTAGGTCTAAGTAATAACGCAGGGGGCGACGTTCGCAGGGGGCGAGGCGGCGACATGCCTAGCAACCCCGTATCGCCCCCACTTCAAATGCGGCGGACGGCCCCGGGGGGTTTTTTAGTGGGTATTCCCGGGCGCTTCTCGCCCGGGTTTGAGTCCCACACTGGCACGGAGCTCGTCACTCCGTGCCCCCCTGCCTATTGTATTGGAGGGGCGTTTCCCCACTAATACAATAGGTAGGGTGAGTGCGTAAATGCATTTCCCCCCGTCAAAAAAAAAAAAAAAAAAAAGGTCTAAGTAATAAGTTCTAAGTAGTAAGGCTTTGGTGTTTCGTCAGAAATGTCATAAACCGTGTTCTCTTGTATTGTGAACTCCAATTATGTTTATTTGTTTAAAAAAAAGTGTACTCTCATTACTCGAGGTTGATTCCTATTGAGTATTAAAACGTATTCAGCTTTGCGCTGAATGAGCTTAGCTGTCCTAGCAATTTTTCCAAGAATACTATACAATGCGACAAAAAAATAAACTCCATCCATTTAACCGAAAGACGTCTATTGCTGGCTATGTCTCAAATATCTTCACAACGATTGGTCTTGGGCCACCCGCATCCAGTGAATTCTGCGACCTTCACCACCTTGTGGGTGCCTACCCTCGCTCTTTCTTCCGGTAGCGGCAGCCATTCGAACCCGTTGGTCCTATCGGGCATCGGTTCTATGAGTAATGTGTCCAGCCGATTGCCACTTAAGTTTGAACGTTTAAAAATATACATTTTTATAAGCTAGTGGAACTGTAAGGAAAGCAAATAAGCAACTAAAAATAGATTTTGCGAATAAAACTTTAAGCAACTGGGAATGTAATAACATCAGGTAAAAAGGTTATAACTATATATTGAAGGAATACTTACCCTTGAGATAAGCAATAACTCCCATTCTATTTCACCTTTTACAAGACCTTTTTAAGGTTCAGGTGCTATAATTGAAATATCCCTTTAAAATTTTACTAGGCTCGTAAAATATTTTACCTTTAAAATGTTTATTAGAAAATTATCTCCATATCTAACAAACCGTTCCGCGCCTCGTCGCCGCGACTTCACGTTGTGTTCCAGGTAAAAGCATTCCGGCAATCTCTCTGAATTAAGCCATTCACTTTAATTCAGGACTGTGAATAAAACAATCCTAAGATCTTTTTGTTTATTACGGTCACTTGTGTAATGTTGTATGCATTTTGAATCCACTTTATACGTTTACATTCTGTTTTTGAATTTTTTACATTAAATTAATTGATATTTTTTGTTGTAGTCACAATTTTATGAGTTATAAATTATGGTTGCTTTTCCAAAAACAAAAGAAATATCAGTAAATAAATAAGTAGAAAGTTTCGTAAACATAATATATCAAATCTTAAGCTCGGATTTCCTTGATCGGACTGTCGACTGGAATAACGTGTAATTCGATATGTTTTGAGTTTTAAAATTATTACTTAATTAATGCTTTGGTTATTTAGTTAATATTTATTGTAATACTATTAAATGGTAAGGAGAGATCATGAAAAACAAATGAATTACCTACGGGGCTTCGAAAAATGTAAAATTAATATTAATTTGTTAACTTATTTTAGGTATTTCTTTTAGTTTTATACCAGGGCAAGGGCTGTTTTAACCAAGGATACGGTCTTCGTAAATTTTGGTAGTAAGTGATTGTCAAGAGTGTAAGTTACCAATTACGACAGACATTATTATTATACAAATATTTGAGTGCTGAAACTATTCCAAATTCCCAAAATTTATATCTTCGACTTTTAAAAACAAAGGTAGCCTAGTTAACACCGACGTTTAAGCTTAGCGATCATAATGAATAAAATATGCATTTGCATTTAATATTTTAGTAGCGAACGCATATTATTAAAGCCCGTGATACTTCGAAAACAAAAATACCGCTCACTTGCAGGCTGCCGATCGTAGCTTTCGAATTATTCTCATTTTTGGACAGCCGCCGCTGTTCTATGACGTGAACAATGTTTCTTATCATAAGCAGGTAATATATAATAAATAAAAAACGAAGATTGCATTACCCAATAAAATATTCTAACCTAAACCCTTTGTTTAAAAGAGATAAAATAAATCCATAGCAATTTCCTAACAGTAACAATACCTTCATTAATCAAATAGTGCCCGAACGAGTTCATTCCATTTTGAATGTTTCGAGACTAGTGTCTGTAAAATTCTATCAGAATTTGATTAAATCCACGTTTCGAGGTCACAGATCCGCAAACGCCAGTCTTGTATCACACCAACTGTCACCACTCTCACTATTTCTACAGATGCGTAGGTACCTAAGTCGTAACATGCAGTATATTTATTGTTATGTAAATAAAATACGTTTGAACTTTATTCAAATGGATCTTCATTTGCATATTATTATCTTCGAAATTACACCTCTCTATTTGTAAATTGATTATTGTTTTATTACAAAAGTGTATTAATAACGTCATTATTTCAACAGTAAGTGACGGTCTTCTTCTTCTTCTTCTTAGTTAATGGCAATCTGTGTGTACACACAATTTGTGCCAATGTCATGTAGGTAAGATTTTCAATCTTGTATCAGCGTTACCAAGCTCCAACAGAACGGTGGCCTATCCTGCTCGAACTTTCCATGGAGCTTTGTCGGCACCTCAGAATGTATGCTACGTGTTGTCTTCTATAATAAACTCAACTTGAACACAAGTTAACTAAACTATTTCACACAAACGCCACCAAGATTACATGATATAGAGTCAAGTACACAAGTTTAATGAATTAAAGAAAACAATTGCTACATGTCAGACTGAGATCCCACCAAAAACTCCAAGTGACGGTCATACGTTTATTTTACATAAAAAGTGTGTTTCCATTTACATAAAACATTTAACAATATTTAATAGGTTTTTGGCGGCATCTTTGCTTGTCATGTAGTCCTTACTCGTAATTCATATTTGTAACTATATTATGTAATTTTTGTGGTGTTTTACGTGATATCATTCGTTAATTGTGCACAAGTAAAGTGTATTAAAATAAATTAACTCAAGTTCTAACAATGGGTTGCCATTTTGTTAGAATGTTGTACGAGAAGTGTGGTGTGTTATACTTGGCTGCATCGTCAGATACCTTTGCCTTCTCCATAGGAAAAATAAGTGTAACAAAAAATGATAACTTACGGACATTCACAACAATTGTATCGATTCAGATATTATTCTAAATACGGCAATTTACATAAAATAGAAAAATCAAAAGTATCCTATTGAATTTAGACCCTGATAAGGCCTTTATGGATATAATAACACTAGCACCGGTTCGAAAAACAACCTAGTTATCGAGAAGAGAGGTGAGAAACTTGAGCTGTTTTAACTTTATCATAATATATTTTACAGAAGTATACGACTCATAGTTACAAATCTTTTGTAATGGATGCATAGAGGGGCTCTCATTTCCAGACATCACCATCGTTCACATGATGATACCTAATAGCTTTCTGGAATTAAAAGTCTCTTGACATGGTGCCTGAACTTAATATTCAGTAAATAGGTAATGTACTTTGGAACCTTATTATAGAACCCTACACTACCTAAAAACTTTTAAGTATTGGTTTAACTGAGTATAAAATATGGAGCGGTTAAATTATGCTTATGCCTTGTATTAAAATTATATCTGTCGTTTACTACTTTAAGCTTGTCTAACTTTTACGAATATAGTTTAAATTATCAAGTATCACATAAAACTATGGAAGTAAATTACGTACTTAATCAGACAATAAACTCGATGACGTGTTTCAAAGGGCGCATGTTGGTATCTTCAAATAGAAATACGACCATATCACTAAATCGTCTGTCTCTTATCAATCGTAAAAGGTTCCTAGTCTACTGATAACCTGAGGGACAAGGTTATGGATCTGCAATCTCAACGCCTGCCTACCTATCATTAATATATATTTGCAAGAATTTTTTGTTAATCTTTCATATTTAATATTATTACTTTCTTTTTAATAATTTAGAGTCTAACTTTTACATAAGAATAAAACGGAGAGAATATTTTATTATTTTTGTTCTAAAGGAGTTATCTCGTAAAATTTTCTTTTAACTTTGAGTATTAAGTGATTATTGTCTGTAATTTTAAAATGTTAAAAATACCGTTCGTATTTGATTTAAGACGATAATCAAAAACGCCTGGTATCGGAGTCTATTTTGCAATCATTTTTGTCTCAAATGTATTTGTTATTTTTTTATGTTAGTTATAATTATTTGTTAATATTGAGCAAGGAGCAATTAACGTAGGTGGGAATGAGTAAATGCATTTACCGACGTAAAAAAAAAAGTGGGAATATATCGTTTTATCTGTGTAGTTGAATTTTCGGATTGTTGAACTTGTATTGTTCTATTGAAATCTATAGAATATAGTTGTCTTCTTACTAATTGTCATAGGATTGAATCCAAAGATGGATCTCTTATACTGTATAACTCAGTGCTTTCATTACAATCACACCTGATGTTAAGTGAAGATGTGGTACAAAAATGGTAAACAATCTAAGCCTAGAAATACTGGCTCTCAAGTGATGCTACCGGAACACAACTTCACCTTAACCTAACCTAAGCGTTCACTTCTGGACATAGGTCTCCCCTAAAGATCTCTACAACAAATTGTGTCGTTCATAAGTAGGGGATTGCCATAATCTGCACAGTTGGCGACCGCAGTAGGTGTTTGTGATGCTCCGAGGACACTGCTGCCCATCCTCTCGTTTATCTCTTAGGTGCCTTTTATGACGTCCATGGGAAGATGTGGGGTGGTACTATTCTTACCCGGCACCATGGCATCTTGGCTATTATAGCAATTTTTCACGCGCACACTAAGTAGTAATGGGAAAAATATCTTAAATGAAAGAGATCGTAAGGTGTCGTCAGCTATTACAGTGGATAGTTTATTATATTAAATCTAAATTGAAGTCTACGATGACGGGAAGTAGATAGATACTTCCAAGAAAGTGAGTGTAAATTAACCCTTTGAAATTTTATTAGAGCTAACATTAAAAAGATTAAAAATTAAAATACAATCGTATCGTTTAAGATTATATAAATCTTCGATAGATATAGAGTAAACGAATTTGAATCATATTCTTCATAAACATTAAGTTTAAAAATCATTGTTTTTGGGGAAGTATTAACTCTACCCATAACAGCTGAAACTGGGGGTTGATAGTGGAAACAAATGTAAATAAAATACCAATGGCGACACTATGAAACAGGATTAATGCATTTTCTCATGTTTTTTTTTTTAATTATTAATGAGGCTCCGGTTAAGTTTAGAAGTATTTCGAAACAGCAGGTGGGAATATATCTGAACAGATGCTATATACCTTGCTTCGGTCGCAAGCAGGTGTTTATTGAATAGGTAGTTCAACCTAATCAAACTTACACTCCGTAATACCTAGGTTTAAATTCCTATATACCATAATAATAATGTTTTAGTATTTGTAAATGATCATAGAAAAGGTAACATACACCTTTTTAACCAAATGAAGGAAATGTAATAATGCTTATTAAAAACAACAATCATTGACCTAATATTTATGTGTATAAAAGTAAATTAACTTTGAAATGTCTGTTTGTAATAAGAAAGTAACATTTTTTACAAATTGTTATCTGTCTGCCTGTTTTTTTGCGGCTAATCTCCGGAACGGCTGGACCGATTTTGACATGAGTTTTCTGCCAGACGGCTGAATTGAAACACATGAAATTATTAACAAAATCCGATGTACTGGAAAGTGTTTGAATTTGTGTGAAATATTTTTGCTTTCTGTTAGCAGGTACCAAAATAATTTTAGGAAATAAATTAGGGTTCCGGATAAAAAAAAATTAAAACTCATGAAACTAATCCCGATTCAAGTGACCGTTTTTCTGGTAAGAGTTTGAATTTGTGGGAATTACCTTTGATTTCTGCTAGTACTAAAAATAATTTGTGCGGAATAGAAAATATTATATGGGATTAGAGCCGCGAGAACAGCTAGTTATAATATGCATATACTGGATATACAAAATTAAAAAATTATGAATAAAATATTTTTAGGTTACAAACAGATTTTATGTACGCTGTAGTCTGGACCTTAATAGTTCTAGTAGGAAAATATGTCAAGGACAAGCGTCCGTGTGCGGAATAAACAAAAATAATCATAATTATGAAGGGGGAACCGTTCATAAACTTACGTCTTCCATATAATACACACGTAATAAGTGTATTATTTTTCCTTGAACGCCCTAACGAAACGTAATTGTATCAGCTTTAGGTATTTGGGACAACAAATCTCTGTGTGCGTACAATGACCTCGCAACGGCGTGTTCACGCCAACCTTGCGATAGTCGTCAGTGCGGCGGGCGGTCGCGGTCAAATTTTTTTAAATTTCGAACGACAGCCAATGCGACACGACACCGCGCACGTACAGTCGCATCGCCGCACTGATGAATGCCGAGTGCCGCAGTGTTGCCTGCCACCAGCTGTTCGGAAGTGACCCGATGGGTACACCACTAATAATTTTCTAATTATGCCCTGTTAACATGTTTATTGCGGGCTATAAAGTACAAAGCTATTATGTAATTTATTGCGTAATGTGATTTATTATCTTTGATAGGTACCTACTTAAGAATGTATAAACTCGTAGTATGTTTATTCAAACTAAATTATAAAATATCGACCAGCCATAAGATGAGGCCATTAAAAGCATCAAATTTGACCTTGTTTTTTTTTCCTCATAGATATTCTGTGACTAACAATTGTTATTTTAAAATTATATTTTTTACTTTACTTACTCTTATTACTATTAATTTTAAAATGGTTTTCGAAATATTTGCACAACACAAAAGTTTTTATTTTACATGATCGGAATTCGAAATTTACAAATATACATTCAATTTATAAATGTTGTAAAATGTTATCTTTTGACTTTATCAATTTACCTACTTATATGTGAAATCGTGTAAAAATCTCTTATAGTGTACTTATACTGCGTGATTACGTCAAATAAGCGACGAACAGACCAAAATTGTGAAAGTTCTCTAGCAGCACAACCGATCACGTAATACTTATTTTTATAGAATAGATCTAGACTACAAAAATTTCGTAACATTCGGCTACCCTACTGCTTTGAAACATAGATACTTCGGTTAAAACAATATTTTTAATTTTATTAGGAGTGGTATGTAAGAGGTTTTATTAAAATTATATTTCCTAAACCTTTTTTTATCATAATTAATCTGTATAATAATAGACACCAATAATATTATCCCAGTCACCAGAATTTCTTTCTTTTTGTTTTGTTTTGTGGTTATATACGAGTATTAAGTGTTATCAATAATAAAAAAAATTGAGACTTTTTTCATTAATAATAATTATAGTTGAACTGCATTTGTAAATTACCTAATAAATAATAATTGAATAGTATTTAGAGTGTGTTAAATTTACTATAAAATAAAGAACTATTTAGATATGTACCTATGTGAACATTTACATGAACTGTAACATGAAGAAAGTTTGTGTATCTGTATGTTATCTCTGTTTGTTGTAACTCACCACAAGATGGCGCGGCAGTACATCTGACTTGTATACCATTTAATCGATCGTCATGAAAACGAATATATTAAATACTGTTATAATAAATTAATTGTAATTTAATTAGTTTCCGCGCGCTGGATGAAATTTTGACTAGACTTATTGAAAATTTGAGAAAAATATATCAGTTGACGAACAGTGGAGAATGAGGTACTGACCTGGTTTACCTATTTATATAATACATAGATAATTTAATTCATAAAATTATAAAGACTGAAATAATTGTATGAATTATATTGTCTATTATAGATGTATAAAATTAAATAAAAACTTATAAACAGCAGATTCAATTATCGATTTTTAATACAATTCAATCTAAACTAATTGGTACTTAATATGTCGATTACCCATAAAAATGAAACAATAGGAAAGCAATGGAAAGCTGGCGTAAACGCCAAGTTAGTGTTCAAGGGGTTAAACTGATATTGAAATGGTGGTTAATATTATGTTTTAGTAGACATTTTTTGTAATCGATAAAATATTTTACGTAGTTGACCAAAGTAAAAATTCTCTATTTATATAAAAATGTGTGAATAAAATGTTTTATGTTGTATCTACGAAAACATTTTTCGTAAAATAATCTCCAGTTGAAATGAGAAATTTAACGATCTATATAATTGTGTCATAAACGCATGTTAATATCTAAATAGATAGCTTTAAATTCGTACACGCTGTATAGTAATTTAAACTTTTAAACAAACAGGAATTATAAATAGACTGAGTTAATTAATTAAGTGAAGGTGTTTTTCCATGCATATATTTGTATTTATTATCGTTTAAATTCTAAGAAAACACGCAGACATAATTCTAAATGTCCATGGTTAACATTATATTGATGCCGTCGACGATTACAAAAAGTAGCGTAGTAACAGAACCGCATGCCGTAAGAATCAGTAGCCGGAGCGCGATACATTCAGATCTATCTGGCACATGAGTGCCCTGCGGTCCACGTTCACACGAGGTTCATAGTTGGTGCGGCAATAACGTCAGAGCAATGTTGGGCACGATGCGCCTGCGATCAGCGCGCGGGAAAGAGAGAGTGTGCCGCACAGGTGTGCGTGAGCTGTGAAGCCAGCCGTCCCATCAGCTGTTCGACGCTCGTGCCCGTTGTTCGAACGAAATTGCCGCGTGCATTGCGGGCAGCCACTGAACCCAGTTTACGTCGATAGCCGTACGTGGATAGACGCACAATCCCAGCGTTTGCCAAACGATTCTCGCCTCTCGACACACAACATTGCTATCGTTCGATGTGTCTCTGTGTGCATATTTGTGTTCAGTGTTGTCACTGACGAGGCGATTGCGAGCTCTTTGTCTAATTAGCAGGTAGGCGAATGCTTCCATAGAACATGTCCTTTTTTTTTCAAGACGAACACAAAACTTCAAATGTCAGACCGATCTGTCGAATAACATACAACATTGAACTGATTATTATAATTACATAAATATAAGAAACAAACTTATAACAGTTGAACGTAAGCCATAAAAATGCGATGAAAGCGTTTATTTAGAAACAAAGGTTGCGCCTCAAATGCAGCGATAAAAAGGACCGAAACAGGTTTTCTGTGGAAAGGCATCTGGCACGCACTAATTGATATAGCATCTACTGACGTTTATAATTACGACTCTTGAAATGGAGCTCTGCCGAGATACAATTAAGTCTGCGATGTAAAAACATGACTGATGACTGTTTATTTACCTACCAACAATAAATTAGAATTGGAACGATTTTGTTTGTTGGGTAGGTAATGTTAAAATTATTTAATCTTGTCTTTACATAGTTCTGAACATGATTTTGACAATAACATTTTCAATGAACACTGCTGATAATACTATAATAGCTCTTATTGATGTTTAGGTCATTTTACTTAGTTCGGTTCAATCCAATAAGAAATTTTATTAATATATTTAGAATCGCCATTTTTCAGTGTCTCAATAAAGTTATTATTATTTTTAGTTATTATTATTAAAGTCGAAACAGGAGAGAATGTGAATATGTTAGGGGGTAAAAAGAAGGCAGGGTAATTTTGAGACGGCGATGACGTAACGAATTGGTATGCGATTGTTCGGACAAAGAAATTAGCATTAATTAGTTATCTGTTAAAGTTTCTTGAAACATGTTTTGTAGATCGTTAACTGTTTTATTGTTTATTTAATATGTATTCTTTATTTATGATCTGAACGTTAGTAAATATCTAATTAAATTGAATTAGCATTTTTATTTCAAAATATTCTTTATTAGAAGTGTTAGCGGCGACAATGAATTAGAGATGCCACGAATAGTAATTTGACCGAATACGGAATAAGGAATATTCGGGGAGGGTCTTCGCTAAAGCACCGAGTATTCGGCAGACGAATATTTGGCAACATTTAGTATTTTTTCGGATGACAGATATAATAAACCTGCATCACTTCTGTTTCATTCGTGATTGTTCGCCTAGATGGGACAGCATACCCTTACAAACATGATGGTATAAAACGCACATGAATATCATAACCAAGCAGAATTTGCTAAGATTTTTTATCATCTCCCGGTAGCAGTGTATACAGTGAGTGGCTATTTTCAAAAGGCTGTATAATTTACGAGGAAAAGCGCAATTGCTTGATATCAACAAATGCTGAAAAAACATATTTATTCATCATAACTGACCAATGCTTAAGTAAATGTTAATGCTAAGTTATTGGTAAAATAAAAAAACTTTGTGAGTTTTTTTTCCTTGATTTACTATTCGGTATTCCGCCGAATATTACATAATATTCGGCCGAATAACGAACAACGAAAAATAATAGCCGAATACCGAATAGTTACCGAATATTAGTGGCATCTTTAGTATGTATTATAATGATAATTATTATTATTATTACTGTTATTTTTCATAATTATTCATTGCATTGGCTGGCAAACAGACTGACATACTTTTATGGTTTTATAAAGTAAACGACATTGCCCGAAGAATTCCCAAACTTAAGTGACAATTGCCAATTTTTTGGGAATAGATTTTTCTTCAAATTTTGACAATTATGCGAACATTACAAACTATAGAAAGAAAACACTCAGAACGGCAGCAGTCACAAACGGAGTGAAGCCATTTTGAGTTGGCCTTAAAAGGCCATGTACGCCTTTTGTCACGTACTCTGTGATTACGTATTCCAAGTCACTTACACACATATTTTTTTGCATCAATATAAGCGAGTTTTTGTATGGAACTATCAGTCTTAGCGTTATGACTGTAGATCTATCAAAGGAACACACGAAAAAATACATACTTGAAATATACGTACATGTAGTTTTGTGTTAAATTTAGATTGTTTTCGATTACAAACACCGTAATATATTTAGTACAAATTATAGATGACTTTTAAGATAACCTTTGACTTAATATTACATCAATTTGTCAACACACTAATAAAGAACGATTCTAAGAGAGTATCTACTTTTAATTATTTTTATTTATTTATAATTGGTCAAAGTTAATAAAACTGTTTAAGTCATTTCTATCCTCTGTTATCAAGCGATTTACTTTATCTTTAGTTCTTTTGTTGTTAATGCACGTGGGACCGAACCGCGGACATGGTATGTCGAGCGGTCGAGGTCATCAGTGTTATATATTAAAATGAAACTCACTGTAATTAATTAATAAAGTGAAAATCATACCATCTTTTATTATAAGATAACCACATACATAATACCACAGACTAGCAGTGTTGCTAGCCACTCTTTCCCCATAGATATAACAATCAGCCGCCTAAGTAGGGATGGGGAATAAGATTTTTCAATAAGATCGATATATTGAATCGATTCCCTAAACATCGAGGACCAAGAGATCAATATTTTTTCTAATTGTTTATTCCACTTTTTATTCGTATACAGTATTCGTCCAGTTTTCGAAATTTGACTATAATCATCATTTATTGCAAATACTTTTTCCAAGTTTTTTTTATTAACAGTACTAAAGGTCCATCAATACCAACTAAAAAAAAAAGAAGAAGCCTAATCTACTAAGGAAAAATGACACTAAACTGTTTAATTTTTGCCTGTTTACAGATGGTCATTATGTTATAGAAAACAAAAAGGACTCTCTAATAATCGATACTTTATTAGTTTGAAAGATCGATCTTTCGGGTCTCGATGTTATGTGAATCGATTCAAAATTCAAAAATCAAAATTAACAAATTATTCAATTTAGATCTTGATAAGGCGCTTATGAACGTCAAAACACTATCACCGGTTCGGAAAACAATCTAGTCATCAAGAAGAACCGGCAAGAAACTTTATGTGGTTTTTTTCTGCATGTTTTTTTTTGGAACTTTACAACTAATAGTTACAAAGTTATTAGTGGATACACAGAGCAAGGTGGCACTTCCAGACATCACCATCCTTCACATAATGATTCATCAAACTTAGATTCGAATAGATTCAGAAGTCGACCTTTTTCGGAAAGGATTCCCATCCCTACGTAGGGGACTGATAGCATCGGCAGCCCGCTGTACTATGTCCGCTGTCCGGTCCGTACGTGTGTTAACACCATTTATTAGATTTTGATAAAAACTTTAGTGAATAAAAAAAATCTGATCGGTTAGTTCTTCTTCAATCTTTAAATCACTTACGTTATTATTTATTAATCTTTTTATTTAAGAAATATATTTTCTTATAATCTGCATACAAAACACCCGACAAAACTTGAAAAAGGTTTATTTATTGAAATGATACCATATTGTTCAAATGTCTACTGTACAGTTTAAAAAGATTTTTTGATAATTTATGTATAACTACATTAGTTAATACTTTTTTCTGATATATACCAAAAGCGAAAGTTCCTAGAATCTAACTCAGAGAGTTTCTTAACCACAATCGGCAAATGCATTTCCCGGTAAAATTATAACCTATAGGAAAATGAAACCTATTCAATACCAGTCAATTGTAACTTGTAATTACTAGTGTTCCAAATTCGACCTGTTTTTTATTGATTCAAAGTAAAGCTCGTAAATAAATAGCTACTTAATTTAAAAAAAAATTGATTAGCTAAAAAGTAAAAGATACTAAACTGTTTTATCTTCATCTAAGTATATATACCTCGCATCGGGGAAAAGAACCTCTTATGATGACATGAGCCAGTAAAAAAGAGTTCTACACACAATTATTACTACATACTCTCGACTACCAACCATTTTATTAAAAAACTAAAAATATACTATCCGTATAAATATATCTATTTACTAATAAACAGAATTGAAGTGGCTGTTTGTAATGTCATAATAACAAAAATGTAATTTTGAAAATTTTTGTTTGTCTGCCTATTTGTTCCGGCTAATCTTCGCAACGGCTGGACGGAGTTTGACGGGAATTGGTAAATGTCAGCTGAAGTTACTCCGCGTTACTTATTCCAAGTTAATTTTCGAAAATAATTAGCTGCTATGTTATATATTATGTGCTGCTATGCTACAGAACCCGTGCACATGCGTGTAGCGTGCAGGAGCGCGGAGTCCAGTGTGATGCTAGTTTTTTTTTTTTCTTCTAACCTAGCTAATGCTGTTGACCGGAAGGGCCTTTACAGCTTCACCGAACTTTGAGGGCGAGTGCTGAAGGCACTCAGCCGCATAAGGTAACTAGCACAAGGGTTCGGCTCGGCTTGGCCGCTACCTGGGTGTGAAAACTCCCGCGGAATTTTTATCCTGGCTAACCCCTACATTTTTTATTTAACATAAAAAAAAGGTTCCTTACAGGACCCATGTACCTTTTTTTTTTTTTTTTTTTTTTGACGGGGGGAAATGCATTTCCGCACTACCCTTATCTATTATACTTAGGGGATCAAGGTCCCCCAGTACACTAGATAAGGGGCACGGAGTGACGAGCTCCGTGCAGTGTGGGACTCACCCGGGCGAGAGTCGCCCGGAAATACCCACTAAAACCCCCCGGGGCCGTCCGCTGCATTTGGGATGGGGGCGACACGGGGTGGCTTTCGCAAGCACCGCGTCGCCCCCTGCAGCGAAGGACCCATGTACCTGCGTGTTATGTGCAGGAGTGTGTGTGCAGTGTTGTGCGTGTAATGCTCAATGCAGGGGCAGTGTCACTGTATCGCGCTGGCGGCGACATCAAGAGCCTCCCCAGTTGGGGAACGAAGCACGTCTTGGGTCGCCGCCAGAGGGGGACCCGGAGAGTGTGGGGGGGTGATGCTAGTCCATGAAAGTTTCATTATATTACGCTGGCGGCGGATACAAAAACCTCGCCAGTTTTTCTCCTTACTTTCTCAGCTGATTTACTTGTTTTGTTTATAGCTTTGAGACCGTTCGTACGTAAGCAAAATTTTGGTCTCTTTTAACAAACCCCTCCCCCTCTCTCCCCAAACCCTTTTTGGATATAGTAAGCGAAGCTCTTTCCACCTTCCTCAGGGATGCTTATGTAATAGTCCCTTTAGTATTATCAGTAAAACAATTTCGTAAACAGTACCTAGTAATTTTGTTCAAATTTTTCAATAATGAGATTTTATCCTACCACTTGGCCTTACAATAATAGTATTTTTAAATGAACAAGGCTATGTATGGTATAATATCTCGATTACAAAGTCGCCATATGAGGTCCCTATTTCGTGTCACGGATCTATTTGCGGGAAACCATGTACATATCCAAGGTTTATTATTTCATTTAGGATATGCAATATCTATGTAAGTTCAGGGCTGCCGCTATCATTTGTAATCAATAATCAATAATTGTTGATATGCTCGGGCACTCATATACAAACGTATTGGCCACTTTATCTATATTTATATTTTTATCATGCGATTATTATTAATTGTCTGATGCGGATACTATGTAAATGTAACTTTAAAAAGTAATTTGAAATACATTGTTTTTTTACTGAATCATGTATGATTTTGTGTCTTAGATATTGGCATTTAATGTCTATGATTTTTTCCGAAATAAACAATATATATATACTATACCTATACAAAAAAAAATGTCTGTATGTTTGTAATGGGCAATCTCCGGAACGACTGGATCGATATTGACGGGATTTTTTGTGGTAGATAGCTGAAGTTACTCCGGGTAATTTAGGGTACTTTTAATTTTCGAAAATAATTAGGGTTTCCTCGTAAAAAAAATAAAACTCATGAAATTTCTAATAAAATCCGATTCAACGCACAGTTTTACGGGCAGAAGGCTATAATTTATGAGAAATATTTTTACTTTATTTTACTAATAACATATTTTTAGGAATATAATTAGGGTTCTGTATAAAAAAATTAAAACACAGTGAAGAATATGTGAAACGCGGGCGCAGCCGCGGGCACACAGCTAGTCTTAAATATAATACAAATAAGTTGGTGCCTTTGTACAACAAATTGCAATACTCTCAAGCGCATAGTAATTTACGTTCAAAAAGATCCATTTTCGTCTGTGAACCAACAACGTCTAGACACTAGACAGATATAGGTACTAACAAACCCTATTGTGTTATTATCAACGTTATCTAGACTGTAAATTGGAGTACTTTATTGTTCTAAATGTCAAAAAAAAATTGTAAACATATTTTAATGAATTTTAAATTCTTTACTTGACAGATACAACAAAATAAATACATTATTTAAAATGGTGTTAGAGCTACCAGCTGTAGTTGCGAATTAAGTCCAGTCAGTAATAATCTTTTGTCGCTTGTGGATTGTCGAATGTCTAGTCTCTAGTCCCAGGACTAGATATATAGACTAGATCTTCACGAAGGGGTTGAAAAAACAGTTGTCCATATATGGTGGTAACCAATTACTATCAGACATTTTATAAGAAATAAATTACATTATTTGATAAAGCAGACTCGAGTTGATTTTTCCATACACATAATTACTACCATCTCTTTCTATATTTAAATCATTTAATTTTTCCAAATTTGTCCATTGCGCTTCACCAAGACAATTTTTTCATAAACTACTAGTGACAAATAGACGTTCAATTCATGACCTTTGTTCAAACCCGACTTACAATAGACGTCTGGATATAAATAGTTATAGCTGTCAGTAATAGCTACTGATATGAAGCTTCGCATGTCTTGAATCCAGAACGATTTTTTTTTTGTTTTTAGCTGTAAATGGCTGTCTGTATTTACTACATATTTTCGTAGTTACCATTTATAAGACTTATCCTATCCTAATAAATAATAAAAAAAATATGTTTTTTTACTAAATAGATATGAATATATACGACACCTTTACCAAAAATTCAATTTTTAAAATGTTGTCTATCTATCTGTTTGCTCCGGGTAATCTCCGGAACAGAGCCAACGGATTTTGACAGGATTTTTTTTGGTAGATAGCTGAAGTTACTCCGGGTAACTAAGTACTTTTCGAAATTATTTTTAAATTTAATTTTCGAAAATAATTGGGGTTCGACCAAAGACCAAAGACCAAATCGATCACGTCTTAAATAAAGGCCAGGTGAAAAGTACTCATAACAGAACGAGCATGTGTGAAAGCGCTCATGAAAGTAGAAGAAGCGAAAGAGGTGTGTCAAGATCGTAACAAGTGGAAGAACGTAGTCTCTGCCTACCCTCACAGGAGAAAGGTGTGATGATATGTATGTTTTCATTAACAATTTTTTTATAGTTAATAATGAAATTTCTATCGGCTTGAAGGGTGATTTTAAACGTTGAATTTGTGATTATATCTGTCCAGTGTCCTTAGCGGAAATATGCCGGAAACTTCATCTACTTATACTAATAACATTGAAGTGTCTGTTTGTAACGTCAAAATATATTTTTTTACTAAATACTTATGAATATATAAATACGATACCTATAGCAAAAAAATATTTTTAAATTTTTTTTGTCTGTCAGTTTGTTTGTTCCGGGTAATATCCGGAACGGCTAAACCGATTTTGACGGGACCTGTTTTTGTTAATAGGTGAAGTTACTCCGCGTAACTTAGGGTACGTAACTTCCAAAATAATTACGGTTCCACGTAAAAAAATGGAAACTCATGAATAAAATCCGATTCAAGCCACAGTTTTACTGGCAAGTGTTTGGCAAGAATTTGTGAGAAATAGTTTTACTTTATCTTAGTACCAATGAAACGCAGTGAAAAAACATATAAAACGCGGGCGCAGCCACGGACACACAACTGGTTTTTAATAAAGACAACTAAATGTTTGACCGTATCGATCAAAAATATAGTTAATCTAGGTGTTAGATTTTGAATCCTTAAACAAAACTTTGTTTTGTTAACTAGATTCAGGATATTATGTTCATATTGGTAGAGACAAACAATACAATGAGTCAATATTTCTGGCAGTTTCCATAACCAAATATTATTTGAACGTGCGAACTTCATAATAAGTTCTAATTTGTTAGAAACGTATGGTAGAGTTTTCAACTTTACTAAAGCAAATCATTTTGGAATTTATTAAATTGTTCAAATTTTCGATTTTATGCCTGAATCGAATTAATGTATTTGTAATTGTATATGTATTTTTAGAATAATAGTTGTTTATAACAATATACATCACAGAAGGTGTTTTTATCAGTGCCTTGGCATATGTAGTTGTTTTATTTTAATTATAAAATATCATATTACATTGACGTTTTTAGTGACTTCTGTTTGGTTAATATGCTCAAGTTTAAATATAATAACTAGAAATCTAAAGAGTCACAGAAACTCCCTGTGTCCTGCTAAGGTTAAGCAAAATCGCTGTCGTTTTTTGCAATAGAATTTAACGTCGACATTATATTAAAACGTCTGATTAGGCTGTATGGTCTAGATACCTTTGCCTTGTTTTGAAATGAAACATAAACATTATACCGAGGAGTACTTGGAGCGAGTTTGGTTTCTCATGTGGTAGCCCGTATTTTAAATCCATTAAATTACAATATTTAACTATATAAATTAATGTAATTTTGCCGGCATTTGGTGGCGTTAATTCTGAGATCTTCCGACCACTCACTGGAAAGGAAAGCTTTAACAAAGGACCGCATTTGAATAGTGTTCCAAACGTCAGACTTGGCTGCATGGTATAGTTTTTGGCTTTTTCGTCCAAAGGAATAAACGAAACATAAAAAAAAACCAATTATTATACAGATATAAGCATACATTCATTTGTCCGTACGAATAAACACTATCCTAATGATTGCGCAACATGGTCCTTTTATAATATGTATTTCATAAATACATTTTCACTTACATTTTATTATATTTCCATAAAAGAAAATGTATTATATTTTAATAAAATTTAGCTTTAGCTTTTTACGTTTCAATTATTTATTATTATTGATTCTTTAGTGAACTTTATTTAGTCGTGTAAAATATAATTTAAAAATTCTTGATCGTTTAAAAGGAAATTGATATATTCATAATGCAATAATATCGTTATTTAAATTCATCACTTAATTCTTATGTTGTATCAAATTAATTCAAATAAATGTAAAAAACAATTTACTTATCACAGAATCAATGTCAACACGCAGTAACAGGAACTTCCTTAATAAAACCGAAGGAAATTAAAAGATAAACCGCAATTTATTATTCTAAAGCAACCTTGCCTATGGTTTAAGAAAAGAATATTATGTTATTTTATAATATATATATATATGAATATAACATCTTTTATATTATTTATTTGTTATCTGTACGTGTAGTAGTTGCCTATATTAGTACTATGATTAAAACTAAGTTAGCAGTGAAACTTTATACGTGATAAACTAACTGTATACGACGCAACCAAAATCCTTCAATCCTATTTTAGTGAGCAAAATTTTAGGAATTTTGACAGAGACGGATTTACAAATGTGCCACCTACAGGCTTGAATCAAGTCGCCACCTATCCCATATTTGACGTTACTTTATGGTACTGCCAATATAATAGAGCTTTTTTGGCATATTTGCAAATTTAAGAAACAGAGAATTCGTCGAAATTGATACTCCGTTTTCAGTGGCGCCTACGAAAATTTACCACTACCTGGAAATCCGCCACTGATTTTTTACCTCCGCTCCCACTTCCGCAGCCACTCTTACGTAGTCATCCCCATGATTACTTAAACATTGGCATAATTTGTAACAAAAATAAACACTAATATTAATAAGTAAATATTGCTTACGAAATCATAATTTAGACCACTTCTGTCCAGCATGTCATCAAAAATAAGTAAAGCATAGCTTCCCATAAATGCTTCGTAATATTTGAAGTTAAAATAAGGTTTTTCACGTTAAATGGCTCATTGATAGTTTATGAATCGCAAGGACCAACATTGCATTTTCACATCACTAGGTAGCATCCACAATTTGGAAGTATATCTCCGTGCGCTCATAGGTATCTCAGAGAGCTCATACTTACTCTAAGCTTAGCATGATATCATCTACGGGAATATCAAACAGATATAAATAGTGTACAACAAAGAATTCGTTCCAAACATTTGGACAAACATTGGCACATTCCGAAACCATATATGATGGACGAGATACATTTATGCAACTGTAATCACTGAATTAGTCATATAATTGGTTTGTCTTTTACAGATAAAATATATTTAGCTGTATACGTAGGACATTTTGATAAAAACTTTTTTTCATTGCATTAATAGGATTAAAATTGAGCTTAATTTTATTAATTGTTGTATATATTAATTTTGTATTACAGTTATTGTTAAAGCCAAACGATGGAGTCACTGTTAATAAGGTGTATCGATGAAATCGTAGAGGAAATAAAAACATGGAAAACATTTATTAGAAACATAAGTTTTACGCTGCCGCATATTCCGAAAGGCATGGCAATGACACAATTAACTGGCCCACAATTGTACTTACGCAATTAGTTATTGTATTTACATACAACTGTCATACATATAGTCTATTTAATTCGTTTTATATTTTACTAATTTTGTTTTAAAATTACTTTAGCATTAATGACATTAATCATTTTAAGTTGACAAATATATTCCTAGACTAGAAACAAACCATTAGTGAAGAATATTTCATAGTCGTTCTTTAGCTGCCATGTTCCCATATTGTTCAAATTAACTAATCGATTACAAAAATAGAATGCATGAACGAACGGCATAAAGAGAGTTCCGGAAAGCATTCAAAATTGTTGAATTTATTAATATGGTATATCGTAAAAGCTCTAGATAAAGTGTTCCAACACATATTGTTACGTCCAGTCGATTGAATCCAATTCCGATTCACACAACTTTACTTTGACCCGTCGTCGTTTGTACGGTAATATCATAAAACCGCATCAATTATAAAAGCCATGCTCCGTGTATATAGGTGTGTGTGTGTGTCTGTGTGTAGATTGCGGACGTGAGGACGCGTTTGCTTCACCCGTGCCGTATCCCGTATCTCGTCGACCCCGCGTTGTGCGATGTTCGGCCTCATTCGGACAAGGTATATTATTTTTTAGTGTCTTACAACAAAGTTGGACCAATCAAATGTAAATGGAATTAGGTGCGCGTGTTTTACGTATCACATTCTAAGGCGTGCTGTAGAATGTTGAGATAGTTTTACATTTGTTCCACTTCGTTCGGGTTTTAAATCTCTTTAAACTAATAATCGCTCGCACTTCACGATTTATGTTCTTCATTGGATTATATATCTTCAATAGTGAACAATTTAGATAGATTGTCGCTAAGAGATTTATCGATACTTTTTTTTACGTTACACTGGAAAAACTGTAATAGGTGACATGCATAAAATCACTGCAGATAATCTTACAAGTCGTAACTATAGTTGGAAGTATTGCTCTAAAAATGCAACAGGTGGGTTGATAAAAACATGTCCTTTCATGTTCATACTTCAGCACCTTCAATGATGCCTCAAGTAAGAGCCTCTCTGCCAGTGATGTGGGAGTGACTGTGAATCTCGAATTGGCTTGTTTAGTCACAAGCGCAGTTGCCAGACCCCAAGGATGCTGCTTTAAGTCATCTGAGAAGATGCTTTAAGCTTACGATGTGATAAAATATTGCAAAGAACCTTGCTGGTGGTAGTTTTATGTGACCATTTATCTCCTTGCTTCATTTCATATAAATCAATACAGTGTTTCTCGAACCTACTAACAGACATATAGAGAAATATTACCATTAATAACCTATCTATTCAACCGAAAGACGTCCACTGCTGGACATAGGTTTCCCCAAAGATCTCCATAAAGACCGGTCTTTGCCACCCGCATCCAACGGATTCCCGCGACCTTCACCAAGTCGTCAGTTCACCTTGTGGGGGGCCTACCCACGCTATGTCCTCCGGTGCTTGGTACCTCGAGAAGCCGTTGCTCCCATCGGGCATCGGTTTTGCGAGAAATGTGCCCAGCCTACTGCTTAAGTATAGCAACTCTTTGGGCAATGTCGGTTACTTTGGTTGTTCTCCGGATCTCCTCATTCCTGATTCAATCACACAGTGAAACTCTAAGCATAGTCATCTCCATTGCCCTTTGAGCAACTTTGAGTTTCTTTATTAGGCCCATAAGCGAACATATCTCAGTGCCGTATGTCATCACTGACAACACTCACTGGTCGATGGCTTTCGCCTTGAGATACTGAGATACTGCGGTATCTCGAACGAGAAGATTTTGCGTAGTTTCTCGAAGCAGCCCAGCCGAGTTGGATTCGACGATTAACCTCTTTAAACTTTAAAGCCCTGTTTCGCTGTTTAGCCTCTTGTATACGATCGGCATTATACTGTCGGTATTATAATGTTTAACAAGAGACTTGGAAATCTGTATATTGAGCTGCTGATATCTATTAGAATCGACTGACGACTGCAAGACCATCTCACTTCTTTCCTCCATGAGACCGACGGTAAAGTCAGAGAGCTAGCCGGTTTTACGTATACGGCAGGTCTTAACATACTTAGACCCAACCGTACGGATAGCTTCCACAAACCCGACATTGTACTCGTCCACTTCGCTTCTATCGCAATCGAAGCGGTTTTTAAGTTCGACTTGAAAGCTCTCGAGGTTTTGTATTTGGACGGGCAACGGACGAAGCGTAGACTTCATCAGACGGGACCTGTCAAGCTTGATATTCAGATTCAATGAACCTCTGACCATACGATGGTCGCTACCGATTTTAACCGAACTGATCATAGAGACATCATTGAATATTTGCTTCCTTGTCGACATGATGAAGTCTATCTCATTCTTAGTCACACACCGTTGGGACTCATCTAGGTTCACTTCCTGTGTTCTTGCTTACTGAAGAAGGAGTTCATGATAAAGAGTTTCTTCTTCTCCATAAAGCTGGCCAGTCAGTGGCCCCGGTGGTTTCGCCGTCCAACTCCAAATTGCCCCACTCGCAGCTCAATACCACTTCGCTTTCCTAGTTTTGCGTTGAAGTCCCCCATAACAATGGTGTAGTGGGTTCTGTTACTATACCATAACATTAATAATAGGCAAGGAATTTTTTTAGGATATGTAAGAGATAGATCCTTTATGAGTCGTATTGGGTTACTTGAAGTTGTGTGGGTGCGCTTAGTGGTATTGGATCGATTTTTAGTACTGATACTTGGTTGAACTTTTTCTGTCAATTAGAAAGCTATAATTTATTCTTTACCAAACGAACTTTTTTGTTTATACGAAGTAGTCTTAAAAGGACATGCGGTCGGAAAAGTAAGTAATTCATAAATCTATTGCTATCACGTTGCGCCCCAAAGAATGAATTATAAAACACGAAAGAGCTGAGCTTACCAATGCAAAATAGTCGAAAACATCACTTCGTAGTACCCTGTTTCCTATTCCGCTAGAATATCCTCTTAAGTCCACATAATTTGGGTATTAGTAAAATATGGTGTAAGCATGGATTTATAAATTCTTAATAAAACTACAGAAATTAGCAATGAAGTTTAAAATAATTACATAATAGTAGAATTTAGTGCAAATGCAATCTTTCACAGTTCTTATTGTAAATGAACAACACTGACTGGAAAAGTTTTTTTTCTATATTTTTAAATTTCCTTTTTCACCCCTTGAGCACTAACCTTGCGATTACGCCAGATTTCCATTGTTTTTCTATAGTCTCATTTTTATGGGTAATCGATATATATTAATATATTTTCCTAAATATATAGTAAACTCCCTCAGAACCGCTGGTGGAACATATTGAGGTAGGAAAACATCTTCACAATTGTCCTTGACTGCACAGACATCGATATTTATTTCTGATTGGTTGCCGTTGCGAGGTTAACTATAACATGAGCATGTGATTAGTAGATTAGTTACCCGAACTTTCTTCCACTACACTGGTTTATGTTCAACATGTTTGCCGGCATTTGCACTTAAATAAACATTTACAAATCGTTTTTTTTTTAATATTGTATATTTCTTAACTTAGGCCGTTTACGTATTTTTGCATATGTGTTTATTTTTAACATCATCGAGCCAGCGCTTTTTCAAATGACGACCATTACTGCAAAAAATAATAGCAATTATATCTTGTACCGTTTCACTTATTGAATAATCATAAGATTTCGTAAATCATTTTACGTAACAGAATATACATATACTGTGGTTTGCTATGTAATATACAGTAATTACTTTTTGTTTTTTACCATTGCATCAGCTCTTAAGAGGTTATCCCAGCGGCATTTATTCCATACAATCGTAGTCCCCGGTTTTTTCTCCCTGGATAATAGCATTATGCTAAATATTGTTATACCTAATCATATATATCCACCGCGGTCATGCCCGTACGTTTTGATTTTTTTCATAAATTAATAATTATTGTAGAAACTAATCTTTAGACATGAATTTGAATTGCTCGATTTTGACCGTCATTTTCAGATGTTCGTCAAACAAGTTTTATAAATAAAATTGAAAAATGTAAAAGGTACAGGCATAGCCAAAGTCTTAATTATTCTAAAACTAAAAGAGAATTAAAAATCAATTCAGTTTTGGAGGAGGAATCAGGGTACTACGAAGTGATGTTTTAGTCTATTTTGTATAGATAAAATCAGCCCGAGCTGCAGTTGTCCTTTCCGTTTTTATAATTCTTTCTTCAGGGCGCAACGCGATAGCAATAGATTTCTGAAATACCTTCTTTTCCGACCACGTCCGCACGTCCTCTTAATATTTACACTGCAGGTAGAATCGTTTATATCCGTTGGGATGAAGTAGAGCACGCAGGCTATATCGTCCAGGGAAGAGCAAATTTACATAATACGCTTTGTCTATCCGGGATGTTATATATTTTGGAATAATATGAGAGATATTGAAATAATTATTTTTAGCATAATTTAAACCTTATTATTTTAGTTGTGCATGTAACGTAGAAAAAATCGTAGGCATATGCATTTTTTATATTATTCGTTTCAATCTTAGAAAGTGAATGTTTTTATTATTAAATCTTATAAAAGGTAATCTCTCTCTGTATACATTATACTTCTGGCTGAATATTATTCGTATATGTATTTGGTTATTTTATATAATAATCGGAAAGTTATGATGATATGCCCGAGGGTCATAATGTGTCTCGCTTACGATTTTTAAACGGCCCGCGCGAGCAAAGTAGATTCCCTCCCACCAAAGTGAGAGTCTTGCGTACGCGGTCAATAGTTGTTTATGAAAAATTCTACTTAGATATAGGTTGCGTAAAAAATAAATATCGTACTTCAGTAACTGAAAAACATACCTGTGACGTATTATTGCTATCAACACCTAATTGAACTCTGGCATGAACAATATATTACAACAAAAGCTATGTCTGAAATCGCATTGATTACAGGTATCGGTCATCGACATCCCTTTTTTTTTTTTGACGGGGGGTGAAATGCATTTACGCTCTACCCTTACCTTAGTGAGACCGGAGTCCCCCAATGCAATAGGTAAGGGGACACGGAGGGACGACTCCGTGCCAGTGTGGGACTCACCCGGACGTGAAGCATCCGGAAATACCCACTAAAACCCCCCGGGGCCGTCCGCTGCATTTGGGATGGGGGCGACACGGGGTGGCTTTCGCAAGCACCGCGTCGCATCATCATCGACATCCCTAGGATGTTGATTGATCAGTGACGTAACGAAATAAAGCAACATGGCGGCTATCGCGGTAATTTGAATTATCTTTTTAGGGCACATAACGTTACCTAATAAAAAAAACCTAAAACCTTATTATTTTCGAAGGATCAAAATAAGGAACAATACCCTATTATAGTTAACAACAGTAACACAGTTAGTGGCCCGCCAAAAATTTCAAAATCGTCCGTTTGGCCCGACTGATAAAAAAAACTCGAGCAACCTTGATCTATACTAATAAAGACAATTGAATTGTCTGTTTGTAATGTCAAAATTATTATTTTTTTACTAAATAGATATGAATGTATATACGACTAGCGGCGTGCCCGCGGCTGCACACACGTTTCGTATATTCTTCACTGCGTTTTAACTTTTTTATACAGAACCCTAATTATTTGTATAAAAATTTTTTAGTGCTAAGTTAAAGTAAACATATTTCTCATAAATTATAGCACTTAGCCCTAAAATTGAACACGGATTTTATTCGATTTTTTATGAGTTTCATTTCAATATGTATTTTATTAGGAAAGAAAGACTTAATAATGTAGTTAATAGTCTCTATTACCTTTACCAACTAAATTTTTCAACATAACGCAGCCGTGGTTTTTATAATTGCCTAATAAGTAGACAAATCACGTTTCATTCAGACTTGATTGCGTCTGTTGACAATCACGGCGGCTTGTGACGACACGAAATGAAGCGATTTCTATACTGGTGTCTATCTATTTATGCAATTATATCGCTTTACGGTCATACGTTGCTGTTTTAAATCCACTTTACTGAGCCCAGTCTGTGTATATAAGCAGCAATGGACGGTGTTTATTTCGGACGAACCCCTCGACCGATGGCCTTGTCTAGTCGTTACCGGGCAAAACAAAAACTTTGTTTTCCTTTGTGTGAACTGTTTCTGTACTTACGTATTGCTGTTGATTTTAGTTTTAAAATTTATAGGTAATAATTTAATATCTCAATTTAATAAGATACTTTTTTTATATATTATGTTGTAATGAAAATATGTTATCTATCATAAGCATTGGTATAAATTCGACATAATTTAAGCTACCTAATAAGTTAATATTGCTAACGTAACCACCGTTTAGACTTCCTATGTCAGCAAAAATAAGCAAAGTATCAGCCTGCCCTGTTGATGCTTATGTGATACTAAAACGGACCTTCATTCGTGTGAGTGAGAAAAGAGAAGGCATCAAAAACAAAATTTGTAAAAAAAAACCAAGTCTCGGAACTGGGTTCTTCTGTCGTAAAAAGTTGTAAGATCCATCTAATAAATACCAAGTCGGTTACTATATTAAGTTCCTACTTAAGGGACTTTCTGTCTTAAGTTACTACCTAATTAGCTGACCAAACAACACCTTATAGTGACCATATCAATATTAAATATATTTTATGTTTTAAATAAAATAGATTGACTTGGACATCGCATGAAAACACAATGTATCTCAAAAGTAATGCATATTACTAAATAAGATTGTTTAGTGCATTTGGGTTATTTATGCAGTTGGTGTATCTAGAAAACTAGACCGAAATTACAAAATATTTTAGTTTTTCCTTGATTTATACACTTAACACTAATTGTATTCTAAATTTGAAGATTCTATTTCTGCTAAAAGTGCCTTAAAGTTTTGATGATCGGCCAGTCAGTGAGTGACAAAATTGAGAAATTTTGACTAGTTATAATAATTAAACTACTGGATCAAATTTTAATGAAATTTGAAACGTACCGTGATTATACAATGCCTGCTTGGTTACCAAAAAATCAAGCTTCTAGTTTTATCCATAACGGAGTTATAGGGGGTCGAAAATGGCCTGAACTGTTTCGAGAAAAGGATGATACGGCCGTGCCGCTTTTTGTTTATTTTTGCTCGACTTGCCGTGCCCCCAGTTAGTTTCGATATTCTTTTCTTTTAATGTACTAGTTACAATTTAAATTCACATATTTATGTTCAATATACGTATAAAACATGATAATAGCGTTTTGTATTATATCCTATCCAGGACAAATGTGTGGAACATAGACATAACATAAATAGAGCTAATAAATTAGGAGGATTATGAATATTTTCTTTAAATATTTATACCCCTGAAAAAAATACCTACCGCTTTTTTATTATGATATAAATAGGTTCAGTACTTTAAATACAATCTCACCTGATGTTAAGTGATAATGTGGTCCAGGATGGTAAACACACTAAGCCTAGATACTGGTTTTCAAGTGATGCTTCCGGAATACACCTATTGGTATTTGGCAACAGGTTTTCGAACTTGAGGGTGGTAGGTACCCAGACGGGCATTGTTAGAAAGTGCTCTACCAATATGCTATGGTTTCCTCACGATGTTTTCCTTCACCGAAAGCTCAGGCTGATTTTAGAGTTGGATGTCGCTTCTACTGACGCGGAATCCGGCCTAACTATCCACTGCGCCATCATCTCTTCAAAATAAGGTAAAGGTAAAGGCCATGTAAAGGTATATAATTGTGTTTTTATAATACATATAGTTATATTTACATAATTGCGATTTTAGTACCTATGTGTGAGTGAGTATTACTGAATATTTTTACCATAGAAATTTAAAACTGGAACACTAATATAATATATATATATATTGTTTGTAGACGCAGAAAAACTTTCTATGAAAATGACGTATTATAAAAAGTAACTTTAATTCATTAACTAACAAAACTAATTTTACATTGTGAAAAATTTGGGAAATCTGTAACTTAACTACTTCTATCTCTAAATGACCATAATCCAGCACGGATATACCACGAAATAAGGGGTCGTATGTCGTTTGTTTACTTTTGATGCGGGAGATTCTGAATGCTTAAATAAACATGGGCGACGGCTTGCTTACTATTGCTGACCTTAATTTTGCTTACGTAAAATTGAAACAGAGAGCTTTAAGTTAGTCACTGTTCATAAATATTTTTTTATTAAATAGGTTACAGTAATAAATATAGATCTAGAAAATTATACATTTGGATATTTGTACAAAGGTCAAGGTTAGTACCCCAAGGTTAGCTGTTTCAGTCAACTTGCGGTAGCGCTGTAAATACGAAGTGTAAATTGAAATGAATAAATAAAAAAAATGTATGGATGCATATTAATTTTTATTAATATATTGTAAATGTATACATAATATCTATATGATATTTAAACAGCTGATGAACTGGAATTTTAACATCGACACATGTAAATATATTTTTATAAAAAAATAAACAAATTAATATCCTTTTATAAAGACATGTTTTTGTAACAATTCAAGATTTTTTTAATTAATCCCCATCCAGTCCTTAGGCGTAACCTTAGACTGTGTTAAAATTTGATTTATTTAAATAATTCATACATACCCCGAAATTTATTGTTCTGTTTTTCTTTTTTGTCATTTTTTACTTCTCTCTTATTTCTTTTAGAACATTATTTTGTCTCTTTTTTGAGTTCAATATTTTCCTATTTTAATTTTTAATCTTGTATCAAATATTCTTAGACTATGTATTCTAATTTCAATTTCATCCTTGTTTCTATTACAGGTTTTTTTTCTATTACAGTTTTTAACTTTACTTTCTCAACTTATATTCACTTCATTACAATTATTTACAATTTATATTATGGTATAATTATGATTTGTTTTAGTTTTGCTTCATTTCGGAAGATCACAATTTACGGCTGGCTGTTTGTGGCGACAAACAGACATTGTTGTCGTATTTTCTTCACCTAATGAATGAAATGTTTTAATAAACTTATGTAACAACTGAACAAACTTTAAAATTCATAAATAAACATATGAAAGACGTTTTCTGTTTACGTAATTATTTTTAGGACTGTTTGTAAGACAAAAGTCTGCCATTTCTGGAAATACAACTTGGTAACTTTGAAATAAATATTGAGCTCAACGTTGGTTCTTAATTTTCAGGTCACAGTGTAATGTATTATAATTTATCTTTCGGGTAACTTTCTGCAAACCTACTTGGATTCTTAAGATATGAGGTTATGATAATAAATCTATTTAAAAATGGATATTTGTACATATTAAAATCGAACATAATTATGACATACATAAATAGGTAAACAAGTAAGTAAGACAGAGAAGTTAGTGTTTTTAATCAATACTTAATCGAATATTAGTATCGTGTATCGACCGTGTGCGTTTATTTTGACGTAATATTGTAAGGAAGTTAGGCGCGAGTTGGCGCGACCTCTGTGACGTCACGCGGAGGCCGCACCGCTCTCTCTCAGCAAGCGCGGTGGGGTGTCACAGCGCTTGTAACCACTACAGAAGGCATAATGTAACTATTTCTATAAAAAAAAAAACAAGAACAATAGGTTTATTAATTAACTGTATATCATGAAACGCAAATTCATCCTATCATTTTATTCATACGAAAATTACTTCACAAATATATTATAATCTCTAGAAATATATTCTGTTACATAATTTACGGTATAAGTAAGTAGTGAATAAAAGCAGAAAAGTATAAATGAATAAAAATTAAATGCAATGTATCGAATTCGCTAGAGTAGGTATGGCTTTTTTTCTTTTACTGACTCGACTCGGATTGTGTAAATATAAATTCAACCGGCATTAATATAATATTACGTATTCGAATAACATTACAAATTTAAAATGAATTATGCAATTCTTATTTGAACTTTCAGTTCCTTTTTTTTATTACGTATCAATTTTATTATTTATTTCCGATAATTATTTTAAGTAATCATGTTAAACATAGAAGTGTAAGCAAATAGAAAGAAAAAAATACGTTATACCTTATATCGTATAGTGTATCCCTTATAGTGTATTCATATATTTATAGTAAGCACAATTTTCTTTCAGTATAACTCCTGCAATGTATAAAATTTTAAAAACAAAGACAACAGCATCAAAAGACATTTGTTTATATTCAGAAACTAGCTGGGCCTGCGTTTCGTATGTTCTTCACTGCCTTTGAATTTTTTTAACATAATACGAAAGCTAAATTTTTTAGTATTGTGATAAGGTAAAAATATTTCTCATGAATTCAAACACTTGCCCGTAAAACAGATTGAATCGGATTTTATTGAACATTTTATAAGTTTTAATTTTTTTACGCGGAACCAAAAGTAAATTAAAAGTACCCTATGGTACCCGGAGTAAGTTCAGCTACCTACCAAAAATCTACCGTCGAAATCCGTCCAGCCGACCCGGAGATTACCCGGAAAAAACAGACAGACAAAATTTTTAAAAATTGCATTTTGGTATAGGTCTCGCGTATAAAATCATATCTATTTAGTAAAAAAAAATTTTTCACATTACAAACAGACACTTCAATATAATTTCTTAATACAGAACTAATAAATTAAATTAGCCTTTAAATTACACTAACTAGATGAACTTATAATATTAAATTTTTATTGATAACTTAGCAACGACCAGGTTAATTGATAATCAAGGTTTCGAATAAAATTGTATAGTAGCAACTTGTAATAATTGTAAAAAAACAATTAATACAAAAATTCTATATTTTGTAGTGCAAAAAATTTGCAACCAAAAAATATCATGGAAATCAGTTTCTTCAAAAATAGAGATAAGAATTTTTGTCCATTAGTGCGTTTCCAACTCGACCCATTGCGCCTATTTATATAATCCTCTCTTTGAATCATAGATGTTTTCTATACTCTGGATTTATTACATTTTATTGTGGAATATTTGGAACAAAGTTGGTGAGGTAACAGCGATTGACGTTGATAAAAATTAAGTATAGGCTTGTTCTCTTTTAAGCTTGAAATTCTAGGGATGTAATGTAACATATATAATATACAAATTGATCTGTGGAATCAGCTTGTGTTAGAGAGATTGCAGTTTTTTCGTAAAATAAACAATATAATTTCTAACTTGTAGTGACTATATTTTATTTTATGATTTTATTTTATTACGATGACTTGCCTTGCCTGTGAACGGTATGTTATAAATATAAAGTAAATTATGTAATAAGTCTGTACATTTGCATATAAATAGATATTTTCACCTAGAAACTCATTATTCATATATGATTTAATTTAGAATAATATGATAACGATATAGGTGGAAGATTTGAGTATTTACTTTACTGTACTAAGGTATGAAAGAGATGAATGTTTGAGCTTGATTTTAATATAAACTTACGTATTTCGTGGTAGTCGTTTAAATGTTTTTCTCATGGACGTTGAGTCATTTCATTTCTAAAGAATTAAATCATCGCCGTGCTTGTTTATAATCTTTCTAAGTATTGTAATACTAATTGTATTTTGCTTGTACAGAGATATTTTTATTTTACACTCTACTAGAATTAGGTACTTATTATTTGAATAGTCGTCGTTAACTGTTTCCGTAAGAAATGAAGTAACTAACAATACACATCGACTTTTCTATTAGCTTAAGCATGCTCTTTACTCTCAATGTACTATATTTAGGGAAATAATACTACGCTTAAACTGAGACAATTTAAATCCACTCACAATTTTCGGAGCATTCGTTAGCTAAACAACAAATTGCTTAGGCATTATCTTTCACTAAATCAGTTGTTTAGACATCCTACAAAGGAAACGTGAATATATGAAATATGTAATACGAATCCGGTTTTAGAAGACTTTACATGCAAAATTTATTTAGTAAATACGTAATAACGAATTCTGATTGTTACAATGAAATCATTATTTTCAATTATCGTTCGTGAACCTTCTGTATTTTATTTGTTAGCGAAGCCTTCAAGTGCGACGTATCCCCCTATATTGCGTGTTACCAAGTGAACTATACTTCATAATTCATATGATACGAAATTTACTTTTCGTGCGTGTAAAACTACATACATACTGGGTTTATTACTATTAACTACAGTTCGTTTAGAGTGCAAAATGTTTGATTAAATATATAATCGTTTATTACAATTATTTCTCTTATTTCGTTTCAAGAATTAATCTGTAATATACCACCTTGTTACCTTGACCTGTAAAATAACACCTATAGGAGAACAAGAGCAATTTTCATTACATTATCATGGTGTGACCGTGATAGTTAATGAAGCGTGATCAAATTATAGCAATTTACTTTTTTAATGTTTTTGTACGAAACTATTGTTGTATACCACAGTATTTTGCGTATCCGAAATCACTCTTTTAATAACATTATCGCAAGGAGAATATATAACTTAGTATAACAGGAACAATTATTTCAATGGAAATTTTGTTGGAAGTTGTTTTAGTAAGTCGAATAAATACATGTCATTTATTCTCATGTCTATTTCTTAACTCACTTGTGGTCGGCGCAGTATGTTTTCTTTCTTCCATTCATTCCTATCATGTTTCATTTATTTTTCTTGATTTCATATGTTCCCTTACACACTCCATCCATCTATTCCTTGTCCGTCTTATCCTACTCCATCCATCAACTTTCATCACTTCATCACTTCATTCACAGTCATCACTTTTTTGGTCACATCCGCTTCGTCGATTCTTAAAGCATGACCATTCAAGAGATTCCCTTACAATTTTTCTATCACTGGTGCCACTTTCAAACTCACTCTGACGTACCTACTCATTCCGGATCTTGAATAAATCCATATATAAATGATATTTCATTGTTACATCTTGATGCCTAGGGTACTATTTATTAAAACGAACGAATACAAAATTAACTAATGTATTTTTTTTTAAGGATTTTATCGCATAGAGTTCATGTCGTCCAAATTAATATAGATAATATATGTACATATGAGATATAAAATAAAATTATCATAAACCTAACTCTGTTAACTAATATATTATTAAAGAACCTTTCAGGAATTACGTTAGGATCTAGGATAGATCTTAGGGATTTAGGATAAGTAGAGGGATCTCTTTACCTATTTTTGATAACACGAGGAACGTATAATGGTGATTACGTAAGGAATATTAGTTATTTTTTCAAAATTATGCTACACTTGCGCAGTTATGTGTGGGAACGATTAAGATCTTTGGTAACTCACTACGGGAAGGGGGTAAGAATGACCAAAACTTTACTCACTTACTAAGATACATTTAGTTGGGATTATCTTTGAAAAGTGATCGTGTTTATTTACGGGATGCATGGGTTTGCAGTTAATTCAACGCTTGTATATTCTAAGAAAGATTTCAATTTGCTTTATATATGCGAATATTTTCTATTGTTACATTAAAAAATGAACTACTAGTGTCTTTATAATACCATGCTCATCGTTCCGTATTTATCGTGCTTTGAAATAATATCTGTGACGTCACTCAAGTAAATAATTATTATGTTAGCGTGTCATTTAAAATTTCAAAGTTTACTGTACGAGTGTTGGTATTTATTGTCACGTGATAAGGTATAGACTTCTACATACCTTCTGTTTATCTGTTTGTTTGTGTTTCGTAAAGTATGAGGCTTCCCTGCGTGTTGCCCGGAACTAGTTATATTACTCATTATTTATTTATCGAATATGGTTTAGTTTAGCGCCGCGATGCCGCTCCGTTTTTTTTGGTTGTTACACTCGCAATAAATGAAGATAAAGTGCCGTTAGCTGAGAGATTCATCACTTTTCAATCAGCTTGAAAGCTTTCTTACATATATTATTCAAATATAGATAATAATATGTTTTAACGAATATATTTTTGCCACATACATATTTTTTGCAGTATATATTTTCTCTACTTAAAATTTACAATGGTAATCCGTCTAACGATAATTTTACAATTTCATTGTTACGCGATGCAATCTTCCTTTATTTTGTCATCAAAGTCTTTCTTGTCTTTATTAATCATAATCATTTATTACATTATTCGTTTAGATCAGTCTTTCCCAAAAGGTGACCGATAACGCCTCCCTGTGGACGCTTCATGTCTAAAGGGGGGAGGTAAGAGAGAAAAAGGGGGGCGTTGAAGGGAAAATTTGTAGTTTAATTTAGGTAGGTAGGTACCTATTTTTTTTTTTAATTCAAACTGCACAATATAAATTTTATTTAGTTAGGCACTTAATTACTTAGTTAGTTCATACTCGTATATCTGTCCTGTTTCATTGAATAAATAAAAACTTAAAGTATATAATACTAGTGACTTTCCCGCGAATTCGTCCGTGCATATAGAATAGAGAGAGAATTGATTATCCCTTAGGAATAAGATGTTTTTCTGGATAAAAGTACAGGATAAAGTCTGTCACTCTTTGGTCCTTCCTATTCTATTACCATTTCAAAAATCATGTCAATCGGTCGCTCCGTTTCGAAATTAAAGCTGACATAAACAAACAAGTTAAAACGCAACAAGCATACCTTCGTATTTTAATAGGTATTAGTATTCCTAGATAGGTAATTTTCGTAGTAGACCGCGAGCAATCATATTTTAATAAGTTTTTGTTAAATAACGCAATTTGTGCAATCCTGCATCAATTGGCTGGTTCATAGATACTTGTCCTTGAGTTTATGCATGTTTGTCTTATTCCTGTCGGTGTGTGCTGCATTTGCAAGCCTAAATAACGTAATGTAACGTAATATTTATTTTATTTCATTTGCGGTTTCGCGCGTAATGGATAAGCAGTACTTAAGCTGAACACTTACTTACGTATTTCTGAAAACAAACCAATGTCGAAAATAAAAAATATGTGACTGCAATAAGTGCAGAATATATTAAATACGGATTTATTGAAAATCCCACAAACCCATCGGCGCCTTTGTGCCTTCTATCTCTAAAAAAACATTTTCGAATGAAGCAATGAAGCTTTCAAGACTGCAAGATAATTTGAATAAAATGCGTCCAGATAAGAAAGACAAGAATGTATCATATTTCCAAGCCTATAGAAGAAGCATAATGGTCAGCCAAGTGTACCAAAACTCTTTTCGGCGACTGCTAAAAAAGATGACGACGGACTTCGAACTTCGTATAAATACCTCTTTGTTATTTGCTCAAAAAGGCAAACCACACAACATCGAAAAAGAGTTCATTTTACCAGCAATAAAGGTAGTAATAACTACTATGCTTCATAAACCGGCGGCAGATATTATCCGAAAAATTCCTTTGAGTAATAATTCTGTGCAAAGACGAATTGATGAAATGGCTGAAAACATTGAAGAATCATAGTGCAATCATGTGAGGACTAGTAAATTCTTAATTCAGCTTGATGAGTCCACTTTACGAAAGTGCGAAGTATTGTTGCTGTCTTACGTGAGGTTTATTAAAGATGAGAAAATATGTGAAGAACTATTGTTTGTATGTAAAGCCATATTCAATACATTGGAAAAGTTTTGTGATGAGAAAGAAATTCCCTTAAAGAATATTATATCAGCTGCTACGAATGACGCTCCAGTTATAACAGGGTGCCGTAAAGTCTGCATAACGCATTTAAAAAAAAAAAATGAGATTTCCTTGCTTTACATTGCGTTACTCATCGACAACATTTGGTCGGTAGAGATTTAAGTGAACGACTATTTCAATCACTGCAATATGTCATGAAAGCAGTCAATAAAATCCCCAACAGCTCTTTGAATGATAGATTATTTCATCAGCTTTGTGTTACTAATGACGAAGATGTCAAACGTTTGTTGTTTCATACTGAAGGTCGTTGGCTACTAAGAGGCAATTGTCTGACTCGAATTTACAACCTGTTTTACTATAGAGTTCTTGGAAAGCAAAGATACAGCATTGCGCAACAAACTAATTACATCAAAGAATTATATAGGTTACATGACAGACCTGTATAAATTGTTCAACGACGTGAATCTCCAACTTAGAGGCAGTGAACTAAATTTAATTAAAACAAAAAATGTCGTTGCTGCTTTTGCAGCCAAATTGCTTCTATACAAAAAGAAGCATACGTGAGTTTCACAACTTTCCGCATTTATTAGTATCTTGCAGTAACGACGACTTGTTTGCCTACTGCCAACATTTGCAAAACCTCCACATCGACTTCACCGAACGATGCCAGGACATTTTGAACTTGGAAATACCAGACTGAGTGTTGGATCCGTTTTTAAATGTCAGCACAGCAATATCTCCTCAACTGGAAGAAGAACTTATAGAATTGACAACGAACGTGAAAATATTAATCAAGTTCAAAAACAACCTAGAATTTTGACTACAAAAACCGAACCCGCAGTTGTACCCTGGATTGTGGTCAATCGTTCAACGATTCTTGATAGCATTCCATCGTCATATTTTTGTGAACGTGGATTTAGTGGTGTAGCAACGCTGCTTACTAAAAAGAGAAACCGTTTGCATGTTACTGAACGTGGTGACTTGCGGCTGTTCTTGAGTAAATTTGAAGCTGATATCTTCAAACTTATTAATCAGATTCATCCTTCACATTAGTTTTAATATTAAAATCGATTACTTATGCTTGTTTTATTTTGAATAAAAGATAATCTGTCTGAATACTATAAAGTTGCGTTTCAATAATCATTCTCATTGACAGATATAGCCCGCTAGAGTTAATTTGATACTTGAGCGCTTTCGTGTACTACCTACTGCGCTCAGGTCCCAAGTTCACTCTTGTGGGTCATAATAAAAGTATCGTTTAGAATGAATGTTTTATCTCCGCTGATAAATAATTAACAATAATTTATTTAATTTGAAGTTATAGTGGTTTTTAAGTAGGTAAAAAAATGGGGGGCGCTAAAAATAATTAATTTTGAAAGTAGGCTGTAGACAAAATAAGTTTGGGAACCTCTGGTTTAGATTAATACTTTCTTTTAAATAATGAAATAGATATATTTTCAAATTTATTATAAAAATAGCTTTAATAATAAAATATTTAGTTTAATAGGTGGAGGTTTATAATTAGCAATTGTAATACTTTTATATTTTTTTTATTCAACATTTGACTTCAACATTTGACTGTAAGCCTTCCATAAAACGATAAAATAAAGTAATGTTTAGTTTATTTCTTCTTTTCTGAAAGTGGAAAATTGGTATTAAGCGATAGTATGATTCATCAGATATTTTAATCTCAGACTTACATAATTTAACACAATCACTATTTAATTTACAACACTTTATGTCTATTTGTATTATTATAATAACTTTTTTTTGTATGAATAGTATATGTTTGTTACCATAATAAATAAATAAATAAAGGTGTTCTTCTATTTACCGCTGTGTTTTTAATGTATTATTTATATTGTTAAGGTTAAAAGTCCAAGCGTGATCACCAGGCGTACTCGTGTCAGTTAATCATAGGTACTACAGAAGTCAGAGTGCTTTATACTTTGGCCTTTCAACGATACTCTGATTCACGACAAGGCCGACAGCTAAAATAAAAAAAAAAACCGCATTACTTAACACTAAAATTAGAGCGATGATGGCGCAGTGGCCAGTTCGGTCAGATTCCGCATCAACGGATGCGGGTTCGAGCCCACCTATCCAACTAAAAAATCAGCCTGAGCTTTCGGTGAAGGAAAACATAGCGGGGAAACCATAGCATGGGGGTAGGGCGTTTTTTAATAATGGCCACCTGGCTAGCTAGCACACTCAAGTTTGAAATATCTGTCGCTAAATACCAATAGGTGTGTTCCGGTAGCATGACTTGAGAACCTGTACCTCTAGGCTTAGTCTGTTTACCATCCTTCGATAACATCGTCACTTAACATCAAGTGAGATTGTGTTCAAAGCACAGAACCTTTAACGTGTAAAAATAAGTGCTTAGTAATAGCAGTAATACTTTCTTACAACTTACTTTAATAATTTTGACATCCGAATTTATTAGGAGAGAGTTCTTGGATAAATTAACTAATTTTTTATATTCGTTACTTTAGTTTGGATCACTAGAGTAATACGACACTACGAGATTTAAATAATAAACTGTTAATAAAATAAAAACTTCTTTACAATTTGGAAACTACAAAAAATTCATCATCAAAAGGATTGCACGCCCATTAGCTACTCCTTATCATTAACAAATATATAAATAAAAAAATCTAAAATTGTACTAGATAAATTATATATAAATTAGACACCTATATTTAAAGTATTTTAACTTTAAATATTATTTATCTTTAAAACTCTTGATTCTGTGTATAACGGCTTAAACAAGATGAAGTAATTTAAGGAAATATTAATGAAGCCGTAACGAAAACTACTCTTTGAATATTAAATGTATTCAAATGAGAATTTAAATAAATAAATAATAACAGTTGAGACTTCGCAGTTTTATTATGAATACACTAGAGAAGCTTAATTATAGGTAGCGAATGGTTGCAAATGCGATTAATTATTTTTTGATGGTATAACGCTTTGACATTTATGTTGACTTCATTTGTTACTAACTTCAGCCCGCGACTTCGTCCGCGTTGACTTTAGGATTTGTCCAGAGAGTTACTAGTGTCCAGAGAGATAGAAATATGCAATAATTAAATTTTCTATAGAATTTTTGAAGAGCCTTGATTTATTTAATGTATCTCCAGTGACGTAACTATACAATCTGAGGCCCATGGTAAATTCATTGGATGGGGCGGGCTCCAGTAAAAATTGTCAAGTTGTAATATGATTTTAATAAATCACTAAAGTAATCATACTAAAGCGTTTAAATATCTAGTTGTGTGTAATTTTTATATATTTATAATTATTACTAAATTTTGTTAAAAATGTTAGGATAATTCCGGGTTTTTTGGCATTTTGTGAGCTCTGTCACCTATAGTTACACCACTGTGTATCTCTTAAGATTTGTGACACACCATCGTATTTCCCCCTCAAAATTCATACATCGGCGATCGACATTGTTCTTGGACAACGCTTTATTTAACCCCGTTTAGTTTCTCATTAAGACGTGCGTCTTAATTTTCTCACAAAATATAATGTAATGGAAAAGTGTGAAAGATGTGTCTGTTTGTAATGTCAAAATATATTTTTTTACTAATTAGATACTATACGATACTATACCAAAAATATATAATTTTAAATTGTTGTCTGTTTGTTTGGTCCGGGTAATCTCTGAGTAATCGGCTGGACCGATTATGATGGGAATTTTTCTTAGCAGACTCAGCGTAACTTAGGCTACTTAATTTTAAGAAAATAATAATGGGTTCCGCTTAAAAAAATTAAAACTCGGATTCAATGCACATTTTTACTAGCAGGTATTTGCATTTGTGAGAAATATATTTGCTAATGTGAGTAGCAAAAAACTTGGAACATATTTAGGGTTCTATAAAAAAAAAGAAGATATTACGCAATGAAAAATATATGAAATGCGGGCGTAGCCGCGGACACACAGCTAGTTACGTAATACGATCCCTTATATCGGTGGCTTTTTGAAATTGATTTCATAATAATATCGTTACCTTTGTTTATTTCTTAGTACTTTATGTGAAAGAATTTGTCATGTGGAGGAACGAATCACTACCTAGTCATCCCTTTGTCAAACCCATGTCTTCCAGGTTTTCGGTCACACACATTGACTGGACACAATGAAGTCATAGCGCTCATGTACATTTGTGTTTAATTTTTTTTTTCTAACTAGCTAACGCTTTTGACCTGTAGGGCCTTTATAGCTTCACCGTGACTTTAGGCGCGAATACTGAAGGCACTTAGCTGCAAAAAGGTAACTAGTACAAGGGTTACCAAAGTGGTGCAAACCACGGCTTGGCCGTTATATGAGTGTAAAAAATTCCGCGGTATTTCGAACCTAGTTAAGCCCTACATTTTTATGTAATAATATATTTTTTTTAAAAGGTTTCTTACAGGATCTATGTGCTTGCGTGTTATGTGCAGGAATGTGAGTGCAGTGTTATGCGTGTAATGCTTGATCCATAGTCAGTGTCAGTGATTTAGTTACAGAATATCGCGATATAAAACGGACAATCGTGATCTATTGCGTTGTGTACACCGATACACAAGAGATGACAAAATCGAACGAAGCCGATTCACGAAACGTTTACCAATAATTTCAAGTTACAAAACACGTAATTGGCTTTTATGAATCTAAAATGTTTGATAGCTATCTATACCTATTTATGAATTTATTTCACATGTTATTTTTATAACCTGTACTATTGTTACTCCACGGCTCTGCTCGCTATATACTATCGGATAGACAGACCGATAGATGTTGCCTTTTATTGTAGAAGGTACACAACAAATGTTTTTTCTTCTATTATTCTGATTATTTTTCATAGTCATACATATTATTTGCCGTTATAAAAATTATACTATTATAAAATCTGACCTGATAATATATCTACAATTTAAAAAGAGAAACACAGAAATCGGTTCAGTGGTTCTTGAGTTATAAACCAACTACCGGAGAGACAGAGAGGTAGTTTGACATTGACTTATATATAATATAAGGACAAGCTAAACGCTTTTTACCAACAATTGTACAAGATTTTGAATGACGATGTGGTCCAATAAGGTAAACACGCCAAATCTAAATGTACAGACAGATTATCATGTATTAAGATGGCCGTGTGGTGCCGGCAAAAAATAGTACCACTCTATATCTTCTCGTGTGTGTCGTAAAAGGCGATTAAGGGATAAACCAGGCGATGGGCTGCAGCAATCTCGGAGTATCAAAAACACCTACAGCGATTGCCAACCCGCCTGCCAATTCCCTCGATTATGGCAATTCCCTCCCTTTTGGGGGAGACCTATGTCCAGCGGTAGACTCTTTCGGTTGAATAAATCAAAGATGGTAGCCAGCCTGGCGAGCATTAAAAATTACCCTACAACCATGTTATGGTTTCCTCACAATATATCTCTTTACCTTTTTTTTTTTTTTTTTTTTTTGACGGGGGGAAATGCATTTACGCACTACCCTTATCTATTGTATTTGAAGGATCAGAGTCCCCCAAATACAATAGATAAGGGGGCACGGAGTGACGAGTTCCGTGCCAGTGTGGGACTCACCCGGGCGAGAGTCGCCCGGAAATACCCACTAAAACCCCCCGGGGCCGTCCGCTGCATTTGGGATGGGGGCGACACGGGGTGGCTTACGCAAGCACCGCGTATATATCTCTTTACCTAATAGTGGATTCGAACCTATACCAATCGCCATTGAATCCGAATTCCGACTACACTACAGTTGAACTACTTCTAGTTTTAGCGTGTTTATACTAGGTTTAAGCTGCATTGTCATTTAACATCAATTGAAATTACGGTCAAAGCGCTAGCTGATACATTGTTAAAAAAAAAATCATATCTCATTGTAATTCTGTGAAACAATCATGTCTGTGTAATAATTATTTTAAAATACATACATAAACGCCTCTTGCACGTAAGGCTAGACACAGACTATATCCTTCCACATGCTGTGATCCTAAATTGAATAAAAACAACACGCTAACTGAATAATAAATATCATTAAGTAGAATACTTATACAGAAAAAAATATGTATCAGTTGGCTAATAAATTTCGGAGATGGGGATTCTCTATCGCTTTCTCGATTAACGAATGTTAGTATAGAGCTTGTAGAAACACGTCAAACGTGACGTCATATTTTTGGTATAGATTCTTCTACAATCAAATTCAAATGCTTATAAGTTCTTTGTTTTTGATCAGCTTTTAATTCTAGTTTTCAGTATTCATCCTTATTTATCCCCTTTTTTATTGAGATAATAATTAGTAACTACCCTTTTTTTTTTCGAGGGGAATGCATTTACGCACATCCTCCATCAAGCCCACCCGAGAGTAACCTTCCCGGTGGGCTTGATGAAGGAGTGTGTGGGACTCACCCGGCGCTGAAGGCGCCGGGAATACCCACTACACCCCCCGGGACCTCCCGCCACCTTGCCGGGGCAATACGGGATGGCAACGCATTCTACCGCGTTGCCCCGGTGGCATTTGAGGGAGGAGGGTCCTCCGCCCTCATCGTCCAACTAGTCCCTTATATACGTGCACCTCCGCAGTCTTCTGCGCTGTCGTCGTTTTCTCTGCGGGTCTGCTGCAGGATCAACCTCCCTGGCTCGCTCTGCGGCTTCCTTTTTCCGTATAATCTCAAAAAATTAACTACCCTGGGTTCGAACATCCAACCTTTCAGTCGTACCGTCTATGAAACTCGCGGATTAATCCACCGGACTAAACACGCTCTCTAGAGCATGTGTGGTAGCTTTACATAGAAATATAATACATAAAATAAAGTTTATTTCTTTAGAAGGAAATTAATCAAATCTTCCTAATGATTACTTAAATCATTTAAACATACTTATAAAATGATTCCATCATCTTATGATAATAATTAATTACACTCGGTATGTTAATTTTAGAATTTAAATGATGCCATTAATATCGGAATGGTGTTTCCTAATGTATAGTTTTATAAATGCACTTACATACAAATTGAAGCAATGATCTAACTGTTAGTTCGTGATGCATTTGAGGTCACGGGAACCAATGTGGCCAAACTGCCTTCTTTCAATATTCATTTTATTAATTTCATTTATTGTCTATACTAATAAATAAAATTGATGTGTCCGTTGGCAATGTCAAAATTATTTTTTTTTACTAAATAGACATGAATACAAAAAACATAATTTTTAAAATTATTGTCTGTCTTTTTGTTTGTTCCGTGTAATCTCCGGAACGGCTGGACGGATTTTGACGGGACTTTTTTTGGTAGATAGCTGAAGTTACTCCGGGAAGTACTTAGGGTACTTTTAATATTTAAAAAATTAGGGTTCCGCGTAAAAATATTAAAACGCATAAAAATTGAATCAAATCCGATTCAATGCCCAGTTTTACTGGCAAGTGTTTGAATTTATGAGAAATATTTTTACTTTATCTTCGTACTAAAACAATATTAGGGTTACGTATACAAAAATGAAATGCAGTGAAGAATATACGATACGCGGGGATAGCCACGGGAAAAGAGCTAGTAAATAATAAAAATAGTAAACACACTAAGCCTAGAGGTACTGGCACTCTCAAGTGATACTTTAGGAATACACCTGGTGGTGTTTGGAGACAGGTCTTCAACCTTGACTGTGGACAACGGACATTATTAGAAAATGCCCTACAACCATGATATGGTTTCCTCACGATGTTTACCTTCACCTACACACGTGAGTTCGACCCTACGCTCATCGACGCAGAATCCGAACTACACTACCAACTGAGACATCATCGCCATGTAAGTTTAAAATTATTTTTAATGTTTTTTAACTACTATTCGCCTAATTGTTGAAATGCGACATTTTGCAAAAAAAAAAAAAACTATTTCCTAATTTTTAGTACCATTAATGCTGTTAATACATGTACGAACCGGACCCCGAACATGGTATGTCGAGTGTGCGAGGTCATCTGTCGCCTAAGTAGAGATGCGGAAGAAGTTTTTTCAGAAAGATCGATTTTTTGAATCAAAACATCGAGGTCCAAGAGATCAATATTTTTTCTATCATCATTTATTGCAAAAAAACTGTTTCCATTTTTTTTTATTAACAGTAATAAAGGTCATTGATAGCAACTAAACAAAAGAAGAACGCCAAACCTACTATGATAAAATGACACTGAACTGTTTGCGTATTTACTATGATCATCATATTATAGAAACAAAAAGGACTCTCTAATTAGTCATATTTTATTAGTCTGAAAAATCGATCTTTTGGGCCTCGATGTTTTGTGAAACGATTCATCGAACTTGCATTCGAATTGATTCAAAAAACAATCTTTTTCGAAAAGGATTCCATCCCTACTTAATATGGCGAGTACCCATAAAAATAAGACAATAGAAAGACAATAGGAAAACAATGAAAAGCTGGCGTAAACGCCAGATAAGTTCTCAAGGGGTTAAGGGACTGAGTATAACATCAGCCGCCCGCCGTACTATGTCCGCGGTCCGGTCCGTTCATGTGTTAACACCATAAGAGGGCATGCGGTCGGAAAAGTAGGTATTTCAGAAATCTTTTGCTTTCCCGTTGCACCCCAAAGTATGAATTATGAAACACGAAAGGGACAACTGCAGCTCGGGTTTAGTTTACCGTATACAAAATAGGCGACATCATGCATAGTACCTTGTTTCCTCCTCCAAAACTGAACCGATTGTTTTTTTTTTTTCAGTTTTATAATAATGAAGACTTTGGCTATGCAAAACAAACAGCGTTATGCTTTTTTTTAATCTCATCCATCAAATTTTTTTGACGAACGTCTGAAAATGACGGTAAAAATCGATCATTATTTTCCATTTAACAATCTGGAGATACTATCCTCACCGTACGATTTCTTACCTCCGGTAGACAAAAATGATGAAGCTACGTAGCATCCCACACAAAGCTGAGGCTGGAAATATAAGATTGTTTTTTAACTTATACACTTTATATCCTATAGATGTATGTGTTTTGTCTCTTTTTAATGTCACTGTTTTGTTTCATCGAGTTTCGAATCACGATGGGGCTAAAGATTAATCAAACGAAAAAACTAGGCAGCCATGGGAACTGCCGACAGAAGTTAATCGAAATGTATAACCTTTACATTTGACATTTAACATTTGCCTGGTTTTTACATCTATTGGCGTTCCGATCAATTATTTGAACATTTTCATACAGTTTAATCATAATGAAAACATACAATAGGCAGCGTAAGTATAAATTCTGTTATTTATCTGTGACCGTTAGCACTTAAACATCAACTTTTACTTGGCATACTGTAGCATGTTCACGGCTGACGTCATAGCAATGGTAACGCAAATCTATAAGTTTTCCCTCCACCGAGAATCGCTTAAAGCCGCTAAAGAAGTTTTCATTTCAAAAATATAACAAAATAAAAATCCTTATCAAAGTGCAAATGTAAAATAATTTCATTTTATTTACGATGACAATTATTACGTAAATATCGGATTTCACATTTTTTCTATTTAAACTACAAACTATTTGTTATATTTGTTGTAAGTAATAATGTTTTATCACGTTACAATGAGAGAATAATGTAAATTGAAAACATTCCACGTCATAGGTAGCTTGCCCAATACGGGCAAGTATTGGAACGTTATCGTCTTAATAACTCAAGCCGGTCCGCGGCCTTGCATACGAGTTTATCAGCGAAGTCAATTACGGAATGCACGCGTAAATGGAAATGTCGCACTGTCACCGTTCGAATTTCGAATATTTTAGTGCTAAGTTTAATTTTTGGTGTGATTTAGGGATTTCGTGTTTTTTTTTTTTAATTTTTAAGTTTTTGTCTCTAATTATGTCATTTTTTTGCGTTCTACGCATTATAGTTTAGTTATTTTATACAAGTGTTTTGAGAATAATGACATGGAGTGTGTAATTATTATATCTCCCGACAACTCCTATGGAAAGAAAGCTGTAATAAAGGACCGCCATTTTGTTAGAGCGTTGTATCAAAAGTGTTCCTAATCTTAACGTCAGATTTGGCTGTATTATCGAGTACCTTTGCCTTTTCCTGAGAAAGGGATCAACGGAACTAAAAAAGTTTTTTGGCGGGATTTCGGTCTGTCCTATAGTAGTAGTTCTGATTCCTATTTAATCACTTGTGTTACTTGACCCTATGTTATGTAATTTTACATGATATAAGTGAAGTTTATTATTAATAATAATATAAACCTTGAGCTTGGCAGCCCCACAAAAATTCCCTTTATATTTCGAGTAAATAACTGCCATTTTATATGTAATCATAAGAATAGTTAATAGCTATAATGACAAACTATGTATAAGCAAACATCAAGCATTTGGAAATGCGGTGTGCTTCTCTTCCTGAGAAATTATGCGGTTAACTGAGGCACTATGTGTCTGGTTTTCTACCTTATACAGTATATTTAACTATGATATTGAAGACAGCACAAAATCAGTGTTACAAATCAAGTTTTAAAATCTTGAATTTCTGATATGCATATAAAATCTTTTAATTAAGCGTTGATATATGTTTCAATAATTCTTAAGATACGGTTCGTTAAATTGAACGTTTATCACAAGATACCGTTAGCTCTTGAGTGTGAACGTATAATGAATTTGCGTATGAAGCGAAGTACAGACACACATTGTGCATAATGTATGCGTTCGACCGAGTACGGCCGGTTATAAATACCATCCGAACTACTTACTTATGCTATTAACAAAATGTATATAATATTTACCACACGTATCTTTATATTATTTAAGTTAGATGAAACGGAAAATTCTAACATGAAAACAAAAAGAACGAAGAATTCTTTAAAATGCTTTTTTAAATATAACCTAAACTTCATTTAACGATAAACTTCCTAAAGTAATTAAATTACTGTTGATGATACAGTCTAGGCGGCAGAACGTACACTATAAATAACCACAACAATACGTCATTATTAAGCAATAAATAGTATTTTTTTGAGTTGACGAAAATAATAAGAACTGCAGCTACTTCCATTTGTTTGTTATATTATTAATTTTCTATCTGGCACGTATTAACCTTGACTGGCAACATCATACGAACCGAAGATACTTGGAAATGTGGCTTAACTTAGCTTAACGGCTTTGAAATAATCAAAAGCTCGATTCAGAAGGCTCGGCGCATTCAGCCAATGTCACCATATCAACTACCATATAGTAACATTAATTTCATACTTCATTAGTAAATATAAATTATAATAGTAAAATAATATTGCATTTTCTTTTCTCCGTTTAACGATGACTCTAAATAACGTCATAGAGTTTCGCTATATATAGAGTTTAAACTGTATTATAGGTTTTTCTCTCTCTTCATTTTGTTAAGGGATTTTTGTCTTAAAAGACATGCAAGTCCCAGCGTAACTTATCTAAATCCATTCAAAAATACTTTAAAATACAAAGGGAAGAAATATAATATTATATAATACACTTCTATAAATTAAATTTGAAAAAGAACTACACAGCGATCTGACAGACTCCCGATGTTGGATCTGCCATAATGCAGTGGTATGGTCCGACATCCCAGATATGAATGTTAAGCATAGTAACAAGCGTCATCCTATTATTATAATTATTGGTACATTCCATCATGAAATGATGAACATCATCAATCCTATTATAGGTTATTTCAATGTTATAATAAATCAAAAAATCAAAAATCAAAATGTATTTATGCAATTTAGGCCCTAAAGAAGGCGCTTATGAACGTTTAAACACTACCACCGGTTCGGAAAACAACCCAGTCGAGAAGAGCGCAGGCAAGAAACTCGATCTGGTTCTTTTTTTTAGAAATATAATATATATCAATTTTTTTTTGTCATATAAAAAAACTATACAAATCATAGTCTTAATAATGTTAGCGGAAGCACAGAGATGGGGGTTAATTTCAGACATCACTATCGTTCACGTAATGATCCAACCTGTAGTAACCTTTTGAGATTAAAACTTGCTTGACATAATATTTGAACTTATTTTCAGGTAAATCGGTAATGTTACTTGGGATCTTATTGTAAAACCGAATACTATTACCTATAAAGCTTTTATTAGACTTACTTAACCTTAAGCGTGGGACAGCCAACATGTCTTTACTTCTAATATTAAAATTATCACGATCATTCACTAGATCTAGCTTGTCTAAATTTTACGAACATGCATCAAGTTATTGAAGATGTATTGGGAGGGCAAAGTTAAGATATCGTATTCTTGAAACTTGTTCTATAAGAGGGAAGATATACGCTATATATACGCTATAACTTAAGTGACGATGTGACCTATGATGGTAAGTTTGAAGTTAAAACTCTAGTTTATGGTAACGGAACATAAGAATTGGTGGTGTTTGGGGACAGATTTTCAACTTACGTCCAGAGATGCATTGGATGCAACCACTAAGCCATGGTCGCTTTTAATCACAATAAAAACATATAATTTTTTTTATTTACATTAAAAATTCACAGTTCGTATAAAACAGACATATAAACTAAACCGATACATAAAATAAAGAGCCAAAAATTAATATATCACTATTTAAAAACGAATTATAAGACTATGTTTATGTATGTATTTGTGTTTGTGTATGTTTGTCGATATGTTTATGTAAGGATATCTGGCTGTGGATAAATTTTGTGTTATTTGTTTACTAGAGAGGTTTTCATTTGATTCCTAAAACTGTTTAAAAAAAAACGTATAAAACATGTATGTAAGTGTAATTCTATATACGAGTAAATGTAATTAACAAAGACGCTAATTTATTAGATAAAACAATTTAACGTATAAATTAAAGTATAAAAAATATTATAATTTATTTTTATAATTTTCAATTAATTAATGTAAGAAAAATGTCGGTTGTCATGTTTTTATTTATTTAATTTACTATTATACTCATAACTCATTCAATCACATATCCAACTTAATATTAACTCGCTAAAAATATTTGCTAAAACCTGGGCAGTAGTAAAACTATGATTATTTATAGAATCATATAAATCGATTTTGGCTTTTTAGAGTAATAATCTCACTGACGGACAGACAGTTATAGAAAGAAAATTCAGTGAAACTATGTATCTGAAACATAATGTATAATTCCATTACGTAACAATCTTGTGCGCTAGTTTGAAATCTCGCGTAAGTATTTCAAATATGTCCATGGTTAACAACGAGGCTTTACCTTAGATAATTTGTAACAGCTTGTTCACTCGACACATTAAGCGATTTTTTTTCCTGAACAGACTAACGGTTTTGATCTGATGACTTGAAACCTTGCCTAGGATTTTGTTGAACGCATAGGGCACTTAGCCGGCAAAATTGCCACACAGCGGATCGAGCGGGACGTCAACACGATGTTTCTATACAAAACAGCCTGGGTAGCTACCACCCTTAAGTTTGTTAACCTATCGCCAAATACCAATAGATGTGTTCCGGCAGCATCACTTGAGAACCAGTACCTCTAGGCTTAGTGTGTTTACAATCTAGACCACATCGTCACCTAACATCAGGTGAGATTGTGGTCAAAACACTGAGCCTATATCGTGTAAAAAAATAAACATTGACGTGAGCTGAGCGCAAGTACGACCTCTTCTATAATAAAATCGCGTTGGCGTCCCGACTCTCTGTTGTGTGACAAAACCATTAAGGCACTCAGCCGGTAAAATAGTAAATAATACAAGAACACTACGACATTACACAGCTCGGCTTGATCTGTTACCAGTATACAAATACCTAAGAATTCGCCCTAGATGAACCTATTAGTAGAGCAATAATAAATAGAAAAAAAAAGTCTCTTTGCGTGTCCTTTGCAAAGTATGTTATGTTTAACGGATGCAAAAGCTTTTCCAGAAATAATCGTCATCAAACATAATCTTTGTGAGGAGATGCTCTAAAAAATTAGCATGTTAAACGCCTTAACTTTCGAATCCGTTTGCAGAAATATGCAGTGAACTCTGTTCAGTGTCAGTCATCGCTGGTTTGGATTGTACTGTGCTTACCATCAGGTCCAGTGCAGTCACTGTGCTGTCCATTCTAAAAAAAAAAATCGTTAAAATCAACCATAAATTTGATATTGCGTCTTCTAAAATATGCATAAATTCAATTGTTTTACAACATGTGTGAAAAAAATGTATGCCCATAGCCTCTATTGGGGATAGCGTCGCGTAATGATGTGTAGTCTATATCTTTATTCGAGTTATACTAATCTGAAAAATAAATTCGGATTAATTCTTTTGCTATTGAACATGGAAAACATGTACGTCTTCTTTACAAAAGACAAAATACCTTTTCCATTAATGGACTCACGACTCGAAATCGTCTTTATCAATTACATGGTATTTTTAAATTCATATTTGTATTCGCTGGTCAGATTTTAGTACAAGGTTTTCTTTACTTTAGGTAAGATATTAAATGTGTAATAATGGATTAAGTAGATTAAGATGTCTGCAAAATTTGACTTCAACTGTTCAAATTATTAGATTTTTAGTCTTCAATGTATATAGCACAGCACGTAAATGCGTTACGAAAAACAAGATAGCATCGCCGTATGTAATAAGTGATTTAGCTGTTATGTTTTAACTGTGGTTATACCCATCCCGTCATTCCCCTGTCCCATCTGTTATTCGATTACATATGCGGAACTAGTTTTAACGATGCCACACAATCTAGTACTTAGTTGTTGTAAAAAATGTCGCTTTATAATATATACTAGCTATGTACGCGGCTTCACTCGCTTGCAATTCACACAATTTGCATCCTATGTTCTCCCCCTGAATGCAATACATATATGTCATTAGTAAATTTCATTGCATTCAGTTCAGTAGTTTTCGCGTGAATGACGAAGAAATTAATAAACAAGACAGACAACTTTTTTTTAAATCATCGAATTCTGTAGTCGATTCTGAGGCCCCGTATAGTACTTTTTCTTAAATATCTTCAATGTTATCGTTTGACAGCGGATTTACAGGAAGAGGCACCTTGGTGTATGTTGTTTGCCGACGATATTGTCCTTGTCGGTGAGGATGGAACTGGGGTCCAGAGCAGATTGGTAAAGTGGCAACAGAAGCTGGAGAGTGTCGGCCTAAAAGTGAGCAGATCCAAAACGGAATATATGTTTTGTGATTTCGGCGGCACCTCTAGTTCAACTGTCATAACACTAGATGGCACTCCAATGCCAATCTGCCACGAGTTCAAGTACCTCGGCTCACTCCTGCAAAGCAATGGCGAAATAGACCGGACGGTAAAGCATAGAATTAACGCAGCATGGATGAAATGGCGGCAGGTTCCGGCTACTACGTGTGATCCGCAAATCCCCTTTAAATTAAAGGGGAAGATTTACAAGAACATAATACGACCTGTCGTCTTGTATGGATCAGAATGTTACCCCATAAAGGTGACGGACGAAAGAAGATTACATGCAGCTGAGATGCGAATGTTGAGATGGATGTGTGCCGTGTGGGGGAACAAGAATGGACAGGATTAGGAATGAGTATATTAGAGGAAGTTTGAAAGTGGCGCCAATAACAGACAAGTTAAGAGGCGGTCGTTTGTCCTGGTATGGACATGTGATGCGCAGGGAGAAAGAGAATGTTGTAAGAAAGGTATTGGATATGAATGTGGACGGTTACATGGGAAGGGGAAGACCAAAGAAAATATGGATGGACTGTGTAAAAGATGATATGTTTAGAAAAGGAGTGAATGCGGAGATGACAACAAATAGAGAGGAATGGAAGAGGAAGACATGTTGCGCCGACCCCAAATAAAAATGGGAAAAGGGTAGGGAGATGATGATGATCTCTTCAATGTTATCGTTAGTCTTTTATTATAAGTGTATACAGAATACAAAATATCATGATCGCCTGGTATCCAGTGATAAAATTGAACTTAGATTAATATCTTGATTTTTTTTGGTAAACAATGATCTTTTCCACACACACATTTAGACAATCCTCAGATGACAATTATTTATAGAAAATACATGAGCAAAACGGTGGCCATATTTCTAGAAATTTTTAGGAACTTTTTGCGTTATATAGTTTGATCGAACTGGACACCGCATTCTATATATTATATTAACAATAAAACGTACAAATTTATAATAATGAACTGCTTACAGCAATATTTAAGAGGTGACATGAAATTTAAAATATACCCAGCCACAATAACAATATATTCGAATGCAATTAAGAGCGTGTTAATGACACATTTCTTAATGTTCGACCTTGCGGCCAAACGGCGTAAACAATTCAACCAACAAAAATGTTCTACATACACAGTATATCGTAATTAACGATAATGCCCATGTAACATGTGTTCATTGACGATTAAGTTAATATTTTAGCATGATTTCTGACTGTAAAGGGTGTATTGTACTTCACGGGGGGTTTTTCGAAACGTTATTAGGAGTTTACATTCGAGCTACCTAATGTTACATTTGGACTAGGAATACAAATGGAATGACTATAGTCCTGCTTCAATCAACATCAGGTGAGATTGTGTTTCAAATAAAACTGAAGTATCCGTTTGTAATAATAGTTGCGTAGTTACTAATTACGTATGAATGTTTGACGGTACCTTTTTTTTTTTTTTTTTGACGGGGAGAATTGCATTTACGCACTACCCTTACCCATTGCAACTACCCTTACCCATTGCACTACCCTTACCCATTGCACTACCCTTACCCATTGCACTACCCTTACCCATTGCACTACCCTTACCCATTGCACTACCCTTACCCATTGCACTACCCTTACCCATTGCATGTTTTACGGTACCTAACTACCTATACTAAAACACTTATTAAAATTTGTATTTGTCTGTCTGTTTGTTCCGACTAATCTCCGGATCGGCTGTACCGATATTGGCGGGATTTTTTTAGCAGATAGCTGAAATTACTCCGCGTAAGTTCGTCTACTTTGTTTTCGAAAATAATTACAGTTCCGCGTCGCGTAAAAAAAAAATTAAAACTCATGAAATTGTGAATAATATCAGATTTCATTCGGTTAGTTTTTTGCAGTACCAAAAATAATTTCACGAAAATTATTTTGAATTTGTAAAAAATAGTAATAAAAAATTGATTGATTGATTGATTCAATGGGCAGCACTAACAAAACATTAATTTCCAATGATTATTTAAAAACTATATATACATCATTGATTTCTTCCATAGATTAATAATTATAGAAATTAGAAGTCTTGCAGAATGAAAAGGATAAATACCTGGTTTTTCCGTCATTTTCAGACGTCTGTGGAACAAAATCGACGAATAAATAAAAAGGTGTAGAGGAATAACCAAAGTCTTTCTTATTTTATAATTGAAAGAAAAATTATAAATCGGTCGATTTTTGGAGGAGGAAACGGATGATGATTTCGTCTATTTTGTATAGGGTATAATCAGCCCGAGCTATGGTTTTCCTTTTGCGATTTATAACTCGTTCGATTGGGGCGTAACGTGATAGCAATAGATTTCTGATATACCTATTCTTCAAATTTATAGCCAGCAAGCGGATAAAAAAACTAGGCAGGCATGGGGACAGCCGAGATAAATGAAAACCTTGAAAAAACTTATTTTTAAAATTGAAATTATTAATACACAAACCTAAATCTGATTACTAATGACCACTATTTAGTACCAACTAAGAGAATAATTTAGTAGTAATCATTTATATTCGAAAATTTTATTTATTTATTCAACACAAAAGCGTCCACTTAAACGCTATCTTATATTTGACACAATGTAACATGTCGCTGGAAGCTGACGTCATAGGTGACCCGAATCTATAAGTTTTTATCCCGTACTCGCTCAACCCTGCTACAGAAGATTTCACTTTAAAAAATGTTTTTGTCCCTATGTTCCATAGCCGTAAGTAATACATAGGCTTTTCTGAGCGAGATGGCCGATGGCGGGATGCACTAGAGGTTACTGTACCCCCACTCGTGACGTCACAGATGACATTACCCCAAGGGCTGTTTCACACAATAGTGACCCGATTACCGTCAACGCGTCCTCGCGGTCGGTAAAGTGTTTATTCGCGTTATCGCATAATAAACCAGTTCTAGAGGCGTACGTTTACATTATCGTAAATTAAACTTTCAAATCGATATCGAAAACCGTTTCAAAAACCGATATCATTACTACGGTTTACATCTTTTATACGATGGTCTAGTTTTTTAAAAGGTTTTTGTAAATTTTACATTAGCAAGTGTAGTTTTTTTAATATAAAACAATGTATGCTAATATTGTTCATACAACGGCAACGTCTCTGTGTCTATCAATTAGTACGCTCATAACTCTAAAACAACTTATCCGATTTACACGATATAGGCTCAGTGATTTGACCACAATCGCACCTGATGTTAGGTGACGATGTGGTAACACACTAACCCTAGGTACTGGTTCTCAAATGATGCTGCCGGAACACACCTATTGGTATTTGGCGACAGGTTTTAGAACTAGAGGATGGTAGTTACCTATTATTAGTAATTGCCCTACAACCATGCTATGGTTTCCTCACGATGTTTTCCTGCACCGAAAGCTCAAGCTGATTTTAGAGTTGGATAGGTGGGTTTTAACCCGCATCCATTGACGCGGAATCCGGCCACACTATCCACTGCGCCATTATCGCTTTAAAACTGCGCTGTCATAGCTTCAAATGTAGGTAGATTCGTTTGCCAGTATTTAGTATATACTACTTATAATGAATAAATATTCACTCATATTCACTTGGCTAATAAAATTCAGACAGAGGACAATCTATCCCTTTTCCGCAAAACGAATATTAGTATGGAACTTGCACGAAACGCGTGGGTGTGACGTCACATGTTAGGATATAATAGTGGTTGGCATTATTTATTTACTTTTAATCAGAATTCAATTTTCTTTTCCTTTATTCAGGTTTATTATGTTCGGTTTTTTGATGAGATAATAAAAAAAAAAACATTCCTTTTATTGAATTGCCATCTAAGAAGTTTGATTTCGTAATAGAATAATTCTAAGAAAATACTACGTATGTATGTGCGAACGAAGCTACGGGTGTTATAGAAGACAGTGTGCAGGGCAACGCGTAAGCGGGTCGTCACGATTTCCACCGGATCATTAGCCGCCATTATAGAAAAAGAAAGTGGATAGCATGTACTTTTCATTTTCAAATCGCTTTTAACATTCTTACACTGCATTCTCCTAAAATAAATAAAATATAGTTGTGTTTTTCTTTTGCAACAACAGTTGTAGATAAACCCTAGCAGATTTAACGGCTAGATTGGTTGAAGTTATTAACTTGTGTGTTTGTAACTACACCTTTTAACTGATTTATTATTCTCATTTACTGACGATCGTTATCGCTCTTAGTCTGTGCTTTATTTAATACCAGATTAAGTGCATTTAAGTGCTATTATTTTACCGAAATCTAATATATATAAAAAAGAAGATATTTTCATTACTATTAGGTTATGACAGACAGACGATGTTGGTAGTTTCAAAGAAGAATTTTGTCCATTATACTACCTTTAATGTATTTCTTTGACAGGCTTATTAAGGAAGTAGTATTTTCTATCTCCAACACAGACCATATCATTATCAATTTTGTGTATATTAACGCCTAATAAAATACTCCATAAAATTCTGTTTCTTTATTATGTATGTAAAGACAAGTTGGCCGTCCCACGCTTTAGGTTAAGTAAGTGTAATAAATGCTTTATAGTATTCGGTTTTACAATAAGATCCCAAGTAACATTACCGATTTACCTGACAATAAGTTCAAGTATTATGTCAAGCAAGTTTTTATCTCAAAAGGTTATTACAGGGTGGATCACTACATGAACGATAGTGATGTCTGGAATTGACCCACATCTCTGTGCGTACCCGCTAACATTATTAAGACTATGATTTGTATAGTTTTTTATATGACAAAAAAAATATGATAAATATGATAAAAAAAGAACCAGATCGAGTTTCTTGCCGGCTCTTCTCGACTGGGTTGTTTTCCGAACCGATGGTAGTGTTTTAGACGTTCATATGCGCCTTCTTAGGGCCTAAATTGAATAAATAAATTTTGATTTTGATTTTTGATTTTGTATATACATGATTCATTCATACGTGGGGGGGGAGGTCTTTATGATTCTTTTTACTCAGGAATTTATATATTTATACAAAGGTGTATAATAATTGTGTTTATTGTATTAATTCTGAACATTAATACATCAATAAAAAAAATTAAACGTTCACCAATAACAAAGAACTAAAAAATAGGAAACAATACGTAATGAAATCGGTTAAAAACATAACACAAAAAGTACTTAGGTAGATAAGTAATATAAATAAAGGTAAATACATGATTAACTTCTGGGTAAATCATTTATTGTCTTATGCTTGAAATAAACTTCGTTATTATTATGTTCTCAAAATTTTAAATATTTTTTCAGCTAATTTTTTATTTATAACTAATTACTTTATTTAAAACAGAATTTTATTATAGTAATTTTATAATGCATATGTCATATTCAATCCTTTAAAAATGAAAGTTCTATAGTTAATTATAGCTACCCTTGAGAATGCCAGTTTCGATTTACTATAGGTGTATATACGAGTATGTATACCTGATAATTTATTGCGTTAAAAGTTGTATTCATTTAACATCGTACGGTATTAGGGCGACCCACTTTTAAGCGACAGTTTGTGGGTCGACTATCGTATCCATTACCACGCTACAAAATTCACCGACTTGTACGTAACGCACCGCGTCCGACAAACAGAATCGACCTACGTAAAACTACTCAGTATATATAATACTGTGTTACTTTTTAAATTATTAACTTCCCAAATACAGAAAGATTTCGTTAAAAAAATATATGAATACTATAAGTATGAAATGAACGAACACCTATGAACTCGCAAATTTTAAAGGAAACGTCTCTCTGTTGGTCAGTTTGGGTTATAACTCGATAAACACTTAAACGGTTGACGTGATTATTTCATTAAATCTATACAGATATATAAAATTGATACTGTCTGTTTGTAATGTTAAAATTATTTTATTTTACTAAATAGATATGTATGTATACACATACCTATACCGAAATTTTTTCAATTTTTTGTCTGTCTGTCCGTTTGTTCCTGGTAATCTCTGGAAAGGCTGGACGGATTCTGACGGGACTTTATTTGGTAGATAGCTGAAGTAACTCTGAGTCACGTTGGGTACTTTTCATTTTCGAAAATAATTAGAGTTCCGCGTAAAAAAATTAAAACTCATAAAAAAATTGAATAAAATCCGATTTAATGCACAGTTTTACGGGCAAGTGCTGAGTTTATGAGAAATATTTTTAATTTATTTAAGTACTAAAAAAATTAGGGTTCCGTTTAAAACAACAAAATGCAATGAAGAATATGTAAAACGTGGACACAGTCGCGAGTACACTGCTAGTCATACATATAATCTCTGGCTAAAATTTGATATAATTTTGTTACTATAGGTATATGAAAAAAAGTTATGACAATAATTGTGAAATAGAGAAAAAAATGACCTCATTACTAAGCTAAACATAAGTATACAAATCTATACTAGTTGTAAATAAAATTTAAGTGTCTGTTTGTAAAATCAAAATCTCATTTTTTTACTAAATATATATGAATCTATCGTATCGTATATACGTAAACCAAAAATACAATTTAAAAAAAATGTTTGTCTGATTGTTCCGGGTAATCTGCGGAATAGAAAGAGATATATATATATATATATATATATATATATAGAGTTTGAGAAATAGATATTTAAAAAAAAATCAAATACCTGTCAGTAAAACTGTGCATTGTGCAACGAATCGGATCTTATTCACGATTTCATGAGTTTTAATTTTTTTTACATGGAACTCTAATTATTTTCAAAAATTAAAGTAGCCTAAGTTACGAGGAGTAACTTCAGCTATCTGCCAAAAAAAGGCCCGTCAAAATCTGTCCAGCCGTTCCGCAGATTACCCTGAACAAGCAGACAGACAGACAGACAAAAAATTTAAAATTGTATTTTCGGTGCGGATATCGGACATACATTCATATCTATTTAGTAAAAAAAAATATTTTGACATTACAAACAGACACTTCAATTTTATTTATTAATGTACATGTCACGGCGAACAGAAGAATGATTATTACGTAACCTGTAAAGATGTCTAAAATTCTGCTCACGTAATACTTTAATGGTCCCTAATAATTATAAATTTTTACCACTAGGTGAACCATACAAATACGCTTCATACTATCAACGTATTAACATCGCCTCTGATTGGTTTTTCAAAGGAAAACTTGACACGCACTTTTAACTTAACAAAGCTCTGTTCCACAGAATATCTACAACTGTGAGGGAGGGTTGCGGGCTTGTGCCCTCCACTGGGAGGGGTCGGCGGGTGATTGCCAAGGAACCGGATACTATGGGCACGGTCCGGATTCTGACTGTTTAATACATAGAACAAACATCTCGCACGTATTCATCATTACTATTTAATATTACTTATTTGTGTTATTTTTTTAATTCACTAGCGCTCCTTATGTTTAAAATTCGGAACGTAGAAGTCGTTATTTAAAAAAAGTTGTTTCAACAGTTTTTAAAATTATAACATTCGTCAATATCTCTACTAAACATTAGATCTTAATGCTTATTTGTCATGACTTGTTTTTAATTATTTAACTTGAAGATTATGATTATATATTATGTAATTTTGGTGATGTTTTATGTGATGTAATTTAGTTTATGCACAAGTGAATTGAAAAAATTAACACGGCGCCTGTAATTTTAACAAAGGGCGCCGCCATTTTGTTGCAGCATTTAGACATAGATTAGTAGTGAAATAAACATATTCTTGTTTGTAATTCTTTTATCTATACTTATAAATAAAACTCTCGAACGGCTGGACGAATTTTGACGGGACTTTTTTTGGTAGATAGAAGTTACTCCAGGTAACTTAGCGTACTTTTAATTATCGATAATAATTAGTAGGTTCCGCGTAAAAAAAATAAAACTAAAAAAATGGAATAAAATCCTATTTCATTCAGTTTTACGAACAAGTGCTTGAATTTATGAGAAATATTTTTACTTTATCTTAGTCTTAATAGAAGTATTACGTTACCGTATAAAAAATTATAACGCGGTGAATAATACATAAAACGCGGACGCAGCCGCGGTCACACAGCTAGCTAATAAAATACTAACACTGGTCTATATTTTTACCGAAATACGTGCCTACAATTCAATATAATATTACACAGCGCATGTGACTTTGCTCGTCTGAAGTAATTTAACTATTACTGCTCAACCCTCATGAAAGGGTAAGGATATTTAGATATTAGAAAATGTTCTATTACTATGCATTTTTTGTATGCAAATTTTCTACCCTCATATCTGTTGAGCATTGAATGGTTTTGTTGATGTGTTTCCTGGATTGTATGTTGGTTATTTTATTGTTTGTAGACGTAATTAATATAATATAGTAAAAATCAATCCATAGTATGTATTTAGGACTTTTAAAAATACAGTTATATAAATCCGTTAAGTGGTTTTCGAGTTATAAGCCAACAGCTATAAGACGTTGCTTTTTATATGTTAACTAGCTTCTGCCCGCGACTTCCGAAAGGTTCGACTTTAGAATCGAGTCCGGAGAGAAATTGTGATATTTTGAGTCAATTATAACAGAAGAGAATACCAGAATGCCAGCGTTGCTGACATTTTTGAAGTTTCTTGTTTCGCATAAGCGCAACAAAAAAATTATGTGTCAGTCTTATCTGTAATTAAAAAAGTACTCTATTCCATTCTATTTTGTGCTGTTCTGTTCTATATAAATAAAATACGCGAAAGTTTTCTCTAGTATTTTTGAACTACAGTTCTCTAGTACATCGTTTTGATTTATCTCTTAAGATTTAGCCCGCGGAAGCCATTAAAATTGGCGAATTGGTTACCATATATTTTTTCTACTTACACAAAACTTTTAGTTATAAACCTATCATCTATATAAATAACGGTTACAACAGCATACAAATCCGTTGCGCGGTTTAGGGTGAGTCAACGAATAAATAGACAGACGCAGAGTTATAATACTATGTAGTATATATGAATGTAAATATACGAAACGACTTCACATAGAGTCATTTCATTTCATATTAAGTGTATCATAATTATATGGTATTTATTTTGTACGGGGATCGAAGCTGAGACCTTTAGGCGCTTATTCATACAGTTTACTATGTCCAAACCACCGGATCTATAAAAGAACATACATTGGACGATCTAAAACGACTATGAAACGATTTTTAATAGTCGTAAGAACAATTTGGTTTCGGTCAGGCGTAATTGCGAGATTTCTCCGAAGCTTTAGAGATTGGCGCATGCAAAAAAGGGTTTTAAAACCACCCAAATCTCGGAATTAAGAGTTCGTATGCCAACAAATTACGGTTCCGGGAGAGACCGAAAATTCGGACCTCGACGAGGACGATGGTGTAATTTATATTCACGGCGTAACTTTATCGATATCATTTTGTTAACATATAGTGTTTTTAGAACAAATCATAAATATCTTAAGTTTACATGTGTCCATTAAATTGTTTCAAATTTTCATAACGTTTGCTATTATGTTTCTTATTGTTTATTTATTAAAGTATTGAAGTTAACCTATTACTAAATGCATATGTATGTGCATTTACAAAAATACAATTTATAAAATTATTATCTGTGTATCTGTTTGTTTGTCCGTCAAATATTAAGCTACTTTTATTTTTCAAAAATATTTAGGGATCCGCGTAAAAAAATAATTAATAGAACTGTGAACAAAATACGATTCAATGCTACGAATCAACTAGTAAAATATAAAAATCAAGTTTGTTAGAATGAAACGAGTCGTGGTAAAAACCAGCGTTTACTTAATAAGATTACATATACATGTATGGAAATGGTAAAATATACTTTACACTTTCACCAAATAAAGCCACCTAATAATGATCGTAGAACCGAAAAAAAATGCAGATTTTTATACATAATGTTACGAATATGTTTTGTGTTGCTTTCACGGATATATAGCCTGTGATAAGGTTCTTACGTCGACGTATAATTTATATAAATTCTTAGCTGGTACCGGCGGCTCCGCCCGAGTTTCATATGTTCTGTGAATATAACATTTCATTTATACTTAACCTAAAAAACAAATTAATGAAGAAAAATGAGAGTATTTTGTTTATATTAGTCGAAAAATTGTACATAAGAGTAAATCGAAAAAAATACATAAGAGAACGGGTCGATAGAATCCAAAAAATAAATAGGCTATAACGACGACAAAAATTCAGCGTCGAATGGTAGTAGTCCCAATCCGATATGTTCAGTAGTTTTGAGGTGATTTTCCTTTTATGTGTATGTAGATAAATAAAAAAATTGTTTTCAATAGACATTAGTCGTTGAATGGTTTTGACTGCTTCATTGGGGTTTGTGGTGAGCGTTTAGGGCGCTCAGACGAAAATGGTAACCAGCATTTGAAGAAACCTGAGCTTTGACTGTTGCTGTCTTGCTAATTTAGCAGAATTCAAAATGAAGCTGTTCCTTAAGCAAACTAATTTAAAAGAAAGTATGTCCTTACAGAATTAATTTAGTTTGCGTTTAGTGTACAAGCGTGGGTGTGTTTGTTTACATATGTTCCTAATGCAAGTGTCGCTATAACAAAATACATTTTAAATCTAACTAAAGTAATAAAATCAACCGTATTATTTATGATGGATTTCCGAAAAGTATCGCAAGTATCATCAATCGAAATAAACATACGTTTTTTTTTAACAAAAAATAATTATTAACGAAGATTAAATGGAAATCTAAAACATAACAAATGTTTATAGCAAATGATTGAAGAATATTCTAGTAATATCTAATGAGATAAAATAAGGGATTTTTAATACTCTAAATAAAATGACTAATACGCCGCAAACTGGCGCGGGTGTGGTAATTACTTCTCTCTTGGGAAACTCAGAAGGTCGGATATCCCATCGATGGACGTAAGCATGAATCTATACCTACATATTCTTCTTTTTAATTAGTTGAGCTTTGTAGAAAGTATCGTGAAGGTTTGTATCCTTAAGTTTGAAAATCTGTCTCCTATAGGTGAGTTCTGGGAGCATCGCTTGAGAGCCAATACCTCTACCTTTAGTGAGTCTCCCAAGACGACCACATTTTTTTTTTTGTTAAAAAAAGTACTCGTTTGGCCAGTAATGGATAATTTATATACTTTTTATTATTATTACAATACACTCTACAGTTAGCGATATTTATAATACAATAATGTAGTAATTGCTAATATGTATTCGTATCGCTTTAGTTACGTTGGACAAAGATTGTTAGTATAGCACCCTTAAAACAGGGTACGGTAATATTCGCACGAGAACTCTTGGTAAATCTACTTGTAGGGTGGTATCACCCCCTGGCCTCACCCGCTACATGAATAACAAAATCAAAAGCAAATAGGTGTACTTTATCTAGAGGAGGTGTTTCGATTATATGTATACATAGTTTTATTGTTTTTGACAGGCAATTTTAGATGCGAAGTTTAAAAATTGTAAACTTTTTAAATTCATATTTAAATTTTCCCTAAAATGGGCATCAATAAGTTGCATTATGTAAAAATGATGGTATCAAAAAGTGTTCCAATATCATGCAATATAATAAACAACGATATTTTATTGCGTTATTAAGACAATTACGTTATAATCATTTCGCAATATGAGTCAAAACTGAGAAATTGGATTATAGGGAAGAGTTGTTACTTCACGATACCCATCCTGAAAGACTTGTAAAATGGCTAAAAGATAAAAAAAAAATATTAACGATTCGACGCTTTAATAAAATGTCGGCCATCTTTCTAGAAGTTTCCAACGAGTTTTTATAGCATCTCAGAATTCACGTTTTACGTAATTATTTCCCATTCACTTCACATGCTGCAAAATAACTAAATTATATTAGATAAAATGATACGAATATTATTATATAACAAAGAATTAAATACTACAAGTAATTGAATAAAAAATTAAAACTACTAAGAACCCGCCAAAAATTTCTACTGACATATTATTAGTAAAACCTCTTTCTACCGTTTATAATGTATCTAAAAAATATCATTATTTACCTTATTTATTGGGGAGAACTTAATTTCATAATTTACGCTGTATTTTTAAATTTAATATCGTTTCTAAAAACTACAGATATAAGTAAAACTTATATAATTATTTGCAAGACAACTAATTCAACTCCCTCTGGATGGGCAATAACACTCACTAATTAATGAACCAATATTAATAGCTTGTAAATTATATTGAGGTTATAGTTTACATTCTATTATATGCTGACTCAGTCAAATACAATTTAAATGTGTAATTTTACTCAATAGTAATAAAACTTGATAATAGACTTCTTACAATAGCTTATGTAAATTTGTCAAATCAAATATTAATCTATTTTTTAGTCTCTTTTAGCTATGATCCAAACGACTGTACAATATAATATCAACCAGTCTTGAATTGTGTATATGCAATTTGCACAATTATTGATAATGTAGGTATAGTTACTGAATTATAGAAACATAAATATCAGAATAGTATTTATACAAAGAGCCAGAAAATCATTAGTTAATCGGCGCGCCGACAAATCTCTCTTATCCGTGTCACGCGGGTTAAGATATAAATATTTAAATTATCTTTACTGTTGTTATTTACACTTTGTATCTTGAGATCTATTAAATAATTAACTAAATTATTATGATATTAAGCTTTAATTTATAAATAACGCGGTGGATATATTATTCTCTTTCAGTCGTTTAACTGCGTTGATTTAAAAGGACCTTGATAGCTTCAACGGGCTTTGTGGCAAGCGGTTAAACATTAAAATCGAAAATTTATCAATAACGGGGCCTTTAAATATTACGTAAGCATACATGAGAGGAGGAGGAGGGAAGACACTTTGTTTATTTTTGCTGACACGTGTGTCTGGAGGTTTTGAATGGTAATTATGGAAGCAATGTTTACCTACTAATCTTCCTTTTTATGTTCAAAATTATGCCAATGCTTACGTAATCGTGTAGAGGGATGGACTTTGCTTATTATTGCTGACAATAGGATAGGGGCGTGGGGCGGCAAAAATGACTAAAATTTTAATTGCGTAATATTGTAACTACCCCTAATAGAAAGACTTCTTAGTGGTACGAACCTTGCCTTGGATTTCACTGGTATGCATAATCCGTGGTATTAATCTTAGCTACACTAAAGCGAGCATAAATAAATAAATAAAAAATCTATCTTACAGAACATATTTACCGTGAGTTTATTGTGTTATATGTGAATAAGATTTACATATAATTTACCAGTTCTGCCTAACCCCAGTTCTGTTTTGCTGGACATAAGCCTCTCCTAGATCACGCCAACATGCTCGGACTTGAGCATTGCGCATCCAATCGCTCAGTTGAATAAAGATTGACTGGATTATTATAAACACAGTGTGAATTATTATATGCTTAGTGACAACTATTCCTTCCGCATTTTCGAGCCAATAACTTATTTAAATAATTCTCTATTTTCGTAACCCTTATAGTATCTATATTTTTCTAATGTTGATATTTTTTTCCTTTTTATTTATGTAATTCTAGAAACTCTTTAAACTATTTGACATAATTTAACAACTACGAAACTTCTTATTTACTGAGAATATACGTTTTATAATTAATTTAAATATATTTAAAAGCTTTTTGATGGATATTAAACAAAAAAAAACTGGTATAAAAATTAAGTAGTATTATTTCTCCGTTTCACGCTAAAATCTACTTACTGCTTGATGACTTTTGATAAGGTTCTACGATTTATGGTCGTTTAAAACACGGTATTTAAAACAAGGAAGTTATATTTTAGAAGCAGTTAACATTTTTAAATGAATTTTATTTATTGTGTAGGTAAACAAATAAACTTTAATGACACGAGTCAATTTAAAATACTTGTGAGTGAAAAGTGACGTTGTTAATATGGTCTTAGGTCATCTTGTAATGCCCGCCTTGGTAATTTGTAATGCCCGCTAACATTTAAGTTATTTTTTTATATCAATGGCTCAGGCAATAATATTTGGGACCCAGCACCTTAGTGCTTTACTATCATAGACGAATTATCCGTGCAGCAGGAGGTAACAAATGTTAAGGGTCTCGGCCCAGGAAGGCCCCGCGTCTCTGTCCAAAAAAACTCCAAACATGAAAAAAAGTAAGCTACCCAGTAGCTAATCTATTTGAAATAATGATGTCTTAGTTGGTAGGTTGGTCGGACTCCGCGTCAATGGACGTAGGTTAGGATAGATTGGGACCTATCCAACTCTATTATGATCCTGAGTTTGGTGAAGTAAAAGGTGAGGTGAGGAGGAGATAGTATGGTGGTAAGGAATTTTCTAACGATGCCAGGATACTTAAAAAACTTCAACTGTATTTATTAGTATAGTATAGATAAATAATTACTAGAAGTATTTTTGTAAATATTCTGTTTTATTTACGTCCTAAATTATAGTCTATCCTTCTTATCTTATCATATACATAATTTAAAAGTCAGCGTCACTCTGTATGTTTGTCCGTTAGTAGACTTATAACTCAAGAACCACTAAACCTACTTCCATGATACTTCTTTTTTAAAACGTACATATATTCTCTGGCTAGGTGTTAGCATAAAATTGGTTATAGTAAGGGCAGTATATAACCAATGTCGCGCCTTATTCGATCGCACAGACACACCCAAATCAACTCACAGCGAAAGCCGTCGCGTACTGCACCGATCCGTTAGCTCCGAAATCGCTTCGGAAACCGCCGAAAAGTTCCTTACCGATCCCGACGATAAAATCAGATCCGCAAATAAGATCTCATCCCATCATCCGAGGAAATATGCGTGCCAGCACCCACAACTGCGAAACCGCCATTCCCGCCGCCGGGGACAACCGGCTAACTTTTCTGCCGCACACTCTCCGGCCCCCTCTCCGGCGGCGACCCAAGACGTGGCTCGTTCCCCAACTGGGGAGGCTCTTGACGTCGCCGCCAGCGCGATACAGTAACACTGCCCATGCATTGAGCATTACACGCACAACACTCCATACACACTCCTGCACATAACACGCAGGTACATAGGTCTTGTAAGGAATCTTTTTTTATGTTAAATAAAAAAATGTAGAGATTAGCTGGGATTAAAATTCCGCGAGAGTTTTCACATTCAGGTAGCGGCCAAGCCGAGGTTCGAACCTTTGTGCCGACTAGTGATCTTTTGAAGCTGAGTGTCTTCAGCACTCGCCCACAAAGTTTAGTGAAGCTGTAAATACCCTTCTGGTCAACAGCTAGGTTAGAAAAAAAGGCAGTATTAAAAAAATATATTCATTGCAATTTTTTAATCAATCCAACGAATATTCAAGAAATTTAATACATAATATGGTTGATTTTTTACTTTGCTAACTCCGCTTTGATTCGAACATATTATGGATTTCCACAAAGTATCGCCTTCATCAATCAAAGAAATACAGTAAATAAATTATAAAATAATAATTCTTTTTATAAAGGGGGATTCCCACGCGAACGTAGTCGCTGGCACATCTATTAAGCAGGTAATGTAATTCAAAGGCCCCTGTTCATATTTGCTACGGGCCCTGTGCTGGCTTAACCTGGCATCTTCAGTTCCACTTAACATAAGATGAGAGTCTAGTTAATTGCTAAAACACCGTATAATGTTCATATATGCATGGAAAAAATATTTCCCTATAAAAAAAAATCCCCTTGCGTTAAATGGTGCTACGATTTGATAACAAAAAATGTATCCGCAATTTATATAAGTAAGCATGTATTCACAATCTATATCAAACATTAAATATGCCAATAAATTATAATGGAAAACGGCAAATCCGTACGGTGATAACAAATTATTTAATCGACTCATGGAGTCGAAGAGTTATTCGTGTTTTGCTCCTATTCTATCCTATTTCTATTTTCTTTAATTATATGTATTTACCAATGTATACTTTATGTATTTATTTTGATTATTAAACAATTAAAATGTATTAAATAACAAAAAAACATGTTTAAATATTCAACAGCGTGTTAAATCATTATTATTTGTTCCCGTAAACTGAATACCTAAAAGCACATAAAATTATTTTTGAAAAACTACCCTTTGCGATTTCTTCTGCGATATGATTTACACTAAAATCGACTTTATTGTCATAGGGTATAATGTATATATTTGTTTAACGGGCGAATTCTCGTAGAAATTAAGGATCACAATTTAGTATCCCCACTGCTTCGGAGGGGCGTACAGTGACAGAAGTTGGTCGATTAATTACTCGTCCGCCCTTTTGTAAGTATGTCAAAAGCGCGTTGAAATTAAAGCGAAAAGATTAACTTACGAAGCGATTAAAACGTGAAATGAATTTTTATATACGATTTAATAACATAGTATAATAGAAAATCATCAATAAACCGATACAACTCTCTACATAGGTATTGTAAGGGCAACGCATATAATATATCATTCTCTGTCCGAATTTCAATATATATATATTTTTTGTCTTCTTGACCTCGAATTCAATTAAGAAAATAAACTAAGTAACGTCTTAACAATGTCCACTAGTTTTGCAAATCGACGTATTGCGATTTTTACAACAAAAAAAACTAAACGTTATAAAAAAGGTTTACGAGTAAACGCAGAGTTTACAAAGAGAATATTATTTTCAAACGTCGCTTCGTGTCTGTTTAAACTTTTTAGCGTAATGAGATTAATACTGATAGTTGCGACTTTAAACCAGCTATTACAAACATTTCAGATATACGTTATAGCGAATATTTTAAAAAAATTACGATAAATCTATATAGTTAAAGTCGATGTAAAGAATTTAACCGATAGCTCATTAAGTCAATATTAAAAATATCCAATTAAAATAAATAGAACTGTGAATTAATGTACAATGTACATACAAAATATCTAAAATATTTATTAATTTAAATTTTAATAATAAATTGGTCTCAATAATACTCAGGTTTACTTAGATAATAATAGACATTTTTGAATTTATTATTCGTTTGAGAGCATTTTCTTTTTTTTTTCAATCTCTTGTTAAACATGGTAGCTACGTAAAAAAATAATGTATATTATTTTTTATTAAAGTAAGAATCTTTTTTATTTTTTCAAATATGCGTCGTGCAGTACCTACCAGTTTCCTGTTGCCTTCAAATGCGTTCGTTTATCTTTAACGATGTCTGTGGTTTAACCACTTAACCATTACCTATTCTTTGACCTTTATGACGCTAACTTGTCTTCGGTCGACGGTGAAGTCTAGCTCAACTGGCGGTTAGGTCAAGGACTCCAGAGAGGTCAAGGTCTAAGTTCTATAAGATTTCGTTTGATAAAACAAGCTTCGCAAAATTTATATTAATATATGATTAACATTTGATACATTTAAATATTACAAAAAATTACCCAGACGGGTGACTACAGTCAGCTCTATAGTGTAACTGAAAATCTAAAAGACATATTGAATAAAACTTTATTCACTTCTAAATATTTATTTTTTGTTTCAGATAGATCATTTTGACATCTTCTTTGCTTCGCGCAGTTAATGACAGGTATTATTTTATTTAATTTCTTATTCCTTCAAAATAGCAAATAGTAGTGATTATAGCATCAGTGGCTGAGTGTAATGAAATTATATAGAAAATTTACATTTGAAAATAAAGACTTATTTTAAAACGTTTATTAAATATAGCAATTATAAACAAGATTTGATCTTATTTAATTTAAGTACAGTTCTAATGTAATATCAATCTGTACATTGTTACTAAATGGGGCAAAGATGTACGAATTGTAATCGTATATGAAACCAGTCGACAAAGATCTTGTTTCTATCCTTCTATAAATTATTTCTATGTTTTTTTTCTTACCGATCAGTTGCTGTGATTAATTAAAAATAGAATTTGTAAATTTATGCGAATTCTAAAAAGTTCACAGATACACAAAGTTCCGTGAGTATGCGGACATCAAATCGATCTCAACTAAATGATAAACACGCCAAGCATTCCACAATGTCGCTATGTGTAAATAAATACCTCTGACTACACTCAAACGCAATAAAACCGTGATGATAGGAATATAAATTTCGTCATAGAACTGTAAAGACGTACCGTATGTAAATGTATAATAATAATTTGACTGCCTTAGTAAAGTTCTCGGCAATAAATTATTCCGAAGTACAAACTTTAGTATTTGAGCTTCAGTAATCATAGGCAAATCTCTTTAGCAAATTGGAAGGGTATATCTCCTCTTTATTTAGGTACAATATCCCTGTACATTTATTATGTATATTTGACAATTATTATTCAAAAAACAATTTTTGAAGCGAATACTTGTTTAGCGGCGTTGAAGCGATTCTCGGTATAGAAACAAATTAGGGATTCGCGTTACCAATGCGTCAACCGTCAATATGCTACACTATGTCAAGTATAAGAAGGCGCTCAGATATAAATAATAAAATAAATACTTACGCAGCCTATCGTAGGTTTGATTATGAAAAAAACTATATGGAAACGCGCGTAATTATTACTCGAAGCGCATCTCAAAACCAGACAAATGTTAAATGTTAGGTTATGTTAATAATTCAAATTAACAAATTATGAAATTTAAACATTAGGTATTAATAATAATAGTAATAAACAAGTTTAAATTTCAAATTACGAGTTTTCACTTCTGTCGGAAGTCCCCATGGCTTTTTTTAAATTTTAATCTATGTTTTGTGTCAGTTTAGATTTTTCTTTATTGAATTTGGTACATGTTCATTTCTGTCTCAGTTGTTGCGTTTCGCTATCAGTTCGTCGTGTTCCTTTAAAACTTATAGTTATTTAGTTGCTTTTGTCTTCATATTCAAGGCCGGCGTGACGAGAACGTCTGCCCCTTGATGGTCCGCTCTCCATTGTTATAGAGAATTCAAAGGAACTTATCACCACCAGCTGCAATGCGACCATTCTGTCGGCAGCAATATAAAAAAGTTACTAACCCAAACAATATTGTACATATTTCCCGGAATATAATATAGGTACATGATAATGCTCAAAGCAAATTATATTAAAAAGTATTACTAAGTTCACGAGAATATTCACGGGGTTTTTGTTGTGTCTTATCGCCTCTACTGATTAGATATCGTCCAGTCAACGCTCCTCCTGCAGTTAAACAAACGATTACGATATATACCTAAGCAAACTAATAATGATAATCATTTCAATTGAACGCAATAAGATTTTCAATAGAGTATTCAAGTTAAAAAAATGTTTTACGATCCTTTGTTAAATTCGTGTGAAGGTATAAATATCCTATGTACTTGTTTTTCTCAATTAATAACAACTGTGTGTGTATATAATTCTGCCACTACAATAGAAATATACTGTATTTTTTTACATTTCATACTCTCAAGCAAAATGGCGGCTAATTTGTTAAGAACGATCAAATGGGTTATTGTAGCACCTCAAAATTATTGTCAATGGCAAAAGCCATACTCTGTGTTATTATTGTTTCTAGTACACTTCACATTTGCACAATAACTAAACTGTATAAACTAAAACTAAATAAAAATGTTTTGCTTCGAATACTGTCCAGTTGAATTTTAAAGATAACACATATTAAAAAAAAAAAAATCTATTATCGAAATAATACATCCAACAAACAGTTAACATATTTCATTGTAAATACATCATTATTAAAATAGTTATTTATTTCAAACGTATTTATTTACAATGTTCTATCATTTTAAAATCTAATACGATAAAAATTATATCTATGTACTTACTTAGAAGAATATATTTTGGTAGGTATGTATATACCTATATAAACTGTCATTATTTGACAATGCTCTTTATATGTTCTAAGCAAAACAACGTGGCATATAAATATAACGATACCATTATTACTTAATTAATTAATAGTAAGAAAATAAAAAGTAAAAGTTTTGAAATAAAACAAAATTACATAAGGTTTAAATTTCAAATGGAATGTAAGACACATTCGTGTTCGTATTGTGCATTGGTCATTAAAGTTGGTGTTCGGTTAGGGTTCTCGACGATAAAATTACACTTTTAAAACTGACAGTGCTTCAATATTTACTATCTGTACTTATAATAAAAGGCTGACAAGACGAAATCTGTACATTGAAGATATTTAAGAAAAAATACTTTGTGAGGCTTCAGAATCGAGTAAAGAACAAGTTTTACAAAAAAAAATGTCTGTCTATTTATTAAATTGTACGCCAATCACGCAAGACATTTATTGCCTCTAGGAGGATTGAACTCCAAGGTGGTAAGGCGGCGGGAACAGCTAATATATAATATATCTTTTATGATAATAAAACATGATAATGATATTTATAAAAAGTATAAACAAAAAAAAAAACTTAATCCATGACTACAAATTGCGACATTTCTCTATGAATTTACAATTAATTTTACATAATTTTCCATACAAATTCAATTCATTATAATCTATATATTTTTTCTAAGCTTGAATTATTAATTCGAATTACATTTACAATGGTTATTGACAGTGAAATAAATTATTATAATTTGATTTATAAATCGTAGTGATATCACTTACAATACCTCGTAGATACATCTACGCATTATAATATTATGATGTTACCTCACGTTGAAGTGATACAAGTGAGGAAACCAATATATCATAATAATGTGTTTGATTGTGTCGATATATTACACCAGTGGTGAAATAGCACAGTTAATAAATATTCGAAGTGAATATACAATAGATGCTACTGATATATGTTCGCCTATAAATAAATAGTTTAATAAACAAACAAAACATATTTTGAAACCTAATCGTTTTCCAAAAATAAAACCAAAAGGTTGCCTACAGATTACAGAACCTATGTACCTTGCATGTACCTTACGTGTATTATAATAATAGTTCAATTGCCTAGTTTAATGAAAAAATATATTTAGATGTTTTAAATATGAAATTAGATGAAACGGATCAGAACGAAACAGGAATGAGGAGATCCGCAGTAGAACCAAAGTAACCGACATTGCCCAAAGCATTGTTATACTTAAGGAGCTGGGCACATTGCTCGTAGAACCGATGCCCGATGGGGATAACGGGTTCTCGAATGGCTACCACGTACCGGAAAACGTAGCGTGGGTAGGCCCCACAAGGTGGACCGACGACCTGATGAATCCGCTGGATGCGGGCGGAGCAAGACCGGTCGTCGTGGAGATCGTTGAGGGAGACCTATCTCCAGAAGTGGACGTCTTTCGGTTGAATGGATGTATCAGTTTAACTAGCAAATAGAGTAGCAGTAAAAAAAATTAAGCATAGAAATAGTACTCGTAAAATTCGGAAAGAAAATTATTTCTGTTTGACAGCCCTACGGTTAAGATCAGCTCCCAGCTCATATAACGGATTAGAGACACGAGCCTACGGTTGTTTGAACCAACATTGTACGTCGCATCAATACGCGCGAGCTCAGTGCGAACTGACCATAGTTTTAGATTTCCAATCAAGATTGTTGTAGGTTCGACGAAGAGCGAGCTATAAAGAAATCATCAGCAATGTCAAGTAGCCTCTTCGCAGTGAGAAAAACACAGGCCATAATAATCCACGACGTAAATCTACACCATAATTATACGATTCTATGTCGGTTACAGAGTAGATTTTTTTTGTATTGAAATATTAAATTCCCGATTCCATCTGCGTTCTCTTTTGATACTTCGTAAGCGGTATGAAATAAATTTTTAACCTCGTATTTTCTGATTAACTATAATTTTATCCGTTTTTTTTTTCTAAGTTTTGCTGTATTTGTTTACTGCTTTTCATTAGGTTAATTAAGATACTTAACGATATATTTTTACATGAATAATATAGATGAATAATAATATTAGGATGTTCTCTATTAAGATTTTCGTCATCATTATCCTGTAAAATATTGTTTTTATATTTTACAGAACGTTTCTTTTTATGTCAATAGATATTTATGTTCGTTTGTTGGCTTATAACAACACCTATAAACCGATATAAATGTTTTCTTTTAAATCATAGATATATTCCTTAGCTTACTTGTAGTGTATATTTTATTATATTAAATAGTAAATTGAAAAACTTTTAAAAATAATACTAAATTAAGTCGGACCTTTATCGGGCTTTTTGCATATCTAAGAATATAAGCTCTTATATACAAGCGGAGGCGTTGACATTTATATAGTAATTGTGTAGAAAAGCCGAAGGATCGAGACAAAACCTCGTGGGCGAAGACCTGTTATTTAACCGAACCAGATAAAAAGTATTCTGCATATGGCTATTAAAAAGAATGTACACATATGTACGTTAAACTAAATATCGTATAGGATTTGTCTCCAAACATAAATAATTCTAGTGTTAATTGATACATACCGCAACTTCAGAATGAAAGAAAAAAAAGTATATCTTAATATAAGTTAAATATAAATTCTATGAACTTACAAAAATTATTAACCAATAAATGCATTTATATTTTATCTTTAAAACCTTTAATCGCCATTTTTTCAAAACTTCATATTTTTGAGTTAGGTTACTTTCATTGTGAATTAAAGGGCTGGATTTTTAAAAATAAGATTGAGGAATTACATTAGTGATTATTAATTGTCTGACTTGTAATATTAAGCGGATTATATGAGTGAGCTAGCAGCTAGCAGTCGGTCACAATAATAAATTTTGTCAAGAGCCCTCAAGACCAATGCCCGAATTACCAGGGTTCGGATTCTGGTAGGATGCGAAAGCATACCGGGGCCTTGGGTGCGAACTCTATCGGAGATTCAACCGACAGCCGTCAACTGCTGGCCATAGGTCCCCACCAAAGATCTCCACAACGCCCGGTCTAACGCAATTCGCATCCAGCGGATTACGCCACCTGCGGATTTCCGCTACCTCACATAGAGATATTCACCGATAATTTGCAGCGATGATGGCGTAGTTGGAGTGGATCCAGCCCATCTGTCCTACTCTAAAATCAGCGTAAGCTTTCGGTGAAGGAAAACATCGTGAGGAAACCATAGCATAATGGTAGAGCATTTTCTAATCAACATGTCGCCAAATACCAATAGGTGTGTTTCTTCATCATCACTTGTGAACAAGTACCTCTTGGCTTATTGTATTTATCATACTAGACTACATCGTCACTTAACATCAGGTGAAATTATAGTTAAAGGAATAAGTCTATACAGTAAAAAAAAACGATCTTTTGAGAGTGGGATTAAAACGTGGCACCGTCTACGCTCGCGCTTTTAAAAACAATAGCGGCAACAACGCAATAATCATCTTTTTCCAAATACGCCACGATAAAAATTAAAGATTTACGTACCTACGCCATTTCAAAAAATCCTGTTCTAGACAATAATTTGAAAATTTTTATTATTTACTTTAAACACATCGCAAATCAAGACGAATCGAGTGCTGATAATTATCGCTTCAGTGGTGGAGACTTACGTTGTTTGTTATCTTATCGCGAAATGACTTTAAAGTGTGTATCTATGATACAGAATTGAATTTTTATTAACCTTTTAATAATAAAATCTCTTTACCCAAGTTCATATCGTATTAAAAGCACAGTGTTTAGTATAGAATATAATTATATTTAACTAAAACGATGCAATTTTGTGTATTCACTACTAACAGCGAAGCCTTCAATAGTCTTTTAACAGCGCCTTGACAACATCTTTTGGAGTTTTTGGCGGGATCTCAATCTATCTTGTTGCAGTTCTTTTCTTTAATTCATGAAACTTGTGTATTTTACTCTATGTCATGTAATCTTGTTGGCGTTTTCTGTGAAATAGTATAGTTATCGTCTACACGTGAAGTAATTATAGAAAATAACGCGTAGCATATACTATATATATATATATATACATATATATGTCAATGAACGGCGAACAGGCAGACGGCCCATCTGATGGTAAATGGTTACCATCGCCTATGGACAATTGCAACATCAGGAGTATTATCGATGCGTTACCGATCTTAGAAAGCGTTTTTAAGTCCCTTTTTGAAGAGTCGAATGACCCACATGACAATGGCACAAATTGTGTGTACACAGATTGTCATTATCTAAGAAGAAGACACCATCGTTTTAGGTACCTACCATCATCGGTAAACACGTCACTTATAATTAGATGAGCTTGTTTTTAGACACAACACTTTGACGACAATTTCCCCTGATGTTAAATTACAATATGACCCAAGATGTTACACAGGATAAGCCTAGAAGCACCGGTTCTCTAGAGTAGCTGCAAAGACACAATTGGAATTAGAGTAATTGAAAATGGGAACTTTAACCCAGAATGTGATAAAAATATAATCGCGAATTATACATAGTAAATATAACCTAAAATTTGCTATTGATTTTACATTATAAGAAAACACAATGCATCAGACAATTAACCTAAAATATCATTTCAGATTTTTTGTTACAGTCTTTAAAACACACCTCATTATTAAACATATTTATTTTAAAATAAATATATCTCATAAACACCGGATAAATCATTTCCATCTTTTGCCATACACTACTCAGTCACTTTGTACTTCACACATACATTATACATTGGCAACGGCTCAGGAATATTATCTGTCGAAATGTTTTATACGTTCCTTTACACGGGATTTCATTGTTATTTTAAAGTTTGTTTTACATTTAATAGCCGCGCTCTCCTTCCTGCCTTTGATTCCACTTATATTGATCTTTAGTTTAATTTATTCTATCATCAAATTCATCACGGATTTCTATCGTTGAGATATGAAAATATGTTTTCCCGCTTCTCGTTTTGTAAACGTTGTAATGTTGTTCTAATTTGTATTACTTTTAGTTATATACGGTATATTTTTTTCTTACACGTCCAGATAAATTTGGATATTATTTAACAATTCATGGTTCAAAATGAACATTATTTACTATCTATCCCGGCGAGCTCATACAGAATTTGTTTTCTTTTTAATAATTTTCGTTCGTAGATTATTCAAGGTTTTAATAGTTAATATACTATTCGAGGTGGAGAGTAATACAGAGAATTAAATCACAAAAAATCGGTCCGTTCTTGAGTTATGATTTTTTTACACGGTTTAGGTTCAGTGCTTTCGACCACAACCTCACCTGATGTTAAGTGACGATGTGGTCCAGGATACTAAACACACTAAGCTTAGTTACTGGTTCTCTAGTGATGCTGCCGGAACACGACTATTGGTATGTGACGACAGGTGTTTGAACTACCCAGACGGCCATTGTTAGAAGGCTTTGGTTTCCTTACGATGTTTTCCTTCAACGAAAGCTCAGGCTGATTTTAGAGTTGGAATGGTGGGTTTGAACCCACGTCCATTGACGCTGAATCCGGACGCACTTTCCACTGCGCCATCATCGCTTCGAAACGGTGTAAGTTGTAATTAATCCAACTTTACTTTATAATACCTGTGTGCCCGTGGCTGCTTCCGCGTTTAATATATTCGTCACTGCGTTTTAATTTATTTTTTATTATTATACGGAACCCTAATTCATTTTAGTACTAAGATACAGTAAAAATATTTCTCATAAATTCAAGCCCTTGACAAGGGCAGGGTGAGGTGAGGGTGATGGAGGGGGAGGGACGTAATACTTGAACAGCCCATAACAAGATTGATTGATTGATTATTACTTATCCATATTAAAGGGAATCGTCTATAGGGCTTTACATATAGGCATGTAATTGAAAACTATTAAATTAAACTAATAAAGCTTTTTTTCAGTAATTACATACATTATTATATCATACATTCTTTCCTTACATTATGTACATCACGTCTCTCTTTCTGTCTGTCCGTTAGTTGGCTTTTAACTCTTGGAAACTTTTAACCGATTTACATGATTTTCATACGTCAGGTCAGGTTTTAGTATATAATTGATAGTATATAAATTATGTAACTAGCGTGTATATAGGAAAAGTTATGAGGGTAATAGCGAATAAAGCTGGCAACAACAAAATTGTCCAACATCAAAAAAGTAAATAAGTCCACGCGGACGGAGTCGCGCGCAAAGTTATTTTTGTATATATGAAATCGCTACACACTGACAACATTTAGCCGGTTAATATAAAAAAAAATTGGTATGTAGATGTATTTTTTTATAATAATTATATTTTTGTTATATTATCGCCAGATTTAGTAAATCCACTTACATACTGTTAAATCGATCGCAATGAAGTTAAGATATAAAAATAATATCTAGGATTCTAGAATTTTCGAGTACAGAAAATATTCTATCTAGTTCTATCTAGTTTATTATATAAATAATAAACGAACTAGGCACAGGGAGAGAACATTTAATATTGCCGTGTAGCAATGAAAGGGGTTTTAAAACATGACAGTCTTTTTATGTAAGTACATATATCTAAATCGTTTGCGCTACGCCCGGTCGCTTCCAATCTCTGCTTATGTAATGGACTGATGAAGCGTAAAAGAAATAATTGTATATTAAATGGAATCTAATAGAATTGATCTATGCTTGTAATAAAATAATATAGAGACTTAGATCTTTACATCAGAGTTATATTAGAAAAAAATACCTACTATGCGGTGTTTTAAATTCGATCAAAGAAAACATTTCGCAGGGTTTTCAAAATATTTGCCTGTTTATTCATTTCTTTGTCAATCACGTGAAATTATCAAACCAAATAAGATAACATTAATTATAATTTAACATTTAAGATGAATTTTACACGTATTTGTATGACGTATATTTAGCATTAACTTATTTATGTACCTAATAAAAGCATATAGTCTATACTAATAAATAAAATTGAAGTGTCTGTTTGTAATGTCAAAATTAAATAGGTATACCAAATTTTAATTTCAAGACATTATACTGCATAACAAAATTTAATTATAATTACTTTGTAATTGGTACTACTTAACTGTTAAAATAATAAACTGTATTACTTATAGTAAATGTACTGTTAAGTAATATACAATAAAGAAAAAAAAAATATACCAAAAATACAATTTTTAAAATTTTTGTCTGTCTGTATGCAATGGATAATCGCCGGAACGGCTGGACCTATTTGAAAGGGACTTTTTTGCTAGATAGCTGAAGTTACTGCGGATAAATAAGGGTATTTTAATTTTCGAAAATAATTAGTATTTCGCGTAAAAAAAATAAAACTCATAAACATTTTAATAAAATTCGATTCAATTCACAGTTTTTTTTTTACGGGCAAGTGTTTGAATTTATAAGAAATGTGTTTACTTTATCTTAGTACGGAAAAAAATTAAAGAAAATAATTCGGTTTCCGTATAAAAAAAATGCTTGCGGCCACGCAGCTAGTAAAACAATAAATATGTAGTGAATCGAACCGAATTGAAATAAAAGTATATTATTAGGGCGTATATTTTATGCTTGGTCTTTTTTTCTTAAATCACTGTTTTACATGAACTAAATTTCACTGGCTTAATGTCCCGGATACACTTAGTATCCTCATATTACTGTTACAGAAACCTGTGCGAGACGCCTATGCAGAAGCACTATTACCGCACGCACTTCTGCCTCAAAGCATTAGTGCTTAGTGCATACGCTATAGCGCTAGGTTATGTAGGAATAATTACAGGTTCCCGTAATCACTTAAAAAGAATTATACTGCATGCATACCTATTCACTAATCCGTGTCATCAATAGAAACAGTTCAGTAACTATTTAATTTGCAAATATTTTATTCTATTAAATTGTAAACAGAATGATTACTTAACGATTTTGTTTCTTAAATTAACGATAATTAACGTCAATTGATGAAATAACAAAATTAGTTAATTTTTTATTTTTTGGTTAAACTATGTTTATACGTGCCCGCAGCTTCGTTCGCTTTCATACCCTTTCATTTAATAAAAGGATAAGAATGTAAGAAATAAAACGATAATTGTCATATTTTGTTAAGTTTTTTTCTCTATTAACAAAAGAAGCACGTAAATTGATTCTATGGGTCTCGAGTTATAAGCCAACTAACAGACAGACAGACTGATAAATAAATATTGCTTTTTATATAAAATGTAAGGTTTTAAATTAAAAAAGAAACTAGGCACCGAGACTGCAGACAGAGGTGAAAACTCAAAGCAACAATTTTTATAATTTAATTTATTAACATAACCTAACAATTAACATACGATTATGACATCAGTTGGCGCTCCGAACAATAATTTCATACAATTTAATATATGCCGTTTATTAATAATCAAAACATATGACAGACTGCGTAAGTATACATTTATAATTTATTTCTGTACTCCAACCACATACTTTAGCATGTTGACGGCTAACATCATAGCATTGGTAACGCGAACCTATTAGATTTTCCCCTACCGAGAATCACTCAACGCCGGTAAAGAAGTTGTCAGTTAAAAAAAAAGAAGGTTATAACAACCTCGGACATTTCAATCTCAGTTACATTCTAGGTGTCCGAGATAGACCTGATAATGTTCCGTGTGCGATGAGTTATTTAAAAACACACCGTTATTGTTGCGTGCTAGAAACCGATGGTTGAACTAACCGGACACCTGCCGCCGCCTGCGTGATAATATTTTGATCGTCCGGCTTCATTGTTCACTGTGAGACTTGATCAAGACCGGACCCGTTTTAAATAGCCCACACGCGAATCTTAATTAATCGTCCATACATTATTCTGTAAGTATATTTATATACTAGCTGTGTGCCTGCGGATGCGCCCGCTTTTCAAATACTCGTCACTGCGTTTTAATTATATGGAACCCTAATTTATGCTACAAATCAAGGTCAAGTTAAAATATTTCTTATAAATTCAAGTACTCGCCATAAAACACCCTTGAATCGGATTTTATTCACAATTTCACGAGTTTTTTTTACCCGGAACCCTAATTATTTTCTAAAATTAAAAGGGCCCAGAGTAATTTCTGCTGTCTACGAAAGAAGATCCCGTTAAATTTGGCCCAGCCCTTCCGGATATTACCCGGAACAAACAGACAGACAGACGGAGAAAAAATTTTAAAATTGTATTTCTGATATAAGTATCGTAGATACATTAATATGTATTCAGTAAAAAAATGTTATTTAGACATTACAAACAGACTCTTCAATTTTATTTATTAGTATAGAGTATAGATAAATAGATAAAGATAAAACAGTTGAACACATTTTTCTCCTCTGTTTATAAACTTTTTTTTCAGTAGCTATTGATAAGCTTTCAAGTTGTGATTTAAAAAAAAATGATTTACCCTTTTCTTGCTTAAAATTTGCAATATGTTGGATAAATATTAAAAAAAAAGATTTGTTTGTATCGTATTCTTCACTTAACTGAAACAGTATTTGACTGATGACTATGAATATTGACGTCTTTTTTCCACGAAGATTATTTTTTTCGTTGTATTTTAACTCGCCACCAAAAGGCGCTGTACCGTATAAAGACACTGCTTACTAAAAATAGATTTTGTGAAGAAAATAAACATAATTTATATAGCTCTATCAAGTTACTTAAATATTTATTAACGCTCAATAAAGCCAGTAACTGACAACAATTACTCTATATTTTAAAAGATAATTTGTCCAGGTTACATTATATAAAAAAGGCCTATGTCGACAGACAACCTGACCAAATTGGTTGCTAATAAATTTATCATTTTTGCTATGTAAATTAGAATTAAGAATTCTACTGTTTTATAAGAATAGCGTGTAAGTTAAAAAGATCAGCGAATAAAGGCTTTTTATTATTATTAATTATTATATAAAGGTTTGTCGGAACAGAAAAAAACAGTTACATCTTTATATATAGGTACAGATACTGTTTTATACTCTTAACTAACGATTCTTCCTAGATGATCTCATAAACGTATGACTTTAATAAAACCGAAACGAATCTATTGCTTATTTCGACCGAAAATATAGTAATATGTACAAATTATGTGTTGGCCAAATGAATTATATATATATAGCCAAGAATAGTACCATCCCATATCTTCCTGTGGGTGTCGTAAAAGGCGAATAAGGGATAAACCAGGGGATGGGCATCAGCATCCTGTGAATACCACAAACACCTGACTGCGATCGCCAACCCGCCTGCCAAGCGTGGCGATTATGGCAATCACCTCCTAATACAATCCGCTCGATGCGGCTGACGCAAGACCGGTCATCGTGGAGATTTTTGCGGGAGACCTACATATGTCCAGCAGTGGATGTCTTTCGGTTAGAATGGATATAAGTAGACTGTATTATTTTTTATGTACTTACTATATAAAATAGTAAACAAAAATTAGAAGCAAGGATCGACTAGAACAAGCTATGAGATTACAAATAAGACAAAAAATAAAAGCCATTTGGATGATAAGATAACGAACGCACGAACCGATGATAAGATAAAGCACTGTTCGAAACCGCCGCGGATGTTTTGAAAAGTTTAATGAGGGTGGATAAACAGTGTAATTTGAATTCTAGAAGATTCTCTTTTATTTTTATTTTATTGTACTTCATTATCGTGTTATAATTTAGTACTGGACTAATATTTGACCCTAGTTATCATAGCTACGCGGTAATTGAAATTTTTACGAACCTTAAATAATTTATATTCTTATATATATTTGAAAAACAGAAATTCGTAAATGTTTAAATCATGGCCAGTCCAAGTACTACGTAACCATCAATAGGGAAGTCTATGCTTTGTTTATTTTTGATGACATGGGAGACGGATGGGTGGTCTGATTGATGAATACGTAAGCAATATTTACTTATTAGTTTATTTTTTTCCAAAATGATGCCAATGTTTACATAATGATGGGGTAAGAGCTTTGCTGACAAGGGGGTTACTGGGGTAGGAGGTTTAAAAAATCCAAAATGTTGCTTATGTACTGGTCCGTTACTATTTCGAATTTTTCAATGTAGATAATAAAGGCTTTTTGATTGTGACTCATTTGGCTTGAAAACTCCAAGCGTGTAGCTTCAAAACTTAAAAAGACCACTAGTTCTTGACTGTATTTCGTTCGCTTCCGTATTTGACCGAATATTATGTAATTACGATGGCGTATGTGTGATATGGTGTTGATTATTGTATTGGAAATAATAACGTGGATAGTTTATTCTGAAATTCTGAAGTTCTAAAACTGCATTTTCTTCTAGAAATTTTATTTCGACAAACAATAATTTATTTACTTAAATGATTAAATTTCCAGACGTTATAATTCCGATAATACATATTTTAATACGAACGTATTCGACGTATATTATCTTACTTTTATCTAATAATATTACAGTCATAGATGTATCATATGACTCTGTTTTAGTATATATGTATGTGTCTGGGTTACATTGTGGTTATTTATGGAAAAAAGTAATGCGTAAAATCAGTAAAAATACCAGCGTATTTTTCTGTAATATTTAAACTTTAATTTTTCAATATCTAACATTTAAAAGTGAAGTTACTGTCATATGCTCTATACGCCCATAATATACAGCGTTTTTTTTTTAATGAGAATTCTGAAATTACCAAGTATACATTAAGTTTTCTGAAACTTCTAAGTTATTCAGCTATAAAATAAAACCACACATGTAATACAGTGAATAATAATTGTTTGTAGAAAATAATGTCATACCTAGTCGTAATCATATGGTACGGCTATTAAAATAGATACAATCAAAATAAAAAATAAAAATTTGGGCCCTGATAAGGGGCTTAAAGTCAAAGAAACTGCTTCGGAAATAACTCAGTCGAGAAGAGCCGGCAAGAAACTCGGTCTGGTTTTTATCTATATATTTGACTATATTTATACATATATATATATATATATATAAAACTATTAAAAAAAACTATTTAAATTATACATGTACTCGTTGCTAGCTGAAGCACAGAGAGGGGCGTCATTTCCAGACATCACTATCGTTCATAACGTCGATAACAAAGCGATGAATGAAAGAATATTATAGCTAACTGCATTTGAATTTTTTATACCCTAATTATTTTTCTCATTTTTTTTTCTACTAACATTAAGCTTTGCTTTTCTTTGTATTTCTCACAAATTCAAATGCCTCCTAGTAAAACTGAGCGTTGAATCGGATATTGTCACAATTTTGTGAATATTATTTTTTTTTTACCCGGAACCCTAATTGTTGTAGAAACACTAAAGTTACGCAAAGTAACTTCAGATATCTAACAAAAAAAAGTCCCGTCAACATCGGTTCAGCCGTTACGGACACTACCCGGAATAAACAGAGAAAAATCTTAAAAATTGTATTTTTGGTATAGGGTATCGTATCGTATACACATTCAGACGATTTAATTTTAAAAAATGGACATACAAACAGACACTAATTTTATTGATTAGTATAGATAATAAAAACAAGTTACAAACACATATTTCTAAATACCGAACGGTTAAATAGCTCGGTTGAAGAAACTCCGTGGATGTTGTGTTACAATGTCAGGTTTATTGACCACACAGTCAGTCAATGACACATTTCAATTCAGTAACAATTTCATATAGTTTTTATTATTAAATTATCCAATGTACTAAGTAAATTGTATTTAAACATATATGGTATTATTTTAATTTAATGTCAGTTACAGTACAGAAAAGTCGATAGAAAAATGCGAACAAAAAAAACATAATATAATCAGTTACGTACGTACAACTGATTAAATATCTTCTTTGCATGTCATTGGCAGATAAGAACTTGTTTTCAATCAAATAAATACAACGTTAACAATAAAAAGCAACTTATTAATTTATCATCTTTTATAAAGAAATTCAAAACCATTACATTCAAATATTTGCTAGAAGTATAAGTAGGTATAGTCTATATTATTTTAAAATATTAATCATAGATTTAATCTATACTAATAAATAACGTTGGAGTGTCTGTTTGTAATGTCAATTTTTTTTTACTAAATAGATATTTAATGTATATACGATACCAATAACAAAAAACATTTTTTTAAATTTGTGTCTCTCTGTCTGTTAGTTCCGGGTAATCTTCGGAACTGCGGGACGGATTTTGACGGGTACTTTTTTTGATAGATAGTGATGTTACTCTGGGTAACTTAGGGTACTTTTAATTTTCGAAAATAATTAAGGTACCGCGAAAAAAATTAAAACTCATAAAAAATTGAATAAAATCATCACAGTTTTACGGGCAAGTGCTTGAATTAATGAGAAATATATTTACTTTATCTTAATACTAAACAATTTCTAGGAAAATAATTAGGATTCGGTATTACATATAAAAATTAAACAGCAGTGAAGAACATAAGAAAGGCGGGCGCAGCCGCGGGCACACAGCTAGTAATATGATATAATTATAAAAAATAATTATTTATAGAAATTGTTGAACAATGTTTTTTCATTTATCAAATAATGTATATTATTACTAAATAATTTATCATTACTAGTTTTTTCAGTTTTTATTCCAAATTAATTCTGGTAAAATTATACATATTCTATTATTATATTCGGAGAAAATTAATTCCGTCACAACGAATACTTAAGTCATTGTTAGATACAACAACTTATTAATAAAATATTTATATGTACCTTCAAAACTCATTTGGCTTAGGAATGTAGGTAATTAATAATATTCCAGTCTATTTGTTGCTTGTTTTTTTCTATATTTAATATGATTTACTTAAATTATTGCGAATTATTGTTATTGTTATTCAGAATATTTCCGAAGATGTTCTTATGTATAAAAAATTTGGGTATTGCTGTGCAGTGAGCGTTATTAAAAACATGTAAGTACATAACATAAAAAGAAAGAAAATTAAGCAACAATGTCTTTTGTTGTTGTTTCGTCATGTAAGTTATGACAAAAGAAACTGGTGGTTATAAGAGGTACAATGTACTCAATAAATACTTACACTTTCAATAATATTATATAGTTTAAGAAACATAAGAAGTAAATGTAATTTCAAATTAGACGTATAATAATGCTCCGAAAAAGGTTTATGCACTTATTTCAAAATACGATACAATTTTTACTGATTAATTCAATCGAATTTGAACCAAAATTAGTTTAGATACTAATCTATGTCCGTACAAATAAATAAAATTTCACTGTTTGTAATATTAAAGTAACAACTTTTTAATAAATATATATGAGTGTACATACAGTAAATAAACCAAAAACTCAATTTGGAAAAATAATCCTGTCTGTTTGTGCCGACAAATCTCCGGAACGGCTACACCGATTTTTACTAGACTTTTTTAACAGATAAATGAAGTTACTCCGCGTAACTTAGGATACTTTCATTTTTTTAAACTAATTAGGGTCCCGAATAAAATTCTAAATAAAATCCGATTCAACGCCCAATTTTACTGGCGGTTATTTGAATTTGTAACCAATATCATTGCTTTTTGTTAGTACCAAATTTTTTTTTGGAAAATAATTAGGGTTCTGTATAAAATATTTGAATTGAATTGGCTTTGAAGCCAAGAAATTGTAAAAAAAAACATTTAATAATCAGTTTAACTGTAAAGCGCTTGAATTTGTGAGAAACACATTTGATTTTTCTTATTACAATTCTTTTTTTAGAAAACACGTACAAAAGAATAAACGCGAAATATATTTTTGTTCCTTTTAAAATAATATATGAATACGAAAACTTGAAAACATGTAGGATTCTTAAGTAGACTATCTCTCTCTTCTGGATGATCATTTTTATGTTTAACACTAAATTTAGTGAATATTCTAACCTAAATCTCCAAAGTAATACGGTGTGTGGTTAATGGATAATCCCTTTGGCAAGCGGCCATGTTTTCGTGCGAAAGCCGGAGACTATACAGTCAAAATTAACATGATCGTTACACTGTTAGGTATTTAAAAACCTTGTTAAATAATTTTCCAATAATTACATGGCCAACAAGTTTTTAAATGGATTTTTTTATTAAATAGTTTATTATGTTAAGTTGAAAATAAATCATTTTGAAGGAATCAACCGTAAGTTTGATATGTGTAGATGTCATTTTAGCACGCCATTACGTTGTATCAGAGTGAAGTTGGCGCGTTTGTCGGGAGAGGGGATTTACATACTGTAAATAAAAGTGATATTTATATCCGAATTATAAACAAGTAATATAGGTATGTCTATACGGACAACGATGACGAAGCTATAACTTAAGATTACCCAATCTTATTTTTAGTATAATACCCTTTCATGAGTAGATACTATTAATATACTCATGAAAGTTCTAATCTATATCTATACTAATAAATGAAATTGAAGTATCTGTTTTTAATATCAAAGTTAATTTTTTTTTACTAAATGTATATAGGATACCTATACCAAAAATACAATTATTTAAATTTTTGTCTGTCTGTCTATTTATAATGAATAATTTCGGGAACGGCTTGACCGTTTTTAACGGAGCTTTTTTTGGTAGATAGCTGACGTTACTCGGAGTAACTTAGGATACTTTTAATTTTCGTTTATAATCAGGGCTCCGTGTAAAAAAGATAAAACTAAAAAATTAGAATAAAATCCTTTTACGGCTATAATATATGAGAAATATTTTTACTTTATTACTAAATTTTTTAAGCAAAATAATTAGGGTTCCGCATTAAACATAAAATAAAACGCAGTGAAGAATGTATGAAACGTGGGCGCACAGCCAGTGTATCAATATACTAAATAGAATAGGTACCTACAAAATATTATAGAGTCTTGTAATTCGGACTAGGCACCTATACTATATTTCTCTTGTTAAATATTAAACTAACAATTACAATACAGATTTTAAGTACAAATATTAAATATCGACTATACCAAAGTATATAATATTATAATATACATTGATTAAAATTCGTACCGTAGATAACATATACTTCAATTACAAATTTCGGTTACGAAAAAATGAAGTTAATTATCTATGGTCGCGTTCCGTGCAATCCTTTTCCCCGTTGTTGATTATAATACTCAAACAAATAAAAATAAAACACCAAGTTCATTTAAATTTTAAATGTGTTCCATTGTTTGAAAATAAATAAATAAACTCAACTTATCGCGTTTCGAGACCAAGATGGATGCCTCTAACTGTTTCCTAATTGAAAAAGCTTTACAAATGTCCCACTTCGGTCACCGCATCGATTTTAAAAATAGAAGCTTGCTGCGTTTTCGATGTACGCCCGTGTCGATAAACTAAATACTTTATCGACAATCGTTTTTATCACATGAGCGTTATGGTCCAAAGTCGTTTAAAGTGATTTACATGTTATTACATCGTTGCTCCGTTGAATGGAATTCATACGATATGCTCTCCTACCTCGAAGCTCAAACAAATAGAATGCTCGATTTACGAATGATGTTATGAATTGAATTAGTTCGTTATTTCTATTTAGAATATGAATGATTTAAATTTTTATTTCATAACAGCGAGAGCACATATCATTACGGTAAACAGTATACCTTTAAGGAGGTAAGCCTAAGCAATAGCTCAATGTGTCACTCAAATAAATACTAAATTAGGCATTAAAAGAAAAAATAAATCTCCTTCAAATTCGTCTTCAATATAAATTGAATAATTAATAACTTTTATATTAGTTCTGTTTTTGCACTTAGTTCGTTATGTTTCTTTTTATATTTTAGTTTTAGTTTAATTTTGCTTGGTTTTTTTTATATTTTTTTTGGTAACTAATATAGATTAGATTAGACCAGATTAGGTATATAAAAAAACTGAAGTTCGTTGTCGGATAAATAATTTTTGCTCAAATAAATAATGCCGTACTAACCTATAATTAAGGTTACATTTAAGATATATTGTAATAATAATTTATTTATTTTTTTAATAATTAACACATTGTATACCTTGTTGGTGATTGAAATAAATAAATTAACTGACAAAATATTAGGCAAAATTGTGTTTGTAATCCTTAGATTATAATCAGCTAAGAAGAAGAAATCAAGGAAATGGCCTAACTTATTTACGTTTCTATAAAGGTAAAATTTACAACAAACAGCTTAAGTGTGAACACGGCTTTAAGTAATTTATAATTTTATCCCTATATAGACGACATAGGTTCGAACATATACGCGTACTTACGTATCTTTGAACTAGATATAGAAACAAAGAAATTTACACCAAGACAAATCCTTACACTATATAAAGGCAACATCTATCTGTGTGTTGTCTGTCTGAATCATAGATCCGATGTACATGATTTTTTTTAAACTATAGATATATGTTATCAGGTTAAATTTTAGTCTATAGATATTTTGTTACGTCAAATAATAGTATGTAGGAGGAAGTAGTAATAAGAATAATAGAAATAAAAAGAGTCACAAAAATGACCATTATCATGGTTCTTCTTACATACTTGTCCTTTATTATATACAAAAATAACATCTATCGGTCCGTTAGTATACCGAACGGAACCGCGGGCACACAGTTAGTTCTATCTATACTACTAATAAATAAAATTTCAGTTTGTAATATCAAAAGAATATTTTTTTTACTAAATACATGTATGTTTGGTACCTATATCAAAAATGCAATTTTTTAAAATCTTGTCTCTTTGTTCCGGGTAACCTCCGGAACGGCTGGATCGATTTTGACGAGAAACTTTTTGGCAGATAGACGAATCCGCGTAGAAAATTAAAACTCATGAAATTGTGAATAAAATCCGGTTCAATGTACAATTTTACTGGCAGGCATTTGAATTAATAAAGAATATCTTTGCTTACTGTTAAAAAAAAATAGGAAAATAATTAGGGTTCCGTGTAAAAAAAATTAAAACTTATGAAATTGTGAACGAAATAAGATTCACGATACAGCACCATCAAAATATTAGATCTCATGATTATTTGAAAGCTATATTACGCAGTGAAGAATATATATGAAACACAGGCGGAGCCGCGCACTCAGTTAGTATACAATATAAAAAATACCGGTTCAACGACACACAAGTTACGTCTTCTCAAATTAGAGTTAGCTATTTACCTTTTTCTAGCAAGATTTTTTTTTAACAAACGAAAACTGAAGACTCGGCGAGACCATCCTCCTTCAGGAAATTAAGATTGAAAAAAAAATCTAAGAAAATGATCAACTTAAGATATATCTTTTCCAATACCTAACGCGAAATGGATACGTATATAAATACACTTTTATATGATATTAATGTAGCTTGGTCGACCTTAACGATTATTTAATATTCTTGTCAGTAGAGAAAAATACGAGGCGGGGAACTGAGGTGTTTGTAAATATAATAACAATATGCGCGTACATTCTTCTATTGTATAGTTCTTTTTCGAAAACATTGAATGATTTAGTTTAAAATATTCCAGGGAATACATTGGTAACTTTTGTGTCGACATACTTAATTATTCTTATAACTTCTTCTGGAAATAAATTAATCTAACTTGACCGCGTAGTACAGGCCAAGAATAGTAACACTCCATATCTTACGGACTAACAGATAAAAACCAGAGGATGGGCAGCAGCATCCTCTGAAAATCACTAGCATCTACTACGATCGCCAACCCGGCTGTCAAGCGAGGCGGTTTTGGCAATCTCCCCCACTTCCCCCCTTTATTGAGGGAGACCTAAGTAACGTGGACGACTTATGGTAATGAATGGATGGCTGGAACTTAATCTAACAAAATATAACTTTGATTTATAATATATCTATGAATTAAAAGAAGAATCATTTGAATTGGTAAATTCATTCTTCAATTACAAGCCAATTTGTGTTGCGTTCATCGAAATAGCGTGAGGATTTGCTATAATAATAAAACATTAAGTTACAATTAAATATCACTAAACAAACAAATAAATAGTAATTGACAACGACACATTAATTACTTTTTATAACATGTAAGAAATAGCTTGTATTCTATAATAACGATATTGTAAAGGACATAACGTAAGTAAACCGATAGCAATATTAGTTGGTATATTTTAATACAAAAAAAAATCAATCTTATTAAAAATTAGTTTGACAATACATCCCTATATAATAAAGAATCGACTATTCAAATTTCATACGAATTAAATACTTAAATAGGAACTTACATATATTTACTTAGTTACCTACTTTAACTACGTTATATTCGACGTATTGCCCCACCTAAACTGTTTTAGGAAAATTATTGCAAGAAAAAAACTGTTTTAACACTCACTATTCGCCTTCTCGTATGATGCTATCGGAAGCCGGCAATGTTAGCGGTGAAGGTTTTTATATAGTTGGTCTATCAATGATCGTCGATATTTTGGGATAATACGATACTTCACCATTAGGCACGGTGCCGTTACTTTGCCGTGCTAAAAAAACCCGCTACTATATTACAGATCATAAGAATATTATTCACACTACTTAACGTAAAAAAATCTAGCTTAACCAAAAACGGTAAATCGGATAATTGATTCTCGAGTGATAATGACAGTAAGCAGTAGAAAGACGTTCCCTGTTATCATTTATATGTGTAATGTACACACACTATCATTCCTCATTACAGCTTTCTACTTTTACTTCCTTAATAAAAAAATCGTTTAGTATATTTGTAAAAATAATAGATTTATTTGTGTGTGTAATAATAAAACGTACGTTGTTCCTGGTAATGAATATGCTGAATTTTAAAGAATCGAACTTTTAACGTAAATAAAATGGACAGTAGCCGCGCCGCGCCTTGTTTCCGATTCACAGGTGCAGTTTGCACGCGGAACGATCCGCATGCTATTATTGATGTAATCAATGATGTTAGTTGTGTTACGTTCGAAAAAAACTCACTAGAGCGGGGAAAGTGACGCGCCGCGCCTCAAGATCGTGAAAGGTACTTACCTGATTACCGGTTTATGTTGACCCCGCTCGCCCCGCATATCGGTAATATCGGTAGGCGAAGAAACGGACTCGGCCTCTACCTCCGTGGTTCTCATTTAGTCGGTCGCAAAAACTTACGACACACCACCACCAAGCGTTCGGAATTTGAACTACTTTCGCGTAATCTGTAGGAATAATATGTCGCCCTACTTTACTAGAGACTGTTTTGTGAAATTTACAAAAAAAACCTCGTTGGTTATATTATTAACAAGGTCTCGAAAGTAGAAAAATAAAGTATTCATGTTAAATTACAATATCTAATTTAGCCAATTTTAGTTATTATTCATTCAATTCATTAAAATATATCTTGCAAGGGAATTCTTAGGTAATCACATTTAAAAGGACGTCTTCTGTGGACATCAGATTCGTGGAATAATCTTAGTAATACGTGATCCGGATTTAAGCACTTGTTTTGTTAGGTTTCAACTTATATAAGAATATTTCGGTTTGATTCGGTAGGTAATTCAAGCATTTGTTAAACATAATTTTGTACATTTTTGTTAGCAATAGTTAACAAAACTCTTACTTTCTCCCGCCACCCCCCCGTGATTAGGTAAGCATTGGCATTATTCGAAAAAAAATGAGTAATCAAATATTGCTCACTTATTCACCCCCAGTGGTTAAAATTTTCTCTACAAACGGTGTTCATAAATGTTTTTACTTGTTATAGACTTAAATAAATCAACGCTTATGTTAGGGTCCTCATTATTACTCTTATAGCCTGTTTACACCTGTTAAGTGACGAAGTGATTAACTAAATCGTTTAGTAGCTGCTTTTATTTAATTCATATTATGGAGCCGGTGAAGGTCGCGGGAATCCGCTGGATGCGGGTTACGCAAGACCGGCCGTTGAGGACATCTTTGGGAGAGACCTATGTCCAGCTGTGGACGTCTTTCGGTTGAATAGATGGATGGATAGATATGAACTTGTCAATATTTTTAATTCATAAGCCACGCCTAACGAGGGGATTATGCGCGTAGCAGGAAGGCAGATTACAAAACGAAAACTTAATCTTGTCTCCTTGTTCTCTAAATTACTAAATCGTTAGCTTATGATTAAAGAGTTTTTAAGTGATTGTTGAAATGTATCGTTTTTTTTTGTCAATATTTATTAAGCCACTTAATACTTACTTACTAGGTGTAAACAGGGTTATACGCAGGTAGATAAAGGTACCATCACATCTTATCGGCATCGGTTTTCGCGTTTTTGTGTTCTGAAGATGAGATTGGCACCACTTGCCACCTTGGTCAGTAATCAAATTTAATCTGTAAATATAATTTACTATTTGCGTTTAATTTCGGTCAAACGATCAGAGTCTGCTTGTTTTGTCAGAAAAAATATTATTATAAATTTATTTGCAATGTTATCATGATTTAATCTCTAGTTTCACATACCGTCCAATATCCGTGCGTCTTAGTTAATCGTTTCATGTAGGTAATAATGATATGAAAATTACGTATTTCAAGTAGGTGGATTCATTTGAAAATAATTCATTGTAAGTCCATTGCCAACAATAGGAATGTTGACGGGTTATTTTTTGTTATCTCATCAAAAAACAAACCTCAAAAAAGGCCACACTATTGAAAACAAAATTGAAATCAAATCAAAAAACAACGAATTCGTAAGCATTATAATTTTACTCTAAAGAGAAAGCATACTATGATATGACGTCACATTTTACGTGTTTCGTACAAGTTCGACTATAACACAACATTTGTTTTGCGAGAAAGGCATAAGTACTTCATCTTGAGTTCCACCAAAAACTTAAAAAAGAATTTAATATCAAAGAGTTTTGTTAACTGAATGAAATAATTTTCTCATTGTATCGTTTTCACTTGGTATAATATTGAGTACAACTTTTTCAAATAAGTAACTGTGATTGCAGTCGTAAAATAACCTCAAATAATTATAAAATTCTAATGTCTTTAAAAATTTAAACATTTATCGCTGAAGGGAAATTTTTTCATTACCGTGTTCTCTGGCTAGGATTTTGTAGGTATAGATTTTGTTTAACTAATTAATATTCAGAACAATTATCAGACACAATTCTACCAATACATTATCTAAATTATTAAATATTTAAATACTCTATTTTACCGGTAATAAATAATAATATACATTTAATATTTAAGCGGTATCGCGAGCACATCTAGTTCTTTTAATATTTTGTTTTCATCGTATGTCTATTTAGGTAATCGGCAATTAATAAAGAAACATTTTTCAAAATAGTAAATTTGTAATACGGTACAAAAACAGTTGATTTTTTTTTTACAAAACATAATCTCTTGCTTTTTTTATTGTAATTGCTTTGTTAAATTTCTAACAACTATTTTAAATATTTGTTTAAGGAATCGAACGCTTTGGGGCTTTCTTGCTCTATTGTTTAAATTACTAAATGAGACTAATCCTATTATTTATTGCTGCAGGCAGCTAAGTACCATTGTTAATAATAAAAATTAACCATTAACTTGAATGATTTATATGTAGTCTTATGTCGAAAATAAAATTTGTAAAAGAAACAACAAAACACGACATAACAATGAGAACTTTTATGTTTGTAACAATAAGCCATATAATTATTGTATTAGTTTACTTCTCACTTACTCAGTTAAGTAAAACATTAAAACTACTGCTTAATTAGAAAATATAACTTATAAAACAAACATCTGGGGATAAATAATAATATTAACAAAGTGGGGTTTAAGAATGTAGTAGAAATTATCGAATCTATAAAGATTGAACGTATGCTTTGATTAATTTTGGTACGTGTCAACGGGAGGCAAATTAATATATCCGATTTTCAATTCAATCCCTTATTCTGTGAAATAAACGCACCTGCCTCCCTCAGCAAGGGCCGAAGAATCTTCACACAGAAATCTCGACTGCATGAGCGGACTGATTCGCGGATGTCTCTGAACAACATGCGCGTTTGTCGCACGATCGATCCGAATTTCATGTCGGAACAAAGGAAACAGGGGGGGGGGGTGTGGGGGTGGGGTGGGGGGGGTGTGGGGGTGGTGTGGGGGGGTGTTGGGTTGGGGTTGGGTGGGTGGTTTTGGGGTGGGTGTGGGTGGTGTGGGTGGTGTGTGGGTGGTGTGGTGTTTGGGTGTTGGGGGTGGGGGGTTGGGGGGGGTGGTGTGTGGGTGTGGGGATTGCTAACGTTATACAAGTTACTCGATCGGTCGACGGATTAATCTGTACTCTATGTTTCTCAGTCGAACGACCGATCGATCGACTCGTAAGGTCTTTCGCATCTACCTAGTTGTTTAATTTACAGTATTGAAGAGAAGATAATAAATAATAGGTACTGTAAAATTTGTTTAAATGCCGACTTTTTGACCAGTGTACGTAGTTTCTTCACAATAAAGCGTAGTTTGATGTTTAAAACAGTCGTTTCCATTGACTTTTTTTTTTATTTTGTCGCTCGAAATTGTAGTTTTAAAATTAATATTACAAACTAGTTTTCTTTTTTACCTTTCGGTTCTATTGTGACCTTTTTGACTTCGTCATTGAAACAGTCGAGAGCGTGATTATGAGTGGGGGTTGTAACTTCGTAGTATGTAGTACAAGGACGCGATTTATGTATAAGACTTTTAAATATTATACACTTAACATAATATTCTCACGATAACTATAGTGATAACATACTAACTAAAGATCATCATTAAGTTATAATTAATTATTGATCACTTTTGAGTAACATAATTAAACAATATAAAACTATGAAGATACAGAAGCTTTACTCCACTTTATTATGTAATATATAGGTATTTATTTCTTCTGGTTTCTAAGTATTTACCGGGTAATGTTTTTTTGTAATTTTTGAACGACAATCTGATTAAATTAGAATAGAGTCGGCTGTTTTAGTCGTGACTCTTAATTTATTTAACAATAGCTTAAACACATACATATAAATCCAAACACAAAACCGATTATACCCACGCTGACTCGCACCTCATATAAACACGACGAGTGTATTAATATTATAAATCTGTAATGGTGTAAAGGAAGGCACTGGATCATGAGTTTCGACGGATGGATTAATTACTAAACTAAGAGTCTGCTGTAGTTACATTGAAGTTTCACGTAAAAACAATTTTGCCTAGTTTTTTTTTTACCTTACACACCCCCCCCCCTGCCCCAACCCCCGCCCCGCCCCGTGCAGTCGACAATGAATAAGTACGTAAGCTATGGCATAACCCTGAACAATAAATCGAAGATATACATTAAAATTATTTACGTAATCATCATTCAAACCGCCACCCGTCTAGCATGTCATCAAAAATAAAGAAAGCTATCCACCCCAAGGCCCCTCCCCCCTCCTGTTGATGCTTACTTAACATTTGCACAAAATACATACCTAATAATTCTATGCATTATTTTGTACGAGCGGAACTTGTTACCTGAAATAACAAAGCTATATGTACTAGTGTATAGGATCATACAATTAGAAATGATGGTAGCCATAGCGACGTGTGGTGGCGGGTAAAAATAGTACCACCCCATATCTTCCCGTGGGTGTCGTAAAAGGCAACTAAGGAATAAACCAGGGGATGGGCATCAGCATCCCTTAAGTGCCACAAACACCTGTCTGCGATCGGCGACTCGTCTGCCAAGCATGCCGATTATGGCAATGTTCCCCTTATTGGGGGAGACCTATGTCCAGAAGTGGATATCTTATGGTTGAATGGATATATGAGTAGTGTAGTGAAACGAAGCGTCTATTATCGTGCGTTCAAATTGTATTTGTAATTGTACCATAAACCTGAGTATTTGGTGAAAGTAAATTTCATGGTAAAACTATAGCATAGTGTGGGGATTGAATTTAAAACTTATCGCCAGCCATAATATATAAGTGTTTTTGAACGGAAAAGAGCTAGCTGTTCTAGATTTCCGCCACGTTAGGTTCCGTTTTCGATCAACATTACATAATATCAGGTTAGATTGTAGCGAACCTACGTAACATAAAAAAAAAAACTTAAAATTAAGCGAACGTAAACGGGCATAATTTGCTTCTTGTGAAAATATAAACGTGTTTATAAAAGTCAATGCCACGAAAACTAGCGATACAGCTCTATATATTGACGCAAGTCTTATATAAAATTCTCATAATAATTTCAATGCATAATTTAACTTGCGAAAGTAAAATTAAACATTCCTGTACGATTGAAGATACATTTTATAATAAAACTGACTAATAAAAATAATAGATATAAATGCCAGTATTAGTCGGTTTCTTTGTCACGATTGCACGCCTTAACCGCTGAACCGATCATTATTAAATTTTACATACGTATTGTCAAGGACATCGGGAACTCAGGTGACAAAATAAACGTGAGCGAAGTCGCATGGAAAAAGCAAGTGTTTGATATCGGACTATTTTTTTAAATCTATTTGAATTTAACAAGCTACGCAAAAAGTTCGTAATTTGAATTAGTATAATTAACATCCTCACTCGTATGTGATAATTTTGATACCATTATATTTCTTAAATATTAATTTAATAGCTATAGTATTTCAAGGAACGTAATGAAGGTCATTTTTGTGCCGATTTTGTTTACTATTATCCTCATAACTACTTTTCGTATACTATGTAACGTCACGTCATAATTTAAAAAAGGAATAATGTAAATCGGTTTATTAGTTTTCGAGTTATTAGCCAACTAACAGAAAGATAGGCATCATTAAATAGGCCTTTTATAATACGTATTTATTTTATGGAGCATTATTATCCACTATCATATACTATTAAGGTGACAAAATAAATAGCATAACCTGAATAGACAGTACAAATTTATGATTAAAAAAAAAAACTATGGTTAATTGGCTCTCAAGTTATAAGCATTTCACTTTTAAGTAGAGATGTTACTTTTTAAGAATTCTCAATAGATGGTTTCACAATTTACAATTTTGAGATATGTTTCTGTAAATACTAGACGTATCAAAATTGTTATTATTGTTATATATTTTTATATTGCGCATATTGCGAATAATGCGAATCTTTCAATAGTTCTAAGGTCTCGAAATATAAATTACACTATTATTAGTGTAAGTAGAAAAATTTCGGGTTTCTTATGGGCAGTCTGACGCATTTCGAAGTGCACTGAACTCAATACCGCGCCGACTGTCTGGGTCTTGTTCATTCCAGACGTTTTGCGAATTCGTCGTCGTCGGCTAGATTATTTTCTAGAAGCACCGAAATTTGTTTTAGCCGTTATGCACTGTAAACCCTCTTACAATTATATCTGTTTTATTCTTAATTTTATTCATGAGTCTTTTATATTCGTATACAGTTTTTTTTAAATTTAATATTCGAATAGAGAATAATTTACAATGAATGTGTATGAAACAAATTATTACAAACCCACTTATAATTAAAGTATTATTTAGTGAAAGACAAAATGTCGTGTTTTTGTTTTATGAGTCATTTTTGCTTCGATCAAGTTGGTTGCTATAATTGATCGAAGCATTTTTGCATTATTCTATCCTGTGACATTTATTAGAAACTATTGACAATTTAATATTTTTTGTTGTTTAATTTATAGAAATTACATTTTGTTGCGTATATTACGCGCTTATTAATCTCTCCCTTTTGTTCTGTATATGTGCGTTTTTTAATTATTATTATTAATACAAAATTGTATTAAATACCTAGTGAGTGAGTCTCTTTATATCTTTTCCGAAAGAGGTTATTTTTATTAAATTAGATTGTAACCTTATTATTAAACTAGCTATGTGCCTGCGACTGCGCCCGCGTATCATATATTCTTCAATGTGTTTTGCCCCAAAATCCATACAGACATTTATTTTCGGCATAGGTGTCGTATCTATTCAAGGAAAAAAAATTACTATAATTTGTTTAAAGATTGTTATGCGTAAATGGATGTTGTAATATTTGTTAAACGTATCATTAACAGTGTGCTATGGTTTTAATTTAAAAGGATATGCGACGAGCGTTTTTATTCCATACAAAAGTAGTCCCCTGTTTCCTTCCTAGATATTAGCAATATGTTATATATTTGTATACCAAATAATATATATCCACCATCGCCATGCTCGCACCTTTTGATATTTAGTTATTGTAGAATTTAGAAGCCTTTTAACATGAAAAGAAAGACGTTTGTCAAATAAATTTGACGAATAAAAACAGAGAAAACAAAACTTAAAATCGGTTCAGTTTTGGAGAAGGAAATAGGGTACTATGAAGTAATGTTTTCGAATATTTTGCATACGGTAAAATCACTTCGAATTGCAGTTGTATATTTCGTGTTTTATAACTCTTTTTTGGGGTGCAACGCGATAGCAACAATTTTCTGACTTACCTATTTTTCAAATTTGTCGCCGACCATATGCCCTCTTAAGATAATTGCAATCTTATTATTATTATTATTCAAGAGAGGGGCTATGCAGGCTAAAACAGTCCTGTGTCACTGCGACCTAGATAGATCTATTGTGATCGCCCCCATATTCCTAAAGCTCACTGCCTAGACCTACAACCTGGATATACTGTAGGATCTTTTTGGCAGAGAGCGTCTGTACCTCCTCTGGGAACAATGCATGTTTGCCCAGAACTCGGTTGCGTATGGGTATTAGTGGGTCACAATCACACAAGATGTGCTTTGGTGTTTCATCTGCGACTTCACAGAATCTGCACTCTCTTGTGTTCTGGGCACTCATGTTGTACATATGCTTGCGCAAACAACAGTGCCCAGTTAGCGCTCTCACTAATACCCGCAACTGATTCCTACTGAGCATCAGGGCTTCCTCAGCTTTTCGCTGATTATATCCCCTGATGAGCTCTTTGGAATGAATTTGTCCTGGCAAATTATTCCAGAATTCTTTAGCCTTATGGGTGTATTGGTCCCTTATGGTCAGTCGAGCTAGGCTTTTTGAAATACCACAAAATGGTTCAGGCCCAAGTTGTGTTTCCATAGCCCCTGCTCGTGCAAGCGCATCCGCAGCTTCATTGCCGGGAACTCCTGCATGCCCGGGGACCCATCTTAAAATCAGCCTGTTATTCTTACCCAGGCTGTTTAGCATTGCCACACAATTGGCAACTAACTTCGAGTCAACTGTGTTCGAAGCCAGTGCCAAGAGAGCGGCTTGACTATCCGAATGAATATATATTATATGGTTAACGTAGGCTTTCTGCAGATTTATATAGGAGCATTCCAGAATGCCGTATATTTCTGCTTGGAAGATGGAGGCGAAACTACCAAGGTTAGTTGTTTTACTAAACTTGGGTCGCTCTCCATATATTCCACAGCCTACGTTGAGTCCTATTTTGGACCCGTCAGTATACCATATTAAGCTGCCTTCCCTCCACGTTATCTCACTGTTTAGCCAGGAGTCTCGTGGAGGGATTTCGACATCATAAAATTTTTGAAAATTGGTTTCAGGTATCGTCATATCCGATATCATACTTAAAACTGGTGTTTCTATCACTGAGTCTATGGCAGATCTCATGAACTGGGATATCCATTGTGTCCTCCCGAGGGCGTACATTCTGTGCATCGTTAACCTCGCCACCTTTTCTACGTGTAGATGAAGGGGCGTCAGATTTAACAGAGCAGCATCCAGAGCCGCACCAGGGGCGGTTGACATGGCTCCCGTCACTAAGATAGAAGCCATCCTTTGTACTGCAGCTAATCGGGTGCAAACCGACTGCTGCTGTACCTTTTTGAACCAGACCACGCAGGCGTATGTTATTATGGGCCTGACAATGGCCGTATAAAGCCTTATGGTCAGTCTGGGATTTAAACCCCAGCGCTTTCCGGCCATTCGACTACAGATCCCCATTGCTATTTTAGCCTTTTGAATTATATATCCAAGTTGACTATTCCAGGTCAGTTTCTGGTCGAAAATAACTCCCAGGTATTTGACCTCTGGTGAGAAGTTAATTGTCTTGCCATTTAGTGAGGGTTGGACTAATTGGTCAAGACGCCTTTTCTTGGTGAATGGTACCAGGACAGTTTTGTCTGAATTTACCTTCAGTTCGTTGTCCTTGCACCATTTGTTAATGACACTTAATGCTTCCTGCATAAGGTACGAAATTGTACTTTGAGAGAAACCTCGGACAACTATCACCAGGTCATCAGCGTAGCCCTGGGCGTCGATCCTTAGTTCCTCCATCTTGTGCAGGAGTTGGTCCACTGTTAGAGTCCACAAAAGGGGCGATAGAACGCCTCCTTGTGGACAACCTCTTGTGGTTACCACCTCATGATTAGTGCCATGCAATGATAACTTGACTGTACGGTTTGAGAGCATTGATTCGATCCACTTTACAGTGGTCAAATCTACCTTTTTAACACTTAGCCCCTGAACTAATGTTCTAGTGGGTGTGCTATCAAAGGCGCCCTCAATATCTAAAAATGCACATAGTGCAATTTCCTTATCTTCAAATGCCTTCTCTACTCTATCTACAAGGTAGAGCAGGGCAGTTTCAGTGGATCTTCCTCTGCTATAGGCATGTTGTTTAGAACTTATAGGATTTTTGGTTAATACTACTTCCCTAATATTTCTATCAATTATCTTCTCCATCGTCTTGAGAAGGAAGGACGTAAGGCTTATAGGTCTGAAGGACTTAGGCATAGCGTAATCCTTTTTACCAGCCTTAGGTATAAAAAGTACTCGTACTTTTGTCCACAGTTCAGGTATATATCCCCATGCAAGGCTTGCCCTGAAAATCTTAACTATTACAGGTGTCAGGATATTAAGGCCTTGCTGTAATAGTACCGGCTGAATTCTATCCTCTCCGCCAGTTTTGTAGGGTTTAAATGACTTTATAGCCCATTTCACGCTCTGTGGTCTAATAATGCTTGCCGCTCTTTGCCAGTCCTCTATCTTAGGTCTTATTGGAGAGGGCAGTCTTCTCAAGCTAAGACTCTCAGAACCTGGGAAATGAACTGATGTGAGGAGCTCCATGGTTTCCTTTTCACTGTTCGTGAAGGTCCCATCTTGTTTTTTAAGGAGTCCTATTTGTTTAGGTTTGTCTTTTGCAAGCACCTTGTGAATTCTTGCTCCATGAGGCGTATCATTGATTTCCTCACAGAACTTTCTCCAGGATGCCCGCTTGGCTTTCCTAATTTCTTTATTGTATTTAGTAAGGGCCATTTGGTATATATCCCACTCCTTTGTGTTTTTGGCCCTATTAAAAAGCCGCCTAGTTTTTTTCCCTAAGCTTTTTGAGCTTAGAGTTCCACCAGGGTACTCGTCTTGTTGAGGTCTTTTGTTTTACGGGGCAACTTTGCTCATAAGCATCACTAATGGACGCCGTGAGAGCATTAGTTGCCAACTCTAGACTCTCAATTGTTTTAATATTTTTAGGGAGAGTTTCCAGGTTAGACCTTAGGGTTTCCCTGTAGGTATCCCATAAGGTATTCCTGGGATCCCTATATATAATATTCTGACTCTGTATTGAGAATAAGAGTTCGAAATTAATATGTCTGTGATCAGACATAGAGTTTTTCGTCACTTACACACCAGTTTATAATGTGCCTAGCTACATTGTTAGTGGCGAATGTTATGTCTAAGACTTCTTGTCTAGCACGTGTAATAAAGGTCGGTTTACATCCTTTATTTAAAAGTGTTAGGTTACTAGTTGCAATAAAATCAAAAAGTAACTCACCTCTTTCGTTGACGTCGCTGCTACCCCAAGATGTATGGTGAGCATTGGCGTCACACCCCACCAGCAGCTCAGCGTTGTGTTTCTTTGCATAGTCCACTACCCGCATAAGCTCTTCTGATGGATTACAATTCTCACCGGGTAGATAGGCTGAACAAACTAATAGCTTGGAGCCCTTCCACCCGTCAAGATTAATGTACGCTGCAACCAGATCATCTGAACTAAGCTCTGGAACAGGAAGAAAGTTAGTTCTTTTGCTAAAAAAACTATACCAGCTCTGGGCTTAGTCCCGCAGTTGTGCGCCAAGACGCTCCCTGCGGTCTTTAATCCCATAATCGTATTATTACGCAGCCAGGGTTCTTGTATTAGAGCGAGGTCCACAATGCCCCCTGAGAAGCATTTCTCCAGTACCGCCGTTGCTGCAATAGCATGATGGAGGTTAATCTGGAGGAACCTCGCATGACCACTGGTTTGCGCTATTGTTTTTTGCGTACAGGTTTTCGACCGGCGGTCGTCCTGCCTGTCTGGGGACTAGCAAGTCCACCTCGAGGTTGGATTCCGCCTGTCTTCCTGGTCCTGCCTCCTCTGTGCCCCCCTCTACCTGAGGGCTTCGGATGAAGGTTACGATGCGCCTGTGGCGCCGACCCTTCTAGCCCAGAGGTAGTGGAGGTAGAGGGAACAGGATCGCCTGTATCCACAATGGTCTCCAGTGGGGGTTTTGTCCCTGTAAGGGTTCCACCCTCCCCACTTTTGGTGGTACTAGAGGAAGAAGCTGCCAGTGGTTTGTTCTCCTGGGGTCCTTCATTCCCAGTTTTGACTTTAAATATAACCCATCTAAAGCCAAACATTACCTTGTAATTATTTTTCTGAAGAGTCTGCACCGAGGGATCGTCAAGGGCGAAAGCAACAATTCTTCCTCCCCTTTCTTCCCTGGAGTGCAGTACCCTCCAGTATTCTGGATTTAGCTCAGGGTTCTGTATCCGTATCAATTCCAGGGCATTCTCAAGAGATGCAGCCTCGTTGTCCGGTAGGAACACAGAGCCAATTGCTGGTTTCGGAAGATCTTTTTCCGAAATGATTGTTAATTCAGCCTCGGGCCAGGGCTTTATTTTAGATGTTGTCTCTGCTAACCACTTCCTGCTCATCTCATCCATGCAGGTGATTAGCAGCCAGCCCGGCCTATGGCTAAGTCCTAAGAAACGAGGTCCAGCTCCCTTAGTTCCTATTTTAAGGATTTCTTGAGTAAGAGCGCTGTGGACCAGTTTCATCTGTTCTACACTCATGGGATTCACGTTGCGAATTCCCACGCGTGTAGAACCAGCAACCTCACCAAAGCTATGTTTCACCTTGCTATCAAGGGAAGTTTTCAGAGCTTTTTTGGGTTGCGCAGTAGGAGATTCCTCCTCTGACCGAATTCGTTTTACCGCCTTCGGTCTGTCGGGCTTTTCTAAAGGAATTTCATTCCAGGGCTTTTGGCACAGCTTAAGCGCCTCAGCAGGGCTCATGTTAGCCTGCACCAGCCTCCGGAATCTTTTCCTAGCAGCTCCTGACATTTTCCGTTTCTTACCTCTTTTTTCCTCAGAGTTAGTCTCCGTAGGCGTTACAGTCACCGAAGCAACTTCCGCCTTGGGATCCATCCTCTGGGTTGTTGAGGTACTTGGTCCGGGCGTTGGGGAGGTGTTATCTGCCCCCGTCCCAGAAGAACTGACGTCACTAGAATTCTCTAGGGCGTCAACAAGGGAATTTAAATCCAGGAGTATGTCGTTTTCTAATTTATCATCCATACTGTTCCCACGAGAAGCTAGGGAAATAAGAGGTCACCACCGACAGAGCCCCGCTTGTCGGTGGAAGAGCAAAAATTACTCTCTGAGGTGCTCTGGTATCAGAGAGGTACCGTTAACGACTGGGCTCCCCCCCAGCCACGCATCCCTCGGCACGGTTCACTTAACACCTTGGATTGGGCTTGGTCCTCTTCGCCAATGTTCAGCAGCGGTCTCATATAAACACTGCTGAACATTGCCCAGGGTGCACCACGTGGAGGTGGGACCAAATTCGCACCCCTAATTGCAATCTTAAAACTGCATGTAATAGAGTTATAACAATTCGGAATGTATGAATTATATATACGTTACTGAGAAAACTTTATTAAACTGGTTTAATAACATACCGGGCGGGTCGCGGCACTAGCATGAATTTACTATAGAAGAGGTTTCGCTGGCTTCCCATCGACGCGACGTCTTCTATAGAAACGACATACTGGCGACCCGCCCCGGCCGTTGTGTGTTAAAACCATTATCAATTTATTGAAGTGGAATCAGAGATATTTTTAATGCGTAAACATGTAAATTACACCACTTAAATGGTATTTTAACTTTTTAACATTGCTTTTGTCGAGAATAGAACTAATTTCTTAGTCTACCTATAACATGAATTGATAGCAATTAATATATACAACTGTAAACACTAACCCGATACTAATGAAGCATAACTAACACTGTCAGAGTGTTATATAGAGGTGGATATGTATATTATTTCTACTGCACATGAATAGCATTAAAGTTTGATTAACAATGTCCGTTGCGATCTTTAGGGAATGTCAGGACATCCTGTATAGTCAGTCCATATGTGTTCGACTTTCTGAAACGCCACGTGGACTGTTCCGTTATTTATACTCATAAAATTAATGTTTTTTTTTTGCAATGGATATATATGTTTAGCATTCTACCGCAATCTCATGTGGTGTTAAGTTGCGATTTGGCTGATAATGATAACAATACGCTGTATTTTATATAAATGGTTCTCAATTGTTTATACGTTTATACGTGCTTGGTGCTGATGAGGCAGTGTGATTGGATTCCGCAACGACATCAAATCCAAATATACTATTCTATATTATATCTTACATGCATACAAAATTATCGAAATCGGTCAAGCCTCCTTGAAATAAACAAACAAGATATGTAAACATAACAAAAAAATAATTATTAAAAGTTACATGTTTTATGATGGATTGCACAATATATATCAATTAGCCGTGTGCCCGCGGCTGCGCCCGCGTTTCACATATTTTTCAATGCGTAATATTGTTTTTAATATTTTAATACGGACCTCTAATTATTTACCGATTTTTTTTTGCCACAAACATTATGCAAAATTATTTCTCATAAATTCAAATACCTCCCAGTAAAATTGTGCATTGAATCGAAATTATTTTACAATTTCCTGAGTTTTATTTTATTTACGCGGATCCCTTATTATTCTCGAAAATTAAAAGTACCCTAAGTTACACGGGAAAACTTCAGCTATTTACTAGAAAAAGTCCCGTCAAAATCGGTCCAGCCGTCCATAGATTAGAGACAAACAGACACTCAATGCACAGTTTTACGGGCAAGTGCCTGAATTTGTAAAAAATATTTTTACTTTATCTTAGTGCTAAAAAAAATCGTTGTGAAGAATATATGAAACGTGGGTGCCCGCGGGGGACAGCTAGTTATTAATAACACTGTTTTAATTAAAATAAATATCAAGGGTATTAACGGGTGGATTTTTCGTTTCAAGTTGATACATAGAGGATTATGTTTAATAATAATATTATGAAGACGAAATATTTATTACGCACCTGTATAAATATATTAAGTGTCTATGTAAGTGAAGTGTACGTGTCTGTAATTGATAATACAATTAATTTATCATGCTAAATAAAATATTTCGACACCGCTGGCACTTGGCGAATCAATGACTCTCAGTGTTACATTGTTAACAATAACCAAACCAAGCAAAGTAACCGACATTACCCTTCGGGCAATTGCTAAAACTTAAGTGGCAGTGGGCTGGGCACATTGCTCGTAGAACCGATACCCGATGGGGCCAACGGGTACTCGAATAGATACCGCGCACTAGAAGACGTAGCGTGGGTAGGCCCCCTCCACAAGGTGGACCGACGACCTGATGAAAGTCGCGGGAATCCGCTGGATGCGGTTCACGAAAGACCGGTCGACATGGAGATCTTTGAGGGAGACCCTTGTCCAGCACTGGATGTCTTTCGGTTAAATTGATGGATATATTAACGCCGTATTCTTGGTACGCCCTATTTTAAACACTAGCTGTGCCCGCGGCTTTACCCGCTTGGAATCCAGAAAATTTGCAGCCTATGTTCTCCATAGATGTAATATATGAAATTACCAACTTTTCATCGAATTCGGGTAGTTTTTTTACGTGATTTACGAACAAATTAATCAACAAATTTTAAACGATCGATCGATTCTGAATCCCTGCATAATATTTTTTCTTAATTTACTTCAATGTACAGATTTCGACTCATTAGCCTTTTATTGATTAGGGCTCCATCAAGGTTCACGTTAGCATCGATCAATTAAATCATTTTTAAATGCAAAATTGGAACATATGTGACGTCACACTAGAGACGGGACTCTTGCAAAGGTGAACGTCTTTTGAAGCGATGATGGCGCAGTGGATAGTGCGGCCGGATTCCGCGTCAATGGACTCAGGTTTTAACCAAGTCTACCAACCAACCTCTTAACCAAGTCCTAAAGCCAGCCTGAGCTTTCTGTGAAGGAAAACATCTTGAGGAAACCATAGCATGGTGGTAAGGTATTTCCTAATCATGTCCGTCTGAGTAGCTACCCTCAAGTTTGAAAACCTGTCGCCAAATACACAATAGGTGTGTTCTAATAGCGTCACTTGAGGACCAGTACCTCTAGTCTAGTTTGTTTACCATCCTGGACCACATCTTCACTTAACACCGGGTGAGATTGAGGTCAAAGCATGGCAGGCGTTACAAATCGTGACATTATGACGTAACTTATTGAAGATGATAAAAAGCGATTCAATATCGCAATTTATTCAAATTTAAAAAATTGTATTTTTACTATAGGTATGGATATACATTATAATTAAACACCTTAAGATAAATAAAAGCCTCCTATCTGCATGATTACGTAAGCGGTTTTTAAAACAAAAAGGAACGAAAATCACAATACACACCACTTCTCCCGTACCTCAGTTCGTCTATACTAATGAATAAAATTTAAGAGCAGACTCTTGTAGTGTCAAAATATATTTTTACTATAATAAATAGATATGAATGTATATACGACACCTATACCTAAAATACAATTTTTAAAATTTTTGTCTGCTAGTTCCGGCCAATCTCCGGAACGGCTGGACCGAATTTGACGGGACTATTTTTGGTAGATAGCTGAAGTTACTCCGCGTAACTAATTAGCGTTACTAATTTTCGAAAATAATTTGGTTCCACGTCAAAAATTAAAACTCATAAAACAATGATTGAAATCCGATTCAATGATCAGTTTGAATTTATGAGAAATATTTTGACTTTATTGTAGTAATAAAAAAGTTTTAGGTAAATAATTAGGGTACCGTATAAAAAAATTAAAATGCACGCAAGAACATATGAAACATGGGCTCAGCCGCGGGTACACAGCTAGCTAGTCCTCACTAAAGGTTCGTTCAAGTACGCATAAGCAGAATTCAAAATATTTTTGATCATTTGGTAAAAAGAGATCATAAATTATGTCACACGTTAAAGGGGTTTTAAAAGAGGCCCAAAAGTCGCGTAACGTAATTTATGGATTCTCCCTTAAGACGGGTGTTTACTGGTAAAAAAGTAAATGTAAATAAAATAATAGTTACTTTACAAAATATTTGACTTTTTTCTACTTAATCCGTTACAAATACACAGTCTTGATGGGACAATGACTTCAATAAAACCCGTGAGGTTAACGAACTTTACACCTAACAACGTTTAATTTTACTGTACGCCATTTTAGGTTTAATGTAAAGGAATATTTATAAAACATTTGAACGCCATTGTTTTTTAAAGTACTGTTTATTGACTTTGAATTGGAATTAAATTTTGTACTTCTATATACGTTTGTCATCTGTAACCTAATTATTAAAGAGTTTATTGCACTTTATTTATGTACGTCTGTCAGATAGCAAAATAATTATAGTATACGATTAGCATAAAATGGAATATTAATTGTTATCAATTCATTTATGCGGACCGTCTTTGACGGACGGTTGTGTTCGGTTTTAGCGCCCTATTTTTCCTATATACATTGAATATGTATGTATGCGGTCGGCAATGTAGCGATAAGAATTTCATAATTTGACGTTATTATACACATTGATTGAAGTTGTTAAGCTATAGAAAATACTATAACATAGTAGTATAGTTAGGGGTCTTTCAAGTATCACGCAAGAATCAATGGAGAGTCTATTTCATACTTTGCTTTGTTTTAAAATATGATACACCGAGGATCTGTGTGGTAATTACGTAGGCTATATTTATTTATGAATTATGTATTTTTCAAAATTCTTACGTTATGACCAGGTTGGGGGAGGGGGGGGGGGGACAATGCCCAAAATTTTTCCAAAATTATACTTGAACGGACCCTTACGTCGAGATATTTTCCATTAATAAAAGCTCCAAGTAAAACATTCAATAGAGTCAATCATATTTATTTTTTGATAATAATTTAAAATGTTTGGCGTTATTATACATTATACCTATATCATAATTCACCAAAACAAAGGAATTAGGTATAAAGGAAGTTAGGAATAATATACAGATTATATTTCGATACCACACAATAAGTTGTTTTTTTTTCCTGATTTGAGGACAAATGACAAAAAGGTCAAAATTACATCTGTTGTCCTACTAAATTTCTATAGATTATTTTATAACATTATCTTTTACTCTGGCTTAAAATTTACATATTTACAAAATAAAACAATATTTAAATCAGAGCTTTATGCTTATAAATAAATAGCCTTTATGTTTTTTTTATTTGTGATCGAATACGTCTTATGTTTAATTCCCCATCATTTGTCATAACCAAAACGTTTTCAAATAATTGTCATTAAAGTTACGTATAAGTAAATGCTTACTATAGAATAATAATCCAACTAAAATTATAAAAGATAATTTCACTCAGTTTTTTTTGTTAATGTGATTGAGGATCGAGAACACTTAAAAGATTTACATGCTTTTTTTTTGTGTTTTTGTAAATAGTATATTTGTTTTATGGATAGATTTCGTTATATATTTTTTTACATAAAGTCCAATGAATTCGACAAAACAATACCTCATCTAAATCATTGTACGTTTATGCGAACATCGAGCGAATCCGTAATTATTTGCTAACTTAATATTACTGTGCTGAATTATAAAGTACGTTTTAAAAAGAAAATATTTCCTATTAACATAAAACTGATGCATAATAATAATTGAAAATAAGTCGGTTTGATTATTAAAACTATCAATCCATATTTCGATTAACAAACGAATATCAGCTACGACAGTAAATTAATGACCTAAAAAACAATCACTTTGTAAGTTGATGTGTTGAACTGTCACTTGATTTTTTAATAATCAAGGACTCAGCCGTCGCGTCGCGTCGAATCGAGTCTCGTTGCGTCGACGCGCGTCGATTCGACTACGTCAGGTGGCCTCGTCGAGTACTATCGGTGCCACGAACGAGCTGGTCGTCGGTTATTTTCGTACCGCTTCGGCTTCTATCGGCAACGATACCGCATAAGTCTGGGGTCTTTTTGTTCAACGGTTTCGAGCGTAAATAAATATTGTATGCGATTAGTGCGAACATTCATAAGTATCTATCTCCCTACACAATGCTTTCATGTTTACATAAAATCAACTTTTAAGTTTACATCATATTTTTATTCAAAAATATATATTTAAATGTAAGTTCACGCTATGTACTGATGTACGTTTAAACGTTGAGGTAAGTATAAAGTGGCTGTAAATGGAAAACCCAAAAGTAATTACTTAAATAAGTGAAAGTAAGATTTTTAACCAAACAAACTAACTTTCTAACAAAATTACTAAACTTCCTACTTCTATATTCGATATAATTTTATACAATTAAAAGAACACTGTCTGTCGTCTGTGTAGGCACAATTAGAAGTCGGTAACCACGTAGTGCTTTCCAATCTTTAGAAATTGAAAGTATTGTAACACGATCTTGATCGTTGCTGTCGTCGTTGATTCTACTAGGAGACGTGTATTTCTATCTGTTTATTGTTTGTGAATTATAAGGAAGCGTCATTATATTTTGTCATTCACTGTTATGAAGATAATTACTTAAATACTAGCTGTGTGCTCACGGCTGCGTCTGCTTTTCAAATTTTCTTTATTGCGTTTTAACTTTGTTATATGGAAACCTAATTATTAAAAAAAAATCTAGTTCTAAGATAAAGTAAAAATATTTATCATAAATTCGCCCATAAATTTGTGCATTGAATCGAATTTTATTAAACACATTTTTTATGCGGATCCCGAATTATTTTTGAAAATCAAAAGTACCGTAAGTTACTCGGAGTAACTTCAGATATCTATCTACCAAAAACAGTCACGTCAAAATCTGTCAAGCCTTTCCGGAGATTAGCCGGATCAAACAGACAGGCAGACAAAAATTGTATTTTTGGTATAGGTATCGTATGTGCATCCATATCTAAATATATATGAACTAAATAGTGTAAAAAAAAAATATTTTGACATTACAAACAGATACTTCAATTTTATTTATTTTAAGATTTCAGACATCGTTTAGCCACTTATTAGGTATATATTTTATTACGTTAAAGTAATTAATTATGTTTCAATATTACACGAGCAATGATCAGAAAGGTTAAAAGGAGGTAATAATTATGTAATAAGCTTCGCGGTATAATATCACGACACGGAGTTTTCGAGCCAGCGCAGAGTATAATCTTGAGACTTGCCTCTGCCTTTTTTATTTCTAGTGTCATTACAAATAAGAATTATTTATGTAAGTATAAAAGTTGTATGACAATTGCATCGTACAACATTTTTGACCATGGCGACCGTGAGTTATTTTCCTTGATGTCCAATTATAATTGTCTGTGGTATTTCGGTTTTCCACATCACAACGGAATAGAGTTTTTGAGTCGTCTAAAATAAAACGGCGAAGCACCCACTTTAAAAAAAAAAAAAATTATGATTTTAATATCGATTTTAATGTTCGTAAATATTTTGGACAGACTTTATCTGGTGAATGGTCGTCATAATTTTAATATTAGAAGCAAAGATAAGTTGGCCATCCCACGCTTTAGGCTAATTAAATATAATAAAAGTTTTATAGGTAATAGTATTCCGTTTTATAATAAGATCCCAAAGAATATTACCGATTTACCTAACAATAAATTCAACCACCACGCCAAGCATGTCTTAATTTCAAAAGTTTCTTACAGGTGAATCATTATGTGAACGATAGTGATGTCTGGAATTCACACCCAATTCACCCATCCACTCTGTGCTTCCGCTAACAATAGTTCTAATTACGATTTGTATAGATTTTATTTAAAAATAATGTTTATATTCTGAATTTATAAAAACAAAAGAAGCAGATCGAGTTTCTTGCCGGCTCTTCTCGACTGTATTGTTTTCCGAACCAGTGGTAGAGTTTTGAAGTTCATAAGCGCCTTATTATGGCCTAAATTGAATAAAGAGTTATTTGATTTGATTTATAACTTTTTTTTTTCTAACTAGCTAATGCTGTTTACCGGAAGGGTCTTTATAGCTTCACCATGGCTTTGGGGGCACTTAGTGTTGAAGGCACTCAGCCGTAAAAGGTAACTTGCACGAGTGTTACCAAGGCGGTACGAAGCTCAGGTTGGCATGTCTATAACTTTTTTTCGAATTTATATGTAACCCAAAAATTATCCGTTTACTAACAGCTACCTGAGTAATCTATTGACTTGAGCTTAAATAGGGAACTTTGTTTAAAATCGGGTATATTTTAAACTAATCAATAATAATTCTTAGGACACTACATAATTGGTGGGAACGAGAGGGGATGCTCTATTCTATTCCTTTTTGTGAAAAACGTTAGTGTGACGTCATATTTGAAGTATTTCGACATTCTTGATTTTTGTTCAGTATCTAATTTTGTTTTATATTTATGGTCTGATTTTTGATAAGATAATTGTTATTGTCAGTCAATACATTTAATTTAATCTATGTTTTGAATTTAAATAACGTAAATATTTTTCTTTCAAATAATTATCTCTGGCATATCGATTTTTGACTAATGCAGAAAATGTTTTAAAGACATACATTACGGCAAAGGCGTATGTTGCATACATTACGTAGCTAGGGGTCGAAGAGGGGAATTGGCAAAATATTGCTTGACTTAATTTTCAAAGAAGGTCTAGTTGTGATTAGATGTATTTTTTTTTTGTATATTATGTTAACTATATAAAATAACTTGACATTGCCCATATCCGTTTATATCTTTTTGGTTTTCCTTGGTAATAAAGCATGGCCTTAAATTACTTGAGTGCCTAGTATCGTTATCATTGCTTCAAGTGTAAATAAATCTATTAACATTGATAAACCTTCTTTGAGTGTGTTGTATGAAATTAGTAAATCTATATATAAATAGCCAACGATAGCCAAAGAGTCAAGATATTTTTCTCCTCTGTTCCTCAACCGCTTTTTTTTCTTTCTTTGTTGTTTAATATCTAATGGGCAATTTGAGTGTTATCAATAAAAAAAAAGATAACAGTTACTTCTCTTCAAAACGATTATTATTTTATTTAAACTTTAGTAATTTCTGTTTGTTTTCCGTTAATCTCACCTAAATCAGGGTTGAGTTTTTTTTTTGGGCTGGCGTAAATATTTTCCTGTCGTAAATAAAAAATAATGGAAAAAATGGTTTAATTATTTTTTTAATTATAGACATTAGTTTTACAATTTATTCACAATAGATCTTAACCATGTTGCGTTTGTTTTATCATGTGTATACCGCTTTTACTGGATGAGGTCAATTTAAATTACAATTTAATATTAACTTTGTATAGACATCACAATTTTATACCTGCCAGTACGATACAGTCGTAGAAACAATAATAATAACTTAAAAATCCATTGATCTAAAAAAAAAAACTGGATTTTACACTGGATTTCTATGGAGCTATATTATCCATTGGCTAATCTGGAATCAGTATGACATTATAACAAAGTTTTTAAGTGTCATTATTCCTCTGGCGGTAACACTTCGTATATTGTTCGGCAAGATCTTCCTTATGTTATTCGACAACTCTGTAACATTCCAAGCACATTATTAGTAAATTTCAAACCAATTGTCTAATTTAAATTGTACCGATCCAATAGACAAACTAGAGCGATTTTTGTACTCCATAGTCCGAACTTACGCCCCGCTTAAGTATTACGTAAGAATTAATGGGACGAGTAGTTTTCTGATGGCATGTGGAACGAGGGGTCTGTATGGTGATTACGGCATGACAGGGATGATGTTTCAGGATTGAATTGTGCTTACCATCAAGCACAATATCGTCACGTTACCGAACTATTATAAAAGAAACGTAGGTAAGCAATGTTTGCATATTAATGTTCGTTTTTTTTTCTTCAAAATTATGCCAATACTTACGTTGGCGATAGCAGTAGCTATTTGTGGTGGTTAGAGGATGCTGCTGCCCATGCCCTGGTTTATCCGTTAGTCGCCTTTTACGCGACTCATGGGAAGATGTGGGGTGTTAATATTTTACCAACCAAAAATACCAACAGTCGATTTTCTTTTTTTTTTACGTACATAGTATAACGTTATTTAATTAAACGCATATATTGTCTCTATATAATTTATATAGCGTGGGAAATATTGTCAGCGGTAACATTATATTAAAGCGTGTTCAATTTAAAATACTCACTTTATTCAATGGTGAATGTCTAATGGTATTAGTAGAGGCCTTACCACCTTGCTATATGTTTTTATCACGAAGTTTTCCATACACCGAAAGGGGTTGTTTATAATCTTGGATATTTTTAATCTCTCCCTTGCTTGTGAGCAATGGTAATCAAAGATGGTTTAGTCGTTAGTGCGGTCGGATTTTGTGTCAATGGACGCCGGTTCAAACCCACCCGACTCTAAAACTAGCCTGAGTTTTCAGTGAAGGAAAACATCGAGAGGAAACCATAGCTTGATGGTAGGGCATTTTCTAATTATCCCCGACTGGGTAGCTATTACCCTCAAGTTTGAAAACCTGTCGCTAACTACCAATAGGTGTGTTCTGGCCGCATTACTTGAGAACCAGTACCAGTAGGCTTAGTATGCTTACCATCCTGCACCACATCGTCACTTAACATCAGGTGACATTGTGTTCAAAGGACTGAGTCTATACAGTATTTAAAAAATGTGAAACCGTATACATGCTAATTTAATTAAATAATATATTTCTCTCTAAATGCCAGTTTAAAGTTAGCTAAGTTACTAATTTATCAAGGTCCAACCGAAACCAGAACGATTAGAATTTAAATGAGTCGCTAGCAGATAATAGAACTAGGGTTGTCACTTGGATTAATAAAATTACAAAAACTATCGTCGACCGTAAACCATAACTCGAAAGGGAACTTTTAGTGTTTTGTTTTTTTTTTTATTAGTCTTGTCCCGCTATTTTTTCCGTATATTATGTAAGTATATAACATTCTTCTGATTATATATTTAGTGAATTTCATATTACTTCATTATTTTTTATTTTTTACAAATTACATAAAATAATATTAACAAGTAAATGGTCAAAACATATTGTATGTATACAATTACTATTACCTTAGTAATAAATTTACAATTTAATTAATTTCGTCAAGACACTACTCCTGCCTGTTTATGCCTTTTAATGCCTGTTTCAAGCTATAAAAGTATTGCAGGAAAATATGTTCATTGGAAGTTTTTGATCGACTTAACTCACTATCAACAGTTTTTAATGATTTAATTAATATAACAAAGAATAAAAATATTATTATAACTTTGCCAAATAATATGTGTATAATTTAAAAAAAGAATCATCAAAATCGGCTCAGCGGTTCTCCAGTTATAATGTGTTAATTTATTAATGTATTTTCTAATTCTAGTTTTATTAGGGCCCAGTAAGAGTCACGTAATTATCAATAACTGATTGGGGGAAAATGGGGAGTAAAAACCTGTAATATTTTACATAAGTAATATGATACCTTAGCTAAGACTTAACGTGTTTAATATACTGATCAGATCGTCACTTAACATTACGTGAGATGTGCGGTCAAGAGCCCAATAAACAAGGTACCTAGCTAGGTACTACGTATTCTTTGCGAAAGCCACCCCGTGTCGCCCCCATCCCAAATGCGGCGGACGGCCCCGGGGGGTTTTAGTGGGTATTTCCGGACGCTTCACGTCCGGGTGAGTCCCACACTGGCACGGAGTTCGTCTCTCCGTGCCCCCTTACCTATTGCATTGGGGGACTCCAGTCTCACTAATGCAATAGGTAAGGGTAGTGCGTAAATGCATTTCCCTCCGTCAAAAAAAAAAAAAAAGGTACTACGTATTCATTTTTTATACTGACTTATCGCTGCATATTCAGACGCTGGTTATTGTTGAAAAACATACAGAGATTATGCATGCATATTGTTTGTCTCGTGGAAATTTCCAAACAAAACACGACCGTTCGAACGACGTCCGCGCAAGACTTACGCGTAAAATGAATTTAACTACTACCGTTTGACAAATCATGTATCGCTTTTGAGATATAAAAAATTCAGTACAGAATTATTAATTATACAATACAATTATATACAATGTGAACAGTTTTCATACTGAATTCATATGAAATATTAAGTGTAATCTACCTGATTAAGATTAAATTATTAAACATGTTAGCGATTATTATTGTAGATTTTTTTTCTTCAAAACTAGTGTTAACATCGTCCTTTTATTATTATTGATATTTTGAAAAACAAACCCCTTTTTTCCATTTACCAATAACAGTTTAATTTAATTCTACTAATCAAAAAAAAAAACTAGGCAGCCATGGGTATTGCCGACAGAAGTAAAAACTTGAAACGTTGGAAAAATTGTTATTTGAATGTTTAATTGTAATTAGTAACATAATAATACAACATTGGTCTGGTTTTTACATCTAATGGCGCTCCGAACATTAATTATGTACATTCTCATATATTTTATTCATAATAAAAATATACGATAGGCTGCTTAGGTATAAATCTCTGAGAGCCAGCACTTAACCGCCATCTTATAATTGATATAATGTAGCATGTTGACGGTTGACGTCATACCATTCGTACCGCCAATCTAAGTTTTTCCCTACCGTGAATCGCTCAACGCCGCTAAAGAAGTCTTCATTTCAAAACAATAAACAGAGGAAATAAATATCTTATTATAGTGTTTTATCTTAGTATATATATACGTAATATTTCTTTATATTAAAGCATAAAGAGAAGATTAACGAAATTAATTTATAAGGCGAGGGTGAATGGGCAAGTCGGTAAGGGTCGACCTAGGCGAATGTATCTAGACCAAATCAATCATGTCTTAAATAAAGGCCAGGTAAAAAGTACTCATAACCGACGAGCATGTATGAAAGCGCTCATGAAAGTAGAGGAAGTGAAAGAGGTATGCCAAGATCGTAGCAAGTGGAAGGACGTAATCTCTGCCTACCCCCACGGGAGAAAGGTGTGATGATATGTATGTATGTATGTATGTATGTAAAGCATAAATTATGAACTCTAATTTACGAAAGAATTAATTATTAAAAGTACAAAATATTTACACTTAGCAATTGTTTCCATATTTATCTTTATAATATGTAATGTAACAAAATGTATACTAAAGCCTTGTCGGAAGTTAATCATATATTAAATAAAGAACCATGTAAATCGGTTCAGTAGATTTCGAGTTATAAGACGATTAACGAAAAGATTGACAGACGGCTGATAGATCTTATTACATCAGGATAAACATAAATAATTGGTTGAATAATTTAATTATAAATCTAGGTGTTGGTGGTATATTTATAAAGACTAAAAGTGTCTTAGTTATCCGGAGTAACTTCAGCTATCTAACAAAAAAAGTTCCGTCAAAATCCGTACAACCGTACCGGACATTACTCGGAACAAAGAGACAGACGGAGAAAAAAAATTAAACTTTGTGTTTTTGGTATGGGTATCCTATTTACATTCATAACTATATAGTAAAAAAATATTTTGACATTAAAAACAGACACTTCGATTTTATTTATCAGTAGTATAGATAATGTAAGTATAAATCATGACAAAATCTGTAGTATATTTCTATAAATATATAATTAAATTACAGTTACAAAAAATGTATAGTGTTATTTAAATTCAATAAATACGTAAAAGTTACTATTCATGTTTTAAAAATAAAAAGTGACGTCACTGATAGGTATTACCGATTCTACATTACTTACTCTTTTTTTTTTAATATGATGTATTTGTAAATTTTGCCAAGTATTCATTATTGGTCGTGTTTCTTTTTTATCAAAGCAATATATAAAACTAATATACCGCAAACGTTATCTCGGTGATACGTCGCGAGCCAGTAACGTCACGCATTAGCAGCAGCACACATTGTCGCACAATAAGTCTTACGATAACATAATTTTAGGGACCGTATGTTCACAGTTGCCGTTTCACGACCTCGAAAACAGTTATCGGTCGTTGTCTCCTTATCTTTACGGAGATTTTTACACAATTATTATAACCGTATATAGCGCGTTCCTATGATTACATCACTACCAATGTTAGAACATTATATTTAAAAAAGGTACGGCGCGCTTAGAATTCGTAGAATCAAGTCTGATTAATCTGCACGACTGTCGGATGGAAAATTTCTTCCATATTAAGAGGACATGCGGCCGGAAAAGTAGGTATTTCACAAATCTATTGGTATCGCGTTACGTCCCAAAGAAAGAATTATAAAACGCGCAAGAGACAACTGCAGCTCGGGCTGATCTTACCTATGTAAAATAGACGATGAACATCACCGTAGTATCTTGTTTCCTCCTCTAAAACTGAACCGATTTTTAACTTTCTTTCATTTTTAGAACAATAACAACTTTCGCTATGTCTGCCTTTTAAAATTTTTTTCCATGAAATTTGTTTGACGAACGTCTGAAAATGACGGTAAAAATCGAGCATATTTTTCATTTTCAAATGCTCCTAGTTTCTCCTATAACTAATTTATGCAAAAAATCAAAAAAACGTACGGACATGGCAGTGGTGGATATATATTATTTTGAAATAAAAATATTTACCATAATGCTATTATCTAGGAATGAAACAGGGGACTACATTTGTATGGAATAAATGCCACTTGGATATCCTCTTAACCGCCACGGTCGGATATGCGACCTATGACATTCAAACGGCTAACTTGGACAGAAATAGATTTACAGGGCTGTATCAATATCGAAATATGTATCTACTAACATGTACTAACTGCACAATGTTGTGAATTGCCATGTATATAAAATGTCAGGTTATCACTTTTAATATGGATGCTGAATCCCGTTTTATTTAAATATTAGCTGTTTTCACACGGTTCCGCCCGCGTTTCATAAATTCTTTACTGCGTGAAATAGTTTATAAATTACCGTTGTAAAATAATGTTTTGATGGTACCATTGAATAGTATTTTGTTAACAATTTTATGAGTTTTCATTTTTTTACGCGAAACGTTAAATATTTTAGAAATATAAAAGTAACGTAAGTTACGCAGAGTAACTTTAGCTGTCTGCCGGAAAAGTCCAATTAAAACTGATCTAGCCCTTTCAGAAATTAACCAGAACAAACGGACAGATAAAATTGTATTTTTGGTATAATAATAATAATAATAATCTTTATTCATGAAATGAAATACAAATCAGAGGGTGCAATGGACCCGGAAAAAAAAATATTTTGTGCCCCGGGATCCAGTGCCTTCCTTTATAACATTACAACTTTATAATAAAAGATATACTCGTGTTGTCTATGTATGAGGTGCGAGTCAGCGTGGGTATAATCGGTTGTGTGATTGGATTTGTATGTGTGTGTTTAAACTATTGTAAAATAAATTAGATGACACGACTAAAAACAGCTTACTTTATTCGAATGTAAGAAAACAGAATTTCATTCCAAAATTACAAAAAACTTTACCTTTTTATTACCAAAAAACTACATAGGTATCGTATGTACATTCATATGTATTTATTTAGTAAAAAGTTGTTTTGTTGCTGTTATTTTGAAACTATAGACACTTCAATTCTATTTATTAGTACAGATAATTGCGTCTTGAGCTATCATCATCTCTATTAAAAGCATCGATTTAACTAGCGGAATGAAATATACTCCGCTAACCTACCGTATCTTTGTAAATATGGACCGTTGTAGAAATGTAGACAGATCGCGTGCCAGTCATCTTGCTCCAACTTATATTTTATACGTTCTGTAATGAAATGACAAAAGTAACCGCCTTTTTCGTTAAAAGCTATTCGTATTATCATTAAATGAAAATAAATAATTATTGCAACAGACTTTTGTGCCCGACCTTGTTCGTATTTTGCGCGGAGAGAACTCCTACGTTTATTAGTGTTTAAAGTAAATAAATAACACTGTACGACGATGACCTAAATTTAAATGAATTCGTCAATAATTTGGTCAATTTATCTATCAATCGGTAATAGTTTTGAATAGTAATAATTCGCCGCGTAGTTTCCTTGAAAGATATTATTACGTAAGAAAAAGCAAGCGGTTCTGTTGTTACACCGTTAGTTTTTTTTTTAAAGTTTAGTTTAGAGGGGCCGTTGCTCTGGCGCGATGCGGTGCCGCTTTCCGAAATTCTGATTGCAAAAGTGCGAGACTCGATCGCGGGCATTGTCGCTAGCTGTGCTGTGTCGCTCGAGGCACGGGCTGCGGGGCGGAAGTCACAGTGAACGGTGCCTCGGTGGCCTTGGCTCTGCAGCCACGCTGCGTCGAAGGTGAAAGTCTTGACGGCCTGTAATTATTGAACCTCGACCCACCGTCCTCCTATATTCGGGTTACAACAGACACAAAACACTGTGTGCACAGTCGCCACGCCATCGTGGCTGCCGGTGCCAATATTATTTATGTTCCGGGTGATTCTCGACTTCCGCATTCTTACACTTGATGCGAATTTCCTCAATACGAAAATTATCACTCGGAGTAGATTGAAACATTCCTGTTACAATAATTTGATTGTCACTTAATAAAAAAAAATGCTACGATATTTTACTTATGATTATAACAATGTTAGACAATAGTACTTACCTTTGTATGATTTTCATTCGATTCGTGCATGACAAAAAATTCAATGAGTTGTGTACTAATGTATCTAGGTCGAAATTTAAATGCTATATATATATATATGTGTGACACAAATTCAACTGGTCAAATGTTTCCGACATAGTATTCAATTATACTGAGCTATGAGCAGCTTGTGTTGCAAAAAGAGAACAATTACCTACCTACCTATATTTATTACAAAGTCATATCATCTTGCGAGATGATGTACGTTAATTAATATTACAATAACAGTATAATTGATCTATAACTATTTATAAAAATGAATGTAAGCATGTCTGTCCTCTATGCGTTTCTAAACCGTGCATCTGATTATGATGAAACTTTTTGAGTTTTTCTGCAAACATCCACGAAGGTTTCTGGCCCAAAAAAACCTAGGCAGAATGCTTTGGAACTTCGAAAAAATTTATTTTTTATTTAACATATAATATTTGTCTGATTTTTACATCTATTGATGCGCGAGCAATAATTATGTACTATTTCATATAATTAATTCATAACCAAAACATACGATTAGCTGCGTAAGTATGCATTTTATTATTTAACTCTGAGCGCCGGCACTTAAACGCCATCTTATACTTGACATACTGCAACATGTTAACGGCTGATCTCATAGCATTGGTAACGCGAATCTGTTATTTTACCCCTACCGAGAATCGCTCAACGCCGCTAAATAAGTTATCACTTCAAAAATCTTTCCGTGACATTGTATCGCACGTCGCAACTAGCACAAGCTGCATATAAATGTTTCAGTTTATCCTATACTAAAACCGATTGCATACTTTAAAAATAATTAAAGTATTTTGAAACGTGTAAAGGTTCGAAATCTTTAAGATTAGAATCATTTTCGTCCGGCCTAAACGAGTCGAATGTTACACCTTCACGTGTGATTTAATATGACCATTTGAGGGTCGATCTAACCATATGCTTCTTTGTCGTCGTTTGGCTCTCATTCAAATTCAAATGTGTTCGGCTACTTCGTGTACTCGGAGCTTCATTATAAACTCTCAACTGAATGTTATTTCATGTTGTTCATATTATTACTATAATACTCGACTATATATTTATTTAAAACAGAGGTAACGGCTACAAGCATGTTTTTATTGAACATATATTATAACAGAATATATTTTTTGCAAACGTATTACCCATATCATAAACCTTTAAAAATCCTATAAAGTTTATAACAAATGAAGACAATACTAAAAAACGCGTGAACAAGTTTTCTACAAAATCACACGAGTTACCTATTCTATAAATGAAATTAATTTACTTATGTAGATTTCAAAACAAAACAAAACGTAGGTCATAATATTTAATTCAAAGTAAATAATTAAAACTATTATTTTTCCCCAATAAATAATTACAATTAATTTAATAATCAAATAGAACACCTTTGAAGAAATGATAACACAAAATCATTGTCTTTGAATGAGACATAATGACAGGAATAGTTCCTTAAATCAATTGCTTTAGAGCTGATAAAAGTAAGGAATATTGTTGAAAGAAATAATAATAAGGGAGCTAAAATATTTAAATCAATATCATTAATTTTAGTTGAGGAATTGAGTCTTATTAACAAATTAACAAAGAAGTAGATGCTGTTGTTGAAGTAATATCAGTATGTATGCAGTTATAAACTGTTAAATACATATAAAAGGTGGATAGACGAATTAGATCACACTCCAATAGTTAATTAAACTAATTTATATAATAAACACATATATTTAAAAAAAAAATACAGAATTATTACGAGACGCTCTGAATAAATGAAAAATGTTACTAGGAGAACAACACTAATGTAGTATATCATACGTGTTAATTTAATGTAAAGGTCGAATTTGTTGAAACTATATGCGATAGATACCATTTCAATAAACCGAACGTTTTCAACGAGATTAATACAACAACATTCTAACTAATTTATTAATAACTAGGCTGTGTGCCCGCGGCTGCGCCCGTGTTTCATTCATCCTTCACTGCATTTTAATTTTTTTTATACGGAACCCTATTTTTTTCTAGTACTAAGATAAAGTAAAACTATTTGTCATAAATTCAAGCAGTTGCCCGTAAAACGGTGCACTGAATCCGATTCCAATTCAATTTTTTATGAGATTTCATTTTTTTATGCTTATCTCTAATTATTTTCGAAAAAAAAGTACCCCAAGTTACGCGAAGTAACTTCAGCTATCTACCAAAAAAGTCCCGTCAAAATCCGTCCTGCCGTTCCGGAGATTACGCAGAGCAAACAGACAGACAGACAAAAATTTTTAATGTTAAACAAAAATAATTGGCACTATAAACAGACACTTTAATTTGATTTAAGAGTTTAGATATCTAGTATATATTTCAACTGTCGATATAATCATGGTGGCCTACATCACATCTACCACGGCTAAGGCCTCTAGGCATAAATTTACTGGTTTCGGAACACGAGTAAGTTAAGTGCAGTACCTTCAACTATCTACCAGAAAAAGTCCCGTCAAAATCGGTACAGCCGTTCCGGAGATTAGCCGGAACAAAGACACAGGCCAATTTTTTTTTTAAATTGTGGTACCGTATATACTATTTTCATATGCATTGTACAAAAAAAATGTTTTTTTTTATAGTAAAAACCTACGACACTTCAATTTTATTCATTAGAAAGTATGGATATATTATTTTTCTTTTGACTAAAATCTCAGGTACTATTAATACATATTACGATTTGGTCGCAGATTCTAGATGAGACACTGAGTCAGTGGAGTATAACAAAGTAAAATTACATAATTTTTATTTTTGATAAAAATATAATTAATATTTCGCAAAAATTACTAATAACAAAGTACTTAATCTATTTGCGACTGAGTGTTTCATAGGTTTCATAAGAAAATAAAGTTTAGTTTGACTATTTCGTCTTATTTATAAATAAATGTGTCAGCAGCTTCGCTTGGATAAACATTTTCCATTTTTATATATAAATCCGTTGTCTAAAATATTTAATTTTTTAGTTCGTCTTCTTCTTTCTAGTTAATGGCAATTTGTAACTTACACTATTCTGTCAGTCTAATATGGTTAACTATTTTTCTAATATCATATCGACGCAAAACGGTGACCATCTTGATAGAACTTTTCAAGTAGTTTTACGGCACCTAATAATAAACGTTCCTCGTTATTATTTCCAACACTCGTGCACAATAACCGAACTATAATCACAGAAAATGCCACCAAAATCCCATTATATAGATTCAAATAAGGAAAAATAATTATAAAAATAGACTACTCCAAGGCAGGATGTATAACAACTATAAATTTCATAAACTATCATCCTCATAATTTTTCCACACACTATGAAAAATATATGCTGTACCGTGGACGAATAGTTTATTTAAGATTTACGTGAATTGGTTAATTGTTTCTCGAGATCAGCTCTAACTACAGACAAAGAAGAAAGACTGTTGGTCACCGTTTATAATATTACATATGTCTACCGTTATAATTGTGTGTATATATGTCGTATGGAATGATAAAAATAGAGATTTGATCATCTAGATTCATTCACGGAAGATGTGGGGCCATTTCTCTACAGAAAGTAAGTGATTTGATTAAATCGCTTCATTATTATTTTAGCATTGACTTGTCCATGTAGTTATTTTAAAATCTATTCTAAATTGATTATCTTTATTAGAAATTTCATTGAGTCTCTATTTTTATCACGTACCTAAGAATATACACAAACATGCACACATCCATCCTTGCGGTGTATGTGTGCATGCTATACTTGGTTATTATAATCTATCGACACGAAATACCTTTGTTACTAATGTTATTAATTCTCTGCAGTATGACCGTGATCTTTAAAACATAATAGCTTTATTGGGCGTTGGCAATAAAAGTAAAGTCAATCAGCAAATGATAGTACAAAAGTTTTTGTGACTTCCATAGAAGCGATGCCTTACAAGAAATTTTTAATTAAAAACAAAACCGACTTCAAAAGTATATACTAAAAATGCACTAAAAAGTAAATAAATAATTGATTTATTAATCTACTTCTGCTAACTTCGATATACTATCCTTTGTTTTAATACTATTCATAATTTAAAATTTTATAAATCGGTCCACAATTGACGGAGAAATCGCTTAACACAAAAAACCATAGAGACGAATTGTGAACCTCCTCCTTTTTGAAGTCGATTAATTATAGGTTATATTGAATGAGAATGATCAATGAATCCGTATCATTAATTTTTATTATTTTACCTAATTCTTTATAACATAAAATATTTGATATTAAACATTCAACAGAATTTCACTCGGGCATAAGCATTCTCGTTTATTTACAACATAATGAAATTTATGTAATTTATTTATTGTATAATTTAGTTACATAAATTATATAAATTTTGCATTTATATAAATGTATTTTCGTATTGTAATTATTGACTCAAGTTAAAATGTTATTAAGTTCAAAAAGCTTTTATTCGATTACAAATGCTTTTATTTCATTTATTTAGGTCTATAGTAAAGCATTTTTTTTACGAAACCAAATTTTTTTTTCTAAATAAGTACATTCCCGTATGAAACAAATTTTACGTTTACGTGTTACCAACATTATAACGCTGGTAACTCTGGATATGTTTACAAATTATGTAAAAGTAAACGTGTCAATTTCTTATACAATAAAGATTGGTTTACATACCTACTAAGTTATTTTGATGTCATTGCTACGTATTGTGAAATAAGTTTAATGAGTCAATTACGCAATAAACCCATGATATTCAGTAAAAAGGTCAAATCTACTAGAGACACCCTATAAATAAAAATTATCAAAAAGGCACACGGATTACTGTGAAGATAATGAGGTATCCTTTGCTAAGGGAGCATCTACCACAGTCTACAGGGCCGTACGCCCGCCTGCGCGCCCTCTGTATCTGTAAATCACAAGAACTTATGTACGGTATAGAACACAAACGCAGTTTGGCGTGCGAAGCCGTCACTAGTACACGTATTGACGCGTCTTGCCCTAGTCAGTAATGTAGTAGCGCCGCGCCGCTCGCCTGTTTAGACAAGTGCTAAGTTGATCGTTTCATGTGATACAACTCGTTGAGGTTGGCATTATGTTTAATTTGAACGTTCGATTTTTAAATTGTTTCGTGTAGTTTATTTTTTATGTTGTTTTTTATATGTAATATTGTTTGAACTGAGTGATTTGTGTGCTTTTGGATTGTTGAACTATTTGATAAGGTAATTTTTTAAATTAACGTTTTTATTATTATTTTATTGTCCTACTTTTTATTGAATTGTTTTACTGATGATAAAGTTTTAAAACAATTGTGTAGGTACTTATTTTGTGGACTTTTAGAACAAAGATGTTTATTATCTTACAAACTTCATTGTGCTTATGATTGTTGCTCTTGTGTGTCGATTTTATTGGCCAGTTTATTAGAATGTGTTATATCGGTGGCGCGGTTAATTTATTAGACTAATTTAGCTTAACGTAATAAATTACTTTTGATTTTTTAATAAATTGATACATAGTAAGGTAGACTGTAAGGCTAGATAGTGATTGAAAGTGTTGCAACAATGTTAAGAATATTTGAACGGAGTTCTTTTGTAAAAAGTTTTTATTATGTGTAGTTATTTTTTATTTATATATTTTATCTAAAATATACAAAATAAGATAAATATTGTTGTCAAAGGAATTTGATTTTAAACTGCCTACATAATTACATATAGTTAATTTGTACAGAAATATATTGTAACATATCTTTTAGAACATTTACTATATGATTGATAATATTTAATATTCAAACAAGTGTTCATTAACAGGACAATTGCTAAGTAGAGTGACTTATGGAAAAACTGCATTGTATTAAGTACATAATTACTCATCATTAAGTCACCTATTCAAACAATTAGTGATTATGTTCTTTCACAAATCATCGGAATTTATTTTTATTTTTACCTGACCAAGCCCTTTATTCACTACGACGAACATTTATCCCTTTCTGAGGTATAAGGGAAGAGGGAGATAGCAACGATTGGAATATTTCGAATCGGGTCTAAGTTTGTGGAATAGGGACACATTGATATTTGAACTGTTCCGTTGATTTTAGATAAAGAAATGTACTTTGGAAAAATACCTTATTTTTTTAATGTAATGACCTTTTGTTTCTTTTTCAAGTTGATATACATTTTATTTTTATTGTAATCTAAAAATAGATGCTATTCTTAAATTTGATATCGCATAATTAAAATAAAATAAATTTTGTGAAGTATAAAAATGACTAATTTCCTACTTTTATATTCGGATTTTACCATGTTTCATTTTTCCTGTAGTAGGTAGGTACCTACTACCTACCTACCTATACATATATGATTTCACTTAAGTAGTTCCAATCTCAAAACTGCTTCTTCTATTTGTGGGTTTCTAATATTATATTTCTTTTGTTTTGTGTGACAATTAAATTTTATGGGAATAAAATTAATGTAAAAAAAAACCATGATTCATAATGTGGCGTGTGTTGAAATACTAAAAATTCAGCCTGTACTTGATGATAATTTAGTCAATGGAGGAAAATGTCACAGGTACTGATAAATATAATGTAATGATAGAGATAATGTAGTTTTAATGTTAAAAATTATTTAATAGTTTGTGTGAATTGAATTTATAATATTTTTATGCATTATTTCGCAGCTTACATCGTAAATGTTACTACGTTATGGTTATATAAAAATGAATTGCCAGACTAAACGAAGGTGGAATGTTGTAATGAGTTCCCAAACTCTTACATCATCATGTTACATAAAAATGAATTTAATCTTGTTATTGCACGTTGATGTTTTCAAAGTTTCATATCATAACCAAAATTGTATTTTTTATTAGTATTTATAAATGCATTTTCGTACAAGTTACAGTGGTCTATTATGTTACTTATAATATAAGGAAAAATCAAGAGTGACGGTGACCATTAAGAGAAAAGTCCAGCGACGGCCACCGTCATCACGGTACCCTGTAAATACAACAGTCATAATAATATTACTTGAGATACACAAGCAAATAGTGTACTTAACCAGTCAATACTGTGTATTATTTTATGCAAATTTTGATAACAGCTGGGATGTGAAACCGCGTCTTGATTTATCCCTCCGAATTGGGGGGAAATCAATTGTAATTAAGAATATTTCTGTGAAAATATTAATTTAATTAATTTATTGTCTACTGATATTATACGTTTAACCGCGTTTAAATGCATTCATCATACCTACTTGATAGTCACTGAGAGCTAAATTAAAATAACACTTGAACTCATACACGCCTTATTATGTAAATGTGTTTACGCATACTTTCCTACTGACAAATAATGACAATAATAGTCTTTAGTCCGTGCACTAGCTATTGATTAGTTTTACACGTTCTGTATGGCTCCTGTCTTTAAGTAAAATTAAATTTATTTACTATGACATAAAAAATAGTAATTAAAATTACAAATATCATTAATATCCAAGAAATATAGAGTTCCATTCAACAGTTCTAAATTGAGTTATTGGCGGGAACTCAGTCTGTCATTTAGTAGTTATTTACTTATTTCGATTTTATATTATGTAATAATTTTGGTGGTATTATACGTGATATGAGTTTGTTATTGTGTATAAGTGAAGTATATTGAAAACGATAACACGTAGCTTGAATTTTAGTGTGCCACAAAAATTCCCTTGATAACTGTAGCATTATACATATATGGCCGCCATTTTGCCGACGATGAGAGAAACGAATCGCTCTTGCTTACATTTGTCATTAATTGAGAAGCAAAAGATAATTCTTAATTATTCTTAAATCTGTACTGTTTTTTTAGATAATCGATATATATTTTTTATTTGTATTTGGCAAAGGCTCAGCATTCCTTTTGTGAAAATTATTTGTAGTTATATTATCTAGCCTTTTGATAATATTATCTAAGATTTGGAGTAGACGTAAAATACTAGCACTTATACCACCCTATTATCACTTGTAGCCCGATGACTTGCAATGTGTGACAGTATGTTGGCGTTAGTGCTTGTCTATGTTTTCTTCTACAATCTGAGCTCCCTGCTTACGTAGTGAAGGATGATCGGTATTGTGAAAAATCTTTGACTTGCACAGGACTTGTAAGTCTCTATTATCGACTGTCACTATTTTCTTAAACAATATATTTCTATGATGCAAAAATATAAACTCAATGATTGGTATAATTTAAGATAATTTAAGATTATATCGGCATAGCTCAAAAGTTTTAATAAATCTTTAATGTCAAATCGTATTTTATGTCCAAGTTTTAATTTAATAATAATAAGTAGTAAAGTATAAACAGTAATTTAATTTAATACTAATAATAAGTCTCTTTATGCCGACAAATGTGTTAGTCCAGTTAACTTATTACTACGTAGTTCAAACATCTGCACTAAAATTAGAGTTGCGATTCTGAAAAAAAATGTCGTAAACATTTGAAGCAATTTACTGGAGAAGAAGTGTATTGACAAAAATAACGCAGTTTAAGTTCTTTTTTTTTCTTAAAAAATATTTTGAGCACTTAGAAGTATAAGTGAAAACTTGTTTGTTATAACTTACGATCTTCATGCTCGTAAAGAGCGAATATTATCGTAAATTTCTTAAAATTTAAACGTCATAATCGAAATGAAACATCATCTTGAAAGTAATCGCGTTAACTGGACGGTATAATAACAAAGTAAATATAAATTAACGTTAATTCTAAGCATCATTTGAAGACAAAAATCAAGATGATCCTATATATATTCATACATTATTAATATTACCAATTCGAACAGAAATTAAATAATTATCTACCAAGATTATCTCTAGATGAACTTCTTAAGGTAATAAAATAAGCTTTTTAATAAAATAAAAATAACAGCAAATCGAATAAATTCTCATTCGTGTACTTTTTTTAGTTAACATTCTAGCGAATAGGTATAAGTTATCTGTTGCATAGTGCATATCCGCACCAACGTTACTGATAATTAGTGACTGCATATATTATACATACAATAATGGTTCGTTTTGATAATAACTGTGAATGTTACTCAAATGATAAGGTTCTCTAAATTTGTAAGCATTAGTTTAGTCATTTTAATTTATCTTGTTGTTATAAAACAGACGTTTCAATTGTTTTTTTTTAAGTAACCGCCTTTAAAATTGAATACTAAATCGACATTTATGATTAGAACATGGTGGTCCTTCTGTTACGAGCTTTTCGAGGAACTATTGGTTACATATTGGAATTCAAACTCCATATTATTATTTTCAATACACATCTCTTGTGCCAAGTAACCAAAACTGTATAGCAGTACATAATATTGGATTAAATATTGCAAGATAATTAATTTCACACAAGAACAAATTACAAGATAAACTAAGATTCCACTTTTAAAAAGTTTAAAAGAGAAAGCAAATTCTATTGTTGGAGACCGCTTTTGATCAGACTTCGTATATTTTTGGTCTTATTTTGAACAAATTTTAGAAATTTTCGCTGACAACATTGCTCCTTTTTGATTCGAGGAATGTCGACTCAGTGTTCTTTTATTCGTAGCTTGATATAACCGACGCTATTGAAATTCATCTACATTCACTAATTTAATTAATTTGTTTAAAGAAATATAGCACTGATTGCCTGTGTCTTCTTTCGGAAGGAGGCCATTACCTAGTTGTGAAATATTTACAAGCAGACGTTATAATTACCACTTACCAATATAAATTGATCTATCAACTAGAACGACTAACAGAACAGGTTAAAATGTAAATGAATACTGAAGTTCAAACGCTCTTAGCTCAATTTAATTTGGTTTGACAAATTTCATACTTAACCACCTACCTACACGGCAGAAAGCGTAGGCTCTTTTCGCTGAATCCAGTTACAACTCATGTTTTATAATAATTTGAATACTTTCGTATACTTTATTTGAGTATTTTAATTTATTATAAAATAGTATCCAAGGCATTTTTTATTAGATTGTGTTTATAATATTTCAATCTATTATTTCAAAATATTAATTGTGTGTGTAAATTTATATTTAAATATTTTCAGAACAAATACACTACTTGTTAATAAAAAACTTATCAAATACACAACAGACATGATTAAATTTAGAAAACACTATTATATCTTTTGACGATTCAATAAATGTTTCAAAACAACCGTCCAGTCAAAGGCAATACTTATGCAATTGTATGAAAGAGTTAACAAAAGCACTGCAACGATACTTTTTAGGTCAAAAGTTATGAATAACTATGATTGCTCGTCACAGTTCTTCGCAAAAATGAATTAGAGACTAAACATTTAACGTTTCAGATGATTATTGATATCTACGGCATGAAATACAAGATCGTCTATGTATATATAGTTATTAGTTTAATAACTCCCGGCTTATTATTTACTATCTACTGCTGTCTATCTCTAGTAGTAATTATGTAAAACTTGAATAGAAATATTCTCATTTCCTTTGTTTGATTTGTGATAAAGTATGTGTATTATGTTTGGTCTTAACGTAAATCTTTATTACTGAGGCGTATTTGTCTTTGTAAGTAGAAAGGTTTGTTTTAAAGTGAAAGAATTTTAGCCTTTAGCATATAGTTTATTCCGAAGACCGATAGTAAGACATGGTTATGGATTTTTAACGCGACATTATTCGCAAGATTTCTTGAGCTAATTGCTTATAGGTAACATACAATTCCCATGGAATATATTTTCCCATAATAAGGATATGATTCTTAATGCAAAAGTAATTAAGCCATATTTTAATAGTTACCAAATTTCATTTCATTGCGATACGAGTTTTATTATAAATTACTCATTGTCAACATTATTTGTAGAATCATAAATTTAGTAGCAATTTTTTTTTAATAATATAATAATTTTGATAAATGATATGATTCCATTAGCTACTTACAGTAAAATAAGTATACAAAATAAAAACGGTCAATATTTCTATGAGTATTTTAAGAAACTAATTTAATGATGTGCTTCAAAATCTTGAAAATAATAAATGAAGGCATCCGTCCACTTTATCAGAAAGAAACATTAACATCATTAGGTGCGTGGGTCTATCCTCGTTTGCCTTCAACTCTGACAATTAGTGTACGAAACTAAACTTTTATATAAACTAGTTTATCGTGCATATTTCATCACAGATTAAAAAAAATAACCGAATATTATCAGGTTGACCTGAATATATTCTGGGGTTTCTATGAATTTACCGGTCCTACTCTGTCATGTTTGTTAATGTATTAGACATGTCTTCGATTTAATTTTATTAATTTAAAACATGTTTAAAAATGGTTGTTACTTTAATTTATAACATCGATTTCTTAATTTACCTCGTTTTTACCATTATAGCCAAAATTGAAGCTGCTTTTGAATTTTTTTATTACCAATAAACAATGAATAGCGAAAATGCACATTTTTTACTCAAGTATACAATAATAGGTACCTTTAGTGACATCCTGTATAACTGGGGTCGAGCTCACTTCACCAGTTACATTCCAAAGATAAGAATGGGCAAACAAAAAAAATACCGAAGCAAAAAATTAAAAAGGGTTACGCAAAAAATATACATTGAAAGAGAATGTCGAAAACCAAATATACTAACTGCGTCAGTTTAACATTTGATAGTAACAGAATGTCAAAATATATACATAAAAAAAATGGAAACATTTGAAATCGACAATCATTCTATTATTCTTAGTTTATGGCGATCTGCGATTTACATACACAAATCTGCCAGTGTCATGTGGGTAATTTATATTTTCAATGTTGTATCAACGCTTCTAAGCTCTAGCGAAACGGTTTCTCATCTCGGCTAAACCTGGTCAACTGTATTTCCTTGATCTAATATTGTTAACAATAACAGAGTCGACAGTCAAAAATAATTATAAAATAATTTCCATTTTGTCGATTAACTTTTCTTTAGAAGTATAAAACAAAAGTTGATATCGAATTCAGCAAACTGTCTTTCTAGTAAATAATTTGAAGAAAAAAAAAATCCTTGTCTAGTTTGTTAATACAAACAAAACTAAAAGTACACAATTCAGAAACTTTATTAAGCTTCATTTACCACTTTACCGACTAAACTATTACCTTGGCAAGTTTCCCGCGACACTAAAGTTTATTATACTCCACGATAGAAAGAGATAAAAACAACATCATTGTTTCGTTCTAACATCAACACCAGCAGATCTCCAACAGTAGCACTGTGATCAGTTCTGAATGTATTTTACAAAGATATTTTATTAAAAATATAAAAAAATACGTAATTTATTAACTAGCTCTTATACAAAATTTTAACCATACCCTTTCTTTTCAAATGTTAAAATATGTAGTTATGGAGAGAATGATTAATATGTCGATTACCCATAAAAATGAGACAATAGGAAATCAATGGAAAGCTGGCGTAAACGCCAGGTTAGTGCCCAAGGGGTTAAAAATAAAATAAAATGTCTAACCAGACTTTACCGTGCGATTAGTAATCTAATCAATTAAATATTATGACGGTCAGTCATATTTAAATTTTGTTGTTTCTTCGTCATGGCTCTCGCATAAAGTCTTTCAAAATCCATCCATCCAATTATAAATTAAATCGACACGATATATAAAAAATTATAATCGTAAAATAAAAATTCGATTAATTATTTAAAATGATTATACATAAGCCTTCCAATCTCGTTAGTGCCAAAGAAAATTGTAAATTTACTCTAATTTGGCCTTGTAATTTGTGATATCTTGCACGGTCATCAGAAAAAGTATTATCCATCCAGTGATACAATAGACACGCATGGTGGTATATGGTTTGCGTTCATAGTGTGGGAAAAAGTACTGAACGCGAAATGAAAATAATTCTATAATACAATGTCGTGCGAGGTAGAATTAACTCAAGTAATGCCGCTATTTATTGGCGAGCGACATTCTGATAAGAATGCCAGAGATAAAACTAAAATTAGTGTGTTTTGTACATGAAGAAAGGTCACACCTGCATAAAGCAGAGACAGTATTGACAGTGTATATTTATTGACAATATCCTCGTCATATAAAACAAATAGCTTTGAGTAAGATATAATTTATTTTAAATAATTTACACTAAATTCTTCTTGTTAGTTAACTTTGAGTTAAAAGAAATAATTCAGCCAGTTTTTGTGTGGATAGAATATACTTCTTATTTCAGGCTTCGACGATTTAAGAGGACATGCGTTCGGAAAAAAAAAAATATTTTCTAAGTGATCGCTAAAAACTAAACTATTAAAAAAATATTTTAATAAGGAAATCCGTAGCATATTTTGTTCTACAATTTTAACGGGCGATTATTATCTATACCTAATAAATAAAAGTGAAGTGTCCGTTTGTAGCAAGTGGTTGGTTGGTTGGTTGGTCAACGTGGTTGTTCTAATTTTGTAAATTATTGTCTGTCTGTCTGTTTGTAATGGATAATCTCCGGAACGGATGGACCGATTTTGATGAGATTTTTTTGGTAGATAACTAATGTTACTACGGTTAATTTTAGAAAATAATTAGGGTTCCGCGAAAAATATTAAAACTTGAATAAGATCCGATCCGATTGACAGTTTTACGGGCAAGTGCTTGAAGTTATTGGAAATATTTTTTTTTTATCAAATTAAAAAAAAAATAGGGTTCCGTATAAAAAAACGCAGTTAAGAATATATAAAACGTGGGCGCAGCTGCGGGCACTCAGCTAGTTCTTTATATAGATGTATCCATAATAGTATATTCATAAGAATTTATAGAAAAATGTATTATGGGTAAACACGGAATTGGATGACGGAAAACTGAAGAAAAAACCCTGTTGGGTTTCACAACCCATGTATAACTGTTGGATTATCGCGTACCTACGTAACGTTGTTCTATTATTCTCTACCAGTTTTAGGTAATCACTTCGTTTTGTAAGTTGATATATATTACACGGTATAGGCTCAGTTATTTGACCGCAATCTTACCTGATGTTAAGTAACGATGTGGTCCAGGGTGGTAAAAACACTAAGCCTAGAGGTACTGATTCTCGAGTAATGCTGCCGGAACACACCTATTGGTATTTCGCGACAGATTTTCAAACTTGTGGGTGGTAGGTAGACCCAGGTGGGTATTATTAGACAATGCCTTACTATTATGCTATGGTTTCCTCACCATGTTTTCCTTCACCGAATGCTCAAGACCGATTTTAGTGTTGGATAGGTGTGTTTCTAACCGCGTTCAGTGGCGCGAAATTCGATTGCACTACCAACTAAGCGATCATAGCATCTATACAAATAATATCGTTTGCTAAAGTTTAATTTATACCTCATAGAGAACATACTTGTTCTTTTTCATTAGTTTTCAACGGAAATTTCTTTACATTCCAAATTTCCTGCTCCTGGCTCTAGTTATTTTTGACTTTGCTCTAATGAGTCAATCAATCAGGCTTTCTTTGTAATATTAATTCAAATAGTAATAGTATATGATTTATTTAAAATATTTAAATAAGTAATGAATATCGTTTTAAGTACCTATTAAAATTACATTTAACTTGTAACATCGGTTAAGCCGAGACAGGAAAATTTAAATTTGGATATGTTATCTGACTTAACTGGAAACGTAATACGACGCCATTGTTAATAATTGTAATCGCTACAATAATATAAATAAGAAAAAAATATCAGAAATAACCACAATTTGTAAAGTGTTAATTTGCAAAAGTTTCCGCAGTAATCTCGGTTCTGTTTCACTTAAGGCGTGTCCTTTTGAATTTTTACACTCGCTAATAGTAGTAAAGGTAAACAACTTTTAAAAACTTGTAAATAATATTCACTGAACTGTTCTGAACAAAATTAAAAAAAAACAAAACAAAAGTTCACTCACTAATTTTGTTTTATCTTGACATTCTCTCTTCGTGCCGACTCTCGGCTCGCAGGCGCGAGATAGAGATAGACGGTGTGTCTATCATCGCAGTCAAAACTGTACCAACAAAAAACGTTCCCTACATTTCGCTGGCATTTTTAACATATCGTAAAGATCAGTCTAAACACGAGTGGGACAGAGAAAAGAAAGTGCAGGTAGGCAGTAGCGTCGAACAAGCCAGGCGAGATTTATTAGATCGTAATTTCTGGGGTCGGCAACACCCGGCGCAATGTTGTCGCGCGTACGCCTAAAACCCACTTTAAAAATATTATCCCAATCTACTACTACTATTTCTATATGTATCTGTCAACATTGAAATGAATAAGAGATTAATTATAGTTTTAATTCGTGCCTTGAAAATTGCCCAATTAGATGTAATATACTTATACGCGTAAATAAAAAAAACTTTATTTGTAAATGTTCTAATAACATTTAAAAATAAATATAGTATTGGGAAAATGAAATATTCTAAGAATGAAAAAGGCTGCTAAAAATATATGAATAAAGTCAAGGGATTTTCTTTAGTATAAAATTAGGTGTTACGTTAATTCTCGTGTTTTCTCGTAAGTTATTATTAGGTATTCTGTATTTCTCATTTAATTGGCAAAGGCGTTAAACGAAATAGTGCCAATGTTATATTTTTTTTAAATGACTTATCTCATTTACAAATTATATCAAATAATCTATTTGTGATAATTATCATTTAATGTTTATAATCTGTGAAACCAAATATTCCTTTCAAAGTTGGCCATGTTTGTTTGTATTGTTTTAAAATTTTTACAGGTCATCGCCCTTTTACTAACTTTCCGTGGATGTAACGGTATTTTGCAAATATATGCGATAAAAAAAGTATAACCGATCTTTTAAATCCTAAATGAAACGTCGTGTAGTTAAACAACACATACATAGGATCGGTGTGGTTTTATTAATATTTTCGCAGTGAATCAGGCATTAAAACAAGAGTGAATTCAAAGCCAGGCAAACAGCTATTTCGGAACAAAAACACGTACTGCGTAACATCTTTTCGATAATAAGATTGTGTAGAAATGTGTTCACAGTAAAAGTCCAGTTTTTATGACTTGTTACTACTATATATAATAATTTGAGTTTTTTGTTTTACTTTATTAAGTAGTTCGCACAAAAACGTCCTCGAATGGAATTTTGTTTAACTATAAAACGGTCCTATAAAAAATTCTTTTTATTTTATTTGTAAATTTAGCTTTAGGGTTAGCATAATTTAATAAGTTAGGGTCTTGCAATATAAGTACTTATGGGTTCGGCGTATTTCATTTTGTTCCTAATTCACAACTTAAGATTTATTATGCCCTGTAGGTGCCATTTTTAGAATAATATTTATATATAATATTATACCACAATCACTGAGGGCTGTCTTTGGATTGCAGTTGCCGGAAAATGCCACTAGATCCTATAAAAACAATACTTAAGAGGATACGCTAGCGGCATTTATTCATTACACTCGTAGTCCCCTGTTTCCTCCCTGGATAATAGCATTATGGTAAATATTTTTATACCAAATAATATATATCCACCACCGCCATGCCCGTATGTTTTGATTTTTATATAAATTACTTATTGTAGAAACTAGGAGCTTATGAAAATGAAAAAAATGCTTGATTTTTACCGTCATTTTCAGGCGTTCGTCAAGTAAATTTGATGGATAAAATTTAAAAAAGCAATACCTACTTTTTCGCCGCATGTCCTCTTGAGAGTAAATCTAAGAAATTAGGTACTATATAAACAGCCCTAACGCCACGTAATCAAAATTAAAAAATAAACGTTTAAAATTTCTTTTCTTAAACTTTAATGCAATAATTTGTGCCAATCATGTACAAAGCTGTTTAAAAATTAAGCAATTGTATTTTTTTGTACTATGTAATTGTTTTAATTTCATGATCATGCTCATGCCTTTTCCCAATACACTTGGGGCGGCGCAGTATGTTTTCTTCTTCCATACGTCCCTATCATTCGTCATTACTTCATTTACTCCTTTTTCTTTCATTTTTCTTTCCTTTCTTACACACCCCATCCACACTTTCTTTGGCCTTTATCTACTTTGCCATCCTTCCACATTCATATTCTACTATTTTACCCACATGCTTTTCCTCTCTTCTCATAACATGTCCATACCACGACAAACGGGAACCTTTCAACTTTTCTACCGCTGGCGCAACTTTCAAACACCCTCTAATATATTAGATCTTATAATCTTATTTTATCCATTCTTGTGACACCACGCATCCATCACAACATTCGCATCTCAGCTACATGCTATCGCTTCTCATCCATCTTCTTACTAGTCCAGCAATTCTGATCCATACTATATGACAGCTCTTATGATGGACTTATATATCCTGCCCTTTAGTTTATGGGGCATCCTAAAGTCACAAATCACACCAGAGACCTGTTGCCATTTCTTCCAACCGGAGTTGATTTTTTGCCATATTTCGCGGTTGATTACTTTCTTCTTTAATCCTTAATATAATTGTTCTAATTTACACAAAAATATTTCACGCTTCAAACTAAAATCTTTTTACATTATTATTAACAAGGGACACTCCTTAAGGCACACATATCCTTTCATACCTGAAACATGATTTATATGACAGCATTTTTATATGACAGTTTGATCTATCATTTGTAGGTAGTACTTTAAGCAATTGTAAAGGTCGAGGCACATTGTTAACACTCAAGTGTCCTCTCCTCCCTATGATCTTGTTATCCCGAAAGCTTTGTATTGGCGTTGTTTCGGCTTCCGATTCTTATGGTTTTCTGAAATACTATTTTATATTATAAGTCAACCATATATACTTATGCCCCAATTACTATCAAATTATTACATTAATAAATTACGGATATAATAAAAAAATGCTATGTTGCGATTCATATAGTTCTTATTTTAGTTATATGAATGTAAAAACATGGCATCTCAGGAAAGTGGTATGTAGTATTTTCCTTATTAAGGCATTTTGTTTTGCGAATCCGCGGGTACTTACCTCGTTTTGTCTCGGTAAACAAATTAGCAGCTTCATGACACGACTAGTCAGTCACTAGCGTTAAAAATGACGGTTCGGTATACGTCATTCATTTCCTCTCCGCACGTACGTAGCCGTGTATATGACGCAATTGGCTTTTTCAATGTCTTATCTACAGAGCGACGTATGTTGTCATTCGGTTCGAGTCCGCAGAGTTGCGCGCACGCCGCTCACTGCGCCGTTTATTTTTGTTTCACTTATGCCTTTATATTACATTTTACTTACACGTCTGAGAACAAAGTGAGGAATCTCGATCGCGTACCGTGCTAGTTTTATGAACTTTGTGACATTGGTGAAACTATTTTAATTAATAACGTGACTGTGAATCGCAATAATGTTCATGTCAGGATTCTTCATCATTTCCCCTGATTTATCTTTTAGGTGGGTGTTTATGAAAAGTATGTTTTCAAGGTACTTTATTGCTCGCTCTTTATCGTCGGTCGGTACTCGTACACTAATAAACTCACTTTTGATGTTATTGCGAACGGAGAATGGATTATAACGAGTTGTGAACCTGATCGGCCCGTTCGGCCACGCATTGTTCTCCGATTGACCTACTCTATGCTATTATGAAATAATTAGGACGTCTCCTTGATTGATTGCGTTCAATCTGTTTAATATTAATAAAACATTACAAAATAAATTAATAGTTACGACTTGCCGTGATAAATTCACAGTAGCCGAGCGAGTACTTTGCGGTCGTTCTAATTTTATACCCGATACAAAGATTTACGAATCGCTAATAGACGCTAATGTGTCTGTGTATTTGTTACAGAATGACGCCGCAAGAGGAGCGAGAGAGCGCGCGTGGAGTCGACATCGCCGACGCTTTCGAGGACGACATGTTCGGCCCGTCGCGCACTGAGCCCGCAACCAGGCCAAAAATCTCCATGATTTCCGCACGTCTCCGCGCAAATGAAGAGCGCAAAAGAGTTATCGAAATCTGCTCGCAGAAACTAGAGAATATCGAGGATCCAGCGCGCGACCTCCGCAGGTCGGTCTGCATCAACAACACTTACTGCCGTTTGAGCGAAGAGGCGCGCAAGGAGAAAGAAGCGAGACGACGACGCGCGAGAGAAGAATGTGACGACTCCTGGGTGGGTAAGAAGGCCAGGCGGGCAGTTGAAGACGAGTGCTTGGCTCTCCTCGACGCAATCCCGGAATTAGGCGACGCTAACTTAGGGTGCGCGCAACTGGCGCGACAGATGCCGCGGCAGGACGTGCCGCTGCTGACGGGGGGGCTGTTGACCGTGCTCGACTCATGACCGCGCCGCAGTGCGCACCTCCACACTCCACTGTGATGTGAACGCGCCGAATGAGCCGTTTGCCTGCTCCGAATGCAAGTCGCTGACCGCGATACCGCGCGCCGCGGCCCGCTCCGATCTATCGCACTCGCGGAACAGAACCGGAGTCCACCGGGACCGGCCCGATCCAGGACTATTAAATCGTGTATTACGTTACCCAAAACGGACAGATGACGTTTAGCCAATTCTTTGTTATTTAAGAGGAGTACTTACTTTGTTAGCGTGTCGTTTATTATTTTAGTGAAAGTTGCTCAGGCGTTGCCGACGGGCGCGGTCCAATTAGTGTTCAACGATTAATTTTTATCGAAAAGGAAGATTCGGACTTTTTCCAATTCTGAGTATGTATTGACGTGAGATATGAGGGAAGTACTGAGGTTTATTGGAGACGTAATTTAAGCGATAATTATTATGTTATATTGTACTGTAAATTAAATTACTTAGTTATTAAATGATAGTGCAAAACGACTGGGAACGGTTGCGTAGACAAAGACATGTTTTTAAAATAATTTTAGTTGACGCTGCCTTATGTGAGATTTATATCGTTATCTGAGCAGGTTTCGAGAATGTCTATTTAATAAAACTGAGAATAAAGGTCACATACGCTTTCAATTTAATGTACTTATTGTTTTCGACTTAAAAGGAAAAGACATTGGAAACCATGTTCCAGTTATTGGGATTTTAGCTTCCTTATCAAGTCTCGCGCGTGTGTCATCAGTAAATGATTCAATAAAGTGTGGCCAACGTGCCATGTGTTGGCCTCAAACGTTTGATCAAGCATTGCATTTACACACTGAGAGTATTTTACTTACCGAGTTTTATTGTGCGTCGAGGTTAATTATATAATTATCGGTTTAAGTTTTATTTTCGTTTTTTTTACGTTACCTTATATATAGCTTACGTCAACATTTTTTTAAGTTTTTGTTACCATTATGATATTATATTTTGCTTACAATAATATCTCACGATTATTACAAACTTTGTGTCATTGTTAATTTATTTTAGGACGAGAATATGAATTATTATTCACAGTTCTTCTTGTAAACGTTGTTAATTCAAAGTTTTATATAATCATTATTCCTAAAACGGATTAGGTTTGCATTTCCCTGTTTATACTATTGTGTATTATTATTATTGAGATTTTAAAACAACGTTTATGAGTGGATTGGAACGTATGAATATTATATCAAACATGAATGTGCAATAATATTTATATGACAACAATCAATTTGATTGTGTTAGTTTTCTTTTGGAATCTTAATTGTCGCAAAATATATCGGTTGAACTTCGTTTCGCCCCCTCTGAATAGTAAATAGGTACCTGGAAGCGCGCGGGGGAGGGCCTTTGGTTGTAGGCGGAGGGTTAGGGGAGCGGAGGTTTGTAGGGGGCGAGAAGGTGGCGTTTTCGGGGGCGGCGGGCTGGTTTGAGTCTCTGCACCGTTCCCAGCACTCCTGTGATATTAGCCTAGCCTGTGTGTCGTATTTGTGCTAGTTTCCCCAATCATTCGGACATTGTGCTTGTAAAAAATAATCGGCTTAGTAATTATTTATATTCTGTATTCGCCGTTTTGTAAGAATTAACCAGATTTCGGTATCGTTTTTAACAACAACTAGAAAAATGGAATTTGTAATAAAAAATGATTTGTATAGTAGGTAATTTTTTTTAATATAAATTTTAATTGGAAGAATTGTATGTAATGTTGAATAATATATTATTATATTATAAACATAAATTAAGCCCTTCTACATAAAGCTAAGAGTCTACCTTATTAGGAGATCATGGCATTATAATTGAGACGACAAATCAAGTTAAACACAGTCTGTTTATTGATTGTTAACTAAACGTTAAGGCAACCAAATGTATTTTACAAAATAATAATAATATTTAAAAATAAAACGCACATAATTGTTATAATAGAGTAGATTTTTTATTGTACTAAATTCTATAAGCCACGTTTTGATAACTATCGTAATATTAAAGTGAACACAATAGTAGGAATTAATGTAACTTGTGAAAAATAAAATTATAACGAACAACATGGCGTGGCTTCTAGAATATTCTCTACGGAGATTGTGAGATTCATAGTTAATAAATAATTTTGTACCGAGCCTCTACTAGTTAGATTACTGAATCACACCACCCGTACGTACAATTGTTTAGGAATTTGAGGAAAACTGATCGATGATATAATATATAACGTATTACATAGATTTTATAGAATCTGAAGCGATAATGACGCAGCGGGTAGTGCGGCCTGATTCCGCGTCAATCGACGCGGGTTCGATCACCACCTATCCGATTCTAAATGCGGCCTGAGCTTCCGGTGATGGAAAACATCGTGAGGAAACCATAGCATGGTGGTAGGGCATTTTCTAATGATGCCCGCATGGGTAGCTACCACCCTCAAGTTTGAAAACCTGTCGCCAAATAGGTGTGTTCCGGCAGCATCACTTGAGACCCAGTACCTCTAGGCTTAGTGTGCTTACCATGCCAGACCACACCATCACTTAAGATCAGATGAGGTTGTGGTCAAAGCACAGCCTATTCCGTGTAAAAATAAACATGGAAAAATGATTTATTACAAAAAAGAACTGAGCTTATAACGTAATTTCAAATAATACTATGTAACAAGAATTCACAATTAATATTTCACGGTCAGTCGTGTTTTTGAAATATTAACTAATTTAAAGGAATTGGACTTTACAGTGTAAACTCTTTATAAGGAAATACATTTGTGTCGATTTGTTTTAGGATTTTTTGTTAGAAGAAAGAAAATCAATTGAGATTTACTAATTAAAATTATTGTAATTATATAAGTAAATTACATAATTAATTTTTCTACAGATTACAATAAATTTAATCAAAATTCATGCATTTTATCAGACATTAATATTTATTTCATATTTTATGCACTTTAATCGAAAATATAATAAATAGGTATTTTTATTGACATCTAAATAGTTAAGTATTTATTGTTATAGAGAATGATTATTTTACTTTACAGAATAATAATGTATGGATGAATTGGTATCAGTGATATATGGAGTTTTTCGTTATAACAAGGGGCGTAATAAGGAGTCTACACTGTAGTTAAAAATAATCTCATTACTATTTGTTATATATGGCCAATAAATGATTAAAGTTACAAAGGCATATAAAACTATAAATTCGTGTAGAGGCTAGGTGAAAATTGTGGAACGATATGATAACGGGGTTCGTATGTAAGCGTTTTCTTTTTGTAAATGTTATCATAATTTTAATATTGTGATTAGCTGCTATTATTATTACATAAATGTTTCCTGTATTAGGTTAAGAGATGATCATTAATAAATATTACATTTAAAATTGTAATATATTTGTTTTATTCTGTTGATTATAACCGAATAAAAATGCATGCGTCTTCGCTTGCACATAACATAATAATTTATAGCATTATAGCGAATAACTTATTCGCTCATATAATATAATTTACATATAAAAATAGGCAAAGATTAAACAGTTGAAGGCATATTCCCTTTGTTTATCATCTGTTTTTTATCTCTTTTTGATTAATAAATAGTCATTGACTTGCTTGAGTGTTACCTTTAAAAAATATGTAAATCGGTTTGTTATTTTTTAATAATTTTGGCTATCAGATAAATACCAGTATTAAGTAAATCTTCTATAGTTTCAAGAGAACATACTGGATGTTTTTTACAGTTATCATTTATTATCGACTTATTTCGTAAATTATCTAATGTAATAGAATATATACTAAACGCTGGTCAGAAAGTATACATACGATTATAAAAAAAGGATCGTGTAAATTAGTTAATCGTCTTACGATTTATAAACCAACTAACGGATGCAGACATGTATAATAAATAATTTTAGCATTGTAAATTATGTCCATTAGTGGAATTTAAAATCGTTAAGAAAAAAAATTAAAATGAAACTATTAATATTATATTAAAATTCCTTTTCGTCATCGATCCTGCTGAAATCAAGTAAGCCAAGTTCTCTCATATGCGCACTAGTTGTCCTGCTGAGCGCACGGTTTGCAATACATGATCTTTCATTTTGAAAATCATTTTCAAAAAATAATTCCATGCATCTATTCAACCAAAAGACGCCCACTGCTAGACATAGGTCTCCTCCAAAGATTCTCGTACAATCTTGGGGATTGACATAATTACCACGCCTGACGCCACTCAGACGGGTTGACGAGCGCATCAGGTGTTTATCGTATTATCATAATTGTAATAATGCTGCTATTATTATAATTCTTCAAAAGAAAATTATTTGTAAATTACTTCAGATTAGTCTACAGTTATTGGGTGACACATGGGAACCATCTATCCATTCAACCGAAAGACGTCCACTGCTGGACATAGGTCTCTCCTAAAGATCTCCACGACGATCGGTCTGGCGCCACCAGGTCGTCGGTCCACCTTGTGGGGGGCCTACCCACGCTGCGTCTTCCGGTACGCGGCAGCTAGTCGAGAACCCGTTGGCCCCATCGGGCATCATTTCTACGAGCAAAGTGCCCAGCGCAATGCCACTTCAGTTTGGCAATGTCGGTTATTTTGGTTCTCTTTCGCATTTCCTCATTTCTGATTCGATCACCCAGGGAAACTCAGAGCATAGCCCTCTCCATTGCCCTTTGGGTAACTTTCAATTTTCTAATTAGGCCTATTGTAAGTCCCATTTCTCAGTGGAATAAGTCATCACTAGCAACACGCATTGGTTGAAGACTTTTGTTTTTGTTGATCTATGTTTTTGTCTCTGGCGAGAATATTTTACGTAGCTTCCCAAACGCGGCCCAGCCGAGTTAGATTCGTCAATTAACCTCTTTTTCGAAGTTGGACCTACCTAACTGGACAGTTTGTCCCAAGTATATATAACTGTCAACAATTTTGAGCGTAAAGTCACCGATTTTATAGAAGTTGGCACAACATGGACACTAGACATGATTTTCGTCTTGTCCATGTTCATTTTAAGACCAACTCATTCGGAGGCTCTACTGAGGTCATCGAACATCATACTTAGGTCTTCTGCGGTCTCAGCCATAACTACTATATCATCGACAAAGTGGTGGTATATTATGTACTCGCCGTTAATGTTGATTCCAAGTCCTTTCCAATCAAGAACCTTGGAAGACATCCTCGAACGCAGCAGTGAAATAACATTTCTCTTTCTAACCCCACACCGGAAAGGTATAGGTTTCGAGATCTGGTCCTGTAATCGGACTTACATGGTGCCTTTTGCTCACAAACCCCTGAACACTTTAATAAATAAATCGATAGTCTTCTTGGCACCGCTGGAGAGACCGCAGTACAGCCCAGGTCTCAATTGAATCGTAGGCTTTTTCGTAGTCCACAAACGCTAAACAAAGAGGTAGGTTATACTCCTCGGTCTTCTGTATAACTTGCCACAGCGTATGTATGTGATATTATGTATGTATGTATGTATTCATGGCTTTGATTGCTTTATGGCTATTTACGACTACGGCAAGTCAGCTATGTGATCAGCACAGGCTCATCCCTCGTGAAATATTCGCAAATCTATACGGAGACTTTTTAATTGCGGTAGATTTAAGTTGTGATAATTGAACTGAAAACTGACGTATAATAATAGTGTTCGCTGTATTTAGGGCTAGGGCGGGAACATTTTAAAGGCGAATAAACTTAACATAAAAACTAAAAAAATATAATTCAAAAATTAATTTGTAATAGCTTCTCTGTGAATGTAAAAAATCCAATGAAATTTATTAAATATTACAATTATCAAAACGAGATTTTAACTTCACCGACTATTTTTTAATAATTATTTATTTATTATTTATGTTTATTATAAAGAAACAAACAGTCATATCAACGTATAAAACAACGATACAAACAAAAAAAACCTACAGTTATATTTAACAAACCCTATATATATAACAAATATATACCATAAATATTGTGTATTTTATTTATAAAGTATAAATAACCTGGCTCTGTAATTTATATGAAAACAAAACTGCAACTCAAAATATAAGGTTAATTTTAAATTATTTTTGTAATACTTTTTTCGAACATACTAAGAAAAACATTAAAAGGATCAATATGATCTAACTTGTAATAATTATCACTATATTCAAAAAAAACAAATTTAATTTATAAAATTGATTACATGGCAACTTCAATATAATCAAAGCACCAAGCCTAAATATGCCACTGGTTAGCCCTAATTATTACTAAACATTTGAAGAAACAAATACTTTTTCCAGATTTTTTTCTTTATTATCAACACTAAAACTAATCAATAGCTATTAAAACAATGGTTAATAAACGGTCCTCCTGTAAGCTGTCTTGAACTGTTTTTAGCTTTGCCCATTTATACATAGATAATAATAAAATGCAGCCAATGACTCACCCTTATTCTATTTAATCAGAATGATCACAAAAACTCACATCGCTAGAAAATCGACAAAAATCTTCGATCCCATTTTTCTGTGTCATAAGCTTGTTAATGGAATTATTTTTGTTCCTAATCTGCTACAAGAAATAAATCTCTATATTCCTAGAATTAATCCAAGATTTCGAATTTATAACATTTTCTTAAAATCACAACACAGAACTAATATCTGTTCGCCTCTCGATCGTCTCAAAGAATTCTATAACGAAATGAATAACAATCATTTTTACATTGACATCTTCCATTGCTCATCTCAATCCTTTCGCTCGAAACTATTAAAAATTGTGCGAGCCTTAATTTATGCTTTATTTCACTTCTAGCGCTATCGCAAAATAATATAAATATGTACAAATCTATAAGGATACATCATACAGTAATAAGTTGAAAATGTATAAAATTTTTGTGTACAATTTTGTGAATGTGTCGTTGATATGTCAATAATAATAAAATAGCTGATTGTATTTAAAATGGACGTCATAATTAATGGACGTAAGGATGATGGGGAAACCGTTATGCAACAATAGAATTAATTTCTAATATATCTTTGTTTTTATTTGCCACTCTGAAAGGAAATAGAAATATATGCAGAACGGTTATACTTTCTCGCCTAAATTTATTAACTACCCCATTATTACAAGTACCATTTAATTAAAATCTATATTAATATTTGGCATACTTTTCGGTATATAAGGTGTTAACCTAATCGACAAACTCGCCTCATAGATGAAATTCGTTTGAAAATGATAACTTGCCAATATGAAATAGTTTAACTGTAACTGCATAAATAAACTTATCGACAGAGTTGGCAAATTCACAGCAAGGTACAATGGTTGTTTCCTTATGGCATTCTATGATTCGAATTCAAATACCACAGAAAGAAAGAAATCATTTGTCCTTTTTACGACTATGAAAGATGGTTTAACCAGCTTTCGGTAAAATATTTTTTTCATGTCTGGATAATCCTAAATTAAAACAAATAACGTTCCAACATATGTAAATAATAAACCAAATAACAAAATTTAAAATGACCTAATAAATAGATGACGCAAGGCCATTCATTAGTTCCAATGATGAAGGAAAATCTTGTAATATTTGGAATTGTATTTGCCTTATTCTTTTTTATAACGACTTGTTTATTAAAATAAATAGTAATATTTATATTACCGCTACTTTCTGCCCGCGAGTTCGTTCGCTTTGGCATTAGAATTGGGTCACTGTGTTATGGTTAGTTAATCGTGGGAGATAGAAATACGTCTTTGTGAAGGTTTCTCTAGGATTTTTTAAGAATCGAAGTTCTTCAGCACGCTCTGATGTATCTCTTAAGAAATGTTATCCTGTTTAATCCATGACGATATATAAAAACCTTTTATGATATAATATCTTATTAAGGTTGAACATCGCATCAAAATCCGTTACGAATGTAGCGAATAAACAGACAGACAGTAGCGAAGAGCGTATTTGTTGTATACTATAGATAAAACGATGAAAAATAATATCTGTGTATCTTCAGGACACTAGGATTATGACAGACATGAACAATATATTATTGTATAAAAATGTCATGGTACATGAATAAAGACTTCACGAATGAAAAGATAAAAACCCACGACACGTAATAATGATTTATGAATTACCTGAGAAATAAAACAATATTTTATTATATAGTTATCCCAACATGTTCTAAGGGATTCTGTACTTTTACAAGGAATTTTTATTTAGTACTAAGATAATGTAAAAATATTTCTCATAAATTCAAGCACTTGCCCGTAAAACTGTGCACTGAAACGGATTTTATTGAATTTTTTTATGAGTTTTAATTGTTTTATGCGAAACCCTATTTATTTTCGGAAATTAAAAGGACCCTAAGTTACCCGGAGTAACTTCAGCTATTTACCAAAAAAAAAGTCCCATCAAAATACGTCCAGCCGTTCCGGAGTTTACCCGAAACAAAATTTTAAAAGTTGTGTTTTTGGTATAATGAAAATAAAATTTGGTAAAAATAATTTTGACATCACAACCAGGCACTTCAATTTCATTTATTAGTATAGACTAGCTGTGTGCCCGAGGCTTTGTCCGCGTTTCATATTTTCTTCACTGCGTAATATTGTTTTTACATAATCATTGGAGAATAATGTTCTGATTATGCACCCATTGAATCGTATTTTGTTCATATTTTATGAGTTTAATTTTTTTACACGGAACTGTAATTGTTAGCATAATTTTTCTTAAATGAAGGAAAAGCAAAGGGTTTATTTATAATATATTTATTTTGTACTCGTTCTGGAATTATTATTATGTTACCTGTGAATTAAATTACTTAAATTATAAGGAATTATGTTAATGTAAAGTAAGAATTTAACCAATAGATACTTCTTAATACTTAATACGGAAAAAATGTAATGATATGTGTAACCTAGATCGTTCCTCAAGGTCATTCCTATTTTGATCTCAAAACGATTCAATTATAGTGTTATATAAAAAATGCGAAAAAAAGATAAACCAGATCGAGTTTCTTGCAGCCTCTTCTCGATGACTGGACTGTCTTCCGAACCGGCGGTAGTGTTTTGATGTTCAAAATTGCAATCTCGAGACTTAAATTGATTTGAGTATTTTTCAGACATTTTGAAATGACTACGTGTGTGATCATATTTACAATTTTGTCATATACCTACTTAGTTAGTGCCCGGTTCATGTAAGTTAACGGTTGATGTAAGTCAGCAGAGCTATTTAGAGTTACGAGAGCTATTCCATGTTCTTTATTTATAAATAAGGCTAGCTCTGCCCACAGTTCCGCCCGCGTATCATATATTCTTCACTGCCTAATATATTAATATAACCTAAAAAACACATGAATGAAGTAAAATTAGAGCCTTTTGTTTTTATTAGCACGGAAAAAATGCACATAGGAGTAAATCGGAAAAAAAATTGAAAAAGGGTCGATGGAATCCAAAAAATAACCTATAACCATATACGAAAAATTCCGCTTCCAATGGTAGTAGTTTTGAGGCGATGGTGCCTGAAAGGACCCCCATTTCTATAAGATAAGAAGAAGAAGAAGAATTTCTATAAAATTTCTAGAAGATTCTAAGGATATCTATCCTAAATAAGTTAATTCCTCTGTCTAGTATCCGGTTACAGTATTATTTTTTTGCATATCTTGTCTACGTTTCTCTGTCCGTTATTAGGTTTATAACTTTGAAACGAATTTACGATTATTCTCTTTTAAGATCATGAACGTAGAGGATAATATTTAGGATTTAATATTTATTTTATAATATTATAATTTATTTTTTTACAATGTATAGGCTCTCACTGCTATGACCACAATCTCAACTGATGTTAAGTGAAGATGCGGTCCAGGATAGTAAACAAACTAAACGTACTGGTTGTCAAGTGATGCTGCCGGAAACCAGCTATTGGTATTTGGCAACATGTTTTCAAACTTATAGCTGGCAAGGCAGACATTATTAAAATTGCCCTACCACTATGCTATGGTTATCGGAATTCAACGGGAGGAACAACTGCGCCATCATCGTTTCGATCTATAAAAAGGCAAAAATAAAACAGATCAGGACATCTCTATTTAACAACCAATTCTCTTTATTTTATAATTAAACTAGCTACGTACCCGTATGTAAGTGGCTGCGATCGCCTTTTGTATGTTCTTCACCGCATTTTAATTTTTTTTTATACGGAACACAAATTATTTTCTGAAAAAAAAAAAAAAAAATTTGATACTAACATTACATAAAGATATTTCAAATTCAATACCTGTCAGTATAGTGTGAATTGAAACTGATTTTATTGACAATTTTATGTGTTTTAATTTTTTTATGCGGAAGCCCATATATTTTTGAAAAATTAAAGTAGCCTTAGTTACACGGAGTAACTTCAGCTGTCTACCAAAAAAGGTCCGATCAAAATCGGTCCCGCCGTTCCGGAGACTACTCGAAACAAACAGATAGACGAACTGACAGATTTTTTTTTAAATTGCATTTTCGACATAGCTATTGTTCATACATTTATGTCCGTAAAAAACGAAGTGATTACCTACAATGTAATTCATTGAATTTTAAATCTATGTCTGATTATAATTTAGACTATATGTGTGCCCGCGGCTGCGTATATTCTTCAGTAATTATTTTCCTGAAATTTTTTTGGTACTAAGAAAAGTAAATATATCTTTCATAAATACAAGCAATTGCCCGTAAAACTGAACACACTGAATCTGATTTTATTGTCAATTTCACGAGTTTTAATTTTTGTACACGGGAAACTAATTCTCTTTCTAAAAATTAAACTAGCCGAAGTTATACGGAGTAACTTCAGTTATATGCCAAAAAAAATCCCGTCAAAATCGGTTCAACCGTTCCAGATATTAGACGGAACAAACAGACAAAAATTTTAAAAATTGTATTTTTGTATAGGCATCGTATATGTATTCATATGTATTTAGTAAAAAATAAAGATAATTCAATTTTATTCATTAGTATTGATAAGACTATGTATATAGTTTTTTGAAATTTTACATCGTTCATTTTAGTTTCTCCTTGAACAAACAAGTGTCGGAAACTCTCTCAAATGATTCCCAGTTTACCAACTTTTTCGGACGAAGTTTCAAGTGGGACGTTTTTAAAAGGCCTGGGTAAAATCTACCTATACGACTGTTGTTAATTGAAATTCGCAATCGTAAAACCCGTATATAATTCTAATATATACTGATAAATGAAATTGAAGTGTCTGTTTGCAATGTCCAAATAACATTTTTATACTAAACAACATTAACTAAGTATCAACGTCATTGTTTTTTCGATAATGACGACTTCATTAAAAACTGGATAATACTTTCAATATTCATAACCGACGACGTTAGAAGGACACATTAAACAGTGTGCTGGGAAATATTTATTTATCCTAATGATAAGAATAATTAAATTTGAACTCAACGCGTGGCTGTCGTTTGTTGAACACAGATCATTCATGTGGCGCGTCATTTTTGAAGATCCCAGCTCCATCTACCTGAGCTCTCTGAACTACACTAGTTTTAACCCGAATATGCCTAATTGTACACTAAACACATTAACCATTATTAAGGTAAATTATGTACACTATTTTTGCAACCGATTATAAATAATTTTGAACGAGCATCATGTTACATAGTAGAGTAAGTAGTATGTTTCACAATTACTTTGCACATAATTATAATGAGTGAGTGTGATTATGTATTTGATATTGGCTTGTTTACGCCTCGCCATACCAAAAACTCCGAATGAATGCCATCAGCTGACAAGAAATTAAAACGTAAATAGTTTTTTGCCGGGTTATTAGTCTGTCATGTATTGTTTACTTATTTAATTATTTATTTTGCGTTAGTAATATTATGTATGTTTAATGAGATGTTACTTGACTATTGTGCACATGTAAAGTTTATTTGAAATAAACACGGAACATGAATGCTAGGGGTGATGAAGCGATCCCCTCTCATCCTGGATTATTGTCGAAAGACAAGAATGCGGGTGGAGAGGGGTGAGGGCTTTTTGGTTAGCGGGTGGAGATGGCGGGACAGCTGGTACCAGGCTGTCATTCCTTGGACGGAAGACAAAGTAGTGGCCCGGTTTTTGGGCCTGCCGCTGGGGCGACGCGTAAATATATAGCATTTCCCATGTAAAAAAAATAGGGGGTGCTCAAGTGGTGATGGCACAGTTGGTAGTGTATTCGGATTCACGTCAATTGACGAGGGTTTGGACCTTTCTGCGAAAGAAAACACCGTGAGGAAACCATAGCATGGTGATAGCGCATTTTCTTATAACGCCTGCTGGGGTAACTAACGCTTTCAAGTTTGAAAACCTGTCGCCGAATACCAGTAGGTCTGTTCTGGCAGCATCATTTGAGAACCTGTATCTGGGCTTAGTATGATTATAATCCTGGACCACATCGTCACTTAAGATCAGGTGAGATTGTGGTCAAAGCACTAAGCCTGCACCGTGTAGGTTACACTTGGATTATTCTAGCACAATTGCGGCCATTTTGGTAAAGTTTTAAACTAGAAATTTTATATAATTCCATCCATGTGACACTGCCAGATTTTTGTAAATTCACACACGGTTAATTAAGAAGAAGAAAAACTGTAAAGAATTTGGTAATCGATAGAATAATAAAAAAACATTAATTTCTAGACCTTTCAAATGCGGCATGATGGTAGGCTTAACGTGAGCCTTTTCTTGGGGATAGGTTTTTAACCAGTATTGAAAGAGTGACTGCCTGGTACTACAGCGTTTTACATATACGTGGGTAGGATTGCCACATATCGTGATGTATTTTATTCAAGTTTAATAATAGTTAATGAAGTTATAAAAAAAAATCAAAGTTTGAATGTTGCGCCAGTGGTAGAAAAGTTTTCGTTTGTCGTGGTATGGACATGTTATGAGAATAGAGGAAGAGCATGTGGGTAAAATAGTAATTAATATGAATATGGAAGGATGAAAAAGGAAAGCCAAAGAAAGTGTAAGAAATGATATGAAAGAAATAGGAGTAAATGGATAAATGACGGCTAATAGGGACGTATGGAAGAAGAAAGAAAACATACTGCTCCGACCCCAAGTGAGTTGAGAACAGGGCATGCGAATGTTAAGAAAAAAAAACCCATTAATCAACTAATGTACATAGCGAAAGTTAAAAAAAAATCATATAGGTAACAAACATTGTTTGATAAACTCTAGAATAAATATTTTAAATTTTACATTTGTTTAGCTGGCCCGAGCGGCAATTGAGTCAACATTGTACACATGTATAAAATAGACGACCTGACCTGACCTTTCCATTATCGAAGTGATAATAATAATTATTAATCCAACGATATTCAGATTTGCAATGAACAGTTTGAAAGTGTATTTTTTGAAATGTTTTACTGAATTAAATGTTTTGATATTTTGGAGACGTTAGGCGACGACGCCGTGAGTGTTGCGAGGTGGTACAAGCGCGATTGCGACCCGCGCCCGATTACGTCACTGTTGCTAACCGAACGCCGCCATTACTGTATCAATTAAAATATTGCATAATTTTATATCAGAGTAGATTGTTACACGGAAACGTCGAATATTTATGTTTTATAGTATAATTATTATTGATTCAACCGAAAGAAGTCCACTGCTGAACATAGATCTCCCCCTAAAATGAGTTGCCATAATCGTCACGCTTGGCAGGCGAGTTGGCGATCGCAGTGGGTGTTTGTGGTACTCAGAGGATGTTGCTACCCATCCTCTGGTTTACTCACCTTTACATACCTTTTACGACACCCACGAGAAGATATGAGGTGGTATTATTCTTAGCCGGCACCACACGGCACAGTATAACTACACATATAATTATGTACAGATAAAATTCGTTTTTATCTAGATATCATTAAAATGAATATGGAGTAAATCACCGGTATATTATGTCAAAGTTGAAATTAGTCACATAAGATTGACTGCTTTGGTCGATGTAAACCAATTTTAAATTATCTCTATATAAACGCAACGTTCTATTATCTATTTGTATAATTGTTGGTTTATAATTGGGATATCACAGAACCGCTTGACATCATTCATAAAACCACACGTGTAATCTCTAGCCAAGTTTTACTACATGTAAATTTTATTTATATAAAGAATAAGCTGTCACGCTGAGTTTGACAAAAAGTGACAACTATCACATCATTCCTTGGCAATACTTTATGAAAACAATTAAACATTTTAAGATATAATGCAAGAAAGGACAAAGTACTGTTAATGTTAGATGTTAATTTAAGTTTGGTTATTTTTATATTTTTGGTTTAAAAATTGATTACTTAGAAAACAAAACTGCATTTTGTTTAACATTGT